>CM054390.1:7326684-8758355 GCA_028858755.1 Ara ararauna
TTCTTCGCTATTCATGCTGCTCACAGCAGAACAGAGATGCTCTTTGCTAATTGGAGAAAACAGAGCACCTGTCCCTGAAGTGCCACCCTCAGCCCCAGAAATAAGCAGGGGGTCAGCAAACAGGAGGTCAGTTCCTGATTGAGCTTGCTCACAGATAATGTGTATTTGATGCTATCGCTTTCATTGTTACCTCTGAAGAACCGGGAGGACCACGTGCTAATGCAGTGCCTATTAACCAGAGACAGAGCTGAGCTTGCAATGCTCTCCTAAAGCTGCATCCTTCCTCCTCCGGTGCCCCCCTCCACCCACTGCCCCTCCAGTGCATTGAAGAGCAAAGACACGACCTGAGCACCCCATGGCAGCGCCAGCAGCGCCGGTGCAACCAGAGCATCCGTTACCTTGCCCGTAGATCTGCTGGCACTGCAGGTCCGGGGACTGGCAGCGGCCCCTGTAGCAGTAACCGGTGCCCTGCTCGCAGCTGTGCCCATCCTGCACGTACAGGTCGGGCGGGCAGGAGGCCGAGGCCCCGGTGCAGAACTCAGCCAGGTCACACTGCTCATCGGCGGCGGGGCGGCACTGCGAGTGCTTGCGCTTGAACTGAGGAGGAGGAAGCAGGAAGGACCCTTCATCCTCACACAGACACCAGTGGGGTACCCCCATCACACCCCACACAGCGCCCCCAGTGCCCTCAGGACCCCTCTGAAGCACTTGGTTTCACACACTGCCCTAAGAGCATCCCCAGCAATGTTTTTGCTGGCACCTCTCTGCACAGCACAGTGTTTGTCTCCATCCTTCTTCATGGGAGCACTCTATTTCTCCAGTAATAAACAATGTATAAAACTCTGCTTTACCTGACAGTCATTACAACATAATCCAGTGGAACATTCCACTCCTGGCTTGAACTGACACCCTGCAGTACAGCATTTGTCCTTCATGCAGGCCTGTGAGGGCATCATAAAACCCCCATTGCTCTTATTGCTGAGAAACACACGTGATGCACCTTGGGCTGGCTCCAGCTCCAGGGATCATCATTCTGAGCGTAGACATGGTATCAGTGTCCACATCCAGCCCCAATCCTCCACCTTGGCCGCCCCGCAGTCACACTGCTCGCCGGGCTCCACGATGCCATTGCCGCAGATGGCAGCACTCCGGGAGGATGGACCGGTCAGGCGGGGTCTGCTCAACAGGCACTCGCCTCCACCGAGCCTCAGGAAGGCCTCAAAGTCCCTGATGCTGCAGGTGCTGAAGGCTTTTACCCCACTGAAATGTCTAAACCAAAGCAATGATTCATTTGTATGACAACACATCTACTGCCATTCCCAAGACCTCTGTCCTCCCACCTCCTGGTACCCAGCCACCAACTCACAGCGCCTCAGGGCTCATGATGCAGATGTGCCCAGGGCAGTGGCACTGCGGGGATTCATCATAGCCAATGCCCAGGCTGCGCCCCAGAAGCTGAGCCAGGAGGGCAGAGAAGGACTCCAGCGTCGTGGCCTCCTGGTACTAAAGGAGGAGAGAGCGGGGCTGCAGCATCTTCCCTGCACATCCTTCCCATCGGATCCCAGCTCCAGCCGTGGATGCTCCTGCCCATCCTTATGGCTCAGGGGTATGCGGCTGATGGGGAACAGTCGGCACCGTACCACGGCCACGATGCCCGCAGCATCTCTCTGACATGCCTTCCCTGGAGCTGTTGTGCCCATGAACGTTGCTTGGTTCCTGTACCTGAAACACAGGGAGACCCCATCCATCACTGGGGGTAATTTGGGGGTCCTGGGTCTGTATGGCCTGAGTCCCCTTGGGATGCTCCAGTGTTCCCAGAGACCAGGGCTGCACCATCGCCTGGCCAGGAGCCACGGGCACAATCACATCCACCACGTTGGCACTGAAAGCCCTTTGGAAGGTATGCACTTCAAAGATATACTGCCAGGATATTAAGGAATTAGGGAATATGTAAGAAATGCATCTTAAAACCCCATGTTTTCATGGGAATATCTGTAGTTAACCCATAGCGGTTTAATTGATCTCTACCAAGTAACCTTTAATGAGAAACAAACCCTCTCTCTTACACCAAGAGGTAAGCAGTGTCGTACGGCTGCAGAGCCAGGTGGGACTTTGCCCACTGCAAAAACCGCTGCAGGAGCTCCTCTGCTTCCCCTGCAGTTGATACTTTATTCTCCTGTGTCCACAGCTCCAGGGAGGCCAGCACGATGGTGACATTGAGAGGATTAAACACCTGAAAGCACAGCAAACTCCTGCTCGGGTACCTCTCCTTGGGAGCTCTACACCCATTCCATCACGCAGGAAAAGCCCATTGCTGTTGTCAGTCACTGGGTGCCATCTGCATGAAAGGCTTTTTACTTACTTCCTCCTCTAACCAAAGCAGTGAGGTGGCCGTTACTAACACCAACCCCTCCATCACCTTACTACCAGCTTTAAAACTTACACTGTTGACCAAATTGAAGACCTGAATTATCTTCTGCGTCGCTGCCTTCGGGTCCAAACCCATGTGGTCATACTGAAAGACAACCCAAGAGCACAAGAGAGCAGCCAAGGCATCGTTCATCACTGGAATGATGATTGCCAACATCCCATCGTGTAAACGTAAGCCATGGATTTTCACTCTTTCTTTCCTATAAATCCATAGTGCATAACAGTTTTCAAAGGGAAAACAAATACATATAAAAGGTGGGAGATAGCATCATTTTGCGCTCAAAATCAGGCAAACACAAGGGCAAAAAGAGTGGCCCAGACTTACCAAAGCCTTGTCCAAAACTACGTACACTTGCAGGTACTTGGGAGATTGTGCTGCAGCCGATAGTGGCTGGAAAAGAGAAGAGCCTCCAGTGCTACTCATTTCTACATCCTATAGTCACCTTGTGCCCAAGGTTTGCCCCACTACTCAGGTGCCCATTCAAAGCAACTCTTCAATGCCTTCAAACGAGCCCAAGGGCAGAAGCTGTTCTACCTTTGCCATTTCTGACTTTTTTCAAAGCCATTTTACCTCGGGGATGCTTCTCATTAGGCAACAACCCAGGTAACACCCAGTCACTGGTGCTTCTAAACATCCCCCCTCATCCCTGTCCCTCCAGACAGCACCCAACAAAGCTTCCCATGGGATAAGACCCCCTTTGTGTGACGGGGACACCAGCACCATGGCAAGAACCGGCACTAGGAGCTCACTTCATCACGCCCCTGCGCTCTGCTTGGTGCCTCCATCGCCGGCAGCCCAGCGGGCCCTGCCTCGGGGCGGCTGCTGCTGAGGAGGGAACCCGCGGCCTTCCCGTCCCTCACACGGTACACAAAGTGCTCGAACGCAGGGGAATAGCCCAGGGGCTCGATGCCGTAGCTGACGTTCTCAAACTGCAGCAAGCCCCTGCCATGGGACAGCACCGGACGTTGGTACCCGGTTGCCGCAGCATCGCTGGGTACCGATGTGGTGCTTCATTACCTGAGCCCCGAGCACGTGCTGAGGGTCACTGCTGAGCTGGGGAAGCCGTCGATGTAGCCCCGGTAGTAGCAGCTTCCCTACACCAGGATAGAAGACAATCCCCTCACCCATCCCCTATCACCCAACACACAGAGGACACAGCATTGGGCTGCATCACTTATGGTACGAAAGCCCCAATGCAACCCAAAGTTACCTTGAAACGGATTGAATCAGCGAGTGCAGATCCCACCTCATTTGACACGAAGATCTTGAAATCCTGAGCTAAAAAGACGCTACAAAAGAAAGGCATCAAAAGAGAAGCACCTACACTAATATCCCTTACCTGGCTCCTGGAGCTCATTGCAGGGCCTGCAGCTGCAGTATTGCCCTGGCAGAGCCAAACCCCGCTGCCATCAGCAGCGTCAGGGCCAGCTTACTGTGGGTGCAGGCGGAGGGTGTACAGCCTCCCCTCTATACTGAGGACATAGGACACTGCATCCTTGGCCTGCAGAAGAGCAGAGAAAGGGAGAATTAGCACCACTGGCAGTGGAAAAGCGTATGCTGAGGGCACCTGGGGAGCCCCAGGGCAAGCGCAAGCAGCCCGTTGCTCCCTCAAGGAGCAAGGCCAGGTCTAACCCCTCGTTCCAGCTGCCAGCACATCCGCACCCCAACCCCTGCAGCTGGAGACCCCTCAGCAACGTGCCTCGGTCGCGTTAGGGGGCAGCCGCAGCGGGACCGTGACCGGGAACAGGACCCGGGAGCCTGAAGGGAAGGAAGAGACCCGGGCGGTGCTGAGCCCACCCCGGAGCCAGCATCAGCCGCGGCGGCGCTGCCCCAGGGGCGGGCGAGGGGACCGCGGCCCCCGGACTCACGCAGCGGCACCAGGAGCAGCAGCAGCAGCAGCAGCAGCGCCCGGTGCGGCCCCATCGCCGCCGGTAACGGCTGCCCCGCGGCCGTGCGTCCCCGCCCAGCCCGGAAAGCAGAGGCGGAGGCGAGCGAGCGCCTTGTACAAAAACCGGCGTCTTTATTGCTGTTTGCGGCTTACAACGCGGGGCGGGAGCAGCCCTTGGGTAGGAGCCCGACGGTACCGGGATGCGCAGGGGACAGGCACACGCGTTACACAACAGTCAGTAGTCAGCATCAGCATCCCACCGGAGCCGTTCCTTCCCGGGGCATCGTCCCCGCCCCACACTGCGGCCCGTACCGGTGTAAAAGCTCTTCATGGGTTAAAAGGCACCATTTTCAGCACAGTTTTAGTGGACACAGCTTCAGGTACAGTCCATACATCGCTCTCCAACCTGGATTCCCTCTCCCATCCCCAGTGTGAAGCCAGTCTGGACAGACAGACGGACAGACAGCCCCCAGGGAGCAGGACACAGCAGCAAACTGGGAAGTGAGTACATGGGAACAGAGGACCCCCACAGATACATCTGGTGATAGCCTAGGTAATGGTTTACACATTTTAATAGTGTTATAAATCTTAGTCTATGTTTATGGGAAACCACATGAGTTCAAGTATTTTATTACGGCAAACACTATATACACATTGTTATTGTATACACGTATGTATATACAGAGGAAAGGGCTTCCTTTTTGGCAATAGTAGGGAGGATTTTACAGGCTGAGTCTGCACTCAGTGGCCAGCACGAAGGGAAAAAGCCGAGCTCTTTTCAGTACTTATTTCTAGCAAGCTCAGGCCCCTGGCTCTAGTTGTGATCCATGCACAGCAGCATCACTCGGACCTGATCTCTCCTCACCAGCACACCAAGGGCTCAACCCTGTGCTCCAGAACAGTGTTCATCAGATCCAAATTCAAAGCTGAGAGCACCCCAAGTTCCTAAACCCAGAACCTGGCCATGCCTTTTCGTACCTTTATTTTCACTACCACAATATGGTGGTATTAGTGGACATTAGTACATGATTCTCATTTAGCAACTCATCATCACTCATTTAAAACCACTAAATTTAGTGCTCATACAGCACAGCTTAGTGTCAGTCAGCATAAAAGGATTTAAGTGCATTATTACGCATCAATACACATATATACATGCATAAACATGTGCACAATATATTTATCTTCCTCTGAAAGTGGATGTTCCACTGACACCTTATTCCCCCTGTGCCGTTGTGTAAATGGACAATATCTTCCAGTCCTTGCAAAGTGATTTTAAGTTAACTGGCCTGATCTCCTTGGTTTGAGAAGGGTAACGGGGTCACTTCAGCTCCTCACTGCACATTCCACACAACTCCAGCATTCGGGCTCATCATGGGGAACCCAAAGCAACTCCTAAGCGCTGAACTCCAGCAGTGACCGAGCTTCCAGCCCAGCGCCGTTCCCAAAGCCACACACTCGGACAGAGCTGGGAATGGGGTTTAGGTGTTTACAGTCCCTGGAGCTTTGGTAGAGGTATTTCAAGTGTTACATTCCTCATTGCTGTATCTCATCTGCCTCATCCCAGGCTGCAGCGGGACGGCTCAAGGGCCACTCCATGCACGAAGGGTAACTGCAATCTCAGCTCTCAGTGACCAGGTCAGCTCACGTCAAGGCCCCACAGAAGCCAAAAGCTATTTGGGAGGCAAAGGTGCAGGTCGAGAAGGGAAGTACTGTCCCTGAGGTAAACACCTGTGCTGTGACGGAGGCGGTCCCTGAGGTGCACACTGCTGCTGCGGAGGTGGAGGCCTGCAAGAGGACACAGGAGCCACAGTGAGCCCCAGTGACTGCCCCATAACTCATCCCCTGCCAGCACTGGCCCTGTGGCCACAGTCTCAGCTTCCAGCTGAAGCCCCATTTCGAAGATGCTGCAGTCGGATGCTGCTTTCCAGTGCCTAAAATCCCCGGGGAACCCAGTGTGGTAACACAGCATTCTTCCCAAAGACCCCGCACGTTTCCCACCAACACAAGCTCCATCCCCTGCACTTCCTGGATATGCATGGTTTCCAGCACAGGCATTACATCTTAGAAGTAAAATGGAAAGTAAAGAAAGACTTTCTGTTCAAAGTTCCTAAGCAATGATCCGGTACTGAGCAATAACACTCACCCATCAGCAGAGCGACAGATTCCTGAGTGATCTCTTTTTAAACCAGGTATTTTGAGAGGTGGTTTATTCACCTGTACACAGGGCTAATCTGGCCCCACAAAAGCATTCTGAATCCTGTTAATCAAAATGTAGCTGTGACAGGGTGTGAAATGAATGCTGTGGGTAATAGCACTGTAGTTCCACAGTGTGAAATGAAGGAGAAGCTTCTTGCAGCAAAAGGTCATTCCTGTGTGTGTACAGCATGTGATGAAACACCCCAGTGATTATAGAGATGAAGACAATGACAGTATATACACATCAGTGCAAATATCAGTAGTTATTTGCAATAACTCAGCCAACCTTGTCGGCAGCTTCTGTGGCTGTGGGGCCTGGTATTGCAGAGGTGGGTAGTAAGACTGGTGGTAAGCCTGCTGAGGGTGCTGGTTAACTGGGTAAGATGGGACAGGAAAGGTGTTTGGTTCCATATCCTACAAAGAAAACACAATGAGAACATTCACAAACCTGCATGTAGGGAATTGAAATACTTGTTCCATCAGTTAAGTGACATTTAAGACACTTCCTATGGGGGGAAAAGTGACAAAGAGGAGATTGTTCCTACCATAGGGGCAGCCCTCGGTGCATACGGCATGCCATGTGAGAAGCCTCGGTGGTGGTGGTGGTCTCTTGGCTCAGCTTCTGTCCTAGGAGGTGGTGACGGACGTGACCTGAAACCCGACCAATGTGGAGTGTGTGAGCGTGTAACCCTGACAGAATGACTCTGCAGGCCATGAAGCCAAGCACAGTGAACCTGCTGGATGGATTTATACCATCTCAGCACATATCAGATGTCAGGAAGATGATACTTGCCACAAACCTAATGAACAACGTAGCCCTTTCTCTGTTTAGGACCATGACAGAGTCATTTTCCCACTTTCTATCAAAGATGGGACCCAACAATACAAACCCCATCACCAATGGGTAACTTCATGGTAAAAAGAAAGTTCTCCACTCCCTCAATTTAAGATGAATTGATCTTTCCTGTCACTGCCTGGGACAAGCTACAGGCATCATATGACGTGGGGCTTTTGCCTGACATCTAGGGACTAGAACATGCCTGGAACAAGTGCCTATGGACTACTGCAAAAGGGCACAGGAGAAGGAAAGAGGGTGATGTACGTACACGTGGCAGCGCGACATCGCTCTTCGACACCACCGCTTCAGCCTGTCTCGTTTCACAAACGCCAGAGCAGCAGCTACAAGGAGTGGGAGGACCAGGAAGAAAAACACCAGGAGCCCGTTCCTCAGCGAGGAGTCTTTGTGGGAAGGGGACAAAACAACAGAGGAATAAAGAATTACACAGCATCGTAGCTGGACCCGTTGTAGCTGCATTTGGTCCCATTTGTTCTCCAACTGTTTTCCATTTGTCATAGAAGAAAAAGCTAAAGGCTCTAAGAAGACTGCAAGATCTATGCCCAAATATATTAGTTTCTGATTATCCCCTCACATCTGGTCAGAGATGAAAGAACTGTATGTGCTATACTACCCTGGGCTAGAACAGCACATTGAATTACTAGATCAATACCTCGTTTTTCTTCCACTACGTTACTGTGAAGACCTTATGAGCTCAACTGAAAACGAACTTCTGCCTTTTGGGCTGATCCTAAATCTTCCTCTTCTCCTACCATTGTTTGCTGTAGGCGAAGAACTCAGGTTCTTAACAAGGCCGTACTAAAAGACCTTTCCCTTCTTCTATCTGACGTCTTGAGGCATCTGTCCTTGCTCCACCGTGATTCTCCAAGCTGTTACTGCACCATCACAGCGCCTTTTCCCTCCACCTCTCTTCAATACCATAAGTTGGTTGGGGCAGGGACTATGTATGTATTTACTACATATTGTAAGCATGCTGTCTGCACTCAAATAATAAACACTAATAAAACAGTGACTTCCCAACCAGCATTGCCCCAGCCCACCTCTGCCAGATGCCAGATGAGTGCACATGCAACTATCCACAGGTACCAGAACAGGGCAGCTACTCATCTCTGCCACCACTGCTAGAAGCAGCGCATCCTTATGGAGACGCAAAGTCACATCCATAGATTTGAACCCACATCCCCACCTAAATCTCATCTTTTGTTTGGATCTAAGAATGGGAGGGGCTATAATTTCCTGCTTGGAAACAGGGAAGTCCAAGAGGATCTTGGTCCAATGTGTCAGAAATCACCCGGGGGTAATGAAACCAGCCCAGTTTCTTTCCACATCCCCAGCATCCCAGAGGAGAAGCGCAAGCCCTTGAGCACACAACCTCAACTAGAATTGTTTGCAGATGACACCCAGTGAAGAGCCAACCACCGAGGCATCGCTCTGGAGCCGTGGGGAGCCCTGTGCTCAGCCCACAGCAGGCAGGGCCACGGCCCCAGAGCAGCCACGACCTTGACTTGCCACTGTAGGGTGGTCCACTGTCCATGCTCCCGCCATAGCCTTTCACATCGCAGTAAGGAGGGGCCCAGCCTGGTTCACAGTGACAGTTCCTGTTGTTATTGCACACCTGCATTTAAACAGCACAAACACCGCAGTAAGGCTATGGAGGAACTCCACTTTCCACCTGGTTAAACAGCACGCAGGAACCACAGCCATCTGCTCTACCCCTTCCACACTGCTCAGTCCGGAGAACGTTAACCCACATCAATTCCACACAGCCCTTGGCCAGACATCTCAAGCTTGCACATGACTGCATTGCTCAGGATCAGCTTCCAAAGATGAGCTGTATCCCAACGGCTTAAATACTTTGGCTTTCCCCCTTTTTTGTGTTATTTTGTTGGAGAGATGCAGAGCTCCAAGTTACATTCGTAACACTGGAACTGGGAATTCTTGCCTGGCAAAAAAAATGCCATCTGAAGAGCTTTTGTCAAGGGTTTTTTCATTACTGTTACAGGTTCTCTTCCCCAGAGACATTTTATAGAGTGTTTAACAAGGAAACAAACCAGAACACTTGAGTTACCATCCACTATTTAAAAACTTGCTCAGCTTACCCCAATTTGGTCCAACTTTTGCTGTTAAAAGGCACTTCTGTCCTGAACAGTACCAGAAAGCAGCTTTTTATAGCAAAACCCACCCGCAAGAACCCCTGCATTTACCATCACTTACTTTCTCTCACATCAGTTACAGCCTTAAAGAGAGAATGGCAAGACTTCCAAGGGACAAAAAAGACCACTATATGGACGCTATTGATCAACCACAATCACAGCATGCTTGGCACTGTAAGAACCTCGTGTTCTTGTAACAAAGGAGTCAGAGACCCTCATGTGAAGACCCAGTGACAGCAAAATTCACAGGCTTTAGCCTTCACCAGTGGACTCCAACAGGCACGGAGGCCCCTGCTCTGCTTACCCCATGTCCATGGCACTGCTTCTCCACATCACAGTCATAGTTCAGAACAGAGGCACTCACACACTGGAAGTGTCTGCAGATCTGTGTGCACAGATGAAGCAAGGCAGCATCTCACTGACATGCACCTCATCCCCCCTTCCGTACTCCATCAGCCACCATCTCACTGACCTGCCCCTCATCCCCCCTTCCGTGCTCCATCAGCCACCCTGGGCTCACCGACCACAGAGCCTCAGGCTACTCCTTGCTAAACCCCCACTCCACAAACAGCCCGTACTACAAAAGGCTTCTCAGCATGGGGTCTGAATTGCCACTGGGGTCTTTTGTCTCTGGCCTGAATGTAAAGGAGCAGCAATGAAGTTGTGCTCAGTGAGGAGATGTGGAATGCACATTCCTGTGCTGGGGCTAAGCCTCAAGGCTTTTCAATGCAGCTGGATTTTAATTGAAAGTCGCCCTGAAGGCATTTGTGTGCACTTGCTTTCCCTTTCACAGAGCAAAGGTTTTGGCTCTCAAACTTCATTTCTGCTCATTCCATTCCCCATACACACACAATGCAGTGCTGGCAACCAAGGGGCTCGCTCAGCTTTGCACTGACTCCAGGCATCAAAAAGTTAACGGCCAGAAACACTCCCAAACCAGCACAGCTGAAAACTGCATTCACATGAAACCCCCTGAGTTACTACATTAAGAAATCACTTTTTCATTGTCCATTACCTTCCCATTACCACATTTGGTGCCTTCATTCACCATTCCTGGGTCCGGGACATCGGAGCCTAGCTGGAAATCTACACCCCAGCACGTGGTGTCTCTAATGGGAGTCTGGATAATGGCAGGCTTAATTCCAAAAACAGGCATGGTTTTCACGTTTTCACACTGCAGCTTCCCACACATGGCATTCCTACAACATCAACACAGCAATACTGTAGTGACACTCCAATCCGGGCCTAGAGAAAGATTATCAAGCATTCGAGATGATGTTTTCTTCCTACTGGAAGACACTACTTGAAAACCAAATTGAGGCCAAACACAACCGAGCTGGGCCTCATTTCAGGGCTGCAGGAGTATGGGTTCATCCCTTCTTGCTGTAAGCTGCTGGGAGCTTTACATTAAAGATCCTTTTTCTGTACATGAACCGCTTTGGGTAAGAACAATCAGTGACAGGAGATGTGGAGCCTCACATCTGATGCATGGATCCCCTGAGGCTACAGAACACACATGGGAAACCACAGCACGAGCCTGAAAGCTTCAAACCCAGCTACAAAGCAAACATTCAAACTCATTCCAACTCCTATGCGCAAGAGTCAAGAGCAGACAATTTAAACCAAAAGTGAACAAAGCCAAAGTGTGGAGGACCTAAGTGCTAATAACAGCTTCAGAAATGAGGGTAACGTACATCTGAGCTCTCCCACTGTGGCTTCAGATGGATGCACACACGTCAGCAAGCTTAGATGATAGGGTAACGCATCTCTTCCCAGTGCACCTGCTAGAACACCCCAAACTGATACTGCAGCATGCAAATAAGGATTCTCAGTGATGCAGTGAGGAACTTGTTGAGGCACTGGGCTCAACTCACCAGCTGGAACATTTCTTGTAGTCATGACCATGGAAACCACAGTTGCCAAATCTGTCACCCTTGGAGTTCACTTCAGCAAAACAGATGTTGGGGGCTGCTTTGGCTTCTGCAAGCAGACAGAGGAACCAAGTTACACAGGGACAGAAACATCTCCTATCATCATGTCTCCTTTACCCAGAGTAATTATGCTGCTACATGTGATTTCCACACAGCAGACAGCTTAAGAACCTGATCAAGACAATAAAGAGGTGAAAATGTCAGCACTGCAAGGCTCCAAGTTTTAAAAGAGACAGATAAATACTCACTTAACCTCGAGTCAATTATACCATTTGATATTTCTTCATCCAAATATCAAATTTAGATATTTTGTCTTCTTTTCAGCCCTATACACTGCACTAGGAGTGATCAGTGCAAGAAAATTACTACTTGAATCACCAGCACGGCGTTAAACATAACAAAGGAATCGTGTGAAAACTAAGCCATAAATGCCACTATTTCAAACCCTTTGCCAAAGCCAGCTGGTCTTAAAGGAAAACAAGTAGAGTTTAAATAAACTTAGGGTATTCTTTTAGCTACGTCTAATGTAACACTGTGCCCGTCCTTACTGGAGCCAAAGATATCCTGGCACTGTGCATCATAGTACTGGCAGACCCCATTGTAGCAATAGGCTTCCTCGTTGTGGCATGGGTGCCCGTTCTGCACAGTGAAGTCTGGCTGGCAGAACTGGGACGTGCCATTGCAGTACTCTGGGAGGTCACACTCGTTGCTACTCGCCCGACACTCGGTTCCTCCAGGAAGGAGCTGAAGAGAAAAGAGGAAGAGGAAATGGCATCAGAAAACAGAAACCTTAGATCAGTGCTATGCACTCACACAACAATTCCCTCTCAGATGCCCTGGGGAGGTCAATGCTCTCCTCTCCCCAAGCACTGAACACTCCCCAGGAGCACAGCTGAGCCTCTTACCTGGCAGTTTTTACAGCAGTCACCATAAGCACACGCAGCACCGGATCGGAGCCTGCAAGTGCCCGGCTCGCAGCAAGGGTCACTTTCACATTCCTAAGAACAGAAGTGCAGTGAGCATCAAGAAACCTCATCTTCCACCACACAAAGCCCCTCTCCAGCAAGGGGAGGCCCTGGCAGCATCTGTAGGACACACAGGTTACCAACCTTGGGTGAACCACAGTCACACTCCTCCCCAGCATCCACCAGCTTGTTCCCGCAGTAGGGGACACTGTAGGTTTCATCAGGCTTGGGAACGTTGAGCAGGCAGCTTCCTCCTTTGTTGAGAGTCAGCTTCTCAAAGTCTTCTGCACTGCAGCTGCTGAAGTTCCTCGATCCCCTGCAACAGGGCACATGTACTTATCTCTACACTGAGCCAACTCATAAGTGCTCCCTTACTCTGCCGAACAAAAGTAACATTGGCTTCCTCCATGAGCTGCAAGCACAACATGACTCTTTGCAAGAGTACCCTGAAAACAAAAGCAGCCTGAAGAACTTAGCACATGGGAAGGGGTGTTTCCATCAGGCACTTACGATGCTCCAGAGCTCATGATGCAACTGCTTGCTCCGCAGTGACAGACGCGTTCATCATCGTGGTTCATCCCCAGGTTATGCCCCAGTTCATGAGCCATAATTGATGCAAACATTTGTATACTGATCCTTCCGAACTGCACAACAGCAAAACAGAAGAAAATGAGTGGGCAGCTTGTATTGAGATTTCTTATGTGCCAAAAAAGACAATTGTGTCATTCTGTCTACATCAGCAGAGAAGCCCTGTCCTGCATTCATGAGTGCTGCACACTGAGAAGGGAAGCTGAGCAAAGGATGCAGAAGATATCAGGGAAGTGCCAGAAACAGCTGAGGACCACACCAAAACCCCCACCAACCACTCCAGCTTTGTTATTAAAGACTCTGGAGTGCAAAACTCTTATCATGATCGCATTCACATATCACTACAGATGTCTCACCACGTTAATGCCTCCTGCGTGGCTCTTGGAGCACACTGTTCCAACATAGGCCATTCCAGCTGTGCCACCAAACCCCTTCTTCCTGCAGGAATGGGGAGAAAAAAAAGAGCATGAATGTGCCAGTTCAGCTTCATGGCTCTTATGCTTTTAAATTCAGACAAAAGTTTGCAGAGAAAGTTGGCATCTTCCCTCTAAACATGAAGAACTGAATGGTCCACCCTTAAAATCATTTGTTTTCCTTGGCTGTTCCCTGCCTTTCTACTACTGCCAAACTCCACTGATTCCTTTCCTTGTCAGCTTCCTCCTCGTTACTCTCTTAACTTGTTTTTACACAGGGGGAATGGTCTCCCCTCTGCCCTTTGCCTGCTTTAAGCAGTGACTTCCCTAAGGGCCACGCTATCCACACAGCAGGAAGTGCACAGGGGCACACGTCCTGGAAGGGCAGAGACAACATGATAGGAAGCACTGCGCTAGCTTAAGGCAGTACAGATGGACAGACCAATGTCCATGTCAAAGCTCAAACAATGCAACCAGCTTCTGGGTACCAGCTGCAGAAACAACCTTCTCTCCATTAAAATGCAATGCTCTGCATCAGGTTCCCGCCCATTTTCAAGTGGAAGCAGCCCTAGGTGACAAGTCTAACTAGTGTACAACCTGATAAAGGATTATCTGAGAGGAAGCTTTATACAGTGCAACACACAGCGTTGCAGGATATGTGGAACAAGCAAAAAAGACAGCTCTCGGGGAGGACATTGAATTCAAGGACCGCAGAAGCCTTCTGAAAAGCACTTACACTGACTTGGAATGTTCTAACAAGTACCTCACCCACAGCAGATTGCACTGATTCTCTGCTGAAATACAGCAGCTACTTTTGCTACACAGTACAGCTGAGCAGGCAGGAAGAGAAGGAGCTTCTCAGGAGTCACAGGGAAGGAACTGCCACTCACAGGACAAACTGGGCACTGTCATGTCTCCGGCGCAAAACAAGGTTCTTCTCTCGCCACTGGACAAAGTTTGCCAGCACATCACCAGCTCCTCCATCTGTGCTGATGATGTTTTCATACTTCCAGATCTCTAAACCCACCAGTACAACACGGATGTTCAACATGATGTACATCTGGGGAAGGAACAAAAGGAGAAATATAGCTGAAGGCTTTCAGGTAAGAGCAGTGTCTGGTGTCCTATCGCTTACTGCAAGAATCGTCATCTTCTGGTTGGGTTTGTTGGTTTGGAACACCATGGTTGGGTTTCCACTGTCAGGAAACACCACCATGGTGTTCCTCTGGTGCTCCTTTAGCACCACACTCAGGCTAAGTTCTCCCAGGCTCCAACATCACAGCTGAGGGAACAGCTCTAGCTCCTGGCTTGACAAAACCCCCTATTTCATCCTCACCAAAGCAGTATCAGAACACTCTTAAGGTCAAAGCTGACAGAAGGAAGCAGAGCTGCCGCACACAGCATCACTTAACCCAGCTTTAACTTACACTGTCAAGGAAGTTTGCCAGTTGCACCATGTGTTCTCTTACTTCTGTTTCACTCTTTCCAAAATCTTCAAACTGTAAGACAAAGAAACTTGGTCATGAAGAGAAGACATAAAGACAGAAGTTAAAATGGAACAAAACGTTTAAAGACTAGTTAATACAAAAACCACTCTGGCCTTGCTCACATGTCCTGTTGAGGGTGGTGAGGCACTGGCAGAGGCTGCCCAAAGAAGTGAATGCTCCATCCCTGGCAGTGTTTAAGGCCAGGCTGGACAGAGCCTTGGGCAACATGGCTTAGTGTGCAGCGTCCCTGCCCATGGCAGGGGGTTGGAACTGGATGATCTTAAGGTCCTTTCCAACCCTAACTATTCTGTGCTTCTATGCTAATCAAGACAGCAGCATCTTCATTGATATTTCTTAACATGTCAATATGCAAGAGAAGGCAGCAAAGGCAGGTGTTGCCATGTGTTTTCCTTACACTCCGAGATTCCTTGCTGATAGAAACTCTCCATGTCTGACATTTCACTCTTCTCCTGAAGACTACTGCAGGGAGGATGCTGATACTCAAGATTTAGGTTAGTGCATGTGCATATCCTTGGCTACAGTGTCAGTGTCTTTCCACAATCCATCTGGCAGTAATGAAGACTGAGGGATTTTCAAGCCAGCCCTTGGGGAGAAGGAAGGGGGAGCAACACATGAGCTTTACCTTTTCTTTATCCACAACTATGAACAGCTCCACGTATCTTGTTTGATGTAGGACTGCTCTCTTTGTCTGGGCAGAAGAGATTGGAACAGCTTCAGTGTTAGTGATTCAAGTGCAAACCAAAAACATAACCCTGACATCATCAAACCTCACGTGATCCAGAGGGTGGCTCGAGGCACACCCAAAGCACAGCGTGCCAACACTGTAACCAGAGCCACGAGGTGGAAGCCAATGCAAGGACAGTTTCTCTGCCGTTTCACCTTCAACTTTAGCAGCGCAAAGATTTCTTGTCTCAAAAGCAAGGGATCTTTTGCCTTTCCACACAGGTTTCTTTGGGAAAACAGCACATACTTAATAAAGGAGCTGAAAGGCACTAACAAGCAAATGCCAACAACCTTGAAGTGAAACGTCATGGTTTTCATACTCAAGCTTCTACAGTCGTGTTCCTGTGCAGGCAGGTTTTAAACAACATAGGGACCTCCACACCAAACTATTCTCCTGATGGTTAGGAGAATGGAATAAACACCATAATATTCTCCTGGCTTCTGATGCAATACTTTGTTAATGAGCCTCTCCAATGAGGGCAGTGTTCCTGCCCTTAAAAGCCCTACAAAGCTCTGCCTGTGTATAATGCAAGCAGCCACTCACCTCTCACTGCTGTAGGCAGATGGAGAAACTGCAACTGCTTTGTTGAAGCAACCGAGTTTCCCAGCAGCGTAGGAAGGCCTCAATCAGGAGCCTTGAGGTATGCGCTAAGCCCCAGGAAATCTGATAAGCTGCTTCCATACTCTGAGGTGAGCACTCCAAAACTCATTACTGGGGAGAAAACAGTGCAGCACTTACTCGCAGCAGCTGAGTCATACTGGGATGGTGATTTTCCTCTGTGTGGCCGCTTTCGTGGTCTTCAGCAGTTACTCCACACATTGTGGGCTCTTTCTTCACGTTATCCAATCGATACAAAATATGTTTAGAGCCAGAAGAGGAATCCATGGGCTCAATCCCATAGGTGATGTTCCCCATCATCACCAAGCCCCTAAAATGTAACAGTGAATGAGAAATCCTTGTTAAGCACAGAGGATATTCACTCAGTCTCTTACAGTAAAACAAAGGAACAGTTATTCTTTGGTAACTAAAGGCATGTCTGTGTCTCAATCTTGGCAAATCAGTGGGCTTCATTTCAGGCCTGACAGCAGTCAAATGCGAAGTGAACACACTGGTGTTCCACTCTCCAGCTCTGCACTGTGCACAGCTCTTTGAAGTGATCATCTACACAAATCAGAACAAGCCAACTTTGTGTCCCAGAACAACTGATTCAACTGCATCAACCAACTTATTTAATGGTATTGCAAATACCAATTGAAATAGTGTTGGGGCAAAGAAGCTGCCCAAAGGCACCCACTGCTGAACCCCAGTTCAAAACAGAGTGAGGACTTTGTTTCAGGCTCAGCAAACACAAGACTCACGTGGCAACCAAGACACAAAAGAGGAGTTGTGCTACCTGAGCCCTGAGCAAGTGCTGAGAGCAACCACAGAATCCAGGCTCCCCTCCACGTATCCCTGATAATGGCAGTGATCCTATTGGGAAAACAAGGGCATGTTACACACATATCCCACGGATACCTGCACCCAGTGGAAAACATCTCTCTCATTTTGTAATACATGACTCCACGTTGGTGCTCAGTGTTCAAGGCACCTTCAGTAAGGGTATAAAAGGAAAGAAATCCTACCTGGACATCTGGATGTTCAGATTGCAACTTTCCCTCCTTGTTATAGGTATAAACGGTGAAATCTTTGGGCAGCAGTTCTCTGTAAGGAAAGGGGAGAAGGAATACTAGAGGAATTGCATGAAATGACTCTAGCAAGATGACCCTAATCAAAAGCACCCCAAATAGCAGTCAAATAAAGAGACATTGAAAAGGAAAACCCTCCAAAATTAACAAAGAAAATAGGAATTTCCACAGCAAAATCCAAGCTATCAGAATGCTGGAACCGTCAATGAAATCATATCAACCACCTCACTCCAGATATGCAAAACAAGCATCAGAGCCCATTAAACTGTGCTAATTTCATACAGGAAATGAAATATTCACAGCCCTCAGCTTGCTGTGTCTGACTTCTCCTGCCCAGTTCCGGAAGGAAGTGCATTGGCAAAGTCTCCCACGATGAAGAGTGCTGGTCTGTAGTGGTGAATCTGCTGAATTCCCATGTCTCTGAGGTCAGGGGCTTGGCAAGCAGCAGCTGCAGATCCCCAGGGGCTTGTGCAGTGCAATAGTTCTGTGTCTTCTGACAGTCTGAAGACAGAACTATTTAAAAGCCTGACAAAAGGGAACTTGCCATTGCTGCAAGTAGCCCCGTTAAATTAAACTCAAGGCAGACAACATTTACATCGCCTGCGAGTCATGGGTATTGCAGCCTCGGATATAAAGTCAGCTTCCTCATGTAGTATCTGTGTGCTGCTGAGACAGGAAAAAAGAGAGCCCTGAAACAATAAACAAACCCCACAAGAAAGTGAAAATATTGACTTGAAATCCAGCTCCGTTTGTTTCTTTTTAGATGTGAATGGAAAGACTCAATTTCCCCATTCCCCAGATCCCTCTGGGCAAACTGCAGCTTCCTCCAGCAAAGGGGATCACCAGGGCTCAGGAGTTCCACACAATTCCTGGCTGACAGCCAAGGCTGTGGGACTTAATCTGCTTTCACAGAGCTGGTGTGGAACTGTACTCCTCGAAGAGCCTCAAGGGTCAGGGCATGCTACCTGCCAGCTTGAAACGCAGACACACAGATGGACTTTAATACCTAAAGGAAAGAAACTCATCACTTACTTGTTCTTTTCTAGATGAATCGTGTATTCTTTGCCCTCTATCTCAATAGCATAGGACACCTTGTCCTGTGTAAAAAACAAAAGTTGCATTTTACTCATGTTAATGAATAAAACGTTCTTTGAGATCAGAAAAAGCTTGGCAGAAAACACCCTGTGAGCTCCATTACCACTACCACAGCATTCAGAGCACCGCTGTCACCTTCTGTAGCTCAGGGCCAGGCTGTGCTGCTGACCTGAGATACAGCTGCAGCTGCTGGAGACGCAGCTACTAAATTCAGGGTAATAGAGGCTCCTTTCAAATATCCCAGTCAAGAACGTGCACAGGTCACAGGTTCAGGTCTCCCATTTGAAGTGGAATTTCCAGGAGAAAAAGGTGCAGGGAAGAGACATCATTATAAATCCCTGGTTCCTGCTGTCACACCAGCCCTGGTCCCTTGTCTCCGCTGATATCCAGCACACAAAAGGACCATACACTAGAACTGCCAGGTACTCAGCTAGCTGCACCCAGACAAGGAAAAGCCACATGTGGGTGAGCCTGAAACCTATTTTGTAATTATCCCTACCTCCGGAACCTGGCATCCCTTCCTGCGTAACTAGGGAAAAGTCACATGAAGGAAGAAGCTGCTCCAAAATAGCTCTGTGGTTTTCTTACTCCTTGTTTTTAAGACTTCCATAGAAAAACTCTTAGTTACAGCTGGAAAAGGACAACACAGTTCTATTACTGAACATCTGCAGTGAGCCAGTACCCCCACAGCCTTATGTTAGCCAAAAGCTGCACACAGCAACCAGGGTCCTTTTGTAAGGATGGAGACTTGTTTGCTGCTAGATGAGAGCAACAGGGTTTTGTGAGAATTCAGGTTAGTTTTGGATGGACATGAGGAAGTAGATGCTAAACTGAAGGCATTAATGTACCTGTACAGAGGAGACGTTGAAAGCCTCTCGCCGTTCTCTTCCTAACCTCTGCGGGATTACAACTTCATAGGAAGACAACAGAGAAACCTGCTGGAAACCTGGAAAGCAGAACAGAAACACTGGATGAAGAAACAAGGAGGGCAAGGCACAAGGAAGAAAATGCTATTTCTTCCCTGCGAGGGTGCTGAGGCGCTGGCACAGGGTGCCCAGAGAAGCTGTGGCTGCCCCATCCCTGGTACTATTCAAGGCCAGGTTGGACACAGGGGCTTGGAGCAAGCTGCTCTAGTGGAAGGTGTCCCTGCCTGTGGCAGGGGGGTTGGAGCTGGACGAGCTTTAAGCTCCCTTCAACCCAAACCAGTCTGGGATTCAGACCCAAACAGAAAAAGCCAAAGGCCTTTATGCTCACAGGGCAAACCTCAGAGTAAAGGACGCTTGGATTGCCCTGTAAAAGCCTGGAGAAAACCCCACACGAACAGCAGAGAAGACGCCAAATGTCCCAGCAGGTTTCAAAGTGAAAGCTTCACATTCCAGTTACTGCCTCCCAAGCGTCTCTAGCACCCACCATCACTTTTCATGAGCAGGAATCAGAGCGTTTACCAAAGCAGGTCAGCACAGAGAACCTGCTCAAGGACACACAGAAAGACGTTGTCAAACCAGACACCCTGTGCTGGGAAGCCACAGAACCAGCCCCACACCACCCCCTCTGGATCCAGCCCCAGGGGCTCCAGCACAAAGCCCGGCTCAGCATCACACCCTTGTCCACCACAGCCAAAGCCTGACACGAGGCCATGCTACTCATTATGTTCTTAGAGAGCTCTTCAGGACCTTACTAAAACAAGTGAGACGCACGCAGCCTTTGCAGATCACTTTAAAATGATTTGCATGTGCACCACCACAGAGATGCCCTGAAGCAAACACAAGTTTGGGCCAAGTTTCCTTTATAAGGCAGCAGTTTCTGCAAGAAACTGTCTCAATGTGTAACCCATAATAAACTGCACATGTCAATGACTCTTCCCATCAACGGCCGCTGCCTGCCTGTGCCTGGCTTCCTGGGAAGCAGGAGCTGGCTCGCAGGGATTGCAGGCGGGATTGAGAGCAGTGGTTTTAATAGCTCCTGGCGATGGAATCAGTGAGCTCATCAGAGCAGCCTGAGCTTCTGACCTGAAGGGAGGGGGAAGGGAACAGTTAGCCTCCTTGTCACCCTCCAGAAACAAGCACCATGCATTAGGGGTTCGTGAGAGGGTGCTGAGCTTCTGAGAGCCTCCAAAAGCTCTCAGAGAGGCACTGAGATACTGCATTAGTAAAACCAGTCACCTCCCCGCTGCTAAACCCCAAGGGCAAGTGCAAGCAGTCAGGTGGCTCCCAGCTTCTCTCCCATCACACATATATCCATTTGGAGATCATGGATGCATCGCAGTGCGCCTGCTTTGAACACAGCAGTTCTGTCACACAGACATAGGCAGAACTGTGCTGTTTTGCAGGGGTAACACAGCACAATCACTGCAGAAGCTGCATTATTACACTGATTGCTGGGAAGAAAAAGGTATTAAAGATGAGATAAACTTCCTGAGAACAGCCCTCGTGGTCAGAGGCTACAGAATGCCCATGTCAACACCTCCTTGGCCTGACAACCGGGGTGGGAAGGGTGCTTCCTTCCCTGGATGAATCACCGACAGCAGAGTCAGCTAACCACCTCTCGACATTCATCACTTCCAATGACACATTCCACTTGTAGCCAGCCCCGAGCTCCTGCACGTCGCTGCTCCGCACTTGTTCCCAACAAGAAGCACCTCTTTGAGCAGGAACGCGACGTTGGAACGGTGGAGGCTCCCGGGGCACACGCTGCAGAAGCAAGGGTGGCTCATCGAGGTGCTCGGAAAGCAGCATGCTCCCCAAAAAGCAGCCTGGAAGCATGAGACAAAGGAGTGAATCATCCGATGGAGTGAGCAGGACTGGGAGGGATTTCTGGGAAGGGTGCAACACCGCAAGGCTTCCTCTTGGAGGAACAGCACCACAAGTGCAGCTTTCAACCATGGAATAGCCCCCCCTCGCTGCTTTGTTTCCTTCCCTTCACTACCCCCAGTGTGGGAGGTGACTGCAGGTACAGTGCCTCACCTGCCCTTCACTGTCGGCACGATTCAGAGGAGGAGGGTGCGTTGGTCTTGATGAACAAAGTGCTTCCTATTACAAGCTAAAATGTAAGGGTAGGAAGGCACCACCTCACTTCCCAGTGGAACTAAAGGGAGAGGAGCAGCCACACGTTACAAGTTCAAACTTACTGCAAACAGCTCTGCTTTTAACTGCCACATCTCTTCCCTCTTCTGGCAAAAGCATCCTTCCCTCCCTTGTGTTTCAGAACATGATCAAACCGATCACCAGCCCCTGATGTACAAAGGGGTTTGCTTTGTGGGGTTCTTGCAGGGAAGCACAGCACCCCCAGGACACCAGCACCGTTCCTGCAGGGATCAACACACACCGGCCCTCACTTTCTCAAGAGCCCCTTTGCATGCTGACTGCCCCACACAATGTTTCATGCATCACCAGCAGCCCTCAAAGAGGGCACTGGGCTCATTAATCAGAAACACAATGAAAGGGACAAGTGCAACAAAGCAGACATGAGAACATGCAAGGGACAACCCTGCTCCTGAAGCTTCCCCCCACAAAGGCTGGCTAGGAAGGGAACAGGCCTTTCTCCTACCAAGAAACATACATGTGGAGACACATACGGCCCTAAGCCAGCACCCCAGTCCCAGCTCACACCCCATGCTCCTGTTAGTGGCTGACACATCCAGACCTTCCCTCACCCTGGGAACTGAGACACACTCGGCCTGACCCAATTAGCTCAGGCGAAATTCCCACGAGGGCAAGGCCATTTGCAGCTATCACAGCACTGCAGGGAAACGCTGGGCTCCAGTGCGATGTGAAGGCATCAGCAGATGTGTTCCTGCAACCACATCATTATTAACATGCTACCTGCCAGGCAGGACGGTTATTATCCATAAGAATTCATCTGGATACTTCAGTCCAGAAGCAGAGGTGGTTTACTTCATAGCAGTTAAGGGAAGGCAAAGCGACAGCAAAAACCCAAGCTGGATGGATGCTGAGCTGTTGTCCACCTAAGATGTTTGAAGATACTCACATTCTCTTTTCCTATACAGTTTTTCATAGCTTCTTTTTCACCTCTTTGGAGAAGCTTCACTGCAATACCATAAGCATGGTCCTCAAACACAGCAGCTTGCAACAGATTCTGCAGGACTTCTTGTACTTGGGCACTTCCTGCCACTGGCCAAAGCTGATCTGAGCTGCACTTCACATCCCCACCACGAATGTGCTTCTTATCATTCATTCCTGGGTCTAACAATACCGGAGACTGTACTTCCAAGGAGCAAAACACAATTACATCCACTATATTTATCTTGTCCCATTAAAGACTGACTTTAATTACCAAGTATTGGAGGCAAATGGGAAGATGTGACTCATCTTCCCTTCCCGCCCCAAATCCACAGCAGGAATTTGGTGCACGTTCCGTGGCGTGCAGGAGCTTGAAAACCATTGGAACGTGTCAAGGCCATTTCAGCTCCCCAGATGCTGAGATAAGCTGCTACAGGATTCACTCCACCACAGGTAAGGTCTATATGCGGCAGAAGTCAGGCTGCATCCCCCATCTCCATACACCTCGGCAGATCACTCGCTCAGCTGCAGAAGGGCAAAAAGCCCTTCCCACATGAAGCAGGGTTGGATTCATGGAGACAAGGCAGTGCCTGTGCAGCTCAACCTGCGCTCTGACCACCCCACAAGTGACACTGGACAGCAGCATCCTGTACAACAAGCAAACACTGACGCTGCCCCAATTCACTTATCAGTGAGCAGCAGTGATTTTAACCTCTCATTAGCCACATGCACCTGAGTCAAAGACGCATGTTGCAAAAGCATCAAATACACAAACTCATTAAATTAACCACTGTTATAATCAATTACAACTAGCTGAGGTCAGCTCACCAGTCATTTGACACTTAGGCAGCAGGCTGCTCACTGGAAGAGCTGCCAAAGGCTTTACGCAGCCACCCTTGGGTCCCAGGATCTCCAAGTATCCTGATGTCCCAGGGATTTCCCTGGTGCTTTAAGTAAAAAACAGTGTTTGATATTTCCTCATGGAAGCCATTTCTTTGACATTCCCATTGGGCTCTACCAGCTCTACTGGCTCTACTTCCCACTTAGACCGAAAGGGGATCCAAACCAGGACAGAGCAGTCCAGGGAGACCTCACCAGTACCAAGGTTCACGTGCACTGTGTGCTCATGCATCCC
Source organism: Ara ararauna (assembly GCA_028858755.1). Lineage (NCBI taxonomy): Eukaryota > Metazoa > Chordata > Aves > Psittaciformes > Psittacidae > Ara > Ara ararauna. The sequence goes on from CM054390.1 coordinate 7,350,275, forward strand.
CCCAGGTCAATCTCTCTTCCCTAGCAGACAGCCGGGCTGATTCACTTGTTTAACCTACTCTAACACTCATTTCCTCTCCTAACAGGCTCCTGCACCCCAGTTTTCACCCTCCTGCAATTATTTCACCCTCAGACAATTGTTTCCACCTCAGCAGAACACTCTGTACCAGTCCTTCCAAAGCCGCATCCTTCTCCCATGCGCCCACACCACTGGGACTGATTAAGTCTTCAGATCAAGCGGGTCTTCTTGTGTCACAGGGCCCTTTTGAAGGTAGGAAACGGTGAGCGACCTTGATAGCAAGAGAAGCAAATTCACCTGCCTTGATTCACTGCTCACCTGGAATACTGGTTTAATGTTAAAGCTAGCAAGAGCAGTTAATGCAATTTCTCCTGGTTAATGAGGATACTGTGCTCTTCCACAGCAATATTTCCTAGAAAATCCTTACCTCCCTCCTGCTGGAATCCTGACCCATGCTGTCAGAGTTTCCTGTCTAGACTCTATTCCTTCTGCCCCTTCAAAAGCCAGCCTAATGCGTCCGTGAGACAACAGCTACTCCTGTTCCACACAACTACCATGGCTCCTGCTCTCCTCTGTGTCACAGCACCCTCACCACCTTGGAACCTTCTTCCATGGAGACACAGAGCAAAGCCACGTCACCCTCTGTGGTGCAAGACAATCCATCACCCCCAGGCCAGTGGATCTCACACCCGTGACACCCCTTGCCCTCGGAGCCCACTCACTTCCTCCACATCCCCTGGGCTGCGTGGATCTCAGCTGGGATCACACAGCAGAGGTTCGTGGGAACACTGCCCTTTAGAGACAACGGGCACCAAAGGAAAGCACACAAACCCAAATCCAGCCATGGAACTGTGCAAACCGACTTCTTTTTATCATCATTGCTTTCAGCTTGAGAAATGAGAACGACCAAGACACGCAACAAACTACAACTTCCTTCTGAAAGCAGAGCACTACAAAGGGCACCATCAGCTACACTTCCTTCCCCCTCTTTAGTCTTCACTTGGAGGAAACACCCACAAACCCCTCTGTACTCTGCTGAATGAGCATCCCAGACTGGGGGAAGCAGAGCTGTGTTCGTCATGATCTGAACAAAGGCATCAGTCAAACACTGAAACTCAAAGGGTAGATACACTAAGAAATCCCTTAAGAACTGCTAAAGCACGGCGAGGCCATCCTGGGGGTGCGTGGTACCCAACATCAAGGAAGAGAGGAGCAGCAAAGTCACAGTCCTTGCCTAGGGCAACGCCAGGTGGTTTCTTGATGAATTTATAGAGCCAAATGCCTCCTATGGACACAAAGGAGATCTCCACCACACAAATCCCTTGCGGCTACACATCCCTGGATGATTACGTTCATTCAGGAATTCTCCATTAATAGTTGTGGGTAACGCCCCATTTCTGCCTCATACCCCTATTTACTGAGGAGTGCCCCAAGCACTAACACGCCAACCCAAAAGGTGGAAGTTAGCGCACAAACTGACTCGTTTCTCCCCTCTCCTTCATGCTGAGACCTGAACTAAAGGGATTTCACCGCAGAACCGGCACTGTTAGCTGGGTCAGAGACTTCAGACGGCAGGAGAAACACTGTCCCTCCTCAAGGACCCGCATTTCCTCCCACCCACAGGTAGGAACTAGAACATCACTCCTCCAAACGCTGACCAAAGCAGCAGGAGCACGAGCATTCAGCATCCTGGAGACGTGCCATTGAAGTCTTCGCTTCTTGGAGCTCCATCAGAGCGGTTCCCAGCACGCTGTCCTGCTCCACCAACACGGGAGAGGTACCCAGCACGAGAGTGCCGTTCCTCAGCATGAAGCATCAGTGATGGTTTTAGAGGAGATCCCTCCCTTAGGAAGCCTGGTCTGAAACTATGCATCAATGACGAACACACGAGTTTAACGCATCCCTTCAGGAGAGGGAAAACAACAGCACAGGAGACATTTCTGCCTATCACGTACAGACAACAGCAGATTTGGCACCATAAACGCCCATAAACGGAACGATTTCAATACATGAACAGCCCATAAGGACAGCACAGCACAGCACTTGTTAAGAGCCCACAGAGAGAGCCGGGCGTCCCTTCACGGCCCCACAGGCTCCTGCCCATCCCCGGCTATGGAGCACCGCGGCCCCTCGGACACCCGTGCCCCAGCAGCGCTGCCCCGCGCACGGCGGCACCCCGAGCCCCCTGCCCCGGGCAGGACGGAACGGGGCCCCCCCACACCCAACCCCGGGCAAGGGCCGGGGGCCACCGCATCCCCTCGGCGGGGGCAGAAGGAGAGCCCCGGCCGGGAGGTGCCGGCGCAGGCCCCGCGGCCCCCGCGCACTCACCCTCGCGGCGCGGCTGCCCGGGCACCGCCAGCAGCAGGAGGCAGAGGCAGCTCCGCGCCGCCCGGGCCCAGGCCATGGCGCTCCGCGTCCGCACCGCCGCCTTCCCCCCGCCCCACACACCCCCGGGCTGGGGCGCTGGGTCCGGCCGGCGGCCCGCGGCCTTATGGAGCCGGGCCGGGGCCTGCGCCGCGCCGCCCCGGGGCGGGACCGGCGGTGGGCGCGGCGGGGAAGGGGACGCTCCGAGGCGGAGCGCGGCGGGAGCGGCGCTGAGCCCGGGCCGAAGAGCCCGCGGGACCCCGTCCTTAACCTCCGGCTGTTGAAGCGACACAACCACTGCATCTCCCCAGCTCCCTGGAGCGCGTTTGAACTGAACACCGCCCCTCAACAAAACCGCCCAGGCCCGACGCTGAGCGGGGTCCGCACATCGCCTCTCTCTTTGGCCTTTCCTCCCCCCAAAACCGACGTTACATTGGGAGCGGGGGGGTTATTTCGCTCCACTCCCGTCTCCAGGGAATGCCGAACAAGCGCCTCGAACGGTGGTTTTCAACAGCCAAGGGTCACGTTCTCCCTCCAACCTCAACCGCATCCTCTCCACCTACCCCGTGTACGGGGCTTGCTTACAAGCACCGTAAATAAGAGAGGAAGGGGTCCAGATGCAGTCGGGACCTCACTGACACAGACATGGAAGGGTTCAGCGGGCACAGGGAGCATCACAGCACCTCCAAAGCCTGGCAACGGCACTTCCCCAAACACATTCTTATCGAGTGACGTGCTTGGCTTCCAGCTGAACGCCACGTACCTGTCTCCAACTGCGCTTGGCATTTCCAGTGTAGTGATCTCAAGGCACTGAGAGAGAGGGATTAAAGGAGGGAGGAGAACATGAGGCAGAAGATTGCTGGAAACAGGCAGCAGCTTCTCCGGATGTAGAGGGTCAAGAACAGGATCCCAGCTCTTAGATCCTGTATTGGCTGTAGTTCCTAGGATCTACAGCTCCTCCAGACGTAGAGGCTCAAGAACAGGATCCCAGCTCTTAGATCCTGTAGCTGGATGCTGTATTGGGATGTAGCTCCTAGGATCACCAGCTTGTCCAGATGTAGAGGGTCAAGAACAGATCTCAGCCTGCTCTTGAAGAGCAGAGTGTGCCCTTCTCCTCACTCACAGCTCTCCAGGCATAACAAACAGCCAAGACAATGGGGTCTCCTAATGCCAATGGATTTGTACAGGCAGTTAAGCAGCTAGGACAAAACCAATCTGCTCCCTGACTATCCAAGCTGGTTTAGCTCCTTCTCTGGGCAGGGAGATGGTCTGGACAACTCCTGGAAATCATTCCCAGTCTTCCCATCAACAGGAAGCTCAACGGGGTGAGTCCCATGTGTTTTCAAAGGAGCTCAAGGGCACAGAGGCTGTTTCCCGTCCCCTGGCTCGGAGCCTCCTCCAGCCCATGCCCTGCTCCTGCCTTGGCTCGTATGTCATTACCGCAGCCATCAAGCTCTTCCTGAAGCCGCTCGGACGCCTCTTAACCGCTAACGAAGGCGCTGCCCCGGCGCCGGGACACAACCCGGCCCCAGCAGCTCCCCCACCCGGCGGCCTCGTTCACCGCAGCGAACGAGCCGAAGCCTCCAGCCCCGGGCGCATGGTGGGGGGGGTGTCTGCATTAACACCGAGACACAGCTCTCGGTACCCCGGCGAGCCCTACCCGCGGGGATGAACCCACTGCCCGTAACAGGCACCACACGGCAGCGCTGAGACGAGGCCTTCCCCGGTGCAGGCAGCAGCTCACCCGGGGAGGAGGAAGGAGGACGCGGTGCGCGCCCTCCTGCGGGCGGAGAACAGCGAGTACCGGGGCGGGCAGCACGGAGCAGCAGCGGAGCCTCGCTCCGCCAGCACCGGCACCGCAACTCACACGGAGCGGGACAGCGCGTCCGGAGCCCCGTCTGCGCCGGAGCCTGAGGCGGGGGACGGGGAGCGAGGACAGGGAACGGGGATAGGGATGGGGATAGGGAACGGGGGACCCCATCCCTCCCCGCCGCGGGAAGAACGGACCCCGCCAGTGCCGGAGCCTGAGGCGGGGGACGGGGAGCGAGGACGGGAACCGAGAACAGGGAACGGGGATGGGGACAGGGGATGGGGACAGGGGATGGGGACAGGGGATGGGGATGGGGATGGGGATGGGGATGGGGATGGGGATAGGGATAGGGATAGGGATAGGGATAGGGATAGGGATAGGGATAGGGATAGGGATAGGGATAGGGATAGGGATAGGGATAGGGATAGGGATAGGGATAGGGATAGGGCGACCCCATCCCTCCCCTCCGCGGGCAGAACGGACCCCGCCAGTCCCTAAGCCCCGCCCCCCGCCCTCGCTCATAGGCTGCCCACCCCTCCCAATCAGCCAATCGCCTCCTCGCTTAAAGCTCACTTCCTCCTTCTCTCTCCCAGACCCCCTCCGGCAGCTTCTTCCTCCTTCCCCCCGATTGGCTGCGAGCGCGTTTTCCCCGCCCACCGCGCGCGAGGCCGCGCTCCCATTGGCCGCCCCAGCGGCGCGCGGCGCCGGGGTCCGCGTTCCCCCGCCGCGGGCGCCGCCATGGCGTCGGCGCTGCTGGGGGCGCAGGCGCTGCTGCTGCTGGGGCACGTGCTGCTGCCGCGCGGCGCGGCGGGGGGGCTCCCGCGCAACGGCACCGACACCGCGGCGGCGTACGGAGACCCGCGGGCACCGCTCGTGCTCTGCGCCTACCTGTGAGCGGCGCCTGCGCCTGCTGCCCCTGCTGCCTCTGCTGCCTCTGCTGCCTCTGCTTCTGCTGTCCCTGCTGCCTCTGCTGCCTCTGCTGCCCCTGCTTCTGCTGCCCCTGCTGCCTCTGCTGCCTCTGCTTCTGCTGCCTCTGCTGCCCCTGCTTCTGCTGCTTCTGCTGCCCCTGCTGCCCCTGCTCCCCCTCCCTCTCCCCCCTCTCCTTCTCCTCCCTCTCCTTCTCCTTTCTCCCTCTCCTCCTCCTCCCACTCCTTCTCCTCTTCTTTCTCCCTCTCCTCCCTCTCCCTCTCCTTCCTCTCCTCCTCCTCCCTCTCCTTCTCCTCCCACTCCTTCTCCTCTTCTTTCTCCCTCTCCTCCTCCCTCTCCTTCTCCTTTCTCCCTCTCCTTCTCCTCCCACTCCTTCTCCTCTTCTTTCTCCCTCTCCTCCTCCCTCTCCTTCTCTTCTTTCTCCCTCTCCTTCTCCTCCCACTCCTTCTCCTCTTCTTTATCCCTCTCCTTCTCTTTCTCCCTCTCCTCCCTCTCCTCTTCCTCCTCCTCCTCACCGACCGCCTTCCCCGCAGCCCCGAGGAGTTCGTGGAGTGCGAGGAACCCGTGGACCACGGCGGGAACGCGACGGCGCAGCAGGAGCTGGGCCACGGCTGCGTGAAGGTGAAGGGCGGCGGGAGGGAGGGAAGGGATGGATGGAGGGAGGGAGGGAGGGAGGGAGGGCCGGAGCTGAGCGCCCCTCTCCGCCCCAGTTCGGCGGACAGGCCTACGGCGAGGTGGACCACACGCGGGTGCAGTGCAGGGCGCTGGACGGCATCGAGTGCGCCGAGCCGCGGAGCTTCCTGCGGGGCAGCCGGCCCTGCGTCAAGTAGGATGCGGTGTCCCGTCCCCCCCCATCACCTCCGGTTCCCCTTGTTCCCCTCCGGTTGCACCGCTCCCGGCCCCCCGCGGGAGGGAGCCCCGCGGTAAGAAACGAGCCGAGGGCCCGACGCTGCCGTTGCAGGTACACTGGACACTACTTCATCACCACTCTGCTCTACTCCTTCTTCCTGGGGTGCTTCGGAGTGGATCGCTTCTGCCTCGGCCACACCGGGACCGCCGTGGGGAAGCTGCTGACCCTGGGCGGGCTGGGGATCTGGTGGTTCGTGGATCTGATCCTGCTCATCACCGGCGGGCTGATGCCCAGCGACGGCAGCAACTGGTGCACGGTGTATTGAGAGAGCTGTGCGGATCCCAGCGGCGGCTCTGCGGGGCTGGGGATGGATCCCACTGCATCAGGACAGACGGTGGCCTCGCACCAAAGCTGTAACGTAACGTGCAGAGCAATTACTGCTCTTAATGTACAAACCTTGGACGTGGATTTGTTCAGGATCTTATTTTGCTTGTTTGAAGTAATCTGGATCTGAACGTGGTCAAGCAAATGTCAATAAAACCTGGAAGGAGCGGAGTCCATGTCCCTTCAGTACTGCAGAGTCCATCCAGCCACCCAGAGACACAGCCATTGGTGTGTAGGTTTGTGGTACTGGGCTTTGCGAACCCCTGAAGTTGAGTAACACGATGTTATAGAGGCTCTGCCCATGTTTCCTGGGTTAGATTGAGCAGGAGAATCGCTTTCTGCTCTCTTGCAGGCAGGCAAAGCCACAGTGCAGCCATCACAGTCACTACTCAAGCTTCGCAAAAGCAGCAGCACTTGGGTCTGTTGAGGTAATTCCATGCTCCTAGTACAGGAACATCAGCCACAGGACCCTGTGACCACTCCAGAGTGGTACAGGGCTTATTTAAATGACCTGCGCCTCCCCTGTCTCGTGTTCTTTAAATCCCATGACCCTGCAGTGGTGACCATTTGTGTTTTACAAAACTGTTAAATCCCAGCTTTGCCTTGTGAGGCAAAGGAGTGAGGGCTCATTTCCCCCCAGAGCTGCAGGGAAGGGCTGGAGCTCCCATCCATGTGTCGGTTCCAGCTCCAGCCCGCTGCACAGGGTGCTGCTACCAAAAGGAGCGGGAGCTTCAAGCAGCCTGACAGCCAAAAGAGGAAGCCCCACCAGATGCAGCCTGAAAGCTACTGAGCTGACAAAGAACAGGAAGAGGAAGCTGCAGTTAAGTCACAGCCAGAACCGCACACAAAATCTGTACGTGCACAAATCCTGTCCCGTTTGGTGTAAACCTCGGCAGATGCACACGTGCTCTTCTCACATGGTTCTGCAAACTGAGCACCCTCCCGTTGTCTCATTTCTGCCTGTGTTACTCCTGTTGCTGTCTCCACCGGAGCTGCAGCAGGGCTGGGAATTCTGCCCGTTCCAGTTTTGGTTTGTGGTTTATTGCAGCAACGCCTCCTCTTCAGGGAATGGGGATTAGATCCCATTTAGGTCACGAGTAATCTGAGTTTGGCAGGTTTCAGTAGGTCTCGGGGCTGTGTGGGGTGGGGGGGAGGCTCCATTGGGAAGCTTCCACATTCCTCAGGCCACTGGAACAACAGTGCTGAAAAGCCCACGGTGGGGAAAGAATTCTACAGCGAGCCAGGAAGAGAAATCCCAACAATCCCATGTGCAAAAGCCCATTGTTATGAGCATCCCCCATGTCCTCAGCCCAGCAGCTGCCAGCCAACAGCAGGACATCACGTTCCTCCCGTGCACGAGGCCGGTGTGGACCACACTGGGGAGCAAGGGACGGGATTAGTCTCTGTCCCCTCATTTTCTAGCAGTGAGAAACTAGATCAAAACCTCTTTAACAGCAGCAGCCGTGATGCCCCCTTTGCCCTCCACCCGGTGCTTTCCCCACTGAAGCTGGTGCTCAGCCTCTCCTGGCAAACACCACCCAACATACACAATGCAAACAGCCTGGAAAAGCAACTGGAATTTCCTTCTTTACTCAAAAACACAGGGAAAAAAGGAGTTACAGGTGAGGGACGGGAGGTGGGTACCGGCACCGTGGAGCATTGCTCACGCAAGGCCCACGGCACTAAGAGCACTTGAATCCACAGCTGAAACCACCCTGGCATTCCCATAGCAAAGAGCAAACCCACCTTCACGCGCCTCTTCCCACACCAGACACCTCAAACCTGGCACGTATCCCTAGGAAAGCAGGAAACCCACGGCACACACAAAGATGGGGGACAGCAGTTTAGCTTTAGACATCACCACAAAGCTCCATCGAGGTCCATCTGCACTTGCTTGGTCCTTGGGATGGGAGAGAAATTCCTCCCTGTAACACCAGCCATATTACGATGAGGCTGGAGCCTGGCTCGGCTTTGGACACATTCGTCTCACATTCAGCCTTCACATTGTCCTGGGGATGCGGGGAGGGTGGGAATGAGAAACAGGGATGTTGCAACAGCGCTGGAGCCGCTGGTAGTTTCTCCTCCTGGATAATTGACCCTAATTGTGCAACAAGCTTCTGCTTTCCCATCCCAGGCCCCGGGAATCTTTGCAATTATCAAGCAACACAGACACTTGGTACTGCACGGGTTTGAAGCCTGGCATGAAGTAACCCCCATCCCTGTGCATTTGGTCTATCGAGAAATGAGGCCAGAGCACTCGCACCGAGTGCTGCAGCTGCGATTGACCAAATCCCTAAAAACATTCCTGAAACACCACGTCATGAGCCAAGCCAGCCTAAAAATCCCAAACGCTCGTGCAAATAAAGCCAAAAGAAGGAAGAGCATGCTCTAGGTCTCTACAATTAAATAACAAACACTCACCCTGTACCGTTTGCATTGATTCCTGCTTGTTTTCATAGTTTCAGTGTTCTCCAGCATCTCCACACCCCCCGAGTGTACCCCCGACCTCAGGGGGTCCTATCACTGCCTCCCCCAGGCTGCCTGGCCGGAGCAGCCCCCCTGATGCAGGAAGATGCAGTTTCAACCTTGCTGAGCTCAGTCAGGCTCATCAGAGCTCAACTGCTAAAACTCTGCCACATCCCAGGCTGAGCTGGAGCCTTGGGAAGGGCAGGGACACGCTGGATCCATGAGCTGAGAACATGTTGTGACAAGGAAAAAGAAAGGAAAACAGAACAACAGAAGAAAGCTTTCCCACCCCTACATGTGCTGCTTTCCAGACTGCATGGACATGATCAAGATCATCAACCCAGCACTGCCAAGGCCGCCACTAATCCGTGGCACTGAGGGCCTCAGGTCACACCAACACAGTCTGATGCTGACGCAGCAGGGACAGGGAGCTGCATCCTCACTGGTACCCAAGGACTGCACGCGCATTTCAGGATGAGGGGAACAATCTCACTGCCCAGGGAATACCTGAATCTACACACTAATTATCACACCTCCTACAGGAGCTGGTTTGGGTATGGAGATGACAAGTTCACATTGCTCTGAAGACTTCTGCTCATTCTCACATCAAGGCAGCAGCAACAAGGTGTCCCGGTGCCATTAAACACTCCTATTTCATTGCTGTTTGCTCAAAGCACTTCACACCCAGGTAGGGCTCCCTGGTGCCCAGAGCAGAACCAACCCCATCCCTGAGCATCCCCAGATCCACCGCTCTTCCAGAGGTACCAGCAAGCCTTTTGGAGGAGCTGAGCCAGGGCTGGGGTTTAACAGCGGCCACAGGTATCAAAAGACATCATTAAAAGCCAACAGAGATGTTGATGCACCAGAGCACTCAGAGCTGCTCTCCTAGGGAAGCTACAGTATGTCCTGCCCAGCTGCCCAGGGAAGGATGAGCAGCACAAAAGGGGAGAAAACCAGGTTTTGTCCCAAACACAAGAAAGGCCACGCTCCCCTTCACACCTCCGAGACCTCCTGATGCTTCCTCCAGGCTTGGTTTTGGAGAGAGAATTGTGAGGATGCAGAAGATGCCCCCTCTCATCCAGGCCATGCTGGGGACCAGCACAGAGGCAGCTTCTGAAACACAGAGACACTGGGTGGGGAGCAGGCAGGACCTGGCTCCCCAGGGTGCTGGGATGCGGGTCCAGCCGGATCCTGCATCGCAAGTGACGGAGGGATGGGGCCACTTCACCCAGCTGAGAGGATGGGAGTGAGCTCGGTCCTGAGCGCACACATGGAGCATCCTGGGCACGCTGCACACCCCGACCCACCCCAGCAGCCAGGGATGGCCCCGCTCACACATCGGAGGTCCGGATGCTTTCATCATCCAGGTCGAAGGCAAAGGGCTTCTCCTTGAGCTGCTGCGGCTCTGACTTGTGCCGCATGCGAGCGCTCGGCGCGGCTCCGGCATCGTGCTCCGTGAGGACCGGTGTGAAGAGAGAGTCCCTGAGCACCTCCGGCTGCTTCCCTGGCACTGGCACCGGTGTCCAGGGCTGCCAGGAGGAGCTGGCGGGGGCCCGGCACAGCGCCCTCCGCTCCTCTGCCACCGGCCTCTGCTGGGATTGGGATGCGGAGCCCCCGGGTCTCCCCATGGATGTGGATCGCATGAAGGACATCTCCTGCAACGACAGAGGTGGGTTTGTGCATGCGGTGCCGTGAGCTGTTTGGGGACCACCACCAGGCCCTTTACACACTGAAAGGATAAAATAGCCCTAAGCAAGCTGGAAGTCTACATTAAATGGCTCTTTGCCATCAGTCGGGCTCTTGCTCATGCCCCAGTGCAGAGCAGGGATCATGCAGGTCCCATTCAATGGGTGATTTTCACTTTCCCAAGGAAATGAACACAGAGAGGGCAGGGATCTCCTCCTGGAAGCGGGGAACCGAGCACTAACGCCATCCACTAAGTAAGTGTCTCTTACATTGACATGATCCTCATTTGGCACTAAACACGAAGCAGAAGGGATGTGACCTACCCTGGGGCGGGTTTTCAGGGCCTGGACTGCCCCTGTGATAGCTTGGATCCAGCTGTGCATGTCCTCAGGGCTGTCTGCCTGCAAAACACACCAGCCCCCGTGAGGCTTTGCCTCCCTGCAAGCCCCCAGTGCCACTGGCCCTGATACCCACCACATGGACCCATAGATGGACAGGCTGCACTAGGCTTGGCACTAATATCCCTGCTTAAACATCACCACAACACCCAATCTTCCCCTGTAGAACATGGGCCACTCTCCACATCGCAGCATTTTCATATCAGGAATAGATAAAGCATTTAAGGGACAAGAATTGGGGTGTTACCAATTGGGTCCGTGTCTGCCATGAGCCCTGTGCGCATGGGGACCTGCATCCACAGCATTGCACATCGGCTGCTCTTTGGGTACCAAGCATGCTGCTGTCTCCAGCAATGGAAGAGAGTGGGCAAAACGTGCTCATTGGATCTCCCTGTGCTAGGCTCTGCTTTTCCTGCTCACACAAATCGCTGCTGGTATAAATAAGCCCAAGGGGAGAAGTGAAACCACGCAGCTCTGGGTGAAGATGCCACAGCCTCATCTGGTGTTTGGGGGTAAGAGGCTGCTGGGGAAGAGCCCCTCTGCAGCAGCACAGGCTGGGGAGAGCAAAGCTTAATGCCCAGAGACACAACTGGCCCCAGTGCTCACTTGGATGTAGAAGGTCCTGGAGGTTGTGATGATTTCAAAGAGGTTGTCCCGCATCAGGAGGTCGCTAGGAACAGAAAGAGACAGTCACTGCCCAGAAACCATTGTGGATGGAAAGTGATTGGGTTTATCCAAGGGGAAACCTTGGATCTCATGGGGGTTTTGGGAAGACTCCAGCTCCACACAGACCTTCAGCTACACACACACTCCAACTTCTGCTGTCTGCAGGTAAACCCCCCTCTGGACCCAGGCCTACAGCAGGGCAACACGGACAGAGCATTACCCAGACTTGACCAGGCACTCATGGGCCTTGCAAACATCCTTCAGGAGAATGGAACGCAAGGGATCCTTGTCCTGTGGAGACAAGAGGAGATGCTGATGGGCTTGGCTGGCCTGGGTCATGCCCCTGTGGAGCATCCCGGGCTGCTCACCTGCTCACACTTGTAGTAACTGATGGAAAACTCATCCAGAACGAAGTAACGGCGCTTCCAGCTCTTTCTCTGGATAAAAGAGGAGGAAACCGCTCAGTGCTGGGCTCCACACCACCTGCTCCTGCATCCGGAGCATCCCTGCAGCATCCCCAGCCTATAGGGGTGCAGGAAGCCCAAAGCCCACCCCACCCCCCCCCAAACTGCACCCCAGCACTCACCACGTTCCCCTGCTTCACGCAGTAGCCACTCTTGAGTGGGGGGGGCCCGGTCGGTGCCTTGGTGGCCGAGGGGGGGACATAGCTCTGCGAGCGCCGCAGCAGTGGGTGCGCAGCCACATCACTGCCGTCCCCTGCGTCCCCCCCGTTCTGCAACAGAGCACAGAGTCAATGGGGACAGCAGGAAAGGGGGGGGTCCCTGCTAGGATGGAGGGAAGAGCAGCAGCAAGCACCGAGCCGTGGGCTGGTAGCGATGCCTGGGTGATAAAGCAGAGTGCAGAGCTGATGTCACCTCACTGCATGCAGGCTGCTGCCCGGGAGCTGCTCACCCTTTTGGTGCCCACGTGTTAAAAGGAGGGTGAAGAAGTTGGAAAGGTGATAGAGCAGTGATGCGAGGGCTGGAGAAAACCCCTTGCAGCAGCGGGGTTAAAGGATATCCCTTCCCTGCCCAGCTTATCCCACGCTGAGAGGTCAATCCACTGCAGCACGGACCTTCTGGGGGACACAAGGCCCAAGGAGCTGCTTCGTCTGGCAATGGGAGGCAGAACAAAGGAAGCTGGACAAATCCAGGTTAGAAAGCAGGGATGCTTTCCAACTGGACAAGGGGATGTATCGTGGGAATACACTCAGGAAAGCCATGAAGTCTCCACAGTTCCGCAGCCAAATCCTCCCAAAAGAGGCTGGGATGGTGGGAGTTCAGGCAGAAAACCCGAGCTTCCTCTACCTGCAAGTTGTCTGTGCAGAGGGACACATGGCCATGTGCCCAGCGCCCATCCCTGGGCTCACCCCCAGCACTTCCCAGCACATCCCAAGGGCCAGATCCTGCTCTCAACCCCACCCCTGGCTCCTCCATGCTGTCCCTTGTAGCACCCTCCCTTTCCCTTTAGCAGTGCAGAGGATGGTTGAGATGAAACACGTGTCCAAAAGCAGATCTGGTGCAATAGGGATCGTTACACCCAGGAGGGAGGGATGCTGCTGGTGGGTCTGGGGGTGCAGCCGGAGCATGGGGCTCCCCCTATGAGCTACTGCAGAGCCAGGAAACAATGGGCGCACCCAGGAAGCTGCAGCGGAGGGGTGGCCGTGTCACACAGGGTCACATCCAGCAGTGATACACAGCTCTAAAACCCTTGGGAAAGAGAGGGATTGTGTGAGGATGGAGCCGGAGCTGCTTGGGGGGGGCAGAGTCAAGGCAGGAGGAAAGGGCAGCTTTAACCCACTGAGACAAAGACAAAACGTCCCAGAGCTGCTGCCAGCCGTCTGCAGGCAGCAGAAAACCACTGCAGCCACCTCATCCTCTGCTCTATTTTTAGTGCTGATAAATGGTGAAGCGAGACCCGGAGCCAGATGGGTGCCCAAAGGTGGAAGACACCGACAGCCACGTGCCAAGGGAAAGGGGCACAGAAGGGATGGATCAGTCCCTTTGGCTTTGGGGTCCCTCTGCCCCAAGTGCCTCGATGGGGGATGTGGATGGGTCAGGATGATTTGTAGGCGCCTCCTCCTCCTCACACCTCATCTCCTCACACTTCAGAGCAGGACGAAGGGTGCTAAGTGCAGCTATTTATACACCCCTGAGTGCTGAACAGTGGGGAAGGGTTTGCAGGCACCAAGTTGGCTTCCGGAAACGAAAGTGCAAACCAAGAGCCCAAACCAGCATCACGGAATGGTTTGGGCTGGAAAGGACCTTGAGATCATCCAGTTCCAACCCGCTGCCATGGGCAGGGATGCCTCACACTAGACCATGTCACCCAAGACTCTGTCCAACCTTGGACACTGCCAGGGATGGGGCAGCCACAGCTTCTCTGAGCACCCTGTGCCAGCACCTCAGCACCCTCACAAGGAAGAGCTTACATCCTTATCTCCAACCTGAACTTCCCTGTTGCAGTTTGAACCCATCACCCCTTCTCCTATTACTCCAGTCCCTGATGAAGAGCCCCTCTCCAGCATCCTTGTAGTCCTCTTTGCTGCTCATTCCCATTAGGAGTGGCTCTTAAAGCATGGGGAATAGAGAGACCAAAGCAGGCTGCTGGCATCGCAGGGATTTCAGCCCTGGGATTGGGATCCTGGCTGCTCACCTGGTTGATGGAGATGGGTGTGTGGACCACCACCCCCCCGATGATCTCAGTTTTGTAGGCGACCTGCGGCTTCCTCTCCTGCGCCTGCGGCACCAAGGGAGGCTTCGTGATCTCTGTGGCCGGCGGGATGCTACCACCCTTTGGCACCTATTGGAGAAGGAAAGGGGTGAAGGGCTCCTGTGTGACCATCACCTCTGTCCTCCCCAGTGAAGCAATGCCCCTGTAAAACCCACTCAATGAACAAGCCACCCCAATTAGGGCAGGTGTGGTTTGCAGGAAGCAAAGATGGGAGATGAGGTGTGAGAACAATGGAGCATCACTTCACATGAGCCTGTGAGTGCCTCTGCAGCTCAACGCCGTTGTGGGACACTTGCTCCTTTAATTCCCCTGCTCTAATTACAGCCTGGCTTAATGATGAGCCCCATGTGGCTGAGCTGCGGCGCCTGCAAGGGGTTCACACACGGGATCCCGTGTGTCCTGCACCAACACAAACCCAGAGCCCATGCACTCAGCTTGGTGCTGAGGTTGTGGCATTTAATGTATTTGTAGACCAAAGAAGCAAAGAGAAGCCAGGTCTGCTCTTGCACATTGGTTTCCCCACAGGCACTGCACCGCAGTGATTTTAAACTAAGAAATAAGTTATTTGATAGGGCCCAATCCTCAATTGTTTGCTGTGATTTTTCCTTACAGTTTACAAGCCGTGCTTCAGTGCCTGGTCTCATAAACCCCCGCTAGCGTTAAGCATGGCAATACTGCTAAGCACAGTTACAAAGATGCCTGCAGCACCCCAATCTTTCCCCAGGAACCCCCCATCCCCCAGGTCCTGCTGAGGGGTGTCCCAGTGTCCACCACAGCCAAGCATCACACTCTGATGGTGCCTCTGCTCCTGCTGCATGGGAATGGGATCCCCACTGCCAGGAGCAGCGGGTGGCTGAGGAGCACTGGTACTGGGTCAGTGACCATTAATTCATGGTTATATGAACACAGCAGTAAATGAGAGGAGATTGAGGACAAGCTCCTCTGGATGCAGGCACCGTGATGCCCGGCAGCGCAGGGCATTGGCTACAGCTCGTCACAAACCCCCATGACCCAGAAAGAGTGAAAACAGAGTAAATAAATGAGTGGAGCACAGGGAAGATGCCCTTGGAGTGCGTCACACACAACCCCTCCAACAGGAGGGAAATGGCCCTGGAGCAGGCAGGATAGGGATGGCTCCAGCAGGACTTTCCCCATGGAACAAGCCACTGTCATTGTTGTCCCCCTCCGCCAGCAGCTGGGCAGGGAGGGTGAATGCAGGAGCAAGCAGCAGCAAAGTTAACCCCAACCAGGAGGATCCCTAGGGATCATGGGGGGAACATCTCCTGTCTGAAGGCAGGCACTTGAGGGGGGTCACAAGGAGGATCATAGGACTTAAACCTCCCCCGGTGCAGCTTGAGGCTGTTACTGCAGCAGCCCATCAAGGCAGGGGCCAGCAGCGTCAGATGGAGCAGAACCCAACGCACCGTGATCTTACTGGCTCTGTTTAGAGCCTCCACCCAGTCCTGCAGGTCCTGCTGGTCACTGGCTTGGAGGAAGTAGCGCTGGGATAAGGCGTTGATAACTACGGAGAGAAGAGCCAGGGAATACAGTGCTTTGCATTATTAAATACAATGAACAGTGAATCAAAGAGCTTCTCCCAACTCCATTCCCATCTGCAGGTATCGGTCCCAACCTCTCGCACGGAAATCTTCATCTTGGGCTGTATCCCTTGTGGTGAAGCGTTGCAAAGGCAACGCTGTTCCCTCGGGACAAGTATGTGCTTGTGCTGTTGTTTCTGGTGCTTTAAACCCAAGTTCATGGCTCATACATGAAGCAGAGGGTTGGATCGGATACAACACCCCAATTCCATGCATCAACAAGAACAGAAGCTTATGCAGGCATTAGAAAGGAGAAGAACCCTGTACTGCACATGGGACACATGGAAGGGATTGGGAAGCACAGCAGAGGCAGGGAACCACCACAAAGGGGACCCACAGGGTCCTGCCTCCACCACTGAACAGGGGGGTCACAGTGACAGGACCAAACAGGAGCATCCTCCTCCCTTCCTGATAACAAGGACACTGCTGGCAGGTCCCGTGGGCATAGGGAGGGCTCTGGGGGGGCACCCATAACACAGCACCCATGGGGGTCCCCTCACTCACCAAAGCAGAATGGGGTTTTGGGCTTCTGTTTCGGGGTGGCGATGCTGACCTGCACATCGAAGGAAAACACTACAGGTAATGGAACGTCATGGGAGAGCTGGATGCTTCCATCCACATCCCTGAGATGGAGGGGAAGCCGCTGCTCCCCGAGCTCCAAGCCAGGCCATGCTTCCCATTCCTCCAAGCCCCCAGCAATGAGCATGGAGCCAGGGGAAGGTCAATGAGGAGCTGGGGCAGCTAAAGCACAACACAGCCCCAAGTTTGTGACCGAAACCTTCTCCTGCAGCAGCTTCCATTTAGCCCAAAACGTATGGAATTTGTGAGTGAAATGGGGAAGGTTCAGCTCCACCGTTCCTTCATCTGTGCTTAATTTGTAAGTCATGATTCAGCATGAGCAGGGAGATCTGCCCCATCCTCCATCTGGCTCCAGAGGGAGCTGAGCCCGCATCCAGGCATCTCAGTCACCAATAGGTCCTTCTTACCTATTGCACTTTATCTGCCTCCCCATGGAAGCTGGATAATGCCATTAAGACACTCAAATAGCTTCCAAAAGGACTCATCCTTCAGGATGCTGCCCTTTAGCACTCAGGCTCCCATTGCAGGAGCAGAACGAGCTGCTGCCTCTCCCAGGAAAGCAGCACAGATACAGGGACAACAGGGACATTACCTTGGAGATGTAGGTGAGCTGCAGGGACCCAACAGCTCTCGAGCCGATGGCCAGGTTCTGCAATGCAACAGGAGTTAAATGACAGGGAGAAGGTACAAGGGTCCAGGTTACCCATCAGCATCCCTGCAGGCATCTCCCCTTCCCTTTAATGAAGAACCCACTGCGAGCTGCTCCTCAGGAGTGCTGCTGCCAGCAGTGCTCCAGCCCTGGCTCTTTTGAGCTCGACTGCAAGCACTGGGGCAGCTCCAGATGTTGGGCACAACACGCACAGGATCCATCCCCACCAAGCACCCAGCTCCTGGTCTGATGCCTGCAGCACAACACCGCTTCCAGTGTGATGAGGAAAACCCCTTCTCTTTCTTGTTACCACAGCATCCATGGATGCGGAGCTGGGAGCAGCACGGGTGCGTACCTGGGGGTTGTCCATGTACCACAGGAGGCAGTTGGCCTGGGTGTCCAGGATGAAATACCTCCGCAGGAACTTGCCACAGGTCTCATTTTCCTCAATGTCCAGGAAGCCGCAGATACGGTTCTGCCGGTCCAGGTACGGCATTCCGGGCTCCTTCTCACATCACCCTGCAGAGCAGGGGCAGGGAAAGGTGGGTGCTCTGCTCCATAGGGAGCCATCCCAGTGCATCAGTGCCAACTGGGATGGCAGTGTAATGGATGCAGCCAAGCTAACAAGAGGGAGAGGGCAGGGATAACCTGCCAAGGGTTATCCTTACTCGCCTCCCCTTGCTGAAAACTGAGGCATCTCCATAACCATCTCTTCCCCATAGAAATGAGCATCAGTCCCCAGCCCCACTGTGACCACACGGTGCGAAAACCCACACGAGGCTCAAAGGAGGAGCTGGGGTTTCCCTCCTCTGCCTCACATCCCATAGCAGGTCCCACTTCCCAGCCTTGCCCAAACCTCCGGCTGCCTCTCCCCATCCTCCTGGATTAACACACAGGAAGCAAAGCCAAACTGCTACTGCTGCACGTTGCTCCACGGGGAGGCTGCCAAGGACAAGCGTCACCCAGTGTGACAAGGAGGGTGCAGCGTTCCGGCCCTAGGGCATGCAGCAGGACCGGAACAGCCCAGCTGGGAGCTCCAGGACTTGGGAATACCAGGAGGTACAGATGGACTCAATCACAGCACCACAGCCACTGTGATGTGCCAGGGCAATGACAAGTTATGGCCCCATCACAGCAATGTCCGCATCCCACCGAGCTGCCCTCTGATTGCTCAGCAGTGTGGGGCACCCCACAAAGCAGCCACAAAGAGTTTGATGGGAGACACCAGGTCCCTGGGAACCGTAACAAAAAGCAATCCCAAAGTGGATGCGGTGCTAGAGAGAGCCCAGGAAACGGGGAACAATCTGCAGCTCCAAGCAGAAAATCCATGCAGCCGGGATGCTGAGTCAGCAGGAAAACAATGACCCATCTCCATGGGGCTGTGCCAGTGCTACCCAGAGGTGCGCAGCCATGGGAAGGGAGCCCCTCGCCACAGCATCCTGCCATAGCGCTGCCTAGGAATGGGGTCTCTGCACCATCACCGTGGTGGGGATGGAGGCAGCGGTGACCAACAGCAAGCCAACCCCAGTGTGGTGTCTCTGGGAGAAGAGGGGAGATTTGTGCAGGTGCCCGAAGCAGAAGCTGCACAAACAGAAGATGTCATGCAGAAAAAGGAGGAAATAGTGTTTCTGAGGCGCAGTGGAGAGGGGCCCTGAGAGGCAAGTGTTGTGCAAGAGCTGCGGTGCAGCTGTAAGGTAGAGGTGGCAGAAAACAAGCCAACCTGGTGTCAGGATCAGCGTTTATCACCAGAGATGGGTATCAGGGCTTTGCAAAGAGGGAAATGGTGCTGCGGCAGTGGAGGAGACTGCTCCAAAGCAACCCACTTGTCCCGATGCAAAGCGTTATGTGGGCTTTTCCCATTTTACTGCTTTTGGGGGGGATTATTTGGGGGTGGGAGTTTACAGAAGCAGATTCCCCAACGCCTTCAACCAAAACCCAAATTCTCTCTTCCTTCTGCTGCTAATAAGAATCCATGGATTCCTGCTATTGAGAGGGATAAGGAAGAGCGAGGAGCCCCCAGCCCCGTGGAGCAGCGGTGTCCCAACCTTCCCCTCTCCCCCTTTACTGACAGGGGTCAGCCCATGAACCAGCTTCATCCCCTGTGAGACACGATGGACATTACACCGGCAGCAGTGATTTATGGATGATGCTCATGCCTAATTCAGTGGGATCTTCCAGGACTCTTCCCTACCTCTGAAGCAACTGACTTCCCAGCTTTGTCCCACCAAAAAGGACAACCCTTTTCAGGCTCTGTTAACGGAATGACAGGAGAAATAAGGCTACAGAAGAAGGTTTGTGGCAGAAATACCCTCTCGCCTGCCTCTCGAGATACAGGGAAGGGCTTCCCAGCTGGCTCAAAGACCTTGCGCGCAGCCACACCACCAGACTTTCCAGGAAGCTTCCCCCCCCCCATCACGCCTGCCCATGTCCAGCTCCCGGCATTCCCATCGCAGCCATGGGAGCATGACCCAGGGACACCCTGCAACAGTAAAAAGCCAATGGAACCAGAGACCTGACATTGAGATGCCAGAGGCATCTCCTCAGCACCTCATCCACAGCACCTGTAAGCATCACCCTCCTCCTCTCCCAGGCCTGTGCGAGCTGCCCCCAGTGCGGGATGATCCCCTCAGTACATGGAGGCTCCTGGCTGCCCCCACACAGCTCCAAGCCGGCCCCAGCCGTGCAGGGCGATGGCTGCGAGCCACAGCGGTTGCACCACAACTTCCTTTTACCTGGTCTTGCAAAGAGCTCGCCCTGCCGACGTCTATCCGGCGGCTGACACAGACAGACGGTGCAGGCAGAGCCCAGCAACCAACTCCTCTGCCTTAATGAAGCAACGAACCTGTTGAAGGCAGGCGGGGAGCAGCGAGGATGCGCTTCTTCATCCCACCACACAGGCAGCCCGGGGAACACGCCCCCAATAACTGCAGCTCCCAAATCCTCCCTGCGTTTGCTACCGATCCCGCAGACCCGAAGCGGGGATCAGCGGGTGCAGCACCCGCAAGGACCCTGCTCCCAAACTCGCCACCTCCCGCTGGTGCCATCCCCAAGCCACCAAAGCGCCTCGGAGGCCTCCCCCGACAACCGAGATGCATCCAGCGCCGGGACGGGAGCTCCGGCCGCATCCCCGCACCCACGGACCAGCCCGACGCGGGGCCGCATCCCCCCCCGCTACCGGCGCCGTCGGGCACCGACCCTCGGGGGGGGGCACCGACCCTTTGTGGTGCGGTTGGAGCCGCACTGGGCCCCCGCCTGTGGGGACGGGGGGAGCCGACACTCACCCCGCGGGTCCCTGCGCTGCGCGCCCGCGGAGCGGGGCCGGGCGGCGGAGGGTGGCTCCCGGCGCCGCTTCTTTCCGGGTTAATTACGTCTGCCATGAGCAAACCCGGCCCCGGATGTGAGTGCGGGGCTCGGGGCGGCTCCGCGGCCGCGTCCCGTCCGCCCCCCAGCGCACCTGCGGCAGCACCGGCTCGGTCCGCGCCCCCCGGTACCAGCTGCGGAGCGGGGCTGGGGCCAGCCCGACCCTGGGTTCGGGTCCACCCCCATACAAATCACACCCCCCCCTCCCAACCGAAAACCGCTCCGTAAATCAGCGGTCTCCAAACGGCTCCTGCTCCAGACCGGGATGCGCTCCCGGCAGGACCCTTGAGGGCAGGAGGCGGCCCAGCGAGCAGCGCCAGCGCCGAGTGCATTCCCCTGCAGGAGCAGCGCTGAGGAGCTGACCAAGTCAGTCCTCACCGGGACACAGAGCCCCGGGGCTCCCAAAGCCTCTGGGACATGGTTATGGGCTTACAAACGCCATTATGTTATGGCACAGGACATCAAACCCAGCAGCGTTTGGGGTAATATGAGCAGGGGAGCAAGTGCCCAGCTCCTGCCCTGGGCTGGGGTTGATCACCACCAGTTTTCATAGAGGGGTTGGGGTTGGAAGGGACCTTAAAACTCATCCAGTTCCATCACTGTTGGTCAATCATCTAATTCCATCACCCCCACCCCAAAGGTCCCAACGGGGTGGTGCAGTCACAGAGGGTTAGTGATGCCCCTCCGGGTAACAGCTCTGCAGAGTGCTCATCTAGAGGCTGTCACCAGCTTTGCTCCTCTCCATGCAATACGAGCGACCGCAGCACCCAGCTCTGTGCCCCTCATTGCTGACACATCAGGGGGTCTCCTTTCTTCCATTTTAAGACCAAACTCTATGCATTTGAAGGTTGTTTTCCCCCCTGACCATTCAGCGCTCACTGCACATCATGTTCTGTCAATGCATTGCCTCAACCCCCAGCATATCCTATGGCCTGGGTCATTTTGAGAGCAAAGCTTTCCTCCCTCCTCTCCATGGCACACAAGATTGCCCAGCCGCTGCTGCTGAAACCATGTGTGTTCATGTCTGTGTGACTGCTCCTGGCCTGTGGTAATGAAACCACAGCAGAGCACAGCCTCCTGCCCGTCACAGACACAAGGGCTCTGCTGTAAAAGGCTCTCAGTGTGCACTGCATGGGGATGAGCAGCTCAGTCTGGGGCCCTGCAGGAGCATCGCTTGCTGCTGGAGCTAAGGGTGGATTTGGGGAGCAGGAACCCTCCCCCCCCTTACACCCATGGGTAAGGCCCAGCTTTCTCTTTGGAGCTGCATCTGGCCCCAAAGCACTCTCTCCCAGCATGGGTGAGACCAATCATGGTGCTACAGAGAGCAACCTGCTCTAGTGGAAGGTGTCCCTGCCCATGGCAGGAGTTGGAACTGGATGAGCTTTAAGGTTCCTTCCAGTCTGTGATTCTGGTTGTTCACAAGAGGTTATTTTTCCCTAGGAATTCCCAGTGGGATGCTGGCAGAGCTGCATCCCTCCGTCAGCCCAGCCCCACACCCTGCAAGAAGCTGCAGCCCAAACTGCATCATTTATCAATTACATCAGGGGAAAAGCAGCCCTGAGCTCCCTCTGCATCTCCTCCTCCCAGCACTCCCAAAGAGCCCCAGTGGGACCACACATAACCCAAGCCAAGGCACCCAGTGTGGCTCCAGCCTGGATGCCCCTGTGCTGTGTGTGATAGCAGGATTTGGCATTGCCACTTGTGTACCTCCTAAGGGAAGGATAACCCCTCAATGCAGCTGGGCATTGCTCCTTGCACTCCCCATGCATACCCTAAAGTCCATCCTCACCCAGATGCACACATTGATGGGGCTGGAGTCTGAAAGCACCAAGAGCTCCTACAGAGCTTTTGAAGGTGCTATAAGGGAAGCAAAACCTGAAGCATGAAGAACCACCCATTACGGAAGCACAGGCCACAGCACCTGGGTCATACTTAGAGTAGAATAACATCATCCACCCCGAGCACGCCCTCCTCTTCCCCTTCCCACTGCTCCCGGCATTCCACATGGAATGAGCTCCCCAGCCTTGCCCTGTCTCTCCCCTCCTCATCCCTGCCTGCTTTGCAGACACTAAACTGTTCCACAGGGTATTTTTATACCAGGGCATCTCTTCCAGACCTTGTGACTGGCACCAGGGCTGGAGCAGCACCGTATCCTACACAGTCACACGGGAGCTAGTCACACTGCTGCTCCTCCTCCATCCCAGGAGCCTTCCCATTCGCCTCCCACCTTTTCCAATGTGTTTTGCTGCTGTAGCCTGCCCAGGGTGCAAGAACCCCCTTGAACTCACAGGGGCATCCCGTTAGCACACATAGGGGATCCCTGGAGCAGGGCATGTCTCTACACCGCAGCCTTTGGATCCCACCAGCATCCTTCATGCTCCCAGCGGAAGAAGCAGGCACAGAGCAGCTTTGCTCTCCCCTCCTGTGTTAGCAGCCCAGCATCCCGCCTGCTTGGGTTTAACCCCCATAAGACTCCATAGCCGTGCTCTCCAGGACTTCCCACCCTGCAGCACTCACCAAGGGCTCTGTTTCGGCAGCATCCTGCAGCAGGGAGCTCCGTGGCTGGAGCTGAGCGCACCGAATTCCTGCTCTTCTGTTCAGACTTGCCCCTTCTCGGTTTCAGTACCTGTTCCCTTTTTGCTTGTGTTATGACTAAGGGAAACTCCCCCAGGTTGGCTGGGCTTCCAGGCAGCACTTGGCTGCTTGCACTGAGTTGCATTCCTCGCGGTCAAATCTCCACTCTCCTCTCCATGCTCCCAACCATCCTTCTCCTTCATCATTCCCCTCTCTTTCCTCCTCATTCTTGTTCCCTCGCTTTTACCATTCTCCTTTGCTCTCTGTGAGCATTGGGAGCTTTGTTCTTATCCCAGTGGGAATCTCCAGCATCCTGCATCCTCCCCAGCACTTCATCTCCTCCATACCCCAACCAGCACTACTTTTCTTCTCCTTAAACTGCAAAACCTCCTATGCCAGGCCCCTTTGCCTGCATTAGACCAGCCCTAGGATGGCTCTGGGCTGCAGGATTGCTTCTGTACGAGATCACTTTAGCAGGTAATAATGATGGGCAGCTGTGGAGCACACCCAGGAGCGGTTTGGAGGCAAAGCCTGATGAAAAGAGAGAATGGAGATCTCCTGGGGGTGTCACTTTGATCCCTTTGTGGCCAGGTTGGATGGGGCTTGGAGCAACCTGGTCTAGTGGAAAGCGTGGAACCGTATGAGCTTTAAGATCCCTTCCAACCCAACCCATACCATGATCCCTATAAATGAGGAACAGTGGCTGCAAACACAGTTTTCAACGGCAGCTTTTATTGGTGTGATAGTAGGTCAGCCTCTCCATCCTTCACACACTGCAAACCCCGACCCGTGGCCCTAGGCTATGGCAACAAGCAGCTACCCCATTGTGGCCCCTCAGACCCAGCTCAGCAGCAGCTTCCCAGCCAGCACAGCCACCAGCAGCCCATGGGGGGACTTTGAGAGGGTCCCGGCCCCATTCTTGGAGCCCCGCTGCCCATTGCAGTCATCACTGAAGCAGCAGCGCACGGTGGCCCCACTGGAGCCGCCACCTCGAGCCTGGTCACAGAAGGATTTGTAGGAGCAGGACTTGATGACGCTGTCTGCAAGGAGAGGAACATGGGATACAGGGTCAGGCGCTGCCTTGCATCCTCCCTGCTGCATGGTCTTAAGGTCCTTTCCAACCCTAGCTATTGTGCTGGGGCAGGGAAGGGAGAAAGAGCTGCATCCCAGCACATTGCGACAGTGATGTGGAATCAAAGTGCCCATAGCACGGCTGGGGGAGCCAAGGAGTGGTCCAGTGGCCAAGGGATGCCCCCGTGGTCACCCTGCTCGTCGTCATGCAGCCCTGATGTGAAATAGAGACCTGATATAGGTGAGAATATGAATAGCCCAGGCTGTGGAGTGAACCCAAGGAGGGAGGCTGGGTTTGGGAACAGTCTCTGTTCCCAAATGGAAAACAAATGGAATGCTGTTCTGAATGGGAGCAGCGTGCCACAAAGAAGGACTTTCCTTACGCCAGCAAAGGGCTGCGAGTCCCCACGGACCAAAAGGATGCTCCTGAGGACTAAAAACTTGGGAAAACACAGATGGCTCATCCCTGCTTCACAGGGACAAGAGGAAGCCAGCTCCTGCCTGTCCCTGCTTCTCATTGCCCTCTGATCCTTCCCCAGCACACCCAGTCCCCCCAGCCCAGGCACTTACTGGGCGCAGTGATTGTGGAGCAGGCATCAGCGTACTGGGGGCAGCTGTGGGAGCCCTGCTTGTTGCAGTCGTTCTCGTTGGATGCGACACATCTGTGGCATCTCAGCGCTTGACCTGCGGGAAGATGGGGAGGAGGAAGAGGAGGAAGAGGAGTGAGAGCCGTAGTGACATCCCGGAGCCCCCGTATCCGACCCATCTCCAGATGCTCCTCAAGGGAAGCCCCAGGCGTGTTAGACAATAGCCAGCCCCTCGTCCTGCAGTGCTGTGTGAGTCAGAGCTGATGACAGCGATGAGAGCTCTTGGATCCCTTAGGAGGGGAGCACACAACAGGAAGGGTTCCCTGCTCAGTTTAGGAACCAGCTGAGCAGATGTGAAAGTGATGGTATCATTTAATGACTTTTAATAGCATAAGCGTCAAATTCCTGCAGGCAACCACCCCCCCACCCCCCCACCCCCCCCAACCCTAGATCTGAAGATCCTGCTCCTGCCTGAAACCAGGAACACTTGGTTTTGATGGATATTCCCACTGACACTGCGAGTAAAATCTGGCCGTGCTTTGCTGGCTGAGCAGAGCCCTCTCGTGGCAAGAAGGGTTTGCGGAAGGCCGGAGCTCCCACCTCCATCCCCTGGGAAAACGGATGGAAAACTGGGATTTCAGATGCCGTTAACCCACATTGACATTGGCTTCCCCAGTGGCATCGCTTTTAGCCCAAACCACCACCGTGGTTCACCTTTTCTTCTCCCAGCCATCCTGACACCGCTTATGGCGCTGCTCAAGCAGCATCGCCACCCTCCTGCCCTTTGAGGTGCCTCTTTGTGATTCCACCTTTGAGGAGCCACATTTTGGTCTGGAAACACCTTTCTAGCGATGAGAAGCTGCTGCTCCTTGGCTCAGGTACCTCCTTGTCCCACCAGAGATGGAGACCAGGAGCCTCCACAGCCCTGGCTGGCAATGGGCAGAGTGTGAAAAACAGGGTGCTCTTTTGGGTGCTCCCGGGAGGAGAAAACCAACATCCGCCTGGAATGCCAGTTTCGTGCAGGAATAGGAGTAGCATGGCAGGGATGGGGGCACCCAGCAAGCAGGAGAGCAGCATTTCTACAGCAATTCCCCCCCCAGCACTGCCTTGTGCTGCAGGACACTTACTGTATCCAGCCAGGGATGTGACGAGGGCCAGGGCCAGGAGGGTCTTGAGGGCGGACATCCCGGCTGTGCGCAGCACAGGGTGCACAGCGTCTGTTTTGTCTTAAGGTCTTAGAGCTAATCTGCTTGGGCGATCGGATCACCGGGCTGGGGATAACGCACTTACTGCAGCCCCTGCCTAATGCCATCTTAGCTGGGGAGGACGGGACACGGATCCCAAGGGCACAGACAGAGCATGGGATGGTGCCAGTGGAGGTGGTCGAATCTACCCACACTTGCCAGGCTGGGCTCTGCTTTGGGAACCGGCTCCATCTCCACCACTGGTGCCTTTTGTAGATCGTGGCCATTCAGAATAAGCTCTCTCCTGCCATTTGCAGCAGCCAAGCTGGGCTCAAACCCTCCACAGATTCCAAAGAGAAGCATTAGAGAACATCTGGAGATGTTCTGGACACATCTGGAGAGCCCAGAGGAGCCGTCCCCACTTCACTTGGGCTGTGCAAGGCAGTCTCCATCCCAGCAGAGGATTTCCCCAAGGCCATGAAGGTTATCAGGAGGAGCGTGGGGATTAAGCAGAGTCCCTCTGTCTAACGTGTGGAACCTAAACCCGTCTTCTCCATCCTTACACACAGCAGGAAAGGTTTCAAGAGTGATAAACACGGGGTTTTATTCAGGCAATGAAACATGGCGACAAAAATATATTAGTAATCATCAGAATAATCTCATTTGTGAGTATAACTCTTACAAATATTTACCTGACATAGAAAAGGGAAATCATTGGACATATAAAACCAATGGCGATGGCACTTACACATGTGGTGGGAAGCGACTGGGGTCAGTGCAGGGAAGCGCCTGCCTTGGGGGGAGCCATCTAAAGTTAGAGCAATTCCTCATTGGCACTTCACTGGATACAGGGATTTCAACTCTACTGCAAGCAGATGACAAACACCACGATGCTGTGACCCCAAACATGGGTACCCGCAGCATTCCTCTGCACTGGGACACGTCCTGGCTGGAACGTGGCATCTGAACGGGATGATAGCTCCAGGGCTAAGCCAGCCCCATCCACAGCTCCACTGCTGGCTCCTGAGAGCAGTATCTGGGATGCAACAGTCCTGTCCTCTTGCAGCTACAAACACACGCCTCCTATTATATAGAACTATAACCATTATACATATACTTATATATATATGTAACTATAACCATATTATAGTTAATAAATCATTCCTTAGGAATCTTCTTTTGCCCAGACTGGAAGTGCATGCTGACAGGCGCAGGGATGCAGCAGCACTGGGGTGACAGAGGCAGCAAGTGGGACTGAGAGAGGCTGCAAAGCAGATGGGGAGGATGCTGCTGCAAAGAGTAAAACCCAGCTCCCTAAGAAATTCCTGGTCTGAAGGGGATTAATTCACCTGCACAGGCTCCCAGGGAGGTCCCAAGGGTCACACATCCAGGCGGGAATGCTGCTCTGGAGCGGGACACGTGAGGAGAGCAGTGCTGTAGTCTGCATACCCCTGATGCTGATGACATGGAGGGAAGGGGAGTGATGCTCCAGCGGGCTGAGGCTGGCACTTTGACTTCCCAAACAGGAATCATCTTTGCACATCATCTGCCAGACGCTTTCCTGCCAGCCCATGGATGCGTGGGGAGGACAAAGAGGGGGGGAAAGAGCAGAAAAAGGGGTTTTCCTTTCTGTCAGCTGTGCAAAGGGGCAAATATTCGGCACAAAGCCATGGATGGTGTCAGCCATCAGCTTCCCCATCCCAGTCACCGGGATAACTGGGAGCTCAGGGAACAGGCCTGGACTCTGCGTGCTAGGGCAGGCTGCTGGCATCTTCGTCCGCTTAAGTGTATGATAAACTCTCTCTCTACATCATATAACTACTAAAATATAACCAAGTGCATGGCTCTGGGTTAAACACTGCATGCGCACCACGGGGGGTTAGAAAATAGACAGAAAACAGCTCAATTCTCTTACAAAAAGGTAGCAGCAAAAAGGTTTGTGAAAGACTTCAATAGGCTGGGTAGGAAACAGTCCAAAGAGCAAACACTTCCCTTATGTGATGCTTTATGACTCCCTGCTCAAGGCGATAGCAGAGTCCTCCCTTTACCACTGCAGCCACTGCCTGATCCCATCCATCCGCCTTCTGCAGGGATGCTTCTGCACTGACCCACAGCACCCCATGGAACCCCAGATCTTGAGGAGCCCCCCGCTTCCCAGCACATCCAAAGGCAACCTCAGCAGTTTGCATGGTCATAGACATGGACTCCGAGGCGGAGCGGGCACCCTGCCTGCATGGAAAAGCAGATCTTGGGCTGCATCCATAGATTCCAAAGGGTACTTCACTGCTGCCCGGATCTGCCTGCGCCTGTCAAGGCTGGCTTTTGTTTGGTTCCCTTCACATTCAGTGCTGCGAGGGCATTTCTGAGAGCAGCAAAGAGCCAGGCAGGGCTGCTCTATTCTGCACTGATGGGGAAAGAGCCTTAAGTCAGCAGAATCATGAAGCAATTTCCTCCTGCAACATCCATCCTAGCGTGCTATGGTGTGGGGAGCCAGGGGCACAGGGCTTGGCTTTAGCACTGTGAAGGGCACTGATCGTGGGGCAGGCAAATGGACAAGCCCCAGCTCTGCAGAACCAGCATCTCCCCCATATCTCAAACACCTCCCGGGGCAGAAGCCTCCTGCCCTCCCCTTGGCCGGGCTCTCCTTTGAGAGGACTTCAGTTACTACAGGTGAAGCGGCCGTATCCATGCTCCCATGGGAAGGAGATGTGTAGCGGGACCGTGCCTGCCTGGAAGAAGTGAGCAGAGAGCCTCAGTGCTCATAAACACTAATAAAGTGCACGAATGCAGAGACATTGGGTTCCATCGGCACAGCCAGGGATAATAAGGATGCTCTGTGCTGCCTTCCACCCATGGACCAGAGACTGGGACCAGTCCCCTTAACACCAACCCCTCTCACAAAACCAATGACCTAATGGGAGGCTGCTTTGGCCAAAGGATCACACCGGTGGCCACAAACCTAAAGGCTCCCCTTTGCTGCCTCTCCCCAGCTATATGCACCCATGTGCCAGGTCCCCTCCCTAGTGCAAGGACCTCCAACCTCGGCATCACCCACATCCCATGGCAGGACCTCATGGGATCAACCTGGAGCAGGAGGGGACAGTAAGTGACAAGAGTGTGTAGGGGCACAACCAGACCCAGACAAAGGGGACAGAGCCTGGGGGGTCCCACCTCCCAGCTGAGAGGTGGCATCGGCGCAGAGGGACACGCAGCCTGACTGCAGGGATCCTGGTCCCGGAGCCCTGGGATACAGGGAGCAGGCAGCAGGACGCTGTGCTCTGTGCCGGGCTCCTGGGGTAAGGCAAAGTGCTGCACGTTAGGAGGAAAGCGGCCAAGTGCAGAGTGCTGGGCGATGGGTGGTGGGACTCAGTCCGTCTTGCCCAGCTTCGCTATCAGCTCATCACAGATTTTGGTCAGCTCCTCAATCTCCTGGTTCTGGAAGGAAAGCAGATCATGAAGAGCCCCCATGGTGGCATGGATGGGAGATAACACCCATTTGGGTATAGCTGGTGCCCCTGCCAAACCTCCTCTGTGCAGCATCCAGCGGCTGTGGGGACCCTGAGCTCACCCATCCTCATCACAAACACATCCCAGTGCTGCCCATGGGTGTGCTGGTGGCTCTACCCATGCTCCAGAACAGCCAAACTGAAGCCAAACTGAACCGGCAACCCCAGCACTGCCCATAGCTGTGCTTACACCCATGCAGAGCTCAGTCCCCTCTATGGAGAGGATGCTGTTGTACATCTCAACAACCAAACCCAATCCCAAGGCATGAACCAAGGAAGCAAATGAAGAAATACCCCCAAAAACCAAACCCACAGAGCACTTTCTAGGCCCAAAACCCAAAGGACACTTCCAGCACCAAGAAGATGCTCAGGGCAGCAAAGGGAACCCTGTTACCTTCTGTTGCAGGGCTCTCTCCAAGGACTCAACCTTCATCTGCTCCTTGCGCAGCCCCGCGTGCAGCGCCGTGCTCTCTGCCTTGGCCTTGGCACGCACTTGGGCGATCTCCTCGTTGGCTCTATGATGGGTTTGGACACAAGGGGACAATGGTCACTGGGACAAGTGTCACAGAGCCCGGCTCCTGCGTGCCTGGGTGCATCAGGGCTGGTTTTCCCATATGGAAAACCTGCATGAAATGGGGTTAATTCTGCTCGTCCAAGCTCTGCGGACTGAAGCTCAACCAGGTCCTCACCCACTTCACTCAGGGCTGCTGCGTGTTGGTACTCCTCAGCTGAGCACAACACAGACATGAGCCCTCTTGGAGCATGGGAACCGGTTAAGTGGCTGTAAATGGATCATAAACCTCAGTTTCCCCATTAGGAAACCTAAGCAGAGATTGGAGAATCCACTGAGGGATTCGTGCTGGCTTCACTCACAGCCATTTAAAGCCACTTGAGCCTCAGGTTGTAAAAGGCAGCTTCTCACATCAATAAGCTCACTGCCCTGTGAGGTCTCTGAGCACCCATCAATCCCATGCATGCTCTTACTTGTCCAACTTCTCCTCTGCATGGACTTTCAGGGCCTGGTACCGCTGCTCTTCCTGCTTGACCCGGGTTAAATAATCTTGGGCACACTTCTTCAGAGCTTCTTCATTCTGGGAAGGGAAAAGCACAGGGGACAAAGTGAGGGCAAGGCTGTGGGACCTCTGCATGCAGGGACCAGGGAGAAAGGGGGAACTGAGGTAAGGACCTTCTTAAAGCCTTCCAGAACGCCCTTCAGGTTCTCGTATCTCCTGAAGAGATCCGATAGGGACCTCTCCACTGAGTTCAGGTCTGCCAGAGCCTGCTCCTTTTCCATGGTGAGCTGCTGCAGGTTCTTCTGAGACGTCATGTTCGTCCTCTGCTCATCCTCTGGGATGGAGAATAAGCAGCAAGGGACACAGTGACTGAGTGGGGATGGCAGCTACCTCATTGCCCTGTGCACCCAGCCGGGTGATGGCACCTTACCTATCATCTGGGCAATGGTCTTCTCATACTCAGCCACGATTTTCCTACGAGGAAGGGAGAAAGATAACCCAGGTAAGAGGCAGAGACACACACCTACAGCCCTGCTGCCCCTTCCCCACACCACAAACAGCCCAAGCAGGGCTGCAGGGCCCTGGTGATGCCCATGCCAGTGAATGGGATTTTGAGCCTGCAACTAAGAACCCAGCAGCTCAACACAGCACAAGCACATCTCCTAACGTATCCCACCCCGGTGAATCCCATCACCTCCCGATGGGAAGGGTCCTACCGCATCTCCAGCACTTCCTGGCGGCTCTCTTCATACTTCTTCTTCCACTCGCTTGCCTCGATCTCCTTTGTGATTATCTAGGTTGCAGCAGACACAGGAGCCTTGGGATGGGCTCTGGGTGGTTCCCCTGTGCTGTGATGCTCAGGGGTGCACCGGGGCAGGACACGGTCCCTGTCCTCACGTTACCTCCTCTCGGATGAGCGTGAGCACGGCCGTCTTCTCGCATTCACTGAGGCAGATGCTGTCCAAGGGACTCTCGCTCCTGCTCACGCTGGTGATGGCTGAGGAGGACTTGTCCATGGAGCACAGTCCGGGATTGCCCTGCAGGGAGCAGCCGTTCGGGATGCGGTGGGGGTTTCACCTCTCATTTGGGATGTTCTGCCCCCTGCACCAGCCTCTATGGAGGCACTGAACATCCTGCACACACCGACAGCTCAGAGCCAGCACCAGGCAGAGCCCCTAGCGGGGATTTATTGCACTTTATGCCCAGTCTCCTGGGAGCTGGGGCTGTGCCGTAGGACACCCAGGGAAGCATCATCCCAAAGGAGGGACCGAGGAAGGGCCCATTTTGGAAGCAGGGCTGTGCTCATGTCTGACATCCCTTCACTTTCCCCATGGTTGGTTTAAATGGGAGCCACACGCGAGGGACCAGTTCCCCCTTCTCCATCACCTCCATCAGATGGAGATGTGGCTGTAGCTGATGCATCCAAACTGTTGCCAGCAGCAGCAGGGCCTTGTAGATCACCCCAACTGCACAATTGGAGCCTAGCTTCTCTGCACCAGAGGACCAAACTAGGGATGAGCTCAGTGCTGTGAAGCTGAATCCCGCCTGGATGCTGCCCCATCCCTTCCCTTGGGGGTGCTGCAGCCTCCAGAAGGGCATTCCCTCCGAGCAGGGCTGACACCACCGCCTGTTCCTCCTTGTATCCATCTAAATGACAGCCCTGTGCAGGCATCTCCTTGGGAACCGGCTGCCAGGCCATAAATAGAGAAGAGCTTTGGAGGAGGCGCTGTGCCTCGGCTCTGTTTTGGAAACCAGAGCTCTAAAGCACTTCTCTCCCTCCCCTCCTCCTTCACTGCAGCCCAGGCTCAAGCACATTTGAGTCCAGCCAGCCCAGCGCTGGGGAGGCTCAGCCCTGGGTGGTGTTGGCAGCATCTCCTAAAAGCCCAAACCCATCCCATGGGAGCCCCACACAGCAGCTCTGGGATGCTCGTGCCTCAGAGACTGCCCAGCCCTGAACACCAGGTTCACTTTGTCCTTGTGGGGCTTAGCGTGGGTCAATCTGTCTCAGAGGAGCTCGTTTTGCTGATGTTGGTAATCTCGTTGTCATCTGCTTGCACCCGAGCGGCTTTGCCCAGGGGTGGCTGAGCTGGCACAGGGTTCCCTGCAGCCGAGGGTCTTGGGGTCACCCAATGGCCCCTTGGGGTGCATTGGGGGTGTCCCTTACAAGGCTCATGGATACCTCAGTGTGAGGCACAGCACATGTCCTGCAGCTCATCCCTTCCCTGGGATCTCCTCTGCCCTCTCCCTGTCCTGCAGCCGCTGCACACACAGTGCTTGCTCTTGCTGAGCATCCATGGTGCCGCCCTGGCTCCTCACCATTCCCAGCATCTCCCTCCTGCAATGCGCATCCAGAGGGAGCCATTCTGTGCCAGGCTGTGGGACATCACCACTGCCTTTACCAAGCCCCTGTGTGGGCTTTGCATAGACTTTAGCTCCCAAAGAAACCCATTTCAGAGAGGTTTGGGTGGCACTGCTGGGATGAGCAGCAACATGGGCACAACGGGGTCACCCTCCCGCAGCCCCAAGCCTCCCCATAGGGAGCAAGGAGGAAGCAAGAGGCACTCACAGGGGAGATGTCCTTTTCCATCTGCTTGGAGATCTCCTTCTCAAAGCCTAAAGACAAGGAAACACAAAGTTTTAACCCCTTGTGAACAAGACCTGGTGCACATACAGATTTGCTGCGATGCAGAGGGGCATCGGCATCCTCCGAGCATCCCTTCCCAAAAGGCTTCTTTGCCCCATGCTTGTGCCCTTGCAGGCTGGATGCATCCTGCACCCTGCCATCCTCAAACCCTGGAGCAGAAAGCAACACTTCCCTCTGGTGGCAGCTCAGCCCTGCGGTGCCCAGAGCAGGATTGGAGCTGCATGGGAACACTGCGGGATGCATCCCTGGGATGAAGCCCAGCTGCTTGGGCCCCTCCGCATAGCACAAGCCTCAGCCCACACCAACTGGACCCAAAGGAGCTGCCACATGGCCCCAGCTATTCTTAACAGCATCAGAGAGGAGATAAACCCTTGCTGTCTGCAACCAGCCCTCTGGCACAGCGCGGAAGGTGATTTATGGACCTCAGCTGCAGCGGGCACTGGCCATTCACTGTTAATCAGGCAGAGAAAAGCATAAAGGGAAGGAGGAAACAACGCTGATTTCCTGCCCTTTCCCCCCATTCAGAGCCAAAGGACTGGTTTCCCCTTCCCCAGAGCCTGCAGCCTGCACAGCATCCAAGGGTAATGATGAACGGGCACAGGGCAGAGCTGCAGACCCCCCCCTGCGGTGATTCCTCCTCTTGCACCTTCAGCTTTGCTATTGATTAAATGTCCTGTTCTAATGCCTGGCTTCTAATTCTGCTTTAATGGGTTGGTCAGCGAGGCTAATTCCATAGGAGACTGACAGCAAAGGACCAGCAGGAGCATTAGCAGAGGTCTGCAGTGACGATGAGATCTCCATCAATCACTGACCTTGTGCTGGGATACTGAGTGCTGGGAGCTCTGCCTCGAGCAAGGCACCCTGTAACCACCACAGCACCATGGGGAGGCTCTGTACTGACAGCATCCAAGTAAACACAGCCTGTGCCATTGGTTTTCCATGATGGAAATCGTGCTGTAAGCAACGGAGGTTTCATTATAGGGACTTTAGCCCTGCCAATGTAAATAATAGCTGCCTCAGCAGCACCAGCATTGCTAGAGGCTGCAGAGATCCACGCACAGCACATCCAAGAGGCTATGGGGAGGCTCCTTACCTGGCTCCGTGCCGTGCTTCCCGGCCGGCACAGGGACATTGGAGCACTCAAAGTACTCCAGGTCATCTTCAGGCTCAGCCTTCTTCTCCAGCCCAGGTTTCTGTGCAGTGGTGCAGGCCAGCTTCTCCTCATCCGTGGCTCGTCCATCCCGATTTGCAATATCTGGGATTTCTGAGATCAGCGCTCCTTCATCCTGCAGGATCAAGGCACGCGGTTAAGCAGGACTGAGCTAATCCATGGGGATCAGGCAGCCAGGCTGCATGGGAAGCACAGGAAGCTTAGCATCCACCACCAACCTGCTCCCCAGCAGCTCCTCAGTGGGGTTTGGCGGAAGGAAACACATGGGGCTGGGACAGAAGTGATTCACACACAAAACCCGTTAACCCCATCACAGAGCTCTGCTGGGGACAGGGCTGATACCTCACGCACATGGACCTGAATGAACCACAGAGACCTTTCCTGGCCAGGAAAGCCCCAGGGACAGGGCTGAGCACCAAGCAGCGCCCTCCTCCCACCCTTCCCATGGGGAAGGTGCTCTCACCATGGCTGCTTTCAGGGACACCCCATCCTGACACCCACCTCTCCCCATGCCCCCAGCCGAGCATCCCTGGTGGGATCCCACGTACCTGAGCGCCAACATCCAGGACCAGGGGCTGTGTCTCGTATGGCTTCACCTTGCAGCCGCTCCTGCAGGGAGAGAGGCAGCAGCTCAGGCATAGGCAGGAGCCACGAGGGAGAGCCGAGCAGGGGGAAGCAGCCCCAGCAGCAGCGTTGCACCCTGCAGCACCCCACTCACCAGTGAAACACGGAGGCAGAGCAAGCTCTGGGGCGGACAGAAGAGCAAGTGAACAAAACACACGACTACAGAGCAACGGGGTTTGTCTCTGAGGAGTTTATTCCTGGGCAAGGTAAGGAGCAGAGATGCTGACAACGCGAGAGGCCATTGCCACAGAGATTCCCCTCGCTGCACCCTCATCCGGCGGGATGCATCCCAAAGGGCACACTGATCTCCTGCGCGATGGAAGCTCCTCCATGCTCTCTCACGCCCATTCCCTGCAGCTGGAGGTTTGTCTGGGATATCTCCATGTGCAAGTTAGACCCACACTGCCGGACTGCTGCTTTGAGCTCTGCTTTGCTTGCAGAGCGACCCGCTGCACCTCGGATGCTCCCTCCACCAGATGCAAAGGGAAAAGAGCCTTGCAGGTTGGAGAAGGTTGAGCTCAGGTTGATCTTGGGTGGCTGGATGCTCTCCAGTGAGGAAGCTCTCCCTGGCTGTTCATCCCATGTTCCTCAAGGCGTGCCATTGCAGAGTCCATCAGTGCAGGAGTGCAGCACAGCCACATCCCGACACACCGGGCTTCAGCATCCTGAATCAGCTGCAGGCAGCACAGGGATGGTCCCAGCACAAGCTCTCCTGCATCTCACTGCCCTCTCGCTCCATGTCCACCATCTCCCATATCCAAAACCCAGAAGGAAGATACTGGCCAAGCTGGATACAGCTCTTGTGGCGTCCCATTGTGGGTACCTACGGAGGGATCTCTGCCACAGGGACGCGGGCAGAGGCTCGAGCAGGATTGCATTGAGCCATTCCTTGCTATAAAGCATCTCTCCCACCCACTTCACCCCCCATCACATCACGCAGGTGCGCCAAATGATCCCCCCCGACACCAAGATAACAGGAATTCAAGGGGACGGGGCAATGGGGAGCAGGCATCCAAGGCTGATGCCCTGCAATGCCTGGGGCACAGGCAGCCCCATTGTGCTGCAGGGCCCATGGTGACACAGACACCCGCTGTTAGCCAGTGGAAAGGCAGATTGGGTCTTGGCCAAGACACAGATGTCAGCGCTGGAGCTCGGCTCTAATGCTGGTCATGCATATGGCAGCAGCACTGAGCACACAAGAAGGGCATTGGGATGATGACAGAAGATGGGAGCTGGGCCCAGCACTCTCCCTTGCACCACAGCAGAGCCCAGAGGGTCCGAGGGGGACTGACAACACTGAGCATCACCCATGGCGGTGAGTCAGGTCCCTGCTGTGTGCCATCCCATGGGATGGGGGCTGCAAGCCCTGGGGGCACAGCACGGGCACTGGTGTCCCACTGTGGCTACTCATGCCAGGGGTACAGCGCAGCCGCGCTGCAACAGCATGGGCTGCAGAGCAGTGATTGAAGCTGCTGTACTCGAGCCGAGCTTTCCAACCCATGCAGGGCCCTGCAGCCCAGCTCTATCCCAGCTTTGGACATAGCAGGGATGCTCTGAGGGAGAGCCATGAGAAAATTGGCTCTGGCAGGCACCACAGAGCTCAAGGGAGCCCTGTTTAGAGCTGGCTGTGAGGGCAAAGCTCCTTTGGGACCATCTCAGTGTCCCAGAGCCAGAGGAGACAGGCACTGACTCCGTCACCTCCCAGATGATGCTTGTCCCTACCCCTCTATAGAGGTGGCTTTGGGAGGGGGTAGAAGATGCCCTCATCTTCAGGACTACCCATCCAGATTTCACACAGAGCCGCTCCCCTCCATTAGCCAATGCACTGGGTTTGAGGGCTTGAACGCTATAAAGGCATTGCGGGCCGCATGCTGCGGGAGCAAGCACAGCACCCTCACCTCACCGGGCTGAGCCACCCCGAGAGCTGCAGGACATGGACCAGAGAGCGCAGAGCATGAGACAAAGGGCACAAGGAGCCTGCATGCCATGGAGACGTGTGGGGCCAGCACCCACCCAGAGAAAGAGGACAAAAACCAGCCAAGGAGAAGAGGAAAGCAATAGAGAAGAGAGTACTTACAACAGAAAACAGAGAAATTTCACTTGTTCAGTGGTCCTGATGCACCAAAGCATGGACAGGGAAAGAGACAGACAGATGGAGAGAAGAAGAGCATGTGAAAAGACCTGGGTATTAACTCTCATTGGGAGAAGCACAGCGCCTTAGCCCAGCTCTGCCTTTTGGGGATGAACACACAGATAAAGGATGCTCCCATTGGGCACCTCCTATACATGGATGTGAGATTTATGGTGCCATTCCACCACGCATCCCGCTGCCAGGGAGGTGAGTGCCTGGAGCAGCCCGTGCTGCTCCCAGGAGAGGGACCCTGAGGACTCATAGAATCATGGAATGGTTTGGGTTGGAAAGGACTTTAAGATCATCGAGTTCTGACCCGCTGCCATGGACACCTCACACTAGACCATGTCACCCAACATGGCCTTGAACGCTACAAGGGATGGAGCATTCACTTCTCTGGGCACCCTGTGCCAGCACCTCAGCACCCTCACAGTAGGGAACTTCTTTATCTCCAACCTGAACTTCTCCTGTTTCAGTTTGAACCCATCACCCCTTGTCCTATTGCTCTGGTCCCTGATGAAGAGTCCCTCTCCAACATCCTTGTAGCCCCCTTCAGACACTGGAAGCTCCGCACAGCTTCCCTTCTCCATGCTGAACAGCCCCAACTCGGTCACACAGAGGAATGCTGGCTCCTAAAGAACCCACATCCCCTCCCTGCAAAGTGTTTCTAGGACCAGAGCACCCAACACACCCTTAGTTTTGCCTGCTGGGTGTTGTCTGTGCTCCCTGTATAACCCCGCTCCAGTCTTCCCGTCAGCAGGGCAATGGTGTGCGTTGGTTTCGCTGCCAAATCTGTCCTCCCAAAATTTCCCCTTTTGAGCTCATTTCCTGCTTTTATTGTTGCCTGGTTCCAATCCCACAACCCCGAGTTATAGTGGAAGGACCCAAAATTGCCTGGGCAGGTAGAGCCAAGCCTGGCTCAGCAGCTCCTGTCCCAAACATCAGGCATTGCCCAGACATGGCTTGGGGAACATTTGTGATGCCACAGGTGAAATAACAAAGAAATAGGAAGGTTTGGCCATGAAACCTGCTCCAGAGGAGCATTCCCAGGAGGCACTGCCTGCGTTCCCAGGAGACACCATGAAATGTCACCGTCTCCACAGGGGTTTTAAATAGCACATTCAGGAACTAAAAATGCACTTAAATAGCTCAGCAAGGCACGAGCAGCTCCCTCCTGCCTGTGCAGACGTGATGAAAGCAACAGATCTGCCCCTTCATCACTATCCCCTTCCCCTGCTTGGCAAAGAGCAACCCAGTGGCAGCTTGCACCGTGTCCCAGCAGCATCTGACCCATCAGACAGGCACCCACAAGCCCCAGCAGGCCCCCAAACCCTCATCTGTGCTTGGTAAAGCCTTTGCTCTGCCCACATCAGCTCCACGAGCTGGAGCCCTGAGGGTTTTCCAAAGGGATGATCCTGCAAAGCGGGTCCTGATCCGGCCCTCCCCATTCTGTGTGGGACCCCGGCACCACGCCAGGACCTCCGTCCTTCTCCTCCCATCCGCTCCTGATGCTCCAGGATGCAAATAGGGATACAGGAGCTGCCACTCCACTGGGACAAGGGGCGGATAAAAGCAGGGCAGCAGAACCCGAGGTGCACAGCGGTGTTTCAAGCGCACTTAGAAGGCACAGGGGCATCATCACCATCACCACCACCACTGTTCTGCCCACAAGGGAATGGATGGGCCGCTGCTGCCCGCTCCATCACTCACGTTATCAGGCGGGACTTGGGCTTCCTGGGGGAGCCGCTGCCTCTGCCGGGATCATCCTGCACCTCCAGCGCCTGAGACTCCAGGATCTCATTGAGGCTGTTGTCAGCAGCAGGGCAGGAGTCGGTGGTGGAGCTGCCGAGGGTCTTGGTGGGCTTAAACGGATCCATTGACTCGAAGTGATTGGGGTCAAACTGGTAGGACCCTTTGGGAAGAGCCGGCAAGTCCTGCAGCGCTGAGCTGCCACCCAAGGGGCCTATCCGGGGTGCAGGACCCAGGTGGGGGGAGCCGGGGGGAGGCAGATCCATGGGGCCCCTCTCTGCATCCTCAGCTGGTTTCTTGGGGGGCTCTCGGTGTCTCTTCGGTGTCACTTTGCTGGCCGGTATCCTGCTGCCCCTCCTGGGCGCTGCTCTCCTGGTCTCCGGGCTCTCTCCTCCCTCCATCAAATCAACCTCAGGTTTTGGGATCTGCTCTTTGTGCTCCAGGTCACCCCCCTGCACCCCAGCACTGTCGCTGGGGTGGGGGGTGCAGTGTGGGGCTGATGGGGGGGAGCCCTGCAGCCGGCAGCCCCCTGCTACGGTGGGGTTCATGCTCCCATCATACAGCTCCGGGGTCTCCTCTATGGATCCTTCTGTTATCCCTTTCCCATCCTGGACCAGAGCATCCCCCTTCAGCTCCACCATCCCCATGCTGGCATCTGCCGCATCCTCTTCCAGCATGACCCGCTCCTGGTCAGCCCCACTGCCCGGTGCTCCTTGGGGCTGGATGTGAGCCTGAGGATGCCTCAGGGATGAATCTTCAGGGTCATTTTCCCCTTTCGCATCCGAACTGGCTTTAGGGGCTGTGATCTCTGGTTGAGCCTCATCTTTGGGATGCTTCCCTGGTGAGCTGTCCCCTTGGGCTTCCCCTACCAGAAGGTCACCATGGCCACTTGGCTCTGCAAAGATAAAAGGAAGCAGTTAAACCCCCGCCTGCTTCGCACCCCATTTCAGAGGGGTTTTTCTCCCCTCCTCACATGCTCCAGGGTCATATTCTGGGGGGATTCCTGGCCTGTGCAACCCTGGCATCAAGCACTTGCTGTAAGATTTGAAGCCCTGGAGACTGTGGTGAAAACATAGCCTGTAAATGGGGGCTACCCTGTAAACAGGGGGGAGCTCAGACACAGCACCCGCATGCGGTCGATGCTCTCACCCACAGCCTGTTGCTGCAGCGCATCAAGGCGAGGAGCCAGGCTCAGCACGGCTGTCTGAGTTCCTTAATCACAAATCCTGATCCATGACTTAATCACTGTTACTCCAATCCCTTCCCCTAAACCCTTTTACTGTTTAATCTGTTCTTTGCTGTCAAGGGATGGGGAAGCTCCTTATCTGTGGAGGCATCCTGAAAGCTACACCCACAAAGCACCTAGAGCCAGGACCTTGGCACCGCTGTCACCTCCTCTGCTGCATCTCAACCAGGGGCTCCTGGGATAAGGCAGGAGGGGATGCTGGGATGCTCAGCTCCATCAGGGAGCACATGGGAGCCGCAGCTCTTGCTGGGAAGAGCAGCAGGGCTTGTGCCGGGGAAATCTGTCCCGTTGCACTGCTGCAACCCTGCCCTGGCACACAGTGACAGCCATGGAGAGTCGCATCAATTCACAGGAGGTTTGGATGGGGGATGCTCACAAGCTCCCCCAGCACGTCCCTGTTCCTATGATGGGGCATTCACAACCAGCTCACGTTCGCTGGTGACAGAGCCTGGCAGAAGAAGGAAAAGTGAATCAGGGCTAACCCAGGACATGGAGCCAACAACCCTGACTCAGCTGACGGCTTGTGGTTGGCATAATTGGTCTCCAGGATGCTAAAAGCCATGAGGGGCTGTGTGACTGCAGAAAACCCTCCCTGCGACTGCAAAAAGGTTCCCTCCAAGCAGACGTCGCTTTGCTGCCCCAGGAAACGCATCAGTAAACACAACCCAATGGATATGTACTCGGAGTGCAGCCAGGAGACAGTCCAAGGCAGCGCCTGCCAGGCCTTCCCATCGCTGGGAACCGGGAGAAGCTCCTCAAACAGATCCCAACTCGGTGCTGGGATGGTTTGAACCTTGCTGAGACAGCCCTGAGTAGAGAAGCAGACTTCAAAGGGAGGGCAAAAGGCACCTTTTAAATGCATTTGACATTCCCACCGGAAGGTTCTGCAGCTGCTGTTCCCACAGACATGGGCCCCATCCTGGTTTCTAACCCAAGCACTAAGTAATTGCTGCTGGAATAACAAGCAGCCGGCACGCAAACCACCTCTCCTTGCTGGATGGCTGCAGGGCAGGGAGAGCAGGAGCGCTGGTACGCTCAGAACCACCATTCCTTCACCAAAATGGGAACCACCACGTCTCCCAGCGGAGCCATCCACTCGTGTTCCGCACCCAGGACAGCTCAGCTCATCCGCTCCCTCCTACCTGCATCCCAGAGCTGAGGAACTGGGATGTACTGGGACACAGAGGGTGTGGGTGAAGGAGAGGAGCAATCCTGCTGCGTAAGGACTGTCCCTCCTGCAAGCTCAGTGGGGTTTTCTCCCCTTTTCAGGAAAGGGCCTGGCCATGAAACATGTATTAATCCCTTTGTGTGTTTTCTGAGGAGAGCAGGACAAACCCTGCTGTAAAGCAGCCTCAAACGTGATGGGGCTTCCAGTGTCTGGAGGGGGATATAGGGATGCCGGAGAGGGACCTTCATCAGGGACTGTAGCGATAAGACAAGGGGTGATGGGTTCAAACTGAAACAGGGGAAGTTCAGGTTGGAGATAAGGAAGAACAGCAGAGCAGCAAGGGTCAGTGCTGCATCCATCCCTGGTGCAGATCCAATAAAAGGCACTCCGGATCCCTGCAAACAGCAGTTGTGCTGGCTGTGCATGGAGTGTGAACAGGCTCCTGGCCCGGCCAGGGGATATTACACAGTGAAAACAGGGATTTATCCTCTCCAAGCACAAACGCACACGCAGGACAGGCTGGCACCGCTGTAATAGGCACTTTGTGCTGCGCATTTTAATCATTAGGCTCGTCCTCCTTAGGCTGCAATGGAACACAAGCACAGACTAACCCAGCAGCTTCCCTCGCATGAATCAGAGGAACTTGGCTGCAGCAGTGCCCTTTTCATCCCACATCCAGCAACCAGGCGAAGCAGCACCGCTCCCTGCACTGCCTTGAATGCCAAAGGCAGCGAGAACAACCCCTCCACTATCCACAGTCCCTCCCTGCCGGAGCACAGGATATGTGGCCGGTGCTTTCAGCCCCAGCTGACGCAGCCAACGGCCCCGTTCCCTTTTTGCCTTTCCGCTTTGTTTCGCGGCCGTTGGTCTATTTTTAAACCTATTCTGTTAGAATTAGCATCCTGGCAGAGCGATGCTGCTGCTAACACGCCGGAAAGCACGTGCCCTGCATCAGGGTAACAGCAGGAGCAGCCCATGAGCGAGCTCCAAGCGCCAACGGTTCCATGTTTGCTGCTTCTGCTCGTTTCCCTGCACAGAATATCCCCTGCTCTGGGAGACGGCTGGAGAGAAGCTCAGCAAGAATGGCACAGAATGGCTCCACCAATGGGTCCTGAAGGCGCATGAAGCCCAAGCGGGGTGATGGGACAGGCTGTGTGTTGTCCTTCAGAACAGGGTTCATGCAGCCCTCAGCTGCACGCACACCAGCCATCCCCTACGTCACAGCTTCTGTCTTGTACATTTCTTATCCCTACCTATTCCCAAGCAAGGCTGAGGCTGTGGTGCCTGTTCCCCAGCCTTGCTGAGCAAGGAGATGCTGCATCTGCCCGTGTGCCTGCTGCTCATCCTGCAGCACTGGCAGCAGTGATTCCCCATCAGCTGATGCATTCCTGACATGCAGCCATTTCATGGGTTCACCTCCCCATCACCACCGCTCCTGATCTGCAGCCAGATGAAGGCCACACACTGCTGCAGAGCTGCATTGCCAAGGTGAGGGCTGAGCCGATGGATTACCCGCAGCTCAGCACCCCAGGGTGCCACGAACTCACAGCCACGCCTGGGTGATCCCTTCCCTCCATTTCAGACACTGGGGAGATGCAGGGAAGGGATGGAGCTGGGTGCTGGGGCCATGCTGTTGCCAACACCCTGCTCTCCACCAGCCACCACAGATAAACAGCTTGTGCCAGAGATCATCCCCTAACACTGTGACCTTTGTGTGCTGGCTCCCCCGCACTGTGCCGCGCTGGCATCAGGGAACTGCTCATCCCAGGATACAGGGACACGGGCACACGCTGAGCAATGTGCTTCCCTAAGGCAGGAATGATCCTCAGAGCTGCTAGGAAAGCCTTTATCTCCCCTCTCTCCCTCCCCAGGCATTATCCCTCAAAGTAAAAATGCTTCTATCATCCCTTCTTAAAAGGATGATTCCAAGAGCAGGGACTATGGGAAGCACGGATGCCTCTGCCTGGGAAAACAAATGTGTGTTTTCCACAGGCACCCAGATCCATCCCAACAGCAGAACAACACCGCAGGACACTGCAGCCCACAGCACCCTGTTACTGCCAAGGCCACCCAGCACTTGGGCTTCTGCACGGGGAGGACCCTGGGTCCCATTTGAGCTCAGACCCCGACCACAATTCCCCCTGGAGAGAAGGTATGATGGTGGGAGCGAGCTGGTCCCCAAAAGGGCAAGGATTAACAGGGAGCCACAATGGTACAAGACACAAGGACAAACCAGCAACAGCACCGAGGACCCCTGCGCCTCCAGCAGCAAAAATCACTGTTTCTCCACAAATAGGGTTCAGCAGCATCTTTGACAGCAGCAAAGAGGGACGTAGGGAAAAGAGAGCATAGCCCTTTGCCGGGTGGCATTGGAACCACGCAGGCCATTAACCACAGAAGATGTGGCAGGCATTACTCAGAACAAGCCACTTCTGCTGCCCCCACCCCGGCTCTCCTCATCCGGAGCCTAAAAGCAGAAGGCGGTGGCTCCTTACCTCGGGCGCCGAGCTCAGGCTCCAGCGGCGGCTCCTTTAGCAGCGAGCTGGTCGGCGTTCCTGCTTCAGGGGTCTCAAAACTATCTTTGGAGTCCGAGCTGCCGAGGAGGGGGGGAAAAGAGGGAGGAATTACCGCTTGCAAGGCTTAGCTCCGCAATCCTCCTCGCTGCCCGCGCCGCCGGGCGGGCCAGCTCCCGGCCGGCCGCGGGCATCCTGCGGCAGCCGCTCCGTCCTGTCCAGCGGCACACGCTGGCAAACGGAAAAGGGAGAGCAGGTGAAACGACATCGTGAGTCCCCCCCCCCTTCTGTGTGTGTGCCCCCAACCCTCCTCTCGGCCGAGCATCCGCGAGTCCTTCCATCAGGCCTTTCCCTGGGCATCCACCGCGGGCCACAAGGATACTGCTGCACACTCCGCATCTCCCCTCCTGAAGGGGCGATCCTCGGTGCTCACACCTTGCGCCCCGCAGCATCAACCCGGGGCAGCAGCGATCCGTTCCGCTCCGGCGCCACCCCCACATCCCGGTCCTCCCAGGCACCCCCAGTGCCCCCCGAAGCGCGCTGCGGGCCGGATCCCCCCATCGGGCAGCAGAGCTGGTGCCAGGCAGCGAGCGGGCAGCGAGCAGGCAGGGAGCAGCGAGAGACGGGGGAGGGGGGAATGGACACGGGCGCGGCCGGACGCGGTCGCAGCCCCAACACCACGCGCGGACCCGGGTCACTTGCCTGAAGCCGAGGGCCGGGTCCTCCTCCTCCTCCGCCGCCTCCCCGGCCCCTCCGCCGTCCTCCCCGTCGGGGCTGCCCCCGCCCCGCACCGCCGACCACGTCCACCGGGCCCACTGCACCGGCGAGAGGATCTGCCAGGCGCTGAACGCCATCGGCCCGCTCCGAGCCCCCGCTCCCAGCCCCGCTCCGCTCCCCTCCGGGCTCGCTGCGGCCGCGCCGCCCCCAGCGCCAAGGGCCTCCCCCGGGCTGCGGGGAGGGAGGAGGAGAGGCCGCCCCCCGGCACCGCCCGGCGGGAGGGACCGGACGGGGAGCCCCCCCCCGTACCCCCAGCAGCGCGGGGGATGCGGGGAGGGATGCAGGGGGATGATGCGGGCAGCCCGAGCCCCCACCCCGCGGGTGGGTGGTGAGGAGCTGCTGCTGCCGCCGCCGCTCCTCCTTCCTTCCCTCCCCACGCAAACGCCCAAATTCACCTATTTCTGCTCAA
Organism: Ara ararauna; assembly: GCA_028858755.1. Taxonomy (NCBI): domain Eukaryota; kingdom Metazoa; phylum Chordata; class Aves; order Psittaciformes; family Psittacidae; genus Ara; species Ara ararauna. The sequence goes on from CM054390.1 coordinate 7,395,130, forward strand.
AAATAAGGGTCCCCCCTGCCCATCACCAGCCCCAAACCCACCCTCCCAGTGGTGAAGGACCCCCCCCTCACCAAGAGGGCAGGGGACTGTGAAACCGGATCGGGCCCGATTTATCCCGCATTTATGGGGCTGCACCTGTGCTCTAGCGCAGATTCCTTCCATTCGGGATGTGCCAGTGGCCCCCCGAGGGGGCAGAGCCAGGGGCAGCAGAGCCTTCCCCGGGATTCAGTCACGGAGGGACAGGGAAACACCTGCCCCTTCCTTCCATTTTCCAAGGAAACACCGGCCTCGGCAGACCTGACTGATGCAGGTTTCTATATCTATTTAACTGTTGGTGTTCCCTGCAGGAATAAACACCCCTGAGAGCCTTCCATGGGAATCTTCCCCCTGAGGAGGGCTCCCACATTCGTTATCTCCCACAGAGAGGAGTAGAACGTTCCTGATGCATCCAAAGGAATGTCCAGGGTTTTGACAACGGAGCTGTAGCTCCCCGCAGCCCTCCTGCCTCATCCCACTCCCTGGGGCAGGTCCCAGGGGTGCTCTGCTGCCAAACCAGCCCATCCCGTTGTGAAGAGGCGCTGCTGGCCCTCGATAACCACCCCAAGCTCTCCCATGGCAGGCTCAGACCACTTCCTGGTGAATCATCCACCAGCTCCCAGCCCAGGAATGCATTCGCATGGGCAGAGAGGCCTGGGGGTCAGACCGGACCCGTCCAGCGGGTCCAGCCACCTCCACCACCAGCCTCCAGCAGATGCTTCAAAGGGCTCATTCCTCATCTCAAATAACCTCCCTACAGGGAGCCTTTCCTGCGAGCTTCCATCTGTTGGTGTCCTTATTAAACACATGCGTCATTGCTGCACGCTCTCACTGTCCTTCTTCTGTCAAAGAAGAGCCCTTGTCCCCTTACACAACACTTGCAAAGCAAAGGTGCTGCCAGGTACCACCACATCCTCAGTCACCCCTCAGCTGCAGCCCAGGAGCACTGTGGACCTCCCTGCCAAGGATGCTGCGCAACAGGGGACAAAGTGAAACCCCAGAGGCTGAGGCAAAAGCAGAACCTCCACATCCTGTCGCCTACGTCTGCTGTGAGCCGAAATGAGCAGCAGCTTCCTGCCATCTGCAGAGCTGCTTTCTGCAGATGAATTTTACATAAGGGCAGCTCTGCACACGGCAGCATCAGCTCCCGCTCCCCATTCCCACCAGGAATGGGAACCCAAATCCCTCCTGACCATGGAAACTGACTGGAGCAACGGCTGGTGCCTGCAGGAATAGGATTGAGCGGCAGCAGGAACGGGATCAGCAGGGTTGAACCACACAGCAGCAGCAGCAGAGCTGCCCTGCAGGGTGCTGGGGTGGGGAGATACAGGAGGAATGCAAAGACAGATCCTGCTTCCACTTGATGAGCAATTAAGGAAATGCCTCGAGTGCCATTTTCCAGCTTGGCACCAGCACCGGCTGCACATCAAACATCAGCAGATAACCTCACTGCATCAGTCCCACCGGCGGCACTGGCTGCCAAGTGCTGCTCAGCACAGTCAGCAGACTCAGAGAGGACCCTGAGCTGCTCATAAGGAGACCTGCAGCAGTTCCCGTGCACAGGGTGAGCTGCAGCTTTGTGGTCACCTCCTGCCCCAGCCCAGGACTTCACTGTGCGCAACCATGGCAGCTCAGGGGTAGGCAGTGCGGTACAACCCAACTTGCCAATGCACAGCCCAAGTTGCCAATGCACAGCCCAAGTTACCAATGCACAGCCCAAGTTACCAATGTACAGCCCAAATTACCAATGCACAGCCCAAGTAACCAATGTACAGCCCAAATTACCAATGCACAGCCCAAATTATCAATTTGAAGCCCAAGTTACCAGTGTACAGCCCAAGTAACCAATGTACAGCCTAATATCGATGTAAAGTCTAAGGTACTAATGTACATCCTAAATAACAATGTACAGCCTAAGCATTGATTTACAACCTAAATATCAATGTACAGCCTAAGTATCGATGTACAGCCTCTCACCACGCTGCCCCAGCACCCAGTCTCTCCCATTGGGATCCATGCAAAGGCCAATCCATGGATACAGGAGATGCTGCTGTGGCAGCACGGTGGTCCTCAGCCCTGGGATGCTCTAACCATGGGCAAAGTCTTTCTCAGTCACTATTTGTCCTGGCTTTGCCTCTGTTTAAGCAAATACCATGGGTTACCTAAGTGACATCCTCCATCAGCCTGGCAAGCACAAGGGGAGATGATCCAAGAAGGGATTGTTGGGGCTTTTGCAGCTCTTTCCCTGTGGATCACCAGCCTAGGTGATGGCCAAGGGCCACCACATTGCTCTGGGAAGGAGAGCCAGGAGCAGGCAGTGCAGCATCGCTGGATGATGGCTTTCCAGGGAAGGGGAATTCTCTGCCTCCAGGCAAGCAGGTGGAGCCCCAAAGGATCCGGAGCTGGAACAGCTCCTGGCATCATAGAGGCTGCAAAAGGGTGCAGAATCCTCCTCACACTTCTTATGTTGATCCTTGCAGGAAGCCAGCTGTATCCAGGGATAGGAGCTCTGCATCCAGGGGTAATAGTTCTGTATGTAGGGATATCAGCCCCGTATCCAGGGATAGTAGTTCTCTATCTAGGGATAGCAATTCTTTATCCAAGGATAACGGTTCTGTATCCAGGGATAGCAGCTCTGCATCCATGCATCTGGGACAGCATCCCAAAGCATCATGTGGGCACAGCAGCATCCCAGAGCATTCCCTGGGCACGCCAAGCCTGAGGAAACTCATTTGGGATTCAGGATTACTCAAGGACAATGGAGTTTAAGCCCTGAAAGGAGGCGATTTGGCAGCTAGCTACCAGAACCAAAGCCAAACTTGAGCTCTTCTAGGAATGGCCGGATGGTGTCGCTTGTGGATCGTTAATTCCAGACTAAGCGCTCTACCCGGGAACGAGGCGGGCAAAGGGAAGGGGGATTGATTGGAATGGGCTGCGGGAGGTTGAAAGGCTCCTACGCAGTTACAACACGTTCTAATGCCAGCGCCAGCTTTGGGACTTACTAACTCGGATGAGCCTTTTGAATCTTTTGTGCATGAAAGGCAACACGTTGCTTGAGGAGTTCTGGCCCAAAAAGTGGGATCCTGGAAGAGGCCTGGATCCTGTTAGAAAAGGATGATCTGCTTGCTGTTCTCTTTATTCAAGGGGCCTGAAGGCTGCTCTGGGGACAGAAGATGGTAGCAAAGGTACCACGCGCAGGACATCGGTGTCCCCCAGCAGGATGCTGAAACACCGAGGGGTGCTGCTAGAACAAGATGCTATAGAATTAAACCATACAAACACTTTCACTTCAGCTCATAACGGAGAAAACAGAACCTGAACGCTATTGTTATACAGACTATGGAACAGGAAGAAGTGATTTGAAAGGGGCATGGGTCAAGAAGTTGCTAGTTGTAGTCATTATCTGTGTGATTATTCAATGTTGGAACCGAATCACAGGTTATGAAAAGGTGAGATTCATTACAATGAGTCTCAAAGGGAGGAATGATGCTGATTTGCAGCAGGAAGGCCAAAATCTAACCCAAAAGAAATGATGTAAATATCTATTGAGGTTTAGAACCGTCTTGTTTTCAGTAACTGAACCAAGGTCAAAATGCCCCAGAGGAGGAGGAGGAGGTAGAGAACACCCTTAGCCCAAGGATGTCAAGAGGTTGGCAAGATAAAGGAAGTCCTCAGTGTCCTCTTCTGACAACAGAGTTGGGGTATTCTCCCCCGGAGAACCCCCCGAGACCCCGCACAAACACACAACACTTTGCTTGCTCAGCACAACCTCCCAGCGCAGGCGCAGGGAACCTGGCTCCTTCAGCACAATGAATATGCATTAGGGAGGCGGGATAATTGGATTCGTTAGGTGGAGCTTTGGCGTGCGAGTATGGGATGAAGGATCCTGGTAGGGGCGCTTCATTTGCGGAGATGCCCCAGGCGAGCCCCGTACATGGAGTAAACACCTCCTCCCTAAACAGACTTGGAGTGTGCTTTGGGAGTTCTCTTTCCAACACAGCACCTCCCGCCTGGCGCAGTCAAGCACTTGCTCAGCATCCCAACCCTCAGCTCTCTTCTCCTTCCTACCTGTGCCAACGGAGACTTGTCCCGGGCTCCGTCAATCTCCGCTACCTTTCCCGGTAGCTCCTTGGAAAGCCGCTTGCGCAAGCAACTGCCTGCAGAAGGAGCAGGGAGGAAGGAAGGGGATGGGCAGCGTGGGGAGGGCCGTGGCGGCTGTCCCAGAGCACGGAGGAGGGTTTGTGATATTTGGCAGCACTTCCACGGGCAGAAAGAGGAACCGATGGGGTGAGAGATCGGGGTGAGCATCCACGTACCCGCGATGCCGGTACCGGAGCAGGGGGGAGCGCCTGGATCCCGTCCAGCCGGGGCCCCACTGGTGTCATGCAGGAAGAATGTGCTCTTGGCTGGAATTTGTCAGCCTGGCCTCTGGAGGGGAGGGAAGGGGAAGCTCTGAGTGGGAGCTGCAGGGAGAGGAGCTAGGGAGCAGTGCTGAGCTGGGAGCAATGGATGTTCCAGCGGGTTGGTGCCCAAGGAGGCTGCTTTCCCCCATGCAAGACATGAGGACAGGGATGGACGGAGCCACTGAACTCCCCGGAGAATCATGGAATGGTTTGGATTGGAAAGCACCTTAAAATCATCCAGTTCTGCTCCTGCAGAGGGAGCACAAGGAGAGGGATGGAGCGCTGCGCCGCGGCCATTTCATCCTCGGCAAGCATCAGGCAGGGGAGTTGCTTCCCAAAGGGAGGAGAAAACTCTGCTCAGACGGGGAACTTCCCCCCACAAACAAGTCCTGCTCCCGTAGCCATGGGCTGCTCCCTGCCCTGGACCTGCAGCAGCTGCACAGAGGGAATAAAACCAGCTCCTGTGTCCCCACCCTGCAAAAGCAGGCAGTGATTGTGAAGGAGAAGGACACGGACACACAGGCAGGATGGGGGTGACAGCCCAGGAACCCCCATCACTTCTGCCTTCTCTGGGGTACCCTTTCTTTAAGCACCCTTCCAGGCCATCCATCGCTCCTCCAGCAGGGCAAAGTGGGGGTTCCTTGCCCAAGGAGCAGAGGTTCCACTGCTTGGATGGCCGAAGCATCCTATCGGTGCAGAACCCGCGCTGGGCTCCCTTCAGCAGAGGGCAGCAGCACTCCCTGCTTGTCCCATCGCTGGCGCCCGTCCAGCCCCAAGCTCCCATCTCCCAACTGGCTCTTTCTTTGCAGACACTTCCTGTTATTGCCGTTCTAATCCTTCACCTCTTCAGCACAAAGCTGGCCCTTGGTCTGCCCTGCGAGGTGGCAGTGGAACCGACCCTCACTGCATCCCCTGGGCACAGCGAAGCCTTGTGCCATCACCTCCCATCTGCTCCTTGTTTATCTGCCCTTCCCAAGGATGCTGCTTGTGTTCAGCCCTGAGAGTCCTGGAGCAGAACCCACTGCCATGGGCAAGACTGGTCCATGGTGCCCAGCAACACGCCGGGCTGCAGGCAGAGGACCTTGGGTTCGTGCTGCTCTCCATCCTCAGCCCTTCTGCAGGGTGCTCCAACCCCAGCGCATTTCAACGTCCCACCTTCAAGTGTTGCAACCTCAGGCATTGAAAACCAGGCAGAAACCTGAGCCTCTGGTGCAGCCAGGACTTTGCCAGTTGTTTTCCAAGAGCTGGTCCCAAGCATCCGGCCTTGCATGGAGCTGGAAGGGTCATGGAGCGTGTCAAAGCCGGAGCAGTGAGGAGCAAGTGGCACGCTGACCAGGGAGCTTATAATAAAACCAGATTTATAGCAATCACCCAAATGTAGCCTCAGCTTGGCTCCAGTTCCCTTATTGCATCATTCGGGGCAGAGGCTGTTGCGCGAGTACCTGAATAATTGGTATTCAGAGCATAATAAAGCTCACAAAGCAGGGCTGGGTGATGGCAGATCCCGAGCAAGGGAATCAGATTTTCCAGGAACTCTTGGTTCGGGATATTTGTGGACAACACCGAAGGGAAGCGGCTACTCCTTGTTGCACAGCACCACTGAGAGCAGATGCTGCCACCAAGGCTGTGCCCAGCTGCCTGTCCTGGCATGGAGCCGGGTGAGCACCGCGGGCAGCAGGATCCTCTGGGACATCAGGATCACACCAGTCCCAGGGGATATCCCTGGAGCACAGAGGGATGGGCTGGGATGCAGGTTCCCAGGGCAGGGCTAGAGGCAGCACCTTCAGTGCCGTGCATCCTGGATGCTCCTCCTTACAGGAAGGGTCTCCTCCTATTTAATCCATGAGCACTCAATTCACATTGGCCCGTGGAGCCCTTCCAACACTCGGAATACAATGAGTTAGTATCTGTTGCCCTGGAGTTCGAATCCAGGCTGGAAGCCCAGCCAGCTGTGAGCACGCTGGGTCCAGGCTCCAATACAAAGAACAATGGGAAGGCACGGAGAGGGGCGGGCGAGGGGCAGGCTCCTGCCCCTGGAGACAGAGACGCATCTGGGGCTCCTCAAAGCTCTCTGGTTCTCCACCTAGAGAGGATCACAGCTTCCAGACCTTCCTTTTAACTCTGCGTCTTGTCCCTTTGCTCCCCTCCAGGGGTTCTGCGTGCCAAATGGGATGCTGGAGAAGGCGCTGCCTGGATGGGCTCCAGATGCAATGCAGCTAATCCATTTCTATAGCTGGGAGCAGGTGCCTTGTGCATCACAAGCAGCTCGTTCCAAGACCATGCTTCACAAGCACTGGAGAAGCCCAAAGGCAGAGGGTAACCACCAGCTCCAGAAACACCCTTCGGATGCCCCATGGAACCGTGGTCCGTGGCTTCATCTCCTGATGCTCACTGGTCCAGCAGAAAGAGCTCTGGGTGCAGCCACAGCATCATCCAGCACCCCCAGCAAGGGACATGGGGCCAGCGCTGTGACCTGCAGCCCTGCAGGGATGTGCAACCCCCCATAGGCTTCACATCCTGACCTGCATTGCATAAAATGAAGGATAGAGGCACCGGGCTGTGGAGAAACCCATTTTTGCCTGTATTTTCCCCAGTTCCTGCTCCCAGGCACAAGCAAGGACATGCACAAGCAGAGGGTGCCCACACATCCGGATCACAGCAAGCTGAGGAGAGTGCAGGGGGGGAAAAGGGAAACATCTGCTGCTGGAGCTGGGCATAGGAAAGGCCAAAGGGTTTGTTTTCCATCCCCAGAGCACAGCAATGGGGTGAGCAGAACTCAGGAAAGGAATCCCATCCAATCCCACAGCTCCCTCCTCAAAAGGCTCCTCTGTCCTTGCCCATCCCAGCTCCTGCTCCAGGACGAAGGGACCCACTACCAGCGCATCCCTATGGAGCCTTGGCTGTGCTATTGCCGGACCAATGGGTACCACCACTGGTGACAGCCACGTCCTCAAAGCATCCAGGAGCAATGGGCTCTGCAGAGAAGCTGCAGCCACAGGCGCCCCATAGGCAAGGGATCAGGGGGGACCTTCCCCATAGGCAGCTCGCAGCACGCTCGGAGGCGATGGCCCTGCTGAGACAAAGAGCCATTGCTGGCTTCAGCTGCCCTGGGTGGTTTTTTCCCCTCTCTTGGATGAATCACCTGCTAAAAATATTCCAACTGGAGCCTTGGCCAGACCTTTCCCTGCTCTGGAAGCAAAAATATTTGTTTTACTCCGGCCGTGCCTGGGTTTTAGCAGGACTTTATGATCCATTTCTGAGGAATGTGCCATGCTCCGTGTTCAAATTACAACTGCCTTTGGCTCCCGGTGTCCGTTTGAAACGGCTTGGTTAAGAAGCCGTTGTTGCGCTGCCAGAAAACTGCGGTTTCAGCTGGGTTTTTCCTCCCCAAAGCACTGGTTTTGCCCACTTGATGGTTGTTGTCACCCCAAGTGGGTGCTTGACCCAGGGGTTAGCAGTTATCTGCAGGCTGGGCGTGCTTAGAATGGGAGCTTTCACGTAGAACGGTTTGGGTTGGAAAGGACCTAAAGATCATCCAGTTCCAACCTCCTGCTATGGGCATCTATGGGAAAAGCATCACTTAAGAGCGTGGCCACAAAGATGATCTATGGGGAGCCCCGGAGGCACCCAGCTTTGGGGTCCACTGCTGTGCCCATGGCATGGGGCTGTGCTTTTGGTTCATGAAGCAGGCTCCAGGCTGATGCAAACATCATAGACATCATAGGCAGTGCAATGAGGTCCCTGAGTGCCTGTGCAGGTAGGGTGCAATCACAGCAATACCTGGAGCCAAGGGAGCTTCATCCTGGTCCCACCTTCCTCCCAAGGTTGCACAGTTGAGTTGTATCAGTGCCAGGGGGCTGGAACCAGGGTGGGTGCCGCATCCCCATCACCAGCTCCTGGCTCCATGCTGGCTGCTTTGCCCTTGCTCCTGTGCCAGGCACACCTTCCCTATAAATCTCAGTTTGAGTTTCAGAAGGAAAGGAGAGGAATTGCTTTTTCTTGCCTCAGGGCAGAGGGAATAATGGGATCTTTATTCCCCAGTAATTACGTTGATTTTTGTGTGGGCTTCAGCTCGGCTCCCTTCCAGCCTTCCCTGTGGAGCGACGCCTCTCGCAGGAACGTAGCCTTTGGGTGGGTGTCTGGATCCAAGCATGGATGGGCTTGCAGGGAGGATGCAGGGGCCTGGGCACTGCATGCCCCACATGCAGTAGATGCCGCACAAGGGCTATAGCCAGGCTCCAGCGCACAGATCCCAGCCAGTGCTGCAGCCCTGCAGGCTCACTGCCGTTGGAAAAGCAAAGAGCAGGAGCTCACAGGTCAGCCCCAGCTGAGGCTTCAGCCTGTCCATGCCCAGAGCAGGGCTGGCATCTGCCCGGTGCGGAACGCGCTGCCTGGCCCCACTCCATCCTTCCCGAGCGGCGCCAGGGAGACAAACAACGCTGCTGCCGTTGGACACGTTGCTGGTGGTTTCTGCAGAGAGGCCAAATATGTCCCTAAAGCCGGTGTTCAGGAAGAGGCAAAGACATGGAGCAGCCGCAGGGCTGCAGCTGCCCGCCGGAGCACTCCGCAAAGGGCTGGGGATGAAGCTGGGAGGTTGCTTTGGCTCGCAGCTCTCCTCTTCCCCAAGGAAAGGCTGCCAGGGTGCTTGGGAATGCTCCGAAGAGCAGCCCAGTGAGGAAGCACCCCTGTTTCCCACCCCTTTTTTGCTGTTTTCCAGGGCTTTGTCCCAACAGCAGAACCGGGCTGTTGTCTTTCCCATTGCAGCCAAACAGCTGGAGATGCTTCACCGGAGAGTGAACTATGGGGACCATGTGCCAGGGAAGAGTTGCTGCCATGCTGGCCAGCAGCTGGGATCCTCTTCATGCCAGTATCCCAATCCCAGAGAGGGGAGCAATCCCAGCTGCTGCTCCAGGGCCTGCCAGTGCCCCCCAGGCACTCACCCAGTGCCGCTGCAATCTCAGTCCCATCACTGAGGATGGGGAAATGCATCCCAGCTCTTCCCCTGGCAGAAATGGATTTTGATCCGTGCAGACCCCAGCACAGGGAATGGGATTCAGCTCATCCCCTTGGCTGCCATGTGAAGAGCAGCCGGCAGCCCCAAGAATGGGACAGGAGATGAAGCAAAGCCCCAGGAACCCCATCTGGTCTTGTGGTGGTTCTGCCTGTGCCGGATGTCACAGAGTGAATGCAGCGCGTGTGGGACACGCTGCAGCCTACCTGGCATGTCCTCAGGGCATTAGCTGGGCTGAACCATCACACTGAGGCTCAAGGGATCAGCTGGTGATGCAACGTGCAGCTCCTACCTCCAAAGCGGGAAGAGGACCGGGATACAGGAGCATCCCGCAGCCGCGACACCAGGACATCCGTGCTGTCTGCCTGCCTGCAAAAGCAAGCAGCACATACGGGTTTGCACACCCACACATTCCCAACAAGCAGGGAAAGAGGGAAAACAGTGTTTTGGTCAGAGATTTAACAACATCAACACACGCAGCCAAAAGCTGATGCAGAGGATGGACCTCAACCAGTGCTCCCCATCCCTTCCCTCACTGCAGGGCAGATAGCAGAGGAAAACAATGCACCCCCAAACAAGAAACTGCTGTGTTTGCACAGCACTCGTGGGTCACAGAGAGGAATCAACACCCAGAAACACAGCCCTGTCATCAGGGATGCAGCACCCACCGAATTCCCCAATCCACGTCCCTGCACAAGTGTTCATCGGATGCGGCACGAAGGGCCCCGTCCCCGCCAAACAGGCTCAGGAAGTTTCTGTCCTCGGCTGCAACCCCTTTGGTGTGGGAGAGCCTGGAACTCATTACAAATCGCTTAAGTAACTTTGGCTCACTTGAGCTAATTAAATTGGTTTCCCCGGCTATCCTAGAGCCTTGAAAGCACCACTCGGCTCCCAGGCTCGCTGTGCGAAACTCATTACAGCAAAGGAGGACTTGGCAAGGACAGAAACAGAAAGCCTCTGTAGTAAGGAGCAAACCCAGCACGGGGGGTGCTCGCTGGAGCACGTGTCTGTGTGTGCTCGGAGGTGTTAGAGACACCCTCGCACTGGGATGGGATTGAGCTCATGCAGAACGCGGTGCTCTGGCTTCAGTGCTTTGCCAAATCTGGGCATGGAAATAACCTTGGAAGTGCGGTGCAGAAGTAAAGGCAGGGAGCTCCGGGTTTCCATAGGAAGCAGAGTTAATGGCTTGGCAGAAGGGGGGTGTTTCCATTTACACACAAGAATTTCCTCCTCCTCCTCCTTCAGGCTTCTAAGGAGGATAAATTGGGGCAGTTCTGCAGAACCTGGCAGCAGGACTTCCCATGAGGCAGAACTTCCCGGTTTCCAACAAAAACCAAGTGGACCAGCACACCGTTCCTCGAAAGCGCTGAGGATGCTCGGGGCCTTCCTGCTCCATGGGCACAGCATCCTGGGTACCACCTTCCTCCCGGACCAGGCTTTGCAGTGTCCCCGCATCCTCACCTTGAGCTCGGTGTAAGGGGACAGGAGGGCTCAGCATGTGCCTTGCATCAAGCTGGAAGTGGATGCCACAACAGGACAGAGGCTGCAATGAGCTTTTCCCCTCCATCCCCAGTGCTACCCAAAAGCAGAGCCTTGACTGGCTGCAGTTTACATCCATCTGCGAAAGCACATTAAGGAGGGAGAGAAAGGCTGGCAGCTGACCACAAACCTACTCCCTGGAGAGGTCCTTACCTGACTCCAACCAGATGCTGTTTATCAACTAGAGCACATAGTACATGCCCGATGTGATGGAGACAGAAAAAACACAAGAAATGCTTGTTATGCTCAGGGCTTCGGGGGGGTTTCATCCTCAGGCCGGATATACAAGTTCCAGGAGAGGAATATGCATCCCTGGAGTCCCGGGCTGGATCTGGAATTCATATACTCTGTAAATGCACTCTATTTAATACAGGACTCGAGAAAGGGGTTGGAATTATTGCACTGGAGAGCTTGATTGCGCAGTTACAGCTCGGAATTAGGGAATCACTGCAGGTCTGTAACACAACACGTCAGCCCCATGGAAAGGGCAGGACCGTGCATTCTGGCTGCAGTTGTGTCTCTGTTCTCCAACTGCTGCCCTGAAGCACATTGAAGCCCAAGGCAAGGCTCCAGCAGAGCCTGTCCCAGCCCTGCGTGTATCCCAGCAGATCCAGATCTCCTTTTGGATTAAGCCATTAACATCCCCATGAAGCTGGAAAACCAGGAACTGAGTTTGCACCCATGTGAAGATGAAGCTGTGCAGGCAGGGATCTGTTTCCATGTCCCTGGCACTGGGAGCCAGGTCCAAGCACTCCCAAAGCCAGAGGAAGCTGCACTAGAGCCAGGACTGGGATGGAAGAGGACGTGCTGCTAGCATCAGGGCAGGAGCAGTGTGGAACATGGTAGTGATCCAGCCCAAGCAGAGACAGATGTCTTTGCTGGGAAAGCAAGGATAGGGCTCTAACAGATACACACACACGCACATCTCTGTTTATATACAGATATATAAAGGTTCGTGTGCCTTTTATGTATTCCCGCTTGGATTTTAAGGACCTGTCCCACAGGCAGGCATCACAGGGCCCTTGGGCACAGCGTGGGGCTCTGCTGCAGACAGCTTGGCTGCTTTGGAAAGCATCCCAGTTCCTCTGGCTGGAGATACTGAGGCACTGGAAAAAGTGATGTGCTCTGCACACATATGTGCCACCAGCAGCCATGGCCCTGCAGCATCCATCACCATGTCAGGGTGCCAACAGTGACACAGAGCCAAGGGAACATGGTGCTGTAGCCCCTGGATGTGCAGGGGAGCAGCAAACCAGCTCCCGAGGGGTTCCTGCCCCCATGTACAGCACGAGCACATCCAGTTTTGTTCACTGCCTGCTGGGAAATCACCTCAAAGGCTGCCCTTTGCTGGCACAGGGCACAGAGGAAGCCAAAAGCTGCTTCTGCCACTGCCTTGGAGGATGCACGAGCCTTATAGAGGCGGTCACCCCAAATGCACCCCTTACACCCATGTTTCAGAGCACCAGCAGCAATCACAGCTCCCCAGTTCCTCCATTCCCACACAATCACATCCACACTGCAGGATATGCAGCTCCTTCTGCTCCCGAGCACCCTACATGAAAGGCTGAGCTGGGAGCAGGACCTTTCCCCAGCAGCTACCGGGCCATCACCAATCACTCACATCCCTATGGCTCCTCCTGGGGCTGCTTCCTCTTAACTCCACCGTTGGGAGCTGGCTCTGCTCTCCAGGAAGTAATATCGTGTCCTGTCTGCAGCCAGCATCCCTTAAACATGCTATGGCAACATTCCTCCTTGCTACTCACTTGGCTGGCTGCAGCTGGGGTCACATTAAGTCCTTAGAATCCCTCTTTGCCTTCCCAATTCCCCAAACAGGGCAAAGAGGAGCAGGGAAACAACCACACAAAACATCTCTCAAAGCCTTCTAGCTTTGTATATTCACTGAGAGCTTTTATAGCCTGCAGGTACCTGATTGCTAATTAACTCAGAGCAATTAGCACCACTGCAGAAGCTAAAGCAGTCACTCTCTAAGCATGTGTTCCTACCTATGAGGTTGATTAACCCTGTGCTGAGGCCTAGAGGAGAACTGATCCTGGTGTGCTGGAGCTGACATCTGGAGCACCTCTGGAGCATCCCAGCAGCATCCCAGCTCCTCTTCCCCTCTTGCCCTGCAAATCCTGGGTGTTAGACTTCCCTGGGGAAGCATTGAGGAGATGGAGGCACCCCTGCTCCCCCCTCCATCACTTCTCCCTATATGTGTAATGCCACCTGTAATGGGTACATCACCTCAGCTTTAGGTCCTGCTGGCAGAAGGTAAAGTGCTGTCCACACTCCAGCCACCACAAGGGTATTAATCAGGCTGAAAGGATAAAAACAACATGAAAACCACCATCTATGGGGGGCAGAGCATCGGCTGCTCGTGCTGGGAGCTGGGCCAAGTGCTCCTATCTTGACTCTCATAAATACACCACCAGGAAAATGCATTATCTCTGCAGTGCTTTAAGACCATTTAGATTTCAGAGCAAAACGGTCCAAGGCACCTGCTGCATCTTAATGATTCTTCTGCATCACCTATAGGGAGGCTGAGATTTAAATAGCTGCCCTGCAGCTGCTCTGACCTTCCCATTGCAGCTCTGCAGACAAGAGGGCTTTTAATTGGGGACCATCATCACTGATGGGTTGTGCAGGGGGTGAGATCCTGCCCTCCGGGACCACCTGCTCCATCCTGCCTGGATGAGGCTGTGCATGAGGGCATTCCCTGGGATCTGCCATAGAGGATAAGGGAGCAGGGGCTGACCCAAGGTGAATGGATGCTGCCTGGTAAAGGTACAAAGACTTAGTCATGCTGGAGCCCGAAGAGCAGGCTTGATGAAGAAAACATGCCCTTTGCATTGCTGTCCCCCCCCCCCCCCCCCCAAGCTATAAACTCCTTTCGAATACTTCATCTCCCTTAACTTTTGGATGTCATTAAACTCTCTATTAATTTACTCCAAATGTCTCTGCTCATATTCCAACACAGCTAACCCCATCAAAAGGATAAGAGCACAGTGCTTAGACAGCACTTCTTCTCTTCAAAGCCTGTTACTGAGATTAATTGCTTCTCTCAAGTCCTCTGTGAAGGAGGTACATGGGGTAATTGTTATTACAATTAGTGCTGGGTGTGAGGTAAGAAGCAGGGTCCAAGGTAAAAACAGGGACCTGAGCTGCTGCAGCACTGGTGGGAGAGGGTTGGATTGTGCAGGATACAGGTGCAGGAGGACCAGGAGCTGCAGGGACCACGCTGGGCTCCATCTCCAATGGGTATTCCACAGGGAGAGGCAAAGCCTGGTGGGCAGCACAGTGCCCCAGTACCCCTCACCTCCGAGCATCCTGCCTTGGATGAGCACTGAGGTTGTCTTGGTCTCCCCGCTGCTCTTCCCCAATCACTGCTCCCTGCCAAGAGCCTCGTGTGCAGGCAGAGGTCCCTCCTTCTTCCCTATTTATCCCATGATGTCACCAATCCCAATCCTTCCTGACATCACCAGTGACGTCACGAGTCCTTCCCTGTGTCCCCATTGGGACTGGGCAGGGGAGGACACCGTGGGACGCTGCTCTACCCCATTGATCTCCATGGAGTTAAGGAACGGTTGGCAAACATGGGGCACCAGTCCCCCAGAACACTCCCAGGGCTCCTGCTGGTGCCCATTGGGCTGTAGGATCCCATGGGAAGCGCCACGAGCCCGGCTGGGATGCACTGAAGGAATACCAGCCCTTAGCTGCGGCAGTGCCAAGCGCCTTGGGGCCAGATGTGCGCGTTGCTGAGGCTGACACGGCACATCTGGTGCGGGTTTTGGTTTCCATTGCAGAGCTCACCACATCCCCCCGGCCGGCTGGAGGGAGGAGGAGCACATCTGGAAGCAATCACAGCTGTCACGCTTCAAGGAGATACGGCACCACAGAGAGGAGAACCCGAAACTCGCCCCGCAGCCTCCCCCAGCCCCAGCACATGGAGCACCAGCATCCCCCTGCCACCAGCCGCATCCGGATGGGTGCGCAGCCCATCCCGGGAAGGGCATTGTGCGATGCTGGCTCCTTGTTGGGAAGAGAGATGGGGCTGAGCTCTGTGGTGGGGATTTGGTTCAGCCTCTGACAGCAAGCAGCTTCATGCTGGGTAGCCCCATGGGGACACATAGAATCATAGAACAGTTTGGGTTGGAAAGGACCTTAAGATCCAGTTCCAAACCCCTGCCATGGGCAGGGGCACCTTCCACTAGAGCAGCTTGCTCCAAGCCCCATCCAACCTGGCCTTGAACACTGCCAGGGATGGGGCAGCCACAGCTTCTCTGGGCACCCTGTGCCAGCGCCTCAGCACCCTCACAGTAAAGAACTTCTTCCTTATCTCCAACCTGAACTTCCCCTGTTTCAGTTTGAACCCATCACCCCTTGTCTTATCGCTACAGTCCCTGATGAAGAGTCCCTCTCCAGCACCTTTGCCACAGAGAATGGAATGCCCTTCCGTTTAATTAACCATCCTGTGCTTCCTGTAGCTTGCCAGGTCTTGGGAGCGCGGTCACCGTGGAGCCTTTCTGGCAGAGAAGGAACACTTGTTCCTTTATGCTATGGAATAGTTTCAGCATTAGTTATTTCTCAATCACTGCTTTACGAGCAACAGGACAATTTGGCAAAGGCAGCAGACCTGGGACTCTACCAGGCAATAATAAACCTCGAGAAGAGCGGGAAACCCGGTGCTGGCAGCAGGATGCTGTGGGAAAGAGGGGTTACCAGTGGGCACCTCCACTCCTGCTGCCTCTGGAGCAGCAGAGTTGCATTGGGAAGCGTCTCTGCAGAGGAACAAGCATCCCAGCGCAGAAGCAGTGAGTTCTATCTCCTCATCCCCTACCACCTCAAAGCACCTCTGGGTACCACTCGAGGTCAGGCAGGACCTTCTCCTTACCTTGCAGGGAGAAGGGGAGAAAAACGGACATAGTGCCTAGAAATCATAGAATCATAGAATAGTTAGGGTTGGAAAGGATGTTAAGATCGTCTAGTTCCAAGTGCTTTATGGAAACCATGGAGAAATGATGGATTGCAATAGAATACCAATTTCTGGAAGGACTGGCACAGGATCTGACCCCAAAAAACACCTGAAAACTCAACCAGCTCTGCTCAGAGGATTGAGGCATCCCAGCTCCACTGCAGGCAACGCACTTGGAGGGGCCAGGAATCTGCCCCGGGTCCCAAGGGGCTCCCAGGGGGAGCAAAGGCAGCTTGGGAAGGCTGGAGGGGTAGGAGGGCTGCAGGAACAGGCACGTTTCTGTTTGCTGGATCCAGTTACAGGCCAGGTCAATAAAAGAACTGATTTTAGACTTTTATGGCTGAAATAATTGCCACTTGCATGCCAAGGGCTCATTAGCAGGTGATGCTGGGGCCGGGGCTCCCATCGCTTCCTGCTGCACTCCCCCGTGCATTTCCAGTGCTACAGAGGGAGTCAGTGGCACAAAGGTGGGTGACCTGTGCAAGCCATGGGCACCAGTCCATACCACAGCCTTCCTCCTGCTTCTCCTCCCTGCTTTGCCCCCAAAATCCCATCTTTTCCATGGAGCTGGAAGGCTGGGGCCAGGCGAGTCCCCTTGGCATGGACCCTCAGTGCTGTGCTTGGGTACCAGGGGCTCGGCATGATGGGGAGCAGCGTGCATCCTGCTCCTGCACAGCTGCCTGTGCCAGACCCATCAGTGTGAGCCTGTTCAGCCGCTCACATATGGAGCGGGTTATGTTTTTATAATCATCTTTATGCAAGCCTTGCCTTTCTCTCTCTGCTCACTCCCAATATTCCATGTAATTCCTCCCGTCTCCCCCACAAAGGTCTACGGGAGCCTGAGCAAAACCTCTCCAACGCCGTCCTTCCCTAGAGGGGAGGCCCGTATCTGGCCCTTTTACTCTTTGCAAGGTCCCTCCCTTTTGCTGACTGCAGCAAATCGCTTCCACAAGGTCTATTTCCAGCAGGAAAGCAGGAGCCAGGAGCTGGAGCACAGCCCGAGCTCCATGGAGCGGGCAGGGCAAAGGCAGAGAGCGTGTTCTCACTGTATATAAAATGAGATGATTAATTAAAGTGGGAGCCTGCTGCCAAAAGGAGGAATGGGGCTCAGGTGGCTGATTAAACTGGCTGCAAATCCAGCCAGAGCCATTCCGCCTTATGGTCCTTCACACATCATCTGCTCCATTAAGATTGCAAGAGATAAAGGCAGGGAGAGGTGTAAGAATGTAGGAATTCCAGGAGAGCCCCTGCAGCTGCAGGGACCTATCAGCCAAGGGATGCACAAGGCACAGCCTGAGCTCTGTAGGACATGGACATCCCTGGATGGGAACACAGTGATGCACGCCCATAACCTCACCCAGGTTAAAAGGGGGCTTTGTTCCTACACTGCATTGAGATCACATTAAAACAACACCAGTGCCGAGCATCGCTTCCACCCCATGGATGGGATGGATAAGGATAGAGCGGCACCAGGAAGGCTGCTTCAGGGCTGGATTCCCCCTTCTCCTTCCCAAAACATCTGCGCAGATGTTAACAGGCATGGCAAGGCTCGGTTTTCGACACGAAAGGCAAAGGGTTAGAGTTGAGCTCTTGGGTAAGCGACTCCAACAAAGGCAAAGTTTAATCGGCGTTCCTGCCCGGATGAAAGCATGGAGCTGGTGCAGGCTGAGCGGGGCCGTTGGTCACGGGCCATAAAGGCCACACACAGGAGGCACTGGGGGCAGGTCTGGTGGGCAGCTTGGTTGCAGCGCTGCCTTCATGGTACTGGGATCATCCCTGCATCCCTGTATCCATCACCCCAGGGCCTTTCGAGTAGAGAAGATTGAGATGAGCTCTCAGGAAGGGGGTTGGAACTGGGTAAGCATTAAGGTCCTTTCCAATGCCTCACAGACAGACGAGCTCAGGACCTGGCACCAAACATTGTTGTAACAGCACCAGCTCGCCAGCACCGAGCAGGAGGGCAGGACAAGGAGATCACAGTGGGTCAAATCAGTGCTGCCTCCATCGCCATCCTTACTTCCCATATGGAAGTGGGTCCCTTTGCAAACTGGGCAGCCCATGCTGGACACCCTGAAGCCCCTTTCAGGGGCAGTCCCAGTTTGCAAAGAGACCAAGGGTTCAGGCATCACATCCGATATAGCCACAGGCACCTGCAGTGTTGGATGGAGGAGGTGAGGCTCGTGAATTACAATGAGGGGCAATTACCAGACATCCCAAACTGCTCCCAGACAGTTATAACATGGAATGCAAGGCCTGGCAGATGCAAGTCAGTAACTTCACTTCTGATGTGACTTGTTCACAGCGCCGATGTGGCAGGGAGGGAGCTCACTTGATGGTTCCCATTAGCGCAGGAGCTCCTCTCCTTGCTGTGAGCCCTTCCCACTTGAAACGCTCCACTGGGAGAATGGAGCCACCAGACCCAGCCACTGTCTCCATCCCTTTTAACTCCTGCCTTGCAGTGGAGCTACAGGCCCCAGGGGAGCTGGTTTGGGCTCCTCAGGGAATTCCAAGCAAACAGAGAAACATCTTTCCTATTAAATCAGTAGAGATGTATGTGGGGAGCACCCAGATCAGATCCAGGGCGCATTCCACTTGCTTATCCCACTGATCCAAGGCTGATGCAGAGGATGGGGCTCAAAGATGAGCCAGGGCGGGGCACCACAGGGTACAGGGATCATCCCACACCATTCCTATGGAAACTCACTCATCCTGCTGAGAGGCTGCATCAACACCAGAATGAGGATGGGAACCTCAGTGGCACCCGATAGAACACAGTGATGAATGGACTGCATGCTCACCCCAGCTGTCCAGCTACAGGCATCAGCACAGCTCTGGGTGCTGCTCCAACCCAAACACCCCATAGCACATAGGCATGCCAGAGATCCCTAAGGAATCTCAGGAACTGGAGTCAATTGTGCTCAGATGGATGCTATTATCAGTAGTTTTCATCGTAATTCGGAACGGCTGCAGTGAAACGCAGCTGAGCTTTGCTTGTCGTAGAGTCATCAAATGGTTTGGGTTGGAAAGGACCTTAAGGTCATCCAGTTCCAACCCCCTGCCATGGGCAGGGACACCTTCCACTGGAGCAGGTTGCTCCAAACCCTTTCCAGCCTGGCCTTGAGCATTGCCAGGGATGGAGCATTCACCACTTAGGGCTGGAGCATTCACCACTGTGCCAGCGCCTCAGCACCCTCACAGGGAAGAGCTTCTTCCTTATCTCCAACCTGAACTTCCCCTCTTTCAGCTTGAACCCATCACCCCTTGTCCTATCGCTACAGTCCCTGATGAAGAGCCCCTCTCCAACATCTTCATCGTATCTGCCATAATAATTCACCCTGATCCCCATCAGCCAGAGGCTGGAGCGCACCGCGATGCTCCTCACTAATGAGTTTTCCACAGTTCCTTGGGAAGCCCCTTAAGAATCCTGCTGGGAAGGGGATGATGGGTGGTGGGGACTGGCCCTGCTAGGAGATGCTGTTGTTCCCACCGGTGGATGAGTTACACAATATGGGGTTTACCTCTGACAGCAATGTGCTAAACATCAGTAAAACCTCCTATAAAACACAAGCTTTATGTGCAAATACAGCAGGTACCCCTCTTCTCCCTCCTTCCCTCTTGCTCCATCCCATGTATTCCCAAAGGATCACTTAGATCTCCATGGTGGATACAGCTCCATTGCCAGCCATACTGGGATGCAGCCCACTGCCTGTGCTCCCTCTTCCTTCCTTCCCCTCTCCTTCCCTGCCTGGGACCATGGCAACGCTGTGACGTCTCCCGCACCTCAACAGTGATTTGATTACGTGGGAGAATATTCCTGATGGAGCAGAAATGGATCTAATTATTGACGCTAATGGTGGCACAGGATGGTGGGTGCATGGGCAGGACTGTGCTTGGTGATGTCCAACAGCTCTGCACTGAGCACACGGGCAAGGGCAGAGCTGAGGCTGCTTGGCTTGAGCTCAGGAGAGGACCAGACACCAAATCTCTCCCCTTTCCATTCCCTGATGCTCTCCAGGAGGAGCCAAAGCCTTGTTCTAGTTGAGAAACAGGGATGCTGTGCCCATTCTGACAGTGATGGTGTGCCTATCCCATTGGGATGCTGTGCCCATTCTGACAGGGATGCTGTGCCCATCTTATTGGGATGTTGTGTCCATTCTGACAGGTATGTTGTGCCCATCCCATTGGGATGCTGTGTCCATTCTGACAGGGATGTTGTGCCCATCTTATTGGGATGCTGTGTCCATTCTGACAGGGATGTTGTGCCCATCCCATTAGGATGCTGAGTCCGTTCTGATAGGGATGCTATGCCCATCCTATTGGGATGCTGTGCCCACACTGAACATGTCACTGCTCCCACTGCTGCAGGCTTGTGTGGAGGCTAGTCCCCTCAACCCATGGCTCTTTCTTTTCTAGCCCAATACGAGCAATTAGCTCCCCCCAAAAAATTTGCCCTGCTGATGTGATTCCAAGCATGTGGCATGTTGCCTGATAGGCTTCCCATTAAAATGTGATTTCCTCTGGCTTATAATTGTATTATGTGAGGGATTTGTGTAGAACATCGACCACAGGTAATATATGGCTGGGGAGCTAAATCAGGGAGTGTGCACATCTTATAATGGAGGGTTGCAAGCAGACATGAAATAATCAAGGCTGGATACAACTGCCATCATTTACTGGTGCCTGACGTGGTGCAATACTTCAAGGGAGGTTATTGCCATTTAACACATCTTTCACTTCTTCCATCTTCCCTGAATAAAGTACCCATCCATCCCATCTGTCTCCAGGCGGGATCTGTCAGCGCCGGGATGCTGATGCGCACCGCAGTCATCGTGCCTGCAGGGAGCTTATTTCTCTTGTATTTATCAGCACTCGAGGTGATCCCTATAAACCCAAAGACAGGGCAAGGAGGAAACAGCCTTGTTCATCCCATATCCTGCATCTCCTTGGGGCTGGGGGTGCCTGGTTGGGGGTAGAGGATGCTCAGCCCAGCGCTGCCATTAGCATTCCCTCCATGTCCAAGGAATAAACACCCCTTTGTTTTAAGCCCTCTCACGGCACAGGCCAGAAGCACTCAGAGGCTTTCATAAGCTCATCTGCATGATAATGCTGGGGAATTCTTACCTTGAGTGATCAGTGTCAAAACCCACAATTCAGCATTAAATGATGGGTGAGGAAGCGCTGCGAGGGCACTGCTGGGGTGAAGGGAGCAGGGCTGATTTGGGAGCTGCTCTCCTGGTACAGGGCTTTAAGTAAGTATCTTAACATTGATTAATGTGAATTAATATTAACACCATCTGGGGGGAGCAAGGAGGAAACTTGGGGTGCCTGGGGGATGCGTGCGGCTGCTGGAGCTGGATCAGGAGTAAATCCATGGATGTGAGAAATGCCCATGGATCCCTCATGGGAAGTAGAGCTGGTATGGGACCACAGTGCTGCCTGTGCATCAACACCACGGGACCACCATCCCGTGGGAATCAGGCCCCCAGGGCAGATGGGTGATCACCAGGGAGATTCTGATTTATGAGCAGCAAAACCTGGGAACGCCATCACCCTCTGGTGAGGGAGATGAGTTTCCTTTGGCGTTCCCGGTAGGAACACGGGCGCTTTGAGCTGGAAACCTTCCCAAGCTCCCAGCCCGCTGGGTGTGAGAGCAGGGAGGTGATAACTTATGCAAGCAAGCACCATTCCGGTGCCAGCGGAGTGCAGCAGGACCCAAGACCTCTGGCTTTGCAAGAGAAACAAAGGTGAAATGAGGCCGGGCAAATGGAACAAAAGCCCTTTCCTAACTGATATAATAACACAGACAGGGAGGCAGCAGCGTGACACAGGCAGAAACACTGCTGGAGATGGGGCTGACCACCCCATACCACATCCCCATCAGGTGGGAAGAGGGAGGTAGAATCAGGGTGGTTGGAACTGAAGGGCCTTTCCAACCCAAAGCATTCTGTGGTTCTATAGATGGCTTTGCTCAGCCTCTTCCATCTCCTCCTGCACTGGGAAGCCTCTTGTGGGGAGGGTTTGAGAAGCAGCGTTCTGCCAGCACCCATAGAGGATGCTCCATGGGCCTGTCACAGGGAAATTGATACCCAGACACTGTAAAACTCTCCCCAGAGCTCACCCTTCTTGCAGTAACACCTGGGTGCCCTGGACCAAGCTGCTCATCTGGCCACGGATACAGCCAGCATTGGTGATGCCAATGGTCCAAACCTCCCCCTTGGGGCTGGGATCATGGGAACTATGCTGTATGCATGGATGTGGGTATGTTACAGTGCTGGGAGTGAGCTGGGCCATAGCATGGTCTGAGATCACAGGCTGAGGAGCTGGGAGCTGAGCTGGGACATCGTTTATCCTCCAAGCTGTTCCAAAGGTCCTGTTGCAAGGTCCTGCTGCAAGGTGCTGCTGGAGCACACCGGGATGCTCCAGCTGGTACCATGGCACTGGGAAGTGCTTTGCTACTCAGAGCTCCAAACAAAACCATGCGTATCCCGCCCCCAGCTCCTGGAAACTTCCCATTCTGCCCATAATGCAAGGAAAACATGGATGGACATGAAAGGAAAAGGGATGCTGACACCAGCAGATCTGGGACTGCCGGCATGAGCTGAGCAGAGAGGCTCTGGCTGCCCTAAATGGTCCTGTTCCTAGGAAGATGCTTGGTGTATAGCATGATGAAACATGATCTTTTTTCCTGCCAAGTTACGAGTCATTTCCAAGATGGAAAATAGAAATCAGGAATTATTGTGGATGTGCATTAATTTCAGCCCCATACATGAAAAATGTTGCCAGGGAGCAGACTGGGGCCCTGCCTGGCTGTGCTGCAGGGCAGCAGGATGCAATTCCTTGCAGGATTCAAGGCCAGGTTGGATGGGGCTTGGAGCAACCTGATGCAGTGGAAGGTGTCCCTGTCCATGGCAGGGGTTGGAGCTGGATGAGCTTTAAGGTCCCTTCCAACCCAAACCATTCCACGATTCAATGCGGCACTTGCAGCATCCCAGCAGAGGAACAGGCACCTTTTGTTGCCTTCCCACCCTCCTCCATATTTATCAGGCTGATTTGCATGGCACTTTGCATAAGCCGCTCGCCGGGTGCTGTGAAGTGTCCCTCTTGAAGCCAATCTGAGGTTTCCATCTCAATCATTTTGGACTTCCCAGGACACAGCCTTTGTTTTATGCCATTGCCAGCACATTCCTGGTCAGCCAGGCTCAGGTTTCCAGTGCCATCAGCACGCAGCCGTTCCATTGAGAGCTCCGGAGAATTCCACCCCCTTCCCTTCCGACTCCAAACAGCAGCAGCCGGGACTGTGTTGGGAAACCTGCTCCTTATTTAGGTGTCCAAACTTAACTGAGATGAAAAGCTGCTTGAAAAACAAGGTTCCGAAGGCTCCGCAGCAGCATTCCTGCCTGCATTCCTCACCCAGGCAGTTTAACCAGGAAGCTCCTTCCCTACTTCTTGCAGCTCCACTGAGCGAGAGGAAATAGGGTCGTTCTGCTTTCGATTTCAGACCCTAATTAGGCCTCAGGAAGGGAAATAGTGCTACTGAGGTAATGTGCTCCGTGCCAGCAAAGGGTCCCAGCACCGCTCCAAGCAACACTGCACAGGGAACAGGGATGCAGGAAAGAACCACATCAATGCAAGCCGGGACATGGATAGAGCAGGCACCAGCTATTCTACATTCTATATTCTATATTTTATATTCTATATTCTTCTATCTTCTATATTCTGTATTCTGTATTATATATTATATACTCTATATTTTGTATTCTATATTCCATATTCTATTCTACTGCAGCTTATTTAACATCCAGAGGAAGACTTGGGGGTTAAATAAAAAGCACTTTAAAGATGTCCACATTTAAATGTATATGAGAATGTGCTCACATAAATATGCATGGGGGTGATGGGGAGCATCACTATGGGGTGATGTAAAGCACCTCTATGGGATGATGTGGAGCATCTCTATGGGGGATTCTGGAGCATCTCCACAGGGTGCTGCATGCAGCCTGATGAGCCTCAGCATCTCCGGTCCCCACCGACTTGCAGAGAGCAGCTAATCTAAAGGAGACGAAGCAGCAACTTGATTGCAGTGACTAAGTACCTCTGTGGGCAGAAAATGCCAAGTGCTGGAGAGCTCTTCAATCAAAGCAGGCAAGAGATGGCGCAGTGAGAGGCATCAGCAGCCAGGAGCACTCAGGTTTGCCTAGGAACCAATGTGAGAGTGAGGATGATGAGGGGATGATGATGGGAAGCAGTCCCATGTCCATCCCTTGGCGCTGGGGTGCACAGGAGACCCATCAGCCAGGCTCAGGCGCACCGACCTTGTGCCTTCAGATCTGTGAATCTGTGCACTTTAAGTCATACCAATGAATTTCCTGTATTTAAAGAGAGAGATGCTCTTAAGTGCTTCCCTGGATGAGGGCCAGAGCTCTAAGCGCCTGCAGGATGGGGACTGCACAGCCACACGCCTGCTTCTGGGAAGGGAATATGCCCATGGATGCTCCTTTTCCCAAGGCTGAGTTCCCAGCTCCTGCCTGCAAAGCCCTCAGCACTGATGTGTGATTCCTGATGCAGAGAAGAGCATCTTGCATCTCCTGCATCCTCTGGATGGTTTCCCAGTGCAAGGCAGCTCCTATCTGGGGTGATGCCGGCTGCTTGGGACCTTTTTCCTACTTCTCTATGCTATTCCCTTTGGGCTCTTCCTGATCCACAGCCTGAACACCCCCCCCCCCCCCCCCCCCCGTACAGTGATGAGAAGGGAGCAGAGTTGTGAGCAACAGCTTCCCTTGTATCTTGTAAATAATTATTACTTGGCTCAATGCATCCCATCCTATCGATGCTCCGCAGAGCTGCAGGGTCCCAGGGGACACCCCATGGGATGGGAGCTCTTCTGGGTGACCACAGGAGCAAGAAGCTGTGCAAAGCAAGGGAAACGCAGCATTTGGGTGGTGCTTGGGGAAAACAAGAGTGTTTTCAGCTCTCTGCTGACAAGAGAGAAAGCAGAGAAGGGAAAACAGGTTCTGCTGTTGCAAACAGCGACCTTCCAGCACAGGGATCAGCACAGGGCAGCTCATCAGCACCCATCTGACAGGCTCTGCCTGTACCAGAGCTGTCAGGGAGAGGAACTGCTAAATAATTCATCAGAAAAGGCCAAACAAAGTAAAAGCAATCCCATGGAGTCAATGTGCAAAGCCCAGAGAGCCGGGGCTGCAGCAGGGTGTCCGCTGCTTGGGCAAAAGCTGCTTGGAAACCTCTGGTGGCTTCACTTCCACCACTGCACCTGTTGGTTCCCCCTCCAGTAACTTTTGTAACTTCATTTTGCCTTTTTATCGCTCTTTCATGGTCCTATTTTGGACCAGGATGGGGAAGGAGAGAGGCAGGACCTCCCCTTGGAGCATCCCAGGATAGGCTGAGCCAGCCCCACCAGCAGCCCCATTGCCATGGGGCTCCTCCAGAGCCAGATGGGCTGTCCTTGGTACTTGTTTGGTACCTGTTTGGTACCCATTTGATACCTTGGTACCCCACGCTCCTCTCTGCAGCCAAGTGAAGCTGTGTCCAGACATTGCTGGCAGGTTCCTGGCACCCATCCTGCAGGTTAAATCTGTCCCTAACCACAAATTAGATGTGTGTGAGTTGAGTTCATCTTAAATTACAGTGCAGAGCAGGGTTTGTAATGAGGAGCTTTGCCCTGAAAGCACATCCCTGCAATGAGCACCCTGAGCATGCTTCTTCCTTCAGTGTAAATCAAGGCAGAGGGGCCCCATCCTGACCATGGAACCACACGGAGGAGGGCATCATCCTTAGGCACTTTGTGCTGGATTCCTGCCCAGTGCAGCCCCATTTCCAGCTCTACAAGACTGGGACACAGGAGTGGCCAAACTGGGATTTAGATCCCAAGACCCAGCCCTTAACATTCAGCTCCTTGCTCCATGGTAGGATTCCCTGGTGGAGCTATGGCAGGGATACCCTTGCCATGCAGCAGATGCAGAACACACAGGACATGTAGCCGTGCCAAGGATAGGTTCGCTGCTGGCTTCCCATTCCCAAAGCAGCCGGGATCTGGAGCCAAGCGGCTGCTTCCAGGCTTGTCACAAGCCAGATGTGAACTTGTGCCATTGTCCCTTTGGGATATTTGTCACCTAAAAATACCACCCATGTTTTCCTGCACACGGGTGTAATTGGTGCATATAAATACATACACATACATCCACAGCAGCAGGGTGCTATTTAAAGCCAAGGGAAGGAGGAGGAGCAGGATTTTAGGAATGGGGCAGAGAAGTCGGCTGAGGACACGGACCCAGGACCAGGGACCCATTGCCTGGCACAACCAGGAGCCTGCATCGGGGTTGGAAGACATTTAAACCAACACTGGAGGTGGGATGAGGGCAGAGCTGCTCCGGCTCCATCTCTGCTCCCCGCTGCATCCTTTGGGATGAGCAAACAACAGCAGCCAAAGCCAAGAGCCCCTGTGGGAAGAGCCCCAGCACAAACCACCTCCTGCCAGTGCGGATGCCGCGGCTTTGGGGTTTCTGCTTCCTCCCATCGCTGCCTGAGTCAGCCCTTCCAGCAAAGCCTCCGCAAGCCACCACATTCCCCTTCGGTCCCACCCCGAGTGACCCTCGGCACTGCTGTGCCTGCCCCAGGCGCTCATGGAATCATGGAATCAGGTTGGGAAAGAGCTTTAAGCTCCAACTGTTACCCCAGCACTGCCAAGGCCACCACTGACCCATGGCACTGAGGGGTCATCTACACAATGTGTGAACACTTGCAGGGACAGTGACTCCAGCCCTGCCCTGGGCAGCCTGTTCCAATGCTGAGCACCTTTTGGGCATGGAATTGCTCCTCAGCTTCATCTAAACCTGCCCTGGTGCAGCTCAAGGCCACTTCCTCTTCTCCCATCCCTTGTTCCTTGGGAGCAGAGCGCAGCCCCCTCCTGGCTCCATCCTCCTCTCAGGCAGTTGTAGGGAGCGATCAGGTCCCCCCTGAGCCTTCTCTTCTCCAGAATAAACCCCCCCATGTCCCTTAGCCTCCAGCAGGATCCATCCCAAAGAGCTCCCCGAGGCAGCAACAGGGGGACAGGAACCTGCATCCCAAATGAGGAGTGATGCTAACAAGTGCCACAGTCCTGTGTGTTGGGGCTGTAGGAGAGGGCAGGTTGGGATCAGTGGTGCTTTTTGCCTGCTCTGAGCTTTACCACCTTAGGGAACAGTCACCCTCATCCTGCAGCCAGGGAATCAAGCGCATGGGACATGGATGCAACAGGACCCCTGTCCCATCGAGCTCACCAGTGTGGATATATCTGTCCGTATTTATATACACCAATTCCACACTACAACTGATAAACCCCAACCAGTGCTCCCAGTGCCTGTGTGGATATACCTGCCATGGGCTCAGCCCCCCTCCATCCCATCGGGGCCAGCTGGGAGGTGACGGCGCTGGGGCTTTGTCTCTGCCCTATGATGTTGGCTGTGATTTATAGGTCATTTTACAGCAGCTGTAAAGAGGCTGTAAATTATAGGAGGGGCATAAATTAGCCACGGACCCCTTTACTGGCCATAAAGATCTAAGGCCCACCACAGCTGCCTTCGGCGCTGGCACCCCGGGAGCATTCCCGGGGACAGGCAGGGGTGTCCTCAGCCTCACATAAATGGGCCCTTTTATTCCAATAGAGCCAGAGGGTGACAGGTGGGGAGGGGACGGGGAGCTGGGGGCTCCCTGGGAGTCCAGACCCTTCCCTTTGGTGTACTGAGGGGGGACAGGGTGCTTGGTCTCCCCCAAGGACCCCCCCAGTGCAGCCCCAGGAGGGGTTGGTGGTCCAGCCCAGCAGCATCACAGCATCACAGCCTGGTTTGGGTTGAAGGGAGCTTTAAGCTCATTCAGTTCCAACCTGCGCCAGCGCCTCAGTACCCTCACGGTAAAGAACTTCCTTAGATCCAGCCTGAACTTCCCCTGTTTCAGTTTAAACCCGTCGCCCTTTGTCCTATCACACAGAGGGGCTCTATGGGGCAGCCCACATCCTCTCTTACTGCTCACGGGGTCAGCTTCTCATTTAGCTCCTGCTGCTGTGCCCATGTGCCCTCCACAAGGAAGCTCCATGGGCACCAAATCCCCCAGATTCCTCTTGTTGGTGCTCCGATGTGACCCTGGAGCACCAGCAGCTCCGCAGGTCCTCACATCCCATTAACTACATTCTGTCTAATGAGAGGGATCAGGCGGAAGGGATTAAACTTGGAATCCCTTCTGCAGTCCCGGGAGAGAAAAGCAGCTTTATGCATTCAAACCTGGAGTCATTTCTCACACCAGCTCCTATCCCAGCACTGATCTCTTCAGTTTCCCCAGCCTGTCCTTACCCAGCTGTGTAGCTGATGGACAGTGATGGAGGGGATGGAGCTGTTGGGGGCTTTGGACAAGGGCCTGTAGGGACAGGACAAGGGGAATGGCTTTAACCTGCCAGAGAGGAGGTTGAGATGAGCTCTTAAGCAGAAGCTCTGCCCGGTGAAGGTGATGGGACACTGGGATGAGTTGAACGGAGAAGCTGTGGCTGCCCCATCCCTGGCAGTGTTGAAGGCCAGGTTGGACACAGCGGCTTGGAGCAACCCTGCCCATGGCAGGGAGGTGGAAATAGATGAGCTTCAAGGTCCTGTTAATGCAAGCTATTGTGATTCTATGAAAGCTTGGGCAGAGAAAGGCCCAGCTCTGCGCTGGGCTCTGCCTGGGGGGGAAGCAGGAGATGCTGCAGCCTCTCAGCATGCAAACACCCTCAGCACAGCAGCCTGAGTGATGTGAGGGGCAGCCCCGCTGCTGACCCGCTGTGGCCTTGTCTCCACAGCTCTGTGGCTCAGCAGAATCAGTGACCCCAGCTCTGTCCTGCTCTGTGACAAAGCAAATCCATGCCAATCACTCACCGGGAGCATGGAAGGATGCCCCTGCACTGGCTGGCAGAGCAATCCCTACCCCTCTATCTGGGCAACCTGTACCAGTGCCACCCTCACAGGGAAGAATTGGGCAGGTATTTCCCTGCACCACGACTGCTCCATCCTCACAGTGTGCTGGGGAATGGGTGCTTCAGGCTGGGCAGGGCCACAACGCAGGGAGGGTTTGCTGCAGGTAAGGGATGCTCAGAAGCAGCGTCTTGCAAATCTCAGTTTCACACTCAAGCTGAGCTTTCCCACCTTGGAACCCTGCACTAACCCCCTCGGAAAGCACATCCCAAGCTCTCAGTGCTGTTTGTGCTCTATCTGGGAGCAGACACACGCCCCCAGGCAGAAGGCCCCCCTCATTCAACCCTGCGACTGCCTGACCTTGGGGTCTCTAAGGAACAACAGGGAAAAACCTCTGCCCCCGGCACGGGGCTTGGCTCACACAGAGACATCCTTGTGCTCCATGGCCATGCCTGGACCTGGTGGCTGTTGTGGCCACGCTCCCAGTGCAGTGGCTGGGAAGGGGACAGCCCTGGGGTTTATGGAGCAGCAGCATTGGGAGCACTGGGCACAGCCGCATGCAGCGAGGCAGCAGCAGTAAATCTGGGCTCTTTGCTGCAGCCCCCAAGGAGAGCATCTGCAGCTGGTTTCCAGCATGAACTGCTGTAAAAACGGCACCGTGCCTATAAATCCATCAAGGGAAAACTTCCTGGAAACCCGGTTCGGCTTCTGTTCCTCTAATTCCCTGTGGATTGAGCCCCTGCCACTGCCAGCGCAGAGGCAGGGCAGACCAAAGGGGATTTGCGCATCACTTGGCTGCATCCCCTCCTCAGGGCTCAGTAGCAGTGATGGGAGCACCCATCCTTTGGGCACCAGCTCGCTGGGATGCAGCCAGGAACATTGTCAGAGCCAGGCTGTGCTCCATGTCCTTTAGCACCACTTAACACAGGCTTTGAAGCCTTCTTGGAAATCACAGCAGAGGGAAGGTAGATGCTTTAAAGCCAAGTATTGCTGCGTGGCGTGCCAGAGGATGCCTCCTACCCCTGCAGGGTAAGGAACTAATCAATAAGAGTCTAATTTAAGATGCTTTTATGCACCTGTGCAGCTCTCTATATATAGCCCTCACCTCCCCCTGGCTGTAAGGTGCTGGTTGGGGTAGGGAAGAGCTGGGGCGATCTTCCCTCTATTTGCAGGTGCTGTGCTAAGCTGGCTCCTCCCTAAGGTGAGTCCCTTCCCTTGCCCACTCAGGGATGCTGTAGGCAAGGGCAGGGATGCAGGAGCAGGCTGCATCTTCAGCTGCCCCTCCCAGAGGGTTAACCAACCCTGAGCTCTGAGTTTACATTCCTGTGTGATGGGAAACATGATCCAGCAGCCCTGGCCTTGTTGCTGCTGGCAGGAAACCAGCCAGGGCAGGTCATGGCTGCAGCCATGGATGGAGCAGTGTGGTCCAGGGGCAGCCAAGGCTTATCCCTCACTGGATACAGGATGCCAGGTCCCTGCTGCAGGAGACTCTTTTTAGGGCTTCCTTCCCCTTGGCAGGGAGCAAACCTCGGTCCATGGACATGTGCTGCAGCTCTGCCCCATGCTCTGGGGCTGGTCAGGTCTCTGAGGACCTGCAGAGGGTGGTGATGAGGATGGGGATGCTCAGGGCAGGGTGAGGAAGGGTGTTGAAGGGAATCAGCTGGAAAAACATCCACAAAATCAAATGGGGCTTATTCCAGCTTAAAACTCATCAGTGAGCAGCAGCAGGGTGAAGACACCCCTGGGAACACTGGCTCTTCTTTGGGAGTGATGCTTCCCAAAGGGGAGGATGGAGCAACTTGGCTGTTTGCAGGAGCAGAGAAAGAGCAGGAGGAGCCGTTTGCAACCTGAAGGGGGTTAAAGAGTTCAGGGTCTGCCTGTGGTTTGCTTTGCCTTCCTCCTCCTCCTCCTCCTGTTTCCAGCATGTGGGAGGCATCTTCGTCCGGCCTCAGCATCGGGCTCATGCGGGTTTGGCAGCGCAGGCGGGCACAGCTCTGCCCTGCTCTATAAATACAGTGGCTTCTCCAGCGCTGTCTAGACAGGAAACAGGCTGTGAACTGGGAGTAAACTCCCTGTTAAAGGGCACCAGCAGCTCTAGGGTGTGGATCCATTGGATCCATCACTCATCAGACCCAACTGCTTGGGTCCATCCTTCCTCCCAGGCTCTGAACTGGGTAGAGTTTGCTTTGCAGGGGATAAGTCCTCACCCGAGTTGTTTTGTTCCGTGGCTTTTTCTCACTATAAATATCCAGGTATTGCTTGAAAGAAGAAAACAGCTTTAGGTAATGGGAGGGGGGAATCTTAGCCCGTGGGTAATGACACATAATTACAGCCTTTGTCCTGATGAAAGGAGCTGCCATTGGGCTCCTCTATTAGCAGCTTATCGAAGTGGCAGAACCTTTGCAGCAGCAAGAAGCGAGATGCTCCCACCCCTGGTGAGGGGTAAGAGCAGCCAGCACCATCCTTGGCTCTGGTCCATATGGAGCTGCCCTGATCCCACTAGCACCAGGGACCTGTCCCTGTGTCCCCAGGTCTCAGAAAGGAGAGGGTGCTGCTGCAGTGGGGTGATAAATGAATGTGTCCTCAAGGGCTGAAAGATCTGCCCAAATGATCTGACTTGCGTTATTATCAATGCTGTAAATTACAGGCAGTTGTTATCTGGACCTTCCTCCTCCTCCTAAGGCAAGATAACAGCCAGAGGAGGCTGCTGTTACTGCTCTGATGGCTTCAGCATCCTTATCTGCACATGGGGATGTTTTTGGCCCTATACAAAGATAGGAGGAGATGCTCTCAGGGTGGAGAGCCAACAGTGGCTTGTCCCTGCCCTGTTCTTGAGATATCAGCAGCCAGCAGGACATCCTGATTTCATGTCACTAGCCACTGCCCACTGGAGAGCCCTCTCCCATCATAGGGAGTGAATGTGGGGATGGGTT
Source organism: Ara ararauna (assembly GCA_028858755.1). NCBI lineage: Eukaryota > Metazoa > Chordata > Aves > Psittaciformes > Psittacidae > Ara > Ara ararauna. Next base: position 7,426,956 of record CM054390.1, read on the forward strand.
CTGCTTCATCCCTGGGCATGCAGGCGCTTCCCTGGAGCTGGAGCAGCTTTGGAAAGAGCAGAGCGTCAGTGCAGTCCCTTGGGAGAGCTTATTAAACATCCCATCCCTGAGAGCCCCGGGGCAGTGTGACATTCATCCACCAGCTTCAGTGTGAGAGGGGCAATGTCAAACAAACACCATCAATTTCCCTCTGCAAATCACTCGGGGGCAGAAGCCAAGATACAGGAGATAGACTGCAGTGAATGCTCTTCCCTGGGGATGGGTGATCCTGTATCCGAGGGCAACTTCGAAAGCATCCCCTTGGGATGAAGGCTGCGGGTCCTCTGCCATGGGTTATATCCGCTGCAGTGAGTGACGGTTGGAACCAAGCCTAGCAACAGGCTTATCACATGGATGTGTTGGTTCTGCTCCGGTGCTGGGCTCTCCTTGGCTGAGCTTGCTGGATACAGCTCCTGAATGGGTGCTCTGAGCACTTCCTGGGGGAAGTTGGTGCTTTGGGACCCTGCCCTGGAGATAAGCTCCACATGGGAGCTGATGGAGGCAAACAGCATCCGTGCATAGCACCGCTGGCCTTGGGACAGGGACTGAGCCGTGACTCAGATGTTCCAACTGCTGGGAAGCGCTTTGCCAAGGTCGGACAACGCACCTGGAAGTGTCTGCTGAGCGCTGAGCAAACCCAGTGGGGAATGGTGCAGCAGGGATGGGCATGGGAACAGCCTGGGCGCTGGCTCCCAATAGGGATGGCCATTCCCATTCACTCGTGCACACTTGTGCAAGCCCAGTGCCACCGCACACGTGTGCCCACGCACGGGCTCAGAGCCGGAATCCCGGCAGCTGCCTGCAAGGAGCCTGCACCCTGATGGGCCCTTTCAGGGAGAGATGGAGCTGACACAGGCTTTGTCAGTGGGATCTGTCAGGGAAAGCTCTTTGTTCTGCAGCATTTGCTCCTGCCTCCCCCTCTCCAAACCTCAACGAGATGCATCTGCTTTTGTTTTCTAAATGCAGAATTAAGGGGCTGAAAAGAGCCGCTTTGTAGTGGGGAGGAGGGGAGAGCTGCACATCTTGAACTGCGAAGGCAAGGTCAGGGGGGAGCCGCTCTATTGTGCTGGGACCCTCCTCCTCCAGCTCAGCCCTTTCTGTGCCCCCTCTTCACACTCTGGTTCCCACTAGAACCACTCTGGAGATGGGGGGGGGGGGAGAACCTGCCTGGATGGGCTGTGCTGGTGCCATCAGTGTCACCAATGCTGCTCCCATGCTGGACCATGGGGATGGGGCACACTGGCTCCATGGTGGGTCTGGCTGGGAGTTGGTGGGCAGCCCAACAGTGCCAAGCAAGCTGTAGATGTATGTGATATATACACATATATATATACACACATGATATCTATATACGTATGTGTGAGCCAGTGCAGGGCTGCACATAGGATGGTGCATGTCCCTGTGGCATCCCTCCACCCTGCCCTATGCTCGGGACGCAGATGGGAGGGAGAAGCTGCCCCAACCCTGCTGCCCATAGGGTTTGAGATAGGATTTGCTGCAGTTATCTTGATCCTGTTGTTGATTAACTGCAGTTAAACCGAAACGAGCCAGGCTGATGTGAAATCAGCATCTCCATGGCCTCAAACCAGCCTCAAAACAGTCTAGGGGAAGGGCCATAGCTGCTGCCTATACATCCCCCTCTGCCCATCCCTGCAGCTCCAGCTCCATCCATGGCCCTGAGCAGTCCCCCATCTGCTCTTGGAGAGTGTTGGGCTCCTGTCTACCCTGGAGGACCTGCTCATGCTTCGCTTATGCCACCAGATGGTGACAGCTTGTGGTCACTCCTGCACTGAGCCCCGATGCGATGCTGAGGACAGGGATGCAGCTGAACCCTTGAACCTCCCAGGATGGTTTTCCCTATTTTCAGCCTTTTGCAACCACCCTGACTTATAAAGGCCTCAGAAACTGTGTTCTGCTGATGCAGCCAAGCAGAAAACCATCCCCAAGGAGCAGCAGTGGTGTGACCGATCCCCTTCAAATCACAAAGGGGTTATGGTCAGTTCTGCTCTTATGGAAGCACTTCCGTGGCTTGCTGGGAGAGTAGCATCCCAGCAGGTGCGTTACCTTCCCCCCTTCTCCCTGTCCGCACGTCTGTCAGCCAGGGGATTAAAATACCCCATGGGCTTTGGCATGGTGAGCTGGACCAGCAAGAGGCTGCTCCTGAAGATGGGTGCCCAGCATTTGGTTCAAATATAGCCCTGGTGATTGACACGGCTAATTCAGGCTGTCCTCTTCCCTCTTATAACTTAATCACTTGCACATTGCCTCGCGCAGGTCTCTCGCTGCCAGCTGGAGATGTCTTCATCATGGGATGCCCTGACTTGGAGCCTGGCTCCGGAGTGCTTGAGCTCACTGCATGGAGGTGGAACCCCAGAGGTGACCCAGAGCCAGCCTGGCTTTGGGGGAGCTCTTAGGGGAGCCCATGGGCTGGAGCTCTGTGGGGTGGGTTCCTATCTTGGTGGGGCAATACCCCACCTTGCCCTCTGGCCCAGGGACCCAGTGTGGTCCTGGCTGAGCCTGAGGTTCATGTGCACATAAGGAGCTTTTGGGGTGCTCTGTGTTAAAGCTCCTGCTCCAAGCCCCGGTGAATGTCACCTGATGCACACCCGGGGAAGGGGCTGGTGATTCCAGCGTGGCTCCTGGGAAGGATTTGGCTCTGGCAACCCACAGAAAGTGGATGCCCTGAGGCCTTGCACTGCAGAAGGGCCAGGCTGGGAGCTCAGGGCTGCTCACAGCTCTGCCCATCCCTGCTGCCCCTGCGCTGGGTGCCGGGCGGGGGGCACAGTGGGGCGCAGGCAATGCCTTCATCCCTGCCTGCGCCCGAGGCATCCCCGGAGCCATCCCGAGACCAACAGGGCGGGAGGATGCAGGCGAGAGCCCGGGGGCTGCTTTCGGGGCAACAACGTCCGAAGGGGACCCCCGGAACCCCGTTCCCGGGAAGCTCAGCCCCGCGGCCCGGCGGCGACTACAACCCCCATCAGGCCGCTGAGGAAGAGGAGGAGGAGGAGGGTGCGAGGCAGCGGGGGAGGAGCCGGGGGCAGGCGGCGGGGCGGTGCGGGAGCGGCTCAGTGCGGCGGTGGCGGGCGCTCGGCGGGGACGCGGCGGCGCGGGCAGCGGCAGCGGGGGCTCGTCGGGGCGGCCGCGGCTCCGGGAGCGCCTCCGGCCGCCACCTCGGGGCTCGGCCCCATCATGGGGCGGCCGCTGTGAGCTCGGCGGCGGCGGCGGGGCTGAGCCGATCGCCCCGGACGGGGCTCCCCCTCCATTGTTCCCGGGAGCGGCGGGACCGCGCCGCCGCGGGGCTCCGGTGAGTACGGACAAAACGCTCCGGACGGGGCTGCTCGGCACCGGGACCGGCACCATGGGGCTGGCGGCGGGGAGTGCTCCCGGATCCCCCCCCCCCCCTTTGGCCCCCGGGTGCGCCCATCGCCCGTGGCGGGGCGGCTCGACGGCGGGCGCGCTCCGAGGGGGTGGGCTCCGGTTCGAGGAGCCGCGGGCGGGCGCTGTGCGTGTGCGGGGCCCCGGTTACAGCCTCGCCGCGGTCGGAGCCGCTCGGTGAGCGGCCGGTTTGAACGGAGCGGGTCCGAGCCCGTCCCTCATTCGAGCCGGGGCTAAATCGCCCCCCCGAGCCCTGGCACCCGAGCGGGCAGGGCCCCGAGAGCCCCCCGGGCCGCGGGGGAGCCCGGCCGGAGGCTGGCGTCTGCTCTCCGGTTGCTGCCTGGTCCCTTGTTCCCTAAAAGTTCCTGAGCGGGAAGCTCGCGGCTTCCAGAAAGAGATGGAAAAGGAGCAGGGTTTGGGTTTGCTCCAGATTTTGGATCCTGGGGCGTTCCGGTGGAGGAGCTCGGGATAACGCGGTCCTGGAGCTGGTGTTTCCCTTTGTGTTTGCAGGCTGCCTGCGGGAGGTGGGGGCTGCCAGAGCCGCCCTTATCCCGAATCCTTTCGTTGTTATCCCGACTCCGTGCAGCTCTCTGGGAATGGCTCTGATTTGTGTCTGTGCAGCCGGGAATGCGTGTGCCATTCCCGGTCATTGCTGGGTCGGGGCTCAGCCCCTTGGCACCGGGATGGGCTTCGTGGGGGGTTTTGGGTTGCGGTGGGGATTGGTTTTCCCATGGGAGCCGTGAGCCTGGGGCGAGGAAGGAACGGGGCCGTGTTTGGGGATACACCGGGAGCAGTGGGGTCACTGCCCCGTGGCTCCGGTGTCACGGGTGGCTGCTGCAGCTTCCTCCCCATCAATGTTTAAACCTTAACGGCCCGTGGTAATAAAGGCGGGGTCGGCGGCTGCAGGGTCCCAGCAGGGCGAGAGGGGGTCTGTGAGCTGGCAGAGGAGGTGCTGATGGGGTGATGGTGGTGTTGGGATGCTCGGGATGGGGGTCTCAGACACAGGGACCGAGCCCGGGGATGCTGCAGCCCCTGCTCTGACCAGCAGCCATTTTCCCCACACAGGAGCACTTCCTCCCCTAATCCCGGCGGTGCCTGGCATGCACGGTTGCCTTTGCCTTGTGTTGCTCTGAAGGGATTAGGATAAACAGTCCCAGCCCTGGCGGGGTGACGGCAGGAGCAGAGGTAGCCCATGAGTGCATCCAGCAGCCCCAGGCGCAGGGAGCCTACTTCATTCCCACTGGGAAGGAGCTTGGGCTGTTTCGGGTGTGAACTGCAGCTCCCTATGGATTTATCCACCTAGAAACTCAACCAGGAGCTGTGTTGCCCCCAGCCCCAGCTGGTTTTTGATGCTCTGGCCCCCAAGCCCTGGCTGCTGGAAGGGGCTGGATCGCGGATGCTTGTCCCATCCCAGTGATCCAGCTTTGTCCCCTGTTTAGGACCTTCTGCTTGTTGCATGGAAGTGAACCATTTTGGGATGTGTTTGCTGTTTTCCCCTTCCCTGGAGGAGCTGAATGGGGTGAAACCCCCATCCAGTCCTTCCCAGGCTGGAAAAGAGCCTCTACACCTGTGTCCCAGTGGTTGCATCCCAGTATTCCAGTCCTCAACCAGTCCCTTCCCAGAGCACCACCCCAGTGGAGATTTTTGGGTACCAATGGGTGCTCTAAGTCTGAAAACAAAGCCCTTGGGTAGGAAACCCTGAATTTGAGGATGCTTCTGGAAGTGAACTGGTTTTACTGGGATACAGGGAGAGGCTGGACCTTTCCCCATCCTTCCTGCCCCATGCCCAATCTCCCCACTGCAGTGAGCGAGAAGGGTTAAGGCAGGATGTGTCCTGCACAGTTGGATATTTATTTTTCCAAGCATGCGTCTGCTTTAAGCATTATGGTTTCTCCCTATAGTTCCATTTGCAGTTGTGTTTGCTTTTGAGTTCAGCAAATAGTTGGTTCCTGACCTGAGCCCGTGGCAGGGGAGAGCAGCTTCTCTCCCTGTCACCGACCAGCTTTGCCTTTGGAATGCCCTCCTTCCCCAAGGAAGGGCACCTGGAGGCTGCCTGTGTGGAGCCTCAGGGCGAAATTGAGTCTCCTTCTGTACTGGAGGGCATCAGCACCAGGCAGGTCTGGACCAGGGGCTCTTCCAGACCCAGGACTCTTCTCCCTGTTGGATTTGGCCTTGCCCTGGTGTTTTCCTGCCTCCTGTGTTACCGGTGCCTCTGGGTTGCTCTGATGTGGGGGTGCTGCCAGCAGAGCCCCCCAGCACCTGCGTTCCGACCACCAATATCTTCCCCCATCACAGACACAGCATCACGGGAAGCCCCATCCTGAGCCTGGACTCTGATCCTAGGATGCCCCAACCAAGCTCCAGCACCGGCTCTTGGCACCCTGGATGCATTCCCAGGGATGAGCCATGCGATGGGAAGGGGCTTCCCCACTACACTCAGTGCAGAAACCTTTGGCACAAGCTGAGTGTGGAAGGTCCCGGAAAGGTCCCGTTTTGTGGCACATCCCTGGGACAGCTCAGCCCCATGACTCACAGCATGGGAGAGACCAAAGTGCAGCCTCGAGGTCCCCAGGGATACAGGATACAGGTTGCATGGGACTGCTGCTCAACACGCAGGAGAGCATCTTCCCCAACAACCTCAGGGGTGTCCATCACCGCTCTGGAATGGCTCTGTGGGTGTAATTGCTGTCTGGGATGCAGGTCGCCAATGGGCACTTTTAGCTCCTGGCTCCTCTCTTGCTGCTTCCATTTTTAGTTGTTTGAATCCACCGCGGAGCAGTAAATTGCAATGTGCTGGAGCCATGGGCAGTGGGGATGGAGCTGGAGACCCACCCTGAGCCAGCTGCCATCCGTCCTCCCCAGGACATGGTTTCCTGTTGGGGTCTATATAAAGGCTGTAGAGCATGGAGCAGAGCCATGCTGTGGTTGGTGCAGGTAGGAGCGCTCTCCCTGATGGCCATGGGAAAAGAGGGCTCCATTATCCCTCTGGAAAGAGGGAAAGGTCTGTGCTGCCCCTTCCCTTCAGCATCTGGGATATCGCTCTGAACATTGGGATGTCAAGGCCAGACTGGGTGACACTGTGTAGTGTGAGGTGTCCCTGCCCATGGCAGAGGTTGGAACTGGATGATCTTAAGGTCCTTTCCAACCCTAACCCTTCTACGGTGCTATGGTTCTATGTCCCAGGGTGCTTGGTGTGCAGGATGCATCCCTGTCTGCCTGTTAGCAAAGCCATAACCACCTCCTTCTGCCCTGGGAAGCTGAGCATCAGTCAAGTGTTGCCGCTGGGTCTTGGCTATCATCCTTCCCTTGGTCCCAGTGACTCTCCCAGACACGGGGCAGCTCCTTGCTGCCAGCGATCCATACGCCATGGAAATATCCTGCTGTCGAGCCCCTGAATCAGCTGGAAGGCGCCCGCTCCGAGGTGGATCTGGAGAAGGGCTTTGCTGTGTGCCGAGCCAGCACTGACTCATTGGTCAGGAACTGCTGCTTCTGGAGGCGCTGGGCTCCTTCCCTCCATCCCTCCCTCCTTCCATCCCTGCATCCCTCCCCTCGGAGGCCCACGCAGACGCTCCACATTAGGGCATGTTCCGGGGAGCATGTGCTGTCGATGAACACAACCACGTAGAGACAGAACATGATTGCCACAAATACCAAAGCCTATTTCTTTTTATATCCCCCCCCCCTTGAAGAATTCCCCCTTCCAATCCCTGATCGGTCGCATCCGATAACTCCTGGCACTCGGAGATAACGCTGGAGTTCCCTGGGTGCTGCTTTCCCTGTCTCATTGCCTGTGTCAATGCTTCACCAGCCACAGTGTTTGGGGCAGGGAGGAGGTGACCAGAGCCCCCAAATGGGTTTCCTGGGGGTGAAGAGGGTCCGGAGCAGCATCTGCTGTTAAATGGGAGCTGTGGCTGCCCCATCCCTGGCAGTGCTCAAGGCCAGGCTGGACGGGGCTTGGAGCAATCTGCTCTAGTGGAAGGTGTCCAGCCCATGGCAGCGGTTGGAGCTGGATGAGCTTTAAGCTCCCTTCCAACCTCCCTATGATCCATAGGGAAAAGCCGGCTCTGGGCAAGGGGAGCGCAGGGTCTCGCTGGAGCAGGGGAGGTGGTGACTGCAGCTCCGTGCGTGCGTGGGGAGGATGAGTAGCTGCTCATTACTCATTGCCATTGTTACTCACTGTTTGAACAGTCCATGCTTTCGACAGCTCCTTCCCATGGCAGGTTGGGAATGGGAGCATGAGGTGAATGCGACAGGGACCGGGTGAGCCTGGGATGCTCAGATCGGGCTGCAGGAGTACGGCTGCATCCCAGGGATGTGCTCTGGCCTCCAGAGAGGGGTTTGGGATGGTATCATCCCATCCAAACCCTCATGTTGTGTTCTTCTGGAGCGTCCGCCGCCAGCAGCACCCCGGCCTTGGGTTGTGCAATGAGTTAGGCAGGGATCTCACCGGCAATGCCCAGTGGGAGCAGGAGCGCCGGGATCTCCATCCCAGGCTCCCGCATCCACAGATGTGTTGGGGGTGGAACATGGCTCCGTGCTGCTGGAAGCAGTTGGCCAGAGCCGGCTGGGCTCCGGCATCGGCTTTGGCTCCCCCTCGGATGTGTTCTGGCAGAGCTCCATGCTCCTGGTTTGGTGGGAAGGGGGATAAAGGCCATGGAAGGCATGTCCCTATAGCCAGGATTGGGCTCCCTGTGCCTGATCCTGGCTCTGGTGCCTCTGTGCCCGGAGCAGGGATGAGGACCAAGGGGATGGGTGGGCTGGGGAGCCCAGCGTGAGAGCTGGCAGGGATGGGAGAGGATTGCAGCGCTGGCCCTGGAAGCTGGGATTTCTCCCGAAACACTGGGAACACAGCTGTTGGTGGAAGGAGATCTGCGTGCGGAGGCGAGCACTGGTAACCCCTTCAGCTCCAGGAAGCCCTTCCATAGGGAATGCCCTAGAGATCCTATGGGGGATGGAGGGCACCGGGCTTGGCGGCGGGATGTGTCCATCCGTGGCATGGACAAGGTCAGGTTTTGGTGTGGATATGTGGGATTTGCTGCAGTGAAACCTTGGGTCGGAGCGTGGTGCAGCTGATCCTGGGTCGTTTGGGACAGATGTGGAAGCAAGGGGCCGAGGCCAGGGGTCTGCTTGTGCAGGGGAGAAGTGGCCATTCCCCATAGGAATGTTTCTCCTATCCAAAACCTGTTGAGATTTGAGGAGCATTTTCCATCTGAACATGATTAAAGAAAACGGAGACATTTCTGGAAGCTGGCTTGGGTCAAAGACTGCGTCATTTTGATCAATGTGGGAATTCCTCTTCTTGGCACAAACAAGTGCAGGAACTGGGGAGCAGAAACCTCCTTTTCTTTAACTGGAAAATTACTCCTGCTATTCTGGGAAGTTCTCCTGCACCCAACTGTGCTTCACCAGCACTTTTGTTCTCAACTCATCACATTCAGGAGGACCTGACCCTGCCAGGCTGGGGATGCTCCGTGGGGATAGCTCACTTTCTGGGATGGATGCTCTAGGAGCATCACCGGCAATGGGGAGCTGGGGGGGTGGGATGCGGGGCTGCGTCTCACCCTGCCCTCACTCTGCTCTCCTCATCCACAGCTCGGAGGGGCTGACCCGGCGGAGACCCCCCCGGGGCCAGCCCGGGGTCCCCATGGAGTGGTTGTTGCGGAGCCCAGTCGCCGAGCAGTAGCCGCAGCAGTGGGATGTTTACCTGGAGGTGCCTCATCCTTTGGGCTGTGCTGGTCACAGCCATGCTCTCAGCTGCCAGGCCAGCCCCGACCCTGCCCGACCAAGGTAAGATGGGCAAAACAACCCACCATGGGCATCCAACTCACCATGGGCATCCAACCCACCGTGGGCATCCAACTCACCATGGGCATCCAACTCACCGTGGGCATCCAACTCACCATGGGCATCCAGCCCATCCTATCCAACCAACCCATTGCATCCAACCGACCCACCATGGGCAACCATCTCCAACCAACTCATCGCATCCAACCAACCCACCATGGCCATGCCAGCTGGGAGCATCCGGCTCCCTTATCCCTTGCATTCTTCCCTTGGCAATAAGATAACCAGTCTGTCATGTGGAAGAGGCAGAGGCTGGTGTGAGGTGCCACCACAGGGCACAGCACAGTGCCACATGGCTGCCCAGGACCTGGCAGCGGGGACGTAGCACACATTATCCCATTTGGTTGGGTACAAGGAGTGTGTGCACAGTTCCAGTGTTCCCTGTGGATGTTTAAACCTGGAGAGAAATAATGGCAAAACCTGGTGGTGTTGGTTTGGAGAAGGATGTGAGGCCCTGGGGGCTCTGTCACAGCGCTGTGATGTGTGTGAAACCTTGTGCTTGATGGTCCTGGTGGGGATGAGGATTTTGGAGCAGGGTACCAGCACATGGATGAACGCATCCCATGGAGACCCTTGGGATCAATCCTGGCTGGAGAATGAGTTTGCATGGGGCTGGGTTCAAAGCTGGGGCTGGTGCAGGTGGCTCCTGCAGCCTCTGTGCTGCTGCAGAGCATCACTGGGCTGGAGATGAAGAGCACATCCCTCTCATTGAGGGGCTGTGGATGGGCTCGGGGGGGGTTTCCTGCCCCCCCAAAGCAGAGCTCCAGCAGTTAAAAGCCTTCGGTCCTTCCCCTTAGCAAGGCAGCGAAGAAGCAGAGCTCCTGACTCCCTGCCTTTTGGTTTTAATTACCCAGGAATGCCTGGTCTATGGGGATTGCTTTGCTTCCTAAGGCTCGCTCCCCCTTGTCCCTCCATCAAACCCAGAGGCTGGTTGCTGGTGAACAGCCCCTTCACGGATCATGGCTTGGGATGGGGCAGGAGCCTCATGGGTGAGCTGGCATCAGCTGTGTGATCCCAGCTGGAATGGGGCCACGATGCTGTGGCTGGGTCGGTGGCTCCGGTCTGAGCACAGGTCCCTTGGTCACGGATCCATCCGGAGCCTTGGCAGAGCATCCCTGCGCGCAGGGGACCATCTCCAAGAGTTTTCCATTGGCACGCTCGCTCCCCGCTTGTGTCAACAACGCGGTTGCCAGTGGTAAACATGTTTTCCTCGGGAGATTGCTCTTCCTGGAAGAGGTTTCCTGGTGGGGTTTGTGGTTAGGGCACTGGCAGCATTGACCATGGCGTTGGGAATGCTGTTGGGGTTTGAGGTGCATCAGGAGCCCTGCAGCCTCTGGAACACTTGGGAAGCAGCGTGAGGAGGTTGGAGCTGGTTCCTCGCCAGCCTCATGCCAGGGCTAACAATAACCTCTGGAAACCATTCCCGACACGATTCCCAGCAGGGCGGCCCAATTAGTGCCACAGCAGGAGCCCGGCTGGGGCAGAGTCCGGCCCTGGCTGCTGGGAACACAATGTTCCCAGCAGGACGTGCGGGATGGGAAGAGCCGCTCTGGAGCCAGGATCCACTGCTGGCACCTTGCAGCTCACTGCCACATCCAGCCCCACAGGAGATTGGGGTCCCATGGGGTGTGTGTGGGGCATCACTGGTCCATGAGCATCCACGCACCACAGCTTTCCCAGCCTTTGTCCTGGGTGTTTATGGGTACTGAGGCCACCAAACTTCCGTCTCATGGAGCCAGGAATCCCGGCAGGGCCCTGGATTCTCCATCCTGGGCCCCCCTCTCCTCTCCTCATGGATTTGGGGGTTTGGGGATCCGTGCAAAACCTTGTAGCAAATCACCCATTAACGGGCACTCGCTGCGGTTTATGGGCACCTAAATCTGGAGGTGGTAAAAAACCCGGGATAAGGGGAAAAGCCAAGAAATTTCCATGCGCAGCCTCCCGCGCCCTCCTCACAAAGCCCGTCTTTGTCTCCAGGTTAAATAGAAACCTGCACAAAATTGCCGAGGGGATTTTGTTCCTCTCTCCCTGTCTGCTATTGTCCTCCCTGCTGCTGCTGCTGCTCAGGCATTTCCATGCTATGGGGCTGCCCCATCCCTGCCTGGGGGTGCAAAGCAGGTTTCTGTGGGGAGCTGGAAGGGGGGTACCGTAACCTGCACCCCAGCCCCAAAGAGATTTGGGGTTCTTTGGTCCAGCTATGGCCTGGGACACGCTGGCAGCAGCCGCAGCATCCCTGGAGGTGGCAAAGCGAGGGGCTTGGCTTGTCCCCGGGTGGGTTTTGTTCCCCTGCTCCCCATTTCCATGCTGTCCATTCCCCTTCTTTTCTCTCTCGGTGTCTCCCAATGGATTCCCAAGGGATCAGGTTTGGAGCCCGTCACACAGCACAGAGATGGCCAAGCCATGAAGCCACTTGATGGCAGCAGCCCAGGGTTGTTACTGGAGCGTGGGGGGGGGCCACCATCCCCAGACCCCAATTGCAGGGGCATCTCCGTGTCCTCTGGGCCATGGCGCTGCTGCCCTTCCCCTCCCAGCCTGTCGAGCGGGCATTGTTCCCACCTCCCGCCTTTCCACTCGGATGCTGCTGCTCCAGCCCTTAATTGAGGAGGAAAAAAGGAAATAGGAGTCTTTGGGATAAACAGCAGTGCTTTGGAGCTGCCCCATGAGGGGCATCTGTGGGGCTGGGGGCTGCCTCTTGAGCCCCCCATGTGTGGGGCACCGCAGGGAGGCAAAAAGCCATTGGCAGGTGTGTGAATGGGGGTGTTCGCTGCGCCCCCCAGGATGGGCAGGACCTGCTTGGGGTACCGCAGGCCTGAGGGGAGCCGATGGGTGAGTGCTTGTGCCCCGAGGTGCTGCTCCGGGTGCTTTGAGTGATGCAGAGCACTGAGTGTGGCTGCCCCGGGGGGAAAGGTGTGGGTTTATGCTGACAGCTTTGCAAAGGACCAATATAGCTGTTAATGAAGTGCTGCTTCCTTTGGCACAGGCTGGGAAGAGCGGGATGCATGGAGCAGTGCATCAGTCCCCATCTCCTGGCATCCGGGGAGATAACCTGCCTCAACACCCTAATATAGCTTCATTAGGAAGAGCTGGTGGTTCCTTGAGCCCCTTATGGGGCTCTCCCATCCTATGGAAGGGGATGCAGGGATGCTGCTGCGGGCATCCACCCTGATGCTTGCTTCTGCAGCTCCCCCATCCTATGGAAAGGGAATCAGGGATGTGCATCACCCCAGCATGCAGGGATGCTGCTGGGGACATCCCCTTCCATTGCAGCCTGGGCTGGGGTTGGGGGGGGGGGGGTGAAGACCGTTTTAAATAAGAAAGAAACCAATCCCCACATCCCGGTAAAGCGCTTCCTGTTGGGATTAGCGGGGCTGCCGGGCATGTGTGTGCTTTCTCCTCAGGAAATACCTTTGGAAAGCCCCGCTGGGGTCTCCAGGGCAACCGGCGGCCCCTCGCCCCCCACCCGCATTGTCCCTGCACCGCTTTGTTGGCTGCTTTATTGCCATCCCCATCGGCATTGGCATCGCTGGCTGCGGGTTGAGCTGTGTGTGCATGGGATGGGGGGCACCGAGGATGGGGGGGAAGGTGAATCAGTGCCCTCCCTTCCCCAGGGCTGTCCCCATCCCGTTATCCCCACTGGGGACCGCTCAGTGACAGTTATAGGCGCTCGGTGACACTTCCCATCTGGCCGGTGCTCACCAGGCTCGGCTCCGCTCTCGGTTCCATTTCAAAGCTGGGATAAGGTCGTAAAACGCACACGGGCTGCTCTGGATGGTGCTTTTCTGGGCTGTGAACTGCACGGGGATGGGATGGGATCCAGGCAGGAAGCTGGTGCTGTCCCCATCCCAAAGAGTTTAAGTTAAACAGGGAGCAAACAGCAGAGAGGTTGGTTCGAACGTGTGTTTTGCTGCTTCCTTTGGTGCGGGTGTGTTGTTTGCTGCCCTCCCTGTTGCCCTGCTTGCTCGCAGGGGGCTGTGGCTGTGCCATGGTTTGGGTTACAAAGGAGCAGAACACAAGGAAGAGTTAATAATAGAATAATGGAATGGTTTGGGTTGGAAAGGACCTTAGGATCATCCAGTTCCAACCCCTGCCATGGGCAGGGACACCTCACACTGTCACCCAAGGCTCTGTCTAGCCTGGATGTTTCAGGCTGATGGAGCCCAGTGATCCAATGGGCTCACCCTAATGAAGGTGCATGGAGCTGGTAACACGGGTAAGGGTATCCTGGGGCCACGCTGCTCCCGGTGCTGCGATTCCAATGGGATGTGTGTGCCAGCCCGGCCATCCCGGTGCCAGGGCCACATCGAAGCCTGTGCTGGCTGGGTGAGTTAACCTGGACACGCTCATTAGCCTGTGAATTCCTTCTGGGGCCGTTCCCACCATGCCGCGTTTTCCGCCTCATCCCGCAGTGCCAGAGATGTGCTGTGGGTTACCAAAGGGCAGGATCCTGCCCTGCCCTCTGCCTCCCCTCTCCTGTCCATCACTCTCCACACAGCCCCGGTCATGCTGTTAATGCAAAACAGCCCCTGATGTGGCTGGGGGAAGGGGCTGCTGCCTTTGAAAGGGGATCTGGCCACACGCCCAGGGTTTGGTGCACTTGCATGGGGTCCTATGTGATGCTGTGCCCATGGGAAGGGACCTGTTTGAGCTATGGCGCTGCGCCCCTGGCATTGGATTGGGGTGGGATGGAGTTTTCCCTCCCTCCAAAGACCTTTGTACCTCCCAGCAGTGTTTTGGGATTGAACTGATCTGGGCATGGTGCGAGTTCAGTTGATGTTGATGGGACCATGCAGGTCCACCCTGGTGATGGGAGCCTGGATCTGTGCATGGCTCCCGATGTGCCGGTGTCTGGGGACAAGCAACGGGGGTATTTGTGCTTAGGGGTGGCCCTTGGCAGCTCCCGCCGCCTTCTGCAGGTTGTTGTGCTCCATAAGGAATGTGCCGGTGTGTGGGAAGGGCAGAGCCGAGCGCAGAGGGAATGGAGGCAGTGCGATAAGGGCAGATAAGGCTGCGGCTGCGGCTCCACGTTTCTGTTGGTTTGGGTTCTCATGGCTCTTTTATCGCTCGCTGACCTTGCTCTGCTTGAGAAGGGGATGGGGACGGGCAGGAGCACGCTGAGTACTGGGGCCCGTGGTGCTCGGACCGGCGGCGATGGGACATTGTGTGTGCTGGAGGAAGCCTGTGACTGTCACTTGAAACACAAATCGCTGCAAGTGGCTGACACACCGGGGGCAAACAGCGCTGCAAAGCCTTCCCCTTCCCCCTGCACCTATGGGATTCCCACCAGGCTTCATCTGCCGTGTTGAAACGCTTCGTAACCTCTTCCTGACGGATCTGGAGCCCTCTTTTGGGCCTGTAGCAGCGGAGGAAAGCGAATCCTTCCTTGCAGTGCTAAGCAAGAGGGAAAGGAGGAATTCTGAAGCCACTTGCGGATGTTTTCCCCATGAAGCTTCTCATCAGTACAAGGAAACAAGAAGTGGCCAGAAAGCGAAGCGCAGATCATGATGGAGAGCTCAGCTTTTGGGTTTGGCAGCAGGGAGCTGATGGGAGGAGCAGAGCACTCCCTGCCTGCACTCCCTGCCTGCACTCCCTGCCTGCGCTGCTTCAGCTCCGGGGCTGTTTAGTGCAGGATGAGCTGCCCCACGGCTGCTCAGGGGTGCACCGGAGAGGAGAAGAGGTTGTGCTTGTCTGGCTCAGTGGGCACCAAGGGGTGAGGGTGATGCCGTGGGTTAGTTCTGCAGCCGGTATGCACCAGGATGCTGGTTCCCAAGGGAAAGCTGTGGCTTTACACTTTCCCCCATGGATGCAGCACGGTGCTTGCAGGCTGTCTGCCCACTGAGCACCCCTCCAGACACCCATCAGCTGAAGTGTGAACCTTTCCAAGCTGTTTCCAAGGGTTAGTTGGGATTTTCCAGCCTCCACTTGGAATCGTCATGGTTCAGAGCAATTGAGCTGTGGAGAGCTTCAGCCATGTCCCTTTGTCCCGACTGGACGGCTATTCCCTGCCACCATCCCGGAGGCGCAGCACTCAGGACATGGAGCCATGCGCATCATCCCGGAATGATGCTCACACTACATCACATGGAGCCTCTGCACCTGTGGAGCTGCAACAGCCCAAACTCTTCCCCTCCCAAATGGAGTTGGAGGAGATGGCTGGAAACCTGGACCAAGGCCGGGATGGGGAGAGCAGATCAGGCACCACCATGGAGGGTGGAAGGGCAGCGCTTGAGGACAGAGCCAGAGTCTGCACACGCAGGGTCAGGAGATGAGATGAGACAGCAGAGGGATGGAGAGAAAGGACCTTTGTGCTGCTCACACGTGTCACGTCGGGAGCAGCTGTGGCATTCCCTGCCCGGGGAATGCTGTGCCCGGCATCTGTTCCACTGGAGCTCCCTGGGCTGACCCTTCCCATGCCACCACTCTTGCTCCCTGCCCGCTGTCCTGCCGCAGCCCCTGCTCTAATAACCGCAGCGAGGGTCCCGGTGGTGCCATGGGGACCCTGGCCCGCTTCGCTGCTGCCCCGCTCGTGGTGCTGGGGGTCCCGGGGTCTCTGCACGGTGGCAGAGCTGAGCAGGGATTTGGGATGCTCCCGGGAGGGGCTGGTCCTGCCCAAGCAGCTTGAGGTGTCTCTGACTGCCCCTATCTCAGCCCCTTGCTGTGACCATGCTTATGTGCTTATGAGACGCAGGGGTGTGCGGGTGCTTTAGTACTGCCCAGCACCCAAATGGGTCCTATACGGGGTGAAGCAGCCGCTGCCTCCCATCCCCTCTGCTCTGCAGCCACTGCCATCAGCTGCCCTGCTCGGGGCAGCACCGGAGCATCCCAGCAGCGCACGTTGCCTCCTTAACAGCAGCATGGTTTCCTTTGGTCTCTATCTCCTTTCTCCTTTTCTTTTCTCTCCTTTCTCTCTCCTAATGCCTCCAGCTCTGCCCAAAGCCAAAATCGAAGTGGAATCCTACTCCGCGCATCCCGGCGACCTCCTCCAGCTGCGCTGCCAGCTGAGGGATGACGTCCAGAGCATCAATTGGGTGCGCGACGGCATCCAGCTCAGCGAGAACAACCGGACCCGCATCACCGGGGAGGAGGTAGAGGTCAGGGATGCGGTGCCCGAGGACTCTGGGCTCTATGCCTGCATGACCAACAGCCCCTCGGGAAGCGAGACCACCTTCTTCTCCGTCAACGTCTCAGGTTCGTAGCGGCCCTGGGAGCGCAGGGAAAGGGGCAGCCCCGGGGCCAGGCTGCGGAGCAAGGAGCAGGCTGCATCCGCGCATCCTTTGCATGCACCGGCCAAATGGATCTGCGCGGTGAGTTAGGGTGGATTTGGGGTGCCCGGAGGAGCCATTGGTGACCCCTTCCATCTGCTGCGGCACAGGGAGAAGCACTGGAGGTTGTTGAGTGTTATTCTGCATGGGGCTGAGGTCTGTGTTGGTGTTGATGGAGCAGGAGGTGTGCGCCGAGGCTTGTTCTGTGCACAAGGGGTCTCGGCTGCTGTCTGCATGGGTTGGTGGCGTGGGGCGAGGAGCTGTGCTTGGGCACACTGTGGAGCTCTGAAATCACATCCGGGCAAATGGGTTGTGGGGCTGTGGGTGCTGGGGACGTGCACAGTGTGATCCCTGCACATCCCTGCTGAGCCCTGCATCACCGCCCCACGGTGCTCCGGCCCCGCTCGAGAAGGGTCCATGCACGGGTGTTCAACTGAACATCTCTTCTCTTGCAGACGCGCTCCCCTCCGCAGAGGATGATGATGATGAAGATGATTCCTCTTCAGAGGAGAAGGAGGCGGATAACACCAAGCCGAACCGTACGTGCGGGATGGGTTTGTCTCTGGAGCTGCATTGGTGGGGAGCAAGGGGAAGCTGGGCACGCTTGAAAGCATCACCTAGGGATGGAGGATGCAGCGGGGAGGGCAGCGGCTCCTGCTGCAGCACAGGGCACCCAGTGGTGGTGAAGGTGTGGGGAAAGCAGCCTCGTCAGAGCAAGGGGATGTGCAGGCAGGGCTATGGCATAACCACTGCTGCAGCCATGCATGCTGAGCAAAGAAAGGGCCCTGTGACTCCTGGATAGCATTAAACCATGAGCAGAACCCCTGTGGGTATCAATGGATGCTGAGCCCCGCGCTCTGCTCCCCAGAGGCCATCGCTCCCTATTGGACCTATCCAGAGAAGATGGAGAAGAAGCTCCACGCTGTTCCCGCTGCCAAGACAGTGAAGTTCAAGTGTCCATCGAGTGGTACCCCCAACCCCACGCTGCGCTGGCTGAAGAACGGCAAAGAGTTCAAACCCGACCACCGCATCGGCGGGTACAAGGTACCAGCAAGGGCAGCATCCCGTGGATGGGGCTTGGAGCAACCTGGTCCAGTGTGAGGTGTCCCTGGCCATGCCATCACCCAGGGCTGCAGCTCCAGCACAGAGACCCCCCTGGTGACCCCACGAGGGAGCACATCCCCTTTCTCCATCCCAGATTCCTGCCCAGAGCTCCCGTGCCAGGGATACGCAGCAGGAATGTGGCCACGTCACAGCTCCATGCAGCACATCCTGGGGAGGACCATGGGCTCACAGTGGGGTTGCTGGCAGCACCATGGCTTCCTGTATGGTGACAGCAGTGCCCTGGATAGCTAATGGGGCTGAAATGTGGAAACAACCAGATTCCAGCTGGGAGTGAAGAATGCAGCCACAGGGAGCGGGAAAACTGTCCCTGTGCCCATAGTCAGAGGGACCCAGGGAGCACGCACAGCCAAGCCGCTGGGATCCATCCCAAAGGGAATGTACCTGGTCACAGTGATCACCCCGGGGCTGGCGATGGGGAGCAGCACTGATCTGAGCCCAGAGCCAGCCGGGAAGCACAGTGGGAACAGACACGCATTGTCTATTCCCTCCATGCGGTGGGGCGCCCCAAAGGGATGTCCCTGTGCCCATCGCGCTCCAATCCCAACATCTGCTCCCTGTGCAGTTGGCTCCATGGCCAGGCTGTCCCGGGACAGCTGGGAGTGATTATGGTCCCTCTAGGAAAGGGAAAAGGTGACCTCAAAGGGAGATTTATGTCCTGCCCATGTGGGGGGGCCGAGCCAGCTCTGGTATGGATGCGGAGGAGGACTCATGTGCTGCAGCTTTGGATGTGACCTGTGGCCATCCCTGTATCCCCAGGTCCGCTACGCAACCTGGAGCATCATCATGGACTCAGTGGTGCCATCAGATAAAGGCAACTACACGTGCATTGTGGAGAACAAATACGGGAGCATCAACCACACGTACCAGCTGGATGTCGTGGGTGAGGAGCACGTGGTCCCCTCTATCCCACCATTCCCAGCAGATGCGGGTGCTGCAGGGATGGGGATGGGGAGGTTCAATCTGGGGGTTTTTAATTGTGGTGGAAATAATTTCATAGACCAGACAGAAACTTGTTCTAATCGCCTTATTAGCCATAATTCCCAGCTGGGAAGGCTGGTCTGAGCAGTTCCACATGTGGAGCTGCTCTAAATGCCAGTAAATGAACCATTAAAAATGTGATTTAATTTGATTACACTGAGCAAACTGAAGGGAACAGCCAGCGAGGTGAACAAAGGGGTTTGTTAATGCTGACTCACCACAGTGGCAGCCTCTTTGTTAACAGCCGGGGCCCTCCTTAGGTTTGTTTGACCTCTCACCCCCCTAAAATAGGTACAATCCTGCCCCCGCACCAGGATTTCACCTATCCCATAGCAGGGCTTCCTCAGGGCATGATGGGGGTGGCTGAGCATCCCGAGCCCCATCATGAGGTGCTCTGTGCCCCTGCATCCCGCAGAGCGGTCCCCGCACCGGCCCATCCTGCAGGCAGGGCTGCCTGCCAACAAGACAGTGGCCCTGGGCAGCAACGTGGAGTTTGTCTGCAAGGTCTACAGCGACCCCCAGCCCCACATCCAGTGGCTGAAGCACATTGAGGTCAATGGCAGCAAGATCGGTCCTGACAACCTGCCCTATGTCCAGATCCTGAAGGTAAAGCCGCACGCTGGGATGCTCCATCCTGCATCCCCGCAGGCTCGCTGGCCCTGTGGGATGCTTGGGTACCACCATGGGGCAGCAGGAGCCCCAGAGCCACCACCAGGCTCTGTGCTGAGGTCCCACCATGGGGCTGGGTGGGCGACCCTGGGCAATGCATGGGGCTGGATGCAGGGAGCCGAGCCCCTGCTCCATCCCAATGAGAGCAGCTCCCTCTGCACCGCAGCAGTGATGCTCGCAGCGCGCGCACCAGCATCCCCAGATGTGGAGCAGGATGGTCACAGCCCCACGTCTGCTCCTGCATCCCGTGTTCATCCCCATCCCTTCCCCGCTGCCGGTGCTCACAGCATCAATGTGATTCCATGTTGTTGGTCTGTTCCAGCACTCGGGGATTAATAGCTCTGATGCGGAGGTGCTGACCCTGTATAATGTGACAGAGGCGGAGAGCGGGGAGTATGTTTGTAAGGTTTCCAATTATATTGGCGAGGCCAACCAGTCTGCGTGGCTCACGGTCACCAGGCCTCGGGCACAAGGTAATGGGGAGAACACCCCTGGGGTGTTTCCTCGGACCATCAGCGGTGGAGAACAGACCTCTGGGCTCTCTTGTTTCTGCTGTTCCTGGTGCCACAAGCCATGGAAAAATCCTCAGTGGGGCTGGCTGGGGTTGTGCCCTCTGTGTGTGTCCTCATGTTCCTCCTGTTTGTTTCCCACCCCGGGTGCCTGGTGGATCCAGCACCACTGTGCACTGGTCCTTGTGGTGCTGATATAGTGCAGTGTGCACCCAGGCCCGGCACCCATCTGTATATGGATGGGAACAATGTGGTGCTGTGTCCCCCATACGTGCTGCTGTCCTGTATCCATCCTCCTATCTCCATCCTCCTTGTCTCCATCCTCCCATCTCCATCCTCCTTGTCTCCATCCTGCCGTCTCCATCCTCACTGCCTCCATCCTTGTCTCCATCCTCCTGTCTCCGTCCTCCTTGTCTCCATCCTCCCATCTCCATCCTTGTTATCTCCATCCTCCTGTCTCTGTCCTCCTTGTCTCCATCCTCCCATCTCTATCCTTGTTGTCTCCATCCTCCTGTCTCTGTCCTCCTTGTCTCCATCCTTGTTGTCTCCATCCTTGTTGTCTCCATCCTTGTTGTCTCCATCCTCCCATCTCCATCCTTGTTGTCTCCATCCTCCCATCTCCATCCTCCTTGTCTCCATCCTCCTTGTCTCCATCCTGCTGTCTCCATCCTCATTGCCTCCGTCCTTGTCTCCATCCTCCTTGTCTCCGTCCTCCTTGTCTCCATCCTCCCATCTCCATCCTTGTTATCTCCATCCTCCTGTCTCCATCCTCCTTGTCTCCATCCTCCCATCTCCGTCCTCCTTGTCTCCATCCTCCCATCTCCATCCTTGTTGTCTCCATCCTTGTTATCTCCATCCTCCTGTCTCCGTCCTCCTTGTCTCCATCCTCCCATCTCCATCCTCCTTGTCTCCATCCTCCCGTCTCCATCCTTGTTGTCTCCATCTTCCCGTCTCCATCCTCTTGCCTCCCCGTGTTGTCCCAAGTCACCCAGCCGGCTCTGCCTGGGGTTCATTTCTCCATGCAGCCCATTGCCAGCATGTTCAGATGGGCAGGACACTCAGTTTGGTGAAGGGTTTTTAACGAGCATCTCCTTAGGTCCGCCTGGATGAGTGGTCATCCCGAGGGTCTCTTTAGCAGGTCTGCAGTTGGTCTCTGTCTGCTCCCCCGGGGGTCTGGCAAATGAGTCTGGGCTCTCCCTCCTCTCTGGCCTCCTTCCCATGGGATCTCATGGCGTTTGCTTCTCCGTTTTTTGCTTCCATTTTTCCCTCTAGACGGCTGGCGTTAACACGACAGACAAAGAAATGGAAGTCCTTCACTTAAGGAATGTCTCATTTGAGGATGCTGGGGAGTATACATGTTTGGCGGGTAATTCTATTGGGATCTCCCATCACTCTGCATGGTTGACAGTTCTCGAAGGTATATACTCCTCTTCCTTTCCCTTTCCTCCCTCCTTTCCAATGTATGCATCGTGGTCCGGGAGAGAGCGCATCCCGGTCCCCCCTATGCACTGAGCTGCGGGAATGCTCCCTGCAGCCGGAGCGGGATGGGATGCGCATCCCCCCGCTGTGTGCCCCCATTGGGGTCTACCCCCTGCTCTCTCCCTGGCCCAGTTGATGCATACCCCAGTGCTTAACCAGGAGCTGCTCCATTGGAGCAGGAGGGTCCCGTACCCAGGGCAAGGTTTTGGGGTGCTGCCTGCCTTGCCCTGCAGCACAGGACCCATGCGGGGCTCTGTGTATCGCTTCTGCTGTGCCCGTGTCCTCATTGATGCTGCTCTTCAAGCATCAATGCACGGACCAAAGCCTGATAACAGCACCCGGGAAAGGTTTTGGGATGCTGTGTGGTTGGTGCTTCCCAGCCAAAAGCTTTCCCTGTTATCAGGCGCTGTTTTCCAGCTGGGTGTGCTCAGAGATGGGACCGGAATCTTCACCCCCTCTTACACCTCTCTCTGAGGCTCTGTTCTTGGGGGGGGGATCAGGTTGGGGGGTGCAGATCCATCACTGTGGGCTGGACCGTGCCGCGTGGCTGCAGCCCTTTGGAGCTGTGCATGGCTCTGATGTGTCCCAGCGAAGTGGGGGCTGCCCCATGGATGGGTCCCACCTGGAAGTGCTTCTGGCTGCTCTGCCCCGGGTCAGTCCCCATCCCACCGTGGCCAGGACTTGAGCTCTGAGTGGATGCAGAGCACTGGGAAAGGGGCCCATTCCCGGGATGCTGCACTGCACCGTCCCTCCGGGATGGGTGACACCCCCTGGTCCCTACCACATGCTGCACCGAGGCTCCAGCAATGCAGCACCAGGGGGGCTCATGGATGCTAACGCCCTGTTCACACCGACCCAGCTATTGAAGACACCCCGGCTATGATGACGTCCCCCCTGTACCTGGAGATCATCATTTACTGCACCGGGGCCTTCCTCATCTCCTGCATGGTGGTGACCATCATCATCTACAAGATGAAGAGCACCACCAAGAAGACGGACTTCAACAGCCAGCTGGCCGTGCACAAGCTGGCCAAGAGCATCCCCCTGCGCAGACAGGTAACAGAAAGTAGAGAGGGGGTTTGTTTGCACCTACTGCCCCTGCTGGGGAGACCCAGCGCTGTGTGAGCTCTGCCACCCTCTCAGCTTGGTGCCCATCGTGGTGCGGGATAGGGGGGACATCCATGGATATCCCCCAAGCAGAGGGGGTGCACAGTGAGCCCTTAGCACGGCTCAGCGAGGGTGAGGGGAGGAGGAAAAGGATTTACAGCAGCTTAATGTTATAGGATCATGGAATGGTTTGGGTTGGAAAGGACCTTAAGATCATCCGGTTCCAAGCCCCTGCCATGGACACCTCACACTAGACCATGTCTCCCAAGGCTCTGTCAAACCTGGCCTTGAGCACTGCCAGGGATGGAGCATTCACTTACATGGGCACCCTGTGCCAGCGCCTCACAGTAAAGAACTTCTTCCTTACATCCAACCTGAACGTCCCCTGTTTCAGTCTGAACCCATCACCCCTTGTCCTATCGCTCTGGTCGCTGATGAAGAGTCTGCCTCCAGCATCCTTGTAGCCCCCTTCAGACCCTGGAAGCTGCTCTGAGATGTCCATGCAGCTTCTCCTCTCCAGGCTGAGCATCCCCAATGCTCTCAGCCTGGAAATCAGTAGCTGGGAATGAATTGCAGCTTAGTCTGGACCCAGCGTGGCAGCAGCCCATGCGAGCAGGGGGTTGCAGGCAGGGGGCTGCAGGCAGGGTTTGGGGTGGGAGGCCCCTGGCTCAGCATCCCTTGGCATGGGGGCAGCGGATGCAGCGTGAAGGTAACCCACGGTCCCACCGCAGGTCTCGGCCGACTCCAGCTCCTCCATGAACTCGGGTGTGATGCTGGTCCGGCCCTCGCGCCTCTCCTCCAGCGGCACCCCCATGCTGGCCGGCGTCTCCGAGTACGAGCTCCCCGAGGACCCACGCTGGGAGCTGCCACGGGATAGGTGAGGTCCCATCCGTGCCGTGGGATGCGCTGCCGGAGCAGCCGGGCTGCGAGCTGGGTGCTGCTGGCACCAGGGACGCGCTTTGCCATGTGCCCACGTTGGAATCTCTCCTCCTGCCAGGCTGATCCTGGGCAAGCCGCTGGGAGAAGGATGCTTCGGGCAGGTCGTGCTGGCAGAAGCCATTGGCCTCGACAAGGACAAGCCAAACCGTGTGACCAAGGTGGCCGTGAAGATGCTCAAGTGTAAGTGGTGGTGAGAAGGGGGGTCCGGGCACGATGCTGCAATATGGGGGTACCCACATCCAACCCCCACAACCAACCTCTGCCTTCTCTGCTTTAGCCGATGCCACGGAGAAGGACCTGTCCGACCTCATCTCCGAGATGGAAATGATGAAGATGATCGGCAAGCACAAGAACATCATCAACCTGCTGGGAGCCTGCACGCAGGACGGTGAGGCTGGGAAGGGGCTCTCCCTGCATCCGTAAGGCCCGGAGCTCCTGCTCCGTGATCCAACCTCTCATCCCACTGTAGGACCCCTCTATGTGATCGTGGAGTATGCCAGCAAGGGCAACCTGCGGGAGTACCTGCAGGCACGGCGGCCCCCGGGCATGGAATACTGCTATAATCCCACCCGTGTCCCTGAGGAGCAGCTCTCCTTCAAGGACCTGGTCTCCTGTGCCTACCAAGTGGCCCGGGGCATGGAGTACCTGGCCTCCAAGAAGGTGAGGAGCATCCCGATGGGATGTGGGGCTCGGGATGCAGCCTGCCCTCCAAGGCCGTTTCATGGTGGGGACCCATCCTTGGGGCCGTGCTGATGTCCCTGTGCTTGGTCAGTGCATCCACAGGGATCTGGCAGCCAGGAATGTGCTGGTGACTGAGGATAACGTGATGAAGATTGCTGACTTCGGCCTGGCCCGTGACATCCACCACATCGATTACTACAAGAAGACCACGAATGTGAGTGTTGGGGAAGGCTGCACCAGGCTGGGTGAATCCGGAGGTGCTCTGTGTGCCAGGGATGCTCCATCCCGTGCTGGTGATGCCATTGGCACACAGGGCTGCATCCCTGTCCCAATCCCTGTCAGCACAGAGCTGATGTGGAGCTTTTCTGTGCCCCAGGGTCGCCTGCCAGTGAAGTGGATGGCCCCAGAGGCTCTGTTTGACCGAATATACACACACCAGAGCGATGTGTGAGTAGCAACGTGGGACATGGGATGGGATAGGGGGACAGGGACCCAAAGCCAGTGGTGCAGCGGGAAGCACCCAAGCAGATGAACTTGTAACCATACCCAAAGGGGGGATGCTGGCCCTATGGATGCCCCAGCATCTCCTGTGCTTCCCCTATGTAGGTGGTCCTTTGGTGTGCTGCTGTGGGAGATCTTCACCCTGGGTGGCTCGCCCTACCCCGGCGTGCCCGTGGAGGAGCTCTTCAAGCTGCTGAAGGAAGGGCACAGGATGGACAAGCCCAGCAACTGCACCAACGAGCTGTGAGTGCGGAGCGGGGCAGGGAATGGGGCCACAGAGATCCCGGGGCTCATCCAGCTCCGATCTCCTGCTATGGGCAGCTTGCTCCAAGCCCTGTCTAAATCCCAATCTCCCCTCTGGCAGGTTCAAGCCATTCCCCTTCTGTCCCTACACCCCTTGTCCAAAGCTCCTCTCCAGGTTTCCTGTAGCCTCTTTAGGCACTGGAGCTGCTCTTAGGTCTCCCCAAAGTCTTCTCTTCCACCAACAGCTCCCTCCATTCCCTCTTGCAGGATAGGATCCCTGGATGATCCCAAAGCAGGGATTAGCCCAGCTCCCTGAGCATCCTCCTCCCAAAGCATCCCTGCTGCCAGGAGGTCCCTTCTTTCCATGCAGGGCATTAGCCCTATATCCCTGGAATAACGCCTTTCCTGGCCATGGGCTCCCAGTGGCCATTCCTGGGTGCTGCCCCACTCCCATGGGGGGATCCCCATGCTCATCCTTTGCCTCCCTCTGCCCGCAGGTACATGATGATGCGGGATTGCTGGCACGCCGTCCCATCTCAGAGACCCACCTTCAAGCAGTTGGTGGAAGACCTGGACAGGATCGTGGCCATGACCTCCAACCAGGTAGGAGAGGCACCACAGTGCCGGGGCTGGGTGCTCTCCATGGGATGCTCTATCCCATCCGGAGCCCATCCTCGCCATTCATCCTTCCCAGGAGTACCTGGACCTCTCCATGCCGCTGGATCAGTATTCCCCCGGCTTCCCAGACACCCGCAGCTCCACATGCTCCTCGGGAGAGGACTCAGTGTTCTCCCATGACCCTCTTCCAGACGAGCCGTGCCTTCCCAAATTCCCACCTCAGCACACCAATGGGGGACTGAAGCGACACTGAGGGGTGGCATTGCCATAGGGACTGCCATGGGCTGCCTGCTCCTGCTCAGCGAGAGCAGAAGGGGGTCAGAGACACAACCGTAGCATCTCACATAACCAAATCCATCCACCTCGTGTGCCGGGAGCTCCCTGCAGCCCAAAGGTTTCCTTCTGCTGTTCCTTTCCTCTTGGATATTTCCACTTGGTTAAGCGGGAATCTTCTCCTGTGGGCAGTGAGCATCCCGAGGAGTCAACCACCCATCCTGGGACGGGCTCGGAGAGCCGGGATTAACCATGACTTGGAGCTGAGCATCCTAGGGCTGTGCAAGGGGCTGATCCTGCAGCTCGGCAGTGCCAGGGCCGATGGGATTTGCTCTCCAAACCCCCGGCACATTGGGATCGGGAGCTGCAGCGGTGCCAACCGCCCCCTTCCAGTGCTAAAGACAAAACTCCTGTGTACATAACGACAAATATGTATAAATATGAATATATATTTACATGTCTTTTTAAGAGGGTTGTTACCAGAGATGCACCAGGCGGGTAGGAAGGTTCTAGTGGCTGGGAGGGATCAGTTGCTATGAAAAACCAACAAAAAAATTCCATATATTTTGCTACTTTTTGCTGTTTTTATGTTGTTTAAGTTATGTTCTAAACCCAGTTCAGTTTAGGTCCCTCGGTATCAATTGCTGCTGCTGCTGCTTCACTTTTATATGGGGCTCTATTAAACAGTACCAATAACGTCGATGCCTTTTGGGAATACGTTGTCATGATGTGCCTGCCCCTTCCCTGGCCCTCCCGCACCCCATGGCACCATATTGGTGCGTGGGGTGGTTGTGCCAGCAAGGGGTTGGGATGGTGCCTGGGGATGGGGCTGCACCCCCTGCCATTGGCTCCCATGGGAAGGAGCAGGGATCATGCCGGACCCCAAGGCATTGGTCCAGCCCCCCCCCCCCCCGGGTGATGCCCACCAGTGCCTTACCGGGAGCATCCGCATCCTGCCTGAGCTCTGCTCCATGGAGTGGTGCTGGGGAGGACACGCTGGGGTGTTTCCTCGGGCAGGGATGGGGACACGCGTGTCCCTTCCCTCCCTCCCTGTCACTGGCGTTGAGACTCCGGAGCCAGGCCGCTATTACTTGAAAAGTTTATTTTGCCTTTGTATGGAGAAATCTTATTTGTTGTAAACTCTTCTGTAATGAATCTGGAATTCCTGTAATTATTAAAGACTTTAACCCAGGCTCCACTTCCCTGTCCCTGCTTCAAGCTCATCCAAACGACCACTTTGGGAAAGGACATTGAGGGAACAACGAGGAATGGCGCCTGGTCTTGTTGGAGCTGTTTATCATGGCTCAACCATCCTCCCATTCAACAACTCCCCCTTTGCTACCACAAACAAGTGCGTGATGGTGACAGTGGGTCCCTTCCTTCGGGATAACCAAGCACCCAGCGCCGAAACGGCTGGGATGAACTAGCTGCAGCATCGTCGGCCTCACTGGTCCTTTTAAAAGCATCTGCTTGTTGCTGTTTCCCTGCACAGATTAAATCGATCAGCGGTGTCTCCCCCCCCCACTTCCCCTCCTCCTAAATTAAGTAGAGCTTTTAATGAAGTGATTTATGTTGGATTCACAGCCCGGGATGAAACCAGGCGCAGGGAGCGGGGCTGGGGTCTCCATCAATCACCGCTCCCCTGGGATACACTTGGCAGGGCAGGGAGAGATGGAGCTCGTGTTCACAGCACCAGGAACCACTGCAGCCACAAGCTCCTGCTTGTTTCCTGGGGTTACCAGGAGGGCAGTTAAATAGGATCATAGCAGAGCAGCTGCAGCAATGCTGCTGATGGGGATGGGGTGGGCAGTGGGTGCATCCCTGCATCCTGCAGCACCCTGGGGATGCTGTGCTGCCTCTCACCCAAGGATGGATGCAGGGATGGATGCAGGGAGATGGGGATCTTCACTGCTTTTCCAGGTACAGCATCATCACGACATGGCAACTCCACGACATGGAGATACCCCAAAGTTGAGGTCAGCACCCATCCAATGGGTGGCCCCACGTGGAACTGGACCGCGAGCATCATTCCTGAGGGTGGCAGCAAGCCCAGGACAAGGCTGTGGGATCAAAGGCATCCCCATCACCCAGCACTGCTGGGTCCCTGCCCCGGGGGGTGCAATTGAACTTACAAGGTGAGTGAGATGGGAAATGACCCCAAAACAAGGGGGGATTGGAGTGGGTGCCTGCAGTCCCCCCCCCCCCCCCCCACCACTGGCAGGGCATTGGCACTCAGCCCCCATGGCATGTTTGGCTCTTGCAGCATCCTTTGTCTCTTCCACTCCTCGCCTTCCTCTTTCTCTCCTTTTAAAGCCCTCTGGCTGTGCAGGATCGAGGCAATCTCTTGGCCACGGCCCAGCCCCTGAGCTGGGCTTTGTCCTGCTGCCAGCCATGGAAGCGTCTCTGCATCTGCACCTTGATGCAGGGTCCTGCAGCACAGCGGGTGCATGGGGAGCGACCCCCTTGTCCCACACATCCCACCCAGCACTGGGGTTCCGGGGGTCCGGCTCCATCTCCACAGCATAGCCAGAACCAGATGTGGATCAGAGCCAGAACCAGATGTGGATCAGAACCAGGTTGGATCTAAGGAAGAAGTTGTTCCCTGTGAGGGTGCTGAGGCGCTGGCACAGGGTGCCCAGAGAAGCTGTGGCTGCCCCATCTCTGCAGTGTTCAAGGCCAGGTTTGACGGGGCTCGGAGCACCCTGCTCTAGTGGAAGGTGTCCAACATTCCCTGTGGGCTCAGTGATGGATGCTGCTGCCTGCCCCCCACAGCACCCCAAGCAAGGTTTGGGTGCTGAGCCCTTGCTGCCTGTTACTTTAGGATGGTTTTAGGCTCTGTCTCCTTTGTTCCAGATTTATACCAGAGACAGCAGGCCTGCTCGGAATGCAGCTCGGATACAGGAGGCTGTAAATCTCAGCCTTTGTTGTACTTGGGCCTCACTAAATCAGTGCTTTTCCCCCTGAATATTAATCTCCTATAAAGCGCTGAGCATTGCATCTTTGTGGGGAAGAGGCTGATGCAAGGACCGGGGCTGTGCCATAGGAGACGCTTCCAACCGGGATCCAGCCACAGTCCCACCACCTCCAAGGCAGAGGCACAGCCTCCCCCAGTGGGACAGCAGCAGGAATGGATGCCACAAAGCCCGGGAGCTGGGATAACACCGGGATGCCCCTGGGGAAGGATAAAGCAGCAAGGAGCTGGCTCTGGGAGCCGAGGGGAGGACTGGAAGGTGTTTGGCACCGGCACGGCTGGAAAAGCTCTCCCCGTGCCAAAGCACACATGGCCTTGGATCTGTGCAGTGGTTCATGCGCCCGCTGCTGCGGAGCAGCATCCAGCCACTTATGGGCCCCTTTGCTCCTCTCACTCTGGGGTCATGCAGCAAACCCCTCCCTTCCATAGGGTTGGGGGTCCCTGGGGGCTCTGGCTACAGCACCCATAGGTACCCAGTGATGGGCTGGTGGGAGCAGGGCTCCCCTTTGCAGCACAAATCCATGTGGGAAGGACGAGTCTTTCCCAGCCCAGGGCTGGCTGTGTGCTGGGGGGAGCAGGTTGAGCCCCATCCCTATAGAAAGCCAACAACCCACAAGGGCTTGCAGGGGCTCGTTTAGGGATGTAGAAGTGGTCCAAGGATGCTGTGGGTTCATGCAGTGCCCGGCTCCCCGCTGGTGCTCACGTTCAGGCTCAGCAATGAAGCTGGCAACGGAGCCATGCCGTGCAGTACAACCAGGGAACATTCCAGTGCAGGACAACCAGGCATTCCCTGGCTTCCAGATCCTTCTAAATGGGAATCACAGGAGGAAACCAGACACAAGCGACTCCTCGCTCACAAGTGCCAGCATGGATGGGGCTCGTAGAGCACCATAGCTTGGCCTGAGCTCACCCCTTCATCCCACCAGCATCCCACTCCTTCCTGTGAGCCTGTCCCAGCTCTTGGAGGGGGATTTTGGTGCTGGTACAGCTTGTTCTTCCCTGGCTTTGATGAATCCCTATGGATTTAAGCCAGGATCCGGGCTCCAGGTGTGAGTCCCGACTCCCACCCATATGCGACACCCTGAGAAAGGAGCATCCCAGCTCCTTTGCAAGGGGTTTTCTCCTGCAAAGGGAGCTGCTGCTGTTCACTCCTGTTCCCGCTACGGAGGAACAAACAGGCCATTCAAACCCATCTTTCCCAAGCCTGTCCCTGATTGCTTACTGATGGAAGCTGATGGCCTGATCCTGCTCAGCTGCTGGTGCTGCTGGCACACCCAGCTTACAGTATTAAAGCAGAGGAAGATGAGCCCATTGCTACTGTGCAGCAGGTACCCACTAGGCTCACCCAGTGTGTCAGGTAGGCTCATGGTGATGGGCTGGGTGACCTGCTGGAGCAGTGGAACCACGTCTGCGTGCTGGTGATGCCCGCAAAGGGGCTTGTGTGGGGCAGGATGAGGCTCTGGGGCATCCCTTGGGCAGGCTGCAGGAGCAGCAATCAGGCAGTGATGGTGCCCATGGATATGTGGGCACCTTGGGAATGTCTGTGCTGTGCCTGTGCCCCACGGACCACTTATTAGGGGCTGGGGAAGGGGCAGCACCCCCAGCTGCAGAGCTCGGGGGGTTGGTTTGGCCGCTGTCTACAGCAGGTCTGGATGCAAGGCCAGGGTCTGGGCTTTGAAGCAGGCACGGAGAGAAGCTTTGAAGTCTGGTTGGTGCTGAGAACACTTCATTACCCCGCAGTAATGAATGGCTGATTCCGGGAACTCAGAAATCCTCAGCTGAGATGGGTGCCGGGAGCTGGGAGGGAACAGGGAACGCTCCCTCCCGCAGCTCCCAACTGCTCCTGGAAATCCAAACACGCTCTCATCCCAGCTTGAGGCAGATGCTGGGGTGTTGCGTGCGAGGACCAAGCTCTCCATGTGCTACTCTGCTGTTCCAGGGCTGCAGCCAGCTCTTTAAATGAGGGCTCCCAACACACCTCCTCCATGTGGCTTTATGTGTTACTGGGGGGATGCTGTGCATGGGCACCAGCAGTAGTGAGACCTGGGCGCAATCAGGAGCATGATTCTACAGGCTCGGGGTGGGGTTAATGCTGGTCCTTGGGCATCGCTTGGACCTGGAAGCAGGGTCCTGGCTTAAATCCCAAGGGCTTCATGGACATGTGGGATGTGGAAAGCTTTGCCGGTATTCATAGAGGCTTTTGCCGGTGTTTGCTCGGCCCCGGCTGCCCCTTGTTGCGTGGTGGATTCATTTTGGGGCTTGTCAATGCAAGCACTGGGTGATGCTGCGACCTACCGGTGGGAAGCGGCACTGGCGTTAACTGCGGTTACCCCGGGCTCCCTCCCCCTATGGAAAGGACTCGCATCCCTCCCGTCATTGCCACGGTGTCAGCCCCGTTTGTGCTTTACAACAGGCGGACCTTTCCCTGCCACTTGAGCTCAGCAGCTCCATCTCCCTCTTTACACGCTTTAGCCATAAGGTAGCTGCTACTCGCATCCTTCTGCACACCCACCTCAGTGCGCAGCCGCAGTGGGATCTCGCACCGAGCGAGCTACTGGGTGAGTCAACCACCAGCAACACCTCACCCACATCATGCACAGGAATGACACTTGAGGAATGGGGTTATTTTATTGAGGTAACGTTAGTTGTTATTTACTAACCCCCAATGCTCCATGCTGTGTCCCTGAGCTGTGCCAAGGCAGGGGGCAGGGATGGAACAGAGAACACGGCATTCCTGTGAGTAGGAACCTGGAGTAGGAGCCTGGAGTCGTGTGTCTGAAGCACTGATAGCAGCCAGGCTTTTGTTGAGATGGATTGTTCTAAGGGCTGTCTGACCTCTATAAGAGATGTTTCATTCTACTTAGCACCAAGGCTAGATTTACATCAACCAGAAGTATAAATACACCTTTAAAACCCATCATGTGAGTCATTGCTGAAGACATAGGAAAAGTAAAACACACTTAAATGCTAAAACCAGCTTTTCAGCATCCTCCTATAGAGGCTTTCAGAATCAGTCAGCATCAGAGTGTGCAAAGCATCACTTTGTGCAGCACAGGGGGTCTGAGCGCACTGATGTGCAGCTCTGAGCCTGATAAGGTTTAATTGCCTTGATGAAGGCTACATCAGACTTGTTCCAGCAGTGGAAGCTGTCCTCTTCACAGCCCTGCTCTTGTCCAGCAAGTCCTTAGGTCCTCCTGACCAGTTAAGTTCAGCCACAGCAGTGAAGAGCGTGCTGGCATGCCTCTGCTGCTCTCATTCACCTTGGTACACATGGGACAGTAAAACACAACAGTGATGCAGGCCACTCTGTGCACTGGTTATTGGTTAATCCATGCTAACCAGGATCAAGAGCTTGGAAAGCTGCAGCAGCAGGATGAGCTGCAGGCCCTGGGGATGGGGGTTCCTGAAGAGGGTCTCATACTATACACCAGTATTCTGGGGCTGCAGAACAGCTCATTCTGGGCTTTAGTGCAATGAAGAGTTGCCTTTCCTGAGGTTTAAGAGCACAAACATCCCCCCTTCATAACAGCACTGACAGTGACATCACTGTTAACATAATTATGCCATATGTTAAACTGGGGGGGGGGAACCTAGCACAATAGAGGAGCTGGTGCTATCCAGGTAAGTGCCAGTAAGCTTGGAGCAGACAGAGAGGCCCCCAAGGGCTGCTGCCACCTCTTTGGGTGATGCATCCTCTGGGAAAATCCCTCTTTCCTTCTGAGGAGGAGCAGAGGTGACAGCTTTTCTCTCCCAGTGTCACACAGTCCTCACTGGCTCCAGGCTATGCTCCACTGGCGCCGGCTTTGCTGCTCTGAGATGCTTCCATTTGAGTCTGGGTGCAAGAGAAAGATGCGGGTTTGAGGCAGTATCAGGACAAATGCTTCTTGAAATGCACGGAATTCTTTGGAAGAAGGTATTTTCCCTATGGGAAGCAGACTAAGAACAAAGTTACTGTGGGAAAGGAGCGTTCTCCTGTTGATAAATGCCAGTCTGGGCTCAAAGTTGCCTTCAATGGGCAGCCTGGATGTCTGCATAAACAGCTAAACTGACATCAGGTATTTACAGCAAGAAAATGGGCACAAGTCACTGTAGAAAGGGCTTTACAGATACAAAATGCCATGTAACCCTATGGTGGTTTTATCCTCATAGTCCACAGCAGGATATTAAGGAAGAACACAAGGAAAGACACACTGGGAATTCCCCACAGTGCTCTGCACCCTGTCACGTGTGGTGGGTTTGTATTTAGCAGCCCCCAATGCAGTTCTCATCCAGTTTCCCCAGTTGCTCCTTGAACTCAACATTCACAACACCTTGTAGCATCCATTCCCAGCTTGGGAGTTGTGGAAAGAACAATCTCTTTTGGGAAGTCTGAGGTTGGAAAAGCTTACCTCTCGTGGGGGAGGCTTCACTGACACTTCTGAGCCTGGCAATTGCTCTGCTGGCTGGGATACAAACTCTTCATTCTTTAAGGGAAAAGCAGCTTTAAGTCATAGAAGCCTCAAAAAAACAAAGCTCTACCTCCATCCCATGCAGCCCCTTCTCCTTTCCAAGTAAGGCTATTCCCTGCAGTGCACACCTGTGAGAGCTCTAGGGCAGCATTTCCAATCTAACAGTGCTATTTGGGAGTACTCCTAGCATTTGACACAACGTCCTCCTTTAATTCTGTTGCTGCTTTTATCAGCTTGGACTAATCCAAGCAATTCTCTTCAGCCTTATACTGCGAACCATCTGCTCTGGCTTCCTTACTCCAGGTGTTTTGCCTCTCTTTGACCTGGACAACTCCCCAGTTCACTAAGAGAGCTGAAACCAAGTCTCAAGTCACCTTTAACTGGCTTCTCTGACCTAGTTGTACCTGGATTGAGGTCTAGCAGCTTACAAGCGCTCCTCTGCTAGAAGCCAGTACCATGGTACTGGATAACTTGGGTTATTAACCCTAATCCTGGCGCTGCTTCCAGCACCACGACAAGATGTGCCATAGATCTCTGTACCCTTTCACTGTCTTGAGTCAGAGCATGCAACCGTGAGGCTCTGTGGCACAAACACAATGCAAGAACATGCACTGCTTGTGTGCTCTGGACAATGGTGTCAAACATGGGGTGCTGTCTAGCTCTGGAAAGGTTTGTCCCTATGCTCTTGCAAAGATTACAGCAGTACACCCTCATTGTCCTACTCGGAGATTGCTCTTTTCCAACCTTTCCCCCCTGTACAACAGGTGCAGGATCCACCAGGGTCTCTTGGCCTTCAAGAGTGGATGTCGTGATTGGAGCAGTTTCACCTCTCTGCAGAAGAACATTGAGTTCAGCACAGTTATAACTTCAGTCCACTCGGAGGATCAAAGAACAAGATCCATGTCCCAGAGCTTCATCTTTGTAACATGTAATGGTTGAACTATTAACCTGAAAGCTCTATTCAAACAACTCACCTGCTTTTGTGGAACTGGAACAGGTTGTGGCTTTGTATCTACCAAGTACAAGGCACGGGAAAGCAGGAGCAGAGAAGGTGGAACGCTCTCTTTCAAATGCAGGTCCAGCCACTATTAGAGGAAAACAGAAGGAAAAGTTATTTCATATTAGCTTTACGTCAGTACTGATTCACACAGCATCCTTCGTCCTTAAGGATCTTATAGGTATCTGGAGTTTGACTTGCACAGGTTTAAGTCACCACAATGAGAAGGAATAGTTTGGAAGAGTTAAGGATACCACATGGAATGAATACACGCTAGAGAGGATGTTCCCAGCTGCTCATGAGGGAAAACATCACTACTGAGAAGCAGCCACCAGTTAAAGCGAAGTACTTTGAGTTACCTGCATCTTATACAAACAGCACCCACCGCACTATCTGTAACCTGTTTCAATGCTTACAGAACACTGATGCTGGCTCTGCTACAAGTCTTGGCTACTTTAGAAGATTAAATCATTCCCACACTCTCCCTTCATCTTCCTTCTAGCTGGCCCTGATGCTACTTTGCCTTCTCTTTAGTCCAAGCCATAATCTGAATCCCTCATGCCTTTAATCTGTTTTGTCAGGTGAGGATCCATCTGGAATGGATGAATTCCTGGTGAAGCTGTGCCTGAGCACTGCTCCTCACTGTGTCCTAGGACCACACCGGAGTGTACTTGCCTGTCTGAGCTGCTCCTTCAGTTGCTCCTCTGAGAGACCCAGTGACCGCATCCCTCTGGCTCTGCCCGCGCTCTGCAGCTCAGACACACTCAGGCCATTGACTCCTTCCTTGGCAATCAGCTGGAATGAAAAGAGATGTTCCTATCCAGGCACAGAGTAAGCCAAACCCCTGATGTACTTGATGGGCTTGAGCCTAAAGAAAGGTCTGTTTAGGTAAATGGGCACGAAGTCAGAGCAATACAAAGATGAGATGGAATCTTTGTGGATTATTCCTTCTGACAGCCTTCAGCTCAGAGGATGGAAAACCTGGATCCTAATTAGTCTGGATTTCCCCCAGGCATATGTTACAGGTGATGCTGCAGGTCTGAAGAGCTCATTCACACACTCAATTGTAGGCTTTAAAGCTGGACCTGGGTTAGTTAGTTAACTAGTTAGTTAGTTAACTAGGTTAGTTAGCTAACCTGGTTAATTGCATGTGCCTGTCAGAACTCCTCATCTCTTACTAGCAGTAAGATTTCTGGTCTTCTGTGTCCTAATGGGATTCTTTACACCATTTCAAACCACAGTTCCTACACAAAACGTAGGCTGGGACTTCTTGAGGTCCCCAGTCCAACCTCCTGTTCAATAGAGGGTCAACTTATACGTTTCTTTACATTGCTCAGCCTTTTCCACATATGCCTTGAGCATCCCTAGGGATGTAGATTTCACAGCCTCTGGAAAACCTGTTCCACTGCTTACCCACTGAGTTTGACTCTGCTTTCTTATCAAGATGAAATTTCCCTTGCTGCAACTTATGACCTTTACCTGTTCTCCTCCTGTGTACCTCTAAGTCTGGTTCCATTTGCTAAACACAACCCCATTAGGCACCTTCTCCCTTGGCCTTCTCCAGGCTAAAGGAATGCAGCCACTTTATAAACTAATATAAACTCATCCTGAATCCATTTGGTTCAAATCTGGTGTTTCCGTGCAATATCTATTCCAGAATTGGAAAGCAGCAGTGATTCAGAGGGCAGAGCCTCAGCTTGTGCTCCACCAAAGCAGGGACATGTGAACTGCTTCAAACTCACCTCATCGTCTGCTTTGATGGTTCTGAGCCTGAGCAGGAGCTGAAAGCGGAGCAGGTTGTTGGTGCCAATGGGCTGCAGCTCAAGCAGCTTGCAAAGGGCCACCAACTGAGGCCGTTCCAGGTGCTCCAGGGTGAGCTCATCCTCAAAGAGCTTGGAGAAGCGCACGATGTCCCGGGTGCTGGGCTGGTGGCCACTGCAACGGATCTGGACAAAGCAGGAGGCATCAGGGCCCAGAGCCAAAGAGAATCCCAGCTTGTGAAGGATCCTCGTCTCCCTCTAAGGAAGAAGCCCTTCCTGTTTCTCACACTGGGTTTTCAGTCTCTGGATGGAAACCAAACCCTATAGTTAAAAGGCCAAAGCAAAACAGCATTGAGTGGCCACTTGAAGGATGCTCCAGGATGGGAATGCTTGTCCGTACGGATAGCTCTGAGTGGTGGGGTCAAGAGCTAGTGCCAGCAGACCAGCAGAGCATCAGCTGCAGGAGGGCATCCAGTTAATGGTAACCCCAGACAGACGGCTCTATGCTGCCCTGCAATCTTAGTACAAATCCCACATTCTCTGCCCATAACAGCAGGACTAAAGCTGGTGCAAGGACTGGTGCTGTCACACCCCCCCCCCCCCAGCCCATTTTACCTGGTGCACATAAGAGGAGAATTGTTTTCCTTGTGCTGATTCCACTTTGTTCCTTTTGGCCATCTCTGCAATGGTTTCCTGCAGGAACTTGGCTAACTCCAGCTTCGCATTTAACCTCTTTTTCTGCTTCTCTTCCTTCATGTAGGAAATGAAACAGAAATTAGGAATTCCACTTGAAAATCAGAAGGGGATTGTGGGAAAGAGATGGGATAGGAGTTCAGGGCTGAAAGCAAACAGGCTTGGGTTAACGCAGGTTACTGCCTTGCTGTGTGCTTTCCTGCTGATCATTGCTTACAGCACAACCACCAGATCCTGGTGCTCTGTATAGGAACAAGCTGGGTCCTCGACCTGTGCATGAGGCTGTTCCTCACCCACAGCACCAGGCAGGAAACAAGAGCTCTTTGTGTGCAGCTGTACAGATGCTCTGAGCTGGAGAACACCCTCAGGAAGGACACAAACCTTCTTTGACTCCGTCTCAAATGTCGAGGGCAGCATTTCAGGAAAGAGCTTCAAGAACACAGGTAACAGGAACTCCATGAAGGGGACAATGACAAACACCAGGAAGGGAACCAGGCGGAAAAGATCTGCACAAGTTCTCAGCAGCTGTAGAGAAGACACAGCAGAAATCATGACTCAACCAGACGCACAAATGTGTTCCAAAGGAGTGCGGAAACCAAGTGGTTCAGCTTCTTTCATAGAACCATTGAGTCTGGGTTGGAAAGGACCTTAAGATCACCCAGTTCCAACCCCCTGCCATGGGCAGTAATGCTTCACACCCAATGTGGCCTTGAACACTACCAGGGATGGAGCCTTTACCACTGTGCCAGTGCCTCAGCACCCTCACAGTAAAGAATTTCTTCCTTATCTCCAACCTGAACCTCCCCTGTTTCAGTTTGAACCCATCACCCCTTGTCCTATCGCTACAGTCCCTGATGAAGAACCCCTCTCTATGACTGTAAGCCTCTTATCGCATCATTTCAGCCGGGTGGCACTTACCCTTCTTCTCTCCCTCCTAGTGAGGACCTGGCCATGTAGCAGCCTCCACACCATCCTGGCAGCCACCTTCGTGTCGATCCAAAGCAAGTGGAATCCATTGTAATAGTGCTTCAGTTCCTCCACAACTCTTTGGCGTAAAGACCTTGTTCCCTTGGGCCTCTCTGTGTCTGGAGCTGTGTCAGGATGAGCCTTATGGGTCACGTTGCTGCGGGATGTGGGTTCTTCCTGGTGTGAGCGGGTGGAGGTGTGGAATGTCCGTAGGGATGCAGCCAGTGGATGGGGCAGGATGGTGGCCACGGGAGTATGGCACAGATGGTTCTCAGAGTCTCTTACACAGGTCCAGGTTAAACCAAGATCCACTGCTTGGGCAAAAGCAACTGGTGGGGAGTGCGGAGAACTGGAGTTTGCAAAGAGATGGGAGCCTCTGAAACTGGAAAGGTGTTTAAGCGAGTCAGAGCAGCGTGGCCGTGGTACCCAGGGTTTAGACACACATTAATGGCCTTAGTGCCAAATTCATAGTCACAGATTGCATTGGGTTGAAGGGCTCTTAAGGCTCATTGAGTTCCCACCCCCTGCCACGGGCAGGGACACCTTCCACTACAGCAGCTTGCTCCAAGCCCCGTCCCACCTGTCCTTGTGTGAAGCTGATCCTGTGGCTGCTTCAGTAGCTCAGATTGTGATCCTTCAGTGACGGATAAAACACTGAGGAACGAGAAATACTGAGAGCAAAGTACTGAGAATCACAGCAGTGTTCTATGATTCATGCAGTGCTGACAGCTCTTGTGTTGGTGGAGAACAACTCAGGACTTCACACTGAAGGACAGCCCTTCTAACAACTGCACTGCCCCGAATTTGCCGGTTTTGAACCCAAACCATGTGTTCAGAACAGAGATCACATCTCCCGCCCCAGCAGCACCACTTGGACAGCATGGGCAAACAGTTAGACAGCTCTATCTCCTTTATCAATGGGAGAAGACCTCACCCACTGGAATCCCTGTGTTTTAGGTAAACCAAACGTTGCATTTCCCATCTTTAGCCCAGGAATCGTTCGCAACGCATCTCTGCAGTGTGTCAACGCACTGATGCCACCGCACAGCACCAGTAACCGCATATAAATGGCTAAAGCAAAGCGTTGCGGTGCCCGGGACCCCCCGAGGCGCGCTTACCCCATCCCTATCCCCGTTCCTGCAGCACAGAGCGCTCGTAAACCCCCCCGGCGCCTTACCTGCGCCTGGCGGCGGCGCGGAGCAGGCTCCATCCGCCCGCGGCCATGGCGAACGGGCTCGGGCGCCGCAGACACCCTCACCCCCCGCGGGGCGGCAGCTCCCGGTGCGGGTCCCGCCGGTGCCCCCCGCACCGCCCCATCGCGCCCGTCCCGCAGCGCTCCCGCCCGCCGAGCGCCGCTCTACCGCGGCATCGCCATCACGCCACGGCGCGGCGGCACGGCCCGCTCCGAGGGAGCCAATCAGAAGGCGGGATTGCGGCCCCGCCGCAGCGGACACCCAATGGGAGCGGGGAGGAGGCGGGGCTTGACCCAAGGCTGGTCCAAGCCCCCGCGTCCAACCCGGGCTCGAGCGCTGCCAGGGATGGGGCAGCCGCAGCTCCTCCGTTCCACCCATCCCAGGGTCCCATCACCCTCACAGGGAAGAGCTGCTTGAAGCCATTCCCCTTGTCCTGTCCCTACATCCCTTGTCCAAAGCCCCTGTCCAGCTTTCCTGCAGCCTTCAGGCGCCGGAGCTGCTCTAAGGTCGCCCCCCTTAAGGAGCCTTCTCCAGGCTGAACCAGCACAGCTCGCTCAACCTGGCTGCAGAGCAGAGCTGCTCTGATCATCCTCATGCCCTTCCCTGGATGTGCTCCAGCAGCTCCACATCCTTACATTGGGAACACCAGAACCGTACAGTGATCACTGACGTTTAATTCCACACATAATAATGCACAGAAGGGAGAGGCCTTTCCTAGCCCACCTTTTACTGCGTCGGAAGAGAATTGCTTTCCCGTCCCCACTCATTGCTTTCCCATCCCCTTTCACACAGCAATTCCCCCCTCCACATCGGGGGCCATGAGCTCATCACTCAGCTCTTACCTCAGCTTCCTCTTCCGTGTTAGTCTCACCGCCTCCTGCCTCATCCTGCCTGGTTTGTTGTCCACGGGTGTTTTCCCTCTGCTCACAGACGCCACCTCCACATCGCGTTCGCTTCCCGCCCTCTTCCCTCTTCTCTCGCAGGGCGCATCCGCTCCGTGCGCTTCACTAAACACGGACGGGAGGGCCCTGGAGGAGGGGAATTAACCACGAACCCCCCGATGCCTCCTTTGCCACCCAGAAACTACCGCGAGCAGCGGCGCTTCCCCCCCGCACCCCCCGCCCGGGGCTCGGTGCTCCCGGGCCCCACCCGAGGCCGCGAACGCCTCAGAACGCTCCCGCCCGGGGCCGCCGCGGCCCCTCCGGACTACAACCCCCATAGTGCCTTGCGGCCGGCGCCGCGCGGGGGCCCAATAGGATGCGAGGGGCGGTGGCGTCGCCCACGTCGCGCGCGGCGGCGGGGGGGCGGAGGCGGAGGGCGCGCGAGCGGGGCCGGGCCCGGTCCGAGCGCACCGAGCGCCGCCTTCCCCCGCCGCCAGCGGTCGCCCGCCCGCGCCCCGCCGAGCGCCTCCCCTTGGCCGCAGCGGCCGGGAGCGGGCGGTGGGGGGGGGGGGAGCGGGCGGCCTCCCCGGGGCGGAGCTCGGGCGCCAGCGGCGGGGGCGCGGAAATCGAGGCCGGGGCTCCGTCGCGGCCTGCAGCTGCAGCGGGACGAGGCGGGACGCCCGCCCGCCCGCCGCCCCCCGCCGCCGGCCTTTGTCTCCGCTGGGCTGGGTGGACGCGGCGGGGGCAGTTAGAATGGAACACGCTGAAGGTGAGGGGCAGCGGGCGGCGGGGGCGGCGGCGGCCCAACCGGGCTTAAAGGGGCCGCGGCCGCCATGTTTGCTGCCGGCGCTGCGGCGGCGCCGGTGAGGGCCCAGCGCTGGGCGGGCGGTGGGGCGGTGGAACGGGGCTGTCCCGAGCCGACCCCGCGGCGGGACGCGGGCTCCGTGGGGCAGGGCCGGCCAGCGGGACCCGCTCCCTTCGGCCGGGGTTGCGCAGGCGGCGGCTCCCCGCCGCAGGTAACCGGGGTCCGGGGGGGGGGGGGGGAACCAGCCCTTCCGGTAAGGAGAGCCTCGGGCTCCCCGTGTGTGTGAGCGGCGCCGTACCCCTCGGCTCCCCTTCGCTTATAAGGGTCTCCTCTGCAGTGCCGAACAGAGTGCGTTGGGGTGGGTTTGGTGCTGTTGCATTGGACGTTGCTTCGCTGCGTGTCCCGCCCGGCTTGCTTTGGAGTGTCGGTTTTAATGAAGGCTTAAGGTTTTCGGTTAGTTGTTAAGAAGAAATCCTGATGCTGATATAGTTCATCGTGTACAAACCGACCCAAAAGCCAGTGTAAGGTGATGGGGGCTGAGGAAGGAGTTGTAGCCTCTTTTGGTGGTTGTTCCTGCGGCTTTAGTGTTGAGATGCACAGAGAAAGTTGTGGCAGATAGAGTTACAATAGTAATAATGAACTGCTTGGCAAGGTTTTGCTCCCAAAAGTGAGCATGGGCTTCATGGAGTCACAGAGGAGAGGATGCTGATTGAGGACTGCATGGTTTGGGTTAACGCAACAGTGTTCTGAGGCTTTCAGGGTGCTAACTTTGCCTGAACTTGAAGGGATTCCTGTGGGATGCGTTGCAGGTATTGCACTGGTTTGAGATGTGAAGCACATCATGACTCTAACAAGATTTGTATTGAAGATCTGACTTTGGAGACTCTAGATCCCAATGATTTAGAGCCCCAAAGCGACCCCTTTTCTTTCCCTTTTCAACCCATAGCATTGTCTTTGCTGCTGCCCAAGTTGTTTCTTTCCATGTCACCATGGGTAACTTCATGCAAGCGCCTTTATCAAACCCAGGTTTCAGCCATGACTCTTTCTTCTGGCCTTAAAACCAAACCACCTTTAGGAAGGTACCTAGGGAAGCAGGCAGCCTCACCACACACTTTCAGGTTTGTCAAGAGGCCTCTGATTCACCCTCAGTGGCTGCCAGAAGAGTCCAGCTGAAGCCAGGAGGCATCCACAGGCTGCAGTTCCTCTGCTGACGAAGCTCTGTGCTGTTGAAAACCACCCCAAACCATTCCAGGATTCCATAAAAAACTTGGCATTGTCTTAACGTGTATCAAGCAAACTTTCCATGAATGATTTCTTAAGGCCATCCAGAACAAAGTGGGACAGCGCAGGCTGCAAATCCTGATGGCAGCAATCAGGAAGAATCATTCTGTTCTTTCTGCTCGTATAATTTGGGCGTCACTGAAGGCTGGTAGGGTTGATAAAGCAGCTCTGCAGGTGATTTTGGACGTGACCGTAGGCAACATGAGGCTGTGCTCAGTGGTGCTGAGGAGCCTGCCGCAGGAGCCTGTGTTTCGCCTGGTTCCAGGCAGGTGTTGAGAGTAGGAATGGAAACACAACAGGAGCTGATTGCATCACTTATAAACCTGAGCAAGCCAGCTTTGTTCCAGCCCATCAGCTGTCCTTGGTGAAACACCTACAGCAGTGCTGTCAGCTCAGCTCCTCAGAGGAGCCGCATGGAGGAGATGGAGATGCTTGAGGTGCTCGGTACCAGCACGGGTGAGACATGGGGGTACATGAAATGAAACAGCGTGGAAAGTGGCACTGAATGGGTGTGTGGTGACTCAGGCAATGAAGAGGGCTGCGAGCTGGGCTGGTTCAGCTGGAGAAGGCTCCAGGGCGACCTTAGAGCAGCTCCCAGTGCCTAAAGGGGCTACAGGAAACTTGGAGAGTGGCTTTGGACACCGGATGCAGGGACAGGGCAAGGGGGAATGGCTTTAACCTGCCAGAGGGGAGATTGCAGTGAGCTCTAAAGCTCTTCACTATGAGG
Organism: Ara ararauna; assembly: GCA_028858755.1. Taxonomy (NCBI): domain Eukaryota; kingdom Metazoa; phylum Chordata; class Aves; order Psittaciformes; family Psittacidae; genus Ara; species Ara ararauna. Next base: position 7,469,317 of record CM054390.1, read on the forward strand.
GTGGTGGGACACTGGGATGGGTTGAATGGAGAAGCTGTGGCTGCCCCATCCCTGGCAGTGTTCAAGGCCAGGTTGGACAGAGGGGCTTGGAGCAAGCTGCTCTAGTGGAAGGTGTCCCTGCCAGTGGCAGGAGTTGGAACTGGATGAGCTTTAAGGACCCTTCCAACCCAAACCAGGCTGGGATTCTATGATATGAACAGATCTTTGAATTCCTGTGCTTTAGCTCTGTGTGGACGGGAGCTGGGTTGTTGTTATTGTGTAAAGACATCCCTGGAACTCCTGCTTTTTGAGCCTGTTGATAGGAAGTGTGGCTGAGGGTGACGAGGCAGTGACACTGTTCACTGAGCACATAAGGCTGACTCAAATTCGTGCTATTTCAGCTCAGTGAGCCAGTAGGACAATTCCTGTTCGCACAGCAGATGCGTTTGCCATAGTCTTGGCTCTCACAAGTGCTAACCAACTGCTGCAGGCAGGGCTCCCCGTGTGGGGGTGTCACCAGGAAAGGGTGACTTGAATACAGAAAGGCTTTGTGGGAACCGGGGTGGAAATCCTTGCGTGCCTCACTTGATGTTGTGTCAGCTCCAGGGATCTTCTCTCCTTGCTTTGAGCTCTTCCTGCTGGAGCAAGAACACAGTGATAGATCCATGGGGGTGTGTTTAGTAGGGAAGTCCTCCCTTGTGGCTGTGGGAGCACAAAGCTCCTTTTTGGGAGGAAGAGCAGCTTTCATCAGACGGGATCAGCGCCGTTCGGAGCTGTTTGACAGTCTGAAGCCTCAGTTGTTATTTAGTGCACTGCAGCACAGCAGGAATACTGGAGAGCTGGAGGGGGTTTGTTTGCTGGGAGGGAAGTTGCAAAATGCTCCTGCTAAAAATGGCTTTAGAGAAGTACAATTGATGGTGGCAAATGTGAACCCAGAGGGTTCCAAACCTCTTTGAGACCTTCCCATTGTCCTCAGTGGAACTCAGTGGTTTGAGTCACACTCAAGTGAAGAAGCTGGGATGGGATGGGACATGAAGCAAACGTAGAGTGATTTTTAAAAGCTCTACCAGGTTGACCTCCCTTTACCTTGTACTGCTTTTATGTTTTAGTTCATTTACTTTTCCCTCTGGTACTTGGAATTGTGACTCTCCCATGGACAACATGAATATATTTGCTCAAGCAGTGTCTGTAAACAGGCTCATTCCCTGCTCAGGCAGAAGATCCTACAGGGAAGGGACCATGTGCAGGATGTGTCTCTCTCCCCAGTTTTGGAGAACAAACTCTTTTCCCTCCTTAGGACATCCAGTTGTGGTTTGTAAGGTATTGTTGGTTTCATGGTGTTTCCCAGCTGCTCTAAAGTGTCTGTTTCCTATGAACCTGAAGTAATTGGTTTCTTTGGCTGTTGGTTGAGTTGCAGTGTTGTATATATTGTGAATCATGTTTGGAACCTAAATCCTACAGCTTGCAGGAGGCTGATACTGTGATTTAATAGAGTAATGGCTGTTGTAATGGGAAGAACTTATTCTGAGCTACTTCCTTGCAAGAGCAATGTGTATTGCTGAAAATCACCTTCAGTTGTGGGTTTAGGTGGTGTGCCTGTCCCTCCCCAGCAAAGGAGCAACTCTCTTGAGCCTCTTCGATATTCCAATAGCAGTGGGGATGACTTACACATGGGAATGACTTATACAGAGTGATCCTTGTGGGTTTGGCTGTTGAGCTTCCTGCACATTCCGGGTTGATGTTTCTGTTCCCTTGGTAGCTCCAGGGGCTGTCCTTTCACTGGGCAGCAACTGGGGAATGACCAAAGTGATGCAGAGCTATGGAGAGGAGGGAGGGTGGGGAGCTCTGGGTGTGAGAGCCGTGATGACAGCAGGGAAAGAAGAAGCTCCAGATGATGTAACCTGTGTGGGAGGAGAGCACCACAACTGAGGTTTAAGACTTGAGAGTAGCAGTGAAGCAATAGCCCCTGGTGCTGCAGCCTGGATGGGAAGGTACTGAGGTAGGTGTGAAGCGCAGGCTGTGTTACACAGGTGAGCTCCACAAAGGAATTACTTCAGTAATCAAAACTCTTTTTTTTGTGCTGGTAACTCCTAAATCCAATGGAAGAAGCGAGTTTTGAAGGTCCTTAACCCACAGCCTTCAGCAGGTAACAAAATGAAGCACGCTGACAACCCACCCTCTGCACGTAGACCTTGTGGAGGCGGGTGTATTGGCAGCTTTAGGAGCAGCCTTACCTGGGGACTGGCAGCGTGGGCAGACTTTGACCCAAGGACTCTGTGGGCAGGAGATAAGAGCCACCAGACACAGTCTTGCAGCTTTTGAGTTCTGTTAATGCCATGCCTGGATCTGCTTAATTCCATTCTGGGGTAGTTGTATTAGCAGAGAACTTCTCAACACCACCAAAACCGCTGGTTTTGCTGCTGTACCTTATTTCAGCCCTTCTAAGGAGAAATAAGCTGCCCTGGCATGAGCATTCCTTGAAGGAAGAGGCAAGAACTTCTGGCTGTGTTGCTTTGAGTGCTGCATCTCGCTGCAGACCCTTAGATGTGACCATGACAAGGAGCCTGTGGTATTGTCACAGCTTAGTGCTCTAGCCTTGTGAAAGGGAGTTCTTCCCATAGGAGCACAGCTGAGGCTCAGAAACACTATTAAATCACTCAGCAGTCTGTAGATCATCAGCTTCAGAATGATGTTTATAGATGGGATTAGAATGGGGGAAGACAAATAACCTAACACAGAACACTGCAATGGGCCAGAGGATAACTCAGCCTTGGTGTCCCAGTGAAACACAGCGCAAAGCAGTTGGGTTCATATCCCCAAGTGTGGAAGCTCTTCTAAGGCAAGCCTGGAAGTTGCCAGTGTAACAGGGAAGGGCCTGCTCTTGCCTCCAAGGAGAGGAATGAGGTGTGTTCAAGTTCTTTGCCTGCATCAGAAGAGCATCCTCCAGCAGGGCCCAAAGCTCACAGCATTTCCACCCTCAGGAGGACATAAAGCAGCATTATCCAAGCACCATGTGACATTAGCAAGGTTACTCTTAACTCTCTATAGTTTTGTTAACTTAGAGTTTCTCTTTCTTCAAGTTGATTTTTGTTTTTCATGTAGTTCTGGCGTGGCCTCACCAAAGGTTGGGTCCTGGTGTGATGTACTTCAGCAGATTCCTTATTGAACATCCTGGTGCTTAATGCTGAACTAAGGGGATGGTCTTACTTTCATTGTATTTGGGTAAAAGAATGTGATTTACTTCCTGTTGAAAGCATTCCAAAACTGGGAAGTTGAAAGTAATTCTAAGCTCTGTCAAACTCTTCCTGCTTTGATCCATCAGCAGTGGATGTACCAGGGTGACCACAGCAGCTTCTCAAGATAAAGTCAGGGGGTTTTTAAGTACCCAGAAGAAAGAGAAGATTGAACCTGGTTTCAGTAACAGTAGAAGCAGCCTCGGGTGCAGTTTGTTGCTAGGGTGAGAAATCTGTTGTTTGCTCTTCAGGGTGACAGACATAAAGTACAAGTAGTTGGTGAGGACGAACAGTCCTGCTTCCTCTTCCTGGAGGTGGTGGGTTTGCGTTTTGGCCTTGGTACACAGCCCTGCTCCGGGTGCTGCTCCTCAGTGCACCCTCCCCTGAGCAGCAATGCTTCTGGGGTGGGTTTGTGGTTACTACAGTCAGTGAATTTGGCTGTTGTGCTGTGAAGTTGTTCCCTTGATCGCTTAATTCCAGCGCTGAAGGTGCCTCTGTGATTGTAAAGATGAGCACAAACATCAGTGTAACCCCAGTGTGAAGCTCTTACTCATTGCTCTCATAACTTCAGTTTCCTTTTGCAGCCTCAGAGGAGGGAAATGCTCTCAGTGTTTTGAAAACCATTAGGTAAGGCATTGAGATGAGGTGAGAATTGAATGTGGGCAGGGTTACATGAAGCTTCTTATAATGAGAAGTATCTGTGGGATGTGTTAATGTCACTTCAAACCCCAACCAGAAGGGCACAATAACCCTCCTTCATGCCCACACAAGGACAGAATAAATATCACTGAGCTGTGTTTGCTTTGGAAGGGATAAACTGACCTTGTCTGCAAGCAAACCATTGGTTCTTACCTGAAGTTTAGGTCACTTGTTATTGAACATAGGGATTATTTAGGTGACTGCAAACGCCTTTGCTGAGCCAGTAATTGAGGTTTGGAAATCTAAGTTGGATTTCATCTGATTGTCATGTTTTAATATGCAATGGAAAATTGCAAGTGTGTGTGTGACAGCTTTCTCAGCTGTAATCTGAATCGGTGAATAACCTCAGGTTTGGAGATGGTTTGATGCTGAGGCTGTTTCCTTCAGATCCACGTAGTGTTTAAGCCCTAAAGATTTAATGTTTGGTCTGTAGCCGACCTAAGGGCTGCTGATCCGGTCGTAGCTTTGGCAAGGAGGTGGGAAGGAAGAGAAGAGGTTTCTGTTGTTTGAGTGATCTTTGGGTGGGTTTTCTGCCTTGTCCAGTGTGCCGTGACTGGTGTCAAGAGAACTTGGTATCATCTGTGTGTTTGAGGGGTAAAGTCTGCTTTGTGCTTCCCTGCACCAAGCTGGAAGGGCTACAGAGAGCAGCTGGAATTCTAGCACTGCTGTTCTGGCTTTGTAACACTTGGGCTCATAGATCTGTAAGCACTTGGAGGTGCTTAGAGCGTTTCTTCAGATGTCTTGGGAAAAAGGAAAGTGGTCATTAAAAAAGCTGCTCTGCAGAGATGTGTGAAGGGGGCTATAAGGATGCTGGAGGAGGACTCTTCATCAGGGACTGTAATGACAGGACAAGGGGTGATGGGTTCAAACTGAAACAGGGAAAGTTTAGGTTGGAGATAAGGAAGAAGTTCTTTACTGTGAGGATGGTGAGGCACTGGCACAGGGTGCCCAGAGAAGTGGCGAATGCTCCATCCCTTGTAACGTTTAAGGCCAAGTTGGGTGACATGGTCTAGTGTGAGGCATCCCTGTCCATGGCAGGGGTTTGGAAGGGGATAATCCTAAGGTCCTTTCCAACCCAACACATTCTATGATTCAGTAGTACTCTGTAAAACCATAACAGGGTGCCGCTGAATGAAAGGGTTGGGAATTGGTCTTAAATCTCAGCAATTTGCTTAACTGTTATCTTACGATTCACACCGATTTCTCCTTTCCCTTTTCCCGCCTGTAGGCCCTATGAGAAGAAGGGAAAGCTAAGGATGCTGGAGCAGAACAATGGATTTCTCTTTCTCTTTCATGCAAGGGATCATGGGAAACACAATTCAGCAACCACCTCAACTCATTGACTCAGCCAACATCCGCCAAGAGGACGCCTTCGATGGCAGCAGCGACATTGCTGAAGATGGTGGGCAGACGCCCTACGAGGCAGCGCTGCAGCAGGGCTTCCCCTACCCTGCACCCGCAGCAGAGGAGCTTCCCCCCCTCACCAACGGCTACCCCCCAGCCATCAACATGTACGAGCCTCAAGCCAAATACCAGGCATACACTCAGTACCCCAATGGGTCAGCCAATGGGTTTGGTACAGTCAGGACCTTCAGCCCCCCCGAGTATTACCAACTGGACCACTCGAGCGCACGGCCGCACGAAGTCGTGGAGAAACCATCTCCTCCACAGCCACCACCTCCACCGCCACCTTCAGTTCCACCTGCAGTGATTCCAAAGAAGACTGGCTCACCAGAGATCAAATTAAAAATAACCAAAACTATCCAGAACGGCAGGGAATTGTTTGAGTCCTCTCTGTGTGGGGACCTTTTAAATGAAGTACAAGCGAGTGAGTATGCTAAGGCGAAACATGAAGGGAGGAAAGAGAAAAGGAAAAAGAGTAGCAAGCATGACTCTTCCCGCTCGGAAGAGCGCAAGTCACACAAAATCCCCAAATTAGAACCAGAGGAGCAAAATGTAAGTGGAATAAGAGTTTCAGCCATCTGTATACCTGATACTGTTGATGGAGTATGCGTCTTGGGCACCGTTTTTCCTTGCTCTTAGTTGTATTACCTATGTAAAGCCATGAGGTTTTATTGTTGGATACTCAGCTTGCCAGAGCCTGTATTTCTGGGACAACAGTTCTGGCTAAAAGGCTGTATATGGAATAATTGATGTTAGAAAAGGTTGTATCATGGGTTTTAAATCCTATTTAGTGTTTTAGCATGTTTGCTGTGCTTTGGGGAGTGGTGAAGGTGGAGCTTTGGGCCTAAAGCGCACAGGCTGCTGGGTTACTAGCTGGAAGGAGCCTTCAGCATTGCAGCTTTGAATGAGTTTCTGAAAGATATTCTAAATGCCATGATTATGTGTGAAACCCAATAGCTATGAAGCGTGTGTAGAAACCAGTATAAACCAGTAGGCAAAACAAATACCAGTTGACTTGGTAAACTTTGGGAGGTTTCACTCTTGATGCCTGTTACTGCAGTGTGGTTGCACAAGGGGTGTTGTCTGTAAGTGGTGGTTTAACTGATTCCAGGAAGCAAAGTCCTGGTACTCTGGGCCATTCTTTCCCTTTCAGTTTTATAAGCCGCTTCATTACTTCTGCTTCGTTTTCTCTTGCTTATTCCTGCCAATCTGGGATGCTGGATTCTATATTTCCCAGTGGAGGGGGGCATCAGGAAGGGGGGGGAAGTTCTGTATCAGGCCAGGCCAGCTCACAGAGCTTGTATCATCCTGTGATATCTGCTGCTTCTGGTAGGTGTGGGAGCACATCCTGGTCTATGGGGATCAAGGCTCTATTCTGCTTGCAGCAGGGTCATACACTTGACTTGGTGGTGGTGTTTTTAATGGGATGCACTCTGATTTCACGCACACCATGGTTTGCAGCCTCTTCTCCCAAGTAACGAGGGATGGGACAAGAGGAAACGGCCTCAAGCTGCGCCAGAGGAGGTTCAGGCTGGATATGAGGAGAAATTCCATCGCCAAAGGGGTTGTCAAGCACCAGAACAGGTTGCCCAGGGCAGTGGTGGAGTCACCATCCCTGGAAGGATTTAACAGACGTGTAGATGTTTCACTTGCGGACATGGTTTAGTTGTGGGCTTAGCAGCGCTGGGTTAATGGTTGGACTTGATCTTAAGGGCCTTTTCCAACCTAAATAATTCTGAACTAAACCCTTGTCTCTCAGCTTCCAAGTTCCTACTCGTATGTGCCATGCAGGATTCACCAGAACCCTTAGTCTTGCTTTTGTCCCCCTTGGAGCTTCCATTTCCCTTTCAGAAGGTGGTGTTGCAGTAAGATCTTTCACGTACTCACCCTTGTTACAGACAGCAGATCGCTGCCGCGAGCAGGAGTTTGTGCTGATGGCTTTCCTTGTGAGTTACCCAGCACAGTCTCAGTTGCATCCTCCCACATTTTGGCTTTCCAGTGCACAGTTTCACCTTCAGCACACGCACTTTTGTCATATTTAGTATTAATGAGATGAAACTTGTAGCTTACGATCATCTTAATAGGAGGAAACACAGCTTCAGGGGCAGCTTTGGCTGTTTTACCCTTCTCTACTCAGCATGGCTATTTCCAGGTAAGGTTGTCTCCTTCTGCCACTGATCTCTGTGGAAAGCCACTGACTGTGTGGGGATGTTCACACTTGAAAGGCTGATTTGAAATGGAAACATTAGTGGACTTGAAGCTCTGAATACTTGTTTTAAGAACAAGCTCACTGATTGTGTTCTGGGAGGGGCTGAAGCTTGCAACCTGCATGCTCAGCTTGCCTCTCCTGCAGGGGTGAAGCTTCCACTAGAGCAAGAAAGGCAGGGGTCACTGCTGAGCTTCCTGCTGTACCCAGGAGGAAGGAATTCTGCCCAGGATACACTCATATGATTGCTTTTAACTGCTCCTTCTCTCCAGACAGTTCTGAATGAGGCGCTGACCATCATTACTCTAGATGATGCTTGTGTTTCCTAGTTTCTCTGAGCTGTAGCATGCAGCTTTGACTAACCTGGGGGCTCTGTTTTCAATGGACTAGTCCTAATTTGGATTCCCAGCATCGGTATTTTCCCACTGCATGTGTCTGACTCCTCTTTTGGCTGCTCTTTGAGTCCTTTGGCTATTGATGAAGCAAGTGTCAGCTCCCTGGTGCAGTAGGTAGTTCATGTCCCACCTCTTATCTGCTCAGCTGTGGGTCACCACACTCCCTATCGCGGCTGCTCCGTCAATGGCATTGGCTTCTGCTCGTGGTGATACCTCTTTCATCACAACCTTTTCCTGGTTGTAACACACCGTGGGGGTTTACATTGTTGACTTTTGATCCTACAAATAACATTTGTCAACTGTGTGATTTACCATGGCTTTTACAGGTTTCATGCTGTGTGTTTCGTGTGAGTTTTGTACTGTGGCTGTTGCAAAGAGCTGCTGTGCAGAGAGACTCCTTGCGGTGCTGGGGGTATCCTCCATATGCTCTTCTCTGTTTCTTTGGCATTGAATATTAATCTAGGTGGGTTTGCTGGCCCTGAGTATGTTGTTGTATCCCCTGTTACAGGGGAGCGTTGGTGTGTGTAGGTGTAATGTGAATAGTATAGGAAGAAAGGTCATTTTTGATTGATGCTACTCTGGTTTGGATTGGCCGTAAGGAGCCATCACATTCCTGTTTGCTGGGTTCATGGCTGCCTTTCTGTCCATGAATTACTGTTTCTGACTGGTTTCATGATGAGCTTTGTGTGGTTTCCTGGCCCCTTACCTTGTTTGTGTTTGTTTCCCTTTTTCTCTTCATTGTTACCCATTTCCTAGAGACCAAATGAGAGGCTTAGCATGCTGCCAGAAAGACCAAGAGAAGATGCAGTGTTGGAGGAGACCCCGGTTAGTACCTGCACTGATCACCACCTCATCAACACTTCTCCAGCTTCTATTTTGGGACTAATGACAAGCCTTTAATTTGTCAGATAAATCAGTTGCCATCTCTTTGAACCTCCTATTAATCATGACTGCATCAAAACATCTCTCATCCTGTGTTTATTGCTTTATTTTATCCCCAAAACAACTTTCTTAATGGACTTATGAAGCTTTTTTTGGGGTGGTGGCAGGGGGTTGCTGTGGATGTCTTGATTTGACAGGAGATAGTCACTGACAGTCCTGACTGTGTGGAACTCCTGCTTCAAAGCAATGGTTCTCTGGTGTTAGGTTATCAAACCTCAGGGATACCTAAGAGAAGAGTGCATATTCCTGTGCTTCTTTGTGCGTTGAGTTGTCTTCTGTGGCTTCAAGCTTGCGTTTTCTTTGTAGGTCCAGCAGTTCCTACCTTCTCTTCCAACGCAAGTCCCCCATGACATCAAGTTTCAGGTTGGCGATCTGGTTTGGTCCAAGGTGGGAACATACCCGTGGTGGCCTTGCATGGTTTCATGTGATCCACAGCTTGATGTTCATACCAAAATCAATACAAGAGGTAAGGAAGGAGGAACTTTGCCACAGCATAGCAGGTGTCTGTAGTTGCTTTAGTAAAAACATCTTATCCTTGAGCTCCTGTGTGGGATGTGTTCTGCTGTGTGCATGCTAAGCTGAATATCCTCGAGATGTCTAAAGCTGGTATCTGTTGAATTACCTCTGCAGATGAGCCTGTGCAAACGAGGCTTGTGCACAGACGTTCTCATTTTTCCCCAGCAATGTATTTATGAGGAGACACTGATGAGTGTTGAGAGTGTTCAGTGTGGGCAAGATACACTTCACATCTTAACCTGTTCTACACCTAGGCTTATCTTACTTCTAAACTTCAGTTAGGTGCTTCCACCTGCAGGAATGAGTGATGTGGAGGAGGAAGGTGTAAGCCAAGTGCTCTCACTACAAGAGAGACATTGAGGTGCTGGAGCAGGGCCAGAGAAGGGCAACGGAGCTGGTGCAGGGCCTGGAGTGCAGTGTGATGGGGAACGGCTGAGGGACCTGGGGGGTTCTGATGGAGAAGAGAAGGCTCAGAGGGGACCTGATCACTCCCTACAACTGCCTGAGAGGAGGATGGAGCCAGCAGGGGGCTGGGCTCTGCTCCCAAGGAACAAGGGATGGGAGAAGAGGAAGCGGCTTCGAGCTGCACCAGGGCAGGTTTAGATGGAGCTGAGGAACAATTCCTTCCCCAAAGGGTGCTCAGCATTGGAACAGGCTGCCCAGGGCAGGGCTGGAATCACCATCCCTGCAGGTGTTCACACACCGTGGAGCCGAGGCCCTCAGTGCCATAGGCTAGTGGTGGCCTTGGCAGTGCTGGGGTAAAGGTTGGACTTGGTGAGCTTAAAGGTCTTTTCCAACCTAGTTCATTCTATGATGGTGCTGAAAGTGCTGACAAACATTTCTCATTCCCAGGTGCCCGGGAATACCACGTCCAGTTCTTCAGCAACCAGCCAGAGCGGGCATGGGTGCACGAGAAGCGGGTTCGGGAGTACAAAGGCCACAAGCAGTACGAGCAGTTACTGGCTGAGGCTGCTAAACAGGCCAGCAACCACTCCGAGAAACAGAAGGTACAACGTGCATCCTTTGTGTAGAGGGTTACCTGCAGTGTCTGTTAGGGAAACCCCTGTGGGGCAGTCAGTATATAGGCTAAGCAGAATATTGGTGTGGAAGGAAAAGAGTGTTTATGGAGAAATAAGGAGAATTTAAGAAGTAGATAAATTAGGATTAATTCTGTCTCTCATAACAGGCTTGAACACTGCCTGTTCTTGTCTGTAGTGAAGCTGTAACCTGGGGCAAGCACTTTGAATTGTGATGGCCATAACGATCCAGCTTGAGTGTCTGCTTGTACTCTGAGCAGGGGGATTCACTGTCTACCTTTATACTCTCTAAATGGAGAGTGAACTTACAGCTGCTGCCTGAGAGCTGTGAAGAACCTCAGGATTGCATTTTAAGTGCTATATGTGGCCTGGTCTTCAGTGTAATTAGCTGCTTGTCTTTGTTCCTTAAGATTCGCAAACCAAGGCCGCAAAGGGAGCGTGCTCAGTGGGATATTGGTATTGCCCATGCTGAGAAAGCCTTGAAAATGACTCGGGAAGAAAGGATAGAACAATACACCTTCATTTATATAGACAAAGAGCCAGAGGAGGCTTTGTCAAAAGCCAAAAAGACCGCTGCTGCTAAGTCAGAGACCAAGAAGAACCGGCGACCCAAGCCAACGCTGAGCACCCAGCCTGAACATGCCACTGGGGCAGCAGCATCACCTTCGAGCGTTGAGATGCGGAGGCAAAGCCAGCGGAGGCAGTCGAGTGTGGAGGAGGAGGAGGCTCCTCCAGTGAAAATCGCCTGGAAAACAGCTGCAGCCAGGAAATCCTTACCAGCTTCCATCACCATGCACAACCTGGACCTCCAAAAGTGTAACATGTCTCCAGTTGTTAAAATTGAACAGGTTTTTGCCCTTCAGAATGCTGCTGGGGATGGAAAACTCATCGATCAGTTTGTTTATTCCACAAAGGTATGTACTTTTAGTAGTGCCTCCTCTTGTGTTCATAAATGACCCCAAGTCTGTCTCGTTGTGGAGCTTAAACCTCAAAGCTTTCACTATACGTGTTCCTTTCATTGGCAGGGTTACATCTGGCAACAGATGTGACCGCAGCATCTTGTAGTGCATGAGCTCTTCATTCCAGTGCATCCAAACATTGCTGGCAGTAACTGTTCTGGGCAGTGGCAGCTCCTTACAGATTGTCACATATTTGCTCATAACACATTCAAAGTATTAAAGCTGTAGAATTCCAGCTTCCTACTTGAAATAATCCAGAAATTCTCTATAAACCTTAAACCAGTGGATTTGTGGGAAACAAAACTGTTCTTAATGTACTAAAAAAGCAATAACTACATTTTGTATAACTGACTTCTAAATGAGTTCTGCCTCCTGGCTTCCTTCAGGTGCACAGCAGCTTCTCACAGTCAGTGTAAGGAAAAGGTTTAGGACTATTTCTCTGCCTCCTTCTTCTGCCTCTCTCCCTGGAGGGTATTTATTTCATCCTAAGCATTATAGAGAAGGTAATGTTTAGAAAAGTCACTGGATTTTTTGTTTTGGTCTCTTGTATGTAAGGGGAGATTGAGGGATGGAAGCTCTGCAGGGAAGCAGCTCAGTGATAGATGCCATCACGTGTGTGGGTTGAATACCCCCAAACGCATTCTGAGATTTAGGAGTGGGTCAGTTTGCTTGTGAGCAACAGCAAGCATAGAAATAGGCTAAGACGATCTCTTCTCTTCTTTCTCTTTTCAAGGGAGTTGGTAACAAACCTGAAATAAGTGTCAAAGGGCAAGAGAAGATGAATTCTTCATCGAATCAGAGAAATGAGAAAGCAGCGGTGCAGAGCGCATCCTCTCCTGAAACAACTTCTGGGTCCACAGGTAGGCAGAGCTGCAGCATCCTTGAGCACTTCAGTATGTCGATTCAAACAGTGACCCTGGCATTTCTCAGGAGTTAATAATGATTATTAACGTCTTTCTGTTTAATAGCTGTGGCAGACGTGGCTGATGCAGCACATGGGGAGTCTCAAGTGATCCCAGAAACACGGGATGTCGCTGGGGTGGGATTCGCTGGGGTGGGATTCACTGGGATTTGAACTTCTCTTGTCTGCAACTCACAGTCAACTGCTTAGGGGGATGGATGCCTTGCAGAGGTGGTTTAGAAGACAATACAGTGGCTGTGTGTTAACAGAGTGTTGTGATGGCTTTTAGCACCAAATGGGACATACAGCAGCTGGGATCAAAGGAAGAGACTCTAGAAGTGGCATAGTTGAGTAAAGACCGCACTGAAGCGGGATGGGGACTCTGCTAGACTTTGAGTTACTGCCTCTGTAAAGGAAAGTGACTTTTAAACTGCTTCTGCTAACTCCCATCAGCAAAATGAGATGAGCTTTGCCTTCTGAAGGCGGTTAGGGGCCCAGCATAAAGCACCAAGTCGTGTCTGAGGGCAAACCACCCCTGAAGCAAATAATGGAGCTTGAAACTGAAAAGGGAACGCCTGGAACAAGCTATTCAAAGTTTAATTTGTAGTACAGTGGTGGAGAAGAGTAAGAAAGATAAATGGGATGAGTGCTTTCTGGGCTTGGAATAGAAAAACTGTTTTTAATGTTTGATCTTGAGCAATAGCTAATGGGAATGCTTCCAAAGGGATTGAGCTTTTCCCTACCAGCAGACATTTGTCTGCAGTGTCCTCTCATCATCCCCAAGAGGAGTCGGATGCCCTTTGGTGAAGGGATGGAGGTTTCCTCAAAAGACACTGTTTTGAGTCCTCTTAAACCAAGAGCTTTTCAACTTCCTCCAGTCTCTACTGTGATTTCTGTTTTCCAACCACAGATTTTGTCCAGGCCATGTGAAATCCCCATTAACTACTGCACCTTTGTTACTGGAGCTTGGAATCCTGTGCTTGCTATAATCTCAGACATGCTTAGTTTTGCTTTGGGTATGGAAAAGTAAAGTTGAGGTTGCAGCAGAACACTGGGGTTTTCTCTCATCTCACAGGATGTACAAATGCTCATGGGGTGGAAGCAGAAAGAGGTGGAAAACTTCTTACAGTACACAGAAAACCCCCCAGCCTTTTCTTCTTGACCTTTGCCAAGTGTCAGCTCTGCTTTATCTATTTGTTTGGTTACTTCTTCCTTCCCAAACAGAACATAAATGGGATTCCAAGTCAAAAACCTCAGTGATCAACGTATGCGAGATCCCTGTCCTCTGCAAACACGCTTCAGTGTCTGTACTTGTGCAGTGTGAGGTAGGCTGGAAAGTTTAGTTACAGAGATGCTCCTGAGCCATAAAAATGCTCATCCCATTGAGCAAGGTGAATTTTCATGGGGTTTTTCCTGGAAGGCTTCTTGCAGTGTCTGTTTAAAGCCTATCTCTCTAGATCGTGCATCTCCTAACAAGAAGACATAGGTTTACAACCTCTAACAGGATATCTGTCAGCACAGTGAGCTAATTCCCAGTCCCAGGAGTTTCCATTTTTGTTTGGAAGGACACAAAGTATTGTACATTCACATCTTCTTTAGGTGAAACACCCGACCTGAAAGTGCAGGTAATGCTCACCAGCAGGTCACTGTAGATCTTCAGACCCCAGTTTTCCATCAGTGCAGTTCTGAGCCTGTCCTTGGTTTCAGGAGCTGCACGTGGTGTCCCTGCTATGTCCAGGTTTCTCTGTACACCCTTTGTGGAGGTCCAGTAACATAGAAAGGTCTTCTGGTTTCACCAAGCTTAGTACCTCCTACTCCATCTCTTGAGCTGTCACAATAACCTTCATTAATCTGAGTTTGATTCCTGTAGTGATATTTCCAAAGAGGTTTGCACTTTAATGACGATAACACAACATGATCATTGCTTCTGCTTGTGCTGAGCTTTCCCTCACCTCTCATTCTTTAGCTGAGCATTCAGCTCTCGTTGACAGCCCATGTTACAACATGGTTCTTGCTTCATGTTCTTGTGTCAGCCAGTGGAGCAGTTGCACAGAGCTGAAGCTGGGGTTTGCATCTTCACTTTGGAGCTCAGTTCAGCTCAAGAAGTTGGGGGTGATTTCTTCCCATCAACACCAAACATGGACCATTTGGTTACAGATAAGCCAAAGCGAAGACTGTGCTGGAGGTGCTGTTTGCCCCTAGCTGATTCCAGCTTTTTGTTTCACTCTGTTACTGGTGTCTGTTCTCGGAAGCTCATCTCCCTGTCTCTGGAATCAGAAGGTGTTGTCTGCAGCCACAGCACGAGCTGGCAAATAGCTTGGAACTGAATGTAAAAATAAAGCATTCAAAAGAGGAACAAGTCTTGGTTTCATTACTTTCTCTGTTGGGTTGGTGTGGACCAGCTCGCTGTGCCTTGGGAATACAAGGAATTGTGTAATGGAGACCTTTTTCCTTCTTCAGGTTCTGTAGAAAAGAAGCAACAGAGAAGATCGATTCGAACCCGCTCAGAGTCTGAGAAATCCACTGAAGTTGTGCCAAAGAAGAAGATCAAAAAGGAGCAGGTTGGCTTCCTCCATGTAGAGAGTTAAAATATATTGTATTCATAAATGTTGTGGCTTATATTGGTGCCTTTTTATTTTTCTCCATTTTTCCCCCATCGGGTTTCGTTTTGGACTATCCTTCATGAAATCCCCTTGTCAATACCATTGCTGTGACTCTGCTACTGGCATCTTACAGTATCAGTCAGGCTATGGAAATGGGAACTCACTGATGCAAGACTCCTAAGAACCTGCCATGTTTCCTTTGAGATTCCTGTTCTGAGCAAAAATGGTTTGGTTTCAGTAATTTCTCTTTGATGGAATTGCCACCAGGTTCCTTCCTTTTGCTCTCGATTCAGCTGCTGGTTTGTATTGAGGTTTTGTTTTTCCAATGAAGTTAGACTGATTTAATCTGACCACTTTTGAGAATGGACTTTTAAGGATGATTTCACTTGAAAGATGAATAGTCAGACTTTTGTGTTGGCAGACATCAGCAAAACACATCTCCTGGGATATATGTTTCTTTTCCTTAAGTAGATCTCACATGTACAGGGCATTCCTTTAATCTGGATGTCAGACAGACAAATGTTGTTGCTTTCAAAAATACCATACAATTCTGCATGGAACGAGCAGGGAAGTTCAGTGGATGGACGTTGCTCTTAAACCAGAACACACGTTTTAAAACACGTTGCTCAAAGTTGTTGGTTCTTTTCCTTATGTGGTTGATTCTCCTTCTCCAAGGGCCTCTCCGCTTGAAACCTGGGAATTTGGTATCCAACTGTTTGATAGTGGAACTTTTACCAGTGAGACCTTTAAAAAAGGGACAGTCAGGCTAAAGATTTTATATGGGAAGGGGGAAAATGATCTTTATCTCTTTAATTTATTCTTTGCCCTTTGCGCTTTGTTTTGCACTTCATTCACTTCCAAGATTGAAAGTGGACCCAGTTTTTCCTCTCTTTTTCCATAACATTCTTTTCGTGCCATAGCATTTCTGTCTGTGTTCAGCAGAAGAATGCTCCAGCTTGAGACAGTTTCTAGCTGAAACTTGGAAGCAACTTCAGCGTTGGGCATGAGACGCCCAGCATAGCCCCTTGAGCCTCATAAGGGGGTGCCTCGGCCTCCCTCCCATCCCATGAGTTTTTATGTGTGTAAATGTTTCTTAAGTTAACAAAGGTGGAAGAACCAACAATATGAACTTCATGGGTCCCAGTTAGCTCGGTGGGCTCCTATTCCCCACCTAACTAAGACTATGAACATGAAAGTGCTTTTCTCAGGAAAAGTATATGACTAAAAGTTAAACCCAGATGCACTGTAATGCGCATAACCTTGAATGTATTAAGTTATATTAAAGAAAGAAGAAATATCTTACTAACTTCTTACAATTCTGCAACAATATTTGTTACCCAAAGTCAAGTTTTCTTGCAACTGATTCCCAAATTAGTCTGCAACAACTTGGTATAAAATTATAACTGGAACAAGTACAATTAATGGGAAAAACCAGATGTTCATGCTACTGTTACAGTGACCAGTGGAGAAATAAAAGTGATTGTTTAGATTTTATATTTGTATTACGAAATGTATCCTATACAAATCCTTCTATTGTATGTTTTTACCTTTTATTGTACAACAAAATAAAATATTTTTTAAAAAAAGTAGAGGATAATCCTTAAATATTTCCTAAATGTGTTCCTCCCTGCCCATGTAACCCCATTGTAAAGCAATAACCTGTAATTTTTAACCTTAAAACCAGGGGTTTAGGCAACAGCTTTCTTCTATAGTTACGATGCAGTCGCCAAATTCTCTCATGCTCCATGTTCATTGGCAGAACAGTTTGGAAAGGGGCCCTTCTACTCTAGGCTCAGAGCTCCAATGCTTTGTGAGGTTGTAAACTGCGGAGCAGATGCTGGCATTGAGCTGTATAGAGCCCTGCACAGTGTCCCGTGCCTTGGCTGGGCCTGGCAGTGCTCTATACAGGGCAGGAGCCTCCTCCGGAGTGTGCAGGCTTGCTGGAAGCACCCCAAGATGATGCATTCAGTGTCTCCCTAACCCAGTGAATGCGTGTTGAGGGGAACTTGTGCTCACACAGGTCTGGGGTTCTACAGAGCATCAGGGTTTGCTGCCAACACAAGCCCCGTCCCTCCCGTGGACACGGATAAAGCTTTCCTGTCATCTTCATGCCCCAAGGGAGTGATTGGAAAGGACCTTGCTAGTGACCGTGTGGCTGCCTTGTCTCCCAGCACTCAGCGTAGGCAGCTAGGATTAAAGCCAACGGGACAAGAAGGCTCCCACTGGGAAGGGGATGGCAGCCTGCACCTGAGTTCAGAGATGCTAATCGCTTAAACTGCAATGTTTTCTTTTTAATACTAGGGAGAAAAATTCCTCTGGTTTTAACTCTGCATTTTCCTATTCAAACAGGTTGAAATGGTTCCCCTGACAGCAGTGAAGACAGGATTGCAGAAAGGTGAGTGACAGCGAAAAAGAAACTGTATTTACACTTCTGGCTCCATCCCACTTGGGCAGTGGGTTTTGCTCTGTGTGAACTGCGGAGGTTGGAATGCTTTGTGGTGATGAACTGATGGATGCTGAGCTTCATTCTCTTGTGAGGGTTTGTTGGGTTGGTTCTTGTTGTGTTTTGCTAGTTGGAAGGCTGGTGTTTGTTAATGTGGTGTGAGCACATAAGTACTTAAGAAGAAGTCATCTTTGCTTTGCTGTATTTGAAAGCTGAACAATGAAGAGGCAACTGCCTAAGGGTTTATCCTCTGTCATAGACAATGTAGTAGTTGCTCTCCTGAGTCAGCATGTTCAGGAGGTTATCAAAAGGTCTTCCTAAGGAGATTTTCAGTTATTAGCTCTTCAGGGAGAACCAAACTAGTATCCCAATTAAGGCTGCAAATAAAGTCCAGTTCCAGGCTTTCATCTTTCCTTTTCCTTTATGAATCTTAAGCAGGAGGTTGAGAGCACAGATTAAAGCTAATCTCAGTGTGTTGTGTTAAGGTGCCAGCGAGATTTCAGATTCTTGCAAGCCTTTGAAGAAGAGGAGTCGAGCCTCAACCGACGTGGAACTGACCAGCTCTGCTTACAGAGACACGTCTGACTCCGACTCCAGGGGACTCAATGACTTACAGGTAAATGCACATTGTTGCTCATAGGGATTTGCTCATTTCATCTCTCTAACAGGTGTTTTGGTCGAGTATTCCTGAAGGTATGAACACTGTTTTCTACTCATTTCATGTCTCTGATGGACTGAAAAATAAAGCCTGGTCTTCTTCTTTCTAATCCCCTCCATTGTGTTGATATAAAGGAAGATAGAATCTGTCTTTACAAATGATCCTATTTCTTTGGCAAAGCATGGGGTTAGATCACTGCTTTTCTTGCTTCTGGGAAGGTTTTGGGATTCTTTGGGGATGCTGATGGTCTCTGGCATAAAACTGGGGTGTCTGGGAAAACTAGGACCAATATCTTTATGGGTGGTTGTACAGGTAAAAGCAATGCCAAGAAGGCAGCGCTGCTTGGGTCATTCCCACAAAGTTCAGCAGCGTTCAGGGACCTTTTGCATCTTTTTATATATTGAATGATCTTTTGAATCTGTGGTGACTTAAATGCGCTTTCACAGCAGGCTTGTCCTTTGGAAGTGTCTTGTTTGAGTGCCTGGGATTTCTTCTCTCTCTAGGGTAGTTTTGGAAAGCGTTCGGACAGCCCCTCAGCTGCTGCAGATGCTGATGCCTCTGATGTGCAATCAGTGGACTCCAGCCTGTCCAGGAGAGGGACTGGGACAAGCAAAAAGGACACTGTTTGTCAGGTAAATGATGGAACTGTAAAGAATTGATGTACCTAAGCTCTGTCATCTGTTTCTGTTGGTTTGAGCTGATAGACTTCGAATTAGACTTCAAATTACACTACTTTGGTTTAACCATGTCTCATGACTTAATAGCTCTGATAAAATATCAAGGCTTTTAGGAGTTTTCATAAGACCTGCTTGCTAGAAGGCTCAAAAGCTAGAAAGTGCTCTCTAGCCCATTCCTGCTAGTATAAGTAGATGCCGTTTTCTGCTCTATGGTCTTTCAGGCTGGGACAGAGTGAGAATTTACCAGTATTTCAGGAGAAAATCCTGGAATCTCATGGCCGGTTTCCTGGTCACTTGTAAGGGAAGAAGCTGCTCTTGCTGCTCAGTGCTTGAGGGCTCCTGCTCTGTCCCTCCTAGCTCTGTCCATGCTCATGCTGCTACAAGAGCAGGATGCAGCAACTACTGGCATTGCCCTCGGCCCAAACTGGCCAGGTCTTTGTGGGGTGCAGAGCAGTTCTCCCACGTCACCTTAGCTCAGAGGGACATCAGCCTGTTCCTAGTCTTTGTTAAGCTCTTGTAGTCTTACATGGTACAGCAGGGACCTCCTGTTCTCTGCTGAGCTGCTTGTCTGCTTGTTCTAGATCTGTGAGAGCTCTGGCGAGGCTCTGGTGTCTTGCGAGGGCGAGTGTTGCAGTGTCTTCCACATGGAATGTCTTGGCCTGAAGTCGATGCCTGAGGAGAAGTTCATCTGCACTGAGTGTAAAAATGGTGAGTATTTTCCCGTGTTTGGGAAGTGGGGAGGGAGCTGCTTCTGCTAAGGAGCTGTTCTTGGGCTGGAGATACCAGAGGTGGTGAGTTCCGGGGGTTTGGTTGGGTTATTCTATTGGATTCTTTACTGTGAGGGTGCTGAGGCAGTGGCAGTGGTAAATGCTCCATCCCTGGCAGTGTTCAAGGCCAGGTTGGACAGAGCCTTGGGTGATGTGGTCTAGTGTGAGGTGTCCCTGTCCATGGCAGGGGGTTGGAACGGAATGATCTTAAGGTCCTTTCCAACCCAAACCATTCTATGATTCTATGATCCTGCTTTTTCAACTTATGAGGCCAGATTCTCATTTTTCCAGCTGGGAAGAAGAAAAAGCAAGTACCTGGTAAGGAAAAAGAGCTGCTTAGAGTTTTACTCAGAATGAGGGACTTTCATCTTAACAGTTGCTTCTTTATGTTGACAATTGCACCTTTACTGTGGATTAGAGCATCTCCAGCGTTTGAAGGGAAGGAGCCCATGTTGCTCAAACCACTGTAGCTCTGTTCACTTCACAACTTCTGTATCGCAAAGAATTGCCCGTTACAGTTGGGATTGTTCCTTATTCCTTCTCTTCCCAGGAGAACACACGTGCTTTTCCTGCAAGCTCCCTGGCAAGGATGTGAAGCGCTGCTCGGTCAACACATGTGGCAAGTTCTACCACGAGGCCTGTGTTAGGAAGTTTGCCACGGCTCTCTTTGAGTCCCGGGGCTTCCGCTGCCCGCAGCACTGCTGCACCGCCTGCTCCATGGATAAGGATATTCATAAAGCAAGCAAAGGTGAGAGGAGAAGTGGCTTTGAGCAGCGGGATGAAGCTCAGGACGCGTCGTAGGAACGATGAATGTGACTTTACCCTTAGGAATGCAGCGAGGAGTGAGAGTTTCCTTCTTAACTTCAGGCTGTCTGGGTGGGAAATCGGCTCAAGTGGACCTGGATCTGCAACCCAAGTCATCTGCTGTTGCTGGGTTTAATGGCAGTGGAGGGTTGGTAGTGCAAGGCCAGGGAATGCTATTTGTTGGAAGATACTTGGGAGTGGCTTTTTGAACAACTCTTTTTCCAGAGACAAAGAATCCTTGTAGAAATTAACCCAAAATACTTCAAAACAGGCTCTAGAATGACTAAAACCATGTGTTTTTTTCTTAACAGAGTTTTAAAGTTGAGTTAACTTTGTGAAGCTTTTAAAGATGTAAATGTTTCCTTTTAATCCAGTCCTGGGTGGAATCAAATCAGCCTTGCAGCTGACTGGTGTCTTCTGCCTTAGCCTGACTCCAGGGTGACACGGTGCATTTCTCTATATTAAACAGGTCGCATGGTGAGATGTTTCAGATGTCCCATTGCCTATCACTCAGGAGATGGCTGTATTGCTGCAGGAAGCTTGTTTGTGTCATCCCACATTCTCATCTGTAGTAACCATTCCAAAAGGAATCACTCCTCATCAGCTGTAAATGTAGGCTTTTGTTTCGTTTGTGCAAGAGGTGAGCACACTTGTTTTCTTCCCCCCCCCCCCGTTTTATAGTTCTGTGGTCACTTTGTGCAGTTTAGTGATAAAAAGAACGTGTTTCCTAAAGCCCCTTTCCCATAGGATGCTCTGGGGTTCCAATGGTGCCTGGGATTGTCTCTTTGTTGCTCAACACTTCTCATGAGCCTTCACGTGCTGATATTTGCTGGTCAGAAGCAGTGGGAGCTCCTCGGGAGCCTGCTTGTTTTGCCAGTAGGAAAGAATGGATGGGATGCTGCCAGTTCCAGCCAATGCATGCTGAGGATGGATGCTGTGTGGTTACTCACTGTTGGGCAAAAGGGGATCCTTTTACCACTCCCAAACTTAAACCTGTTTAAATTAAGGCTATAAGGTAGGGTTTCCTCATACTAGAACAAAAATCTCAGTTTATAACTTACCATCACATTTAAGCACTCTGGAAAGAGAACATTTGCAGCACTGCATGAGCAGGTTTCATGCTGGAGTTTTCCATATGCCAAAATTCTTTTATTTGACTTTTCTTTTCCCTTTTTTCCTCTTTATTTTTGACCCACTTGTTATTTCCATGGCTCTGAAGTCACCACTCTTCTTCAGGGAGCAGCTTGAGAGGTTTGAATAGCAATGTCTGCTGTACAATACTGCAGGGGTTTGTTGGCTGCATTCTTCTCAGCAGCTTTGAAAGTCACTAATAAGGAAGTGAAAAGGAGACGGATCCTGAAGATCCTGGGTTTCACTTGTGTTCAATCGCTTGGAGGGTTCGGATGGGACAGAGTGCCTTGAATGTGCAAGAGCAGATAGTAGTGAAGCTCTTTGGATAGGAAGGAAAAGGTAGTGCCAGAATAATTCCCTCTCTCTTTTCTTCCCCTTTCCTCATTTCCAAGTAATTTAGGAGCCATTATTTTAAATATATCTAAATAATCAAGAAGCTAAGAGAGAAACAGGAAGTTATAGAATGAGGAAAAGCTCCTCTGAATGTGTAAAAGGATGGTGACAACACAGTTCAGTGTTCCTCCTTTTGTGGGCTTATATAAACATCTGGGGCTCACCCCAAAGCAGGATGTGCGGGAATGGGAGTCGCCCCAGCACTGCATAAAGGTACACGTGCAGATTTGATGGTGTGTGTGTCTTTATGCCCTTTGGTTTTAGGTTTGAGGTAGCTTTATATCTGGTGTGTGTTTAATTTTGGTTGATGATATTATTACACCTACAAATGCCCAGGCTGAATCACTGTCTGGGGTCAGTGTGGAACCAGGATCAGAGATAGGTTTATGACAGAAGACTTTCTGTGCCTTGTTTGAATTATCAGCTTAGAAATGTCTCTTGGCAAGGTCCAGCATGGCTTTAGTCTGCCCCTGGCAGTATTAACAGGGGGATGATGTCTTGTCCTGCTGCTCTGCTCCTACACCAGGTAGGTTATGGGGTCTCGGCTGACACGGGTGTTGCTTGTCTTAGTTATGAAGCTGTGTTAGCAGCAAGGTGTGAATGCAGAGCAACGACAGGCTTCTGCCACTGGGCTTAGCATAAATAGTATGGTTTCTACCAATTTCAAAGCACTATGAAGCTACAGTACCAAAATACATTGCATGATACTAACCAGCTAAATACATCTCTTGGAGGTTGTACTTTATTACACCTGAGGCCAGCTACTAGAGATGCCTGGAGCCAACTTGAGATCCAAACACCAAAGAGGAACCCACTTAGATTATACATCTGCAGTCATTTGTTACAGATACATCTGAAGAGGAATCTTCTGGGGGACTTTTGCTCCAGGTTTTGGCTGCTTACTTTGTGACACAGAGGTGTAAAATCAGTGCCTCCTACTTCTTCTCTTCAGTAGAACCTATTGAAAAGCTTTATGGAGTACCTACTCTTTGGCCACCTTATATATATATATATCTGACTCAGGAATGAGAATGTAGGAGTAGAATTCCAAAGCTCAGGTACAGTAAAGGAGTCTTACACTTGCTAAAGGTGCAGACCTGTCTTTATTCTAAAGAATAACTCAAGTGCAGAAGAATGCTCATGCTTTCTTCTTCATTTTCTCTTTCATTTGCCATTGCTTCAGTGATTCTGTTCATCCCTGAGCCTGCCTTCATCAGAGCTGAAACTACACAAATCTCTTTTCTCCTGGCAATAGAAGTAACCTCTGATCGCCAGCAGGTGGGATTTCCTGCCCTGTATCTTCACCCAGTCTTAGTTACTAGAGCTTGAAAAGTGACAAATCACTGCCACTGACTGAATCCTCTGTATTTTATAGCAACTCCCTACCTGTTCTTCTGGAACATTCTATGAGGTTTGTTACTATTGGATGTAGCTGGGCTCAGGAGCCAGTGTGCTTTGCCCAAGAAAGATTGTTGGAGGTTTACATTTAGCAAACCCCCTTTGTGAGTTGAGTCCTGTCTAGTCAGATGTGGTCAGCATGAGGGCAGGAGCTCAGAAGGACATGAGGAGTGCAGTGCTTCAGAACGCTTGGGCATCTCTATGGAAGAATGATAGTTTAGTTAGCTTTAGTTGATATCTGAAGGAGATTTAAGTGTTACTGAAGTGAGGGAATCTATACAATACACAAACCTGCTTAGCACGAGGTACTTGAAACGTGGTGTATCTTGAGACTGCTTATTCCCCTTCTTGAACTCGCCTTTGTTGAACATCCTAGTTCACCTGATGGCATGTATGGGTCAGGCTTGTTTGTGACTCCTCCTATGGACGTGTTCCAGGTAGGCTGATGCCATTCTCCCCTCTAGCAGTTTTTAGGCACCCCATTCCCAAAGCTTTTCTACATCACCCAGCCCTGGTGCATCCCACAAGGGGAAGGCTGGCTTGCATGCTCATCTTTCCTGCTTCTTTGGCAATCAGTGCCTCTGCTCTTCCCATGAATTACTGGCCAAGTGCTTCTGGTCTGTAGCTGAGGGCTCTGCAGAGGGATGAGGAGAAGCTCTTCTTGGTGGATGAAGACAGAAACTCAGCACATCGTTTGAAACACAGGCACAGAGGAGAGGGCAGGGTCAATGGAGCTTCACTTCCAAACAGCCGGAACTTCATCCCTTCTTTCCCCTCTGGTGCTTTCCAGAATCACTGCCCCCCCTTGTTATGTTTCTCTGACAATTATGAAGGCAAAACACTCTCATAGCTGATAAGAGGTAGGTTTGTAATAGGTGGGATAGTGAGTTCTTGGCTTCTTGCTTTCCCAGCTTGTAGCCCCAGGTAACAACCTGACCTTTGGTGCGGTGTCCGTCACCCTCAGCTCTCCCAGTTAGCTTGCTTTTATCCGTAGGGAGGGAGGGTGGATCCCACACCTTTACAATCAGTGCTTTTCTTGTGCTTGTCTCTGAGTGCACAAGCAAGGGGTTGAAATCCCACTTAGCAGCAGCTTATTCATCCTGAGTTTTCCCAGGTCAGATGAATTCAGTCTCTGGAACACACAAACCTCTTCCTTAGCGAGGCAGCTTTCTGTCAGCCTTTTCTTTTTCTCCATTTTCTCTTTTGTTCATTCCCCCATTATATGCATTAGAGGTGTTCATTTGCTTGGTTTTATTTTCTCCTTTATGGAATCATGGGTAGTTTCATTGCAACTCATCTCTTTCTGTTTGTTTCGTATAGGGCTGGTAGTGCAGGATCATTCAGACCCCCTGTTCAGTTCATATGCCTATAAGTCCCACTACCTACTGAATGAGTCAAATCGTGCTGAGTTGATGAAATTACCTATGATTCCTCCTCCTTCGTCAGCTTCCAAAAAGAAATGTGAGAAAGGTAACCAAAATAGTTTCTTTCTCTTTAATTTTCTTTTGCTTTTTCCTATTGTTTCTCTCCAACTCCACTCGAGGAATGTCTGCTTGTCAAGCACCACTTATTGCTTTCCAGTGAACTTCACTCATTGATTATTGTGAGCCTGTGTTCATGTTGTTGGCAATTTGGTTTTGTTTTTGATTCCAAAAGGGCTTAAAATAATTGCTGTCACTAAATTCTCCTTGAAAGAGGGACAATCCCTTTCTATCTGACCTAGGCTGCTCCAGCTTGCAGGAAGCTATTGACACTGAATGTGAATAGGAGGCAAATAGAGCTTGATGTTGTTGCAGTTCAGTGCTTACCAAGGATGATGTGAAACAGCTTCTTAAATTGGTTTTAGGTATGGAAGAAGAGGGGGGATGTTCTGTGTCTGACCTTCCAGGCTGCTTGTGCAGAGTCTGAGGGAAGAAAGGGGTTTTCAGGTGGAATGAGGGTGGGAACCGTGGCTGGAGGATGGCCCAAGTTGGAATTAGTGAGGTTTTGCCTTTGCATGTGTCCATTCACCCCCAGGCCTCTCGTCCCACCTCTGCTAGACTGAGACCACCGGTGCTCCTTCCTCTCCCTTGGGATGGGTGCTCGATCCCTGAAGTGAATCACAGAATCATGGAATGGTTTGGGTTGGAAAGGACCTTGTCCTATCCCTATATCCCTTATATCCCAAAGCTCCTCTCCAGGTTTCCTGTAGCCCCTTCAGGCACTGGAGCTGCTCTAAGGTCTCCCCTTAAGGAGCCTTCTCTTCTCCAGTCTGAACCAGCCCAGCTCTCTCAGCCTGGCTCCAGCCCTTGCAGCATGTCCTCTGGCCTCACTCCAACAGCTTCATATCCCTCTGGATACCTCATGGAGATGCTGGGGCATCCTGGAGACACAACTCTTGTCTGGATGAAATAGATGTAATACTTTATTCCCCATAGAAATTGGGTTCCCTGAGGGTGTTCAGAGTTGGTGCCCCATTACCCCCGCTGCAGTTAGGTTATTTCAGACACTGCTAGATCCCTGCCTGTCGGTAGTTCCTGGAATTCCTGAAAACACAAATTATTTTGAGCCCTCTGCTTAGCTTGAGCAATATCTCACTAATGCATCCCGAGAGCAACGTGTTGGGGTTTTACTCTTGCTTAGCATTGGAAGTCTTGTGTTTGGTTTTGTTTGGTTTTTGCATCCCTTGGCATTTTCCCATCTCGGATATAACATTGCAGTGATTTACACCGGGTCTGTATTTCCTCTGAAGCAATCATTTGCAAAAGACTCTTTCAAAAGTGAAAATTCTCTCTGATGGGTTTGGGAAGCTCTGGAAAAATCCCTAGGGTTGGATTTGCTTGTTCTTAGCAGAGGAAATACAGGATTGCTCATGCAAGTGGTTTGTTTAAGGAATGCTTTTTGTGACATGCACCAAGCGATGCGATGATACACTGCTGGAAGTCTATAGGTGGCCAAGATTTTCTGGTAAATGTTTGGAAGTTGCTATTCCCACTTCTTTGGAGCTTGTGATTGAAGATTCCTTGAAATACTCTTGAGTCTCTCCCAGGTTTTTCCATCTGGGACACGAAAACTTGTTACTGAAAATTACATCCCTATAAAAATATGTGTATTTAATATATTTACATGCAGAAAGTATTACTCTGTGGGTTATGTATCGTTATTGTATGAGCTGCTCTGTTAGTTTAGAGATGAGCTGGGCCTCTCCATGTTTAATCCAGCCACCCAAATAGAACCCAGCCAAGTCAGTGCAAACCGGAGAAGTGAATGTGAATCACTGCGCCTTTGTGCACCAGAGGAGCTCTGGGGCCAGCTGGTGGGGTCTCATCCTGTGTTATGTGCTCTGCTCCTAGTGGAAAACTTCCCTTTCTGGGGGGAAATTGCCACTGCAGTTCTTTTGGAATGTCCTTGGTACAGAAAAGCATTGCTCAACCTATAGGCTGCGGGGTCTGATGCACACTAACTGGTGGCTGGGGTTCAGTCCTAACAATGTTGATTGCGAAGGGGTTTCTCTTAACCAATTTGGGGGGTTTCTCCATTGGTTTGGCCATCACCAAAGAAATAAAGCAAAGGTTGGGCCATGACCAAAGACGTGGAATCCAGCGGCACTGCTCTCGGATGCAGTGCTTTCCTTGGGAATGCTGGCTTCAAAATAGCTGCCTTTTTAGTGTATCTGTGCTGTAGGTGAGAGCCACAACTCGCCCATTGGTCGCTGCCCAGTCCTTTTGAACCAACATTGTTACTTTGGACTTGATCCCTTTCTCTTGCCATGTTTTCCTGTGGGGGACACGAGAATGTGGAGTGGATGAGTGTTGGGGGGGGGGGGGAGCAAATCCTCACTTCTATAAACCAAGCAGGCTTTCTTTGTTTAAAGGTGGAAAGCTGTTGTGCTGTGAGTCCTGCCCAGCTTCCTTTCACCCCGAGTGTCTCAACATAGAAATGCCAGAGGGATGCTGGAATTGCAATGACTGTAAAGCTGGCAAGAAGCTGCGGTACAAGCAGATCGTTTGGGTCAAGCTTGGGAATTACAGGTAAGTCATTAATGCTTTGGATGGCTTTAATGTGCTGTAGAATTCCAGGAAGATCATAGAATCATAGAATAGTTAGGGTTGGAAAGGACCTGAAGATGACTCACATCAGCTCAGTCCTTGTAAACAAGAAGTAGAAACAGAGTAATTCATCTGCTTCGTGTTGGATATTGATGTCAGCTTGACATTACATTCTCCCTCTTATTCCAGGCACTGATGGACACTTGGTTGTGCTTATGTTTGCTCTATAGAGTGTAGTAGTGATGTGGAGAACCAGGGGCTGTCTTTAGAAGGAGGATGTCGTGGCTTGTGTTGGCTGTTAGTCACCCCCAGGAACACAAGCACTTTATGGGTGATCTTAGAAACCCACCCTGATGCCAGCTTTCCCAAAGTTTGGAGTAAGACCTTGTCTCGTGTTGTGCATGGTGCTCGGAGCCTCGATTGCATGTGGCAGGAATTCCTTCCTTTAGGAAAAACTGGCTTTGATTTCTCAGCCCAACCTCTCAGAACTGGCTCAGGGAACTGAGGTTCTTCTCTCTCTTTGTACTTTGCAGGTGGTGGCCAGCAGAGATCTGCAATCCCAGGTCTGTGCCTCTCAACATACAGGGCCTCAAACATGATATCGGGGACTTCCCAGTATTTTTCTTTGGTTCACATGACTACTATTGGGTACACCAGGGCAGAGTTTTCCCTTATGTTGAAGGAGATAAAAGCTTTGCTGAGGGGCAAACTAGTATTAACAAGACCTTCAAGAAAGGTAAAATCAAACAAAGTTTATAGTGGTTTATGACAAAAATTCCACGTGTTTGTGTCTCCATCACCACTTAACCTGCATGGGAATATTCTGTGACTAGTGTTCTGTGTTCACCTACAATGCAAGCGTTTCGTAGCTCCCTTGACTGCAGATAAAACTTGTTTCTTTAAGTGCCTACCCATTGTGTGTCGTTGTGGGCAAGTGCAATTCTTCCACAGGCTGGGAAATGTATAGATGGAGCTGGGGCTCTGCTGCATGGAATCATTGTTCGGTAGCTGTACTGCAAAGTACCTGATGATAGTTTCATGATACACTGCAATAACTCATTCTTAGCTTGTTGGGTTTTGTTTATGGAGTTTTGTTCCTAGCTTTTAAAAAGAGAAATGAAAATACGTACATGTGTTGATGTGGTTAACAGCTACTGGTGCTAATGACTTTCTATTTTGATCTCCCTTGCACAGCACTTGAAGAAGCAGCAAAGCGCTTCCAGGAACTGAAAGCACAAAGAGAAAGCAAAGAGGCATTAGAAATTGAAAGGAATTCAAGGAAACCTCCGCCATATAAACACATTAAAGTGAGTTGGCTTCTTTCTTTTCCTCCTTTCATTGCGTGCCTGGGTCAGCTGGGTATTTAAATCAATATTTGGAGGTATTCAGAGCATTGTGTGCTTCAGGAAATTCCAAGAAATCATTTTGCTGTTCCTTTCAGTCATCTTTTGTTCTGACTTATAATGGCTGAGTGTTTGTGACAGAGCATTTACAGTTGAAGAGCAGTGTCACCTTAGGTAGAAACTGCCTGGTTGTGAGCTTGTCTTGTGTCTTAGATACCTCCCGGCTACTGACATGTGCCATCCTCTGTTAACACAGCCCTCAGCACTAGCAGGGGTGCCAACTGCTCACCCTGCCCCTTTGCCAGCCGCTTTGGGCACAAAGGACTTGATGTTGTTCCTTTAATGGTTTTAGTTGGAAGGAATCCCCGTGATGTACTTGATAAACCTGGCTTGCACTGATTTCCTCAATCAGTGATTTCACTGGGAGGAGACTCAGGCTGTACTGTCATGAGTTTTGGTGTTCTTCACTTAAGTCACTTACTGCTGGCTTCTCTGAACAGTGTGTGTCCCTGGTTACGTTCATGGTTGAGTGACAGGTAGTGGACAACCAGCTGTTGGAATCATCTCCCTAGGGAAGTGGATTCCCCAGCACTGGACACTGTTAAGATTCAGCTGGTCAGGATCGTGGGACAGCTAGTCTAGGTCATGCTTTGCCTAAAAAAGGTTGGACCAGATGATCCTTCAGGTCCTTTCCAATGGAGCAGTTACATCCGTGTTCTTTGTGCATTGTCTTCATCATCGATTCCCTTTTCCCTTTGCTCCACAGTCCAACAAGGTGATAGGGAAGGTTCAGATTCAGGTGGCTGACCTGTCGGAGATCCCTCGCTGTAACTGCAAGCCCTCGGATGAGAACCCCTGTGGCCTCGAGTCAGAGTGTCTGAACAGGATGCTGCAGTATGAGTGCCATCCCCAAGTGTGCCCTGCAGGAGAGCGGTGCCAGAACCAGTGTTTCACCAAAAGACTCTACCCTGATGCTGAAATCATCAAAACTGATCGACGGGGATGGGGCCTCAGGACAAAAAGGAGCATTAAAAAGGTAGAATTACAAAGGGCAAAGGCAACCTTGTCCTGAATTGAAGATGATGAAATCCGAGAGAGCTGGAAAGTGTAGAAAAGGCAAAGAGATCCTGAACTGATTCTTTTCCCAATAGAACCAACGTGGTACTGAGCTGTATGCACAGGCAGCGTGTAGGATAACCCACAGTGCAATGTCAGGATGAAAGCTTTGTGGATAGTCATTTAAGCTGTGAATGTGCTGCTTTTATCCATTTTTACAAAAATTTCTCTCTTTGGCTTTTTAAAGTGTAGCTTACAGTCTCTAGAAATGTGTGATAGAAGCATTATGCTGCTGTCCTCGTTTTGAGCAGGGTTATTGCTTAGACCTGGTGCACACACTCACATCTGCCTACGAGAGTGTTACATTTCCATGCTTGTTGTGATGATTGGAGTATGTTTTTATCGGAAATGCTTTTTTTCCTGTGCTGCTTCCCTTTAGGATAGGAAGGAGATGATAAACCCATGCTTACCTTGTTCTCCTTCCCTGCCAGGGTGAATTTGTGAATGAATATGTTGGTGAGCTGATTGACGAGGAGGAGTGCAGACTGCGCATCAAGCGCGCGCATGAGAACAGCGTGACCAACTTCTATATGTTAACTGTAACAAAGGTACACATTACACCTTGTTCAGTGTAAGCTGTTGATGCTTGAAGCTAGGGGCAAAATGCTGGCAGAAGCGTTGTTCCGTGTTTGCTGTTACCCTTCTATCCACACCTGTGTGTTTCCGTTTAATGCAGTGGGTGAGGAGGTGAAACAGAGAACCTGTATCTCAGGTTGTGCCTGTTTCACATCGTAGCATCAATATTCAGGCTGTCTTTCATTAACTCCTAAGGGAAAACTTAGCACTTGGAACCAGTATATAAACTAAGTGTATTTTTGCTGCCTTGGCCATTAGTAATCACTTGTTGTTTCACCTTTTTCTTCATAAGTACTTGACCATGTCTTTGTCTTTTGCTCTGAAGGACCGGATCATAGATGCTGGCCCAAAGGGGAATTACTCTCGGTTTATGAACCATAGTTGTAACCCAAACTGTGAAACACAGAAGTGGACAGTGAACGGGGACATTAGAGTTGGACTGTTTGCTCTTTGTGACATTCCTGCAGGTAAGAAGATGCACCGTTCTGCACCTGTACTTCTGTCTCAATGGCTGTAACTGGCTGTGGTGGCCTTCCTCTTAAATTCCATAACACCAGCAACGTTTATAGGAACTTTGTCATTCATTGAAGCAGAGACAAATATTTGAGTTCTGGGAAACTGTAGTTGGAGATTTTGAAGCTGAAAGCTGCTGTTAAAGCTTACTCTAGGCTTTGCTGCCAACTACAGTGTTAACTCTGTCCTGTAAACGCTTAGCACAGTACTGATCTTTCATCAGGATCTGTCTGGGGTGATATTATCTTTCCATGTTCAGTGTTTCACCTGATCTCCCGTCGTGCCTGGCTCTGTGTGATAGTGGAGTCGATGAAATCAGTGCATTGTTTCCTTCCAAACACATTGCTGCTGGATCTGCAGGCTAAACCTGATGGATGCCTCCCCACAAGCCTTGTCGTTCCTCAGTGGCTCTGTGGGTGAATTGTTTTCCCTTCATGTTGTAGGGATGGAGTTGACCTTTAATTACAACTTGGATTGCCTGGGCAATGGGAGGACAGAGTGTCATTGCGGAGCAGAAAACTGCAGTGGTTTCCTCGGGGTGCGTCCAAAGGTACGTGGGTGAAAACTGAAGCTTCTCCTCCCGGATCCAGTGAGAGCAGAGCAGGGCAGGGAGGTTCTTGCTTGATTTAACTCTTTAGTTCAGGTT
Organism: Ara ararauna; assembly: GCA_028858755.1. NCBI lineage: Eukaryota > Metazoa > Chordata > Aves > Psittaciformes > Psittacidae > Ara > Ara ararauna. Next base: position 7,500,684 of record CM054390.1, read on the forward strand.
GGCCAAAGAAGTGGTGAATGCTCCATCCCTGGTAGTCCAGGCCAGCCTTGGGTGACATGGTCTAGTGTGAGGCATCCCTGCTCATGGCAGGGGGTTGGAACTGGATGATCTTAAGATCCTTTCCAACCCAAACCATTTTGTGGTTCTATGATTCTAATACTTTCCACCTTTGACAGTCTCTAAAGGCACAGTAGTCCTGTTGTGTCAACGGTGGAGTTCATGCACCAAACTGTTAATTCAGACACACGTGGATGAACATTTCTGGCTTCTGTAGCTTAAACTCTTATTTGGGGTGGATTTAGTTTAAGCAGAGTTCATGCAAATAATAACCAGAGTGATTAATTGTAATGCAGGGGGTTTATAAAGTGACTGTATGCTCTGATCTTTGTAATTGCCAGACAGCATTTGCAACAGCAAATGAAGAGAAGGTGAAGAATGCAAAGTTAAAGCAGAAGAAGAGGAAAATAAAAACAGAGCAGAAGCAGATGCATGAAGACAACTGCTTCCAGTGTGGAGATGGGGGAGAGCTTGTCATGTGTGACAAAAAGGACTGTCCCAAAGCATACCACCTCCTATGCCTTAACCTGACTCAACCCCCTTTTGGTAAGAGCAGTCCTGTGCTTTCCTCTTCAGCTTTCCTTCCTGCAGTGTCAGAGCTGAAATGCAGCGTTCATTTAGGTTAAAAGCAGCCTATTTGCTTTTGCAGTGCTACTCATTTTTAGGCATCCATCAGGTGGCAGTGCTCTGACATGATGGTGTTGTAATACTTCATGGTCTCTAATGTGTTTAATTTAGCTACTGCTAAAGGATGGCACATACCATCTGTTTGATTTCTCCATGCTAAGGCACAGTTTTCTGTAGCCAGGGTTCAGGTTATTCAATAATACAACATCTTAATCCCATGGTAGGATTTGGGAAGAGCCTTTATCTCTTTAATCTTCCTGATTCCAAAGACTTTGATGAAAATCATTGGAAGTCCAGATCAGTCTAGGCTTAAATTATCCAAGCGGCTGTCACGAGTGAAGCTGAAGGAGCAGCAAGAAGCTTTTGATTTCCCTTTTTCCTATGCTTAGTGCACCTCTGTAGCCTGACAGTTGAGCATATGGTCATAGAAAGACATGTCTGCATGGTTTGGGGATCTGGGGCTTTTATGCTCCAACATATTTTTACCCAATTTATTCTTCTTGTAGCCATTTCTCACTTATTTTCCAAAACTAATGCATTCAGGCTTCCATTCAAGTGAACTACAGCTTAGTTTGTAGATACTGATCTGGGCTTGCTCACATAGGTAAGAGATGCTCACAAATCAAACCCAACTCCCCTTGCAAGGCTGTTTGGTGTTTTGATGCCAGAGGAGGTTGAGCTCTCTTTATTTTGAGCTCTGGTTATGCACACTTTGAGCCAAGTGAGGCCTAAAAGGTGTACAATGTCTGTTGGACATGAGAAGCAGAAGTGGCAAGTACAGTAAGAGCTGGTTTTCCTGAGCTTCCTTTGCATTCATCTGCACAGTTACAACATGGAGTAAAGGCTAAAGGCCGGTGCTAAACACGCTAATGCAAGCTTCCTGTCTGTCTCTCTTCCCTCCCCCTCCCGTCCTCAGGAAAGTGGGAATGTCCGTGGCATCAGTGCGACGTCTGTAGCAACCCTGCCGTTTCCTTCTGCGAGTTCTGCCCTCACTCCTTCTGCAAAGACCACGAGCAGGGAGCGCTGGTGCCGTCGGCGCTGGACGGCCGCCCCTGCTGCTCCGCGCACGACCCCAAGTCTCCTGTGGCACCTGAGTACTGGAGCAAGATCAAGTGCAAATTGGAAGCACAGAACCCCGCTGAAGAAGCAAAGGAGTGAATTTGGTTACAAACAGCCAAGGGAAGGGGAGAAGAGAGGGGCAGGCAGGCGATGAACTCAAAGAGACTGCTGGACACATTCAGTCTTCGGCATCGTCGTGTGCGGACTGGGATCGGGACCATTTCCTCTGAGCGAGCAGAAGCAGGCGGTGGTGGTTGGGTTTTGTTGTTTGGTCTTTCTTTTACCCTTGAATGTGCTACAGCAGCTCTTACTGTGGGCAACCAGAGACGTCTTGGCCTTCAAAGGAGAAACCTTTTGACAGTGAAAAGAATATTCCGTTTCAAACCTGTTCTCTTGAGTGTAGAAAGCGAATCATAGCAGCATATTTATTTATTTAACTTCTAAAGGGTTTTGGAAGATCTGGCTTTGCTCAGGCATCTTGGCTTTCGAAACAAAGCAGCAAAGCCAAGGTCACTTCTATGTTTAGTTTATGGCAAGGACAAAGCCTCCCCACTCTGTAATGCTGAGGTGCCACATGGGCAGATGCGGGGTTCAGACCAGGTGACCCTGAAATGCCTCTATCCCAGTGTTTACTTTTATAAGGCATTTGGAGAAGGTAGGTTATATTCATGTTAACCTGTGGATGTTGTTGTCAAGCTTTTCCGATGAGGAATGAGGTGGGTGACTTCTTGGAAGTGCTCATAATGCTGGATCTGGCATAGGTGAAGGAGGGCAGGAATTGCAGCTCCCTGCTGGAGCTGTAAGTGGGTGTTTGCAGGCAGGTGGAACTGCAGAAAGAGCTTAATGGCACAATGGTCATTCCATTATCCTGCCTAACGTGGAAAACTCTTCCTAGTCAGGAGAGCCTCGGCCTGCAGCACACTGGGAACTGAAGTCTTAATCCTGCCCATGGGAGCGCTGTCATTGAGTTCTGTAGAGGGAGGAGGACAAATACCTGCTCTGTTCGTAGGTATTTGTCACCTGCCAGGTTTGTGCTTGTTTCCCTGCTGTTGCATTCGTGTGATTCCTTCCTGCTGCCTTCCCAGACTCCCATTAGCTTCAAATCCAAGGAGATTTGAGCACTGAAGGAATCAGACCCATGTGTGTGTTTGCTTTGGTTGAATGCTTAGGTATTATTTTTGCTGAGAGATCTTCTGGCTTTAATCTTTGTTAATGGAGCTAAGGAAAATCTCAGCGCTTCTTCAATGAACAGGGTATTTTCTGCCTGGGTCACAGGCTGTGTTCACAGCAGCCAGCTTGAGCCTCCTGAAACAGTTCTCTCGTGGATTTCCTCTGGTGGAGAGGCTTTTGAAGGGGCTGCTCCAGCAGGAGTAGGTTCCTTTAAGAACCTATTCCCTTCTCTTTCTTGCGCAAGGAGCCTGGAGAACTGCTTTCCCCTTTGGTGAGCCCTTCACCCAAGCACTGTCTCCCCTGCCCTGGTACAGTTAGAGCGCGCTTCTGACGTGTGTACTTGAGAATGAGATATTGAGGATAAGCCTGAAGAGAAGGGGTGAATACCAAGTGTTGCTGGCATCTGACTGATTGAAGCCTTTGGATTAAGAACCGTGTCTTTAGGGAACCTCCAGAAATGTGGTGACTTCTCAGTTAAGCGAATCAAAGGCTGAAGAAGTACATGTGAGGTGGTAGAAGGTGCCTTGCCTCTGGCTGGTGTCTTAGCCCTCAGATTAGGGGTTGGAATCTGTTTGCGTGCAATTGTACATGACAGAATACACTACAGTGCCATTAATTGAGCCAGCAGCTTATCTCCTGAGCACTCATGGGTGCTTTGGGTCTACCTGGGGGGGTCAGTTCTGGTACAGAGCCTCCTGGGCTCTGCAAAGCACTTCATCTTGTGGTCCGTACTACAGAGAACGTCAGAAACACTAATGTTGCTTGAGAGCAGTGCTCTATTTTGGTACTTTTTACACAACAAAAACCCTTTACAAAAAAGGTCTTGTCTTTTCCTTCCCATTTCCAGTGATAAATGTCTCTTTTTAAGCTCTTACTGGGGGTGTTTGCCCTTTTCAGCAGTTCCAAACATAGCTCTTGCTGCAGTAAGGCCCAATGTGTTTACTTCAGCTTATTTATTAGGTTTTAATCATGTTCAGATGATGTTCTCTTGGGAATACAGAGCGTGGCTGTGGGGCGAGTGCAGTTTTCACTGTGTCCATGGTGGGAATGGTGTGAGAGCACCAGGACCCCCTTCATGAGCACTCCACATGGTGGGGAGTAGAGGGATGAGAGCCATGGACCATCCTTCACCTCACAGGCCACACAAAGGTTCACAGAAGGCTTAAAACCATGTAAAATGCTGTGAATTGAGGGTTGCTGCTGCTCCTGTGCCATGCACTTGAGGTCTGCGTTCATTTTGTCCTCAAATTTCCTGCAGGTGCTTCTTTTTTCCACCAAAAAACTAAGATTAAGCATAGCCAAAAGCTGGAGCAACGGGAGATTGATTTATAAGGAGCAAAGAGCCTGAACTGGATTTCACGCTCTTGGAGAGAAGGTGAATCTTTAATGTTCTGAGATAAGAAAATGCCTCAGTGAAGCATCTTCTTGACTGTAGGGTTGTTCTATTTGCCAAACACAATGTTCAAACACACATTTTAACCCAATCTCAGCAAACTCGATAGTGATAATGGCATTCTTTCGTAAGGAAGAGGTTTAATGGATGCTGTAATTGGCATCAAGGGGGAGCTGTATCCTCAACTGGGAGAAGTAATACTGGGTGATAATTTGGCTGTTTCATGCTGATGCCTGGAAGAAATCCCCAGGCCTGCTGTGATTTTGGTTGCGAGCTTGAACCTGCTGTTGAAGACTCAGTTATTCCTTCACCGCAATGCACTGTCATGCTTTTCCCTTGCTTTGTCTCCCATTCCCAAGGGAGCACCGTGCTCTGGCTCCCTCTCCACCACCCGCGTGCTCCCCTTTGGTGCAGCCTCAAGGCTGCTGTGTGAAGTGAACAGGATTCGTTGGTTTACTGGGGCTTTTACTCTAGGTTGCACCTTAGCACAGCACAGACCATGGCCAAATGCTGGTTGACTCCCTACATCCATGGTGCAAGCATTTAGTTGTAGCTTTCAGGTCATTTATGTAGACTTGTCCTCTCAATAGACTGTTGAAGGCATTTGCAGCTCAGGAAGGAGAAAGCTAAAGGCAATTTTGGGGGCAAATTCCCTTCTTTGGTCACCACCCTGGTCTTGGAGATACCTGTTGAAATGGAGTAGCAGGGCCGGAATGTTGGATTTTGGCCTTTCTTCTGAGAGAAAACCCTTCTTTGTATGTTTCATTTCAGGATAGAATGGGAAAGACCCAAGTCCTAGACGTACTGAACAGCATCAAATCTGTATATATTGAATCTTTACAGAACTATGTGGGTTGGGTGGGGAGGAGGGCGGGAGGGGGTGTCCAGCGCTGGTACGAAGTAGTCACTTTAACATTGAAACCTCTGCCTCATTGAATTCAGGGTTTAATGTACTTGAAGCTCTGCGGTTCCTTCTACAGCTTTGTTTTGTTTGTTTTATTTATGCATCCTTTTTGTATCCTCCATTGAAAACGTCTTTTGCCTTCCCTCAAGTTCCTTCCTGCTCCCGCCGGACACTGAATCTGTGGCCCATGGAAAGGGAGCAGTTTCCAGGCTCGAGAGGCGGCAATGTGGGGTGATGCCATTCAGCTTTCGGGTTTCCCTTGGCTTTCCCCTACTTCTGTGTAGCAAAAAAACCATTTGCACTTCCAATACCCTCCTCCGCTTTGGATGGATTCACAATGGCCTGAGTATAAAGAGGAAGGTAAAAAATACCCTAACGAAATAAGGCGTTTCCTGTTATGTTCTATTCCTGAGTGTCGAGCTCAGGTTTTATTACCCCGTGAGGGGGCTGTGCTGTGGGGAGAGGGATGCAAAGCCTCTGTGCTCTGCACAGCAGACGTTGTGTGCTTCATATGAACTCCAAAAGGGAAATCATGTTTGAATTTGCCAAAGCCATTCGCTCCTTCACCGCCTCTGCTGTGGTTCTGGCTCCCGGTTACCAACAGGCTATAGGGAACCGTTCCCGATCTTGTCTCATTCCTGGTGTCACTCTTCCTTCTCAATCCAAGGGTGTGTGGGGCGCGGGGCTGCCGTTGGCATCCAACCCCGTTTGCACAAGACAGCTACGTGCAGATCCCGTTTCCATCCCCGTGTGGTCTCGAGCGGAGCGGTGAGGATGCCCTTTGTAGAGTCGTTATCTCCATAGACTTTATCTGTACCAAGCCTTGTAGATCCTGTGAAATGTTCTTTTAAGGCAATCACTCGAGTCTTTCATAGCAAAAGCATCCATATTCACTGAAGCCAGTATCTTAAAGAGTCCTTGGGAGTCGCCTAGAAGCTCTTGCCACTAAGGGAGTAGCGTTCACTTTCCCTGGCCATGTTCCATTGGGGCATTAACTGTATTATGACTTGATGTTGCCGCATAGACTTTGAGGTAGCCGATATTTGGGGGGTTTTGTTGTTCGGCCTATGTTCTGCATAGTGTGAAACCTGTAAAGCTTGGTTAACCCTGTACATAGGTAGCTGACTGTCACCTAGTTATAGCGTACCTAGACTTGCCTGTAATATTCTAGCTTCTTACTGAATGTGTGTGATGGTAGGAACCATATAATTTTTGTACATTCTATTTCCGGAGATGTTGCCTTTTTTTATTTTACAACTACTTTGGAATTCGGATGTGGTTTTTGCTTCCGTGAGGATTCATTTGGAAAGGTTTTTAAATGACATTCCACTGATCTGAACTTTTGCTTGAGGTTGACTTCAATAAATCGTTCTGAATGTTCCAACGACCAAAAAGGCTTTTCCCTCCCTCTTGTCTTGGGGTGGGGAGGAAGAACGTGGGTTCACCCTGCTCCTGAGGGAGCTCCCTGTGTGGTTCCTAAGGGAACCGCTCCCCTTGGGGTTCCCCCTTGGTTCCAGTGGGAAGAGGTCCCCTCAGGGCTCCCTGTTCACTTCCTATGGGAACCGCTCCCCTCGAGGCTCCCTCTTGGTTCCTACGGGAACCACTCCCCTTGGGGCTCCCTCTTAGTTCTTATGGGAACCGGTCCCCTCGGAGCTCCCTGCTCGTTTCCTATGGGAGCTGGTCCCCTCAGGGCTCCCTCCCGGTTCCTATGGGAGCCGCTCCCCTCGGGGCTCCCTCCCGGTTCCTATGGGAGCCGCTCCCCTCGGGGCTCCCTCCCGGTTCCTATGGGAGCCGCTCCCCTCGGGGCTCCCTCCCGGTTCCTATGGGAGCTGGTCCCCTCAGGGCTCCCTCCCGGTTCCTATGGGAGCCGCTCCCCTCGGGGCTCCCTCCCGGTTCCTATGGGAGCCGCTCCCCTCGGGGCTCCCTCCCGGTTCCCATGGGAACCGCTCCCCTCGGGGCTCCCTCCCGGTTCCCATGGGAGCCGCTCCCCTCCCTTCCTATGGGATGCGGTCTCCCCAATGGGCCAAGCGGCCTCCCCGCCCCTGCGATAGGAAGGGCCGCGCCGGCTCCGCCCCGGGCAGGGCGGTGCGGGGCCGGCGGTGCTGCCATGCGGCGGGCGGGCGGCGCGGCGGAGCTGGCGGCCGAGGCTGCGGTGCGGGCCGTGCTGCTGGCAGCCTTCGTGTGAGTGAGAGCGGGGCACGGCGCGGGCCCTGCCCCGAGCCCCGGCCCCGCCGCCTGAGCGGTTCCTGTCCCCTTCCCTCCGCAGCATCATGGAGTTCCTGCCGCCGTTCCAGCGCGTGGTGCAGCCCGAGGAGATGTGGCTCTATCGGAACCCCTACACGGAGGCGGATCGAGTGCCCGCGCTGCCCATGTTTGTGAGTTCCGCCCCTTCGCTGCGGCTTTGCTCTGCATCGGCACAGAGGCGCCGCCTGGTCTGGGTTAAAGGGCCCTTAAAGCTCCAACCGCTGCCACGGGCGCGGACACCTTCCACTGGAGCAGCCTGCTCCAGCCTGGCCTTGAGCGCTGCCACAGCTCCGTTCAACCCATTCCAGTGTCCCATTGCCCCCGCACGGAAGCGCTTCTGCCTAAGAGCTCATTTCACTCTCCCCTCTGGCAGGTTAAACCCCCCTTGTAAAGCAAAGCCACTGCCTAAAGACCCATGTCAATGCCTGTAGTTCTTTCAGGCGCTATGGGTGTCGCTGGGGTGAAACCCCGCAGTCCCCAGGGAGGTGCTGGGTGATAACTGGGTTTCTCTCCATCAGCATCTCCTGTGTTTTTCGCTGACGAGCAGTGTAGGTGCTGCTGACACAGAGCTGGCGCCGGCTTTGTGTTCTGACAGACGCGCGGCGCTGGGAGAGGGCAGGATGCTGCTTGGCTTTGCTGTTGCGATCTAGCGGGAGTGCTTCAGCCCGCTTTGCTAACGGGCACTGACAGCCATCTCCTCCCGTGGCAGTTCATCGCCTTTCTGTCCCCTTTGCTGCTCATCCTCCTGGCGAGGCTGTTCCTGAGCGCGGACCGGGAGGACACGCGGGAAGCCTGCCTTGGTGAGCTGCTCCTTACCCCGCAGAGCTGCAGCCCTGCCCTGCTGGCTGAGCCAGCCCCGCTCGGAGATGGCTCCTGGGGGGCACAAGCGCAGTGCCAGGGGTGTCAAAGCCGAGCGGCGTGGCCCTGGCTGAGGCTTGAGCGCTGACTGTGCCTCCGCGTACCACCACAGAATGGTTTGGGTTGGAAAGGAGCTTAAGGTCGTCCACTTCCACCCCCCTGCCGTGGGCTGGGACACCTGACACTAGGCCAGGCTGCCCAAGGCTCTTACTGCCAGGGACGGAGCATTCACCCCTTCTCTGTGCCAGCGCCTCAGCACCCTCACAGTAAAGAACTTCTTTATCTCCGTCCTGAGCTTTGCCTGCTTCAGTTTGAACCCATCACCCCTTGTGCTATCCAGTACCTGATGTAGGGTCCCTCCCCAGCATCCTTGTAGCCCCCTTCAGACACTGAAGCTGCTCTGAGGTCGTGCCTCAGCCAGCCTCACATCGCAGTGCTGATGGTGCTGACGTGACCACTCTGCTCTCTCCCAGCTGCCAGTCTTGCTCTTGCCCTGAATGGGGTTCTTACAAATGCCCTGAAGCTCGTTGTGGGGAGGTGAGAAACTGGCTCCTTCCTCAGTGCACGGTGCGGGGAGGGGAGGCGGATCCGTGCGGGGGCAGAGCTCCAGTGGGAGCAGCAAGGGCCAGAAACTGGAGTTGGGCACAGTGTGGACAGAATGTGTTCTTTCTGGCTGGAAGGACCATTAAACATTAGAGCAGACCCTGCTGGGGATCCGGGCACCGCATGGATGGGCTCATTCACACAGGGAGCGGGTGGGATGGTTCCATCTCCCCACCTTGGTTGCCTGTGCCAAGCCACAGCCCGAGTGACTGCGTCTGGATGTGGGTGCTTGTTGGAGGGCTCGGGGGTCTCCTGAGCACCATGCACCCATGAGCTGTGCGCTTTGCTGCGCTGCCCTAGGCCGCGGCCGGACTTCTTCTATCGGTGCTTCCCGGATGGACAAGCGAACGTGGAGCTGATGTGCACGGGAGACTCCAGCACCGTGACTGAGGGGCGCAAAAGCTTCCCCAGTGGGCACGCTTCCTGTGAGTATTCCATGGCCCCTGCCTGCTGCAGCCGCTGGCGGTGAGCCATGGGGAGGGCAAGCGTGGGTTTGCTTTATGCACCCTGTGGCTTTGGGTACATCTGGAGGGGCTCAGCTTTCCCTCTGCAAAGCAATGGGGTGAAAAACTTCATCTGAAGCTGCCTGCAACCCCTGGGGTGAGGGATGCTCACCAAGGAGCAGCTTCCGCATCTCCATCCCTCACAAGCCAGTGCTTCCCGTGGGCAGGACAGGCGTCCTCTGGCAGCCCCTCCATGGCAGCAGGGCAGAGGGTGAAGCAACGCGTTTCTCTTCCAGTTGCCTTCGCTGGTCTTGCCTTCTCTGCCTTCTACATAGGGGGGAAGCTGCGCTGCTTCACGCCGGGCCGGGGAGGCAGAGCCCTGCGGCTCTGCGCCTTCCTCCTCCCGCTCTTCCTCGCCACCCTCATCGCCGTGTCCCGCACCTGCGACTACAAACACCACTGGCAAGGTGGGTCTGAGAACCACAGAATGGCTTGGGTTGGAAAGGAGCTTGAAGTCATCCAGCTCCAACCCCCTGCCATGGGCTGGGACACCTTCCGCTAGAGCAGGGTGCTGCAAGCCCCATCCAAGCTGGCCCTGAACGCTGCCAGGGATGGGGCATTTACCACTTCCTTGGGCAACCCATTCTAGTGCCTCCCTCACAGGGAAGAGCTTCTGCCTTATCTCCAACCTGAACTTCCCCTGTTTCAGTTTGAACCCATCACCCCTTGTCCTATCGCTCCAGTCCCTGATGAAGAGTCCCTCTCCAGCATCCTTGTAGCCCCCTTCAAACAATGGAAGCTGCTGTGATGTCTGCACGCAGCTTCTCTTCTCCAGCCCCAATGGTCTCAGCCTGGCTCCATTCGGGACCTGCTCCAGCCCCAGAGCATCCTCGTGGCCTCCGCTGGACTTGCTCCAGCAGCATCATGTCCTCATGTTGAGGACACCAGAGCTGCACACAGTGCTGCGAGTGGGGTCTCACGATGCGTCAGTGTCTACCCAGGGGCACAGCTGGGTACCCTCAGTGCACGGGGAGCCCATGGTGGGCTCTGAACCTGAGGAGTAATCAAAACCCCTTGGGTTTGGGGGTTTTCCAGCTGGAGAGCTCAGTCATGAAGCTTGCGAGGGTAAAGGGAAGTTAACTCTCCTCTGCTCTTGCCCACAGACGTGTTGGTTGGCTCAGCCATTGGCTTCGTGCTTGCCTACCTCTGCTACAGGCAGTATTACCCTCCCCTGACGGACTCCATGTGCCACAAACCCTATCTGTACAAACCCACACAGCTGCTAGCGCACCAAGAGAAGCCTCCAGCTTCCAGCTTCCACCTGGATATATAGGGATGGGCTCTGTCCTGCTGGGCCCTCAGTGCCAGGGCAGGAGAAGGCTTTGGGGAGGTTGATGGTGAGAAGTGGCTCCATCAGATGAGGATGAACCTGATGCTGGTGTTGTCCTGCCCGGGGGCTTGTGCTGCTTCATTCCACCCCATCTTGTAGGCAGCCAAGGCACCCTCAGGGTGCAGACCTGCAGCACAGCCACAGACGGTCCTGAAGCAAGAGGTAGCATGGGAGAAGCTGTTGTGCCCCATTCCATGGGTGTTCTTGTCGCCATCAGGCACCTCCCTTCAGTCCCATCCCTCCCCATGGGAAGTGTGTCCCTAAGGGCAATGCAGGACCTGCTCTTGGTGTCTTACCAATCCCAGCTGAGCTCATAGGCAGGAATGAGCATGAGGTTGAGGTCTCCCTACCCACGGGTTGAGCTGGGGAGAGGGAAGATGAGATTAGCATGTGTTATGTGCGTTATTGTGCCGGCCCCGACCTTTTCTGATGTGCCAAATAAAGGAGGTTAATTCTTTTTACATGAGCTGTGCTACTAAAAGCTTTCTTCCAATGATTGGGTTTATTGCTGTGTCCTACGTGTTCATTTTCTGCCTCTTTCCTTGCAGCTTTACTATGGTTGTAAAGAGAGGAGAGGCCAGCAGAGGATGCAGAGGTGTCTGAAAGCAGCCCCTGCACCGTGGGTTGTCTGCTGAGGCAGAGGAAGGGGTAGCGTGCTGCAGAGACCCCGCAGCACTGGTGTAAGCAGTGACCTGGCACTGGGCTGCTCCATAGGTACGTGTGGCTTTGCCCAAAAGCAAAGGTGGGGCTGCAGCACGTGAGGCTCAGGATGGCAGTGATGGAAACGCCACCCCATTAGCAACAGAGCTTACAGAAGCAGCTTGACTTCCCCCTAAGACTGTGCCTATATGGATTCTCCAACCCCTTCCTTCTGCCCCCAGCCGTGCACACACCACAGTCAGCTCCTTGTTTAGTTTGGCTTTTACTGGAAAAGACGTTAAATAACATTTAAAATGTATTTAATTTCCTGTTAACAAAGTGCGTAACTTCAAGAGCTGATCATGAGAGTCCCCTGTGAGCCAATCCTTCCCCTCCTCTCATCAGGCACCCGAATGAGCAGCTTGTCTGCGGTCAGGTAAGGAACAGCTCCTGTTCCTTCGGGAGGGGAGAAGGCTGCAAACCAAACCTTTCCAATAGTGCAAATAACGTGGTACAGGGGAGGATGAACAACAAACAGGCGGCGGGTGAGGGCTCCGTACCCCATGCAGGGCAAGCATCAGTGGGAGGGGAAGTGGTTTGGTTCTTCCAAAGGCCCTGGCGCATCCGTGCAGCGGCTGCAGGCTCGGTCCAGGGATGCTGTGGTCATAGGAGGGATCACCAGAGGCTCCTTGTCCCCCTTAGAGCAGAGCCAGCACATCGCAGCCTGCACTGGTGGCACTGGGACCACGCAGCAGCAGTTCAAGGGGATGACAGTGGCTGGTGGACACGTTCCTGCTCGCTCCATGGCAGCTGCTTCACCTCCCAAAGCCCACGGTCCTCAGGCCTGGTGCTGCTGTGGCAGGGGGAAGCCAGCGCTGGTGGCTGGACAAGGCTGCTGCAGTGCTCTCCACGCTGAGCAGTGTTAAGGCTTCGATTCCTCGAGGTCGTAAGCTATGAGGTTCCTCACTAAGCCAGAGCAGTGCTGGTTCCTAGCCCCGAGCCCTGCTCTGCTTTGGTGCTAGGGGAGTTAATGTGGTAACGCAGGAGGTGCAGGGGTAAAGGTACCTGTTGCCATAGGGAATCACAGTTCAGGTGCTGGGGGAGAGCAGAAGTGGGTTCCTTTGATGTTTTTATCCCTCTGCCCTTACCCTAAATGGAGGAAAACCGTCCTTATCTCCAGGGAGCAGCGAGTGCTTGGGAAGCAGCATGCGGGACACAGCAGCAGAGGAGAGAGGAAGGCAGAGGAGAAATCTGGACTTTCCTGGTGAGTGAATTGGATCTAAGAAGGCAAAAGGAGAACACAGGAATGGCTGCTCGAGGGCAGACCAATGCACCCAGCAACTACCAGCAAGAGAACATAAGGAACAGCATGGGAGGTGTGGAGCACAGGCCACGTGTATTCAATCCACAGGTCTTTTCCTCATGGATTGAACCCATGGGAATGCAGTTGCTGCTGCCCTTATCTTCCGCAGCAGTGGTTTATTGGGTCTTCTTGTCTGATAGTGCTTATGTGCAGGATAAGAGGAGCCAAACGTGCTGACACCCAACCTCCTGCCTGTAAATAAGGAACATCATTCCCTCAAACACCAGTGTCCTCTGAGGTGTCCTAGGAAACCCCGAGTGTAGGTGAGGTGACTTACATCCAGTGGCCACAACAGCACAGGGTGGTCACTGGCTCCCTGGCAAAGGCTGATCCAGTGTAATGCCTTGTGTCTGGTAGATCTCCTTCAGGACCAGCAGAACGGTGTCCTCCGACTCCCTGGATGAGGAGGAGGAGATGGGAATTAGAAGGGGATGCTTCCCTCCACACTGTCAGGGTGGCTGTGGTGGTTATGGGCTAGGTGCAGCGCTCAGCACATGTAAGGAATGGGCAAGAACTGGTCTTCCTCTCCCCTACCCACTGTCTGTGTCTGTGTTACAAGCAGGAGTGCATCTTGATGACTCAGTTAAGGCTTTTCTTACAACGCTGGCTTTAAAAGGGAAGGCACTCTGCTTCCATCAGCCGGGAATCTGAACCTTGAGCCTTACCAATAGCAGAGGTGCCCTTGCAGTGCAAACAGATACTCGTTGAAGCTCTCTATTGGTTTCTCCTGCAGCACGTAGTCTATGCGATTCCCTCCGTTCAGCCTCCCCACGTTAATGGGGGAGGTCTCTTCCTTCACTGCTGGGGGGGGCTCCTCTGCCTTTGTGTCTGAAGGAAACAAAGAGCAACGTGGTTGAGCCCCAGGGCCCCAGCACCCTGCTCCAAGGGCGGGTCACAGCACTGCATCCCTCCATGGGCAGGTCACAGCACTGCATCCCTCCATGGGCAGGTCACAGCACTGCATCCCTCCATGGGCAGGTCACAGCACTGCATCCTGCTCCATGGGCAGGTCACAGCACTGCATCCTGCTCCATGGGCAGGTCACAGCACTGCATCCCTCCATGAGCAGGTCACAGCACTGCATCCCTCCATGGGCAGGTCACAGCACTGCATCCCTCCATGAGCAGGTCACAGCACTGCATCCCTCCATGGGCAGGTCACAGCACTGCATCCCTCCATGGGCAGGTCACAGCACTGCATCCTGCTCCATGGGCAGGTCACAGCACTGCATCCCTCCATGGGCAGGTCACAGCACTGCATCCCTCCATAGGCAGGTCACAGCACTGCATCCCTCCATGGGCAGGTCACAGCACTGCATCCCTCCATGGGCAGGTCACAGCACTGCATCCTGCTCCATGGGCAGGTCACAGCACTGCATCCCTCCATGAGCATGTCACAGCACTGCATCCCTCCATGGGCAGGTCACAGCACCCCAGTACCCACCTGGCTGCTTCTCCGTGCTGGCCTCTGCCTCTGCTTCACCTTCAGTGCTTGCTGCCTCCAGTGCTGGCAGCGGGGAGCGGGTGAAGGACTGCCAGGCCACCCGCAGGGACCCCAGGAGGTTGTTCTTCAGGTCCACGCTCATGCGAGTCAGCCCTTCCTTCAGCTCTGAAAGGCAGGAGGGGATGGAGTCAGGCTGGGGCTGTTACCAGCACAGGGGGAGAAGGGTTCTCCTTCACCCTACCTAAGTGCATCCTCTTCCTGCCCTTGTGGTGGGGCAGCAGCATGGGCTCAAACTCCACATCCGGGACGATCATGGGCTCTATCCTGTACGCCACTGGGTCAAACTGTACGAGGAGGAGGACAGTGAGTGGTGCTCCACGTGCCTCACACTGGGAAGCTCTGGTTCTTATACCTACAGGGTGGAAGATGTTGAAGAAGCCTTTGCAGGTGGGCAGGCTGTAGTTGGGGTTGATGCGCTTCACTCCTCGCACCGTGAGGAACATCCCGATGGGTGACCCGAAAGCAAAGAAGATGCTGGGTTTGTAGTTCAGCTGAGGGTAGTTTGCTGACACCTAAGGAGAGATGGAGATTTGGGGGTGCTTCATGAGACAAGCTCCACGCTGGTGTTACAAGCACCTCGTTGTTGCAGTTAGAGCACAGTGCTGAGGTACCTGTCCTAAGCCAATGTCCCGGTATTGGCAGTTCCTGCCATCATCTGTGTGGTCTGGGCTGTGCTGTGATGGGGACCTGCACTCCTTGTGCTGGGGAGCTGCTGCGCTCTGGTCCTGCAGCAACACAAATGAGAAACCCACAGGTGTAGCTCCTGCAGTGAGCCCATGGGCAGGAACACGAGGCAGCATCCCACGGCAGCATCCTGCTCCAGCTCCATCCTCAACCACCATTACCAAGTCCTCCTGCTCTGTTATCACCCTTACAGACCACAGGATAACGTGATCCTGCAGCAGTAACACCCGTGTAACACATAGCAGCAGCAATGTCACCACAGCCAAACATGAACCCATGAGAGCAAGGGTGGCCAGGGATGGGGAAGCTGGGATGCTTGGACCCCGATGAACACAAGCCATGCAGAACACAAACCTGTGTCTCCCTCTTGGAGCTGATGTAATGAAGTATCTTCACTCTTGGTCCTAAGGGAATTCCCATTTCTTTCAGGTTTGCCTCTGTGCACAAGAACTGGAAAACAAGGAACCCAAAGTACAGGAGCAGGGTGGTGTGTGCTGTTCCTGCTGCTCTCCATGCGTACTTGGTACCAGGAAGATGTGCAATGGGTGAGAGTGGGAAGAAAAGCAAAGAGGAAAGCCAAGAGACATCAGAAGAGGATTGCTCCTTACCAGTGCTTGCCCATCCATCTTCTCCTTCTCAAAAACCTCACAGTATTCGCACAGCTCCAGCTCCTTCAGGATTTCTTTTATATCCTCCACACCCCTGTTGCTTGCTGCTGCCCTGGCCCCCTGTGAACAGAGCCATCAGAGATCATGCTTGTTGCTCCCTTACCTTCTCCTCTGCCTTTTGGATTGTCTCCCCTTCCCAAGCAGCAGCAGGAGCTTGGTTGGGTGATGCTGCACGGGGGCCCTCGTACCTCTTTGTGCTCATCCCCATCGGGAGCAGCCTTCTGGTTCGTCAGGAGATCAAACAAAATGAGGGACCCTGGAAACCGGGCCCAGGCAGAGCATCAGCATCTGGGCAGGGAAAAGCCCCCATCCTTGGTGTTCCGAGCAGTTCCCTCGGGTGAAACCCCTTACCCAAGCTGTGCCCCGCAATGGAGACCCCCCCTTTGAAGAGCGGGTTCCTCTGCAGGAAGAGCTGGTAGAGGCGGTTCATTTCGGACGCCACCGTGTCCACGATGGTCTGGCAATAGGTGGAGCTGTTGTAGAAGAAAACGTCCAGGATGGTGTCGTTGATGAAGTGACGCAGGCGATTGATGCTCGGCAGAGTGATTCGCTCCAGGTCGCTGTGGGGAGGAAGAGGGAGCTGCAGTCAAGAGTGCCAATGAGGCCACCGCGGTCCTAAAGCAAAGTGTAAGCTCAGAAAGGGATTGTCACCACCTCAAAGGGCAGGGGCTGGAGCACAGTGTGATGGGGAAGGGCTGAGGGACCTGGGGGGTTCAGATGGAGAAGAGAAGGCTCAGGGGGGACCTGATCGCTGCCTACAACTGCCTGAGAGGAGGATGGAGCCAGGAGGAGGCTGCGCTCTGCTCCCAAGGAACAAGGGATGGGAGAAGAGGAAGTGGCCTCGAGCTGCACCAGGGCAGGTTTAGATGGAGCTGAGGAACAATTCCTTCCCCAAAGGGTGCTCAGCATTGGAACAGGCTGCCCAGGGCAGTGTGCAGTCGCCGTCCCTGCAAGTGTGCACACACCGTGGAGCCGAGGCCCTCAGTGCCATGGGCTAGTGGTGGCCTTGGCAGTGCTGGGGTAACAACTGGACTCAGTCTTAAAGCTCTGTCCCAACCTGGTTCATTCTATGACTGTGCTGGAATCCAGATGTGAGCATCCTGCTGACCGCAGCCCTGCACTCACAGCTTCCCCTTCGGCAACCACCGGAATAAGGCAAGGAGCAGGCTGTGTGTGCGCTCTGCCATTCCCAGGCTGGAGGAGGCGATGCTGGGACACTTACACATCCACCCCGGTGGAGTGGAGGGAGCTGTGCCAGTTGACGGGCAGGAACTCCACGCGCCCGATGTGCTGCTGCTCCTGGGCTCTCTTGAAGTGCGCCTGCAGCATGCTCAGGGAAACGCTCCTGAAGTCATTCACTGCAAAGGAGCAGCAACTCTCACCCAGGGAGGCTCCAGGATGAGCCACATCCACAGGGCTTAATACGATGGAAGGAAAGATCATTACCGAGGGAAATCCCCCCCCAGGGTCTTTAATCTGCTGCCCTAAGACCTTCAGTCTTTAACTGAGGGAAGGCTCCATGTCCTTCCATGTGTGGTTACCGGATTTCGCTGTCCCATCTGGAGCAAGCCTCCCTTCCACGTGGGCAAGGCTTTAGCACCGCAGCAGGATAAGGAAGGTACTCTTAAGAGTTTAAAACCAAGGAAGCTGTAGCGAGGGTGCGTGTGTTAGAAAGGGAATCCTAAGTGGGGGGGGAGGAAATGAACTTGGAATGACTCAGTTCTGAGGGAGAAACACTGATTTCCTTCCTTCCACGTGGTCTTGCAAACGGGTTCATGGATGAACACATAGAATAGATGGTGTTAGAGCAGAGGTGTGTTTTATAGGAACCAGAGACTGAACATCTCAGCTCCTTTGATCCTTACAAGTTAAATCATGCCAGGCTTCCAGGCAGTTTCAGGATCACCTCTCCTGCAGGACTGAAGTGCTCTAATAATGAACAGGTCAGACCAGAGTTACTTGGTTTAGCACCCAAATCCAGTACTGAACAGCAGAGGATGCTCGGAGCAGGATGCGAGCCCAGGGGCCCTTCTTGGTGCTCCCCACTGCAGCCAGCACATTCAGCTGAGTACCAGGCTGCTGTGAATGCACCCTGAGAGCGTTCTGCGCTGTCCACACAGACGAGGGCTCAGTGGCTGCACCCAGAGCAGCGCATGGGACATGCACCCATCCGGGTCTGCACCTACCGCACTGGACGATGCTCCTGAAGCGGATGTCGCAGGCTGGCCCGATCCCGTGCACCACGAACACCAAGTGATCGATCTGCAGCGGCTCCCCTGGGGAGAGAAGAGCCATTCCCCTTGTCCTGTCCCTACATCCCTTGTCCAAAGCCCCTCTCCAGGTTTCCTGTAGCCCCTTTAGGCACTGGAGATGCTCTAAGGTCTCCCTGGAGCACGTTTGCTCCCATTCCTGAACTATTTGTCCTGCTCCATTCACCCTGGGACAAACAGGACAGTAGAGGAAGGTGAGGCAGCTCATCCCTTCTGTCACCATCCTGGCAGGTCATTCCCACCCAGTGTAAGGAGAGGGCTGGGACCATCTGCCCTGTGCCACCCAACCTGGCTCAGCAGCGACTCAGGTGGAGTTCTGTCTGGTTTTCTATCTCCCACACGCTTTAGTTTGCAAACCTACTTCGCTGATGGCATGCATGGAAATGAAGGGGTTAGACTGGAATAACTGCCTGTCCTGCCCTTGGGAACACATCCTGATGCCTGAGTGGGAGCTCAGGGGCAGCTGGGATGGGACAGAGCTGACACAGCTCCCAAGATAGGCAGAGCATGGGCCCCAGAAAGTAGGAGATAACCCTTGTGTCCCTCCATGGAAAGAAACTCCCCTCCTTTACAAACACACTCCAAGACCTCAGGCAATTCCAGGCACTGCTCTGCTTTCCAGAGCCCTTTCTCTGTGTGCCAGAGCTGGAATCACAACCCCTTCTCCATGTGTGTCTGCTGCCTCTGCACATCAGTTACACTGCAGGCTCTGGTGCTAGGCAGGTTCCTGAAAACCATCATGGATCATGGGAGCTTGTGCCAGGCTTTTTGAGTGGCCACGTTGGAAAAGGCTTTGGATGGGAGGGAGGGAGCTCACCACTGGGGATGTCAGCAGCGATGTTTTCCACTCCTCTCTTCACGGTCCGAGGTCGACCTTGCTCTGTAGGTGTTGAGCCCCAATCGTCGGAGGTGGCAGCGGGGTGGTAGTGCACCATCAGCTTGGAAACAAGAGCCTGTCACTGAGCTGCCCACGGCTGAACAGAGGGGATGCTGTGGTAGGTGACACGGGGTGAAGCAGACTCTGCTGGCTCTGACACAGGGAGGAGAGGGCAATGACGGGGCAGAACTGGTTGCTCAGCAGAGATGGGGAAAAGAAGCAGCTTAAAGCCACAGCAAAAAGCCAGCATGGGAGAACAGGGATGTCCCTGCTGGTCCACACAAAGACTTGTGAGTCAAGGCCAAGCTGGAGCAAACTGGTCCAGTGGAAGGTTTGGAACTGGAGGAGCTTTAAGGTCCCTTCCAACCCAAACCATGCTGTGATTCTATGGTCACCAGGCACCTCCTCACCTTTGGGTTGTGCAGGATAATGATTTCCCTGCTAGGGGACTCCAGTTTCTTCTTCCACTCATCCTGGGTCACAGCAGTCATGTAAGCTTCCTAAGGAAAAGAACACCTGAGTCAGCTGAAAGTATTCCCATGAATATTCCACCACTTGGGACACTCCCCACCCATTTCATGGTATTTCTTATCAGCACACATTGCGAAAGAGGCAGAGAAATCAGAAACAGGGTCATCTGAGAATCACCTGCAAGAGAGCTTCCAAGAAGCCAATAGCAGCAGCAGACTTCCAGATCCATTTAGATTTGCATTGTTTGGTCCATCAGAATAGACATTATTGCAAAGATGTGTATTTTTATACCTATACATATGTAGAGATGTATATATATGATGTATGTGTATATATATATGAGATGCGTATATATATGAGATGTATATATATCATATATATCAGACTTCCAAATCCATTTAGATTTGGATTGTTTGGTCCATCAGAACAGACGTTATTGCAAAGATGTGCATTTTTATACCTATACATATGTAGAGATGTATATATATACGATGTGTGTATATATACATGAGATGTGTATATATATCTGAGATGCATATACATATGTAGCTATATCTTTCCAAAGCCTCCAAACCCACACTGTGCTCCGTGGGTTTCTCTTTCCCACATCCCCAACTCCCTTGGCTTGGCTGTGATTGCAGCGAGGATGATTCTCCCAAGGAGGGTCAATGTGGAGCCAGGGCAGGCAGGGGCAGGACAACCCGGAGCAAAGCTGCTGCAGGGAGGCTGCAGGCATGGAACGTGTAGCAGGAGGATGTGTCCTGGCTGGGGAGGGCAGGGGAAGGGGAGCAGCAGCCTGGGAGGGAGCTGGTGGCAGCGCTCACGGTTGCATTAATCGGCTGCGGAAAGGCTGTGCCAAAGCCTCTTTCAAGTTCATGTCCTCAGGCGTCACTGTGGTGCCAGTCACCCCGTGGGGAGTTTGGGACATCAGGGCCAGCACTGGGACAGCTTCCAGTGTCTGAAGAGGGCTACAGGGATGCTGGGGAGGGACCCTTCATCAGGGACTGGAGAGGACAAGGGGTGATGGGTTCAAACTGAAGCAGGCAAAGCTCAGGATGGAGGTAAAGAAGTTCTTTACTGTGAGAGTGCTGAGGCGCTGGCACAGGGTGCCCAGAGAAGTGATGAATGCTCCATCCCTGGCAGTACAGAGCCTTGGGCAACCTGGTCTAGTGCGAGGTGTCCCTGCCGATGGCACTGGATGACCTTAAGCTCCTTTCCAACCCAAACCATTCTGACTCGATGATAAGAAGGATGCTATGAGGAGAGGCTTTTTTACCTCCAGTTCTTCACTGAAGGTCTCCGAGTAGGGAATATACTTATTGTCCTTGTCTCCCTTGTAAAACCACGTGCACCGGCGCACCTCGGACACCTCCTCCTCCCAGTACACCGCGACGCGCTGCCGCTTCTTGAGGTGCACATCATACCTCCCACCTGATGTCGGGACGACCACGTCATCCTTGTCTTTCCCTGCAGGAACCAAGGCCTGACGTTATGCACAGGAGGACCAGAGAGGCAGCTATCGGACTGCTGTGTGCCCCAGCACAGCACAGGGATGAAACTGGGACATCTACATCTATGTGTAGCACACACGAGCATGCATGAGCAATGGCTGTAGACACTAAGGTTCTCTGTACCCAAGCACAGAGAACAGCATCAGTGTCACACTTCCCCCAGAGGCAGAAGGTAAGAAGAAAGCATTAAGCTACAACCGTCCTCCTATGGGAAAACATGAAGCTGCGGCCCTGGGAAGGGTGATGCTTCACGGTGGAGGTGCAGGGCTCCAGCTTCAAGCCATTCCCCTCTAAAACTCCACACAGATCCCAGCACAGACTCCCAGTTCCATGAGTTCTGCTGCCTGTGGGCCTGTGCCAGGCTGTGCCCGGCTCAGCCTCTAATCCAGAGCATCCCCAGGGAGGGAGGACGGGAGCAGTGGATGCAGCGACGCTTGGAGGGGGGTGATGCTTGGTGGCACAAAAGGCCTTATGGCAAGTGATGCTGCTTGAAGCAGACCCCGGTGCTGCGGCAGAACCATCCAGGAGCAGGCAGAGCACCCATCACACGAGGAAAATCCCTACTGGAACCACCCCCCAGTGCTCTCCCATCACAGCTTTGCAGCGAGATGATGTATAATTTAGAGCATCTCTCGAGCGAATGAGGTCAGACCATTGAGTGCAGCCACAGCATTGTTATTCACGTTTTCAGCAACAGGAGTAGGCACATTGCCCAAAAACAACTCCCAGTTTAGAACTCCCCACGGGAACAACATTGCATCCCCGATGGACGGCATGGATGTGTGCTGGGAATTGATCCTGGACACCGCGCACACACACACACCCCCCCCCCTCCACCGACCAGGCCCGGTCCGTGCAATGGTTTTCAAGCGCAAGCACTGGGTCTGCAAACCCAAAGGGCAATGCGAAAACAGCGGCGATGGGAGCCGGCGGGGAGCCCCCGGCAGCGGATGGAGCCGTGCCCGCGGTGTCCCCCCCTCCGTCGGGGCTGTCACCCCCGTACCTGCACCGTGCGCCTCCTCCAGGCGCGCTGAGTCCTGGGCGCTGAACGGGATCCAGCGCTCCCGCCCGTCCGTGACCTTGCAATAGAACCAGTGCGGAGCCACCGCCTCGTACCCGCCCGCGGCGTCCGACTCCGCGCTGCCCGACGGGGGCTGCGCCTGTTGCGGCTCCCGGGCGGCCATGGCGCGGGGATGGGGACCGCGCTCCGCCCGCAGTCCGCACCCGGCACCGCGGCCCGGCCACTGCCCGCCCCCCTCCTGCGCACACGCGGGTCCGTGCGGCGCTGCCCGCACCGCGCTGCCGGTACCGACGCGGCGGCTCCGGCGGCGCTGCCCGGCCCCGGCCCCGGCGCAGGCCCCGCTCTGGGCACGGCGACCGCCCAGGCCGGGGCGGTGCCCCCGGCGCGGCCCGCCCCGCACGGCGCCGTCACGAGTGGGGCGGGCGGGGCAAACGGAGGGACCCTGCCTGCAACCCTGCCTGCACCCCTGCCTGCAATTCCCACCCCCAAACCTGCCTGCAGCCCCTGCCCACTGCTTACAGCCCCTGCCTGCAATTCCCACCCAGAACCCCTGCCTTCAACCCTGCCTGCTGCCTGCAGACTCTGCCTGCAATTCCCACCCCCAACCCTGCCTTCAACCCCTGCCTGCAACCCTGTCCACAGCCCCTGCCCACTGCTTGCAGCCCCTGCCTGCAATTCCCACCCAGAACCCCTGCCTGCTGCCTGCAGCCCCTGCCTGCAATTCCCACCCATGACCCTGTCTGCAACCCCTGCCCGGTGCCCACAACCCTGCCTGCAGCCCCTGCCTGCAGTCCTTTTCACAGCCCTACCCCTGGGCCCTGCCTGCACCCTTGCCCACAGCCACAGCTGTGGCAGCAGCCCGAGCAGGTTCATGTCCAAACGCGATCCCAGGCAGGTGATGCCAGCGCTAATTAGGACTTCCTGGCCTAAGCCTTGACTTGGTGCTGATGGTTCCACCCCTGAGCCATTGCCTCCTGTGCCTGGTGTGGGCAAACACTGGGGCATGGGGTGCCCTGCGGCCGAAACCACAGGGTGCTGATTTCATGCTTGCTTTCCCATCCTTCCGTGCCCTTTTGGCCTTTGTGGGGATAGGGAAACCCTCTGCTGTTACGCGTGCTGCTCATAGGAGCAACAGGCAACCTCAGAGGAAGAGCTTGGTTCCTGCAGAGAGGAGCCTTGTGATAGAGCCAGGCTATCAGGGGTTGGTGATGGGGTGGATGCTGTAAGATAAACCAGGAATTGCCATCCCAGGGCTCACCTCTGCCACAGCCATCACTGAAGTGCCCAAGCCCTCATTTCTGCAGCTGACCCCTGCTCTTTGGCTCAGCCTGGGGGAACACATCTATCTGCCTAAGGATCAGCCCCAGCCCCGTCTCCTCACAGAGCTCTGTTGGTCGTAAGGATGGTAACAACTATTTCAGGTTATAGATATGGTAACTGCCATTTCAGGTTATTGGTAACAGCTATTTCAGGTTATAGATATGGTAACTGCCATTTCAGGTTATTGGTAACTGCTATTTCAGGTTATAAAGATGGTAACTGCCATTTCAGGTTATTGGTAACTGCTATTTCAGGTTATAAAGATGGTAACTGCCATTTCAGGTTATTGGTAACTGCTATTTCAGGTTATAAAGATGGTAACTGCCATTTCAGGTTATTGGTAACTGCTATTTCAGGTTATAAAGATGGTAACTGCCATTTCAGGTTATTGGTAACTGCTATTTCAGGTTATAAAGATGGTAACTGCCATTTCAGGTTATTGGTAACTGCTATTTCAGGTTCTAGAGATGGTAACTGCCATTTCAGGTTATTGGTAACTGCTAATTCAAGTTACAGAGATGGAAACCTCCGTTTCAGCCCACTCTCTTCAATGTGCTTTTAACTCAAGGTTTACATAACCCTCTGCCAAATCCTTCCCACACGCAGGAACTTCAGCTCCGGAAGAGGAAACCTCTAAAGGAATAAGTTACCTCCATAGGTTCAGCACGAGAACACAAGGGAAGAAACCCTCCTCCTCCTGGTTCTGCCTTGCTGGAATGCCACACATGTGCTTCCAGCTCTCCTTGTGATAAAGGCATCACTCTTACCACGT
This sequence comes from Ara ararauna, assembly GCA_028858755.1. Taxonomy (NCBI): domain Eukaryota; kingdom Metazoa; phylum Chordata; class Aves; order Psittaciformes; family Psittacidae; genus Ara; species Ara ararauna. Next base: position 7,524,531 of record CM054390.1, read on the forward strand.
CTCCACAGCAGGAAACCTTTGTCCCAGTCCACAGAGCACTGGTGATGCAGCAGCTGAGCACGGGGTTTGGAATCTCTCCTAACCAACTGCATTGCAGGGACCACACTCCTGATGCAGCTGAACCTACCTACTCCTCTCCCTGGCAGCTGATAGAGGAGGGAAACGTGCACTGCAGCAAAGAGGATGCAATAAGCAGTGCAGGTTTGTTCCTGATGGGATTCTTGCTCCTGAAACACACACAGGAAGGGAAGTTGCAGCCAGCTCTTTGGATTCCAGGCTGGCTGAAGCTGGCTGCAGGCAGTGATTTGCTGTCAATGCCACATCCTCTACAAAGCTGCAGGACTGTCCTGGAGAAGTCCCTCTGCACTGATTGATTTTGCTTTCCCTGTTGAAATAGGACTTGCACCACCTCTTGCGACAACACATTCCAGGCTTTTTGGCTGATCCTGCCCAAAGGGAATCCAAAACCTTGACTTCAACAGCTACGCCAACCAAATATAACAACACATGTGGTGACAGGAGGGGAAAGAGCTCCCCAGAGCACAAATGCTCCATCCCTACCACACAAAACAAACCCAAAGCACAGACTAATTCCTGCTGGCACTGCTGCCTTTATCGGAGAAAGAGCAGTGGCATTCCCTGGGGCTGGACCATTGCCTTCCATGAGCTCTGCTAACCAGGACAGTGATTTACATCTCCAGTATAGCCACCCAGAAGTCCTATTCTTGGCCTGACAAGAGGATGGAATCAAATCGCATCCAAGCACTTACACATCCCCAGACACTCGTCTCCTCCTTGGCTCACCTCATTCCTGCAGGCTGACAGCCACATGTGCTCACAGACACATCCAAGGAGCTGCAAAGGTCAGTCCCTTGCACACAGCCCCGTCTGGGAATGACGTGGGATCTACCAGGGTGCCTTGAGGACACGGGCTGGCCATCAGAGCCAAGGGTGATGGCTCCTGGAGCATCTGTGGTGCTTGGGAGGCGGTGGGGACCCCAAAGCAGGCACTCTCAGAGGTAACGCGGCCGCAGAGACAGCCTGGCTGGTGCTTGGTCTGAGTTACACAACCTCCCCATAGGCTCCTTTTAAAGAGAAGAGACTTTGAGACACCCTAATTACAAAATAACATTCAAAAGGTGTCAGGGTTTATTATCTCGTCACACAGAGCAATGATTCACTTCACGTGTGGTGCAACCAGAAGGTTAACAGGAGGATGGGCTGTTCCCTTCCCCAACGGCCTCTGCAATGGGATACCTGCAGTAGGTGGGAGGATGTTACCATTGAAAAGTGGATTTTCACCCAAGTGACCTGGAAAACATTTCTCAGCATCCCATTGTTTCAGGATGCCCTTCTCCAACACCATTCTTCTGCTCACACCTCTCCTTTCCAGTGGCAGAACAATGGGGGTCACCGTGCGCTGGCTCATCAGGACAGAGGAGGCACAGCACGACATGGTATCAGCTTGCAGCCACGAGCTGCCAACCTGGTCCCTTTCTGCCGCACTTCAGCATTGAGTGCACTAAAGCCAAAGGATACCCCACAACGACACAGAAGGTGAGGAAGCTGAAGATGCACACAGTGAAGGACAAGCCTCGGGTCATGGCTGCACGTTGCAGTGTGGTTGGTACCACATCTCACAAGCGTTTTGGCTCTCTGAGGAAGGGCTGTGGCTACAGATTGGGCCTGTACAGTGATGGAGATGGAGAGGATGCAGAGCCCTCTGGGTCTCCCCATGGAGACCTTTACATCGTAGGTACCTCGGTGATTCTGCTTCTCCAAATCAACAGTTCAGTCTATGGCTTCAAACCTCTTTTAGTTCATCTATTGCCAAGTTATCAGCTGGGGCTGAGCTCCTGGGGTTGGGTTTCGGTGGCTTTGTTTCATTTTGAAGTCAGGGTTTATTGCTATTCCATTGTCAATAGTGCGTAGCAGAGATTTAACTCTTTGGAACCTCCACACCAGGCTGCGTGTTGTGGCTGATGTGCTTTCACAATCCCTTCCTTTCCAGTTTTTCCAGTATGGCCTGAATTCTATGGACGGATTCCTTCCTGGCCTGCCGAACACTGTCCTGGCCACCAGTCTCCACGGAATCCAGTTCCAGCAGCAGCTTGGTCAGCATCTCCTCCAGCAGCCGGTAGGATTTATCCGTCTTTTTCCCTACAAACTCATCCACCTCCTCCTCCAGCTGCTCAGCCTCCCCCATAACATGAAGGATCCTCTGAATTCCCAGCTGGATGGCTGCGGAATGCGCTGCAGGTTGGTGCTCACCAGGTTTAAGCTCCCTGTTGCCAGCCCAAGGCTTCCGAGGCGCGCTGTCATAGAGCTGGGGCTGTGCACTGTACTGCACCTTGGGGTGCGGGGGGGCTGGTTTGTGGTCATTCACTGTCCCACAGTGCTGGTGATTGCCATGGGGGTAGTAGCTGTAATGATCTGTACCGTGCTCAGGTTTATCATAAGCGATGTCCTAAGGCAGGAGGAGAAAAAGCCTTTTAAGTGCATTTGCCTAAAAGCCAAGGGCTTCTTTCTTATCTGACACTTGCTTTGGGCCGTGCTCGGGGGGGACAGGGCAGTGATACGGGCAGCATCTTCTACACTGTCACATGCCGTGATGCTATAACACACCAGGACTCAAGTCCTGCCAAGAGGTCCCAAAGAGACACAGGACCCACACCCCATCCTGGACCACTAAAGAGCGCATCCCAGCAAGAGGAACGTGGTTGGAAGCAGCGGGAGCTGCTGAGCACTCATGAGGAGGGGAGATGTCAAACAGGTTACAGCAGGGTCCTGTTTGGTATCACAAAGACCTTCAGTGCAGCTAGCTGTTCCCAAGGGATAGCAGCGCCCATCCCTAAATCCCTGCTGCAGAGTCATTTATCTCCTGATCAAACCCAGACATGAACAGACCACACCAAAAGCATCCTTTCCTTCTGGTTTTGGCTTAATACATTCCTCAGTAAGGGATGGCTGTGCCCAATACAAGCACTTGAAGAGGAATTCCAGAGGCTGCAGATTGGCCCTCGGGGAGTCCCATGCTCTTCACTGCTTGTGAGAGATGTGAGACAAGGTCTGACCCATTTCCCTGCCCTGGGATGCCTGATGCTCCAGTGCCTTTCTGTAGCTACAGCCCTGGCTTTTGGTCTCGTGTATGCAAAGAGGGGGTTTCGCTGCAGTACTTGGATCCCTGCTGCTTTGTTTCTACCTAAACTAAGTGTGCTCAGGAAAAAGGGCATTCCCAGGAGACAGAGGCAGGGTTTGAGGAGGTCTGCCCACAACCACGACCCAGCATCACCTTGTACTGCATCAGTGCCTCAGCATCAACGCTACCTTTGAGTCCCATGTGGTGGGGTGGGAAGTTGCTCCGCTGCTGGTCCAGGATGGGTGCGAATCGGCCACGAAGGGGTTCCCATGCACTGAAGTGGAGGTCCACGGGTACCGTGGTTGCACCCCATAGACAGGGTGAGGAGTCCACGTGTCCTCTGGGGCTCTGGGCTGTGGTGCAGGGGTGACCCCTGTGCTGCTGTCTCCATAGGGATACTGAGGAATGGGCATTCCCGGTGTCTGCAAGAGGAGGGGAGGAATAGGAGGGGAGGAACAGGAGTTACCCCTGGAGTCACTGCAAGCACTGCTCCCTCCAGGCAGCCCCAACAACAACCTTGCTGCCTGGCTCCTGCTTTCCTTGCCCTCAACCTTGGAGTCTCTGTAGAGATATTGGAAGTTTCCTTATCTCCAACCTGAACCTCCCCTGTTTCAGTTTGAACCCATCACCCCTTGTCCTATCACTACAGTCCCTGATGAAGAACCCGTCCCCAACATCCTTGCAGCCCCCTTCAGACACTGGAATTGGGCTCTTACCTGCGGTGGGGAGTAGCTGGGACCCTGCTGCCTCCGGAGCGAGGAGCCCTCATTGGGACCATCCGGTGCTGTGTAGCTCCAGGGGGGAGCCGGTGATGGGCACCGGTACCTGCCCGCGGGCTCGGAGGGGTAGGGGGCCCCGGAGCAGTGGTACCCCCGTGTCTGTGGCAGCCCCGTGTAGTGCGGGGCAGCACCAGGAGGGTAGGGGGGGCTGTAGGCTCCATTGGCATAGGGAGAATCCATCGCCTGGGAAGGAGGGAAGAGCAGAGGAGAGGTCATAGGCTGTGGATATGAGGCAAAGGGACCCTTCCTGCAGCGTTTATATAGTCCCCAAGCTGGGTTTCATGCTCTGACGTTGGCCACCGTCAATGAACACGTTTGATTCATTCTTTGGTCACAGCACAGGGGACATTGCAGCAGGTTCAGGTGGCCGGAGGGCTCAATGGCTCAGAAATACATCTCCATTTCCCCCCAGCAAACAGCTCTGAGGAGCTTCAACTACGTCAATGGTGGATGAAAACCGCTCCAGGAACGTTTGTTTCCCCTTTTAGTCTGCAAAGAGAAATGAGGCAAGAGGACGAGATCCACCAGTTCTGGGGCCTGGGGGCGTTCTGATCTGCAGCAGCACAAGAACATAGGATCATGGAGCAGTTTGGGTTGGAAGGGACCCTAAAGCTCATCCATAAAGGCATGGGCAGGGACACCTTCCACTAGAGCAGCTTGCTCCAAGCCCCTGTGTCCAACCCGGCCTTGAGCACTGCCAGGGATGGGGCAGCCACAGCTTCGCCGTTCAACCCATCCCGGTGTCCCATCACCCTCACAGGGAAGAACTGCTTGAAGAGCCCATCTCCATCTCCCCTCTGGCAGGTTAAAGCCATTCCCCTTGTCCTGTCCCTACAGGCCCTTGTCAACGGGTGGAGCTCACGGTGCCTCTCCATAGCTTTGGGCACAGTTTTTCCCCATGGGCTGTTTGATGGAGGAGAGATCGCATCATCCCCGCGCCGCGTGTGGGATCAAACCTGCGCATCCCGTGGGATTAGAACGAGCTCCGGTTGTGTCTGCACAGCAGGAGCAGGACGAGCAAAGCCTTTGTCTTCACACAGCGTTTGTGCAACAGCCCCCAAAAACCGCTATTGCTGCAGTAAACCCAAATGGGCCCCAAAGAGCGAGTGGCAGCACCGGAAAACAACGGGATCGGGGATGCTTTTTCCCTGCGGGATGCGCGGCTCCCACCGCTCGTCCCGGCTGCAGCCACCCGGGGCCGGCAGCATCTCCCCGGTGCTCCCTGCGTCGGAACACGGCTCCCAGCGGTGTCACCTTGGACGGCACCGGGGACAAAGCTTCACCCCGCCCGTTTAAACGCGTTCGTACCCTCTTCAGCACCTGCCCGAGGTCCCCACCTCGGGGATGCTCTTAACGCAAACGGATCCGTTTGGAAACCGGGGGATGCGCGGCGGCCCCGCGGGATCCCGCCCGGCCAAGGCCCCGCTGCTGCCCCAGGGCACGGAGCCCGCGGCTGCCCCGCCGGGAGGGGCGGGATCGCGGCCGCCGCTTCCCTCGCTCCGTCCCGGTCCCCGTTACCTGCGGAGCGGCCGGCGGGCGGTAGGACCCGGTGTGCCACGGCGGGCCCGGCTCGGCGGCGCGATCGCAGCGCTCCATGGCCGCCGCGCCACCGCCCCGCCTCACCGCCAATCAGCGGCGCGGCCCCCGCCGGGGCTGACCAATCAGCGGCCGCCCTGCGCGCGCGGCCGGCGGGCCTTAAAGGGGCAGCGCCGCACCGGGCTCCTCCCGGTTACGAGGCGGTTCCGGGGCGGCAGCGGCGGCCCCGGCGCATGGCGGCGCTTCCGCTGGGGGAAGCACCATGAACTACATGCCCGGCACCGCCAGCCTCATCCAGGACATCGACAGTGAGTGCCCCCCCGCAGGGCTCCATCCGGCGGACCCCCCGCTCCCTATGGATGCTGCAGCCCATGGGGATGCTGAACCCCTTCATCCCGCAGGGAAGCCGCCCCCCGTGGGCATCTGATTGCGCATCACTGGGCCCCCCGCGCTGTGGGTTGGGGTCCGGGGGTGTTCATCCCCACGCGTGGTCCTGTCTGACCCCCCCCTTTTCTCCTCCTATCCCGCAGAGAAGCACCTGGTCCTGCTGCGGGACGGGCGGACGCTCATCGGGTACCTGCGCAGCATCGATCAGTTCGGTTCGTGTGCACCAAAGGGGGGGCTTTGGATGTGCTCCGGTGCCAGGTGTGTGTTGGGGCGGGCGGCGAGGAGGAGGAAGAGGAGAGCCCCATAGGTGCCCGTTTGTATGAGCTGGGTGATGCTCCCGGGCTCATTGGAGCAGCTCACTTCCCAAACAATAAAGAGGGAGCTTGGATTTAGTAGGAGTTCCCTGTTTTGGGCTCTCTGCTTAATGCAGTGGCTGTATTGACCCCACTGTGTGCTGGTCCTGAGCAGGAATATGCATTTCTTCTGTTAAAAACAGGAGTTTTAAAAGAAATCAATTTAGTGGTGAGTGGAGTGATGTGATTGCAGGGTTAGAGTGTGTCTGTGCTCTGCATTAAGCACCCAACTGTGTTTAATCCCTCTCCTCCCAATTGCACCCAGCACTGATGCTCCAGCATCCCTTTTTGGGCACAAATGGATGGAGACACCTGTGGTCCTTGCCTGGAACCTGATAGCTCTGCCATGGGCACATGGTGCTGTGGCCTGTCCTGCCTGCACGGGCTGTGGGTGCTGCAGCCCCGTGCTGCATCCGTGGGAGATGCTTGGTGCCATCAGTGGTAGGACTCAGGGGATCTCCCACCACTGCTGCCTGGGGTGGGATGCTCTTTATAGCTGCAAAACAGGGTGAAATCTGGGTTCTTCTCTCTCTGCAGCAAACCTGGTGCTGCACCAGACTGTGGAGCGCATCCACGTGGGCAAGAAGTATGGGGACATCCCTCGAGGCATCTTTGTTGTGAGAGGAGAGAACGTTGTTCTGCTGGGGGAAATAGTAAGTGAGGGGCTCTGCTCCCAGCGGCAGCCTGGGACCGAGCTGGGGGTGTTTGTGGTGACACGAGTGTGGTGTCCATCAGTTAAAGGTGGTCCCATTGCGAGGGCTGACGTTTGAGCCCCATCCTGGGGCAGTTCAGGCTGAGCCCCCATGAATTTGCTGCTGTTTGTGTCTTGCTTTGCTGTTTGCAACCCAAGAGCCCTCTCCCATGGACACTGTGCTGGGGGTCCCTGGCTGCATCCCCCCACATCGCCTTCACCTTTAGATGGGCACAGGCTTCACCGTGTGGCCTGCACATGCAAACCTATGGCCATGATCCAGGGTGGACCCAAGCACTTACTGCCTTTGAGGCAGCTCCTGCTCACCTCAGCGTTCATCCTACCTCATTAACTTTGGGAAGAGCACTGGAATGCGCTGTCCATGGCACCGCTCTCCCCAGGATGCACTTGACATGGGCAGCATCAGCCCGGCTCCGAGAGCCTGGAGCATCCCATGGGCATTGCTGCTGAATGGGCTGTTTCTCCGGCAGGACCTGGAGAAGGAAAGCGATACCCCCCTGCAGCAGGTCTCCATCGAGGAGATCCTGGAGGAGCAGCGTGTGGAGCAGCAGGCAAAGCAGGAGTCAGAGAAGCTGAAGGTGCAGGCGCTGAAGGAGCGGGGTCTCTGCGTCCCGCGGGCAGACACCCTGGATGAGTACTAACCCCTCATCGCGAGGGCATCCCTATGAGCCGCAGCGCTCTCTGGGTTTCCACGTTGGGTTTTCCATGGCACAGAGGAGGAAATGATGCCTTTGGCTCCTCTCCTTGCATGGAAGGAGGAGGAGGAGGGAAGGCAAGTGCCTGCCCCATGCGCTATGGAGCACAAGGGAGTGTGTTCAGGAGGAAGACCCCTTGGTCCTCTTGGGTTGGTTTTGCTTTTGTTTCTCCTCACATGACTCTGGGGGAGTTTTCCCTTGGCCTGTAAATAAATCCTCAATCTCCACAGCAATGGCTCTGCCTCTGTTCCCCTGCATCCGCATCCCAGTGCAGGACCCTCTGGAACAGGGAGCAGGATCCGGGTGACCCCCAAGGAGGGCAGTGGCTCCCCCCACAGCTGAGTGCACTGATTGCTAATTAGTGCTAATGAAGAGTTGCTGCAGCATCTCCTCCCCAGAGTGTAGCAGGTAGGAGGGTCCTTTGTGTTGTGCTTGTCCCCATCCTGTCCGGAGCTGGATGGGATTGGATTTGCGCAGGAAAGAGCAACCCTGGGTGCTGAGTGGGGGCTTTCCTCTTCCCAAGCACCTCAGTTTAGGCAGGATGAGGCCAGCTCACCCTGAGTACACAGGGGTGAAGCCCCCATAGCCAGGGTTGGGGTCCCATCTGCCACACAGCTCCCTTCTGGTGGTGGTGGTGGTGGGGAAGCAGCCCCCCCATGGGCTTTGTCCGGGTGGGATATGGTGAGTTTGGTGGGAGAGCCGGAAAAACAAGGGAATTCCTTTTGTGCTTTAACAATGGAATAAAAAGGGGGTTGGAGCTGGTGGGGAGCCCAAATCCCCCATGAGGATGCAGCTGATTTGGGGGTGAGGTGGGTCCTGTACCTGGGATGAGGGTGGGATGGGGCTCCCATCCATTGGGGCTGCAGGAGGAGGATGATAATGGGGATGAAGGCTGGTGGTCGCACTCATATCCTGATCCATACCAATCCTGTTCCAGTGCTGCATCCCTGGTCCCCTCCCTGCAGGCATTGCGGTGGTGCCGGTGCCCTCGCCAGGAGGGAGAAGTTTGGCATTAGCACCGATGCTCCCATCCCATGGGATGTGCAACCCATGTGGGCTGGAGCCTTGTGCGAGCTGGAGCTGAATGAAGGGGTTTTGGCCTCGGGATGAGGTTGATGATAGTGTGTGATGCTGCAAGAGGTGCCGGGATATGGGAAGCGGAGTGGGATGAGGGCTGGGTCGGAGCCACCTCCACCAAGGCCTGCCCTGGGACACACAGGGATCATGTATATTCCTTTATCCCCCTTTCCTTTGAGGTCCCCATCGCAGGGCTCAGCCAGGGAAATGTGTTGCGGTGCAGGAGATGAGCATCATTTGATATCATTACAACAGGTTAAAATCCAAGAGGATCATTGTGTGCTGGTGCCTACAGAGTCCACTGGAGAGGCAGGGAGGGAATTATGCCGGGAATGTGCCCCTGAGCCTGCCCACTGTGAGGTCAAGGATGCCCATGGATGATGGATGCAGGGTCCTTGGTATTGCAGCAGTGGGTGGTGGTACCCAGCTAAGGATGCTGTTAACTGGGTCAGATGGGACAGGAAAGGTGTTTGGTTCCTTATCCTTATCCCTGAACACAATGAGAACATTCCGAGACCTGCATGTAGGGAACTGCGATGCTTGTCCATCAGTTAAGGGACATTTCAGACACTTCCAAACCAACCTGGAAGCTTCGGAGCTGCTCTTTCCTCTGAGGAACCCAGTGCAGAGGCTGTTGGAGGCTGCATGGACCTGGTTTAGCTGCATTTGTGCATCTCTGCCCCCAGCACCTTTGGTTCCCGTTCTGCCCTGTTCTGTGCCTGTGTGCGCATCGTCAGTGGTGGGATGTAGAGGGTTCGATGGGGGCTTTGAGGCTGAAAGATGCAGCCATGTGGTGGCTTTGGGGGGACATGGGGAGTGTTTTGTGGGGCTGTTTTGCCTCCCTCAGCGTTTTCTCCCCCCTCCTGCCCCACAGATGTGGGTTGGAGGGCTCTGCACCCATCCCGCAGTGGGGCTGTGCTGTATCCCCTTGCTGGTACACAGGATGCAGCTCCCTTTGTCACCAGTGGTGGGTCCAAGCAGGTCAGTGGGACTTCATCCTGCCCGATGCAGGGGGGTGATGCTGGATGCATGATGGGCTCCATTGGCCAGAGCATCCTGGACAGGCGCCTTCCCAGGGCCTGAGGTAGGTGCTGGGACCCGAATCCCATCCCTGATGCCTGTGGTACCCTGGGTGCTGCTGCTCCCTGGCATCCCCATGGGTGCTGGGCTGTTGTGCCTTTCCCTGCAGGCCCATTGGATGCACCCCTGAGGGGTGCCTGAGGAGCTGGTGCGGGTCCTGGGGGCTCCCAGTTAAACCAGTCCCTGCTATGGGGGTTCTGGGTGGCTTTGGGCACAGCTTCCTCCAGGCAGCACTGGGGGCCATGGACCATGTTGGGGGGTCCCCCCTGCTCTCCACAGACCCATTGGGGTGTATTTGGGACCCTGGAATCACCCCTTCGTGGGGCTGCAGCACTGGGATTGTGGGGGTTTATAGCGGATGTCCCTATAAACACTTGGGAAGGGGATGGTGCAGCTCAGGTGGCTTCCCCTTGATCCCACCAGCACCTCCATTGATGGGAGCACAAGGTCCTGATGGAGAACATCAGCCGCAACGGACAGGAGCCGTCCATGGGAGCAGTGGGACCATTCCCACGTGGCAGGTGGGACCCAAACCATTCCTTATGGGAGCAGAGGGAGGCGATGGGGCTGCATTGTTGCTGGTGACCTCCCCGTTGTGCAATAGCAGGAGGAAGGTCAGATCCCGCAGGAGGGAGCCAGGGTTGACGTCAAGGGAAGCAGTTGGTGATGGGAGCGGGGCCATAACTCATCCCGGGAATGGCGTTTTCATCCTTGACTCTTGTCACTGCTCTGCATTGCCCACTGCTCCCAGCCCCGGGGCAGATAAACCGGCCTCGAGGGAAGGTTAGGGCTGCCCCTCGCTCCCAGCCACATAACGTGCCCCATGTTCAGCTGTATAGGGCTGACAGAGGGGATGTGTTGGTGTGGGGCTGTGTGGGGTCCTCCAGCACACTCGTGTCTATATGATGTGCATGAAGCATCCCGGTGTTCCTGCATCCCGGGTACCACCATCCCAGCGGCACTGGATGTCCTGTTCTGCGGTTGGACCTATGTGTTGGGGTCTAATGTGATGCCACAGCAGTGGGGTCTGGTGCCCATGGAGGGAGCCCTGGTGTGGTGTTCGTTGCAGATGGGCTGAGCCTGGCTCTGGTTGTTGCAGCCTGGTGAGATGGTGCTATCCATCATTATCCATTCTCTTATTATCCATCGTTATCTGTTCTTATCCCTTGTTACCTGTCAGGATCAACTGTTATCCGTTGTTATCCGTGGCTGATCCATTCATGAGCATGCATCCACCCCTGTGCAGCGAGGCAGCTGCGCAAGGAGCCGGCTCCGGCCTTGGCCCCGTGGGTCCTGCCGTAAGCGATGGCTCTTATCTCCCTGCTGACGAGCCAGCATCCTTCAGCCGCCGTACTTAAGGCCGAGCACCCGCGGGGCTGGAGCAGAGCAGCTCCCACCACCAAGAGAGGCAGGAACCCAGCACCGGGATACCCGAGGGCTCCATCCGCACAGGAAGATGCTGCCGGCGACGTTCAAGCTCTGCGCTGCCATCTCCTACCAGCACCTGCGGAACATGAGGGGTGAGGGCGCGAGCAGCCCCGTTGCAGGGCTGGATGGAGGCCACAGGGATGGTATCCCCATCCCATACTGGGTTTGTGTTGTGTCTCCATCACATCTTTTTTGCTGTGATGGGGGCCAAGGGGGATGCTGGTGCTGATGGGCTGAAAGGATTTAGTGTTCTTTTAATCCATTTCTACACCATCTCTGGGTACCCACGGGGTTGCCCCTTGGGGTTTTCATGCTGGAATCTGCTCCCCATGGAGCAGAGCCTGGGTTTGCTCAGGACCTCCTGTCCCAGAGCCTCTCCCTGTGCCTGCGGGGACAAGGCAGATGCAGAGGCTTGTTCAAGGTGTTTGAATTGGGGGTAAAAGCCCCCTGGTGCTGGCGGTGACGCTGCTCTGCCCCTTAGGTCTCAGAAGACAAGCGGCTCTCACCATCGGCCAGGAGCTGAGCAAGCTCGTGTGTCGCAGCCCCGGCCCCGGGCCCTGGATCAGCCACGTGCGCAGGAGGAGCTCCTTGCTCAGTGAGTGACCTGCAGCGGGCTCTGACCCTTTCCATCCCCCCCCTTTCCAGCCCCCCCTTTCCATCCATCCCCCCTTTCTAGCCCCTTTTCCTGCCAGGTGGTGACTGTCACCATCAGGGCTGCATGGAATGGTTGGGGAAAACCTGCTCATGGGCAGCCTGTGCTGTGAAGTGCAGGCAAAGCAGGGATTGAGCTGCCTTCCCCATGTCTGGAGCAGTGGATTTGATGCAGATGCAGCTTATCCAGTGGTGTACATTGGTGTGTGAGCGTCCTTACACTGCTGGTGTCTGAACCCTGCAGGCTCAAGGCTGGAGGAGAAGCCCTTCAGCGAGATGGAAATGTCTTACATCAAACAAGGGGAAGAAGCGCTCCAGAAATCCCTGAGCATCCTTGGGAACCAGGACGGCTGGAAGATGGAGACGGAGGTGGTAGGTACCGTGCCCCGCTGCAGGCTGACCCGGTCCCCCTGTCCATGTGTGTGATGGGAATCCCGCATTCCCTGCTCCAGCAGAACGGAGACAAAGTGCTGAGCAAGATGCTCCCGGACGTGGGGAAGGTTTTCCGGCTGGAGGTGGTGGTGGATCAGCCCCTGGATGCGGTGTACAGTGAGCTGGTGGACAACATGGAGCAGATGGGAGACTGGAACCCCAATGTCAAGGAGGTCAAGGTGGGAATGGCACCCTGCCACAATGTGCTGCTCTCAGTGGTGTCCCTTTGCCCCATTGCAAAGGATTTCTCCAGCTTTTCTTTGGGAATGGGGAGGGCAGAATTTATCCTACTGAGGGCAGGGAGCTTGTCCTCCTGTAATCACAGCACTGCAGAAGTGAGTCTGTATCAGCTTGAGTGCTACTTACTCTGCATGAAATGCACTGGACTTCACTGCAGGGTAGCGAAGGGTGTTAGGTTAGAGGAGAAACAGCAGCACAGAGCCCCAGGGTGCAGGGAGCATCGCTCTGCTGCTCCAAACAGCTCTTTCCTATTGGAATAAGAGAAGCATTAAGAGAAACCCCTTCCCTTTGCAGTGCTTTGAGCACTGCAGAGTTAACTCCTGACTCCTGAACTTCCCAGATCCTGCAGAGGATTGGCAAGGACACGGTTATCACCCATGAGAAGGCGGCTGCCCCCCCCGGGAACATCATTGGACCCCGGGACTTTGTGAGTGTCCGGTGCTCCAAGAGACGTGGCTCCACTTGTGTCCTGGCTGGAATGGCCACGCAGTACGGAGCCGTGCCGGAGCAGGAGGGCTTTGTAAGGTAACTCCAGTTTATGGTCACTTACATGGAATGTCAGAGCTTGGAGCAATTGGGTTTGTCTCAGGTGGGAGCTGTTGAGGAAATCCCCATTCACGGCATCATTTGGGTTTAAAGGGACCTCAGGAGCTGATCCAGTCCAACCAAGAGCAGGTTCCACATGGAGCAGGCAGGGCCGGAATGTCTCTCTAGAGACATAAACCATGCTGAAGTTTAGTTTATGTGGTTCAGTTTATGGCCACTGCTCCTCATTCTGTTGCTGAGACCACTGAAAAGAGTCTGGCACCATCCTGGCACCCACATCACCCCAGGGATGCTTTCAGCCACCACAAGGACACCCGTGGGGACACCAGATGTGTGTCCCTGCACAATGGGAGCAGCAGCAAGGCTGAGAGCGGTCCCCAAGGGCAGAACTCGGGGGGACAGAAGCCCAGCAGCTCTTTGGGCTGTACCTCCCCTATACCCTGCACCCAGTCTCATTCACACAGTGTTTTGGCACTGCTGTGATCTTTGAGGCTCAAAGTTGGTCCCTAACACGCACCCCCGTCCCTTGCAGAGCAGAGAACGGCCCCACGTGCATGCTGCTGCGCCCGCTGCCTGGCCGGCCCTCGCAAACCAAGCTCACGTGGCTGCTCAGCATCGACCTCAAGGTGAGTCCTGCTTCGAAGCCCAGGCAGGAGCTGGGCTTGGGGCAGGTTCCACTCACGGGCTCTGTCTGCTCCTCTCCAGGGTTGGCTGCCCAAGAGCATCATCAACCAGGTCCTGGCCCAGACCCAGGTGGACTTTGCCAACCACCTCCGGCAGCGCCTGGCACGGATGGCGGCCCCGCAGTGCTGACCATGCGGCCTCAGCTTTGGCCAGGGGGGAAAGAGGGGAGCTTGTAGTGGGCAGACAATGTAATCAGAGCCTGTGCTCATTAACCGAGGCCTTTAATAGTAGACACTGGTAATTAACACCTGAATAAAGCTGTATTTATTGAACTAATGAGTTAGTAGGGGCCTGAGCATAAACTTCTGCTAAGTCAAGTCCTGCATTTGCTCCACTGGCCCCTGCAACCTCCCTAATTAATGACTATTAATAAATAAAGCTCCAATGATGGGTATTTACTATTAAAGGCCTTGGCTACTTAGTTGTTAGGGAGGTCCCAGGCAACTGAATAGGAAAGTCGAAGGATGAGCGCAGGGACTTGCTTTAAACCCTCACCTTTTCCTCTCCTCCTTCCCCCAAAACCCAGCACGAAGAGTTCTGTTCCCTCCTCCCCGAGTGAAGCAGCTCTAATTTATTGTTCCTGTACAGAGGCACACCCAGTGTCCAATTATTTATTCATTTAAAGCTCAGTAATGATGATCACTGGCACGAGGCCTTGGAACTTGGCAATGCAGTGAGGAGGAGGAGATCTTCACATTGAGAGATCTCCAGTGTGGCTGCTTTGAGTGGAAATCTCATTTTTAACAAGAAAGAAGAAAAGAAAACCTTTATTTGTAAACTAGTTTCCAGTTTGTGGGGGGAAAAAATATACACTTTGAGCAGAAGCCCAGGTTTCAGCCCTGCGTGCAGCGGTCTCGTCCCAACACAGTCCTTGTGGCTGGGAGCTGGTGGTCACTGCACAAAGGACTGCTCCAACCCAGACCCAGCACAGGAGACATTACCTCGATGTGATGCTCGCTTCTTTAGCTACGCTGTGAAGTTACTGAAGACTCCAAGAGATGCCCACAAACAGCATGTTACCAACTAGAACTGCACTCACTGAGCCTTCAGCCCAGGGGCAGAGCATGAATCCCTTGCAGGTACCAAATATACACAATGCCCCCCCCCCCCCCCCCCCCGGAGCTGTGTTGGCTTCAGCTCATTTGCTCTGAGTGATGCATGAATAAAACCCACTTGCTGGAGCCCCACGGTGTGGTTGGTGTTAGCACTCTGCTGCCTACTTGGGTTATGGCTCCCAGGGTGGGCTCCGTCTCCCGTCCACTTCTGTCTCCACATGATAGAGCACATCCGCCAGTGTGTGTTCCACAACGGCGCCCCAGCCCATGTCACTCATCTGCAAAGGGAAGGAAAGACAGGCTGAGGGTAAGGAGGGGCTTATCCTGTCATGCAGCAGCATTCCAGGGCTGTTTCCCTCCTCAGTGGGCACGTTAGTGGGGAAACGTTCAAGTGTTTCCTCAACCAAGAATCCTCTTACTGATAGAAGCGGCTAACACAGGCATCAACAGGGGCTTTATGACCTGTCAAGAGGAACAAAGACAGCTAAACCTTAACTAAATAGCCTAACAAATAACTCAGCATCTACTATGTGGCCTTAACCATTTATAAATACAATCCTTTTGGCTCTTCTAGCTAAGTACAAAGACTGAAGAGGACAGATAGAGGCTTGATATAAATCACCTCCCACCACCCCAATGCTCACACCCACCTTGTGTTCAAATAGGGTGAGGTGGTGACAAAGTGTGAGGTTAAAAAGCTTCAGTTCGTACTTACTGGCCTGTAAGTGATGTCTCTGGGTGGATACTTGAAATATGGCCCAAAGTTTATAGAAACCTGGGGAAGACATACTTGGCATTAGATCAACAGGCAGATTGCTTTAGGCTTCAGTCTCCATCCCCTCCTACTCCTGCAAGACCACGGAACAAGCACCCCTGGCATGGAAACTCAGCACTTGGCTAAAGCCCCGTCAGCAACGTTATTCCAGCGCTGCCTCACTGAACTAAGTCCCAGATTTCCTCTTTATGTGCTTACCCTGCTCCCAGAGTGCCCACGCTCCATGCATTACTAAAACCATGCTGGGAATCACCTTGCAATGATCTGCTACTTACTGTGCAGCCTTTGTACAAAGAAATAGCAGGAAAATAAACTCCTTCAAAGATGTCTTTAAAGGCAGTTCCTTGGCTGACACCATTCTTGAAGAAGATGATCTGAAAAGAAAGATTAAGAGAGTTATTTTCCATCCAAGCCAACTTCAGGAGCTACAAAGCAAGCCCCAAGAGGCAGCTTCACCTACACCCTCCCCTTTACCTGAAGCCAATCACTTCAGTGTCAGCAGCAGCATCACAAGCAAAGGGTGCAGCTGGTTTGTTAAATTCCCCTTTATTGTTGCTTTAATAAAAGCATTCTTGGTTCTGATGAAGACCCAATGCTGAGCCTCCCTCTGTGCTCATTACATGCAAGCAATTAATACACACACTAAACCCTTCTTAGCAAGTTCTCCACTCTTCCTGAACCATCCTCCCCTCCCAGCATGTAACTGACCTGGCTTCCAGGTGCTTGCTTCAGGCTCTTCTCTGCTTTGTCCACAAAGTCCTTCTCTTCAAAGTACAAGTAGCTTTTGAACTTGATCAGGGCCTGAAAGAGCAGAAAACCACCACTTCAGAAGGAAATCAGAACAACTGTTACCTTTAGTGACACATTAAAGACCTACAGGAGCCCTGCTCTGGGCCAGGCGTGCCTGTGGGGTCACAGGAGAGCGATTCACACATCCCAAGTATCTGAGAGCCAGGAGGGGAAGAGAGGATCAAACAAGATGTAGGCAACCTCAGCAGCCCACATAAAGTCCTCCTTGACTCCTCTGCCTCGAACCATGGCTTAACATTTAATCCCATTGTGAATTCCACACCTCACCTTATCTTTGTAAGTGTCAGGCAGGGATTTGGCAGTCTCGGTATCTTCTGGAAGACTGATGTAAAATCCCAGTATATCCCCCTGTCCGTAGCCAGACGAATAGTGCTTCCCTATGGATTGGTGAAACTTTGTTCCCTTTTTGCTGCGCCAGGAGTAACTGAACTTGTCATATCCCAGAGGTGCCTGGAGGTTCCCTGTGGAAACCAACACAACACTCTGTAGCGGAAGCACCTCCGTGGATCCCAATTCAAGCTTTGGGGCAGTAATTACATCCAGTTAACAAACACAGCCCCCATTAGCACAAACACATTGACTACAGCATGCACAGCGTAAAGGATCCACCTGTACTGCAGCTTTGCACCGTTTAGATCACTTAGAAAGAGCTTCCCCTTAAGAAAAGCAGTGAATAAGCAGCCAAGCTGATGCCTTACCCTCCTGAGGTCTAAGTTACTGGGGAAAGACATAAAGGAAGCAGTTGGTAAGAAACAGTTGGTAAAACTCTTCACCTAATGGCTGTGACCAGCCCAATCGGGCAGCAGTGTCCGGAGGCATCTCATCCATGGATATTTCAAAGTACCAGGCTCCTTTCCTCACTCCATGGGAGGCTCGTACCATGGAATAGCCCTTCTCCCCGATAACAGTCAGTCTGTCATCAGAGATCTTTAACTGAGGAGCTGTGGGAGAGAAGAGCTGATTTGTGAGCTCTGATGAACAGCAGAAGTGGATTTAAGGCTTGCACCTCAAAGCAATGATGTCTCAAACATCAATAAGCATTAAAGTGAGGTTGCAGAAGATGCCCCCCCCCCCCCCCAACAAGGCCCAATTATACAACCTGCAAGCCTTGTACCTCGGTCGTGCAGTGCTAGGAGCACCCGTTCATAGAGGCAGGCTCGGTAGAGGTCCCCAGGAATCGGCTTCCCTGCCCAGCAGTCCAGCTCCAGCTTCTCTGGGTCAGGAGCATGGGGGTCAGGCTCTGCCAGGATGTACCGGTACCCATCCTTATTGAAGGGGTGTTCCAAGGGGTAACCGTGGGGTGGCAAGCGCTGGGCAGAAAACAGCGGATCACTGCGGAACACAAAGGCTCAGGTTGGCATCTCATGGTGGCTCCAGTTCAGTCCCAGGACAAAGCCAACCGTTCCCACAGCAGTGCCAAGGCCATCACTAACCCATGGCACTGAGGACCTGTTCCAGTGCCTGAGCGTCCTTGCAGGGAATAAACTTCTCATCTCCATCTAAACCTTCCCTGGTGCAGCTTGAGGCAGTTTCCTCTTGTCCTATCGCTTGTTCCTTGGGAGAAGACACTGACCCCACCTCACTACATCCTCCTGTCAGGCAGTTGTACAGAGCAGTAAGGTCCCCCCTGAGCCTTCGTTTCTCCAGACTGAACCCCCCAGTTCCCTCAGCCATTCCTCATAGGGCTTATTCTCCTTCATCAGCATTATTGCCCTTCTCTGGGCCCCAAAGCAGCATCTTAAGGCATCAAAAGCCAAGCTGTGCCTCCGACCAGCACTGAGGGGACACTCGGTGTTGTGCCACAGCATCACCTTCCCTCTTACCTCCTGGTTTTCTTGGCCGTTCCCGTGGTCCCTCCATCCTGCTGCTTGCGCTTTGCTCCCCGGCCCTTCCCGCTGCCTCCCGCGGCGATTCCCCCTTGGCACAACAAAGCAGAGCACAGTCAAGGGAGATGTGACAGGACAGAGCCCGTGAGCATGGAATCTCCACTAACACAAAGGGGCAGAAGCAGCCCAATTACAAGCAGGTCATGAGCTCAAGAGCCTTCTCCCAGTTACACGTGACTTTAAAAGTGAGCCAAATCCAGCCCTTTCATGGAGCTTCCAGTCAGCTTCTGAAATGGCCAAATGCAGAGTGGAAGCCGAGTGAGATTTATCAAGAGCTCAAGCTTTTAAGGTGAGAATTAAGAACCTTTTCTGTCTGGGATCCACTTCCCAAGCGTTACTAATAGCTTTCATGGAGATTCCAGGCACAGTTTACATTCATTGCTGTGTCAGCAGCAGAACCCCAACCTATAGCACACGCTGTCTGACTGGAAACAAAGTCATCACCCCCCTGACACGCTGTGCTGGAGAAACACTCTGACACCAATAAGCAATAAGCACTTCACATCAAAATTCCCATTTCAAAACCAAATGCACTTCAGTTGAGGGAAAAGGAAAAGCAGGAGGTGTTTCTCTTCAGTATGACCGAAGTCAGGGCTGTGGTTGATGTGGCTTCTTTTCTACTCCAGTTGTATTTATGAGTAATGATTGAATGCTGTAATTCACACTGACACATGCTCACACTTCATCAAACCAGTGTCAGTTTAATGTACTAATAGCTTATATTGTAAATGCACTTTATCACCACGCTACCAAAGAGATCGCTACTGGTTCACAATGCAATAGAATCTGTGTGCACTGTAGAAAAACACCTTTACAAACCACACACTGTGCTGGAGCTAAAAATACATTCAGCTCATAGCTTATCAGCATTCCCCTTGTGGTGGAAGGGATTCAAATCGTTGAGGGAATACCATATTCTGCACGAACGTGACATGATCTCAGCTGCGCTGGCTGGTTTGGATGCAGATACTGAGGCTCTCCATGTCTTTGCCTCTCACGGTATCATCCCAGCTCCTGGATGCACATCACTTATTGTGGCATTAGGGTTTAAAACTACAGTATCAGGTCAAATCATGCAAAGGGGAAAACAGAGACGTGAAAATAAAGCTTTCAACCAGTCAAGTGGGGCAGAATATGAGCATTCAAAGCTTCTAACTGCTAAAGACTACCAGGGGAAACTTGGGTTGTACTAAAGGATTACAGCAATCACATCAGGGCACGCTTTGGATTTGTAATTGACTTTAGCTTCTAAAAGAAGGGAGCAAAAAAAGCTTTGCAAACAATAATACTTAAGTTTTAGAAGCTGAAAGGTAAATATTCACCTCCCAAAGAGGCTCCACCTGCAAGAACAGAAGTGGCACCACGCATTTGTCAAGTTTCCAGGTATTAGACCGAAACCAACCAGAGACAAGGCAGCCTTAGATAGCTATAACCCTGTTTTAAAAAGCCCAGAATACCTCCTGTGAGGTAACAAATGAATATAGATGAATATAAGTTGAACACAGAACACTGTAGCCTTGTGCACAAGGAAATCTCAGCAGCAGTTAACATCACTACACTAAGATGACCCCAAGTAAGATGCAAGCGGTGCTTACAAGGAATAACATGTACCTTCCCCAACTACCTTCAAATCTCAGAGTGAGGGAATCTGAATAACACAAGTAGGGAAATTAATACCCTTATGGAATAAAACTGACAGCTGATTTAGCTGGCCACCGGGAAGGAAGAAGTTGAGCCCTCACAAAGAGGTAACATTAACCTATCTCTGTGGAAAGGCACAATGAGACTGGCTGAATGCTTTGACTGCAATAAGCATAACCTCAGTTCACAGCACAAGCTTAACCGCAGCATCTCAAGTGACACCCAGCTATAGGACTAGGCAAACACAGCTTAGGCCCAGGGATTCAAAAGCCTGACTAAAGAACTTGCCATTTAAGCTTCCACTTGTGGATACAGCGTTGCTCTGTTTCTGGTTATCATATGCAGGACCAATATTGGCAAGATCCTGAAAGAGAGAAAAGAAATCCAACGTATGGACTCAATCTTACCACTCAAAACCCACTTGCAGGTGCTGGGGTACCCCAACACAGGCTCAGAGTGTGACTTGGGTAGGTTTTACTCATTAGATGGCCAGCAAAGAGTCCCCACACCTTGCTCCCACCTCCCCAGTGCACACTTTCCTTCCATCACCAACCACATACTTGGTCTAGAAGGCCAAACTTGGGGTAATCTTCTTCTGGGTCTTTACTCCCTGGGTCTGGATGCTCCTTCACCAAGAATACATCTCTTTCTTTACACTAGAAAAGAGAAGGAGTTTAAGTTATGCAGAGAAGGATCACACCAAGTTCATTAACAGGTGTTTCAATCACAGTAATTATTATGTGTGTTAACTATTGATGAAGCATTAGAATCTTAGAAGCATAGAATAGTTAGGGCTGGAAAGGACCTTAAGATCATCCAGTTCCAATCCCCCGGCCATGGGCAGGGACACCTCCCACTAAACCATGCCACCCAAGGCTCTGTCCAACCCGGCCTTGAACACCGCCAGCAATGGAGCATTCACAACTTCCCTGGGCAACCCATTCCAGTGCCTCACCACCCTTACAGTAAAGAACTTCTTCCTTATATCCAGTCTAAACTTCCCCTGTTTCAGTTTGAACCCGTTACCCCTTGTCCTCTCACTACAGTCCCTCATGAAGAGTCCCTCCCCAGCATCCCTATAGCCCCCTTCAGATACTGGAAGGCTGCTATGAGGTCTCCATGCAGCCTTCTCTTCTCCAGGCGGAACAGCCCCAACTTTCTCATCCTATCTTCATACAGGAGGTGCTCCAGTCCCCTGATCATCCTCGCGGCCCTCCTCTGGACTTGTTCCAACACTTCCATGTCTTCACCCTTTAGCTCTGGTGTCAGCAAACACAGGCCCCACTCATACAAAACCCTGCACGGATTTACTCACCATGGTTTTGACAATATTATTAGGCCAAGTCATTTTCCCAGGTCTCTGGCGTGTTGTCATACACTCCCAATACTTATCGATAAATGGGATGATATCCTGGAAAACAGCCAACCAAATGGACTCTTAACAGTGGGTGCGAACGTCTCCCAGTGTCTGAACGTCACTGAAATCACAGCTCAGGTCAATCTGTGCTGCTTTTTGGAACAGCCTCACCTTGTCTTTGGAGAACATGGTTTTTGGGTGCTCATCCTGGGTCCTTGACTGCCACGTCAAGTTGGCCAGGGCACTAAGGCACATTTCCTTGAGATCTTCAAAACAAAAAGCACATTAGAGCTAGAACTGGGTTTGGAGAAGCGAACACCCACCCATCTACCATGTGTTTCGGGTCATTTTTTGGACAGCTTCAGCAGAGCCCTCCCCTGAGTCCAGCTCAAACAAAGGCTCCAGGCTTATCTTGCACTGAATTCACACTTACTTGCTTGTTTTCTTAAGAAATAGGTGTTCCCACTGTGATGGCAAACGTTGCAATGGAAGCTGTAGTTGGTCATGAAAGGCAGGCAGGAGCTGGAAAAGAGCAGGCTATTGGTAAGCAACAAGATACCACTAACATAAGACATTCCCTACTCTCTACTATAGAGGGTTACAAACCCAATTATCCCAGGTTAACAGATTAACTCTTCTCTCACAGCTTTAAGGACGTTTTCATCAAACCAGGTTGCTCGTGCGCATCAAGAAAAGCCACAAAGCTCTGGAGGGCCACTCAAGCTCAGTGTCACCTTCTTGGTTTAGAGAAGCCCTGACACAGAGCCAGCAAAACAAGAGGCGACAAAGGCAGCTCTGCACAAGGAGCATCATCTAAGCCCCTAAAACTGCAGCTGGAAGCCCAGAGAACGTTTTAGGGGCAAAATACGCTCCAAAAAGTGATGTTTTTAGTAAGTCTCAGGTCATCCCATATGGGTTAAGGGAAGAAAACTGAATTTACTGCTCACTTATAGGAAGATACGGGGGGTTTTTTGTTCCCACCAATTGCGAATGGCTGTGAAAGCCCCCTTTGATTTTAGAACAACATTCACAGCCCCCCAAAGCGCGGAGCTCTGAAGGGGTTTCTAAAGCTTACAAACACTCCCTGCAGCGCTGCTGTAACGCCGCTATTTACGCTCCGCAGCCTTTTCCCTGCGTCCTTGGGACTGGGTCCTTGGGCACTGACTCCCCAAGCACTGGAGCGAAGCCGAGCTTACGTACGTGGTGTCAATGCCAAACGTGTCCGCCGTGAACCACTTGGTGCAGATCCCGCACTGCAGCTCGATCTCCCCCAGCTGCCGCCCGTTCTCTTCATCCACGGAGCCTGCTTGAGCATCCAGGACCTCCGAGCTGTCCCCTGCAGCCTCCTGCAAGCAGAGAGCAGCAAACGGGGCCTGGCTTAAAGCCTGGATCAGCCTTTTGGGCAGGGAGCTGTCAGGACAGGAGGACTGAGAGGGAATAACCTGGTTTCCCTATACTTGGTATTGCTTTGGAGGTTCAATTAGAAGCAGTTGGATGGGTGAGGGTTTCATTTCCAACATTAAACTGGAAGTGGGGCCATCAGGATGGAAAATCCTTTTGGAACATGTTTGGATTTTGGTTTTCAGGAAATTCCTACATCTTCATCTTATTCCTGACTCAGCGATGATGGAAAACTGATGCTGATAAGGCCCAACAGGATCCCAGTCAGGATGCTGGTGAGTCCCAACAGGATCCCAATCAGGATGCTGATGAGTCCCAGTAAGATCCCAATAAGGATGCCGGTGATTCCCAATAAGATCCCAATAAGGATGCCGATGAAACCCAGTAAGATCCCAATCGGGATGCTGATGAGTCCCAACAGGATCCCAGTCAGGATGCTGATGAGTGCCAACAGGATCCCAATCAGGATGCTGACGAGCCCCAGTAAGATCCCAGTCAGGATGCTGGTGAGCCCCAACAGGATCCCAATCAGGATGCTGATGAGTCCCAACAGGATCCCAGTCAGGATGCTGGTGAGCCCCAACAGGATCCCAATCAGGATGCTGATGAGTCCCAACAGGATCCCAGTCAGGATGCTGGTGAGCCCCAACCCATCAGACGTAGACACTGACACAGAACCGTTGTCTCTTCCGATACCCCCTTGCCCTCTTTGCACACCCGACATTACACCTTCCCCATGAGCTCTACCGGCACCAGACCGCTCCCGGACAGCATCGCTGGGGATAACGCGCTGGCGCTAAGTGGGAAACAAAACCCGGAGCGGAAGAAGAGACGGATCCCCCGCGCCCTGCGCCGCAAGAGGCAGCGCCGTTCCCAAGCCCGCACCCCCCGGGGCTCCGCGGGGCGCAGGGACCCGCACCAGCACCGCTCCCTCCGGGCTCCGCGGGGCGCAGGGACCCGCACCGGCACCGCTCCCCCCGGGCTCCGCGGGGCGCAGGGACCCGCACCACCGCTCCTCCGGACCTACCAGAGGGTCCTTCCCGGGGGCGGACTCGGCGTCCAGCGCCGCGCTCACATCCACCAGGGCGGGCTCCGCGCTGCAGGGGCACAGAGGGGGTTGGGGCGCACGCACGCACACGGGGAGCCCCGCGCCGCTCGCCCCGGGTCACGCACCCGCAGCCGCCGCCGGGACCGCCGCTCGGGTCTGGGGGGGCCGAGGGCTCCGCGGAGGGCGGCGCCGGCTCCGGGCCCGGGTCCGCGCCCTCAGCAACCGCGGCCGCCGCCATCCCGGCTCCGCCGCCGCAGCCTCTCGCGAGATCCGACGCTTCAAAGGGCAACGCCGCGGTGGGGACCGCGAAGGGAGGAGGAGCAGCGCCGCCTGGCGGGAAGGAGGCGGCGGGGGGCGTGACGTCACGCGGCATGGGTGTGGCGTCATCACCACCCCCCCCCGGGCCCAGGTACCCAAATGGGATAGGGGTTCCCAATGGCATGGGATGGTCAATGGGGGCCCCGGATCCCGTTCTTACTCCCTCCCGTCCTGCCCCGGATGGCGCTGGGAGAAGGGGAGAGCAAGAGCGGGGCAGAGCCCCTGCATGGACCGGGATGGGGCAGCGCCTGGGATGGTGCCTGAGGGTACCCCCTTGTCCCGGTCCCCGCAGAGCAACGGAATGGGCGCATCCCCCGGCAGGACAGGGCTGGGAATGCTGAGCTGGTGATGGGGACCAAGGAGGGGTGGATGAAGAGAGGGACGGGGAGAATAAGTGATGGGGATATGGACGGATGAGGCTGGGAGAAGGAAAGCATGAGGAGGGAAGCATGAAGAGGAAGGGAGAAAGAGAGGAACAGGGGAGATGGAAATGGGGAGGGACGGCGGGGAACAGCTTGGGGGGGTGGAGGGGAGGGAGGATAGAGATAGGGACAGAGGGACGGGGAGAGGAGGGGAGGGGGCTGCGGGGCCGCCCGGGGCGGCGCTCGGTGCCGCGGTACAAATAGTGCGGCTGCGGGTGGCCCCTGCAGCCATGCGGGTCCCGCTGTGCTCCGCACCCGCGCTGGTGCTCTGCGCCCTCGCCCTGCTCCGCCTGCGCTGCGCGCAAACCCGCGCAGCCACCGGGGCACCCACCCGGGCACCCGCCCGCGCCCCGCCGCGCTGCCCCCCGCTGATGCTGCAGCTCCTCCGCGCACCTCCCGCCCCGCTCCGCGCCGCTGCCGCCGTTGCCCTCAGCCTCTCTCCGCACGGTGAGTGGGGCCGTGGCCCCGGACGCCCCTATCCCGGCAACAGCTCCAGCCCCGAGCATCCTCATCCCGGGACCGACACCGTCCCGAGCATCCCCATCCCGGGACCTGCACCTTCCGGGGCATCCCGGGACCGGCACCGTCCCGAGCATCCCTGTCCCGGGATCCGCACCGTCCCGAGCATCCCTGTTCCCAGGACCTGCACGGTCCCCGGGATCCACACCATCCCTGTGCGTCCCTGTCCTGGGACCGGCACCGTTCCTGGCCATCCTTGTCCCTGGATCCGCACTGTCCCGGGCACCCCTGTTCCCAGGACCTGCACGGTCCCTTGGATCAGCACCGCCCCTGAGCATCCCTGTTTCCAAGACCAGCACCGTCCCGAGCATCCCTGTCCCGGGACCGTGACTGTCCCCAGGACCGGCACTCAGGACCGGTACTGTCCCCGAGCATCCCTGTTCCGGGTATACCGGTCCATGCACTCACACGGTGCTGGGGCATCCCTGTCTCTCCCCAGCCCCGATGCTCTCGGGGTGGATCCCGGGGTCCCCTCACCGTGCCTCTTGGCTTGCAGGCTCGGTGCAGAGCGGCTCCCGCTGGGCGCTCTCCTTCGACATGTCCTCGCTGTCCAGCAGCCAGGAGGTGAGTCTGGCCGAGCTCCGCATCCGCCTGCCCCGGCTCTCCCCAGCCCACAACGTGTCCCTGGACATCTACCACAGCCGGCGGTGCCGGGGCGCCGGGTCCTGCCCGCACCAGCTCCTCCTGGGCTCCGTGTCTGGCAGCCCCTCTTCCATCCAGGCCCCTTGGAAAGTGTTTGAGGTCACCGCGCTGCTCCGCTCTTGGCTGCACCAAGACACAGCCCCTGAGTACCACACGGGAACGGAGCAGTGGGATGCGGGTGGTCCGGCCACCGCCGCGATGCACTTGCCCACCTTGAGCGATGCCGGCCACGGGGATGCGATGGACAGAGTCCTGCTGCTGGTGTTCTCCAAGGATAAGTCACCGGGAGACCACAGCCTCATCAGGACAGCGGAGACCTCCAAGCACGTTATGCGTGAGAGCAGCTCCCAGGGCAGCATCCCAGGGATGCGCCGGCATCGCCGCACCAAGAAGGAGAAGCAAAGGATCAAAGGGAGCAATGCTGGTGCTGCCGTCGCGGCCGAGGAGGGCAGGTCCCTGTGCAGGAGGGTGGATATGATGGTGGACTTCGAGCAGACTGGATGGGGCAGCTGGATCGTCTACCCCAAGAAGTACAACGCATACCGGTGCGAAGGGCAGTGCCCATCGCCCGTAGATGAGACCTTCAAGCCCACCAACCACGCATACATACAGGTAAGAGGGGTTGTATCCTGCTCCCCCCCTGCACCTCAGCCCCATTGTCCGTGGCAGGGGGTGATGCTTTGCCTTTGCTGTGTCTCCCCACAGAGTTTGCTGCAGCTCTACAAGCCCAACCATGTGCCCTGCCCTGTGTGCTCCCCGGTCAGGATGAGTCCCCTTTCCATGCTCTACTATGAGAAGGGGGAAATCGTCGTTCGCCACCACGAGGACATGATCATCGAGGAGTGTGGCTGCAACTGAGGCTCATCCCCTCTGCAAGGGGCATGGCTCTGCCCTGGAAGCATCACCAAGGACCAACACATGGACCAGGATGTCTATGGAGTGGGCTGGGGAAGCTCTGGCTGTGCCAGAGGAGGAGCAGGGTGTGCAGATGGCCACATGCATGGATGGACTCAGGCTCTGCATGGAAAAGGCCATCAGACACCTCCCTGCAGCACCAGGGTGCTGGGTGCCCAATGCTGTGTTATCCATGTGCCAGGGCTGGTGCTGCTCCACAGGCACAGGGATGGACCCATGGAGCATTGCTCCTTCTGACACAACAGGAATCACAGTGGTGGGACACTGCATACACCATCACACACCAACATACGCCATCATACGCCCATCACACACCATCATACACCAGCATACACTAACATACACCATCACACACCACCATACACCATCATATACTCATCATACCCCATCACACACCATTATACACCCCCCTGGACCATGCAGGGAGTGATGCTAAACATGGACCTGGGGTTCCTGCATCCCTCTCCAGAGCATCATCCATTCACTGGGAGTCAGAGAGGGATTTGCACAGGCAATGAGGTGGGTCTGAGCCCCCCCAGCACCCCAGCTCACACAGCTGCTTTCCTCTCTCAATGTGTGCTCAACCCTGATCCACCACTCGCTGGAAGGGGCGGTACTGAAAGGGTTGGATAATTCATCAATAAATTATATCTATTCAAAATACCTGGTGGTAAATGATGTAAAATGGCGTGAAAGATGCTCAACAGGAAGGTTCACGTGAGATAACAAAGATGCTCTCACCCTGGTGAGGAGAGCAAGCAGGGAAGGACCTGCAGGGGCTGAAGAGGGGGGGATAAAGGGGTTTTCCACCTTTATTTACCCCTTAGGGATAAGGGAAAAGGGAATGTTCTCTAACAGCCATGCAGGCAGATCTCCTTTGGGTGATGGAGCCGGGAGCTGGAAAGCTCCAGCCCCATAGGATGCTCATTGCCCCCTGTATGCCAGCCCTTGGGGGCAGCAAGGGTCGGGCCCCAGGTTTGGCAGAGCTCACCCCATTGCAGCCCTGGCTGTGGGTCTGGGCTCCCCCAGGCTCCCCTAGCCATAGATGGGGACATGGTACATGCATGGGAACCCAGTGCCAAGGGGACCCTCTGCCATAGGGACACAGTGCCATGGGGGCACTCTGACATGGGGACACAGTGCCATGGGGACCCACTGCTATAAGAACACACTGCCATGGGGACACAGTGCCATAAAGACACAGTGCCATGGGGACACACTGCGATAAGGAGACAGGGCCATGGGGTCCCACTGCCATAGGGACACACTACCATGGGGTCCCAGTGCCACAGGGACCCACTGCCATAGGGACACAGTGCCATGAGGACACACTGCCATAGGGACACAGTGCCATGGGGACATACTGCCATGGGGACACAGTGCCATAGGGACACAGTGCCCTGTTTGCAGCCAGCCAGCACAGCAGAGGGGACAGTGGGAGCACAAGGGCTGGGGCCGGACAGGGCCATCCCCATCCCTCCCCTCCCTGCCCCAGCAGCTCCACTCCACATCCCAAGCCCAGCCTGATTATCCCGAATCCACATCCCAGCCGGCGGATAAACAAAGCGTGTCTGGTCCCTGCAGCCCCAGCAGACCCTCCCCTGGGCCCTTACATATTCCAACAGCGCTTCACACTGGGACCATCCCGTCATTAGAGGGTCATTTGCAGGAGCTGTCAAGCGATGTGTGGGGCTAACCCCTGGCAGGAGGCAGCTGCACCCAGAAACCTGGAAATCTGGGCTCCGGAGGGAATAAACCCGAGTGAATTTGCCTTTTCCTCTATGGATTTGCTGCTTCCACTGGAAAACTGGAGGTCTCACCCCCAGCCCTTTGCCCTCCTCCAGCTCTATCTTTGCAATCTCTGCCCCTCCATCAAGCCTGATTGAAACCCAGCAGTGGGTTCAGATGTTGTTGTAGGGCAGAGAGAGGCCGTTCCCAGTGGAAAAATAAAGGCTGAGATTCCAGGGCTGTAAGGAAAACATCAAAGCGCGGATGCTGGTGATAATAAAGCTGTGCTTTAGGCAGGGTGAGCCCGGCTTGGTCTTGGAGCATGGATCTAATCTTGGAGCAGAGCGATGCTGCCCAGCCCTGCTCCTGCCCCAATACACATTGAGAGCATGGCTGGGAAAATAGGGGCATGGAGCTGGCTCCCAGTGCCTAAAGGGGCTACTGGAAACCTGGAGATGGGCTTTGGACAAGAGATGCAGGGACAGGACAAGGGGAATGGCTTTAATCTGATAGAACGGAGACTGAGATTCAGACAGTGCTTGGAGCAAGCTGCTCTAGTGGAAGGTGTCCCTGCCCATGGCAGGGGCTGGAGCTGGAGGAGCTTTAAGGTCCCTTCCATCCCATTCCATTCCATGGCTCTGTTTCCAGCACTCCAAGCTTGGCTAAACCGCACCACTCGCTCCAAGAGGCTGAGGAGCTGCCTTTGCCATGGGCTGAACCACAGGAGGGGATGCAGCTCTGTGTGTGTGTGTGTGGCTGCTGTGCACAGCTGGGATGCTCCAGGGAGGTCCGAGGGGACAAGTGTTGGCTTTGTCCTTACATTTCCCATCCCTGCCCCTTTCTGTCCCGTGCAGAGAGCCCGCATCCTGCTCCGCATCCCGCGATGAACAATACCTGACCCTGTGCACCATTTGTACACGTGTCACCATGGCTCTTTGATAAGCCCTTGGGTCTGTTTGTTCATGCTCTTTCTTTGTGTGTCCAGAGCAAACTGTGCCTATGTTCCACCCTGATTGTGTGCTGCTGCTCCTCCAAGGTACAGGTCACAGGCAAGGCTCCATCCTTTCCATGCCAGCACATAGGGATGCTGAAGCAAAGCCACCTCCGGGAGGGCAATGAGATGCTCCCCTACCCGAGGGCTTTCAGCAGCAAAACCCCACTGAGAAACCGGTGCAAAACCTAGGAACCGACCCATCATAGACTGATTTGGGTCCAAACCCACCCGGGATGAAGGATAACGAACAGGAGCAGGGGATGCTGAGACCCCACACCACGAGAACTTCAAGGCACCAGCTTGGGGACAAATTGCACCCAGGTTCACACGTTCACAGCTTCCCTCTGCCCCCAGCACCACAGCCCCAGGGCCCTGCTTTGGGAAGCCAGCGGGAGCCCTTGGCCCTGCTGGGCCCCCCCCACGGTGCTTCGCAGGGTGCTCGTAGTCCTTTGGAATTATCGGCTCTGAATTGCTGTCGGAGGCACCTGGTGCTTTGATGCTGCCCCAGATCTACATAAGCTGCAGATACCGATGCAAAGGCACGGGTAAAACACTTCACACTTCCAGCACTCGTTATCCCGAGTGCAGGGTGGGAGGGAATGGGATTTGAAAGCATTACTTGCAATAGCTGACAAGCCAAACAAGCCAGGCAGATGCTTTGGTACCTGGTACAAGGCTCCTGATCACACCCTGGCCATCACGGCTCAGAAACTCACAGCAAGGCTGAAACCAGCTTGTTTCACCCCAGGATGGGCAGCCCAATGGGTACCAGCATCATGTCCCCATCCCAACTTCACCACTGGGTACCACAGCAGGACCCTGCCCGGTGGGTAGCAGGTCTGAGCATCCCAACATAAGGACAAGCAGCAAACTGCACCTTAACCCTTTTTCAGTGCTCTAGAAGTGGATAAAGTGGGTGTCACAGTTGTGGGAGGGTATTTCAGGAGAGTAAAAAGGGTAAGAAGCCCAACCTTTCTCAATGAAACCCATTCACTAAGGATAACACCAGGACAACTCTTCCATGCTCAAGCAACCATCACGCTCTGGTTAGGATAGAGCAGGAAAAGAAGCCCCAGCACCGAAAACAGACTTAAATCACTGCAAACATTAAATCTGTTATATTTGCCTTCCCAAAACTGACTGTCTCTGGATGAATTCCTATCAATACAGTTTAAACCCAAATCTGCTGCTTCCCAAGGAATGGGAGCTGGAGGGCGCTGCGATGAGCAGGACACATCAGCCCCACAGCAATCTCTAGTGCCATTTCTATCCCCAACCATGAATGCAGCAGGAAGGAGCAGCCCCAGCAGTGATCACAGCTCCTCTCTCCTCATACCAAACCCCAGCTGCTGGGCTGGAGTTGCAAGACTGATAACACAGCACCCGAGGGCAACAGATCCGAATGGGTTCCCATTAAGGTTTCAGAGAAAGGCTTCATCTTATCTGCAAGAAAGGCAAGTTTATCTGCAGCAATTGCTTTGTGTCGGCTTCTTCTGTCACTCATTAGTAAAGGCTTGTGTGTCATAATGCCACAATTGAGCTTAATTAGCAGGTATTTAAATGCTATCTGCACAGACACTCATTGCCCTTTAGGAAGTCTGAAGTTCAAGCCCTGCCTTAATCTGCAATTCCCCTCTTGAGATGCCTCCACCACCGCTTGAACGCAGCCATGAGGCACTGTTAGAGACTGCTCCAAACACGGTTATTAAACCATACTGAGACCAAAAGCACTAGCTTGGGATGCCCAAATTGAACACTTCCACAGTAAAATCACTGTCTATGATGAGAATTCCCCTCTCCAAACCAAGCAGGTTTATTCCCAGCTTCCCACTTGGAAGGAGAAACCCTCTCCAGAGGGCTCAGCTCCAATTAAACTGATTTCAAGTGCTTCCACCTGCACCCTGAGCCCCGGAGGGTGAGAACAGAACCATCCGGATGGGCTTTGTTGAGTGCAGCAGCAGACTCAATGCACACAAACCCCCTGCATTGACCATGCAATGATTACATAGGGGGGACACAGAGCTGCTGTGCCAAGAGACCTTGAGGCATCTCAGCCTCTGCCTTGCAGGGAAAAGCAGTAGCACATGCTCAGCTGAGGTTGTACTGATGGCTCTTCTCACACCAGGGTGGCAGTGCCTTGCTGGAAGGAATAAAGGACAAGGAACCCAGGTTTATTGCATTCACCTCCGTAGTAGGAGACTCCAAGTGATGTTTATTTCTCCCTTGTATTGCATTTCAGTATCTTTTACAGTATTAAAATGATTAACAAAAGCATGAAACTGGAAACAAAATCATTGAGAGTGTCTCCTCTGGCACTCTAAGGCCCATCATCAGCAGGGGCTGTGCTTGTGTATTCGCACCCATAGGGAGGCTGAGGCTCCATCCTTGTGACACACATTCCAAAGGGAATAAACTGCCTTTCCAGGAAGCAGGAAGGCACTCAAGGCATGGGCTACTGTTAAGCCTGGCTGGTGGCAATCCTCAAGACAAGGTCCTGGTGCTTCACTGGATAAAGCACTCTCAGGGCACGTGCTTTAGATGTCCATGTCGAACTGCTCTTCCTCACCTGCTGAGAGGAAGCAAAACCACCAATGAGTCCTCAAAGCTTCACTGAGATTCCGCAGATACTGAAACTATGATTGAATAACAAAAACTATGATTGAAGAAACAGCTCTGCTTCAGGAACGGG
The DNA here is from genome assembly GCA_028858755.1 of Ara ararauna. NCBI lineage: Eukaryota > Metazoa > Chordata > Aves > Psittaciformes > Psittacidae > Ara > Ara ararauna. The sequence continues at coordinate 7,556,470 of CM054390.1, forward strand.
GCAGTCTGGACCCCAAATCACCACTCAGCCATCAAGTTTGATATGAAAACCACCATGTACAAGCAAAATGGAAGCTCTGTCTGTAGAGGGGATCTTACTCACATAGGTAGCAAAGATGCCCTTAAAATAGTTCATTTCTACCTCTGGATATCCTTGTGAAAAGGAATGTAAAGGGTAACAATCACAGGTACAAGCATCTTCGACCAAGACACAAAAGCACATTTCACACTTGCTGCGTACCCAGGCAGTTGGACAGGATGCCAACATGAGCAGCAACGATGCTCCATGGCAGCGGGTTGGAACTGGATGAACTTGAGGTCCTTTTCAACCCAGCCCATTCTAGGATTGCTCAAGAGCAATGCTCATTGGTGTTGCTACTACAGAGCCTTCATTGAAGTGCTGATGTGCACTAAGTGGCCGACAAACTCTGTTCTCCTGCAGACTAACCTCCACCTTGCTCTCATGCACACATGAGAGCTTCTGCTGAAGCCACAGTGATGGGTACATGGAACAAACAGCTACAAAGCAGGTATTAGAGCCTGGCTACATAAATGAAGCTCTCTCATACACCTTGGTGTCAAAACCAGGCAGAAGCTATCTCCAGCTCAGGTTGATCCTAAAAGCCCTGAGTAAATCCTACTGGGAATTGCAATCCAAACTCAACATTGCAAAGTAGCTGCAAACCAGTCCTGGATAGAGAGAGGCAGCAAGAGCTGCACCCATTGTCCCACCACTGATCCAGCAACATCATTAAGTGATTATAACAAATACCATCTGAAAAGTCCCAATCCTGGGATCACAGCAGAACCTAATCCATGAGAACCTCATCACCTGGGAACACCAAGCACATGGATTTGACCAGAGGTTCTCAGGGACCACTCTCATAGGGATTCCTGGCTCCATTCCCTGAGTGAGCTCCGGAGCCAGCACTACACCTCACTGGTGTTTGTGCACACACTGACCTGCGCTCGCTTTCTCATCACAGTTTTGGACATGGTTGTTCTCAGTCTTCAACTCCTCCACGTTTGGGCTTGTAACGCCTGGAATGTCGGGAAGGTCAGAGGGAGGCGTTTTGGCAACCGGGGAATTGCGGCATTCCATCAGGAATTTACGGTCATAAATCATCCTAGTACCTGGGGGGAGACAAGAACGCTGTCAGCTGCTGGTGTTCTGCACAGAGTACAGCTGGGGGGGTAAAGCAAGAGCAGGAGCCACATTTAAAGCTATTAAGCACTTACTTTGTTCATTTTATGCTACCTTAGAGCAAGCCACATGCCATTAACACTGTGTTTGCTATGAAAAGGTGTGAATCAGGTACCTGAGCTAATGCTGCAGAGAACACAACTCCAAACCCCACACTGCACGCAACAGATCCATCCCCTTCCACCTCAACATCACAGCAGCACCCAAAGGAAATGGGAATAAACTGCATTTATCTTCTGCTCACCAACATCACAGGCATTTGAGTTGTCAAAGGCTGGGAATTGCAGACACAAGCACACATGAGGCAGGATGTGGCAGCGCCTCCCCATCACTGCCCAGGGGTCTGGTTTTGGGTACCAGGCATTCAAGGCTTCAACACAGGCAGCTCTTAGTGTCTGTTTTCATGGGTAACAGCCCACTCTCCCTGCCCTGTGTAGAACAAGCCAGCTCCAGTGCATTACTCGGAGCCTCCACATGGATTTCTAGGAACACCACTGGACTGAACAGCCTGTTCCTTATAAAGGAATTGCATTGGAAGGAGCTCAAAAGCCACATGCAGGAAAGAGAGCCCTTCATCCCAACCTCAGCCTTAACCCATGAAGTCCTGGAAAGCGATTTGTTCTTCACCAGGAAGAAGCCTGCAAATTCCCTGGATCAAGCCCAGACTGCTCTGCTCCTGCTCCTGCTCCAGCCAGAGGGAAAAGCAGCTTCTCCTTGGGCACTCCCTGAGAAGCATTAACTAAAAGTACACAAGCACAGGCAAACAACCTCCCCTTTACATCTGTCCAGAAACACTAAACTCACTGGGTTTTGAGGCATGGCTATAAAAGAATGTAACTGGGTATCAGGAATGAGATCCCAAAATGCTGAAACTCTTTTCATCCATGACTTTGGAGTTGCTTCCTTAGATCCAAAGGCAGGTCTGACCCAGCACGGACCTGTGCTGCAGCGGTGAGCAGCACTGGAGAAGGCAGGCAGCCAGGCTGTAAGCTGTGCGACATTCCTGGGAGGCGCATGGAAAAGAATAGGGCTTCCCAGAACTGCAGCTCATGTACAGAGGATCAGGTACACGGCTCAAGAGCTTCCACGTCCATGTTCCATCTTTTCAATAGCCTCCGGTCAGCCAGCACTGGCCCCAAGCCCTTTTTCCATCACTCACATCCCCAGTGCTGCCTGCAGCCAAAGGGATGACTCCAGGGATCACAATCCTCAGTTCTCCCCTGAAATCAGGCACAACAAACTTGGTTTGCTTCTTTCTCCTGATTCTTCAGGTTTAACCTCCTGCTCTGCAGGAAGTTAAGGCTTTGGGTGGGCTGCATACATGGAACTTTTGGAAGAGGACCTAAACTGAGTGCTTCTGATGCAGGAGATGATTTTTACATCAGGCTTATACACAAAGGAGCAATGCAAAGTATTCAGTGAGGAGCAAACAGATGAAGAGAGGAAGTGAGAGGTGCACACTGGCTCCAGCACGCTTGCAAGTGACACTTTAGAGCCTGAACATAGGGAGTTTGGTGTGAAATGCATTGATAAGGTTTCCATGAGGGCTCCTCCAGACTACACAAGATAAGGCTTGAACCATCCCTCCTCTTGGCAGCCAAGCCCAGCACCTCCAGGCAAACAGGCAGCGGCAGCAGCACACTCTGTCCCCAAACAGCACCACAGTCACGGGAGTGCTGGGGATGTGCCAGCTACACACACCCCCAGCCAGCAAACAGGGCTTGCGCTTCTCCTCCTGCTCTAGGCATTCATTAGCTCCCCAGAGACAGATGATAACCCTTGGGCTCGTTATGCTGCACGCTGCTAATTGCTCATTTCTGCTGTGTTAATGAATAGAGCTGAGGAAGTCGCTCTCCATCTTCCACTGTAATTACTGCAAGTGCTATTGAAGTGCTCCAGCCACTTGCTGCTTTCAAAGAGAGGATACAAGGCAAAAGCAACACAAGAACTTCAGTTGTTTCTCTTCACAAACCCCGAGTGAGTCAGAAGCATCACTTTCCCCTTCCCTCTGCATGTTAACCCCTGAAACTCTGCTTGTTGGACACAACAAGGCAAAGAAAACATCCTCCATCACCTCCCATCCAGTCTGTTCTTTTGGCTGTGGTTCAGGTACATCATTCCTGCTGCTCACATTGAGGGAGAATTCTTAAAGGTATGGAAAGGATTAGCTCAAAGCAGCAATCAATGGGAGCAGGGGCAGCTGGAAACACAGAAAACTATCCCAGAGCCATCAGCTGGATGTGGCCTGGAAGCCAAATACTTAAACAAAGGGGACGCAAAAGCATTTAGATGGAGGAGCCGTTTAGGGATCTTTATGTTATATCCCTGCTGCAGCACGTGGAGACACACGAGGTGCAGCAAGATAAATGGGGATCGCACATGCTGCAGCCCTCCTTTGCTGCCTCCATCCCAAAGAGGTTTGTTCTGCTTGGTTGAAGATGAAATCCATGCAGGATCCCACTGCTGGCAGTGACACATGCAGCTGCCAGGGATGCACAGCATTGGTACCAAGGATAGAGGGAAGGGACACGATGTTTTCCTGCAGCAGTGCACTTCCAGAAAAGAAATAAAGGAATAAACCAAGGAATAAGAAGGTTTGCTTATGCCAGAGGAAAGAGCAAATATTAGAGATTAGAATTAACTGGGAGAGGAGCATAGGCTTGCTCCCAGGGGCAGCACCCATAGCCTCATATCTCAGCACAGGCATCCAGGGGATGCTGTCCCACCACAACAGAAGGCGGGAGCCCCCCCGGCTCCCTTGTTCCTATTCACAGCACACACCAAGCACCCAGGGACCAGCGAGATGGGAGCCCCCAGCACCAAACGAGCCCTGCAGGGACAGCACCCACAGTGCTGCTGCCTGGGTGCCCCCATAGAACCCCAATCCCCATGCACCCCCCGGTCAAGCAGGACCCCCCAAGGGCAAACCTCAGGCAAAGGGGGACCCAAACCCCATACCCCAGAGGAAGAGCCCCCCAAAGCAAGGGACACCCCTCCCATGCAGGTCACTGTGAGACCCCCCCCCAGACACACAAAGGCTTCCCCATCCCCATCCCGAACGAGGAACCGTCCCGCCGCTCACCGCCCGGCGTGGTCCCGAACACGGTGCCCCCCGGCGTGGTGCTGTAGTCACCGGGCGGCAGCGGGGCTCCGTCGGGCAGGGCCAGGCACTTGCCGGGGGCCGGGATATCGCGACTCGGCGTCTGGCCCTGGCAGCAGCGGCCCGACATGACGTCGGGACCGGGATAGGGGACCGGGATCCGGGACCGGGACCCGCCACTGCCGCCCCGCCCGCCCCACCACCGCTTCCGGCTCGCAACGGGGCCCTTCCGATGCGGGCGTGGTAAGGGAATGGGGGGGTCTATTTTGGGGGGGCGTGGCTGATGCTGAGAAGGGGCGTGGTCTATTGGGCCGGGTCCTAGTGCCCCCCGGTTCGCTCTCGGTTCCCCCAGCGCCTGTGCCCCCCGCCTCTTACAGTGCGCGGGGATGCTGACAGCGCTGCCCCGGCCCCCTCCCGATGAGGGTCACTGTTTTCCCCTTAGAGACCCCCCCGCCTGCCCCATGTAGCTCGGGTGGCCGCTGCGGTGGGTCCCGGTGGTCCCCGTGTGAATCCTGCGGGGCAGATGGCCGCCCGCCCATCCCAAATGGCTCTGCCACCTCCCGGGGGGGGGGGGGGGGCAGGCAGCAAACGGGGATGGGACACACACAAACGGCGCCTGCACACGTGTCCCGCACCCCCCACGTCGTCCCCCGATGGGGCGGTGAGAAATGACGGTGTTTTTCTTACAACTGTATTAAATAAAGCATTTAAAGAGGCAGGGGGAGAGCGGCGGGGCCGGGGGTCCCCAGGCTGGGCAGAGGGAGAACTGGGGTGCACAGGGGTGATGAGCCCCGGCACAAAGCCTCTGTGAGCATCCTTGGGCAGCGCTGAGCCCCCCCCAGCACCACCGCGCTGCTCACAAGTGTGATGAGTGCCGGCAGCTCAGCCCTGCCTGCGGATGGAGGCAGAGGGGTCCCTGTGGGATGGACGGGAAGCAGGGACCCAGCAACGTTTCGGACCAGTTTGGTAAATCCACTGTAAAAGGGGTTTGGAGCTGCCAGCAGGAGGTGGGATGCAGGGTCCTGCCCAATCCACACCGCCACCCCGGCGCCAACAGATGGAGCTCGATCGCCTCACGCTGCATCGAAGCTGGACACGGTGCTCTCCATCCTTCCCTTCCTGCTTCGACTGCCCCATCCCGGGGGATGAAACCTCATCCCTTTGGAGCCTGGGATGCTGGGGTGGATCTAAACCCGTTCTCCAGGACCGCATCTGTATGGAGAGGGACGCTTGGAGGGCTCCGCTTCCTAAAGCCCCCCGGGATCACGGGCAAGCTGCAGTGCCCACAGGATCCTCAGGGGCCCTGCGGTGCCAGGGGGGCAGCGCTCGCCCTGTGCCGGCTGCTGAATTGATCACCGGGAGCTGGGGCAGGAAAAGAGCACATCCTGTGCTGTGGAATGACATCAGCCGTGACCCCCAACCCAGCGAAGCGGCCGCGGCCGTTTCCTCCTCCTCCTCCTCCCAGAGAATGGACCATTAAGGGGTCAAGGAGCCGTGGGGAGGTCAGGGATGAAGGGCACATCCTGGCTTCAGCAGGGAATCTGCCCTCGGTGCCTTGGGGACCCCAGGGTGTGGGCAAGGATTGGCTGCAATAGAGGGTGGAAACCCTCCAGAGTGTCCAAAGTGCCCCAAAATGCCCTTTCTGGAGGTGCCACTTCAGGAGACCTGGTCCTTTCTGTCCTGCAGAGATGCTTCTCCTTGCTGTGACCTGCAGGCACATCCTCATTGGTGTAGGGTGGTCCCACACAGCACTTGAGGTGCCCAGGAGACCCCAAAAGGCTGCAGCAGAGCCGGGGGGTGTGAGATGGGCAGTCCCTGTCCTGGACCAGGGACACGGATGCTCAGTTCTCACTGCCTTTGTTAAGCTCGGTGATGCCCAAGGGGGGGCAGAACCCCTGTGCCTCCTTTTCCTGAGCAGGAAAGCCCTTCATCATCATCATGGGATGCAAGGTTATCACCTTATTGCCTTCTAAAAGGGGAGCTTCTTGGAGGTACCCATCTCTTCACCCGCTCACCAGCAATTGCAGCATCGTTGCTACTGACCTGGTTTAAATCCCAGTTTAAATCCTGGTTTAGACCCCAAAGAAGGGAATCTGTTTTATAGGACATGAAATACTTATTGCATTGGGCTATTGCAGTTACTGACTGCAGAGGGGTTTGCTGCAGGCAGGACCAAGGAGAGGATAAAGCTTTGCATGATGGACAGCGCGGATGGGTGCTTCCGTCTCCCCCATCCATCATTTCCCTGTCTGCATTGGAAAGCTCCATCTCCGGCCCAACCCCATCTCTCCCATGGCTGGGAACCCCATTCCAGCCCCACAGAGGACGAGGTGACGCTGAGTCCCCGGGTGCTGCTGCTGCTGCCCATCGCATTGAGGATGTCCCTGTGCTGTGGCATTCCCAGCCCATCCGTGTTTACATTCCCCTCGGATTGCCTGCAGAGATAAGGACAATCCCACATCCACTTTGCCAGCCCAAGGGCTGTTTGTGCAGATAAAAGTTGCCCCATAAACAAGCCCATCCTGCCTGTGGGAAGTGCTCCTCCGCCCTGCCCTCACAGGAAAACCCTCACCAGGAGGCCTAGTGTTCCCAATGTCCCATCCCCTGGGATCAGGGGGACAGGAACAGAGCAAATGGCACCGAGTCAGACCCCGTGAGCTGGGATGCATCTCTGGATCAGGAGGAAAGCCTTTGCTCATCAGCCACATGGCACCCTGCATCCCTCTGCCGCATGGCATCCAGCTGCAGCCTGCTCCATAGATGGGGCTGGAAGCTGGCCTGGAGATGGGAAGTATTCCTGAGCAATCCGCCTGCTCTTCCATACAGATCCCAGGCTCTTCCCCAGGTTCCCTGCTGCCTTTCCTCCATGCTGCAGGAACATGGGGCAAGGAGAGGTTTCCAGCCCTTGCCTGCGCTGAGAGCATCCTGCCCCCAGCATCCTGCTGTGCTGAGTCCCTCTGAACTGGAATGCTCATGGGCTGGGGCTGAGCTGTTGGCTTGGAAACAGGCCTTGAGCTTCTGCCTCCTCCTCTTCCTCCTGGCTCCATCACATTCCCATCACATCCCTCCTCATCCATCCTCTGGTCTCTCCCCAACTAAAGCAGTTGAGAATCACCCAACAGCAAGCTCCAGGTGGGATGTGAACTGTGTCCCCATGGAAACACCCGCCTGTGCTCTATGCCAGGAGAAACAGATGGGCTGGAGGCACTGACGGTACCTGGAGCTATGGAATCCTGCTCTGCTCCCATTCCAAGGGACCTGGAGCTGTTCTCCATCCTGGCACCCACTTCTCCCATGAGCTCTGGGATGCAGCCGGTGGGGAGGAAGCTTTTCCCCATTTGCTTCCCTCAAAAAGGAGATGGGAATCAGGAGGATTACATAGGTTAAAAATAGCCACCACTGCATGGGAGCCACCCTGGGACCTGGATGTTGGGAAGCAGGGATGCTGCTAGGGATAACTGGGAGCTTGAGTGGATGGTGCCAGGGCAGAGGGGCTGGGGATGCTCCGTAGAGGCAGCACCAATGTAGCTACATGGAGCCATGGGTCCAGTTGGGATGCTGCCACTAGCAACTGCATCTCTGGCGTCACCCAAAAGAGCCCTTTTCACCCCAAATTGGGGCCAAACCCTGACCCTCCTGCATCCAGGAGGAAAACCACCCTCGGGATGCTCCTTGGGAAGCTCTGCCCCTCCGAGCTTTCCTCTCCCATGTTATTGCTGCTGCTGACGTGATTTTCAGGGCAGTTTCCACACTCTTTGTGAAATCCCTGCTGATGTTATTGCAAACCTCTCCCTCCTTCCCCCCCAACCCCATTCTGCTTTAGCAATAACTGCAGCACAAACAGAAACCATGGAGAAGGTTGTGGAAACGTCTCCAAGCTCCTCGCATCCCAGCACAAGGACTCGCGTTTCCCTGTGGCTGGAGAGAGATGGGAAAGGTTGGAAACAAACCCCTGTGTTCAAAATGCCAGAAATTGGGAATAACACCCCTGCTGCTGTCCCTGGCTTTCCCCTCAGCATCAAAAGCAGCTTTGTTATGGGTTTTACTGGTTTCTAATCTGAAAACAGAGCTGCGCAGGGATCTGGGGGGCAGGAGAAGGACCTGAGGTTGCTTTAGCGTAGCCTTTGACACTGGCTGGGTTTCAGCATCTCCATGCCCCTTTCCCTAATTCTCACAATGCTGCTGTAGCCTTGGGAAGAGCTGAAGCCCCGGGATAGCTGGGGCTGCTTTGGGAAGCACAGAGAAGCTTTGGAAAGCTGCTTTGATCAGCCCCAGAGACCCAGTGTTTCTGTCTCCAATCCGGTGGGAAGTGATGCTACCCACTGCCGCGGGGGGAATAAACTGCATCCACTGCTTCCCACCCCTCCATCCCACCCCCTAAACCACTGTGGAGTGCTCCAGGAGAGCGGATCCCACCATCCCTGCCCGTTCCCATCCCTGGCACCCTGAAGCCGTGTGTCCATAGGGTGAAACTGTGGGAATGGGCTAATAAGCAAGGAATGGCGTGACCTCAGCCCTGCCTGCGCAGGCAGCCAGAGCGGGCTCTGACCTTCTCGGTACCCAGGGTACACGCTGCCTCTTTCATCATTATCCATGCATTTGCTCCCAGGAGCTTCACTTGGAAAACAGGATGTGAGCGTGTGAGATGGCCACTTGCCCTCCCAAGGAGCTTGGAGCCTGCCGGGATGCTCCCTTTGCCCTGAGCTGGGATGGACACTGGGATCACCCCTGTGCATGCCTGTGGGGCAGAGGAGCTGCTGTTGTGTGATGGGTTAGGAGCTGCCCCAGATGTGAAGCACAATCCCAGCTTAAAACCTTGGAAAAGCAGGATGAATGCTGTTGGAATGCATTGCTGGGATACATGGAACATGTTTCTCTTTGCAGGACAGTCGGATATGGGGCATGATTTGACTAAAACACACCCTAAGCCCAGCCAAACAGCCCAGTTTGAATGTGTTTTATTGTTCTGACACAGGATTCTTCCCTTCCTGCTGTTGTCCTGAGCCCCAGCTGATGCTCCCAGAGCTCTCCTCGCATTTACGAGGGAAAGAACTTCTGTGGAGCTGGGGGTTTATGGACAGCTTCCTCCAGCCTTCCCGGGACAGGGTTAAAGCTTCATCGCAGCGTGTTTATGTGCTGACAAGGAAACATGGTGACAGATGATCCCAAACAACTTCAAAGCGAGATCCGTGGACCCGATATGGAAACTATTCCTAAGGCCTCAGTGCTGAGAGCATTAAAGGCAGCCTCAAGCCCAGCCTGGCCCCATGAACATCAAACTCCCTCCAAGGCAGATTTGCAGCTAAATGATGCTCCTTGAGCATCTCTTGCTTAGGCAGAGGGTAGAGCGTCACCTCATCTACCTCCTACACTGCCCCCATGGCTCTGGGTGGGTTCCCTGCACCCAGGACATCCCCATCTCATCAATGGCAAGAGGGGCTGGGATGCAGCTCCATCTGCTTGGAAGGCATTTAGGGATCAGGGAGAGATGGGGAGGTGCTGGGACCTTGCTCTGCCTCAGGTAGTGGTATGGCAAGGGCCCTGAGCCCATGTGTGTTTGCTGCAAAGGAGGTGTCTCACCAGCCCTATGTAGCCCTTTAGGGTGATGTTGGTCCATGGGGTCTCTGTGCGGGGCTGGACCACCTGATGCTGATCAGGCTGTTGGGGTGCTGGTGCTCACTGTGCTGGTGAACCTACTCTGCTGCCCTTTGCTCTGGGCTGGGACTTGCTCCAGCGCTGCTTTGGCTCTGGGTTCCATGGATGGGCAGTGCTTTGCGACACAGCTCTGGCACCAAATGTTACTGGTGCAAAGTAACTGCATCTCCCAGTGCAGCGGAGCCTGTGCCCTGCTCTGCTCCCTGCACCCATGGGTGGACAGAACCCCCTCCAACGCTCCTTTGGCAGGTTCAGTGCAATCACTTGTGCTGTATTTGCTTCCTGACCCTCTCCTGTGATGGGGAAGCTGAGAAGGACTGCCCCAAAGGGGAAAAGGGAGATCCCACGTCCCTGCCATCGGTGTGATTCCTGCTGTGTGTTATCACTTGGTCTCTAACAGTGTCACTGCACCCAGGGCACAGAGCAAGATTCCCAGCTATAAAAAGCTTTTCTTTAATCCTAGTGTGACATCAGCCTTAGCAGAAGCTGAATGTGCTGCATTCAGTGATGCTGGGAGGCAAAGCTGGTGCCTGCCTGCCCTCCAGCCAGCTTTGGTGAGCTCACAGAGGCAATTCTGCATTGAACAGGAGGGATAGAGGATTAAGCTGTGCTTAATACCTGAGGTGGCAGGGCACGGGAGCAGCAAAGCCCATTTCCCAGGCTCACCTCTATCTGCTGAGTGCCAGGCACTGATTTAACTGCTTTGCATGTCTGGGATCAACCCTTGGTGTAGGGGATTAGAATGGGAGCTGTGTGTGTGAACCTGAACCACTCCATCAGTGTGGCTGTGTGCTTGCAGCCTGCTTGGGGTGGATAAGGCTCTGGGATAGGGATTAAACAGTGCAGGGAATTTGCATCCACTTAGGCGGGAGTGGCAGCGTGTGGAAGCTCTGTGTGGCAGCAGGGAGGGTGATTTACACCTCTCACAAGCTCAGCCCTTAGCAGCTATTCAAAGCCAGGTTGGATGGTGCTTGGAGCTACCTGGTCCAGTGGAAAGGGTCCTTGCCCGTGGCTTTAAGGATGAGCTTTAAGGACCCTTCCAACCCAAACCAGGCTGGGATCCTGTGATGCTTGAGCTGTCCCACCCCTCTACCATGTCCAGGCAGACCCTGGGCCCCCCTGATGTGCCTGGGACCACCTCAGGCACCCATTCCCTCTCTCCAAACACATCCATGGGCACCAGGACCTCCATGTGCCTCCCTGCACCTCATGTTCCCTGCATCCCATCTCTCCCCAAGCAGGGATCTTCCCTAATCCATCCTGGCTCTACATATGAAGAAGTATTTTTAAATACCCGTTGTTTATCCTGCAGCAACAGCCAAAGGAGATGCTCTGATCCGGGATATAAGCATAGTTTCCCAGAGACTCCTAAAGAGCCACTTGACCTGTTGATCTGGAAGCAGATCCAAATCTCCAGCCTGGATCTGCCTCCCCATTCCATGGCAGGTAGAGGGAACCAGCGGTTCTGGCCTATGGCATGGATGGGCAAGGGATGAGGAGGAAAAGTCTCATGTAAGTGCCAGGGGAAGGCAGCAGAAGCGGTGTTTAGATGCCTACTTCAGCTGTGTCTGCTCCTCGCTTTGACTGCAGTGAGATGTCCATTCCCTCTGAGGCATGGTAGGGTGGGAATGGGCTAAAAGCACCATGGATATACTGCAGGAGAAGATGCTGAGTCCTGCAGCTCCATCAGCACTGGGGAAGTGGAGATGAAGATGGGGAGAGGAGGTGAGGACAAGAAGCAGAGGTGAGGATGGGAAACGGAGGTGAGGATGGGAAGCGGAGGTGAGGATGGGAAGCGGAGGTGAGGATGGGAAGCAGAGGTGAGATGGGAAGCAGAGGTGAGGATGGGAAGCGGAAGTGAGGATGGGAAGCAGAGGTGAGATGGGAAGCAGAGGTGAGGATGGGAAGCCACCAGCAGAGTGATGGCAGAGCCGGGCATCCTGCCCTGGTGCCTGCTCCACAGATCCCAGCCCAACACCCTCATTATCCATGGACATTCCCAGGGATGCTCTTTACACAGAACCCAGCCGTGCCTCCGTGTGCTGCTGGTGCTGGGGTTACGAATGCGGCCACCCTGAAACGATGCCACTTTTCCTGCTCACATTTTGTTTGTGCTGCTCCAGGGGAGGGCCAAATGGCCCTTAAATAGCAAGGCCAGGGCTTGGCCCAAGCCAGCAGCCGATGCCAGGGCTGGGAGCTAAAGGGGGTTGCATCAAGCCCTTGTCTGAGTGCTTTGATAAATCAAAACACTCTTGTAAAGCTCCAGCTTGTAAAGCCAGTGCCCCGTTCCTCTCGCTCATGAATGGGATGAAATGCCAAGAGGATAATTTTTTACACATCCCTTTTTTTTCCCCCTCTTTGCCAACATTTCCCCATTTGGCTGAAGATTCAAACTCCCATATTTGGAGAGCGCCTGCCTTAGAACTTCCAGGATTTGTATAAATAGCTGACAGTGAAAATATGACCCGCTCTGGAGCCTGCCTGGGGGCCTGCAGGAGGAGTGCACCGCAATAGGGCTGGAGCAGTCCAACGCTTCCCAGGCTCCCCAATGGGAGAGAGAAGGAAGTGTGGGGGTCCCCACAACACCAGCACCTACCCAAAGGTTCACCTCCATCAGCTGGGAGGAGGTTTGGGCAATGTGGAAGGGAAAGAGTGGCTGAGATGCGCTGGACGGTGTGTGTTGGAATAGGACTGGCATCTCACCAGCCTTTTGCTGGTGTCGAGGGGACCACGGTATCATTGTCTCCTCCAGTGACAGCCTGTTCTGCTTGGAGAGAGCCTGAACACGGCAAGGAGTGCATGGGTTTGCTCCAGTAAGGTCCTGGGCACAATGAGCTAATGGAGAGCACAGTGAGGGGCTGGAGCTCATGGTGAGGGGATGGAGCTCATGGTGAGGGAATGGAGAGCATGGTGAGGGGATGGAGAGCACGGTGAGGAGCAGGAGCTCATGGTGAGGGGATGGAGCTCATGGTGAGGGAATGGAGCTCATGGTGAGGGGATGGAGTTCATGATGAGGGGTTAGAGCACACGGTGAGGGGATGGAGCTCTGGGTGAGAGGCTGGAGCTCACGGTGAGGGGACCAAGCTCATGGTGAGGGAATGGAGCTCACGGTGAGCGGTTGGAGCTCACGGTGAGGGGATGGAGCTCACGGAGGGGAGCGGGGCGGGCCAGGGTGCGCCCGTGCTGGGGAGGGGCGGTGCCGCAGTCCGCTCCTCTTCCATTGATCTCCGTAGCGGGACCGCCCCGAGCCTTTAAAGGCTCCTCCTCCAGCAGCGCCCCGGGGAGCGGCGCTGAGGGGAGCCCGGCCCCGCCGGTCCTCCCCGAGGGCTGCTCCGGGCTGCGGCGGCCGCGGGGTGCGCACGTCGGGGCGCAGAGGCCGAGCCCCCCCATCCCACCCCAGCCCCGGTCCGGCGGAGATGAGCCCCGTGCCCGCGGGCAACGGCAGCGCCTGGGGGGCGACGGCGCTGGGCAGCGGCGGTAACTGCAGCGGGGCCGCCAGCCTGAGCCGGCAGTGGGTGCTGGGGGCTGCCCTGAGCATCACCGTGCTCGTCACTGTGGCCGGTAACTTGCTGGTGATCGTGGCCATCGCCAAGACGCCGCGGCTGCAGACCATGACCAACGTGTTCGTCACGTCGCTGGCTTGCGCCGACCTCATCATGGGCTTGCTCGTGGTGCCGCCGGGGGCCACCATCCTGCTGAGCGGGCACTGGCCCTACGGCACGGTGGTGTGCGAGCTGTGGACCTCACTGGACGTGCTGTGTGTCACGGCCAGCATCGAGACCCTGTGCGCCATCGCTGTGGATCGCTACCTTGCCATCATGTCACCGCTGCAGTACGAGGCGCTGGTGACCAAGGGCAGGGCACGGGCTGTGGTGTGCCTGGTGTGGGGCATCTCTGCCTTCATCTCCTTCCTGCCCATCATGAATCACTGGTGGCGGGACGGGGCGGACGAGCAGGCAGTGCGCTGCTACGACGACCCGCGCTGCTGTGACTTTGTCACCAACATGACCTATGCCATCATCTCCTCCACCATCTCCTTCTACGTGCCACTGCTCGTCATGATCTTTGTCTATGTCCGTGTCTTCGCCGTGGCTACGCGCCACATCCAGCTCATCGGCAAGGACAAGGTGAGGTTCCTGCAGGGGCCCCCCAGCCCTGGCTCTAGGAGAAGCCGGCGCAGGCGTCCCTCCCGTCTGCTGGCCATCAAGGAGCACAAGGCGCTCAAGACTCTGGGCATCATCATGGGCACCTTCACACTGTGCTGGCTGCCCTTCTTCGTGGCCAACATAATCAAGGTCTTCTGCCGGGGTCTGGTGCCGGATCAGCTCTTCCTCTTCCTCAACTGGCTGGGCTACATCAACTCAGCCTTCAACCCCATCATCTACTGCCGCAGTCCCGACTTCAGGAGTGCCTTCCGCAAGCTGCTGTGCTGCCCGCGCCGCGCCGACCGCCGGCTCCATGCCGTGTCCCGGGACCTGCAGCGCTGCCCCTGTGCCTTCAGCCCCCAGGGGGGTCCCTTGGGGAACAGCAAAGTCGGAGCCCCCGGGGAGGATGGGAGCCGGATGGAGGAGACCAGCCTGTCCCAGGGCACCCAGAGCACGCTGTGTGCGCAGCTTGATGAGTAGGTACCTGCGGGCACTTGGGCTCAAGGGGCGCAGCCTTTTGTGGTGCAACGAAGGGGATGCTGACGGCAGGGACGTGGTCTGATGGGGCAGTGAGGAGCTGGAGGGCAGGCGGACAGTGGGGTGAATGGGAATCATTGCCTTAAAGCCCCAGCCTTTCCACTGGGTTGCAAAACTGGGGTCCTGCTCCTGCCTTGTCCTTTCCCAAGGCTGCCAGGATAGGGTCTGCTGGTCCTGGGTAAAGAAAACACTGGTGGAGAATAGGGAAGCAAACAAGCTGAATGAGTCCCCAAAGCCTGACATTTCCCTCTTCCTTTCTCCCACTTTTTGCTCTTGAAGAAGGAAAACATGGGAAAGCCTTTTGCAGTGAGGCAGCCGGGGCTGTCGTGGGTTGCTTTGCCCTCTGACAGAGTGAAAATCTGTGAAGGGAACCTATTTCATCACCCTCTGTCAGCCCTGTGGATGGGAGACGGGCTTCCCATGGCCGCAGCCAGGGCAGAGGGCTGGCAGGGATGTGCCTGTGCACCCTTACATGGATTTACACCCTCTACGAATTACAGGGAGGGTTCCCCTGCTCCTGGATTTGAATTGTTCTGGTTCCTGTGGGGTTTAAGCGGCTTTCTCTGGTCTAAAGCCCCTCCTGATGCCGAAGGGCAGGAGAGGGTCCTGCCAGCACACACAGGCAGAGCTGCTGCTGGCAGAGAGGTTCCGAGGAGGGATTCACCCACGCTGGGAACAGGGGATGCTCAATCATGGGAAGGGTTCATGCTCCTCACACGCTGTGCTCTGCTGTTCAAGGTTTGCCGGCAGAGAGACACCAGCAGGTCCCTCCATCTGACCAGGAGCAGCAGAGAGCCGGGAACAGCGTGAGTGCAGTGAGTGCTTCCAGTGCAGTGAGTGCTTCCAGTGCGCTGAGTGCATCCAGAGCAGTGCTTCCACTGCAGTGTGTGCATCCAGTGCGTGCTCCCAGAGGGATGCAGTGAGTGCTCCCAGAGGGATGCAGTGAGTGCTTCCAGTGATGCTGTGAGTGCTCCCAGAGGGATGCAGTGAGTGCTTCCAGTGATGCAATGGGTGCTTTGCCCTGTGGGTGATGCTCCATCACCTCCCACCCTCTTCCTGCAGGGCCGGGCGCTGCAGAGGGGCTGAAGGAGCAGCGCTGGGGGTGACGGAGCTGGAAGGACCCTCCAGTGCACGGGAAGCAGCGGGGTCCTCCCTCGGGGGTGCTCGTGGTTGCAGCAGGAACCAGGGAGCCGGCTTCTCTGTGCTGTTGGTGCTGAAGAGCTGGAGCCGGTTGGGAAAAGGCTCCTGAGCTGCTCCAAGAGGCAGCGCAGGCTTGGGGACGTGCCTGTGCTCGCTGTGTGGATGGGGTCCAGCTCCCGTCCGGGGTGTTTCCTGGCTGGAAGCAGGACGTCGTGGATCTGCTGTTTGGAAGGATGAATTCCTATCGTCCCGGGCTCAGGAAGCCCGTCAGGAAGGGGAAAAGAGCCTCCTGCAGGAGAACAAGAGGAGCTCCGAGCAAGGGGAACTGGGCAAAACCTGTGGATTATGCTCCTATCACATCCCCTCCTGTTTCCGCCTCTCCAGTGGGGACAGAGATCCACGTTTCTGCGCTGCTCAGGGATGGGTGGATGAAGTGGAGGAGCCGCGTCGGGCTCGGGCAGCATTGGAGGAGGGTGTTTTCCTTCCCAAAGCTTGGATCTGGGTACAAGGAGCAGCAGGACAAGGGCTCTTACAGGGAGGTTGAGAGGGGTTTCATTGAAGCTGCCCCGTTGATGACATGGATCCCAGTTCCCATTAAATCAATGTCAGGGTTTGGGAAATGGCATTTTTCCTTTGAGATTGCTGCTGGAGAAGCCTCAGAGCACCTGGATGTGCTGCCCCGTGAGGACGCAAAGCCACACATAGCCATTCCCACACCTCTGTACGCACACATACACCCTATACACACACCTGTAGCTGTACATGTGCATGCCTGTGCATACATCTGCACACGCCTGTACATGCACACCCTTCTGCATATTCTTATGCATACACCTTTGCACACCTATACATGCCACACGTGTGTGCATTCATACACCTGTACATGCACATACCTGTGCATACATCTGTATAGCACATACCTGTACACACACCTGTACATACACCTATATATGCCCCTGTACAGCACATACCTGTGCATACATCTGTATAGCACACACCTGTACACACACCTGTACATACACCTATATATGCCCCTGTACAGCACATACCTGTGCATACATCTGTACATACACCTGTACATACCTGGGCACACACCTGTAAAGCACATACGTGTACATCTGTACACACACCTATACTTGCACCAGTACTGTACATATCTTTGCATACACCTGTACATGCACATAGCTGTACATACATCTGTACATAAATAGACCTGTATACATAGACTCTGTGCATACCTGTACAGACCTATACATACACCAATACATACACCTGTACATACACCTGTACATGCATACACTTGTACATACATGTGTTCATACACCTGTACATGCACATACCTGTACATACATCTGCACATACCTAGACCTGTATACATAGACTCTGTGCATACCTGTGCAGACCTGTACATACATCTGTACATACATAGACTTATACACATACCTGTACCTGCACATACCTGTACATGCACAGACCTGTACATACATACACCTGTACACACACGTGCACACCTACCTGTACACACACCTATACGTACACCTGCCACACCGGTACCACCCAGGCCCCGCCCCTTCCCCATAAGCCCCGCCCCCCCGCCCCCGCTCCTTGCTCTCGCGAGAGGGGCGGGGTGACCGGGCTGTGCGGGACCGCGCCGTCCGCGTTCCCGTTGCTATTCCAGTCCCGCTCCGCATTCCCATTCCCGCTCCCATTCCCGCTCCCGCCGCCATGTCCGGCGCGGACCTGGCTCCGGGCTGGGTGCCCACCCATGTGCAGGTGACGGTGCTGCGTGCTCGGGGGCTGCGGTCCAAGGCGGCGGCGGTGGGGGGCAGCGACGCGTACACGGTGATGGCGCTGGGCAGGGACAAGTTCTCCACGTCGGTGGCGGAGCGCTGCCAGGGGCAGCCGCTGTGGCGGGAGGAGGCCACGTTCGAGCTGCCCCCGCGGGCCGCCGCGCTGCGCCTCACCGTGCTGCACCGCGCCCTCGTCGGCATCGACAAGTTCCTGGGGCGCGCCGAGGTTGACCTGGCGGCGCTGAGGAACGACGGCGGCCGCCGGCACACACGGTGCGAACGGGGCTCCGTGGGGATGAGCCCCATAGGGAGGGGAAAGGGCTGGGGGGGGCTCCAGGTGCTGTAGGGAATTAGGGGTGCGGGGGGGATTCTGAGCCGCACAGAGACGATGGAGAGGGACTGGGGGGGCCTCCGGCTCCCGTGGGGCACTGGGATAGGGATGGGAGGGCCTCTGGGCACCACTGGAACCAGGGAGAAGGATGGAGAAGAGGTCTCCGGGCACCACGGGGGTTGGGAGAAAGGTGTAGAGGCTCTGGTTCTGTTGGGGGACTCCAGTTCCCCATGGAATGTCCCTGTGCCCCATAGGGAACCCTGTGCCCCACAGGGGTGAGGGACCCCCATATCACCGGGGTGCCAGCCCCGTGGCAGAGGCTAGAGCCCTGGCACATGCACTTGGGGCTGTTTCAGCCCATCCTGCCTCCTGCTTGGTTTGAGTTTTAAGTATCTATGTGTGAGCACTGATAGAGAACACTGGGAACAGCCGGAGTGACCCAGGAAACCGGGAATGGGCACAGGCTACAGCCGTGTGTGTCTCTTAATAAACGCTTAGCAGAGCCTACGTGCATGTGGGAGCAGCCAATCCAGCGTCTTGGGGGCTGCCATCACTGGTGTCAGCAGGACACTGGAGCTGGGAGACTTTTCCTTTACCAGCTCTGTGTCATGCTTGTCCCTTTGAACATAAAAACACTGCCCTGGAATGCCAAGGGTGGTTCCAGAGAGGGTTTAACTGGGAGTCAACAGCCTTGTAATGTGGCTTGAGGTGGCCCCTGAGTCACCTTCCTCTTCTCACTCACCTGAGAGCAAAGTCAGGTATGAACACTGGGACTGGTGTCCCTGCCAAAGCCGTCGGTGCTGGTGAAGCCTTCATTAAGACGTGGCTGTCATTAAGGTTGTATCCAGTACTAATGTGTTTACACTGCACAGCTCAGGGAGGTGTTTCCTTGTGTCTGAGCCAGAGGAAAACTGAGGGGAAGAAATGAAAACAGAGCTTTGAGGCTCCTGGTGTTTCCAGTTGTTCTGTTTGAAGCCTGTTTCTTTTGCCATTGTTTGGCTGCTGGGGCAATGTACAGCCAGAAAGGGCTGGGTTTAGTTCGTGCTCACACAATAAATGAAGAATTCATATTTGATGGTTTTGAGGGGGAGATTTGTCCCTGTATTCTTCCCTTTGAGCCCCTCCAATGATGCAGATGTAGCGGCGGTCGTGTTCTGGTCAGTGCTAACTAAGCTGTTGTTCACATAGGTTTGTTTGCGATGTTTGGAACAGGACCTGCTCTTCCCCCCGGGGCACAGAGCCTGCAGCACGGATTGTGGCACCGAAACCAGCAGGATGCTCCTAGAAATCACGGGGTTTAGAACAGAAGTGCCCAGTGCTGGCTTGTGTTAAAGGCAAAGCTTGTGCTGCCCTCGCTGCAGCGTTAGGGACCTGACAAAGCCCAGTATCTTCTTGTAAAGTCCTTTCCTTGGTGCTGGTGTCTTGTAACTTCAGGTCTGGACATTGATGCAACTGTAGTGTGGTGCTTGAGCATTCATTTCCCTCCAGTGTTCTCTAGAGCACCGCGTTGCTGCATTCATCTCCTGCAGTTAACACTCATTAGGTTTGAATGTTCTCTCAAGCAAATAGCCCTTTCCTCTTCTCCTTCACTGCACCTTCAAAGGACTGCAGTGCAAATGTAATGCTCTATTTGCTTCCTTTATTTTCCCTGTACCAGCTGGGGAGGTGTTTTCCAGGCGAGCTTTCCCTATCGGTTCTGTGGAACCAGGAATGCTGTGGCTCCATCAGCAGACAAGAATTGATGTGAGGTCCTGATAACTTTCTTTGCCAGCCCTAATGTGGTTTGAAAGGCTTTGAGTGGTAACGGAGGACGTGTGATAGCAGCATACAAATGATGTTTCTGCAGTTTAGGATGCCCTGAGTGCTTAATATGCAGTGCTCTGTGTACCCAGAGTTGCGTTATACAAAGGGATAAGGTTCTGTCTGTAAGGAATGTCCTTCCTCGTGTGCTCCAGTCATGAGCAGGAGGTGAGTGGAAGTCTCCAGACAGTCTGCAAGGCTTGGCTTGGCTCGCCTCTGTGTTGATTAGGGGTTTTGGAGCTTGCAGGGCATTAAGATAGCAACTGGAAAGAAGCTGGAATGAAAGGTATGAGGGTGTGGGACGCTCTCTGGTACCAGTGTCAGGCTCTTGGAGGCTGCTTCTTCCCGCACCCACTTCAAAGGACATTTGGGGAAGTCAGATGAAAGGAAGGGCAGAAGAGAGTGGCTGAGCTGAAATACAGGAATTCCATGTCCTCTTTAACCCTTCTTTTTAACCCCGGTCTGGGTTTTAAAGCAGTTTTTACTGATAACTTTATGCCAAGGCATGTTTTCCTTAGTCACCATGTGACTGTGACGTTGGATTAAAGGCTTTTCTTCTCTTGCCCTTACACTGTAGGCTCACTTGATTTTTAAGCCACAAACACCCTCTGTTGTTGTGAATGAGCCGTGCCTCCAGACCTGGGTTGTAAAAGGAATCTCCTTGTTGCTGCAGGTGGTACAAGCTTCGCTCCAAGCCGGGGAAGAAGGAGAAGGAGAGAGGGGAGATCGAAGTGGATATCCAGTTCATGAGGAGCAACATGACAGCCAGCATGTTCGATCTGTCCATGAAAGACAAGCCTCGCTCTCCCTTTGGCAAGCTCAAAGACAAGCTCAAGGGGAAGAGGAGCAGTGGCCTCTCCGACACGGCTTCATCCATCATTCCCAGCACGTCTCACTCCCCTGCTGACAGCGAGGACGAGGCAGTTGAGAAGGAAAAGAAGAAATCCAAGTTCAAAGCGCTCTTTTCCAAGCCTGGCCTGCAGAAGACCTCCCTTTCCCAGTCTATGTCAGTGCTACCAACACAGCAGCCTGTCACCCAGAGGGTTCGGCTTCGACCCGGTGACTTCCAGTCGCAATGGGATGATGAGGAGTCTGAGACCTCTCCAACCTCAGAAAGTGAGTACTGGCACTTGCAGCAATGATGAAGCACAAAGCCTTTCCCAAGGTTTTATTGCCCTTTCCACACTGTTCAGGGTACTAAAAAGTAAATCCATATGGAATTACTAAATCCATGTGGATTTAGTAATCCATATGGATTTACTAAAAAGTAAATCCATAGAACATCACTTCTGGCCATGGTGGCAGGTTTGGATGCACATAGGATGTTGATGCTCACAGCTAAGCTTGCCTTGGGCTAGCATAGAAACTGTGGGGCTGCACAAGCAATAGCTCCATGAATGTCAGAGCCAGGGGGGGTTCCTGCATCTTGAATTTCTCCCTGTTCCTGTTTTTTCCTCAGAGTCCTTTGGAAATGCCCTGGAAGAGAAGTCCTCGTCTTCTGTATTTAGGTCTCGTAAAACAGCAACTCTGGACAGCAGGCAAGTAGCCCAAGTAACCGCCACCCACCCCAAGAAAGAAGGGCTCTCTTTATTCAGTGGCCTTAAATCCAAGAGCGATCCCGTTTCCAAGTCCAGTCTGTGTATCAATGGCAGTCACGTTTATATGGAAGAGAGCAGCGTGAAGGACAACACTCCAGCCTCTTCCCCCTCTCCTCGCAACTTCCGGAGGAAGCAGCTCTTTGCTTCAGAAGAGAACCTGTCTTCCAGACCTGCTAAAGGACCTGAAGAGATGGGAAGAACATCTCCTGTGGGGAGAACATCTCCCAGTCCTGCTTTCTCCGGGTCGACGTCCTTAGAGACCTTTAAGTCGATGACTTTGCCATCATACAAACTGCTGAGCAGTGAAGAATACCTGGAAACCGACATCCCCATGAGTGTTGAGGTTATGGAAGAGACCAAAAAACCAGAGCACAAGAAGTCTGCCTTGCTCTCTGTGGTCACTGGGAAGAAGGAAGCAGTGAAGAGTGGGGATGCTGAGAATATTCCTGACAGGACCCTGCGGGATGAGGAAAACAGCATTCCAGAAGAGGAGAGTGAACAAGAGGCCAAATGTGTTGAACCTGCATCAGATTCAGGCAGGGGGAATCCTGCAGCAGGCTATCACCATGCAGAAGACATGTCTGCAAACAAGCAGCCTCTCAACCCTTTCGAGGAAGAACGGGGACCTGAGAAAGCTGCTGCCCCATCCAAGACCAAAGCTGTGAAGCCCAGGTCAGTCCTTTCTGCTTCAGAGACCACAGAAATGGGTTGTAGGGGCAGCAGCCTTTAGTTGGGCAGCTTCCTGCCCCACAGCAGTGCCTCTTGGCCTGGCATCCTGCAGGCAGCAGAAGCGTGTTGCTCTGCAGGGTCCCTGATGGTTTAAAAGCGGCTTTGATAGCGAATAGTAACCCTGGAGTTCTTCCTTGGTATGCAAAAGAGATGGATATAGGGATGTTACTCATCAGTGATGCTGAAATAGTGGTGCTCTGAGTGCAGGCGTCTTTGCAGGTACTGTAGGGGTGATTTTTCTTGCCGGATCTCTCGCCAAACCTAACTTCTATCTGAGCTGTGCCACTTGGAACGTACCCAGGGTCTGAAACACCAGTGCTAACATCCCTACTTTCCTGGTTTTGGCTGTGGTCTTCCAAAGGGTTAACCTTGGAGCCCTGCTGCTTCTGGCATTGCTGACAGCAACGTGAAGGATGTTTGTGTGGAGCGGTACACAAGGCTTCTTCGGAAATTCTGCTCCTTTATCCTTCATATATATATATAAATGATGTGTGTTGGTGTGTTTATATATATATATATATAGGTGTCCCCTACTAATAAGGCTGTGGTTTGTGCCTGTCTCTTCTTTTCAGTGCTTCTCCTGTTTAAACACCTCTCGTATGAAGTGCCTTACTAATAAGCCAGCTTGGGGTGCAATAGGTATTGCTTCAAACCTCTGCAAGCTCCACAGCAAAAGTGCTCTCCCATAACCTGAGGGCTTTGTAAAGGCATATTTAAGGATCTGAAGTCGATCAGGTTGGCTCTGAGGTCTCGTGCAAGTGTAATTCATCTCCAGCGTCAGGAGCTGATGGAGCCTGGTGCTAAAGCTTGTCTGTTCCAGCCTCGTGTTGCATCTGCAAGTGACATGCGAGTGTTTTGTCCCTTTCTGCAGGGTGCCTTCAGAGGAGGAAACCAAAGCCACGCTTCCTACTCTTGCACCTCCTTCCCTCCCTGCTCCTCTCTCTGTACACCCTATCAGGAGTGCCAATAACCCTTTTGTTTCCAAGAAGGGACAAAAAGGCCAAGTGCCTGACTCTGAGGACATCACTGGTTCTCCTGCGTCTCTTACTGCTCCTCCTTTTGCTGCAGAGCTTTTGAATGGCAAGAACCCCTTTACTCCAGAGTGGGGCAGAGCATCCCCAGCCCTGGATCCCGAAGGCATTTGTTTCCCTTCATCCCATCATCTTGCATCCTCTGTTCATAAAGCACCTCCTCCTGGGCAGGTCTCTGGTAGTGGTAATAATCCTTTTGCTTCTGACTGGGGTCAGGGTGCTGAGGGCTCTGGTGTGTGGCCTTCCCAGGGTGTCTCTCACCCACCAGCATCTTCTCTCCCCTCTGCTTGTCATTTCAATGGCAGTAACCCCTTTGTGTCCCAGCTTGGATGGGAAGCAGATGCACCAAGTTTGGAAGCTGTTGCTTGTTCTTCACCTCTCTGCCTTCCTTGCCGTGAAGGCTGCTCCTCAGCACAGCACCCTGCTGAGCTGAAGCCCTCTGCTCTCAGTGCTTCAGGGAGCTCTTCAGCTGAGGCTTTACCTGGTAATGTCAAAGCTGGATCAAACCCTCTCAGCACCATATCTGACAAGCCTCGTCTGGCTTCAGAGGAGCAGTGCAGTCCTCCCCAGCTTCAGGCTCCCATCCCTAACAGGGAGACTGCAGAGATTGGTGCTCAGCAGCCACCTTCCCCCATGAGTGAGCTGAAGGAGAAGCAGGAGACCTTGGGTGAGAAGAGATGGGAAGAGCCCCAAATGACTCCACTTGATAAAAAGGGCTCATTTTCTCAAGCAGGACCAGCCAAACCATCCTCAGGAGCTTGCCCCCTGTCCCCTCAGGTAGGGAGGGCTGGCAGTGAGGTGCTTGTCACACCACAGCCAGCACCACGGCTGTCTTTAGGGCTGAAGAAGCGCCCCTTGGTTTCTCATGATGAGCTCAGTGGGGATGTGCCGCCTTTGGGTGATGGTGCCAAATCTGTGCTGGGGCTCCCAGTCCCTAATGACGAAGCCTCAGATGCTCGTGGGTGCCTCCCTCGAAGTGGTTCATTAGAGCCTCTCACTCCCCCAGGGACACATGGAGCTGAAAGCAGTAACAGGCATTTAAGTAATGAAGCTGACCATGATTTATTTGACTCTCTTGCAAATCTCAGGTCTGTTATTCCCGTTCCTGGAGACCGTGGCTTGAAAGCGGCCAGTCTCCCAGTTATCCCAGAGGGAGGCTCCGATGATGAGCTGCTGTGTGACTCTCAGGAGGACCCGGGTCTTGCTGCAGGGGATAAAAACGTTTCAGAGAGAGGAAAGCAGTGCCTGCATTTAATGTCTCTGCATGAGGAACTGAAAGAGTACTCTGATAGCTCTGCTGCTCCTGGTGCTTGTGAGCCGAGCAGCGCAGCTGTGCTGCCTGCGCGAGTGGATGTGCACTGTGTAGCTGCTTCAGGCTTAGGTGTGACATCTCATTCCAGGGAGGATAACGCTCCTTTTGAGAAACAAGAGCTGAAAATCAGCGCAGGTGCTGCAGAGTGTGACCTCTCTGAGCCTTCTGTTTCCTCTTCCTCCCTGTCCAGTGCTTCCCAGCCTTCCTCTTCCTCTCATTCCCTTCTCTCTGACACCCCAAATCAAAGAGCAGAGTCTCCGAAAAAGCCAACAGCCGAGGGCTCCGCAGCTAAAGCAGGAAACTGTGGCAAGAAGAAGCTTCTTCAGGCCTGGGTTTCCCCCTCTGAGCCATCCCCTAACCAAACCCAACAGGGTGGTGAAACCGGGTCTCCTAAGCACAGGTGAGAGAACATGGGGAATACCCCAAAGGTGCTGATCTGAGCCTTGCTTTTCCTTCCTGTGAGCACACCTCAGCAGGAACTGACTGCTCTTTGCAGTGATGTGGCATTAACTTCCTCCAGCCCATAGATTTGGGTCCTGTGTAGGATCATTTCTGGCACCGGATGAATCCGTATGGCTGCTGAGGATGCGCAGAGCACTCGAGGGGATCTGTCATTCCTCACAGTGCCACCTCGTAGGAAAACCATTAGGGAAACTTGATGGCAGCTTCAGAAATAGGGTCATGTCATTGGATTGGGGAAATAGACTGGAATGGATCCGTTTCTCAGGAATAGGAGAATGGAAGACTGATAAACTGGGATGCTTTGTTACCTGGCCAAACTGGGCTCTTGATCTCAAATCACAGCAAGTGATGCATTCCTTCTCATTAGGGAAGTTGGGCTCAAATACCAGTGCCTGGCAGCTCAGAGTGACTGCCACTGTGTAGACCAGCCTGGCTTTGCTTTTGTGGCTTACCACTCAGGTGTATTTCCATGTTACTGCTTCTCTGTCTCCAATGCATCAAGTCAATTGCAATAGCAAAGAATGGAGTATACTTACAAAAAGCCTACAGCTTGGACACAAATGCCTTTTCTTCCCAAAGCTGAATCTCTTATCCCTTTGGACATAGAGAAAGGGGTGGAATTTCTTCCCAGTTTCTTGCTGTATCTGTTTTTAGTCTGAAGATGTGTTCAGTTTACTGGCTCCATAACAGAAACCTCTCTTACCATTGCAGACTCCATCCTGTGAAGCCAATGAACACCACCTCAAACAAGTCTCAAAGTAAAGCCCTGAATGTCATCAGCACTATGAATGAAAAGCTGCTCGAGAGCAATGTGAAGGTAATGAGGGGAAAGGGGAGCTTTAACCCAAAGCTGAAGCACTAAACTGAACAGGGTTTGTGTATTTGAGATAGTTTGCTTAGGTACTTATATCCTGAGCATAACAAGAAGAGTGGTTATTAGACTGGGGGGGGGGGGCATGAACTCAGATTTAGAGGAGCTTTTGGCTTAATCTTGGCCTCAACAGAGGCCCCCAGGCTTGAAGCACATAGATCAGAACAGCTGGAAGCAGGGAAACCCCCTTGGGAGCCCTTATTGTCTCTAAGGGATTTTAGGGGGGGAAATGAGAAGTTAGCACCAAAATCCCTGCAGTGCCTCCTTCTGGTGTGAGTGGGAAAGGAGCAAACACCAGTTCCGTGATTCCAGCCGATGCGTTGCTATGTTCAATGAGTGGAAAACTTGTCATTAGGATGGCAGGGTGAGAAGCAGAAGGGTTAAAGGAGAAGCTGTGTTGTGTTTTCCCAGTGGTGACTGCAATAGGAGGGATGTGCCAAAGGCCTCAGTGAGTGTTTCTTGCTGTTTAACCCCAGTTTGGTTTTCCTGGTCTTTGGCATGTTTTAAACACCAGGTCTGTGAACAGTGGCATTTGATGGTGCATGGCTGTGGCTTCCCTGTATCTCACTGAGCTGGCTGGACCCAGCATGACATTCCTTCAGCGTAAATTGCACCAGAGTTGAGTTACAGACCTGGAACTGCAAAGGTCTGATGCTAAACCCAGTGGCCTGGTTACTGTCTAACAGCTCGCTCTGAGCCTGCCTTCTGCTCTGGAGAAGGCTGCTTAAGCTCCATAAACCATGTCCCTGTGCTGTGAGCAGCACACACTGAGGCAGTTGCTCCTTTTTCCTCCATATACTTCCAAACAGTTGTTCTATAGGCAGTGTTCCATATGAGTTTTCCCAGGCTAAGCTTGCTAGCAGCCCAAGAGGTGCTTTGCAGCAGGAAGCTGGCCTGGCATTGTCAGTGCCTTGGCACAGCGTGCCTCTGAGCATCCTGTTCTTGATCCTACAGTGCTCATGTTCCAAAATGTCATTTGGATGGAACTTTGAGCTCCGTGCTGCTGTTCTGCACTGCCCATATGCCTGTAGTGACCCTGCCTTTCTCCTCTCTCTCAGAAATACCACCCTTCAGATCCTGCCTATGCTTATGCCCAGCTAACACACGATGAGCTGATCCAGCTCGTCTTGAAACAGAAGGATGCGATCACCAAGAAGGATCTCCAGGTGCGTGAGCTCGAAGACTACATCGACAACTTGCTTGTCAGAGTCATGGAAGAAACCCCCAACATCCTCCGTGTTGCAACATCTGGAACCAAAAAGGCTGGAAAGATGTAAAAGCTCCTGGGATGCTGGGTGAACAAAGGGCTGGATTCCCAGCAGTGGAGTTTGATGGATAAGGAGCTGATGTGAAGCAAGTGGTACCGGTTGTGCTGCCACAGAAAGCGACCTCTTTCTTGTTTCTGCCTTAAGCAGCCCTCAGTTTGATTTGTAGTTCCATCAGGTATCTGCAGCCAGGAGTGGAGTCACTATATCATATTTATTATTTGCTTTCTTTCCATTATTTGGGAAGATCTGTTCAGGCATCTCATCCAAAGTGAAGGAGTTTGAGGTGCTTTGCTTGCCAGCAAGGCATTGATGATCCTTTAGGAAGGTTTGGATTTTAATGGTTTTATTTTGTAGCAGCTTTGATAGATGAATTCCTCTTCTTTCTATATCTTTACTTGTAGTGCAATCTAAAACCTGATAGAGCCTAAGGATTTGATTGACTTCAACCAAATTATCACTACACTGGCCAAGTCCAAAGATGTGTGCTTCAGACCAGGGCTATGTTGTGAAAGTAATCAATGCAAGTTAAAGCTCAGATTGGAAAGGGAGAAGCATCCTATTGAGTGCATATTGCTTCAAAGCAGCTCTGCAAGGGGAAGATTTGCAGCTCTTTTGGTCCAGGAAGCACTGGCATATGGTACGTTTGTCTACCATAGGAATGGTAGTAATGAACTTGGGCCAAAGGTGGGTTTTCATTCAGAAACTGTTCTCTGATAGACTTCAATTCCTTCAAATGAGGGAGGCAGATGTGTGATGTGTTTTAGTCTTGAATAGGTGTGGATCTCCTGGCACGCCTGCATGGCCCCTGTCTGATGCTGCAGGGGAGTTCTCTGGTGATTCCTTAATGCCATTGCAGTTAATTCAGACACCTTGGGTGTTGCAGCTGGGGCTTGGAGCAACCTTCAAAAGTGATCAGGCTTCTTAAGGGCATTCCCTGTAGAGCCAAGAGAGGAACCAAATCAGCCTCCTGGGATGGGAGCAGTTGCAGTGCCAGTGTTTGGTCTGATTGAGTTTCTTTGTGACTTACTGCTCAGAATGGAATGAATCTTAGGTAGCTGAGAGAGTGTATTGTGCAGCGATTGATGCCCTTCAGTCTGCTTCCTTAATGGGTGGCTGGAGATACACACAGGTGTGTTCTCCTCCCCATCACCACCAGCAATACAGCCTAACACTATTGAGCAGCACCACTGCAAAACTAAATGAAGCCTCTTGTTTTGGTGAGCTTTTAGCAATCAGATGCCTCTTTGCACCTCTGGGATTTCTCAGGGTTGTAAGAGTCCAGCAAAGGCTTAGAGGAAAGCTGAAGTACCCGAAGCCGGGGGTAGCAGAGGACCAAAGCAAAAACTCCAGCCTTCAGGAGCTGGCAGGGCTCTGTTGGGTTATTCCTGGCTTGGAAGTGGCAAGCTTCTAACTCAGTTTTTCTACAGCAAAGCACTTTATTAGGGCCTAGATCAGCTGGATCAACCATCAACCTGTTAGCTATTGTCCTCAACTACTGAGAACCACTGGAAACTCCTCAAATACTGTATTTTTGTAGGGAAAATAGTTAATATATTTGCCTGGAGGTGTGCACATTCACTGGGAAAATCCAAACCTGCTCTTAATCCCCTTTTTATTCCTATCTACTCCAGCCAAAGTCTGGAGCTTTTCCTCATGGGATGCTGGAGTCGAACCAAGCCTTTAAGGGTTAAGAGCCTTCTGAAGACTTTGAGGTACTTGTTTCTGGTTGAGCGGATGTCTTCAGCGCTGGGTTCCTTGTGCTGTACATTCTGTGGATGAAGGGAGTGAGACACAGAAGGTTTTGTCCCCTTCAGCTCTTGGTGCTGGGTTTAATTTGGAGTGGGACTGGATGCCTTACTTATTGCTGCTGCTTCTCGTGCCTTGAAGTAGTGAGGAGGATGAAGGATTGGTGCATCTTTGGAAAGCAACAGTTGCCTGGACCTCTAGGACTTGTTTTTTAGCCTGTATTCCACAGCTCTCTGATGGTGTAGGTCAGAGAGCTGGGAAAACCAATTGTGCCTTTACACAGTGACTGATGGCTTCAGGAACCTGGGATGGTGTTATCCATGGTCATAACTGGACACTGGGAAGCAGGGCTGGCCTCTTGCTTTTTCCTGCCCTCATGGATGGATGCTGCTGACAGCACTGTGGGGTTTGTGTGATGCTTTTGGAGCATGGTTTGTGTGAAGCTTGGATCACAGTGGTAAGAATGCGCGTCTTGGAGTGAAAGGCACGGAAACAAGGCAGTAAAACCCACTCTTAGCAGGCTCCTTGGAGACTGAAGCCTTAAAACCTTTCACATGCTCTCCTGGCAGCCTTTTGTGCCACTCATAGCCCTGTCCCTTGAGGGGGACCCCGGGTTGTTCTCTGGTCCTTTGACTTCCACAACCACAAAAGCATCGCACAAACCTCATCCCTCAGTCTCGTACTGACAATACCAGTTAAAGCCTTGCTTTGGCATTAGGGGACTGGTGTTTTATATCCTGCAAGGTGCTTTACCTTGACTTTAAGAGCCTTAAGAATCAAATGCATTGTTTGTGATTGAAGGATCTGAATGTGAGTTTTTTTTCCTCTTTATACTGTCTGCTTTTAGCCTGGGAACCTGTTTGGTTTTAAATGCCTTTGGTTTCATGGAACACTAAAATAAAAGTACCTTAAATCACATGGTGTTGTTCGTATCTGAAAGGGCAGCTTCTAATAAAGGGCCTCATCCCCTCATTGTGACCGGCTCTGCTGCCTCAAACTCCTCATCCTCAAGGTATTTTTGGGCTAGTTCCATCCCTGCAAGGTAAACACCTTACAGGGTGGGGAAACCTGATGGACGAGCTCATCCGCATCACCAGAACGGAGAGTTTCAGTAAAGCAGGAAGAGTAAAACACGTGTGAAAGGTTCTTGGCCACTTCAGTCACCCCAGTCCCAGCGCTGAGCCCCTGGTGCCCTTATTGTAATGACCCTCAATTGCAGCAGCAGAGGATGAAGAGAGGAAATCAGCCTCCCGCTGGCTTGGAGGCATTTAGCGCCAAACCGCTGCTTTGGGAGCCTGTGCTATTATAATATTAAATATATTAATAGTAAATAAATTAAATATTAATTATTTAATAATATTACATAAATATGCAAAATATTATAATAGCACAAGCGATTCTAATGGAATTATTACAATGGAAGGTGGAGGGGCGGGCACCAAACCGCCTCCTGCGCCCGGCGGTGCTGCAGGATGGACTCAGCCCCAAAGAGGGCAGGGACGATGCTCTGCCCGGCCGCAGTGGGACCGCCCCGGCGGAACCTTTGTCACCCGGAACGCGTGGTTCGGGGCGGGGAGGGAAGGGGAGGGCCGGGAGCGCGGCGATGGCGGCGCGGGGCCCGTGCCCCGGCTGCGGGTCGGGGCCGCTGGTGCAGGACGCGCACTACGCGCAGCAGCAGCTCGTGTGCGCCGCCTGCGGCTGCGTCCTGGCGGAGGGGCTCCTCACCACCACCTACAGCGAGGAGCAGCACCGGCGCGGTGCGCGGCAGCGCGGCATCCTCCCTTCCCTTCCCCCTTCCCTTCCCCCTTCCCTTCCCCCTTCCCTTCCCCCTTCCCCCTTCCTTCCTTCCCCTTCCTTCCTTCCCCTTCCTTCCTTTCCCTTCCTTTCCCTTCTCTTCTTTACCTTCCTTTCTTTCCTTTCCCTTCCTTCCCTTCCCTTCTTTCCCTTTCTTCTCTTCCTTTTCTTTCCTTTTCCTTCCTTTCCCTTCCTTTCCCTTCTTTTCCTTTCCTTTCTTTCCCTCCCTTCTTTCCCTTCCTTCCGTTCTTTTCCCTTCCTCTTCCTTCTCTTCTTTCCCTTCCTTCCTTCCCTTGCTTTTCTTTCCTTTTCATTTCTTTCCCTTCCTTTCCCTTTGTTTTCCTTCATTTCTTTCTTTCCCTTCCTTTTCTTTCCTTCCCTTTCCTTCTTTCCCTGCCTTCTCTTCTTTCCCTACTTTCCCTTCTTTCTCTTCTTTCCCTTCCTTTCCCTTCTGTCCATTCCTTTCCCTTCTTTCCCTTCCTTTCCCTTCTTTCCCTTCTTTCTCTTCTTTCCCTTCCTTTCCCTTCTTTCCCTTCCTTCTCTTCTTTACTTTCTTTTCCTACTTCTTTTCCTTCCCTTCCTGTCCTTCCCTCCCTTCCTTCCTTTTCTTCCCTTCTTCCTCCTTCCTTTCCCTTCCTCCCTCCCTAAGCAGAGAGCCGGCATGGTTTCCCATTATAAGGCAGCCCAACAGCGCCTCCCTGCCAGGTTCTATCCGGTGCAATGGAGAAGCCCAGAGGCCATTCGCTGGTTCCGTATGGATAGAAGCAATGGCTCAAAGGGGATCCTGCCCCTCTCCCTTACCTACCCTGTGCTGCCAGCGCTGCTTCAGCAGCCTCAATTCTGATCGCTGAGATCCAGCACCATGCTCCGGATGATGCTGACACTGTCCCAGGGTCCCTGTTTTCCTAACACTGCCTGTTTTCCAGAGGTGGCGTATTCCCAGAGCACTGGCCAGAAGGAGCAGCTGAGCCGCTGCCTGAAGCGAGGTAAGAGGAGCTCCTTCAGTTGCCTTCTCACACCACATCTGCTCTGGTTTAATGTGGTCCTATTGCTGCTGCTCTGGTTTAATGTGGTCCTACTGCTGCTGCTCTGGTTTAATGGGGTCCTATTGCTGCTGCTCTGGTTTAATGTGGTCCTAATGCTCTCTAAATGGTAAAAGCCTTCAGAGCTGGCAGTGGAGCATGCAGGAGGCAGTTCAGCATCCTTCACCTGCACTAAGGGGGATGCTTCATGCTGGTTGCAGGAGCTGTGCTGCTGTGCCTCCTCCTGGGGCTGAGTGGATGCTATTGATAAGGGGTGTATCTGAAGCTGCTTGAGCTGATCCTTATGGACTATGTCTTTCCCAGGCATCAGGCGGGTGCAGGATCTCTGTAAGGTCCTGCAGCTCCCGGTGCTGTTTGAGGAGACGGCGGTGTCCTACGTGCAGAGAGCTCTGCAGCATCCCTCCTTCCATCTGCTCAGCCTGGAGAAGAAGGAGCTCCTGGTGGGCTGCTGCGTCTTTGTGACCTGTCGCCAGCACAACTGGCCCCTGACCATGGGCACCATCTGCTCGCTGCTCTACGCAAAGCAGGAGCTGTTTGCCAGCGTCTTCCTGAGCCTGCAGAAGGAGCTGGAGCTCTCTGTGCCTGCCCTGAGCCTGGCGGATCTGGTGAAGAGCCACCTGAACAGGTAACGGGGCCTCTTTCAGCCACTCCAGGGTCCTGCGTGTGATCCTGGGGGTGGAAAAGCTTCTGCCCAGGGCAGAGTCCACAAGCAGAGGGAGACCTGCTCTGTAACACAAGTGTGTCAGTGTCATAGAGTCATGGGATGGTTTGGGTTGGAAGGGACCTTAAAGTTCATCCATAAAGCCATGGGTAGGGATATCTTCCACTAGAGCAGGGTGCTCCAAGCCCCGTCCAACCTGGCCTTGAGCAATGCCAGGGACAGGGCAGCCACAGCTTCGCTGAGCACCCTGTGCCAGTACCTCAGCACCCTCACAGCAAAGAACTTGTGCCTAAGAGCTCATCTCCTTTCCAACCCAAACCATTCTATGAATTCTTCAGGATCAAGCCCATTTTGCCAGCACTGAGTCCAACGTGCTCTGTCTGACTTGGGTCCTGAGGCACGACAAATACTTCAATGCAGAGCTAAACCCCAGCTCTGATTACAGCCACAACTTTGAGGAAATTACCTGTTAAATAGATTATGGGTGACGTTGTGGTATGAAGTTACTGCTGTGTTACTGTCTTCCTGCCTCTTTCTCCCCACTTTGGAGAGGGCAGTGTGGCACTTGGCTGGGTGACACAAGCAGAAACAAGCTGGTGCAGGTCCCCCATGTGCTGATGCTAACCACGGGCTCTTTGCTCTTTCAGCTTTCAGCTCTTCCAGCCCACAGCCAACATCCCTGCCCAGTTTGTGGAGGACAAGGAGAAAGTGGTGGCCAGAACACTGCAGATAGTGGAGCTGGCCAGTGAGACGTGGCTGGTGACGGGCCGGCACCCTGTGCCCATCATCACAGCTGCAGCATTCCTGGCCTGGCAGTCACTGCATCCCCCTGCTCGCCTCTCCTGCACCCTCGCCCGCTTCTGCAGGCTGGCAGGGGTTGATCTGCCACCACCAGCACACCTGAGGCTGAAGGAGCTGCTTGAGATCCTCCTCAGAATGGCCTCGCAGCTTGTTTGGCTGAGGATGTTTAACCTGGACAAGAAAACCGTGGTCAAGCACATCGGGGACCTGCTGCAGCACCGGCTGGTCCTGCTCAAGAAAGCCTTCTGCCTGCATGACGGGGAGGAGCAGCAGCCCATGGCCACGGGTGAGGGCTCTCCTCCAGCAGCACAGGATGGGGACTGTCCCTTGGAAGGACAGCAGCAGCATGAGGACAGCCCAAGGCCCTTGCTGCCCCCCTGCCTCCTCAATCCAAGGAAGAGGCTGCGGACGGCAGCCCCGAGTGCTTCCGACTCTGCCATCACCGGTGATGAGCCCATCTCCGACAGCGAGATCGAGCAGTACCTGCGGGGCCCAGAGGAGGTCCAGGCCTTCAGGAAGGCCAAGCTTTGGATGTGAAGGTGGTTGTCTCCAGCAGGATGGTGCTGCTGGAGGCTCAGGGACTGTGGGACCAACCCACCGGAGAGTGGGTGCTGCAGGGACAGTCACCCAAGGGAGCCGGTTGGGATGGGGTGGGTGATGTTCTACTCCATGTTCTGGACCAAAATGGGAGTTTTTATGGAGTGTCTGCTTTGGGTTGTTATATTTCTGTTAGAAATCCATAAAAAGCAGGTGCCTGGTCTGGTTTCTGGATTCCTTCTTATGGGTAAAAGGTGTTTTGGCTCATCCCAGTCCCGTGGGGCAGCAGAATGTGGTGAGCCCATGGACTTTGAGCCAGGGGGAAGTCCCAACTTCACAGGTTCACTGCTGCTGGTTTTCCATAGCACTCCTCCAGCTTTCCTGGGGCCATCTCCCCTTCTTGTGAGAAGGGTTGGATGGGTTTGTGAGGATCAAGGAGACACCCGCACTTGCTGAGAGCTTAGATGAGGGATGGCACAGGCACAGCTTTGGGCTCTGCGTATGCAGTGCTGCTGCTCAGTGCCCTCCCTATGCCTGGCAGCCTGTTGTCCTTGTGAAGAACAGCGGTACATCTTGGCAGATGGGCAAGTCTTTAATATATTAACCAGAGCATATCTGCTAGAAACATTCCATTCATAGACAAAGGCAAACCAGACCCCTTTAAAGTCATCTCTTTGGCATACTTTTCCCCTCCCTCCCCCAGGTATATTGCAGGAAGCTCTCTGTTGATATGTCATTTGCTTGTAAATGTAAACAGACCAACACAAACGTAGTGTGATTAATAATACAAAGCTTTCCATATAATACTGTCACAGTGCAGCAAGCGTATATAACAACTCAGCATCAGCACGACCGGGGAGGCTGCGGCAGCAACGTGTTCACCACCAGGCTGTGGTTTAAGCCATTGCTTGGGCAGAGATGAGGCAGGACCAAGTGAGGGGTCCCCCAGGGCTGCTGAAGGTGAGAGAAATCCATCGCTAAGTGCTTTTTGTGGTTCCCCCTCCCCACGACCCTTTGGGAGGTAGCTGAATGCTGAAACTCATTTGTACACGGGAGAAATGGTGGCAGGGAAGGGGCAGAGGGAGGAGGAACAGCCCCAGTCCAGCATGGGCAGGGGCAGGAAGCGCTGTGTTGTGCTGGGATGGCAAAGCACATCCCAACCTCCTCTTGTTTTAGGAATCCCAGACCTGGCAGCCTGGTTTTTATAAGCTAGGAGTGGGGAGGGGAAAAGGGAGGACTTGTTTTTAAATGGGAAAAAGAAAAGGTAAGTGCTCATCCAAGTTCCAGCCCTTTGGATGCATCATGTCCAAGGAATAACTGGCATCGTTTTCCCAGGAACAGTCCCTTCTCCCTGGCGCCTTCCTCTCCTCTTACTCCAGTAGCCAGGGGGTTTCTCTGCCTTCCTAAGAGCAAACCCAAGTGTTTTCTGAGCGTGCACGCCTGGGTTAAGGACCAGGACCTGCTCTGGGGCTCAGCTCTTTGGTGCTTTGGTGGAGAGGGTTGGTGTTGGCTCTGCCAGCCCACCCCATTGCATAGCTTATGCCTCCCCTCCGAGGGCTTGAGAGCCTTTTCTGGCCGTGATTTTAGTGTCTGGCATTAACACAGTGCAGACAATCGCCTCACCTTGGAGCTGAGGCTCCTCTTTCCTTGTGCTTTGCAATATGGCTTTAACTTTGGCCTAACCCACAGGGCTCAGCGCTGGCCCAAACCCCTTTGCATGGAAAACCATTTTAGACAGAGAAGTTGCTCTTTGACCCGCTCCGAAGCAGCTTCCTCAGGCTGGGTCGCGCAAGCATCGTCTCTGTACATACAAAGGGCACTTGGTGTGGTCCCATCAGTGGGAATACTGCAGTCGTGGCAGGAGCAGGCTGTGGCCATGCCCGCTCCCAGAGAACACTGGTCGGTATCGAGGCACTCGCATCACTCCCTGACCTGTCTGTACATATATACATTCAATAATATAGCTTTGAAAAATAGACCTTTCTTCTTTCTTCCTCTGTATAATAAAATAGCCTTTAGGATCAGTCTGAAGTGACATGCAGGAGTGATTGAAGTACGGCTGCAGAGCAGGGATTGCCTTGCGCCTTGTGCCCCTGTACCCCATGGGAAGCTTTGAGCCTCCTCGGGGGGGGGATATGGGGGTCCCAGCATCACCCCGCAGCCAGGGTGAGCCGGAGCCCCCAGCCATCCCCACAGTGCACGGGGCAATTCCCGCAGCATTGCTCCTGGAGGAAAACACCGCATCCATGTGGTCCTTCCCAACTTTACACTGTGGTTTCGCTCTTCCAGAGGCCAGTCTTCATCCCAGCACTGCTGTCAGCACTGGCCAGGTTGATGTCGTACTTGCTGCCCTTGAGGCCCCCATTGTGGCTGGCCACATTGAGCGGGTAGGACCGGCGCTTCGCCTCCTTCTCGGCAGCACCGGCTTGGCGCAGGTTATCCCTGCTGGCGCTCCTCCGGCGAGCCTCGGCGAACTCAGGCACCCTCCTTCCACCATCGCTGCCTTCCGAGTGGCTGGGACCCATGTCCCCATCCTGCAGTACCTGCGGTGCTGTGCGGGCGCTGCTCACGGGGCTGTTCCTGCCGCTGGGGTAGCTCTCGGAGTGGCTGTTGTGGATGCTCCCACTCTCGCTCGAGGGATGCTCCGAGGGGCCCCGCAGCACTTTCAAGCGATGGTGTTTCCCATCCCGGCACTGCTTAGTTCTGCCCCGGTGGCTCCTGCGCCCATGGAGGTTGCTGGGGTGTCTCACGGTGGGTTTCCCATCATTGGGATCTGGCTCCGGGCCGGTGGCCGGGCGAGCATCCACCTGGCTCTGGGCTACCTGCAGGTTGGTGAGCTTGCAGCGGCCCCGGGCTGAGCTGGTGCTGCTGGGTGAGGAGGAGGAGGATGCCCTGGAGCGAGCAGCCTCGGGGTCGCAGCCAATGAAGACCTGGGAGCCGTCCTCTGGCACCAGCCCGGGGTGCACGTATGCCTGCATGGGCAGCGCGTTCCTATAGGAAGGGCAGCAGGAGAACCAGGAGTTGAGGACATCCCGGCGCCGGACGCAGTGATGGATGAAGATGAAGAGTCCCAGTGCCACGGCGGTGACTCCATAGAGGCAGCTGAAGACGATGTTCAGGTACCAGCGCTGGGACACAGCCATGGCGCCGAACGTCCATAGGGCAACGTACAAGGCATGGGTGATCACCAGCGCCCAGAACTGCACCTCCAGGGAGTAGACACCGTCCCCTTCAGGGCAGGGTGGCCCCGAGTTCAAGGTGACCGAGATGGAGCCGGAGTCCGTCAGGAGGTCGCTGGTACCCCCCAGTCGTGGTGGTGGCTCCAGTGGCTCCGGGATGTCCTTGCGATGTGAGGGTCGGCACTGGAGGCTGAGCCCGGCGCAGAGGAAGTAAATCCAGGTGATAAGCAGGATGAAGGCCACTGGGACATAGAAAGCCCCCAGGCTGGGCCGCCACACCAGCCAGCAGCTATACAGGAGGAAAGAGGCTTTAGAGAGCAGACCTGTGGTGCTGTGATGCTCAGAATCCCGAAGGCACGGGCTCTGTGTGGTTTTTTTCCCAATAGATGGATAATTCATGGGAAAAATCTCCCTGGTCTTTCCCAAGCTTTCCCGAGCGGGAAGAAGGCAATGGTGGAGCAGGGACACTTACTAGGGGTTGTTGTCGTGGTAGTTGTGGATGTTGACGGCTGCCGTGATGCCGCAGATGATGAGGGGGATCCCACCAGCGATCAGATAGAACCTGTGTGATTGGGACGATGTCACCACACACCCATTGGGAGAGCACAGCACCGCAGGATGGGTGCTACGGCAGAGCCAGGAATATCTGCATGGGACCAGGGCGAGGGGAAGGGGGGTTCGTACCGCAGCATGGGTCTGGGGGCTGGCTGGGACACGTCCCCATCCGGCTGCCGCGGCACCTTCCAAGTCACCTCCTTGTAGAGCACCCTGGCTTTCACCGCCATCCACAGCAGGGTGGAGAGGGAGGAATAGTGCAAGATGATGCCGACCTGCGGGAGAGAGGTTGGGAATGGGGACGTTGCAGGAACGGCTGCATCCATGTGGTCCTCATCCAGCGGGGCAGGACCTCGCTGTGCTCTGCACCTACCGCTTGGCAGACAATCAGGTACCCTGTGAGGGTGATACCGCCTGCAAAGACAGCGGCTGTCATGGCGATGTGGAAGCAGAGGTTAAGCAGCATGTGCCAGCCCTTCCGTGGGATGAGGATGGTGCTGGAAAATAGACATAGTTTGTATTGACAGGTATTTGCATAGACAGGTATTTGCAGCACGAGAGGCACAGCACAAAGCCTGCTCTGGAGGGATGCTCTGGCGATGGAACATAGGGATAAAGCAGCTGCGCATGTAGAGCTGGAGGTCTGGGATGCGCTTGTATCCTGGCCTGGCAGGGCAGCAGTTGTGTTTCCATCATGAGGTAGACCCCATCCCTCAGCGCCAGCTCCTCACTATTGCTGACTCAGCAGGGGGAATTCATAACACCCTCAATGTCCCACCTCACCCCCTCCATGCCTCTTGTTGCAGGACAAGACACAGCCAACCAGACCAAGCACCCATTGCCATGAAGGCAGGACACATCCAGCCATAGAATCATAGAATGGTTTTGGTTGAAAAGGACCTGAAGATCATCCAGTTGCAGCCCCTGCCATGGGCAGGGATGCCCCACAATAGACCATGTCATCCAAAGCTCTGTCCAACCCCACATTTCTGGAGGGTTCTCCTGCAAACCCATGTCCTAAAGAGCCATATCCTACAGGGCCACCTCCTAAAGCCCATCTCCAGGCAACCCCCCTGCCATTGCCAGCACTTGGGTGTCTCGCCCAGCTGCCCAGAGGCACCGACCCAAGCACAACCCCTCCAACCACGGCGCAGGCGCTCACCCACCCGTGGTTCACGATGTAGGTGATGATGGTGGTGAAGAGGCAGAGCAGCAGCACTGCCGTGCAGGTGTACATGGCCGGGTGCAGCACCTCCGTGGCACCCTGTGCCTCGCTGGGGAAGCCGCTCAGCTCCTGCACAGAGCACCAGAGCCCATCAGACCCATCCCCATCCCATTCCACCCACAGCCCCTCATTGCGCGCCCCACACCTACCATGAGCACGGCCACGTTGCTGAGGTGCCGGCAGTGCAGGGAGGTGACGTTGGGCTCCTGGGATGCCAATTGGCATCCCTCGGCGCTCCAGCCCCCCATGCCGCCCAGCACCTCGAAGTTCCAGTATGCGGCCACTGGGTCTGCGCCCTCCCCTGGGTGCCGCAGGGACACGGCCACCGGCTCCGATAGGTTTCCCACTCCACAGCCATCTGCAGCAACAGGAGCAGGTCAGCAGGACAGGAGTGTGGTGATGGGACAAGGGGTGATGGGTTCAAACTGGAACAGGGCAAGTTCAGGTTGGAGATAAAGAAGCTCTTTACTGTGAGGGTGCTGAGGTGCTGGCACGGGGTGCCCAGAGAAGTGAATGCTCCATCCCGGGCAGTGTTCAAGGTGACTTGGTCTGGTGTGAGGTGTCCCTACCCATGGCAGGGATTAGAACTGGATGCTCTTAAAGTCCTTTCCAACCCAAACCACTCTACGCTTGTATAAGAACCACCCTTCCACCCCTAAATGCACACGGGTGGGGGGTACCCCTACCACATCCCATGAAGACCCCTAGGGGTGGCTTTGTGCTGCAGGAACCCCCCAGGGAGCTCCAAGGGCAT
The DNA here is from genome assembly GCA_028858755.1 of Ara ararauna. Classification (NCBI taxonomy): domain Eukaryota; kingdom Metazoa; phylum Chordata; class Aves; order Psittaciformes; family Psittacidae; genus Ara; species Ara ararauna. Next base: position 7,595,737 of record CM054390.1, read on the forward strand.
CCAAACCCTAAGAAACAGGGCCCCTCAAGCTCCCCCTTCACCATCAGCCCTTACAGGTCCCGGCGTAGATGACCGGCGTGGCCACGCTGCGGCGCTTGCCATCATCGGCCAGGCGGGAGGAGTTGCCGGTGCTGCAGAAGAGTTTTCCATTGCGGAACACCAGCAGTTGGAGCTTGCAGTCATCCGGTGGGGCAGCCGCGATGGGGCTGGCGAAGAGGCTGCGGGGCAGCTGGATGGAGGCCAGGGCGATGCTGTTCTGCGGGCGCACGGTCCATGGTGAGCAGGGAGCGATGCCCCCCCCCCGCCTCGGCACCCCCCTCTTTGTGCCCTGGTTTTACCTTGATGTGGAAGCTGGTGAGGGACACGTTGGGGCGCCCCGTGGTGCAGCGCAGCCGCAGGTGCTGGTCCGGCAGCGCCTCGGGGCCCCGCTCGCCTGCAGCTGGGTCGCGCCGCTGGAAGGCCACGCAGCTCAGCCCCACGTAGCGCTCGGGCTTCACCACGTACGCCTCGAAGGCGATGTTGCGCGAGTTCTGCCACGTACGGCAAGGGGGTCACCAGCGTGGTATGGGCAGAGAGACCCCAGCATGGGAGAGAGACCCAATATTGGATAGAGAGACCCCAGCATGGGCAGTGAAACCCCAGTATTGCCAGACACCCCCCAGCATGGCCAGAGACACCCATTGTATGGGCAGAGACCCCACAGCACAGGCAGAGAGACCCCAGCATGCGCAGTGAACCCTCAGCATGAGCAAAGACCCCCCAGCATGGGCCGAGGCCCCCAACACAAGCAGAGACACCCAACATTGGACAGAGAGACCCCAGCATGGGTAGAGACCCCCCTTGCTCACCACCGCCATGTGCTGGGAGTTGGTGCTGAGCGTGTGAGCCGCGATCCTCTCCAGGGAGCGGACGATGCTGGTGCATGCCTTCTCCTCCTTCTGCGACATCCACAGGATGTGGTCGTCCACCAGCATGATGTTGCTGGCCATCTCCACGATCACGTCCGTCAGCTGTGGGCACAGCAAGGGCTCTGCAAAGAGCTACTGCTGTCCCCAGCAGCAAACAACCCCGATGCGTACTTTTCCACCCCAAAACCACCCAACATCAGGGCTGGGGATGGGAGCAGCACTTGTTACCTGCTTGATCTGGTCCACGTAGCCAATAAACTTCTCTATCATCTGTGCCACGTAGAGGACATCAACCATATCTGAGAAGTTGGCTGCTTCGGCCGTGTAGACACGGAGCTGGTGAGCCAGGGTCAGGGCGTTGGAGGCGTTGATGGGCATCTGCAAGAGCAGCACGGTGGGGTGATGCTCAGCATCCCCACCAATGACACAGCCCCCGAGGCCCTGGGCTCACCAGCACGAAGGTGTAGAGGACGCGGGTGATGTCGTTGGTGTAGAGGCAATGGGAGTAGTCGCCGTGGTCCCAGCGCCCGGTGCGGTCGCAGCGCCTCCAGGCCTGCTTCTCCACCGGGGAGCCCGCGCCCGCCAGCCCCGCGCCGAATGGGTGCTGCAGGCAGGGCTGGTAGGCAGTGATCCCTGCCAGGGTGCGGGGCCATCTGCGGGCAAGGGCACACGGTGACCATGGGTCACCCACTGCCACCAGCTCCTTCCCACTGCACATGGGCATATGCATCCTCAAGCTGCTTCCCTCTTCAGACCCTCCCCATCATCACGATCACCCACCTCCGAATCGCAGGTCCCTCAGCACAGCACAGAGGGGGGCAATAGGGATGGGGATAGGCGGGCACTGTTAATTTAAGCCATATTTGACTGTACCAGTAATTTATATCCCATAACAGCCCTGCTGCGATTACAGCGGGCGCCTGGAGCCTTTTGTTTCATGCCAAAGAAATTCCAACACCTCTGTTGCTGGAGTAGGGCTGCGCTCAGGCTCCCTGCAGCCACTAATTGCTACCAGATACATGGTCACCTGCAGCAAGCCCTGCACACACCACATCTATCCCGCATCCCCCATCCCGCATCCATCCTGCATCCATTCCGCACCCTGCGGGTCCCTACCTGAAGTCCCCACGGTTGTTGGTGACCCGCTCGGCAGGGCAGTAGGATGCGGAGGTTTCCAGCACCACGATCTCCACCTTCTTGCTGACGTTGCCCTGGGAGGTGGAGACCGAGCATTCCCACTCGCCATTGGCGGAGACATGGATGTTGGAGAGGATGAGCTCGCTGTGGGCACAGGGATGGGTGGCATGGTGGGTCTGCCCCATAATGAACCTGCAGCAGTGGGCCCCCGAGCTTGGGGGCATTGGGACACACACACCATGGGCACAGGAGGTGCCCACACTTGGCATCCCACCCGTGGCACTTGGTACACACAAACCAGCAAGCCCTGCGGCTCTGAGTGCTTGTGTTCATCCCCATCTGCATGTTGTCTCCGTTGGCATCCCCATCCCATCTCCGTCCCTGTTCCTGTCTTACCTCTGTCACTGTTCCCATCTCCATCCCCATCTCATCCCCGTCCTCTTCTCCATCCCCATTCCTGTTCCTATCTCCATCCCCATCCCATCCCTATCCCATATCCACCCCTAACCCCAGCCCCCTTCCCATTTCCACCCCAAACCCCTTCCCATCTCCACCCCAATACCCTTCCCATCTCCATCCCCATCTCCATCCCTGTCCTGCTTTCATCTCCATCCTTGTCTCTTTTCCCCTTCCTATCCCTATCCCCATCCCCGTCCTCTTCCCATTCCCATCTCCATCCCTATCCCCTTCCCATCTCCATCCCTGTCTCCTTTCACTTTCCCATCTCCATCCCTGTCCTCTTCCCATCCCCATCTCCATCTCCATCCCTGCCTCCTTTTCGCTTCCTGTCTCCATCCCTGTCCCCTCTCGCCTTCCTATCTCCATCCCTGTCTTCTTCCCATCTCCATCCCTGTCCCTTTCCCCTTCCTATCTCCATCCCTGTCCTCTTCCCATCTCCATCCCATCCCCATCCCTGACCTGGTGATGAAGGTGCAGTCATGGATGAGACTCTCCTCCACGATCACACCCGTCCGCTCATCCTCCTCCACGGGCTCCCTGTTGTGGTACCACCGGATCTGGGTGCTGTTATCCAGGTAGGTCGCGGTGCATTGGAAAGGCAACCGGTCTCCCTGGAAAACCACCTGGCGCAGCGACGGGATGAGGTGGTGCGTGTGCAGCTCCGGGGCGCCCGCTGCGATGGGGGGGGACACAGAGCGGGGTTGAGCCCGCGGCCCCTGCCCGCTGCCATCACCCGGGCCCCGGTCCCCGCTCACCGCAGCGGAGCTGAGCCTCGTGAGCGCCGCGCAGCGGCAGCGCCAGGAGTTGCCGCGGGTACGCGCACACGGTGCGCTCCGAGATGTGCGCGGCGCGGCGCCGCGCCCACGCCAGCACCCAGCGCAGGTTGCAGTCGCACGTCAGGTACTCGGTGGCAAAGTCACTGCAAGAAGGGGGGGGACACAGATTTATGGGGTACCCGTGGGGCTGGGGGATGACACCGCCCGCAATAGGGACCCCGCTGGGCGCTGGAAGCCCGGGCACAAACTCACACGACTTTCAAGGAGGGGAGCTCATCGAAGACACCGGGAGGGAGGCTGGAGAAGATGTTCCCGGACATGTTCCTGCAGGAGAGGGGGGAAAGGAGGCGTGGAGGGGAGCTCCGACTTAGAATCATAGAAGGGTTTGGGTTGGAAAGGGCCTTAAGAGCATCCAGTTCCAACCCCCTGCCATGGGGGATGCCTCACACTAGACCGTGTCACCCAACCTGGCCTTGAACACTGCCAGGGATGGAGCATTCACCACTGCTCTGGGCACCTTGTGCCAGCGCCTCAGCACCCTCACATGTATCCACCCTCTTATATCTAACCTGACTTGCAGGAGAAGGAAAACCTCCCAGGCCCCTCATTGTGCCCACGTATCCCACCACAGCACCCAATGAGCCTGATAGTGACTGGTAGGAACCAGCCCTGGGATACAGCACAGGGAGAGCCCAGGATGCCAAACTGCCAGCAATGGCACAGGACCAGAGCATCCCCAGGGAGCTACTTACAGCCGGAGGAGGTTGGGGAGCCCCTGGAAGACGCTGGCGCTCAAGCAGCCGATGCGGTTGTTGGAGAGGTCCCTGCGAGGCAAAGTGAAGGAGGTGTTGGGATGGGGATGCCTCGATGTCCCCATGGCCAGCACCGGGGGTCCCTGGGGGGCTGCAGCAGCACTTACAGACGCTTCAGCTCGGGGAGGCCAAGGAAGGCGCCTGGCTGGACCGTGCTGATCAGATTGTTCCTGAGGTCCCTGCAGGGAGATGGACACAGACCTCAGGGTGTGCAGCAGGGACCCATCCTGACACAGCGGGGCTGAGGGCGTAAGCACATCCCCAGCCCCATCTCCCACACTCAGCACTGCAACCCCCCCTGCAAGAGCCTCATTAGCAGCTTTCCATCCCATTTCCCCCTTGTTATCTCTTCCAAAGGGCGAAGGGAAAGCGTGAGGCTCCCCACTGCTCATGGAGGGGGGATGCCAACCCCTTGGCACGCTCCAGGCTCACACGTTGTTTCCGGAGCAGCAGGGTTATCTCCTGCATGTGGGATAAGAACACACCACAGCTGCCAGCACAGCACAGCCCCAAAAGGGCTCTGTGGCCCTCAGGAAGCTCATTGGGCTTATTGGCCTGATTGCAGGCTCATATCTAATCAGGGGCTCCCCAGGCGTGTGCCTGCGTGGGGAGCCAGGGACCACCAGTGGCATCACCCAATGGATGTCCCCGGGACCAGGAAGGCGGCTCCTGCCGAGCAGCGGCTCTGGCTGGGAGAGGAAATGGGATCCATATGGGAGCGCCTGTTTATTTATAGCTAAAGGGCTCATTACTGGGTCACCCACGGCTCTGGCAACACCCCCTGAACCACAGCCCCCATCTCAAGGCCACAACCTGGTGCTTGGGACGGGGGAATGGTGCAAACCCTTCCCACAGAACTGGGGTGCAGGAAGGGGGGGGGATCCTTCCAGAGGCATGAGGAGCCAAAGAGGGAGAGGGAACACAGGTGATGCTGCCTGCATCCATCAGCACATGGATGTGCTTTGCTTCCAGGCTAAAACTCACCCAAGGGGCTCCTGCAGGTCCCTCAAACAAGCAGTGTTTGTGTTGAGGGGGGAAATGGCCCCCTGGTGACTTCCACAGGGAAGGGAAATGCACTGTGACACCTTCCTGGCCAGCATCATCCCGCTCCTGCTCAGCTGATGCAACACCTCTGCCTGCACCAGCCTTCTCCAATGGGCAAAAGCATGTCCTGGCAGCTCCGAGGGCCGTGTGTGCAGGCAGATGTGCAGGCAGATGTGCAGGCAGGGACCAGGTGAGTGCCGGTGCTGAACGAACAGCTCCACTCACCTGCACCCCCACCAGCACCAACATCCGTCGCGCCAACAGCCACAACACCCATCCTGCAAACACCCATCCTAACAACACCCATGCACACCAAGGGGGACCATCCACACCAGCCCCACTCCCTGCTACAGGTGCCCCCTATTACACACCCCCAGCCATCACCCACCACCAGCACATCCCACATCAGCCAGGCATGCAGCACCCAAACCATGCCCAGTGCCAAACCCCATGGGGGCTGCAGGGATGGGACACGCTGGGACCCTGCTGGGCCTGCTGCTGTTTCATGATAAGGCTCCTCTGCCCGCACTGTGCTTGTTGCCTTTGCGCTTCCACTGGTCCTGAGCCCCCTCCTCTTCCCCCTGCCCCAGCACAGTGATGCACTGCAGGCACGAGAGCACGGTGCCACCTCTGCATGGGAGCCCCACTGCCATATGTGCACAGGGACCTCCATCACCACATATGCATGGGGGCCCCCATCGCCACATGTGCACAGGGATCCCTGTCACCACATGTGCATGGGGACCCCCCTGCTACCACGCATGCCCAGGGACCCTGCAAAGCAGCTGCCTTGGTGCCCACAGAAAACCCTGGCACAAAGGGCCTCATCCAGCTTTGTGCAGCCACAAGCACCCCAGGGTTGAGCCCTCAGCCGCAAAAGCAGCTCCCTGAGCACAGCCCAGTGTGAACAGACAGATGGTCAACACGGCACCCCATCACTGCTGATGGACACACTGCACCCCATCACTGCTGATGGACACACTGCATCCCATCGCTGCTGATGGACAGACTGCATCTCATCACTGCTGATGGACACACTGCACCCCATCACTGCTGATGGACACACTGCATCCCATCGCTGCTGATGGACACACTGCATCTCATCACTGCTGATGGACAGACTGCATCTCATCACTGCTGATGGACACACTGCACCCCATCACTGCTGATGGACACGCTGCACCCCATCACTGCTGATGGACACACTGCGTTCCATCACTGCTGATGGACACACTGCATCTCATCACTGCTGATGGACACACTGCATCTCATCACTGCTGATGGACACACTGCACCCCATCACTGCTGATGGACACACTGCATCCCATCGCTGCTGATGGACACACTGCATCTCATCGCTGCTGATGGACACACTGCATCTCATCGCTGCTGATGGACACACTGCATCTCATCACTGCTGATGGACACACTGCACCCCATCACTGCTGATGGACACACTGCACCCCATCACTGCTGATGGACACACTGCACCCCATCACTGCTGATGGACACGCTGCACCCCATCACTGCTGATGGACACGCTGCACCCCATCACTGCTGATGGACACACTGCGTTCCATCACTGCTGATGGACACACTGCATCTCATCACTGCTGATGGACACACTGCATCTCATCACTGCTGATGGACACACTGCACCCCATCACTGCTGATGGACACGCTGCACCCCATCACTGCTGATGGACACACTGCGTTCCATCACTGCTGATGGACACACTGCATCTCATCACTGCTGATGGACACACTGCACCCCATCACTGCTGATGGACACACTGCGTTCCATCACTGCTGATGGACACACTCCATCCCATGCTGACAGACACAGCATCGGATGGTTGACTCCGTCCCGTCCCTGCTGTCACCCGCCTGAGCCCCCCTTGCAGCCTGAAGCCAAAGGGGGGAAGCGTTGGCCTCGCGGAGGGCAGGACCAGGACATTCCCAAGCGGAGCTGTGCTAATGAGTGCACGGCTGCCCCGGCCGCATTCCGGCCCCGCTCACACTCATTAATCTCATTACGCAGCTGCAAATCACTGGAGATGCCAAACTGAACCCGGAGAGGGGGTGATCCATGGGGGGCCCTGCACACCCCTGAGACGCCATCCCCACATCATGCTGGGACACCAAAGGGTGGGCAAGGGATGCACAAGCCCCAGGATCAGAAGTACCCCCACCTCATCTCCACCACAGTCCCTCTATGGGGCTCATCTGTGCCGTCGCCCCCAAGCGACCCAATGAAAGCAATTAGAGCTCCTGTCAGAGCAATCAGGAGCAGCACAATGCCGGCTGGGATGGGGAGCACAGCCCATGGGCCCCCTGGGACACACTGGAGACTCTCCCAGGGGATGTGGGGGCATGGTCCCCCCGGAATGCAGCTCCCAGCTCAGCAATGGCCCTTCCCAGTGACAGCACTCGTTAATCCTCCTGTTAATGAGAGCTTGGTGCCAGGAGCTGGGGAGGACTCTGCCTTGTGGGACTGCAGGGCCACAGGGTCCCCGTGATGACTGCCCCATGCTCAGCCCAAAACCAGTCCCGTGTGGATTTCCATGGCTTTAAAAGCCAAACCAGCCTCAGAGCTGCGCCCCCATTGCTGTGTCTGCATGGGGACCCCTGCTCCGCATCCTGGTGCTGTGCATCCCGACTGCAGTGCCATGCATCAGGCACTGGGCACCAAGTGCTGCCCATGGTCCAGCACCCACAGGAGGACTGCCAAGGCCACCACTAACCCATGGCACTGAGGGCCTTGGCTCCACAGTGTGTGAACACATTGCAGAGACTGTGACTGCAGCCCTGCCCTGGGCAGCCTGTTCCAATGCTGAGCACCTTCTGGGCATGGAATTGCTCCTCAGCTCCATCTAAACCTGCCCTGGTGAGGCTCGAGGCCACTTCCTCTTCTCCCATCCCTTGTTCCTTGGGAGCAGAGCCCAGCCCCCTGCTGGCTCCATCCTCCTCTCAGGCAGTTGTAGGGAGCGATCAGGTCCCCCCTGAGCCTTCTCTTCTCCACCTGAACCCCCCAGGTCCCTCAGCCGTTCCCCATCACACTGTGCTCCAGGCCCTGCACCAGCTCCAATGCCTTCTCTGGACCCAAAATGCTTCTTTGTTCAGGCTAATGAATCACTGTGGGTCCTGCTGCCCCTGCGGCTGTGCCAAACCCTCATCAGGGCTGTAACCATCCCCACAGGTGGATTTTGGTGCAGAGGGTGAGTGCCCCATGGTGGGAGCCCATCCAGCCCCACTGTGGGGCAGGAATGTGCGAGACCCTTGCGAACAAAACACCCTCAGTGCGCCGGTCCCCACTCCTGCATACCTACAGATCAAACCCATATGGGGGCCATAAATCTCCCCTTATTGCAGCTCCCTCCATAGAGATGCCTTTCATGGAGAGATAAGAAAGTTGACTTTGTTCGGGGGGACAATGTCTCTTTTCATACCGACCCTCATGGAGCGCGGACCCCCCCCCCCGCCCCCAGTGCCTCCTGCCCCCGAGGTCCTTTGGGTGCCAATGGCAAACCCAGTGCCCCTGTGCAGCACCCGTGAGCGATGCTGGGAGCAGGACCCGTGTGGTGCTGCCCGCAGCCACCCCATGGAATTCCTGCCTGCATCCCGCTGCCCATCCCGACCCCCGGGCTCCCACTGAGCACTCACAGCTTCTCCAGAGCCTGCAGCCCAAAGAAGGAGCCGTTTTCCAGCACCGTGATCTTGTTGTTACTCAGCAGCCTGTGGGAAGAGCAGAGAGGAGCAGCCCTGTTACTCCCTTGGGATAGGGACAGAGATGGAGATGGGGATGGGAAGAGGACAGGGATGGAGACGGGAAGAGCCAGGGACAGGCTTGCATGGCCAGGGATGCAATGGCTATGTTGGGATGCAATGCTATCGTCCACATGCATGGCAGCACCGTCTGGAAGTGCCCAGGGCATCACTCCAGTACCTGGGCATGGGTGCAAGGAGCTGCATATGTGGATGTTGAGCTCCCCACCCCAGCACCTACACCAAAAGGACACCTCAAGGACCCACAGAGAGGAGGGGACCCCCCATCCCCTGCCCCTGCCATCGCGGCCATCCCAGTGCTGAGATTTCATCCCCAAATAGGCAGTTTTGCTGGCCAAAGGGGCCCTTGCGGGTGAGCGGGGAGGGAAGGAGGGCACAACACCCGACCATTCAGCCTCATTAAACCGTGTCAGCGGCAATTAGCAGCCCCAGACCATGGCCTGGGGACAGGAGGCGGCTCTCGAGGTGCTTCCCTGGAGCTCCCGGGTGGCTCCATCGGCACCAGCAACGCTTTGGGTCCAAAACTGATCCAGGGGCCAGGAGGGCACCGGGAGCCCCGGCCAGGGGGGAGGCTCGGGATAAAAAGGGCTCATTGAGGGCAGGAGCAGGGGCTGTTTACACACGGGCAGGCTCTGCAGCAGAGCTGAATGGTGGCTGTGTGCTGCAGAGCTCCATCCCCTGCGAGCACCCAGAGCTGGGAGCTGGTGCAAGGGAAGGGCTGGGGTCCAGCAGCGCATCCCCCCCGCCTTCAGCCGCATCCTGTGCTAATGAGGAGCTGCCACCGGGCGCTGCTGTGTCCGCAGGGATCCGCGACCCGGCCTGCGGGGAGCGGAAGGGGCCGCAGCCCCGGCAGCGCACAAATTGCTTCCACACGTCGGCCATGGCCAGGGCCACGTCTTTGCCCTTTCCTCCCAGCAGGGACACGGCTGGGGCAGGGCTCAGCTCATCCAGCACTGCAGCAGCGAACTCAGCCCCCGGGCCCGCAGCAGGAACGGGTCCGGAGCAGCATCGTTCCCGGCTCCCGGTGCAGTCCCAGCTCTGGGGCACGCAGCCCCGATTCCCATCCCGGTATCGGCAGGGGCTGTTGCTCAAGGCTCCAGCAGCTCCAGAAGGTTTTAATTCCAGCGGCAGCAGATTTCACAACCCAGCAAAGGCTGCGCACGCATCGGGGGACCTCGGGGGCTCCCTGATGAAGCTATAGTTAGGGCAAGCAGAATCCCCCGGCTCAGGGATGCACAATGGATCCTGATGGAGCAGCCCCTGAGCTGCAAGCATAGAAAACAGGAGTACATCAGACATCGCGCCCAGACCTCCTGCTGGGTCTGCATTGGGCAGGGAGGAGCTATGGGAATGTCGAAGCCTCCCAGGGCATGGGCTGTGCCGGGGGTTCCATCCAGGGATGGATAGGCAGCGAGCAGCAGCCCCCGGCGCCAGGGATGCTCGCTTTGTTCCCGGACCCCTGGGACCATCTGCGCCTCTGCCACGAAATCACAGCTCCCCTCCTTAAAAGGCAACGCTCCCGATGGGATCGGCCTTCCCTGTGATCCGCAGCCAGCAACCACCCGCCGACAGCCGGGAAAGCAGCCGTGGCTCTCCCGGCCTGGGGGGGACATGGGCCGGGGGTGAAGCCACCCCTTGGACCCCGGCTGCGCGGCGCCTGCTCTGCTCTGCCTTAAGGAGAGGTCCTCGACCACAGCTTGGCCCCGACAGCGACGGCTCCACTTGGAAGTTTTCTCCCTGATAAAGGGTTTTGTGGGGAGCAATCCTGGCTCCGCTGCTCCGCATCCTGTACAAACCAGCTGGGTCACGCTTCCCCGTTACAACCCACATCCTCGCACAGGGTTTTGTTTGGTTTCCTCTGCTTTTACGGATATTCGGTTCCAAAACCGTTTTCTGGGTTGTTTTTGTGTCAGGAAGTTCCCATCAGGCTCCACGGGACTTTCCATTCCCGCACAGCAGCAGAGCCATGTGGGTCCCCAGCACTATCCCCTTGCTGGAGATGAACTGAAACACCCCAAAATACACCACAAGAAGCGTGCCCATGAGGCCACCCTGATATGGTCATGGGTGAGCAGCTCCTGAGCCGCACTGGGACAGCAGGACCCCACATTGGATGCAGCTGGATCCAACCCCCTCAGCTGGATTTCAAGCCCAAAGAGCTGCTCCTGCTCTAACGCCTGGCCAGGAGGAAGGAAAGGGGGAGGGCAAAGGGACGCAGGGTTGGAAGCAAACACCGCCGCTCTCTAATCCCTTTGGCTCACCATGGTCAAGGTGGTTGCCACCGGTGGGCAGGGATTACAGCAGCTCTATGGATGCTCACCGAGGTCCATGTGGTCCCAGGGGTGCAGAGGGGATGTGATGTCCCCATGTCCCAGCCATCTACAGACTTGGCAAGCCATGAAAGCACAGCTCTGCTCCTCCAGAACCTTAGCTCCAGCCCAGGCTGGGACTTCTCACCTTGGTAAACCCATGACATCCAACTGCCCTCCAGCATCTCCCCATCCAAACCCCATCCAGCTTCTCCAGCATCATCCCATCCAAACCCCATCCCATCTCCAGCCCATGCAGCTGCCCTGGTGCTCCCCAACACCGGGACAATTATCAGCAGGAAAAGTATCTCTGGACAATGCAGGGATTAAGGACCAGAGTATCGAATCAAAAGGGAATGATGGGGGGGATATGTGGTGGGAAGGGCAGGAGGAAGTCCCCAAGGGGCATCTTCCATCCTGGAGGGATTCAGCTGCGGAAGCGGTGCAGCATCCTCACTCCAACACACCCACATCAAGGCTCTTAGGGCTCAAACCCCATGAGGCTGCAGGCAGGGAGATAGAGAGGGAGACAGAGAGATCCCTTCTTCTTCGTTTTTTCATCTCAAAAAGAGGAGCCAAAAGCGAGAAAATTCAGGATTGTTTTTCCAAGCATGCTGGAATCCACTTGGATAAATAATGGCTCCAGAAACCAGGCTGCTGAAACAATAAACTTCCTCTGGACCCAACCAAAAATGGATGAGGGGAGACGGTGGCTCCCCCAGCCCGGACAGGCAGGGGGAAGGCAGTGAGTGGAGGTTAATGGGGGGGCCGCGGAGGGGACGGCGCTGCTCTGCTCTCCAAGTGCATTAATTCAAAGCATCTGCTCGCAGCAGATAGGGCTGTGCCCTGAGCAGAGCTCGCTGCTTAGAACAGGGAGGGGGTTAGGAGGAGAAAAGAGGAGCCTTGGGAATGGTGAGAGGTGCTGAGGGCACCGGGAAGGGCTCAGCATCATGGCTGGAGCCTCATGGAGCCGGTGAGGACCCCCCCTGTCCCTGCTTTGTTTGGGATCTCGGGGCGTTGTCTCCAGCCTCGCGTCACGCCGGGCTATTTCGGATGGCGAAAATTATTGTTCCAAGCCTCAGCTTTTGTTAGCACAGGAAAAACAAGGCCTGGAGGGAGGGGAGGGTGAAACCTCGGCAGGGCCAGGATGCTCCGGCACACCGGGAAAGCCAAACCAAGCTCCAGCCCAATGCACAAGATAGGAAGGATTGAGAACGAAACCATCTGCAGGGCCCAGGATAACCCGGGCTTGGAGAGGGGAGTTCAAGTAGAACTGGAAATTGGTCATAAGTCAAAGCCCTCTATTCCCTGCAGACAATCTGTAATTTCAGTGCAATCAAGCTGTGCACATAAATGAGGCCTGTGCTGGGATTCCACATCTGGAAGAGGTTTGGGCTCCCGCCCGTGTGACAGCGGGGCCGGCTGTGCGCGCTCTGCCTCTCCTTAGGGCTGCAGTGCTTTTTCCATCAGGCGATTAGCACAGGGGTCAGAGCAGGGGGAGGGAGGTGAAGCCGTGTTCAGGCGCGTCTGCAGAGCCCCAGCACCTCGAGGGGTGACCCCATGAGGTGCCACATCCCACATGGGAGACCTCAGTGCTTGGAGGTTGGACCTAACTCCATCCCTGGCTGTGCTCGAGGCCGGGTTGGAGCAAGCTGCTCCAGTGGAAGGTGTCCCTGCCCATGGCAGGGGTTGGAGCTGGAGGAGCTTTAAGGTCCCTTCAACCCAAATCATTCCATGGTTCTATGAGTGCTGCTTTGGTACGAGCTCCTCTGAGCCAGCCACAGCCAGGCGAGCTCTGCAGGGTGACAACCCAGTGTGTTAAGGCTGGCATCTCCTGGCAATGAGCTTGAGGCAAGAATCAACCTCTAGCTATAAAATGGGGTGTCAGAGAGCACAGAGCTTGTAATGGGTATTGCGTCCCTGTGAGCATCACCCTGCCCGTGTTCCTGTGCCTGCTCCATGAGGAAGGCAGAGATTCTGCTGCACCGGTCCCAGCAGGTCTCCCCATGGCATGAACAGGACCAAAGACTGGCAGGACACAGCCAGGATGGTTGTGGATAGTAAGACAAGACCCAATACATCCCCATCTCCCTGTCCCACCTCCATCACACAGCCTGAACAGCTCCAGCACCCAGCACCAGGATGGAGCAGGACCACTGATTCCCAGCACCCCCATCCACACCAGGACTGTTCTTTGCACCGCGGCTTCCCCACATGGAGCTAATTTCTGCTGCTCCACATCTGCGGGTGCTGCTTTGGCTTTGGTTTGCTCTTTCCCCAAGCAGCGATCCCTGCGAGGGGCCGAGGGAAGAAAGGAGATGGAAGAAGAGGAAAGGAGCTGAAGGAAGAGGAAAGGAGCTGAAGGAAGAGGAAAGGAGCTGCAGCTCCACTCAGGACATGGCTCCCCATAAGGAACCGCTGCATCCCCTGGGACACGCTGGGACACAGGCATCCCTCATCCCATCGCTGCCCATGGCTGTGGTGCCAGTGAGCCCTTCTTTAGGCACGGGGGGTAAATCAGCAGCAGCTGCTGTGGAGGCAGCTTTGAATTCCTCAGCACAGGCCTAATAATGAAAGATAAATAAGGGAGTAAAGCCAGAGTGTGGGAAAAGCCAGGCGAAAGCCGGGCTGAGGGACCCGCAGGGCGCAGACCGGCTCCAGCCATCCCCGTGTCCCGGCACAGGAGCCCTCCCGTCCGTGCACAGCACCGTCAGTGCTAGCACACGCTTGCTTCCAGGCCAGACTGGATGGAGTTTGGAACAGGGCTCTGCTTGTAAGAGTTACTCAGCACAGAACATGCCATAGAGATGCTGAGTATCCCTGGGAGCATCCCTGAGGGCACAGAGAGGACCTGAGCATCCCCCAGGGCATGTATAGGAGCCCATGGGGCTCAAAACCTGCCTGTGCCCAGCGGGATGTCCCTGCAGCCCTTGCCACGTGCCCGGGCCCCCTTCGCACCCCAAACGGCTCCAGGAGACGTTCCTGAAGCCGGAGCCTCTGGTTTTGATTGTTCCATCTGGAAAGGGTTTGGAATAAATCATGTTTACTGCACGAGAGCAGAGCTCAGGGTCACCACATATTTGTAGGTTTCTGCCTCCGCCTGTAGGTTTCATGTCACGTTTTAGTGGGATCGTGTAATGCCCTAAATGCTCCTGCACAGTCATCCCGGCCCCTCCAAGTGAGCACAGACAGCTCCAAACCCCACATCCCACCAGCATGGGGCTCTACTCGTGCTCTGTGCTGTGGTTATACTGCTCCCGCTGCAGAAAGCACCACAACAGGGATGCTTTCCCCAAATACAACCTGATAAAGGACTCCAGAGTCCTCCCCGGGTATTTGCCAGGGGCTGATGCATAGAAAGGGCCGTAAGAGGAAAGAAATGAAGAGCAAAGACACCCAAAGGAGAGTGGGACCAGCTCCACCTGCCCTGCAGCCTTCACCACCCGCCAAGGGACACCCAGGATGCACACGGGTGCTGTTGCTGCAGTGAGTTACACCTTTAATACAACCACATCACATTTCAGCCCCTGCTCATGGCACGTTTCATGGCCACACCGCGCATGAAGGCTGTTGGCATTGTCACAGACACCCCATTGTCACCAAGCAGACATCATCACCCCAAAACGAAGCCACTCACAGTGAGTAGCATGGACACAGGGAACCAAGAGATGCTCAGATGCAACCAAGTGAGCCCAAGCACATGAGAGCAGATGGGGCCAGGAGCCCCAGTCCGCAGCACCCAGAAAATCCTATTATGGAGCAGAAGGTGGAGAGCTGAGGCCATGGGCACCCTCAGGGGATGACGCTGAGAGCGAAAGCAGCGTTTTTCTCCAGCCCCAGCGCTGCGGCCCTGCCTTCCAAACCAGGTTTGGATTCAAACATCTCTGGAGTTATAAATAAACCGGCTGCAGGCGCCGGCCGAAACCACGACCCTCGGCGCCGAGGGCATCAGGAGGCTTTTAGGAAGCAGCTTTAGACCCTTTGCACACCCCGAACCCCTCTTACTGCTCCTCATCCCTTCCCAGCGAGTATTCCCAGCCGCTTTCAAACAAAAACATCCTCCCCCAGCCCTCAGCCGCAGCCGCTGCGGAGGGAAGCGTGGAGAAGGAGCCCGTTTCCTGGATTTCCAGCTCCCGTCCCCACGTTAAACCCGTGCGCCGTGGGGAGAGCGGGGTCCCTCCGGCTTTGCGGGGCTTGAAAGGGTGTTAACACAGATCCCAGCAGCGCTGCTCTCGGTGCGGGATCACTTTATGGAGCGAGAACAACCCCCGCCCTGGGCATAGCCCCCCGGTCCCCGTGTCCCCACCACCCGTGGGAGCGAGGTCCCGGTACCCCCCGGCGTGGGGCGATGCAGGGGGGGTCCCGCTGCTCCATCCCCGCTTCGGGGCCGCCGAGCAGCACGGAGCGGGCTCAACGTGACCCTTTCGGGGCCGACGTCCGGGACCGGGGGGTGATGCCCGGAGCCGATGCCCGGCTCCGGGGTGATGCCGGTGCGCGGTGCGCGGTACTCACAGCGTGACGGTGCCGTCGGGCAGGAGGCGCGGCTCGGGCGGCGCCGGGAGCCCCCCGCCGCTGCAGACCACCCGCCGCCGGGGCGCGGCGGAGCCAGCGGGTGCCTTGGGCCGCTCGGCCCCGCACTTGCAGCCCAGGCTCTGTGCGGGGCAGCCCCGCGCCGCGGCCCCGCCGCTCAGCGCCGCCGCCAGCAGCACCAGGGCAGCCGCCGCCGCCGCCCGCCGCATGGCCCCGGCCGCGGGCCACGGGCTCCGGGCTCCGCCACCGCCACCGCCGCCGCCCCGCTCCCCGGGGCGGCTCCGGCGGCGCCGCCTCCCCGCCGCTCGCCGCGCTCCGCCGCCGGCTCTGGCACCTCCCCCGGCCCGCCCCGGCCCGCCCCGCCCCGGCCCCTCCGAGGGCATCGGCTCCGCTCCGAGCCCGGATGCGGGGCTGGAGCCCCCGAGGGATGCGGATGGAGCTCCGCGAGGTCCCGCAGGACCAAGGGCTGCAGCCCCGGAGCCGCGGGTCCGCGCCGTCCCGGGGGGCGAGAAGCTCCCGGTCCCATCCTGGTTTCAAGCTGGAGCCCTGGATATCAACGGGGGGGCTGGAGCCCTGCGTGGTCCAGAGCGCGTGTGGTCCATAGGGGCCCGATGTGATGCTCCCCTCTGCATGTGGTCAATAGGGTCCAATGCAATGCCTCACTGTGGCACAGGGCGCTGTGCCCGGGGTGGTGGCACACACAGGGTCCCATCAGCGCCCTGTATGTGGAAGATCTGGGGGGCTCCCACTGCCTTCCAGGAGCCCCACGCCATGGAGGAAGCCCCTGCCCAAACTCACACAGCTCACTGCATGGTCACACTGCTCCGTCCCCTCCTGGCCTCTACCCCACAGTTAATGCTCTTCCCTTCTTGCTTCCCTGTTTGCCTCAGTGGTTTCCACACTAAGTTCAATATTTAGCTTCCCATTCCCCCTCCCACGTCCTCTCTTCCCCCTCTGGGTTCAGCTTCTCGGAGGCCACGGCTCACTGCAGCTTCAAATCAAAAGGGATCAAAAGCAGGCAATGAAGTCTCCAGGACCCCGTGCCAGGGCGCAGAGGAAGAGGGTCATGGAAGAACGACAAGAGGCCACTCTGGGAATGCGGTTTCTCTCCAGGACCAATCGTTCCTGGAGGGGAAGGGAAATTTACTCCTTTCTCCAAACAAACACAACGCGGCGGCCGTTGGGAAGAGGAGAGAGCAGAGACACTCATCAGCACAAGCTCCATTTCCACATGTGCTTTTATGGATCCGTTGGACCCCAGAGCCCTGGAAAGTGGCATCATCTCAGTGAAGAATCAACAATCAACAGTGAACCCACATCTTCGTCTCTGGTTCCCCCTCTCCCCCCCTCTGTTTTTCCACTGCAGGAATTACCCTCCTGTGCCCTGTGCTGCAGGATGCTGGTCCCAGATCCTGCAGCTGAAGCTGGAAGAGCAACAGGAAACTGCTTGTGTCCAGCATCCGCTCCAAGACCCTGCGAGCATCTGCTCCATACGAAATCCCTCCCCAAACCCATCCCTCCTCCTCTGCAGGCTCCCCAGCAAGGGGGAGAAGAGACCCCTTGGCTGATGCTGGGTTTAGGCATTCCCAGCACATCCAGTGCAGCAGCAAGCAGGAGCATCCCCAAATGCCGCAGTGCAAAGGGCTCCTTTTTCTGGATCGAGCCCTGAGTTAAGGAATCTTTGTCACCAAGGACTCCAGTGGCTGCAGGGACCTGAAGAGCCTGTATTGAGTGCAAGAGCTGGGAGCAGGACACAGGATTTCAGCAGGGGAATGGCCCAATGTTGTGATGCCGAGTGCTTGGAGGGAATTCAAGTGGATTTGGGCTCACACCTTGCCATGGGCAGCCCTTCTGCTCACCCTGGGTTATTCTGCATTGCCCTAATGGACTGTTAACAGCACACTCTCCTGTTCCTACCAAGGGCAGCTCTGACCTTGCCCCAAACCAGTTGCTGCCCCTCTGTTTCCCCTTGCCCCAGGGCTGGAAGGAAACCTCAGCATCAAGCCAAGAACTCCCTGCGTATGGATAGGAACGGGGCTTGGCATGGACCTCTGGGGGCCCTGGAGGATGCTGGTCAGTGCTAGCAGCATCCAAGGGCAAGCAGAGCAGCCTCCAGGACACATTGAAGCAATCAAGCCCCTGTACGTGGCCATCAGGATTTGAACCTCCTCTAAAATTACCTCCAAGAACAGCCAAAACCTTGTCCAAAACGAGGAACAAATGTGAAATACCCGGCCCCAGCCCCACCACGAGGAGAGGAGCTCAAGCAACACTTCCCACATGCTTTGAGCCCAGCAGAGTTCAGGCTCTTTCAAGTACTTCCAAGCCACTCTCCCTGTGCTTTTCCAGCCTTGACCCCTCCTGATGCCTCTGGCCCGGGAGACAACAAGGCAACCTGTTTGAAACTCCATCACCATGGACGTGCCGGTGCCGGATGCCAAATCCCTGTGCCCCTCGCTCCCATTCAAAGGTAAAAATGCTCCTTAACCGCTGTAGGCATAGGAAGGGGGGGAAAGACAACAAGCACAGGACTCTCTAAATTCCTTTCACTAGGATCCAATAAAAACCTTGGCAGTTGTCGGCCTTCCTGCCGGAAACCTGATATCCCAGAAATAAACATGCTTCCCAACTCTGAAGGGCTGCAGCCGTGGGCTCTGCCTCGGGTGAGCTGCTCTGGCCATCCCCATGCTCTCATCTACCCCAGGCAGAGCAGGGAATGGACTAAGTCCATGAATTTTCCCATGCTAAGCAGGCGGTTCAGCTCCAGACACTTTGGAATACAAAGGATATGATGGGATAAAGAACTAAATCAAGGCTGGCTTTGCAAGCAACACCTGGACCCTCACCTAACCGAAACCAGAGCCTGCATTGCTCGGCAGCTTCAGAGTGCCTCCAACAGGACAGGCTGCTTCCTTGAGGATGCTGATAGCCACAGGCAGCCACCCCATCTCCCCAGGACAGGAGGAGCAGCAGCACATCACCCCATCCTGGTTTTATTCCTTCCAGATGCTCTCAGGAAGGGTTTTTCTCCGCTCCATCCACGTGCCAACACGGCTTTGAGGGGGGAATCAGCTTGGGCAGAGCCCTCCAAGGGACAATGCAACACAAGAGTCACTGCAGGGGACTGCTGAGGAACAGGGGGCTGTGCCTTTACCCCAGGAGGTGACAGCCAAGCCAAGTCATGAGGGAAGAGGAGGAGGAGCTGCTCTGGTCCTTCATCTGCTGGACACGATCCTCCAAGGCAAATATTGACAGCGTCAGTGCCCGAGGAGTGAGCATTGCTGCTGCACTGAACCTGCCAAGTGCTTCCAATGGGGAATAAGCTTCTGATGCAGGGCCTGAGGTGCTGGAGCAGGGAGAACTGTTCACTATGAGGCCGTGGAGTCTTTCATCTCCAGCATGTTGGCTGCGTTCTGATGACCAGCAGTTCCCATCTGCTGGTGAAGCTGTGGAAGGAGCGGGTGGCCCATGGACATGTGTCCAGCAGCACCGGAGCTCTGATCATCCCGGCTCCGTGAGTGCCCAAAGGAGGAGCAGAAGGTGCTGGTCAGGGCTTCAGGGAGGCTTGGCCATGGGAGAAGCATGGCAAAACTCTGGGGCAAGATGCTCTGGAGGGAAGGGATGAGATCCATAGGGATCTGGACAGACTGGAGGGGTGGGACCATGCAAACCTTATCCAAGTGGGTCAGGGCAATCCCAAGCACAACTACAGGCTGGGTGGAGAAGGGATGGAGCAGCCCTGAGAAGGACATGGGGGTGTCCTGTGCTGGGCTGGGTCTGCAAGCTCAGGGTGCAAAGCACTTCCATTCCTTCTGTACAAGAGAAGGAGCAAACACACAGGACAGCAGCAGACTCTGCATGTTGGAACTGAGTTTAGGTAGAGCCAGAGCCCTTTGTTCTGTTAAGGCACGCCAAAGGCTTCTCACGTTGTGAAATTCACACACACAAGGATGTGTGATCAGATCTTCTGGGAAGAGAGGGGTGGAACAGGAGGGGATTCACTTCAACCATCAGCTGGGAAGTGCGGTTATTTCCCAGGGTCATTCCCGATCCGTACCTGTCCCGGGAGCTGCCGTTTCCCCTTCGGTGCGCTGGGGAGTAGTGCCACCCAGAGGGCTGCTCCGGGAACAGCTCACGCCACCTCAACCTCTCCCCCAGCTCAGCAGCAGCTATTTTCCCCTTTCTGATCCAAACCTCCCAGTTCCACTCCCCTTGCTCTGTTCCAGCCACCTTTCAAACCATCTGCCGGGGAAACAGCTTCAGTGACAACTCAGGGCATTTATTCACAAGGCTGGAACATAAAAATAACATCTTTAATAGCTTTAGAGTTGGCACAGATGGTATCAGAATTCACCACTTGCTGATGGACTAGGAAACAACCCATGGTGCAGTGCTGAGGAGGGTGGCTCAGACTGCATGTTGCTTCTAAACCACGGAGCTACGACAGGGTAAGAGCTGACTCTTTTCATTTACATTCAGCATTTATAGTCAGAGAGTAAAACCAATGGCTGGATTTAACTGTGTGCACACAGAGAAAAGCCTGGGAAGGAGGTTTCTGCTGGCAACTGGTGTCTCCTCCTCTTAGCAGCACACAAAAGCCCCAAACCTCAGCTTTAACATGGCTTAAGAGACTGGCCAAAGCTAGTGTTGGCCAAACAGCATGTGACATAACATGGGAGCTTCTGCTCTAAATGAAACATCTGCTGCAGTGGAAGAACCCCATTTCCCTCTTCCAGGAGAAGCAGAGGTGGTTAGAGCAGTGCTTAAGGTATTAAGACATAGCCTAGGAGCTCTGGCAGGGGTGACAGGATTCTTTCCAGGAACCCAGAACACAGCAGAGCAGAAGTAATTTCCTTTCTGGAGTTCTTTTCCCAAAGGAAAAGCAAACCTCAGTGCTGCCCTGCGAGACAAGGGAGTATTCTCATCCTCAGACATGCAGACAGGATGGTGGAGGCACCAAACAGCCAAGTGACTTGCCTTGGAAAGCAATGGAAAAGCCCCATTCTGACCCAAAAGAACTCAGACTGTCAAAGAACCACCAGGCAGGATGAAAATAACGCTCACCACCACAAGAGGGGAAGGGTGAAAGCATCCCAGAAGACCTGAGCAGACATGGCACCAATGGGAAAAGCCAGCAGTGTCAGCCTGGAAAGGACAAATACAAACTCCAGGCAAAAAGACACTCCCACACTTGCCATCTGCATCCAAAACATGAGCTCAAGCTGGCAACTGTGCTCCTTACCCATCTTTATGTGCTTGCTCTTTGCCCTCTGCAGTGTCACAGCGCACCTCTACCAGAGTTCCTGTTCACAGCACCCCTCAGGAGCCACCACGTGCAGAGCTTCAGTTTGCGGAAACATTTATAGGGTCTGTGGCAAGATTAGACTTGTTTAATAAAGAATTTAGTTCTCAGTGAAACCAAACTCACTGCCACTGGTGAGGATACAGCTTGATTCATTAGCAGCTCCATCCTGACAAATAACTTTGGTCAACCTTGTCAACCCAAGGACCCTGAAGGAGCCAAGATACCACAGTCACTTTCAAGCATACATTGTCTTATCATTTGATGGTTCTACGGATTTCCAGTTCCTATGGGTACTCTACAATCACAATAAATCAGGAGGCATTCCTGGCCCCTGTTCTGTTAGGAGGAATTCCCTCTCACCATCACGACTGGGTGCTGACAAGAAGGGAGGGAAGAATGCATAGTGAGGTCTCCCATCAGCTGTCCTCTGGCGAGGCCACTTGTTTTTCCACCTACTGACCCTGCACTGTCAAGGTCTCAGTTTTGCCTTCACTGCCTGCTTTGTTGGAATAATCTCGTTCTCCAAATATAGTGCTTCCAATCCTGACGTTTGTGGATCCAACCTCTATCTAGGGAGAGAGATAAAGGAGGAGTTAAGGGCAGAGCTGCCACCCAAACCTGCCAGCACAGTCTGTAGCCAACCTTCATGCTCACCACATTACAGGATGGTTCCCCATGTACTCGCCACCCTACAGCAAAGGTCTGTTTGATCCATCCCAGAATCAGGAGAGCGCTTTTTCATGGATCAGTACCATCAGGCTTCCCCTTGGATGAAGATACCAATAGGCCCGTTTGGATGATGCCCAATAGGCCCGTTTGGATGATGCCTGGGCTGGGCTTTGGGGTGCCTACAGCTGGTGCTGGTATGTTTGTTTCCCAAGGGAAGGGGGGGCAGAAGGAAACCAGACTTACTGCATGCTGGAAGTCTGTGGACATGCCCATGCTCAGCTCCACCTTCTCAATGGGGAGACTGAGCTTTTCACACACTTCCTTCCGTAACGACAGCAGCACCTAGAAGGGAAGGGGAGAGAAAAGAGGATCATACACTTGACAGCCACAGCAGCTCTGTTTCAGGGCTTCACAGATCACAATCTCTGCCTTTCTTTGAAGTCTCCTTCACACTTCCCACTGAAGCGCCTGCAGATTTCCCATTCCAGGCTATGTTACTGACAACAGCTGTACTTCCAAGTCTACACATCTTCTGAAGACATTCCGTTATCGCAGCAGCGTGACAGATGAGAAACACCGACCTGGTTCCTCTCTCTGCCTGATGCACCCTGCACACACAGCAGGCAAAGGAAGGCCGACTGCAACCCCATCTAGACACAGGACCAGAGAAGCCGGGGTGGGAACTGCTGCATGAGGTATCCCTGCCATATCCTGGCTACAGCTTCAGAAGAGTTGGACCAAATACATATGGATATCTGCAGAACTAAGCCTAGCACCTGCATTAATACCCTCTGAGCTCTAAGGGTTTCTGTTGATGCCCCACAGACTTCTAGCCTGATGGGAGATAAGCCAACAGGTAACATTCTCTTCTAGATAATCCTACCTGGAAGTCAGGATTTGGACCCTTACTAAGGTCATGCCCAACGCTGCCAATGGTCATCAGCCCCACAAATTCCAGGCTGGGACACTTGTTGATGATGTGCTCCACAGCAGCAGTGGTGTCTCCAGGAGGAAGGCCATGCTTACCTGCCAAAAAGCAGGGAGATCTGTGCCAAGCTCTGCCAGAGGCCAGGCTGAAGCTAACAGACAAGCAAGTTTCATCCTAGCTCAGAGAAACGCTTTAAGAGCACAAAGCAACCCATCCCAGTGAGGTTGTTTCTGTCATGTCAGCAGAAAAGCCTGCGTATCAGCAGAAAAAGCCACTTACTGTCTTCTCCACTTGTATTAACTTGCACCATAACCTTCAGCCTCTGAGGTGAGCCTTTCTTCTGCCAGGAGCTGTTGACCCTGTCTGCCAGCTTCACTGAATCCACTGTTTCCAACATGAAGAGGTTCGGGACAGCTGGGGAGAAAACACAGACTGAGGGCAACGCTGCTGGCACAGGTTTTGTACCTACACCTCAGCTTGCTCACAGAGCATTGCTGAGTTCATGCACATGAGGTTGTTACTATTTGAACACTGGATCACTGCACATGAAACAGGCTTTACCCATCAACTTGTTGACGTTGGTTTTCTGCAGGTGGCCAATGAAATGCCATTTAATGTCCGGGCAAGAGGACAGAATCTGAAAGCAGAGAGGAACAGTGAGGTTTGAATGACAACTCCTCCTCCCCCACACAGCATCTGAGTCTCAGTTTGCCCCCAAACAAAACACCCAATCCTCTTCTATGTACCCTAAAAGGCACAGCTCAGCCAGTGCTTGTGTACTATTGCTTCACCCTCTGCAGAGGAGCAGGGCTCTGATTGTAGAGAACTACATGGGGAAAGCAAAGCTCTTTTGCTACTGAATAGTAATAAAGTGGTATTTTCCCCAAATTGAGTGTTACCACGTTTTTAAATGACACTACACCTCCCACAGCAGAAAGCACAAAAGATAAAGCACCACTCCGGCAAATACTTTATGACTAAGGCACATGTATTCACAGAGCCAGCAAGAAAAGGAAAGGGAATGGGGCAGGCAAAGAGCTAAAAACACCCACACCATTTATCTGAAGAGACAAGGATCAAACAGCCTCCACTGCCAAATCCCTAAAAACCAGGATTTGTGCTGGGCAGCTCTCAGTACACAGCTATAGGGAGAGAGAATACACACATAGAACTGTGTACTTACTCTGGAGTCTGATGCCTTTTCTAGCAACTCTTGAACCTAGAAGAATCAAGACAATCTCTTGTTAAAACCACGCCAGAGGTGCCTGCACCATAAGAAGGGTGTCTCTAGAATGTATGTCCCTGGGACCAATACACTCCTCAAATACAAGGCCAGGGGCCTGATGCTATGGCCAAGCCCAGCTCCCGATGCTCAGAGCCCCACACTGGGCTGCCACAGTGCCTGTCTGCAGCATAGGACCACCATCAAATCATGGGGCCCGTCACAGACCTATGGGGCCCATTACCAACCCATGGTGCCCATCACCAAACCATGGGGCCCATTGCAGATCTATGGGGCCCATCACCAACCCATGGGGCCCACAGCAGACCTATGGGGCCCATCACCAACCCATAGGGCCCACTCCACTCACGTAGTTCTCCCCGAAGCTGCGCTGCCCGTGGCTGTAAGCCTCGATCACCATCTCCGCCGGCTTGGTCTTGCTGACGGCCACCAGCCGCGGCTGCACGGCCGGGAGCCCCTGCACAGGCACCCGAGGTGAGCTGGGAAGGCTTCCCCCTGCGCCATGCTCCCCCCCAGCATCCTTCAGCACCCAACCACGGCCCCAGCTATGGGGGTCTCCGCAGCGACGGGGAGACCTCTAGGGACGACACTGGGGTCCTGTCACCTCGCTGAGGGGAACAGCCGCCTGCCTCCATGACAGGCCCGCGGGGCGCTGGCTCTGCGGTGACGGAGGGCCTGCCGCCCCACCGAGCGTGCCCACCCCGGCGGGCCGAGGCTCCCCCCGCGGCCCCGGCGCTCACCTGCGGCCGGCGCGCCGCTGCCTGCTGCACCCGCTCGGTGACGGCCCGCAGCGCGGAGCCCAGCCCGTCCCCAGCGGCCATGCCCGCCGCCCTCCACATCCCCGGCTAGCCCCGCCCCTCCCGCTCCCCGCCGGCCAATAGCATCGCTCCGTCGCGCACCGCCCACCAATGGGAGCGGCGGGGCGGGGCGTAGGGCGGCGGCGCCATGTTGGGCGGGTGAGGTGAGGCGGTTTGGGCGCGCACGGAGCCGTCCGTGGGGGACACCTTCGGGCTCCGGCGCTGCCCTTGAGGTGGCTGGGATGGGGCTTGATGCCGCGCTGAGGGGCACTGAGGAACGAGAGCGGTGTCAGCACCTCATAATCTGCCCTGGCACTACATCACCACCACAGCCTCCCCTTGGGCCAGCAGGCTCTGAGGGGAAAGAGCCAAGCAGGAGCCTTCACCCGGGTGAGGAGAGCATCTACACATCCCTCTGGCTCTTAAGACTGGAAAGCAGACATGGCAGGCAGCAGGCGTGCGTTCAGAGGGCATGTTCTGCCCACCACACCACCGCAGGGCTCATTTTCACCTCATTTTGAGCATATACCTTGAATACTGCAAGAAAAACCACCACAGAGTCCATAACCAGGGCATTCTGCATGTAGGGCCATCTTCCTAGGGTGTAAATTGCAATGACTAGAGGAAAACACCCCTTTATAAAGCCAGGCAGCACTTGTGCACGCTGGGTTGTGGGGAGCAGCAGGACAATGGCTTTATCCCAGGGAGGCAGATGGAAGGAATGGGACCTGCCAGCTGGAATCCATTAGCTAACTACTTGTCTTAATGTGCAGAACTGGGCTCTCCCATATTCCCAGCAATGACACAGCTGGTTAAAAACACCCACCAGGCTCTTTGTATGCTAAAACATGACAATGATTTGATGCAAACTTGACCAAATCCTTGCTGTTTGACACTAAAGGCTTGTTACCGTGTTTGTTGCCCTGTTCTGCTAAAGCTTGTGGCATTCCCTGAGCTGATAGGGATACATCCACCCTCTCCTGCTCCTTGGAAGGGGAGGATGGCACCAAGCAGCAGCACATGGGAGCTGCACAATGGCAGCTCAGCACCGATCCACATTAGTCTTCCCCCTGGAGCAGCAGCAGCCTCAATGTTACCCCTGGTTGATCTTCCCCTGCAAATACACCTACACATCATGTTATCCATAGGGATAAAACCAGGAGCACTGTTAAAATTGAAGGCCATTTTATTGTCATAGCAAATACCAAAATAAAAAGGCTTTTAATACATAAGAAGATCAAAGACTGTACGGGGAAGGCATTCCCGTGCTCCCGCCAGCAATGCTCAGGTATCACAGCAGTGCCACAAACCTGGGTTTGCTTTGTTAGAGAGGTTTTAAAACTCGGATCTTCCAAGATTTCAGATGATGGGAAGAGGACAAAAAGTCAGTTAAAGCCAGAGATGGAATCATGATGTAGTGACGGATCTGGGAAATTAAGGAGATCAGAATCTATGATTCTATGAGACATACAAAGAAAAAACCTGGATGCAAACACAACAGTGGATTCCGGCTTGTGAAGCCTGGTTTCAACCTTGCTTTTTGCCTTTTGACTCTTGTGACAGTTGAAGTTACAAGAATAATTCAGCAGTAATGTTTTCAATTAAAACAAGAAAAAAGCATTAAGACCTGTTTATTCCAAACTATTGTCTTGCTATGAAGTCATACAAAAATCCAACCTTTTTAA
The DNA here is from genome assembly GCA_028858755.1 of Ara ararauna. Lineage (NCBI taxonomy): Eukaryota > Metazoa > Chordata > Aves > Psittaciformes > Psittacidae > Ara > Ara ararauna. The sequence continues at coordinate 7,622,125 of CM054390.1, forward strand.
TACCACTTTGGCTTATTTGGGTCTTTTCATCAGCGAAAAACACTCATGTAAAATGTAGTTATTAGTAACTAATGGAAATCTCTAACTTGAATGTAGAACGATCCCAAATGAGATCATCCTCAAAGGTTTAGATACTATTACCTCATCTGCTATTCCCTGTTCATAACCCTATAAAAGGCAGTAATGTTACAGCCTACCTACTGATGCGATTTTGACTGCTGTGCTGTCTAATGTCATAGGTGTGGAGATGGAACTTCCCTTCGCTTGTATTTCCCAACAAGTAAAGCTGACACAATAGGAGATAGGACTTTCCTAGAGCAGAAACTGATGCTTATCCTTTATTGTGCATTGTCACTCTCCTTCCTAACAGGGGAAAGAAAACTGAAGTAAGAATACCGGTACCAGCAGCTGAAATCCCTTAGAGTTCTTAGTGTGATCACCTTATTCAAAGGACTAATGCATGTTTCAATCACTGAAGAATGAAACCAAGTGTAGTGGGTAGCAAGTGCTGGGGGCACAAGATTGCAAATGCAACAGGCCAGTTCTCTGACAACTAAGTTAGCACTTACACTTGTATCAGCTCATATTAGTATGTTGGCCACAAATGATAATGGCAACTAATAAACAGACTCTGCTGCCAAGTGGCAGATGGATTAGGGACAAAAAAACAGGAACGTTCTCTCTAGGTCTGAACTTTCATCTTTAACACCCTCTCAAGCTTTGCATGTGTGTAAAACACAACCCTAATACCTCTGTGCATCTGGTATGTGAAGAATTCATCGGCTTTTGGAAGCGAAAGGTATGGTATATGGCATTGTTCTGAGTAAAGAAGGAAAAGTCAACATATCTTAGGACAGTTCAGAGACAAGAGGTTCTGTTCTTTGCCCTGTGACTTTCCACTTTGATGGTTTGTGTCCTTTGCTACCATAAATCTTCCTTTCACAAGGTCTATTCAGAAAACAGCCTCACAAACAGAACTGTAACTCGGTTCCATTCCTTTCAGTTTACCTGAATGTCTTCTCTCTAGTAAGACACTGTAAACACTGAAATCCAGTTGCTCTTGCAGAGGCAGGTAATGCACTGTGATGTCCATGGGTCATTCAAGCAGTTACTTGCCAGCAACAAGGCTTTTTACAAAGTCAGGGTCCCTGAGACAAATATGCTTTTCTCCCTATTTTCCTAACCATGACAATGGGACAAGTACCATGCTTGCAGCCTGTTGCCACTGACAGTCAACTCCAGTTCTCCAGCAGCATGCCTGTGCCCCTCACCAAGCAGCTGGGGAAAGCCTCAAACTACTGACTCCCCCCTTTTGTCCTCCCCAGATATGACAAATGGAAACCAAAGCAGTGTTAAGACGCACAAAAGGAACAGTTTGGGTCACTACCAGTACTGGCAGTGGTGTAAGGCTTAGATCCCCCCATGGAAACTAGGGAACCTGCAGGATTTCAGCTGGATTTCTTTAACTCACTGTGGTCTCAGCTGCCCTAGCAAGGCAAACCAGGTCAGTTCAGAGCTCACTAATAGGTGGGTTTATGCATTTGCTACATCCTGCACTCTGGGCAGACTTGGAGCATGGACACAGGCTGTTAGATCATCCCAGCACCCAATGCAATGGAGGCAACCTGCCCTTTAGACAAGGTCTTCAAGCAGCTGTGTCTAGTGTACAAAAGTCCAGCACCTTTTTGTTAAAGGGGTTTAACATAAAGTACTTGAAATTTCCAACCAAAACAAGTTGTAGCAGCAATTCCCCTCCCTCCAAAACCTCACCATTTCTTGAGTTCCTACTGCTATGAGCCACCTCAATCCAAAAGGAAGTACCCATCTAAGCTGGCCTCTCCAGAGGAATTTGGTCTGTATGTCCGAGAGCAGGGAGAGGTGCATCTAAAGGACATACCTGGAGTTGGCTGCTTAGAAGTTACCAGGAAAACCACCCCATAAATACCAAAGTCTAATTGTCATACAAAAGATTGAACGGATTAAGTCTGATTCGTGTCCTTCAGAATAGGAAAGGGGGAAAAACAAAAAGGAACTTATCAGTTCATGTTTCTTTTGATATAAAAGGAATAGAAATCTTTCAGTTGACATTATGAAGTAGCTTTGAGTCCTCACTGGTTCCTACCCCATCTTCTTCTTGGATTCCTTCTGCCAGTCCCTCTGCAAATTTGGTCTGGCTTCCCGCATAGTCCATAAACATGTTGGGAATATCCTTGCCAAAATATATCTTGCTGTTTGCTGCAATCGCCTTGTATTTCATCAGCTGCAAGTACTCAGGAGTTAACTTCAGCTGCACAGAAAGAAAAGAGATCACCAACAGCTCGGATTCACTCAAAAGCAAGGTTGTGTCATGAGAATCCTACTTTTCCATCATGCTAGCAGGCACGCTCATCCTCTCTTCAGCTGAAAAGGCACAGTGCCCAGAAGAAAGCTCTCTTTCAGTAGGTCTAAAGTGAAGCTCTAAATCCCAGTGACTAAATGGCAAAACGAGAAAGTGATGGAAGCAGCTGGGGAAATGTTCAATCCAAATGTACCAGAGATGCTCGAAAGCACATAACTCACTGAAAGCCCTCGCAATGCAAGCTGCTGGGAAGAAAACACAACTGGCTTCTAGCCAGAGAGTAGATTGCAGAGTCTGTTCCGGGCAGCAGAGCTCATTCGTTCAGGATAATGACATTAGAACTGAGAGGACAGAGTAACTGGGACGGAGTTTGTGCACAAGCATCCCACACCTCTGTCCATTCTCACTGACCCTTACAAAACAGAGTTTTCCTGCTGGGATGGCCTGGGAACTTGCTGCAGGCACTTACAGCCTGGCATTTATCCATAGGATTTCTCTTTTTCCATTCTTTCTTTCAACTTCTTTCTTTGGCAGTACCAAGGCTAGTTTCTAAGATGTGTAAGATCAGCTCTATCTGCTCTTTACCTAAACACTTATTTACTCTTAATCCTGCCTGTCACTCCAGAGATCCCTGCTCCTGCTTTGCTTGCTTGCCAGCTTGCACACTGGAATTAATCAACATTTCTGATGGCAAAGGCATGAAAGGGCAACACTGAAATGGATATTCTGTCTACAGAGGGAGCCATGGCCCCATTAGCATCCAGCAGAGCTGTCTCCAGAGAGGACCAGGTATTTCATGTATCCTGACACAAATTTATCTGTCCAAAGAAAATGAACTTGCAAATAGGGATCTAATTGTTTCAGGCTCAATAATTCTGAGTGATGGTTTTGGTTTACGTTTTGACTTAAACAATGAGACACAACAAGCAAGCAATGAGCACAGGCAGCTCTTTTCCTGGGTTCAGGTTAGATATAAGGAAGAAGTTCCTTACTGTGAGGTGCTGGAACAAGTTGCTCAAAGAAGTGGTAAATGCTCCATCCCTGGCAGTGTTCAAGGCCAGGCTGGACAGAGCCTTGGGTGACGTGGCCTAGTGTAAGGTGTCCCTGCCCATGTCAGGGAGGTGGAACTGGATGATCTTAAGGTCCTTTCCAACCCGAACCATTCTATACAGCTCAATGTAGGGAGCTCTGCTTCAAGGCCCAGCATAGGACATAATAATACCTTGTTAGCCTCAGCTACTTTCATAGCAGTGTAGCATTCAGCATCAGCTCTCGCCTTCTCTCTTGCAAGAAATGCAGCATCTGGAAGCAAACACATGTTTTCGTATTCAGAGTTTTATTTCCAGCCATGTTAGCAGCATTTGTAGCTGGAAAACTTCTTAAAGTGGTCAGTACCACATCTAAACTGTACAGGATACAGTTTAGGGAAGAGGGAACCAAATGGGAAAGACAGCAATGGGATCTCAATTTACATCTACAACACTGCAGAATGATAGCACGGAGTAAGTAAATTGCCTCTGCAACTGAAGACCTCAAAGCATTTTATAAACATAAGGTTTTTATTACCACCCCTGTCACGAGGGCTGAGCACACTCTTTCTTCTCCAGCCAGCCCCTAGCTCTCGTGCCGAAAAGGCAGTAACTGTTCCAGTGCACAAGTGGGATTTGCCCCTAACATTTGCACGGGACTCACAGCACAGCAGAGTGCTCTGGAGATGGAGTCTGGGACTGTGAATGCAATTCCTCAGATGGGAATCTTCTCTGGGATGCTGAGGTTAAGATTCAGGCATGCGGAGGTGGGTGATTTTAACCTTCACCAGCTCTGCTCCTTGGATAGATGTCAGAGAGCTCTTTCTTTGTAATAGCAACAATTGCGTAAGGGGTCCAATCCTGCAGGATGTGGAAATTCCCCTACTCCTAGCAGAGACATTTAAGGAAAAACACTTCCCCTTTCTGTATTGGGCTCCTTCTTCTCCTTCTGACTTTTTATCTATCCAATACTAATGCTGTAGTATGAGGCCACCACATTAAAGCGAGTGTAATCTGCCTGGTTTACTGTGATCTCTTGACATCTCTTCTAGGACAGGGAGCCACATGACTGGAATACAGTCTGGATTTGAGAGCTGCACAGCTGGATAAACCATTTGTTTTCCTATACTAGCAGGGAGTCCTGCGAGCTGCTACACTTCAAAATCATGTCAGCAATTGGGATGGGTTGGCCTGCAACTTCTTCTCCTTTGGCTAAAAAGAGTGGTCCCAGCCGGAGACACCAGAAAGAATGAGGGAGACAGGAATCCTCTGCCAGCAGAGTTGAACTGAAGGCCTGACACCCAGTGACAGCCATTTATAAGAACTAAACCCCATTGTTTTTCCACAAAGAACTTCTTAATGAGAAGCTGCTGATCTGTAAAAGTCTTAATTGGCTCCTCTGTGGCCTTCTGCAAAGCCTGACAGGGCCTCTAATGAATGTAATTGAAAATAAGGCCCTGCCACTCGGAGCTGGAAATGCTGACCCCTTTTCATGTCCTGGAATTTCCTTAACAAAGCAGTTTATCAGAGGGGTAGGGAGACGTCATCTTAACAGTACAACCTCCCAGGAAGATCACCTTGAATCAGAAGGTTCCAAGAAGCACAGTCTACAAAGAAGCATTCCTATTCCTGCCTCTGGTCAATCCTAGTTCCTAAAAGTAGTCAGCTGCAAAACTAAAGGGGAGTGAAGAAGCAACAGTGCAAACTAAAACAGTGAATGTCAGCTTGGACTGAAGGACATGGTCAATACACACATGTCAAGAACTACTGAGCCCCATGAACTGCTTCAGGATCTTCAGACAAAATACAGCACAGAACATTTACTTCCTGCAGACTCACCCTCAATCTCTGAGATCCGCTTCTCTGTTTCCTTTTCCATCACTTTCTGTCCATAAGTTATTTCAGCAACTTGCGCAATCTTTTCTGCCTCTGAAATGAAAAAGAATGCATCCACGCTGTGGTCACACAGTCCTCCTAATGCCAGAAGCAGCTTCACCCACCAAAGTCCTCACCCCCCCCTTCTGGTGAAAGTAAATTGTGGGAAGACTTTTCAGCCCTCAGAAGGCAGCAGTCTACATCTGTGGGCAAAGCTGGAACCCACCTAAAAACTCTTTGAGTTTTGCTGGAAGAGTTTCACATCAGCAGCCAATAAACACAGCAGAGATCACCCAAAAGTGAACCAAGTGCATCCCTTCCCAGAGCCTGGGTTCTTTTTGCTGCCTTCCCCCCACTCTCCCCTACAGTTCTTTTACCCCTTCAAACACAGATATACCGACCGATGAGGGCTTTCTTCCTTTCTGTCTCTGCTTCCTTCTCCACCACCTTCTGCTTCTGGGCTGCAATCAGCAGCTTTGTCTTCTCACTCTCCCTAATGAGCCAGAAGAAGCCAGTTACAAAGTGCGACCTTGCTGAAGTGGTGTGGCTGCTGGCTCAGTCCTCTTTCAAGCACATGCTTAGGGCAGGCAGCACTCAGGAAGTGAGCACATGTACCTGCACACAAAGAGCTTTTCTTCTAAACCAAAGTGTCTTTTCCTCCCCTCCATAGCAGGAAGACTTTCCAGCCAAGCCAGAATGAAGCCCTCCCTGCTACTCTCTGCAGGCTGCCATAATGCCTTCTACAAGAGGCATAGACTGTTCACATCTAAGTTTTTTGGGCTATTGTTATGTGGAATTTAAGCAAAGCAAGACGTTAAAATCCTGTGAAAGCCTTGTCCTCACTGACAGCTGATCTTCCTCATTTGGGAGCTCTGAAACCACCCTTTGCTCCATCACACAGCTCTGTGTACGTAAAGAAAATACTCTGTTCCTGCTCCCAAATAGGGAAGAGAGATTAGAGTCCAGAACAAGTCTCTGCCAACACATATCCTACTGTATTTATGGTAACAGATTAACAGGCTGATTTGGGATTTTGTCTACCATGACTTCCCATGACACCAAAAGGTTGTATGGAATGCTAGGGAAGCAAAACGGACAAGAGGGGCCTTATTCTGGCCTACCCAGACTGCTGGCAGGGTGCTCAGAGAACATAAGCATTTCTGACTGATCAAGTGCAAGAGAAGGCAGCTGGCCCAGAGCATTGAGAAGGGATCAGTGTGTCAAGTGCTATTAAAGAAAGTTATTTCAAAGCTTCAGCCTGTTGAATCAACAGTTTCTCCATGCCAGACAAACAACAGGATTAGTGGTGGACTCTCTCCACCTGCCACTCACTCCCATGCTCTGGGAGGCCTCTTTAAAACAGGGCCAGGGTCAAGAGGAAGGAGACTCTGGGCAACTAATTTCTGTGCTCAAGTGCTCAAAGTTAGTTTCTAACTCAGTGACAGACACGTGCTTGTCTGCTGCAGCCTCCCCAGGCCCTTTCTGCGGGCAGCACAAGGCTGGGAGCAGGCCTGGCAGAGGGTACACTGATCAGTGCTTGCTGTGAAAACACATTAATCTGGATGAGCGATTCTTTTTGCTAACACAAAGGTGCAAGTCTCAGGCACTTACATGAGCTCGTAATTCCTCCGGATTGTTTCAGGGATGTTTGGCTTTGTAACTCGAACTGCCTGGAAAGGGAGACCAAAGAAAACATAGGCAAGCAGCCAACAATCAAAAGCCAAATGGCCCCTGAAGCTGCAGAACATGGGGGAACTGATGGTTGGGGCATGCTCTGCCACACAACGCTGCAGAAACTATGACCGGGTCCAAAGCCCACAGAGCAAATGCAGGACTCAATGATCTCCTGCTGTGACAGGAGACAATAACCTGGGTAAAGCAGTACCCAGAGTACCACCAACAGAAACCCAACACATCAAAGCTGAGAGGAGATGGAAAGGATATGGTTCTCATTCCTTCACAGTTTTCTATTTCCTTTTAGCCCTTTTCCTTTCCTTTTACCCCTCCTTACAATACGCACCTTAGACATCTTGAAGTAGAACTGTATAATGAATTACCTGTATAATTAATCCAGGGGCCATTGTAGTTAGGTCTTGCTGCAAGGCCAGTTTAAGGTTTTCATCAATCTGATCTGATTGGGGAGAAAAAACAGGTAACTACAAGTCCCACAAGGCAGCTTGTTCTCAACACATAGAGCTGGCTGGAAGGGCTCAGATTTCTTATTCCTGGAAGGTACATACATATGTAAGTTTGATGCAGAAGTGGTGCGTAGAGAACAACCATCCCTGTCCCAGAGACAGGTTCTCATCTCTCTCAGCATGTCAGGCAGCATGGGGCAGCACCAAACACTTGGGGGACACCACAGGAGACAAAGTGAAACTCTCCCCAGTTCCCCATAAACTACAGTTGGAATCTTTCTGAGCTACAAGTAGCATCATTAGGATAGAAAATCTGTGCTCTAACCCACTCCCCCATTGGTATCTTCCCAGCTAAATGGTGACTGATGAGGAACTGCATCTGTGCCAGCAGGAGACAAAGCACTTGGAAAGGCAGAAATATGAACTGGCTGCACTGGTTATTTCACTAGGCTGCTGAGAAATCTCCATAACGTCTGTTTGGCTCAATGGACACCAGTTAATTCGAGCATAGCTGAGAAACTTCAAAAGGAAACACAAACCAAAGCCCTGCTTCAGTGGAAAGCTCTAAGGACAGCAGTGTTTCCAGTTGGGGCCTGCTGAGAAGTGCAAAGGGAAAAATCAAGATGTAACAGTCTTGAGAAAGTGATCACATCTCACTCCTTGATTATTTGCTTTGGTCCCAGTTTAGCTTTATCTGGAACTCGCCCTCACAATGGGGCTCAGCCAGTTTAGGAAGCAGCTGTTATCAGTTTCCTGCACCTGCTTGCAGATGTGGGGGCAGAGAATGACATGAATGGGCTGTGCCCCACTTCAGAGCTGAGCCAGAACACATTGAGCTCACACAAAGAGTTACACAGGGGTTTATACAAGTTCCTTCTGTGCAAAGCAGTTGCTTGAGGCCATTTCAAGCAGTTGTCGTCAGCAGCTGCCAACATCTGGAGATCACATCGGCAAAGCAGCCCCACAAAGGACGTGGAGGGGAACCGAGCCCTGGTTCTGCATCTTGTGCAGGAGCACATCAGGAAGCAGAAAGCCACGCTTCTTGGAAAGCCCAGTCTGAACAGAGAACAGGAGTTTGTCAACAGCCTGTGTCCTTCCAGGCACAAATTCTGTCCATTTGGGGTCCAAAACCATTCACGGCTACATTTCTGCCTGCAGTCAGCACTGCTGTAGTGCTGAAACACTGGAAGGGGTTTCTTGCCAGTCCAAAGCCACAAAAACACTCAACACTGGCATCAACTGGTCTATTTCTACTAAGAAACCACAACTTTTCTTCAGGCTCTCTCCCAATGCGCTCTCCTGGTGTCTGCGCTGCCTGACGCCAGGGAGGAAGGTCAGCAGGCTCTTGCCAAGTCATGCTGTTTCCCAGCACCAGGCACTGCAGCCACAGGCATGGCACAAAGCTAAACAAACCCAAAGGCAAAGGAGTGCTTGCTCATGCTCTTTATAACAGCAAAGAGGAGAAAAACAGCTTTTCCATCTGGATAAGCAAAACCTGTGACTGATTCAACAGGTCATGTTTGCTAAACACACAAATAACACCATAGAATTAGTGCTCCCTTTCCTAAAGCCCTCTGCTGCTCCTGGCAGGTTTGGGTTTGGATGGTTCCTGTTACAACACACTGAAGCAGGAGTAACAAGAAGGAAATGATGGTAGGTGGTTAACTATCCTGATTCCAAACAGAGCAGATACCGGATTAATAAATAAAAAGCCCATCAGTTTGGGGTAAGGAGCTCTGCATCAATAGAGAAAGGGCAGCTCACCAAACAGCTCAATGTAGACCTCCTGCAGCGTGTGGACACTGCAGAACTGGTTCAGCTCATGGTGAATCTTGTTGAAGATGAGAGCTTTGTCATAGTCAGCGGTGTAGTTCTTCACTATGTCGTACACTACAAAAGAAGAAACCCTGTTCAGAGCTGGGCTGAAGGGATGCTTCAGCACTTGCTTCAGGAGTCACAGTGCCCACCTGAAGTGAGGAATCCACCCCCAAGAGAAGCTGGCACCAAAAACACACACTTTGTTCAGGGGAGTTTTCTTTATTGCTCATCTATTTTGTAACACCCTGACCAGTATTCTGTCACCTGCTCTGCAAACAGGACATCTCACTGCCAACAGGGACATCTCATTACCAACAACCTCTCTCTACTCTATCTGCATATACACATAGGTTGTGCCTGAGCTGCAGAACCCAGAGGTCAACGCACAATGAAGGAAGAACATCTCACACTCAGCATAAACCAGAGGTCTCAAAGCAGGCCTCCAGTCAGCCAGGCAGTTATACCACTCCTGTAACCAACAGGGTGCTGAAAACCAAAGAATTTAGGGAAAAAGGCTGCACAGCTCATTCTTCTTGGGGCGCAGAGGCAGTTTCTTGCTCCCAAACACCCTTCTCTCCCCTGCCTCTTGCACACCTTGTTCAAATCTGTTCTTCACTGAAGCATAAAGCCCAGCAGGGGTGTAACAATGCAACCACTGGTAGCTGGATGGTATTTGGGTTCCAGTGAAGCAAGTGGCAGCACCGAACAAGTAAGTGCAAGAAACAATAAACACACAAAACATGTGGGAGAGCTGGTTTTAGGCTGACACCCAGGAAGTCCAGGGGCTCTACAAGGTACATGGGGGCAATACCAGCTCCAAATCAAAGCACAACCTCTTCACCTCACCTCACCTCACCCCAAGAGCACAAACAGCTCCGGATGGCAGCACTGGCCGGGTCATAGTGGAAAAGCTCACCTGCGCTCTGGATGAGGAAGTTCACCACCTCGATTCTGTCGAAGTAAATCATCACTCCTCCACTGCAAAGGGAAGGAAAAGCAATGAGCAAAGCACAGCGCTGGGCTAGCGGAGGACACCCCCCTCTAGCGGGCTGAGCTCGGCAGCCACAGCGGCTCCAGACGCCAGGTTTCAATCCAGAAACAGGGATTGTCGCATGTGAACCCATGGAAAAGGCAGCACAGAGCCTGAGGATAAGGGTGCATCGCTCACTCCAGCACCCTGAGCTCGGGTGCTGGCTCCAGTTATAGGGAGCGCTGGGGGTGGAAACCCAGCCCCTGAAAACACATCTACACGCTTTAAAGCATGCTGCAGCTATCGGGGAGGAAAACAGGGAGAGGATCCAAAGGTTTCTCCCAACAACCGCTCAACGTCTCACCTGGTGCCACAAGGAACGTTTTTCACCTCATCCGTCTGCAGCGTGGTCTGAAGAGAGGTTTAAGGAAAGAGGCTTCAGGATATTCCACTTCATCCACACGCGGAACAGCGTTTTGCCCGTATTCCCCCCTTCAATCCCCCAAACGGAAGAACCGGGCCCAGAGGCTCATTCAGAGCTCACCGGGACGGTCCCGAGAGCCCCGGGCCGCGAACAGGGCACCGCCATACCCCCCCCCCCCCCCCATCACCACCTCCACCTGCCCGACCCCAGAGCGCGGTCCCGGCCCCAGCAGCACCTGCACTGACTTGTAGGACGTGATGAAGGGCAGCATGAGGTGGAAACCGGGGCCGCTGGTGGAGGTCAGCAGCGCCCCGCCGCTGTGGAAGGGAACAGAGGGGCCGTGAGGGGCGGGCTGCGACGGGCCAGGGAGCAGGGGGGAAGGCGCGGGGCTCTGCTCACCGGTAATAGACACCGATGTGCCCCTCCTCGATCTTGTGGATGGCCGAGAGGAAGGCGGCGGCGAGGAAGCTGAGGGACAGCGCCGCGATGGCGCCCAGCTGGGCCATGCCCGCTCGGTAACGGCACCGGCACGGAGCCGCCCGGGCGTCATCACAGCGCGACTGCGCCTCCTACCCCGCCAGGGGGCGGTGGAGGAGAGGGAGTCGGGAGGCCGCGTGTTCGAGACCCGGTTCCGCCTCTCCCCGGCGTGGTTTTGAGGGGGGGCGCATCCCGCACCCCATCACCCTGAGCCTCCCCAGCGCCTTATAGGACCTTGTTTGCTCAAACAGAAGGGCCCCCCCAGCCCCTTATGGGACGTTGTTTCGTCAGACAAAGGGGTGACAAGGGGAAAAGTGACAGCCGAGGTGAAAACACATTAAATCTCCCACCTCTATATGTTGAAGGGGGCTTAAAACCCACGTATGAAACGCCAATAAGAGAGCATAATTTGCTCTTCGATAGATCTCCGAGGGTTCTCCATAGCAAACCCGTCAGGGGGATTCAGCGCCGCTTAGAAAGAAGGGCATGAAATATCTGTGATATTTGTCAATCTGAGTTTTACGGCTCTTAAATAAGCGTGAAAAGGCACCAGAGATGAAATACACCTGGGTTAGTTTTGGGGTTTTTTTTTGTATCAAAACACTTGCCCAGATTTAAGGCCTGGATAAAATGTATTAAATCTGTAAAGGTTTTAATGGATCTAATATGTGTTTCATAAATCACGGGCGTCCACTCAGCCCCGCTCACTTTAATAAGGGTAAACTAGGAAATTGCTCTGAGCTGCAGCAGAATACGTTCATCTCATATTGAAAAGTAATAGGTTTTTAAATGGCGGGGTGTTCTGGCTTGCAGGAGAGCTTTTGCCTCATAACATCATTACCCTGAGCGGGAAACCAGCTGCGGCCACGTGTTTTAACAGCATCAAGATGTGAATGCGCACAAAGGTAAATATTATTGGTAATAATCCTGAAAAAAAGAAGAAAAAAGCCAAAAAAAAAAATCATTATTTCTGGAGCCGCGGCCAGGAACGTTCATTGGTGTCTGTGTGGCAGCTCTGGTTTAACAGAGTGGGCTTTTCTGTATGAACAAATGCTTTATTGCACTTCATCCCTGCCCCATTCCCCCCCATCCCGCTGCAGTATAAAAACACCTCCTGGCTTTTACTATGGAGTTGATTGAGAGTTTGAAGCCCCCCAGCCTGCCCGCTGCTGCTCCATGGTCCCAATGTGATGGATCCGGGGTAGGGATGTGGCAGCCCCTTGGGATGTACTGGGGCTTGGCTGCTGGGGAGCAGAGAGGGTCCCCCCGCCCCAGGCACCGGAGCCCGCAGGGATGGAGTAAAGGCTGTGTAAAGTCTGTCTAACCTCATTAGCTGTCAGGAGGAACAATGCCGGGCTGGCAATAAAGGCAATTCCGAGCCTGTTGGCCATTAATCACCGCCTGTCAGTTGTGAATAGGGGTGGAAAAACTCTGTCCCCATGCTTCCCGCTTTGGCGTTTAAGGTTACCTCCGTGCACAGCCGGAGCAGTGGGATGGAAAGCTCTTGCTCCCCAGTCCTGCCCTGTCCACATTCCCATCTCCATCCCCATTTCCATCCCATCCCTATCCCTGTCCCCATTCCCATCCCTATCTCCATTCCTATTCCCTTCTCCATTCCTATCCTCATCCCCATCCCCATCCCATCCCTATCCCTGTCCCCATTTCCATCCCCGTCTCCATCCCATCCCTATCCCTGTCCCCATTCCCATCCCCATTCCCATTGCTATTCCCATCTCCATCCCAGTTTCCATCCCACCCCTATCCCTGTCTTTGTTCCATACCCAGTTCTATCCCATCCTCATCCCTGTCCTCATTCCTATCCCCATCCCATCCCTATTTCTGCTCTGGGGGCCATGGTGCCAGCTCCATGTATTGGCAGGGGGAGCCCTCAAATCGTCTTCTGGAACCTCAGAATTGCCAGTAACCGCTGCAGCTCCTCCTGGAGCACAGCAGCAGCAGGGGCTGGATTCCAGTGCATGAGTGCAATGAAAGTGCATTAAAAGTCGATGTTTTGGTGGGGAGAAGAGAGCAAAGTGCTCCTTAGCTGAGACCAAAGAGGGCATCGAAGCCCAGTGAGGGAAATCCATGGGAAGAGCCGGTGCTCTGCGGGACCTGGGGGGGTTGCAGGGTGCTCTGGTCACTCTGACATGGCTTTGAAAGGGAAAGAAAGGGGGGAGAGGGCCTGTGCAGGGGGAAATACTCAACAAACGAAGTCCATCCAATGTTATTTGCACATTATGGTGCAGAATTGTGTTCAAGTATGTCCGGGCTCATTCCATGTCAGCGCTAACAATGCAGCACTTGGCAATCAAGGCACTTCTGCAGCGTTGGCCATTAATCATTCCCTGACAGTCCCGAGCTGGGAAGGAGGAAACTGTTTGCATGTGCTCGCTGTAAAGGGACCTTTCCTTTGCTCCCTGCCCACCCCAGCAGTGGAGGGTCCTGATTCCACACCCCAGGAATTCCGAGGGGCTCTTGGGGCAGAGAGCAGGGATTCTGCCATGGCTGTGACACATCTCATGGTGGAACAACCCCTTGGGAAGAGGCTTTTGGGAATGGGTTACAACACAGGGCATTCCAGCAGCGTTTTCTTCTCCATCTTCTTGCTTACCACTAACCTCAGGAATGGGGGGGAGGTTTGTCCTCAGGGAATGATCCCAATGGGAGCCAATGGTGCCATCCCAGAGGGGAGCTTACCCCCAAGGCTTCTCTATGTGTTCCCCATCGCCCTGCAGACGCCAGCCCCATGGCCGGGTGCCAGCGTGCCAGGTCATCCAGTAAATAAAGGAGGGCTGTTTCCAGCCCCCTGATGCTGATTTCTAAAGGGAAATGATTAATAGCACTTGGAAACCACAATTCCTCTGGGAAAGAAAGTGGATTTACCCAAAACATGCGTGAGAATTAACACTCACATCAGCTCCTAGGGCAGAGGAAGCCACTGGCAAACAGAGCCTGGCTGTGGCCAAGGGGAGAGAACACCCCATGGAAAACAAGGGCTGGAGAAGCTGAGATGGAGCTGGGTATCCCTGGTCTGGAAAGCTCGGTTGTTCCTTTCCATTCTCCATCTGCCCCATAGATGAGTGGGGTCACAGAGGAGAAGTGAAATCTCCTCCCAGCAGCACAGGGAAGGATGGATGTTCCTGGTGGGACCCAAACTGGTCATTCCCAAACGTCCCCGAGGTACCTGGGACCAGGGGTTTTGCACCAAATGCTTTACAAAAAGCCCAAGGAACAGTCTCATCACCCTGTTCCTGCTGGTGGGAACTGGGCTCGTGCTAGGATGCACCATGGCAGCACCGCGTATTGAGCCTACGTGGTGATGCTCCAGTTGGGAGGGAGAAGAAAGGGTTCCCTGGAAAGGACACAGGGACCTATGGCATGGATTTATCACTCCATCCCAGCAATCAAAACATCATCTCTGCCGTGATCTCTGCTCTGGATCAAAGCAGCAGGACCCATCCCGTGAGCAGTGTGGAGGAGCTTGGAAAGGGCTCCAGGAGGGTGATTTATGTGTGGGATTCTGGGAAGGGCTGGGGAAGCCTCAGAGAGGTGCTGAAGTCCAGGTCAGGAGTCAGCCCTGTCTCAGTGATATATTTAGAGCTGGATAATGTAAGCAACAGGGAGGGGGGTGGAAATATCCATGGAGGAGGTGCAGATCCATCCCCTTGGCCGGGATGTTACAGGATGATCTGAGCCAGGGAACAGACAGTTGGATTTCCCTCGTTTCTCCCTTCAAATAAATCACAACTCCAGAGCCCTTTAAACTCTGCAATCTGATCTGTTCCAATAAGGAAGGGAATGAAAGGCTGCGTCTCTCTGGAAGCCTCCGGAGCCATAAATCCACTATGTACAAACACATACCACATTTCCAAGTGCATTTCTTTTCTTGTATTGTTTTAACAGAAGAATCAAACTGCAATAAACTCCCTCCCTCATTAGCTGGCTGTGTCCAGGCCAAATGCTGCTAACGAATCAAATCAGGACAAAGGAATGTGGCCCTCAATCCAACGCCTGGCCGGACTCTGACCCCCCAAAAGGCATTTCCCTATGAGCCCCATAGAGGGGCAGGATGGGGGGAGCTGAGGGGCTGCAGGTACGCTGGGGTTTGTCACCCCAAATCCAGCATCCCTGTCTGGGACCCAGCATCCCCACTCTGGATCCTGCATCCTTGCCTGGAGCCATCACCCCTACATGGATCTGGCGTCCCCACCATGGAGCCATCATCTCTCCATGGGACCTGGCATCCCTGCCATGGATCCAGCATCATTGCTATGGATCTGGCATCCCCACCATGGAGCCATCATCCCTCCATGGGACCTGGCATCCCTGCCATGGATCCAGCATCCCTGCTATGGATCTGGCATCCCTGCCATGGACTCAGCATGCCTGCTATGGATCCAGCATCCCTCCCTGGGACCCGGCATCCCTGCCTGGCCTGCAACACAGCAGCTGGAATTCCATCTAGGGCTTTCTTGCATTAGTTCATTGTGGTCCCCAATATTGTGCACCCTAAGCAAGTGGGAACACGAGGCATTTGGATGGGGGACACGTGTGTGCCCCTACCCCATGGGGCTCTATGAGACCACTCAGCTGCCTGCACGAAAAGGCTTGCAGAGGTACCTCTTAACTCCTTGAGCACCAGGTCAAACCACCCCCAAACTAGCATTTGGGGAGCTATTGGTCATTAATCACCCACTGACAGCCTTGAAGAGTCCATAGCTCCAATGGGACATGCCTGGTACTGGTGGATGGCACAATCCCACATGGAGAATCCAGTGGCTTTTCCTGCATCCAGGCACGCAGCACAAGTGCAGGAGATGCAGCAACTTGGTCTAATCTGGAGGGGGAAAAACACCCTGAAACTCAACCTTGAGCAGCCCGGGAAGCAAAAAGGAGCCTGTCTGCAGGATTTATGGCGCTGGTGTGGCTGAGCCCAGAGCAGAGCCTGCGCCGCGGGTCCCGCCTCAGCCCACGGAGAAATTCCTTACTTATTGAATCACATTTGTCATCCCTAAATACATATGCAGGCCCGTGTTTCTGAATCCATAAACATCTTTAACTCGCTCCGCTCAGCGAGGCCTCTTTCAGCAGTCATTTATATTTAACTTTTTCCATATGCGGGGCCTGTCGCGTTGGTGTCATTTCCGGGAAAAGCAGGGAAAGGGGGGGAATTCGGGGCTGGGGGGGTGGGGGGGGGGAGCAGGGAAGGGGGGGGATGCAGCGTGTCTTGGCCGGCTGGAGCAGCCCAGCTGCTGGCATGGAGCGAGAAATCCACCCGGCGGAGCCAGTGCTCATTAATCATTTGAACTCCTCAACTGCCAGCTCCTTTCAAGATCTTTCAAGAAGTGTTTTCACCCAAAATAGAGTTGAAAACGCGCCGGGCCCTACTTTCAGAGTCTCATCCATCTGGCCATTATGGGGAGTGTCAGGCGGCTCTGACAGACAAGGCTGCTCTGTTCGAGGGGCCCTGGCTCCCGCAACCTGTCATAGCACGGGGCTGATCGCATCTGACAGCTCCATTTGTACCTACCCAAGAGATAAAAGCGCCGTTCACGGCAGCAGAGAGAAGGGCACGGCAGAGAGGGATGAGCGGAGGTACCACAGGATGCGGGATGCTGGCAGCATCCCTGGTACCCCAAGCGCGCACCATGGAGAAAAGCAGCCTCTATCCCAAAAGCCCAAGGGTGCAAGAGGAGGGTGTCAGGGTGCAATGTGGGGTCCAACCTGGAGCTGAGAGCCATGAGGCTCCTGTGCCCATTGCCCACCCCCTGGTTGTGCTGCACAATGGTACCAAGCTCTCCCCGTGCACAGAGCACCCTTTGCAAAGCCCTTGGAGCTGCCAGCCCTGCCCAGGCCTCCTTCTCCCCCCAAACTCACCTGGGAGCATGCTGGGTGCTGTGCACCCCCCAAAGCGCTTGAGTAGTGTGAGCCAAACCACAAAGCAGCTCAACAGACACAGTCCCAGGAGAGCTTCCTCCATGGGTGGCAGAGCTGCAGGCTCTGCCTTGCCCCGGGATGAGGGGACACAGTGGGGTGCTCCCCAAAGGAATTCCCTGCCGGTGCCGCACTGGTGCATCCAAGTCAGATAAGTTTCGGAATAACCAACAAGGCAATGGAGGTGTGCATCCAGTGAGCCCTTTCCAAGCAGTTGTTCCAACACAGAATTCAACCGGGGCCCAAGAGACATCCCAGAAGGAACAAAAGGCTTTTCAGCTCCATTTTCCAGCAACCAGGACAGCAAATTCCCCTTCCCAGCCACGCAAAGGGTTGGATGTTATCTGGAGCAGGTTGAGCAACAGTTTTCTTGCAATCCTAAGGTTGCTCCATGCCTGTGACAAACCAACCCAACTCGTGCTTTGCCTCATGTCAGAGACATTTGCCATGGAAGAAGAACCTGGATGGTCCTGCTCCAGCCCCAATTGCTCCCCAAGTACTAGTGATGGAAAGAGCCTCCTGGCACTGTGAGGAGGCTGCAGGACCCAGCCTGAATAGGAGAGAAGCAAGATAGGAGCACGGCATCAGTCAGGTCTTGGTGGGAGCAAGCAAATGAGCCAGGAGAGAAAGATGCAGCAAATCTGCTCTCTTGAAGACGTGGGGGTCAATAAAGTCCATTTCAATTCTCTGCTCCAGTGGGTGTCTGCAGGGTGGGTTTACAGGAGGATATAAAGCTTTCAGATGCCCAGGATGCTGCATGTCCTTTGGCTGCCTCCAGGTTTTGCTGGGCGGGGAGAGATGATCCCCACTATTTGGGACCATGAGGCCTTGGCAAAGGTCACTGATGTGCATCCCAGCTCTGCTCAACCCATCGGGATCAGCTCTGCTGGCATCCCATCCGCCTCTTCATAGCTCCTGCATGGGTCCATCCTCGCAGAGGTCACATCCCCCGCATCCTGCCTCTTGCACGGGGCTGGGAGGTGGGATGAAGTCAGCATCAAGCTGCTACAGGAGGCTTCCATAAACCCCGTGTTAGAAAGCATCAGGGTGTGTAGCAATCTGTTTGCTCTTGTGCATTGAGCTGCAGGAATAGAGTCAGTCAACTGAGCTGTCAGCGAGCGTCTCCCCCAGCGTCCTCCGAAACATTTGTGTGTATGGAATTATGACTCCTCAGTTATTCATCACCATAATAAACAGAGATAACTATGAACCACGCAGCACATAATGAACAGTATCACTTGCATGCCTGCCAGTGTAAACCAGCACAAGTGGGGCTGCAGGGAATGGTGCAGCACAGGCTGCACTGTGCTTCCCACCGGTGACCCTGCGTCCATGCTGGATTGCCATGAGTCAGTCGGCTCCGGGATCAGATGCTGCAGAGGGAAGGGGCAGCCATGGATCCTGCTTGGTGCTTCCGATGGTGACCAGTCAAAACAGGGTGTCCTGGTGCCATGGCAAAGAGGATGCCATCGCTGTTGCAACTGGTGCCGCTGGGAGGATTCCCACCACACGCCGGTTTATGGCCAGGGAAGCAACAGCAGCAGCTCTTCAGCCACCATTCAAAGCTATATGGATGCTGTCTCCCATCTGCAGCATTCTGGTCGCAGCAGCACCCCGGGTGCTTGCCCATGTTTCCTGGCGTGGGGGCTCCTTGAGCACCTCAAGGTCTTTCCACTTCTCCACTCGCCTCCTCCAAGGCCTCTTGTTGCTTGCGCTGCTCAAACTGGAGGCAAACCATAGGATGGGGCAGCGCCAGGCTCCGGCACGGGGCCCCACTCACGCTGCAAACCAGGGCTGCAGCTTTGCACCCCAGTGCCCCACGCTGCCCCATCTGCTCTGTTCCTGGTTCCAGCACACAGCCCCGGGAAGCAGGAACTCTGCTGCTGGAAGCTCTGGCTGCCAGGACCACCTCCAAGTACAGGTCTGTTCCCCCGGGTCTGCTCTACACGGCACAAAGCATCCCCCCAAAGCAAAGCCCTGGATGCAGGGATGCTGGGGGGGGGGGACAGGAGATGCCCACAGCAGTTTGAGAGGACAAACACCGAGCCCGTGTTCTCCAGGGCTTCCACCAGAGCTCACGTGGAAAGAAAAGCTGCTTTATGCAGCTGAGAAACTTCTCATCCACCCACCATAGCTGCTGCTCCCTTGCCTCTGCATCCTGACCTGACCTCCTCTTGGCGGGCACCAGCCCCTTGAAGACTTGGTGCTCCAGTCTGAAACGCCTTGTGTGCCTGTGGGCAAACACCTCTGCATCACCTAAAACACATAGAGGGGGAGGTTTATGTGCAGGAGAGGAAGGAAAACAACAACAAACTATGGCCTCGCTCTTTCGGTCACATATTTATTGGGTGGACAGATCCTTTGCGGCTGGACGGGCTCGGGGCTTTACAAACGGGGACAGTCATGAGGCACGCAGCACGGCGGAGCTGTTCTGCATGCGCGTCCAAGTCATTCCATCCCCAGCACAAGGTATAATGTTGCCTTTGTTCGGCTGCCTGTGATGGGCCGGCACGGCAAAGCCGTGCACCCGCAGCCCGGCGTGGTCCCGGTGCTTTCCATCCACACACATCCAACACCGCGGCCCCGGCAACTGCCGCAATAAATCAATGAGAAAATAGAGGCTGCCAGTTAGACTAAACAAGTGCGTTTGCAAGGCTTGCTAACCCTCATTAATCACTCTGACAGTCCTAAAAACACATTTCCCCTTTAATGACTGTATTTGGATAATCAGAGCTTTTTCCTCACGGCGCGGGGTGACTGACGGCGAGCGCCAACACCGGGGTCACCGGTGAGTCAAGCGCTGGAGGTCCCCGGCAGCTCGGGGAGAGCTGGAGAAGTTGCCATTGTGCAAGAGGAAACGGGACCCTCAACACCCCATCCCTGTGCCCGACACCCACCTTCAATCCCCTGGCCCCAGCCCTCCCACCAGCTGTGTTTGAAAGGGCCTTTTCTTGTTGCTCTGCGCTCCCTTTTAGGTGACTTTTGCCTCCTGGAGAGGTTGGAAACCTCGCACATTTGTCTGTATAAATGATGCAACACATTAATGCACAGCACATTATGAAAATGGTAATTCAAACCCATACAACTCTAAATTAAGCCATACATTATCCGACCCACTCAGCCATATATTTTGTAGAAAGACAGGATTGAATCAAATCAAACCGAAACTGTGGAGTGCAGGTTGTTAGACAGAATGATTAATAAAGTGCATCCCAGTGCTCTTATTATAAAACGAATTCTGCAATAACCTGGGCATACATTACATGGGGAGTTATTTAATATATTGGCAACACAATCATTCCCCAGCAGATAAAGCCCCCGAGTGTCAGCTGCTATCAGATGATACTTCGGAGTGTTTACACAGCCTGGCCCCAGTGCTGCAGTCTTTAGGGAGGGGAAAAATGATTCCTCAAGGAGCCTTCCGCATGGCCGGATGTATCCGAGCAGCATCCAGCTCCCAGGGAAAGTGCACTGGGCTCGGGTTTGGAGCTGGGAGCATCCTGGCGTGAGGAAAGGAAGAGGGGAGATGGAGCTTTGCGATACAGGGAGGATGCACCAGGATGCCCTGAGAGAAGGGCTCCAGCAGGATAATGGGTTTGGGAAGTCCCTTACACCTGCCCAGGCTGCTCCATGGCAGCTGCTCACTAGCTGGCACACAGTACAGCCCCAGCAGACCATGCACGAGGGGAATCAAGCCTCAAGCACACCCATGGGCATCATGGCATCACCCTCTCGCCCCGCAGCAGGAAGCTGTGCACGGTGGAATAGAAGCTGTAGCAGGAGCTGCAGTGAGGAGCTGTGATTTACACCGGGGACCGGAGGCACCCAAGCAAAGCCAACACCGAGCAGCACCAGCGGTGGGAGTGGGGACCACGTCCAGAGAGCAGTGATGCTCCCAAGGGGAAGAGGGTTAGGGTTAGGGTTCAAACACCACTGCGCAGCTCTGTGGCAGAGGCGATGGAAGCAAAGGAACTGCCCCACAAGAGCCAAAGGGTTCAGCCAAAGGGACACAGGGACCGGAGACACCGTCACAGTCGCAGCAGCCTGGGCCTGGCACCCACCAGGCAGAGCAAAGCCCCCTCTGTTCCGACCCAGTTCTGCAAATCCCAGGCCCTCACCCTGCAAACATCCCAAGGGGAAGGAGCGGGACCACCACGAGCAATGCCAGACCCGAGCCACAGCCACAGCAGGGCAAGGGGTAGCCAGGGACCAGCGAAACCTACATCCCCCAGCCTTGAGGAGCTCGGGGATGGTGACTCCAACTCCTCCACCAGCTTCCAGCACCACTATCACCTCCCATTTCCAGCAGAGACCCTGGCCAGGGCCCTCCCCAACAGCCACACACCTCCAGCTCCGCTCACAAGAATGGGTGGAAAACCAGAAATCCCATTGGCAAAGCAAGCCCCTGTTTTAAGCACATTATTTTTCAGCTCAGAGGACACAAAGGAATTTAAACACAGGGCATAAGGCAATATAGAGAAGGCAATTAACTGGGATTAATTGCATGACTCACCCAAAATGCAACAGGAGGAAAGCACTCAACAGCAGGGAAAAAAACGGGAAGCACATGGGGGCTTCAACGGGAAGCAGCGACATGGACCAGGGTCTTGCTAAAAAGACTGGGCTGGAGTAACAGCCCATTCCAAAGGGACATGGGGTGCCGAGATGGGAGTGATCCCCGCTTCAGGGCCTTATATCACCCCAGCCACCAAAGGGACCGGGCTGGGGGGGATGAGGCCCCCGCTACCCACGGCTGCAGGAGCATCCCTAATACCAGCGCGACCCGCGACCCCCTTCATCCCGCTATTCCTGCCCCAAAGCTGAATTCCAGCGGCGGCAGCAACCTCGGATGGGTTCCCCCCTCCCGCTTCTCGCCTCGCTTTCCACTCTAACGCCTTCTCGAACCTTCCCTCAGCACGAGAACCCCTGTGCCTTCCTCCCGACGCGCACCGAGGAAGAGGAACTGGGGGT
Organism: Ara ararauna; assembly: GCA_028858755.1. NCBI lineage: Eukaryota > Metazoa > Chordata > Aves > Psittaciformes > Psittacidae > Ara > Ara ararauna. The sequence continues at coordinate 7,644,098 of CM054390.1, forward strand.
GGTGGGGAGAGGGGGGGGGAACCGGACGCATCTTTCCCCCCTTCAACCCCATCGCGGTGACAACGGGGAGAGGGGGGGGTAGGGGCTGCACCGGGCACCCCGCGGGACCGAGGGCTCGGCCCCGGTGCCGCCGCCTCCGCCGCTAGATGGTGCTGGGAGCCCGCGGCCCCGGTGCGGAGCCCCTTCGGGAACGGGGCGGGACGAGAGACGACACCAGAGGGTGGATATAACCAAGAGTCATTTATTAACAAAATAGGACTTACCGAGCCGGAGCTCATCCACCCGCCACGCTCGCCGCCCTCCCGCTGCTCCGGCCGCGGGGTGCCCCGCTCCTGCCCACCGCCGCCGCTCTTCGCCGCTGCCCCGGGGCTTACAACCGGGGTCCTGCCCTCCTCTTCCCCACGGTGGCAAAGCCAAGGCGTGGGACGGGGAAGGGGATGGAGGGAGGAGGAAGGGGGGGGTTGGTGCAGGCGGGGCTCTGCCCGCCCGCCGCAGCCCGAAAAAATAATGAAAATTAAGGGGGAAAAAAAAAAAAGGCAAAAATATTAAAAATGAAAAAAAAAAAAAAAAGGCAAAAAAAAAAAAAAAAAAAAAAAGCCATTTGTAACGTTACAAACGAGAATCCAGAATGAGAAACATGGAGGGGGAGGAGGAAAATGCCTTTTTTCTGCCTTGTGTGTCAGGAGTCATGCAAGAATTTCTCAGGGAGAGAAATTAAAAGGGAAGGGGGGGGGGGATCAAAAGAAACGAGAGAAAAACCCCCAAAGCCCCACACCTGCGAAGGAAAGAATAGTATTTTTTGTCTTTTTTTTGTCTTTTTTTTTTAGTTTTTTTTGTAGTTTTTTTTTTGGACACAGACTTTTTGCATACCATCGATTCATTGGTGTATTAATGCACTTATATTCCCAGCTTTAAGCTAACATACAGTAAATAAATACACAGTCCAAGGAAGGAGCGAGGAGGAAGAGGAGGCTGGCACAGAGGGAAGGAGCCGCCGCAGTTACTGATATCCCAGTGCAGAAGCTGAAGTTAGTCTTTGGCCGTAGAGCGCGTATGGCGAGTAGTAAGGTCCGGCGGCCGGCAAGGAGGGCACGGGCAGGGCGCCGGCCGTGGGCAAGTGGCTCTTGCCGTAGGGATGGTACCTGTTGAGTCCCAAAGTGTGTGGGCTCCTCAAGGAGAGGGAGGCCGGTAACGTGTTGGGGCTCCCGGGGGCAGCGGGCGGGAGGTGGAGGTGGCAGGATGCTGCGGAGCCCAGCCCGGAGGTAGGGTAACCCGCCAAGAGCTTTTCCGCCCCTGGCAGAGCCGTGTGGGTCCGTAGGTGGGTGAGCAGCTCCTCCGAGGTGGCAAACCTCTTGTCGCAGGGTCCGCTGGCAGACACCCAGTTGCATATGTGGGGCAGGGGGTCGTTCTGCAGCATGAAGCCATAGGTGTAGAGGGGGTGGCCGGGCAGGCTGGGGGTGCCGCCGGAGGAGAGCGTGGTGTGCACCGAATGCAGGGGGTGCGTGGGGTACACCAAGGGGTATCCGCTCTTGAGGCTGCCGGGGTCGTGCACGCAGCTGGAGCAGTTGCTGGAGCTCAGGTGCGAGGCGCTGTGGTAGCTCAGGCAATACGGGTCCCGGCATAATCCCTGCATGAAGGAGGGCGGCGAGGCCCCGGTGAGCGGGCTGGAGCTCGGCGGCTTCCCCGGCAGCCCCAGTGCCCCCGGGAGCTGGCTGCCCACCAGGCCCGGCTTGGTGGGGTCCAGCCCTGGCACGAACTGGGACGGGTAACCGGCGTAGGCACCGACGATGGAGCCGTGGTAGCCGATGCTGGAGGGTGGCAAAGGGAACACCGAGTGCCCCGGCTTGTAGGGAGACACGGGGGCCACATGGCCGGCGGGCGGCAGGGCGGGGGGCTCCGACTTTCGGCCCGAAGGGGGCTCGCCGTGTGCCCCGGGCTCCGCCGCCCCGCGCCCCAGCCCCCCGCCCGTCCCCTCGGGGCTGGGTTTGCCCGCTTCGGGCTCCTTCTTCTCCTCGGTGCCCTTGGGGTCTGCGTGCTGCGGCGAGGCCCCGCGGGAGCCGCCGGGCGAGGCGGCGGCGTGCGGGGGGAACGGCGGGCAAGCGGCGCTGGGCACCCGAAAGCCGGCCTTGTCCGCGCCGCCCTCTTTGCGCTGCTCCCCGCCGCCCTTCGAGTAGGGCTTGAAGCTGGACTTGTCCTCGGGCGGCGCGTCCCCGCTGCCCGGCGGCTTCAGGGCGGCGGGGCGGGCGTTGGGCTCCTTCTCGGCTGCGGGCTGCCCGGCGGAGGCCACGGCGTTCAGCTTGGAGGAGGGCGGCGGGTCGGGTTTGCCGATCTGCGAGCAGGTCTGGGCCAGCAGCGCCAGCGGGCTCTTCTTGGCGTCCAGCTGCGGGCGGAGCGGAGCCGGTCAGGGGGGGACCCCGGCGGCGCCCCCGGCCCGGCCCCCACCCGACCCCATCCCACTCCCAAAATCCCGGGTGCGGCGGGGACGGCCCCGGCGCCGAGCCAGAGCCGGGGGAAAGAGGGGGGTGCGCCCGGCCGCGGAGAGGAACCGGGGTGCGGTGTATGGGGCGGGGGGGGGGGGGGAACCGGGCTGCCGCAGCGGCGGAGGGAAGGAGACCGGGGGAGCGGCGGGCACTGACCTCGATGGGGCTGACGGGCGTGGAGGAGAGCGGCTGGAGGTACTCGGGGTGCAGGAGGTGGCCGCCGTGGGCGGTGAGCATCTTCAGGACGCGGATGGGCAGCCGGCTGGCCTGGCGCAGCGGGTCGGCGGGGGGCGGCCGGGGCGACGGGGCGCCCGCAGCTCCGCGGCTCGGCGGGGGGCTCGGCCGGGGCCCGCCGGGGGCACCGCTCATTTGGGGGCGGGCAAACAGGGGGGGGAGGGGGGGGGGGGAAAGCGCCGGGCTCCGCGGGGCCGGGCCGGGCCGGGCGGGCGGCGGAGCGGCGGCGGCGGCGGCCCCGGCGAGACGAAACCCTTCCCCGGCCCCACCGACACGTCAAATAGCCCCGATGGCGGCCGCGCTCCGAGGGGGCCGGCGCCGCGCACCAATCCGCGCCCGGCCGGGCCCCCGGGGCGGGGAGAGCCGCCGGTGGGGGGGGCGAACCGCTGCTGCCGCCGCCCCGCGCCGCGCCGCCGCGTGGGGGAGAGGGCGGTCACGGAACGGAACGGAACGGAACGGAACGGAACGGAACAGGGTAGCGCGGCGCGGATCGGCTGCAGCGCATGGTGCGGCTGGCATCGCCGAGGATGGCACGGCACGGCCGGCAAAGCGTGGCATGGCTTGGCAGAGCGTGGCACTACTGGCATAGCTTAGCATGGCACAGCTCAGCTGGCAGAGCGTGGCACTACTGGCATAGCTTAGCATGGCACAGCTCAGCTGGCAGAGCATGGCACTACTGGCATAGCTTAGCATGGCACAGCTCAGCTGGCAGAGCATGGCACTACTGGCATAGCTTAGCATGGCACAGCTCAGCTGGCACAGCTTGGCACGACTGACGTGCAGGGCATGGCTGACACAGCTTGACATGGCATGGCACGGCACAGCTCAGCTTGTAGTGCATGGCACAGTTTGGCTGGCAGAGCATGGCACTACTGACGTGGCTTGACATAGCATGGCACAGGTCAGCTGGCAGAGCATCGCACTGCCGGCACACCTAGGCATGGCGTGGCACAACTCAGCTGGCATGGCACTGCTGGCATAGCTTAGAATGGCACAGCATGGCATGCCCAAAATGACTTATCATGCCATGGCATGGCTCAGCTGGCACACCATGGCATGGCACTGCTGATATGGTATGGCTTAGGTATGATCAGCCTGGCACAGCTTACACTCCTGCTCCATGGCTCCTGCACCCAGTCTGCATGTCCTGTACCCAGTGACAGTGCAGCCGCTCTATAACCCATTGACCTTCCCAGCAATTAACTTCTGATTTCCGGTTACCTTTTCCAGGCATCCTTGAACTAAATTCACAAACCCCTGGGGCTCCACGGTCGGGGGGAGGCTGAAATCCACCATCCCTCCGAGGGGATGAGCTCCTCTTTCCATGAGGATTCAAGGCACATGGATAAATCTTGGAGTGTTAAAATGAAGGCTTACCTGGAATAAATTCCTACTGAGAGCCCAGTAACCCTGTCCTGCTGACTGCACAGTCTTCTGGCTCTGGGTGTTTGACATGTCATGTTTTCCTTCATATACCCCTGGCTGAAGGTGTTGCATTCACCACTAGCAGGTTCATGGTGATTGCTTGTGGTGGGGAGGAACCAGCTCTCAGGGTGCACTATGGCATGGACCCACCTCTGTCCTCCCTGTGTTTGGGTTTCAGGTCCCTCCTGCCTCCCAAAACAGGGAGAGGGGAAAGAGGGAGAAAGGCACCTCTAATTAATCAGATTAACTCCTGACAGACGCTTGATGTTCCCACTGTGGCATTATTATTAAGTCCATGCAGTCATCTCTCACCAAGCCCGGCTGCTCCGGGTTCTGGATGTCCCCAACAAGCACCAGCATCACCCTGGTACAGCCTGACATTGAGTCCTCCTTCTCCCATTGGTATCAGTCACCCTGATGGTTGGACCTGTCCCTTTTCCCTCATTGTGAGGCTTTTTCCCTCTTTTCCTTTCCCCCTCCCAGAGCTGACCGCAAGATTGGTTCAATCCGGAGCACAGGGATGTGAAGGGAGAGGCGCTGCCTTTCGAAGGAGCCATTCAAGTCAGGAGGAAATGGAAACACCCCAACTTGCCCCAAAGTCACTCGAGTTGGATGCCAGCAACAACACTGCCCTGACAAAAGAGTGTGAAGTGAGGTGGGACACGTGCATAAGAGCAGTGGTGATGCTGAGTCAGAGGGAGGGCACTCAGCAGTGGTACCTCCAGGGCTGAAGTTATCGCTTCCCTCAATGCTTGGGATGTTTCAAAGGCCTGATCCTGCCCTGGCACTGGCACATCTGGATTCGTCTTGTGTTTGCTGGATTGAAACATCACTAAAGAGTCATCATGGATAATGATGCATCCTGCTCGGTGCGCATGCCCTTAGCGTCTCTCATCATAGTCCTTATCCTAAAATCCATGTGGAATTGTGGTTTTCTTTAAGTTCAGGATCTTTCAGCAACTTGGGATGCTCACGGGAAAGGCTTAAGGGTGACACTTTGCTCCCCAGGTCCCTTCCCAGCATCATCCCACCACATCTGCATGGTGCAGAGAGGTGCTTTCCAGAGGAAGGCACATGTGATGCACCACGTATGCCTAAAGCCAGCTAGGAAATGAGTGATGGGCAGGGATTGCTGGAAACCCCCCCATTTTCCCAGCATCTTCTTGTGTTGCTGATGGGCTGCTCTTAGTGTTGTGAGCTATGGCATGGCATGGGCACAGGGCATGGCTCTAGGCATGGGCATCCCAAGTCCTGGTGGTGCTGGAGGTGAGGAATGGGCAGGGAGCAACACGCAGGCTGGAGAAGGAGAGAGGGATCTGAGCGCTGCAGCCTGTGTGGAAAATGGTGGTGGGATAGGAGAAGACATGAATTTAAATCACTGCAGCTCTTCCAGCATCTCTCTTTGCTGCACCCTGGGATAAATGCCTTTATTGCTGCTGGATGCAGTTTAAGGCAAACTGGGGAAATAATCCTGGTCTGGGAGAAGCGGGAGGTGCTGGGGTGTCTGCTAGGAGAAATGGGGCACGGCGCAGCCCTCGTCCCATGAAGGTCCCAGCCAGTGGTGGGGATACAGGGGACGTCTCCCTCTATCCATCACTGCATGACAGGCATCCAAGAGCTTTTCAGGTGCTAGTTGTCTACCTCCTAGTCTATAGGTAAATCATCTTCTACCAGCCTCCAGGGAAGCAAAAGCATTGGAGCTGGCATTTCCCTGTCCTGCTCCCATCCTCCGAGTCTACCTCTCCACAGCGAGCTCAGGCCTTGCTTTTAGCTGCAGAACAAGTGCATAAAAATGATCTTATTTATTACAGGAGACATGTTTTAAAACAACTGACAAAATTGCAAGATGTAAAACGACAAGCAAGTGCTTTTTCTTTTTTAAACCCATATAGACTTCTGGCAATGATAAAAATAGTGTTTTCTGTTTTAAAGTTGGAATTAATCTTTCTTTCCAAAGCAATCATGTAGCAGGAAAAGCAGGAAGACACTTAGATATTAACTGATGCTCGCTGGGTGATGGTTACTTACTGAGTAGCCGGGTAGCTCGCTTTCCTCTGCACAGCCATTAACATTGAAGCACACTAAAGCAAAGAAAGGTGAGGGGGGGGGGTTATTCCCCTCCCCTATTCCCTTGATGTGTGACTAACAGCTGGTTTTCTGTGTGACAAATCAGTGGGGTCTTCCTGTTGTTGATGTAATGAAGCTGTTTCCTGGTGTGAAATTCTACGGGATGAATCGCAGGAGGGGGAGGAGAACATCCCACATTATCAAAGTGCTCCGGAGGGGAGCGAGGGCTGGGACTGAAACAGGCAGCGGGGCCGATGCTGGGTCACAGAGACTTTCGTTAAGGCTTATTTTGGGTGGGTTTTGGCCTGTTTATCTCTACATTTCCTGCTGCTGCAATGGGCTGCTGGTAAGGACAGGTTGGGGTATTGCACCCTAACCCTGGCAAGGAGCCTACAGCAACCAGAGGGTACATCCCTCCCCTTCTTTAGGAGGGGTATGAACCAGAGCAACCCCAAGACCTGAGGTTGGAGGCAGCAAGGAGAGTGCTCACCAGCCCCATCCACAAAGGAATGGCATCCCCAGGGATGAGATGGGCTGGAAGGTGGCAGCATCCCCGTGATGGGGACAGTGCGGTGGGGTAAGAGCCTGGTTGTGTTGTGCAGGGAGGCTTTGGGTAAGCATGATGAGGAGGGAGCACGCAATAAGATCCAGTCTTATCATCACAGTAGTGCTGCAGAGAGCACTCTAGTTTACGTGCCTCAGTTTCCCCATCTCTAAAGTGTGATGCTGACCCCTGGTACCCATTTCAATGGGAAAGGGCTTACCCTAAAGCACTTCAGGGGCCTGGGTGTTCCTTTATGCTGACACCAGCTCAAGCCCTTTTGGGGGATCTGCCTTGTGGGTTCATTTAGTCCTCAGACACCCCCCAGCAAAACCAACCACTTTTACCTCCGTTCTCTTTTTGCTTTGCCAGGATTAGTTAATTAAACTATGCAAATCCAAACAACTTCATTTCTATAAGCCCAGGACCGGAGCCTCGAACCATTTGGTGTAGCTCATCTGGCACGTACGTTACATAAAATGTTTGGAGCAACTCTAATAAGAATGAAAAAGGCTGTAAATCAAGTTTAATTTATTCATTTTCTGTATGGTATGAAAGCCTGCCAAAAATCAGATTATTTATGAGCCCTTCGTAACAATAGGCATTTTTATTGGTTGCAAATGACAAAAGGGGTTCTCAGAGGGATTTTTTTCTTCTTTTAGGTTTCTTGAATGCCTTCGCAGAAACATTTATTTTGTTGGATCTCAAAGAGAAATATTTAATCATTGATACAATAAAAATAATTCATATTTTGATACCGAGGAACACATCAGCCTTTAAAACATAAATACGCAGAGCTAATCCAGCCCAAAGGCTCCGGCGAACGCCGCACCACAGGTTAGAGAAAGGAGCTGTGATTTACACCCGCTCCCTTAAATTTCCCATTAAGGGGTATAATCTTCCATAAGGCTTTCACAAAACGCCTGAGCCGCTTGGGGCTTTTCCTTTTCCACACCTATTTGGTGGGCTGGTGGGTGCGGAGGTGCTCTGTGTGCACTGACACACGCGTGTGCCCCTGCACTCTCTTTGCCCATCCACATATTCACCCGTATCTCTCTGATAACTGAATCCCTCCAAGGAAACCAACCAGGTAAAGCAGGTTTCCCACCCAGAAAACCACTGATAAACCAACCTGGATTGGCTTCTGCCTCCCTTTCCAGCTTCTTTAAACCACCTTCTGGCACAGGAGGTGGGTTTGGTGATGGGCATGTGCCACAGGCCCGGCAGGGCAGATACTCACTATCCACCAGGATCATACTGGGATGCTCTTGTTGATGTCCCAGTGGTCCCATCCGAAGACCTGCCACCCATGGGTGCACCCTAACCCTGGCAAGGGGCCTACAGCAACCAGAGGGTACATCCCTCCCCTTCTTTAGGAGGGGTATGAACCAGAGCAACCCCAAGACCTGAGGTTGGGGGCAGCAAGGAGAGCGCTCATCAGCCCCATCCACGAAGGAATGGCATCCCCAGGGATGAGATGGGCTGGAAGGTGGCAGCATCCCCGTGATGGGGACAGTGCGGTGGGGTAAGAGCCTGGTTGTGTTGTGCAGGGAGGCTTTGGGTAAGCATGATGAGGAGGGAGCACGCAAGAACAGGGGCTTTCTCTGTGCCCAGCCAGGCCGATCCTGAGGGAAAAGATGTAGAAAGAAAAGCAAGGAGAGGGAAAAGAGGGAAGCCCCTCCCTGGGAGAATTAGCATCCAGGATCTGTCAGTCACTGGGAGCTTTTGGTAAAAGGGGCCCCTTGTCAGCCTCTGCCTTTGATGTGACTGGGACGGAGGTGCTCAATTAAAAGCCTATCAGTCTGTAAGTAAATCAACGCCTATCAGGCTTGTCACATCAAACAAACGATTATTGCAGGAACCCGCCCACCCCATTAATCTGGCTGCTCCTTCTTGACAGCTCAGGGTCAGGGCACTGTAAATCCTGCACTGGATTGCAGCCACCTGGAGCAGGATTAAAGCAGCCCTGCAGCATGTGCTGCTGCACCCAATTACTCCCTGGAGCAATGTGGCTCTGCTGAGGGGTACCCATGGCCCCAGCAGCTGTGGGGTGCCCAGCGTGGGGGCCCCACTGGAGCTGAGCTTGGCAAGGGCTTTGCTGCTGATGCAGGTGGTTTGGTGATGCTGTGTTGGTCTGTGCTGGCAGCAGGGTGCTTGGCTGGGCGGTTCAGAGCTCAGCACCGGGCTTTGGGTGCTCAGCACTCAGAGCTGGACCACTGTTGTATCAGAGAATCATGGAATGGTTTGAGTCAGAAGGGACCTTAAAGCTCATCCAGTTCCAACCCCCTGCCCTGGACAGGGACACCTTCCACTAGGCCAGGTTGCTCCAAGCCCCATCCAACCTGTCCAGCAAGATAACGTGAGAGCAGCTCTAAAGATGGCTCTTGGCAGCTCTGGGAAGTTATTGTGGATAGGGATGTTCACACATTGAGGGTGGAGAGCCCCAGGGTCCATGGTGGGCTGGTTCAATCCCTGCAAGTCACGTTTGAGCCTGTGCCCTTCGGCAGGGATTGACCTTGGGGAGCCTCTCGGTAACTCACACAGTGAAAGGAACCAAAAGGTTGAGTTCTTGGGGCTCTTCGGGTGTAGGTTAGCAGCAGCGGTCCCCGGGGACACAGGGTTTTCCCATCAGGGTGCTCAAGGTGAAGGCGATGGGCAGCAACCGGGCATCCCGCTTGGATGCTCCGGGGCTGCGGGCAGGGAGGAGGGTGCTGGAGCCGGGCAGTGGGGGTCATGGAGAACAAGCGGCTCCATTCAAGGGAAGGCAGAAGCCAAACTTTCCTGAAAAGCCTCGGTGATGCAGCAGGAGCAGCCTCGGGGCAGCCGGAGCTTGTGATTGCTGCGCACAGAGGCTGTTCTAATAGAGCAAAAGCTGAATCTCGCATCACATGAGAGCAGCGCTGAGGAGCAAAGGCAGGGAGTGGGGTGAGCCCCAGGGAGGCTGCAGGGTGGGTTTGGGGAAGGGGCTCTGTGCCCCTCTCCCACTGCTGAGAGCCTCATTGGGGTCCATCCATTTCTAGGGCAGCACCACGACTCAGCTCATGTCACCACCCCAAGCAGGTTATGGGGATGCTCCACACATGGGATCCTGGACCAGGACAGCATCCCCCGTGGTCCCATCCTGCACTGGCCTAAGGGTGCTGTGCTGGGAGGGAGCTGCTCCCTTCTCTCCCTTGGCCTATTAGCATCTTCCCTCTCCCGCGGAGCCTGGCGCCTCCTAATGCGGCTCTGGCTCGCTGTCACGGCGCGGAGCCGTCAGCCGGGGCTGCCCTGCAGGGGATGGAGCCGGCTCTGAGGCTCAGCGAGCCCTGCGGCCACCGCGCTCCCGTTCCCCTCTTGGGCTGGGGTCGGGGCACTCCTCCGCGGGCAGCATTGCCCTGATACACGCAGTGCCCCCGGGGCAGCATCCCCAGGGCTGCCCCCCCCCGCCTCAGTTTCCCTACCTGCAGCAGGGATGTGACAGCGCAACCTTGACCCTCCTAAAAGCAGCACGTTCAGTTTTGGAGGAGGAGCTCTGGTTTTTCCATGGCCCAAAGCGCTGGTGCTCCCATTACTGCTTTGATGCATCCAACCGGGAAAGGAGGGGGAAGCTGGAGAGACAGCGCCGGTGCGAGCAGAGGTGACACCAAACAGGAGACAGGCTCTCGCTGTGCCACGTTTGATACGGCGACACCAGGGATAAGCGGTATCAGCATCACCCCTCGCCCTGCCCGGCGCCCTCGGCTCATGTCAAGCAACACTCAGCCGATAACCAGCACCGTGCCCATGTCCTCGTTGAGCCCGGCTGGGATGGGAGATGCTGGGGCTGGAGGGGGAAATGGGTTGGGAAAATCCCTCCTGTCCCACACTGCTCCCACCCAGGTGGGTTTTGTATGGGGAGAAGCACAACTGGGGGGATCTGGCCCTGCGGAGTTTATCTCCCACACATGATCAATGCCGAGTTTAAGTAAGGTTTATTGGTATCTGTAATTTAACATGACATATTTCTAACACGAATTACTCTGAGATCATCGTGTGCATAAAATATGACAGGAATCTTTTAAGTGCAAGCATAGTTCTCAGTTAATTTAATAACTGAGATGGAAAATGGAATAGCATTAAATTTAATATTTTACATAATGCTCCTACACTTCCTTCACTTGCTGCTGGCATCATTTGTTTTCCCTTCTTCCTCATCTACAGCTCAACCTGAATTGTCCTGGAGCCGGGCCAGGGGGTGGTACCCTCTTGACAGGCCATGATGAGCCCCCCAGGGCAGCCCCACTTCTCCCCATCCCATGGGATGCTCTGGGGGTCCCCTCACCTCTGCTTACTGCAGATGCAGTTCTCACCCTGCGCGCGCTGTGGCACCTCCATCAAACCCCAGTGCCAGTGGTCCCAGTCCCATGCTGAGCCTGTGGTTGCATCCTGCTCCTTCCCGAGGGTGTCTGCAGAACGACCTGTTCCATATGCCCCGTGCTGAACACCGACACAGATTCCTTCAGTGCTATGGCGTTAAACTCACTCTTCATTAAGCAGCAGTTTCCAAGCTGAGCCTGCAGCCAGCTCCTGACCCTGTGCACACAGGCACGTCCAGGGATCTTTTTCCAAATACTTCCTGCTCCCTTTCCCTGTGTCCCTGTGCTCCATGCAGGCAAAGCCCCCACATGCAGGGATGAAGCCACCTTGCTGCAAGGCAGCTCTGCTTTGAAGGCGACGGAGCAGCCCATGCAATGGACCTGTCCCACCATCCAGGATGGTGCTGGATGGAGGCGGGGGCTCCCACTCTGGGGGGCGATGCTGCTGAGCAAACAGTGTAGGTGCTGACAAGGAGGCAGAGAATCGGTTAACCCAGTTAACCCTCCTGCTCAAATCTCAGAGGACAGGATATGATCAAAGCCCACCTGACCCAATGAGCCCATCCCCGTGTGTCTCATCCTCACCCTCTGCTCCCGGTGCTGTTCACCAGCCTCACCCCAGATCCTGCTGCCCTTCACCCAGCCTCTGGTGGCAGAAAGTCAAAGCTTTTCCAAGGAAACAGCCTCATATCCGTGCCCAAACTCCCCATCCTGCACACACCAGGACCTGCAGCATCCATGGTGCGACGGGTGAAGCCCTGGGGATGCCCTCACTGATGCTCCATGCCAGGTTTTGTGCTCACCGAGGGATCTGGGAGTGTGGTGGATGCCCCTGCGCTGCAGAAGGGATCAATGCAGCTCTTAGCCTTGTCCCTTCCCCTCGGCGCATGATTTAAGGGGCTCCGTAAGGTGGACAAGGTGTTAACATGGAGCCTCCAGGGTTACAGCTGCAGGCAGGATTGGTCCCTCCTGCCCTTGCTTCAAAGGGTTCCTGGGGCTGCGATGAAAGGGGGGGGGATTGTTGGAGGGATCACAGTGGGGATGCTGGTGCTGCTGGGGCTCTTTATCAGCGAGTAGCAGAGCCTGACAGCGCTGTAACTCTCTCTTCCCAAGGAGATGAGCTTGCAATAAACCAAGGAGCACATTAGAGGTAACGAGACAAAATGGCAGGGGTTTGAAAGCCCAGCACAAGCAATAATCCAGCCTGGAACAGGGCGAGCACTCAGCTTCCCCCTGCCTGTTGGAAACAGCGCCGTGCTCTTGCAGCGCTGCCAGAACAGTTCTTTACTGTGCCTTGGAAAGCCTCGGCCGCCGGTTTCAACACCTCGCTCTCACACCACATAATGCAAAAGCTAATTCCACTTTCAAGGCTGATGTCAACATTCCCCTTTATTGCCACGGCGGAATGCAAAGACGACGTTCATTTGCATTTGCTGGGGTGCAAGTAACGCGTTCCAGATAATCACAGTAACTCCTCAAAGGTAGAGACGGGAATTTCCTGGATAATGTGCTGCATGGAAAAAGGCGATGGGATCCAGGCGAGGGAAACAGCATTGTGTGTTTTCATAACTCCACCTGGAAGCAGCACAGCCCAGAAACAGGCTGCAGCACCAGAGAGCAGGCTGGCTGGAGGGGGAATTTGAGGGGCTGGGGTGGGCATTGGCATCTCCCAGGGCTCAGAAGTGACCACAGAAAGCCATGGGAAGGGATATTCTCCTATAATATGGAGCCACTGTTCCATAAAACAAACTACCCATCACCAACTAGAAGCATGGAAGCACAGACTGGTTTGAGTTGGAAGGGACCTTAAAGCTCATCTGATTCCACACAGAAACTCGACTCGTCCTGCAGTAAATGAACCAGCCTGAGTGCTCCGGCTGGGATGTATCAGCCAAGGGAATGGATTTTCCATCATCTCTGATATATCGTGTGCCCCGGATGATGGCAGTGATCACACAGCACAGGTAAAGGCTTCCAAAGGGCTTTGCAAACCCAGAACTGCACTCCAGGAAGCTCATCCCAAAGGTGCCATGAGGAGAGCCATGGGATGAGGACTTGCTGGCCTGGCCATGAGACTGTGTGCTGGGGCTGCAATAGGAGATAGGGACCTTCACAGATGGGAACCATCCCAAATCCCATCCCTATAGCTGCGCTGGCCACCCGCCTGGCGTAAAACTGCATGCAGGGATCCCGCGATGGCATGTGGGAGCGATGAATTCATTTCCATTTATGATCTGTTATGATGATACCCCTGAAGGATAAAAGTCTATACATAATAATCTCTCTTCAGCTTTGTTAACAACTTCAATTAACAGAGAGCTGTGTAATGCTTCATCAGCCGGTTGGATTACAGATGAAATTAAGCCATCATATTTATGAACTACGCAGCGAGTTCGAGGAGGACTCCACATATTTTACATTTAATAACTTGCCCTCTCCTTTTATTTATAACGTTAATAATGATTTGGTGGCTGCTTTGGGGAGGAAAACATAAATGACAAAGCGAGGAAGCCACTGGGAGCTGGCAGAGAGAGGGCTTCTTCCACTTCCCATCCTTCCCAGTTGCATGTTGGGTTTGGGGTGCTGCTCCCTGCCTGGTGTCATCATTCCCACCCTTTCCAACCAAGCCGCAGGCTGCAAATGCATTGCAGTCCTTCCAAGTCCATGTCTGGAGCACCGGAATACTGAGGGGCTGAGCGAGGTTAATTAATTTGAGCAGAGACTGAAGCCTAAAAGATGGGGAGCAGCACATTGAAAGATGATGGCTGGCAAAAATCATTAGAAGCATCTTTCAACAATCCATATGCCGTTATCGATCCTGTTATAGATCATGTTCCTTTCCCCTTTTTTGCAGGATCTTCTGGATCGATACAGCAAGTGCATTGAGACTGTAGCAACACATTTAAAACCTTATAAAAGGTTATTTAGTTGCTAACAGTGCAGCAGTTTCTGCAAAGCCTGCCAAAAGGTTACAGCTTTTTGGGCATCATAAATTACAGACGACAGGGAAAAAAAGTAAGTGCGGTTTTCTTTATTGTCTCGGTGATGGATGGGCTCCTGAACAAGACACCAAATACATCATATCACCTTTAATGGGACCACATTTCTGTAGCCATAACTCACCATTTTAAAATAGAAAATGGTGAAATATGGCGTTGTATATTCCACTCCTGACATATTTATGAGTCCTTCCCTTCTTATAAATACAGTGATTGCTATTTCAAAGCAGCATGTCAGGTATGAGCAGAGCACAAACAGCTGGGGCGAGTGAAAAATTATAGCCAGAGTTGGACGTTCTCAAAAACTCTCTCTAGCAGCACTAAATTTACGATGTTTGCACTAACTGTTATTAAAACCAAATCCATATCTTGGCAACAGGAATCCAGCGCTCCGGACCAGCTGGAGCGATGGTGCCGCTGACAGCCGGGGTGAGCCCTAGGGCTGCTCCTAGGGAAGCATCAAAATGAGGGTCCAAAGCGGTGATGGAGCTGGGGTGGTTGTGCTGCTCTGCATCAACAGAGCCAAGGGGATGAGCCTGCAGTGGGTGATGCTGAGCTTGGTGCTGGGGATGTGGGATGGAGCATCATGCCCCTGAATGTCCCACAGGCAGCATCCATCCCATGGCCCAGGGTAGACGTGGTGTCAGCGGCATCCCAAGAGCTGCCTGGCTCTGAGCATCACACTCTGGCTCTGGCCTCCCTCTTGAATTCATGCTTGAGCCCGTAATGGCAGTTTAATGTTACACTAATACAGGCTCCGGGTCTGGTGCCATTTCTGTATCATTATTTCCATTCATTCCACAAGAAGGTTTTACCAGTAAATACCTCGTGGAAGGAATAATCCTGCCAAGAGCCCTCCTGAGCATCCCTCACCCCTGAGAGCAGGGGGAATTCTCTGGCCTCATTTAGGCACACAAAAGGCCTCTAATTAGCTTTTTGTTTAGTCCGATTATGAATGTGAGTTTTGACCTTTCGGAGTGATTAGCTTATGAAGCTAATGCATTTGCATAACACCAGTTTCTAAACCACATACACAACCCAGGACCAGACTTCTCCGTGGCCCTGTTTGCTCCTTTTCTCCTTTAACAGCATCATACAGCGTTGGGCTCTGGGTTTTGGGCATAGGATGAGGCTCTGCTCTACTGAGCTGCATAAGCACATCTGCAGTCCCTCAGGGATGTGGGTGCTCCAAGTTTTAGGACACATGTGGACTTTTCCTCAGCCCTTTCCCGAAGCTCTGCTGTCTCTGGAAAACCACATCACCCTGGAAGATGATGGTCCTGCTGCCGCCACCAGTGTGTGGCCCATCCCAGCTCCTTGGGACACCCCAGCTACATCTGGGAGGCCACTCCCTCCCTCCAGGCACGCTGGGGTGCAGAAGCAGCACCAGACATGGCCAAGGTCATGGGCAGAGGCTGGTAGAACAATGGGCTTTCAGATGCTCTTTGTGGTAGCTTAAATTCAAACCCACTTTATCAACCGACCTACATTCCTTTATCTGGGCAAAGCCCTCCAGAGGTGCATTTTATTACCCTGGGTTATTAAACAAAACCTTTCTGATAACGAAGCTAGGTGATCTCTACCTTTGCTCCTGCTGCTGCTGGTTTATCAGCCCCGCTGCTATCGGATGGGCTCCTCTATCGCTGCTGGTGATTAGCCCATCCTGCTGTGAGAGTTTGTGTCTCCTGGGCCCATGAATAATAGGAGATAAAGGGTTGGTTTGGGTAAACCTTCTTGAAGAGCATCTCCTGGCACAATAGCTCCGGGCCTGGGGGGCTTCATGGAAAGGCGGGGAGGGAGAATCAAAGTTTGTGGAGATAACAGCCCCCCCTTTGCCTTTCCTCTCCTTGGAGAGAAGGGGCTGAGCAGGACTTAGACCATGGAAACCCTGATTGTATGCTGGCTTTGGGTCTGCTTGGATGCATAGCTGTGTCCCCCCATCCAGAAGCCCAACCAGGCCTGGTTCTGCAACCCCTCCTGCACAGACTGGAGGGACTGAACACCCCTGCTCCTCCCATCCACATCCCTACGGGATGCAGCCCCCATCCCTGGCACACACGTTCCCCTTCTCCCCACCTCGAGTGTTTTCCTCCCTGCACACATGCAGGGACCTCTGCGCTGACTGCTCTGGTTTATAACATTGCTGTTTCCTGGCCTGGCTTTATTACAGCTGTTCTTTGGGGTATGGTGTTATAAATTGGGTATGTGATGACGTGTAATCACTAACTGCAAAGCCAATACATTTTCGCTGCAACAGCAGCAAGACAAATAAAGGCGAGCAGAGGAGGCTGGTGAGGCTCTGACAAAGGGAGACACATGCACAGCCACAGCTCAGCTACAAATCTGACTGGGCACTGAAAGCAAGGTTGTCCTCATGGAGCTGGATTCACTGTCTGGGACAATGGCCTTAGGTTTTGGGAAGGGTTTGGGGATGCTTGGGCAGATGCTCCTTGCCTGTCCTGCTCCAGCATTAAAGGAATTGGGGGGGGTTTCTTGGGTGAGATCCAAAGCTGTTCCATGGCACATCCTTGCTCCTTCCCCCTGGCCCCTCACCCTGTGTTCAGCTCGGCTTCTCCATGCTCTTCATCCTGGGACATTTCCCTATAGCCCAGGCTGGAGAATGGCTTAAACCATCCAAGACTCAATCAGCAATCCTGAAGTGCTTTGTGTCCACCCATGGAAACTATTTCCATGGCTCGGGAGCCTGCCTGTGCGGGCACAGTGCTGGGTGAGCCATTAAACCACCTCTTCTCCCTATACCCGCGCCTGCGGCTTGAGTCAGCGTGGGGCAAGAAGCAAACCCAGCCCCAGCTTTGGCGCAGGCAGAGCTGAAACCGGCCTCAGGACTGTTGTCCTTAGGAGCAATAACCACTTGTGCAACAGTGCAAATGTGGCCAGTGGAGATGGGATGGGTGATAAATAGGAGGGAGTCAACCAGCTGCAACTTAAGATGTGCCTGTATGCTGCTGCACCGGTTTATCATGATAAATGTCATCGGGAAATCAATTCTCTGTGTACTTTTGGGAATTACAACTATCATTTTGGTGTGATTTATTTGCTGTATAACATGGGCAAGGGCTCTTTGTTCATCATTTTGAAAGTTCATTTAAAATTGCTTTGAGTTCTTGGTTCTCCACGGTTGACACGGCGGATGGGTACCTGCTCTGCTGTGAAATACAGACCAAGGTAGAGGAGGATGGGCCGGGAGCGCTGTTCCCTCCTTGTCCTGCTCCTGTGGCTGGGAGTCATGGGAAGCCCTGCGAAACTTCCTTGCATAAAGCCATGTCAATGTTGATATCTCCTGTGGGGAAACAGCAAAGGGATCATCCCATGCCTGCCCCTTCGCCGCGCTGGGCTGGGACTTCCTTATGCCAGCACTGGTATGCGAGGCAAACCTTCCCTTTTTGCCTTCCACGCCAGCCACCAAACCTGTTTGTCCTGCCATGCTGCTTGCTGGGGAGGCAGAGAAACTTCCCATGCTCCCAGCACCGAGCATCCCATTGTCCCATCTCCATCTCACATTGGTCTTTGCGCTGGTGCTCACACCGGTGCAGGTGGGAATCAGCACACGTCCCTCTGTGGGTGTCCTTCCCACCCCAAACCTCGCCCACCTTGCTGGAGGGATGGGGACTGGGTGTCCTGGGGGATGCAGGGACGGGGTCCAGGACAAGGCTGGCCAGTGGGATGCAGCACCAGGGGAAGAGCAACCAAAACCCAGCTGAGCTGAGCTTGTTTATCCCAGAGCACTGCGGCTGAGCAGGGGAATGATGGTCTTTATAAACACACAGGGGGTAAACACCAGGCGGGGGCATGAGCTGTTTAACTTAAAGAACAATGTTGGCACAAGGACAAAGGGGAGAAATTAGCCATGAAAAAGATTCAGGCTGGAAATGAGAAGCAAGCTTAAAATCATCAGGGGAGGGAGCTTCTGCAAGAGCCTCCTGAGCAGGGGATGAAGGGATGGAGCCCGGTCCCATTCTGGATGGCATGCGGTGGTGCTGCTCCCTTAGTGGGGAGCCCCATGCTGAGGCTGTGCCTGGGGCTGAGACATCTCGCATAAAGCAAAGCAGCACAGCCCTTCCTGCAGCCTTTAGCCTTCATTAGATGCTCTGTTTCTGGGAATGTTGCTTCAAGCCAGAAGCAGCCTTTGGGTCTCCCTTCCTGTGCCTCCACCAGCAGCAATATACACTGTTTGATGGGAACCCCTTCCCTTTTCCCAGCCAGCACGGGGAAGAGTTGGGACCTAAAATGAGGGCAACCTCCATCCCTGGATGCTGCTCTCCTCCTCTCCCACTACCTGACTGAAGGGCTTTGGCCAGCCCCAGTGCTTCCTCACCATCCCTACCAAAGCTCCTCAGGGCTCTCCATCCCTACCAAGGCTCCTCAGGGCTCCCACTGCCTCCAAATATGTGCTTTAAGTATTTCTGCTACCTCCATTCCCTGGTATCTCAGTAAAGTTTGGGAAAACCCATGCTGTATGAATCTTCCAACCCCTGGGCAGTTCAAACCTGTTGGGCATTAATCGTTTGTCTTTAAAGGCAGGAGCTCAGCCCTGGAATTAGGCCCTTAGAGAAGAAAAGTTCCCTGGGATGTCCGGGTGAGGAAGAAATCCCTATTCCTGCCCTAAAAGGCATCCCCAAAAAAGACCCCTGGGAATACTGCAGTGTAGCTTCTGAGCCTGTACAAGGCCTGATCTGGCCACATCCCCCCCTCACACCAGGGAAGCTGCTTTTGCTTCCTCTTGGATGGGCACCCAGTGCCGGGCTGCATTCCCAGCACCTAACCCATGTCTTTTTTATAGCTGTTTATACCAGGTGTGTGCTCAGTGCTGGGGCTTTAATGACCAGAAGGAAGAGAAAAGCACTCAGTGGGTTTGTGTTACAGAGCATAAACCTCTCATAAATCACAGGGTGGCAGCTGACAGTGAGCAGAGGTGGCTGTGGCAGGATACAGCCTGGACCGCGACGGGAAGAAGTGCTGCATCTACCCAAGCTGCCATCAGTGCCATGCTACGCCATGCGATGCACTCTACTCTTTGCATCCTGGACCATCCCAGCATCCTCTGCTCGAGGGTAGGGATGCTCTGTGTGTGCCTGAACTCCTCCAGCACCCCATTCCCATCCCCTGCCTGCAGGCAGGCTCTCTCTGCAGCTCCCTTCTGGTTTTCGTTACCCTCCTCCAAGCCGAACACCAACAGCCTAATTTGGAATAACAGGCGAGTGAGTGCGAAGGGGAAAAATCCTGCACTCCCTTTTTTCCTGAGCTAATCCCCTGACAAACTCTGCTGAGGCCTTGTTCCAGAGATGCCCTGATTGAAATGGAAATACTCCCTGATCCTCTCCCTTAAAGGAGAAGCTTCCTTCTGTTTATAAAGCCTTCCAGAGGGGGGTTTATGATTCTCTGTTAATGGCTGGCCTTCCCTAGGAATGTGGCTGCAGGAAACATCACTGCCCATAAACCCCCTCCAGCTCCAGCTCACTGCCTGACATTGTCATGAAACGAAAATATTCCTGATGCTTATCAGGGGCCCACATCAAAGGCTCTCAGGCCATAAATCTCCCTGGGACTGTGCCATGGAGCCCAAATAAAAGCAGCTCCTTTGGCTAATGGGTGTCCAGAGAGATTCCTGCAGCCCCCACGGGAAGGGCGGGGGGGGGGGAGATCAGGGGGATCCCAGCACACGCAGCACGGGATAGCTGGGATCTTTTGCTCTGTTCCATGCAGGGAAAGCCCCTGAAACTTTTTCCTATCCCTCTGCTTCCCTCCTGCATTAACACACAAGAGAACACGAATGGTTCCTCCTGGGAATTTGTAGGTCTTTGCTTGGTGGATACAAGGAGACAGATCCCACCTATCCCTGCTGCCTCCGGGCTCCGGCATTCAGAGGTGGCAGGAGACAACGCAGCAATTCCCAGTGACAGAGCCTGCAAAAATGGTCGTTATTTCATCCCCAAATGGAGCAAAATCAAACTTCAATAAAGCAATAATAATCAGGTGTGAGTGCAGGAAGTTTGAGGCTGGGAGAGCAGAAATGCCTCTTCCCTGGTATCCCAATGCTGGAGCATCCAGCAGCCCTGGGAACCCAGAGTGTGCTCAGTGCGTGGCTAGGGGTGACCCTGTCATCCCCAGGCCAGGGCAGGCTGACAGCACATTATGCAGCTTTCCCATCTTTTGTTGTGAGCTGGAGCCAGGAGGATTCCTGCAGATCATTTAGATTCAGGTAAATCAGCGTTTTCCAATCCCAGGGGGACATTTCCCACCAGTTGGGCTGCAGGGTCACCTCCAGCAGCTTTCAGCAGGGTATCGGTTGCTCTGTAAAGACCTTGAGTGATGGATATGCCATCTCCCAGGTAAGTTGTTCCAAAAGTTAATTATCTCCCTGGTTGCTCACTTGGGGATTTAATCATGCTCTGCTGCACTGACGCCCTCACCAACAATTACCCAAGTGCCCAAAGGGGAAGTTTCTATCTCACCCTCATCAGCCTTGTTATGCCCTGATGACATCAGGATTTACATCTTTCAATGTGGAAGATCCTGCCCTGGCTGCAGCTCTCTCCAGGCTGGACCATCCTCACTGTCCCAGGCCACAAAACCTCTCCTGTGCAGGAGTTAAGTTCTTTGTATGTGGCATCTTTTCCCTCCCCACAAAGCAGGGTGATGAAGTCAAAGTCTTGATGAACAAGGTTTAAAATGCAGAAGCTCTCAGAGAGCCAGACATTAATGTGACATCTCTCTCCAGCACTTGCCATTCCCTCCCTTCCACAGCTTTGATGTTAACTTCTTACAAGCACCGAGACGGCTGTAGGACTTGATCAGTAAATCATGCATGTTAATAGGGAGAAGCAATAGAAATGCAAGAGGTTCCTCTCTCCCCATAAATACAAGGGGGAAGTGCAGGCTGCATGCACTGGGCACTGCTTTTGTACTCCCTTTGGATGCTTTTTCCAGGTCTGTTTGGATGATGGCAACTTTTGGGAGCTGCACTCACCAACGTGAGTCCATGGTCAGGAGTCCTCAATAGGAACTGGAACCAGTTTGGCCACAGTTTTAGCACGTGGCTCCTGTGTCTCTTCTCCTCCTTTCAAAGTAGGTTAGTTTCCCCTTGGCTACCAAGGGAGCGTTGGTGATGCTCAGGCAGGTTTGATATTTAGTCGCTGCACCTGTGTTGGATGGCTCTTAATTATTTATAGCTTTCCTATCCTGCTTTCTTAAGTCAGTTGAGAAGAGGCGACAGGTGAAGACTTCTTGTGGCAGATGCTTATGAGGCGGGTAAGGTGCCTGCCGCTCAGACGAGAAGAAAGAGAAAGTGTCTTCAGCAGGAGAAAAATGACAAAGCTACGAAGGAGCTGCCTCATTTAATAGTCAAGAAGGAAGAAAAAACCCTCCTGAAGTCTCCAGAAAAGAAATACATTCCTCCTGAATAGAGGGATGCTCCGGGGAGCAGATGCCTCCCTGCCGCATGCAGAGCCCTTCGCTTAGGGGATGTGCTGGGGGTGTTATGGCCATGCTGTGAGGTCTCTCCCATTAAACATAATATCCCCTCTGCAAAGGGATGGAGTGGGGCTGCTCTGCTCTACACGACCTCTCTGCATGCTCAGGGCTGGGCAGAGCCCCTCTGTGCCCTTCGGGTCCCCACAGCCACCAGCTCCACAGTGATCCTGTGTGTCTGACCCACGCGATCCCATCTCTTGCTACCGCTCTTCCCAGCGGCTACATGGACCTGCTGCTTTCTCACATCTAAAAGGGAGATGCTCCTTTAGCTCTAATGCCTGGTACCTCCTGCTCTCTGGTGACAGAGGATTTAATCCCCGATGACAGCCCGACTGCTCGTGTTTGTAACTGTCACCCTGACTTGTTCCCATTGCACTGTGGTTGTGTAGTGAAGGACCGGGGCAGGGATGAGGTGGATGCAGCACAGAGCAGTAGATAAAGATGCTGAATAATCACATCACCACAATAATGGCTGGGGGAGCGGGGAGATCCAGGCTCCACCACTGAGGCTCAGCAAGGGCTGACCTCTGTCTGCTCAGCCTCAGCAGAGAGGGGCTTCACTACACCGGTAATTCCGAGTCCTGCTCCTGCCATTGCGAATGTCAAGTTGATTATTTTAACCACATGAGATCCCTGTTAATTAACATGAATTAACCACCTAAATATTCCTGGGTAAACAAGCTATTAGCTATAGGGAGGAGAGGAAAACCACCTTGAAGCCATCACAAATCGACCCCTGCCAGATGCAGGGCTCCATGGTGGCCTGCCTGGGGCAGCCCTCCCTTTCACCATGCTCATGAGACAGGGCATGGGGCAGCGATGAACTCCTGGTACCTCCCAGCTGCCGCCGGCTCCAGGTATGACACACACACAAAGGTACCTTTTTATAGGTAGGAAATTATAGGTGCCATGACTTCAAAGGCTTTTGCAACAAGAGCTTTCCCTTTGATAAATGACAGCATCATTAATGATGATTTATTACCTGGGCTATTTCGACAAACAGAAATAACCAGTTTCTTTTCATTTGGCTTGGTGGGTTTTTTTGCTCTGGGCTACCCAGACATAGAAGGTGGCTGGTAACAGCTGTTTTACTGCTGGTAAGACATCTCATTTATTAACTTGTCATCATGTGTCATAAAGTTTAGCAAAATGCTAGACGATTGTGTACTTAAGCTAGGTAATGACCCCATTATTAAAGCTGCCTTCTTTATTTATTTGCTCTTCTGGTGGTTTGTTCCTACCTTTGCTCTATGTGGTGCCTTAGTCACAGGGCACAGAGATGCGCTGCCTTGTAATTATCTCTCTGCTGACTTCCACTCTGCTCTTACAGACATTAAAAGTGCCTCTGCCTGCTGGTTGATGGTGACAGGGATGAGCCGCTGCATCACTTGGCCAGTGCCCAGTGAAGGGGCTGGGATGGCGCTCAGAGAAGTGCTGTATCCTGGGGCTGCATCCTGGCACTGAGTGCTCTGAACAGGGCCATAACACCACCAAAACCTCACCGTGAGAGCCCAGAGTGGGGAAAGCACCACATCCCCGAGGGCAGGAAGCACCCAGGGCAGCAGGGGATTACTGACCTGGCTGGTGGTGATCGCTGTACAAAGCGTTTCTGTTGTGACTGCACACGCCGTGCCAAGCTTCTAATTAAACGCCATGAGATGCACTGCTTGCGCGGAGACAAAAGCAGATCCACACCTTGAAGAAGGAGTTGCCTAGACAGAGGAGAAGCCCACGGTTAGCACAGAGATGCTAATTGCCTTGGGAACTCCCAGAGCTCAGATGTGTGTCTCCCAGGAATGTCTGGGACCCTGTCCGGACACGTCCATGCCCTCTCCCGGGTAGGGTGAGGCTCGGCAGGCACCGGCACCACGGCGTTCCCAGGCAAAGCGAGCTCTGCCCTCTCCCCCTCCTCTCTTACCATCCAAAGCAGCATTTGCTGATGTGCTGTGAGCACAGAGACCCAGTTAAAAGAGGTTAAACACTCAAAACCACCCCATTACCAACTCTCATCTGCGCAAACAGGAGCTGGACCGCAGGAACAGCCGTGTCAGCTCAGACCAGGCAGCATCTGCTCCAAGCCCTGCGGTGAAATGCCAGTGGGAAGATGCAAAATCCATGCCAGCAGGTTGGCTGCCCCGCAGGGGTTAGTTCTTCCCAAACTCTTTTCCTAAATCCAGCCTCACTTCTGCAGTGCTGCCCTTGCTATCCTGCCCCACGCAGCCAGATGCTGCCCTGCACATGCTGCTTTCCCAGAGCTTTGGCTGCTTGGGAAATAAAGGAAGATTTTATGGTGCTCCAAAGGAGTTTTGGTGGCTTGGTGCTGTGTGGGCAACCAGTGACTCAACCAGCAGGTCTCCATGGTTAGCACCAACAAGAGAGACTCCTCTGAAAGCAAATGCTTCGTATTCTGTTTTCCTTTCACGTTCTCCAAGGTCAGCCCATATTAAACCAGAGAGAAATAATTACCAAAAAGGAAAATTAAGAACTATTCCCTGCTACTCCCCACATTCCGTCCTGGCGCTTCTGTGAACGCTGATCAGGGAATTTCATCCATAAATCCATCTCTCACACAGTGAAAGGTTTTATGTTGTAATTAACAAGTGGCTACCGCACAGTAACTACCAATAGGTTAAGATTCAACTTCCAGAGCTGCCCAAGGTACAGGGAGGGGATGTTCTCTGTCCTTTGGAGGTGAGAATTTAGTTTAGAGCCATTCCCCCCATAGTGCACCTTGTCTGCAGGGAAAGAACCACATGGAAAGGAAAGGAAAAGCTGATGAGAGCATAACCCCACCCTGCTCCATGGGCCCGACACCTACACGTCTGTGCACGGCATTAAATACCTGCTTCAAGGGATTAAGGAGGCACTTTGGTAACTCAGAGGCTCTGCACAGGGAGAGTTGCACCCATGAGTTTGCACTGGGAGCTGCTCTGGAGGCCGCAGCATGAGCCAGGGCCAGGGGATGGGGTGATGGGATGGCTTTGGCTCAGAGCAGGAGAGACAAAGGATGAGGTGAAGTGGTTCAGTCCCATCGGGGTGGTTTGGACTCAAGGAATGGTGGTGGTGGGTGACAAAACCCCAGCACCGCCGTGGCCCAGCAGTGAATCTCCCCATTTCCATTTATTAAAATAGCATTTTAATTATAAGGAGATGTTAGCAGTGAAAATGGATGAAATACATTTTACATCCCCCATCGATTTCTGGGGCTATTTACAAATGCAGAGGCATTGATCTCCTCGAAGTGCTGGATGTTTTTGCTTGTTACATACAACACTTGCAGTGAGAAAGTACTTTCGGCAAATAACCCACCAAAACCTGCCACATCCTTCGATCCACAAAGAATGGGGGTCAGTGGCAGCGCTGTCCCCACCACTCCACCTTTGCTCTTTGCTCCCATGTGCCTGCTGATGGGAGGCAGGCAGGTACCACCACCTCTCTGTGTACCCCTATTGGGGTGCTGGACACCCAGTATCCCCCGGCACCATCCCCATCCCTCTGCCATATGGGGATGAGGAAGGAGACCTTAAGTTGTGACTCCCCACTCAGAGGGGACTGGAATTTCCTTGGAATAATCAAGATAATGTTTCATGTGGGATTGAATGTGCTGGGGTTTGTTGCAGCTGGAAGGGAGTGCGGTTGCCAGTCTGGATGGCAGGGAGCAGGAGAGAGGCGAGACCTCAGTGCTGCTATTGCCCATGCCATAGAAACCCTCAGGTGACCCAAAATCCCTGTTTTTCCTTCTTCTCCTACCCCCAGGTCCATTCCCACAGCCCATCTCCACACCTTTGCCAGCCTGAGGGCGTTGGGAAGCCCCTGGCCATAGTGCCCAGCACAATCGAAGGGATGCCCTTTACATGCATGAGACCCAGCCCAGACCCTGCGGACTTTACACTTCGTCACACCAAACTCTGGCTGAAACCACTTAGGAGCTGCCCAAGACCATGCAACCATGGCTGCAACCAGCGCCATGGCAGGGGGTTGCAGAAGGAGTGTGAGGGATGCGTGCAGCCAGAAACACCCCAAATCCCTCTGCATCCACTTCTGTGTAGGTGCCCTGCCACAGTGCCAGCAGACAGTGCGTCAGTCGCTGCTGAGGCCAAACAGGCGGGAGCGGGAGCATGGTGCAAGCTACAGCCGGCGGGTACCTGTAGGCTGGGTGCTTCAAAGAGCACACAGGGCTCCGCTGGTACCCGCCATGCTGGCACTGCCCAGCATCCCCAGGGCTATGCCTGCATCTTGATTCCCCTCCAGCAGGCTGAGTCCAGCCCCACTGAGGAGCTCTTGGTTGGATCAAGACCCTCGTTTTGAGGGGAGCCCAGGTGCCTTGACACCCATCTCCCCATGTGCCAAGCACTTCCAAACACAGCTTCCATTAAAGAGCCAGCGCGGCTGTGGGCTGGGAAGCTGTGTGGTGTGAGGTTTATGGAGATCCTCTCTCTGCTGGTGTCAGCCCTGATTACATCAGTCAAGTCGTGTTACTCGGCTGACGGGTGCTAATGAGAAGTGACAGACGTGACATGGAGCGGGCAGGCTCCAGGAGTGACACTGCAGTCCCAAAGGATGGGTCCCCCCCTTCCCAGGGCTGCTCGGCACCAGCTCGGTCCTATGGCCAGCCGAATGCAGGAGGCTTTGTGGGGCCACTGCTCTGCTCTGTGCCAGGGTCAGCCCTGGGACTGGGGCCCACAGCCATGGTGGACCTGAGCCCATGGGGAGCCGCTGCTTTTCCCATCAGAGCTGAGGACATCCACCCGTGGCCAAGCCAAGGCCTCCCATGGTGGCCAACAACTGGGGACTCCTGCCCAAGAAACCTCAAAGGGGCATGAAGTGGGTGGAGGATGCCAAGGATCCCTCCCCAAAACCCATCCTCCTCCACCCTGCTGAGCCCTCTGAAAGGCTTGGCCTGGAGAGCTGCAATAAAGGCACAGTGGGGAAACAGCACCAAAGCAGCCAAATTCAGCTCAAATTCCTTCCTCGTGGGGGGTTTTGCTCCTCCCTGGGCTGCTTTGCCCCCCAGCCATTGCGGTGCAATGGCGATGCCTCCCCTGCCAGCTCCCGGCTGGAGCAGGACTTGATGGGCTGAAGAGGAAACAGGTTGGGACGCGTTTGAAGTCGCGTTGCTTTGTTGTGATCCCATTGCCTGTAGAGCCAGAGGAAATCTGGCACAGGGATAATCGGTGCTGGGGCGGTGCGGGCACTCATGCACCGAGAGCAGGGAGACGAGGAGGGGTGAATGGGAAAGGAGCAGACTGATGTGCTGCAGGGATGAAGTGATGCTTTCACCCTTTATCCCCCCAATTTGATGCACACTAAGGTCACTGTGGGATGGCTACAAGCCTGGGGACACCTTCCCAGTGTTGGTGGTGATGGGTGATGTCCTTGTCCTTCACAGATCCACACAAGGCTGAAGAAGAACAAGGGCAAAAGCAGCTCATTGAGAAGGTCTTCTACATCCCCAAAACAGGAAAAGAAGGCCAAAAGCAACACTCTCCCATGGCCAAAGAGGATCCCCAGCCAGCACCGCTTTACCTGCACCTTCTCCCATTAGGCAGCTGCCAGTTCTGCCCCAACCCACATACCAGCAGCCAAGGGGGGTTTAATCAGGATCCATCCTCCCCAGCCTTCAAGGTCTGCAGCTATTGACATTTTGTTCTGAGTCAGTATTAACTTCTCATGCCAATAGACAATAAATAGAGAATAATAAACAATGCACAGTTAAATACTGATTTATGATTATTTGCGTTCTTTGCATGAGTTTCTCTCCTGCCTGCAAGGCTCACACGTTCATTAGCACTGAGATACCTGAACAGGAGAGAGGGAGATTTGCTGCAAGGTTCAAAAGGCGTCAGAAAGGGTGTGAGGAGCAAGTCATGGTGGTACTTTCTCCTTGGAGAACACTGGGATCACCTTGGAGCTCTTAAACCATGCTAAAAACATTAAACCAAATGAACCTCACCACTTCTCTATGAGCATTAAAAAGAGCCTGAAACCCAGCATCAAATCAAGTTCACAGGAAGGGGGGTTTACATATACTGAGATTTTGAACCACCTCTGTAAGGCATTAAAAGAAGCTGCTAAGAAGGGTGAAACCAGGTGAGAGGCACTGCCTTTAAGGTGGTGGGATGGAGCCTGTGTCTATCCCATTGCCCCATCCCAGCGTGCAGCGCGGCCGCTTCTTGGGGGTGAGGAGCTTTTCTATTCCCCTTTCCTCCCCTCCCAGCCCCGACGTCAGGATGTTTATAGAACTCCAAATCAATTTGAGGCTGGGAGACGTTCAGCCGGAGCAGCACTGTGCTGATAGGGTCAAAGGCCCGTCGCCAGCACGGATCAGACACCCTGACGTATTAATTCAAGCTGTCAGGACCAATCTGTGTACAAGCACTCGGGGAGGCGCAGGCAGAGCTTCCCAAAAAGCCAGCCTGACGTTTCGCAGGGAATGCTTGCAGCAGCATAACATGGGGTGATGCCCATATAACCCCTACAACACCCCAGTCCAGGGGCTTGGCAGCGGGAATGCTGCTCTTCCCAGTGTCCCTGGCATGGAGGCAGATCTGAGGAGCTGCAGGAAGTACATTTGTTCCTGGGAACGCTTTGATATTTCGCATGTGAAATGTCTGCGTGCTGGAGGAGCTCAGGCATCTGGCAGGAAATTACCATGAATCCTGTTTCTCTTACCAGTCACACACATGCCTCCTCGCTCTTTTCCTTCCCCCGCTTCCTTCTCCCTGCTCACCCTTTGGTTCACCTTCCCCTCTGCCCACACCACAGCCTGATCCAGACCCTAGATATGGTCCCATCATCCCCATCAACCCCTCTTCATAGCACCAATAGTCTTTCAGACTTGTACTAAATCCTCCCTCTGTTTGCTGTGGGGCTGAGCTGCCCGAGAGCACCCCCCTATCCTCTGCTTATCAGACTGGGTTAGAACTGGAAGACCTGAGTTTGAATGGTCTGTCTAATTCAAACTGGGGGGTGTAGGAGAGGTATTTTGGGTGCCAGCCTGGAATCACATCACTATCTTCAGCCTTGGGTACCACCCTTGGTTTGGCCAATTGGAGCGTGCACCCACAGCAGGGCTTCCCCCAGAAGCTGCATCCCTCATGACGAGTACGATGCTGATTTTGGGGCAGGGATACCCAAACACTCTCCCCATCCAGCTGAGCACCAGGGGCCGCGGGTGGGCACCCAGGCAGTATCAGGAGCAAACCTGGGAGAGCTGGCTCCTGCTTCCCTGATCCTGGTTCTCCATAGCAGAGCCACAGGCTCTCCGGCTGGGAATCCTCACCAGTGAGCACTCCTGCTGCTTCCCTGTGTGCTCCCTGCCTGGGGAGCTTGGCTGCATATCAGAGGAGCCGGCTGCCTTCCCGCAATGCTGGAGCTCCAGACTGGATTTTCGTGTTGCCTCCTGCTCGGAGCAGCCCTGCTCCGGAGTTATCGTGTCCATCGGGCTGCCGTCAGCCTGCTCCGTTCCCCCTCAGCACAGCCCCTGCCAAGAGCGTTATGAGTGTATTAAATGATTTTATGAGAGCAAAGCACAGCTCGTGCAGCGTAAACACAGGTGGTGCAGCACACCTTGCTTTGAACTGCAGCCAGGCCAGCGGGAGCCATGCAGGGCCCAACACCCCAGGATTCAGGATGGTTTGGGGGGGATTTGGGGCAAGAACCTGGTTGGGATGTTTCAAAGGGTGAACCCTGAGGCGAGCAGGAGCAGGCAGATGTTGCTGTACCAAGGGGCAGAAGTACCCAATACTGCAGATGCAGCCATGATGGATGGATGCTAGCAGCGTGATGCTCCATAGGCACAGAGTAGGGAGTCCTTGCAGCAATCAGAGCAGCCCATCACCCAAACAGAGCCCCTCTGAAAACAAGTCCTCACTTACAACCAGGACCATAAATGGTTTGGGTTGGAAAGGACCTTCAGATCATCCAGTTCCAACCCTGTGCCATGGTCAGGGACACCTCACACTAGACCATGCCACCCAAGGCTCTGTCCGACCTGGCCTTGAACACTGCCAGGGATGGAGCAGGGATGACAGAACTACCTGCAGAACGGGCAGCCCTCAGCCCTGGTTGGGCTGACACAGAGCACAGGCTCCCTTTCTCCCCTTCTTGCTTTCATAGGTTTCATTTTGGCCTTGATTCCAGCAAGTTTACTGACAGATTACTTAATTTTAACTCAATGGCTTTCCTGTCTTGTGGGAGGCATATTTCTAAGTATCAGATTTATCAAAAGGCCCATGCAAAAACAAGGGCCAGAATTACTCTTTTGATGGTTCCCCCAGTAACTACAACCACAATAAATTTCTCAGGCAAGACAACTTGACCAGGGACCTTTTGTGCTGGGGTTTGGGAGCAGGGTCCAGGATCTGGAGGCCCCCCCCCTTCAAGCCTGGCTGTGCTCCCCTGCATCCTACCCCAACACATCTGGTCTCGCTTGTGAGGCGGGTCTTCCAGGTCCCAGGGGTGACATATTTCTCCCTGCCTATAACTCTAAATCAGAGCAGCATTTCAATAAATCACAGTGAACACTTATTTATTGGACATAGTTTTGGGGCTCTTAAAGCACGGAAAATAAATTTAATGGAGCGTTTGGAGCATTTCTCCAATCTTTTGAGGGATTACTTGGGGAATTTGTCAACGGAGCCAAGCACAGCAGCTTGATCCAGAGAGATGGGAAAGAAATTATGGGAGATACTCTACAAAGGCCCAGGTGTACCCTAAATCACATCAAAAAAAGATTAATGTCAGAGGATTGCTTGCCAGCAGAGTTGATTGGCAGCGCTGCAGTTTATTTAATAAACTATCATTTTAGCCAGAGGGTGACTTTAATCTGAATTCCATTTTCTTGTTTTGGCATACGCCATGCCAAGCGATTTATTGAATACTGGAGCAGGCTTCTTAACCTCAAACACCGACAGAGAAAAAGGAGGAAAAGCTTTGAGAGCCCCTGGAAAACCTTGAGACAGCAAAAGCTGCTCTGCTAAGAAGGCAGGAGCTCCGCTCGTTGCTTTCTTTGGGAAGAGGTGCGAGCAGGAATTGGTTGTTGAAACCCTCATCTGAAGTGCAGGGGTTGACAGCGCAGGATATAGGCTGGAAGTCAGGCCAGCTTTGAATCCCAACACCGGGATGGACAAGGGATGGATGCAAAGAAACGCAGTCACCAGAGGTCTTTGTAAACCAGAGGGATGCAGGGAGAAGCAAGCACATCCCTGTGGATCCCCTGAGCTTTGCTGGAGCCGGCCCTTGGAAAGCCAGTGTTGGGCAGCACAGACCTGGTCCCAGACACACGGGAGCTTGGTGGGCAGAGAGAAGCCCCTTGGTATCCCTTGTGTGCAGACAGGGGAATCAGCCAGCACCCAGCATGTGTGTTTGGTCCTTGAACACCCACCTCCATGAAGAACCATGGCAGAGCACAGCCAGCATCAGAGACCTGCCCTCTGGCCCCAATTCTCTTCTGCTTCCTGAAGGGATGAAGGATTAGCCAAAGCTATAAGAAACCTTGCAAAGGTTTTAGAAATACCCTGGCTAATGGGAGAAGAGCCCCCCCCAGCCTACCCTGGCCATGCCATGCCCTGCCTGCACCAGCACAGCCAGCCCTGCTTTAAGATGGACAGACAGACAGCAAGGCCCAGACTAGGGGCTGGTTCACAAGAGCCAGGGGCCCACTGACCCGCAGGGCTCTTAATGTGTTTGTGCAAACAGACAAAGAAATCCCAACTAATAATAACCCTCGTTCCAAGATTATGATTGAGTTTTTCCCCCTGTTCTGCTTGATATTCCTGCCAAAGAAAGAAAAATCCGTGCTGAAGTCTAGCAGGAAATCCAATAAAATTTCTTCAAAAGATGGGTCTGACATTGAAAAATAGCAAAATTATAAGAGTAGGCCTCAGAAAAAGAAAAGGGGAGAGTTATTATATCTGGCACCTACCGAGGGCCCAAAGCTCCCTCTCCAAATGAGCCATCACAGATTGAAAGTGTTTAGCTTCCCGTTGATTAAACACGGTGAAGGACCCGCGGCGTGCCAAGCCTTGGGGATCCAAAGTTTGTTTTCAGTCAGAATGTGTTTTCAGTCAATGGAAAAAATGGCTGGGCTGTGCCGGGGTATGTAACTGAGAAGCCTCAGGTTTGGAGTGAGTAATGATGGCCATGCAGAAGCACGGGGGGTTGTTAATCATTCGACCCCAGCCTCTGTAATTCAACTCAGCAACTTGCGCCGCTTTGGAAACCTCTTTCTTCCCCTTGTTCTTTTTAATACATAAAAATCCAAGCAGTTTTCATCCTTTTTCTTGTTAATTTCCCCCCCCCCCCCCCCGCACACAAAGGGAGAACATTGTCTCCTTGTGCCATTATTATCTCCCTTTTCTTTCTCTCAAGGTACCCCCAAGCAGCACCAGGTCTGCGGCACCACACCAGGCTGCTTCCTCATCAGTGGGTTGGATGCTCCTGCCTCAGTTGTAAAATGGGATTGATAAGAGCAATGGTTCGTCAAGGCTAACCCAGGAGGGACCTAAGGCTTTGGGGACACATTCCCTGCCCAGGAACCATTGGCAAAGGTCTGGTGGAAGTGGCTCACCTGGAGACAGAACAGAGGAGGCCATGGAAAACACCCCATTGGGAACACCCCTGGCTTTTTACTTTGGCAGAGGAGGAACCATTTCATTGCTAGGCTGCGTGCCCAGCTTCGAGTTATGCTCATAACCTGTGAGCAAGCAGCACATGGAGCACATCTGACACCCCCAGCATCTCACAGCATCACACAGCCTGGTGCGGGGCAGCAAGGGACCAGGCAGCGTGCTGCTTACCTGGGTTTGCAGGCGGCCTCAGGCGCTGGCACATACCTGGGTCCCCCCAGGACATGCAGCAGCTCTTCCTGGCCATGGGGCTGCCCAAAAGGGCAAACACCCTCCTTTCATAGGGAAAATTCAGGCAGATGGCAAAGATCAAACCCCAGAGCCCAAGGGGTGGGAGGGATGAGCTCCAGGCTGAGCCCTGAGTTCAGTGCTGGGTCAAGAGGTTGTGGAGGGACCAAGGGGACACAGATGGGGTGGCTGCAGGGATGCAGCTCACACAGCACCTCATGCACAAGGAGCCATATCAATGGCCCTACAAGCCCCTCCCTTGGTCCCCTCTCACAGCCCACTTCCACCCACCCCTTTCTCACCCCCTGACTTCATTCATTAACTGGGTTTGCCGGGCTGCTTCTCATTAGATAGCCAACAAATTCCAGGAAGACAGGACACCCACTGGGCCTAAATGAAATTAGAGAACAGAGCGCTGCTACAAGTGGTTTAATTCAAATTACAGCAAGATATTATCGCCAACTGCAAGTGCTCAGAATCATGAGTCAGACCCCCACAAGGAATGAGACGGGCTTAGAAGAATCATGACTTGTTAAGTGTATAATTAACTTTGGGGTGATTTTTATTTACCTTCTAGTTTTTAGCCTTCAGGAGTCAAATTTTTGAGCTTGCCTCAGTGAGGGTTGGGAACAGCTTAAAATGAAAGAGGGGAGGAAGGAAAAAAAAACCCAAAGAGAAGAGGAATGCACCCACATTCCTGTGATGCCAGGAGGTGGGGATTTAAAACGACATCACACAGCACAGGGGTTGTGATAACCATCCCTGAGCTGGGGGCTGTGGATATTGCCTGCCCAGGACCCCTACAGCAAGGCACAGTGAGATGGGAAGGATGGAAAGCCCCATAACTATTGGGGTATAGAAGCATCCCCACGTCTCTCCCCCAGCCCACGTACTGAGATGCTTCGTTTTCCCAAGAGGAGGCACAAAGGGAAGCACAAAGAGATTCTACACATGAGCTGCAGACGTCCTGAGCAAGCATCCAACAGTTGCCTGTGCTTGCTCCCCACAGACCTCTGCAGCTTCATCTTCCTCCTGGCTTCCCATGCTGAGCCCACACTGCCAGGGGCTCCAGGTCTATAGGTAGTGGGTGAAATAGTTTCCTCCACCTCCTCAAACAACATAAATCAGAAGAGCTGGGATGGAGTCAGTGCAAATTCAACTGAACTGAGAACCTGCCCTACCTGCAGGAGACCTGGGGTGAGCCCCACCTCACACCAGCATCAGCAAGCACTGTGCTAACAACAGCACCTGCTCCACCTCTTTCTGGGGCAGGAGGGTTTTTGCTTGGAGCCAGATGTGCACAGGACACCACTGAAAGGGCACAACCTCATGAGATGCTCCAAAGGGCACACAACAGTGGGCAGGGAATGCTTGGGGAGCCCAACCAAGGCCACTGCGTGATCACAACCCCACCAAGGACACAAGAGGACACAGCCAAGCAGTTTTCTGGGCACAGGATGAGTTTATCAGCATCATCAAACCACTCACACAGCCCCAGAGCAATCACCCTCAGTTGATTCTTGTGGAGCTGCACTGGCCAGCCCTCCTCTGCCCCATGCCTCTGGGTTGTGTCTTGCCCTGTTTCCACTGAACAGATAGTACCCTGCTATCTTTCATTGAAACATCATGTCCAATTTCTCCCTTGATTAAACCCATATTTTGCTTGGCTATAAGTCAAATAAAAGAGGGCCGCACTCAAGTGAACTAATCTCAGTTTACTTGCCAGTAGGTAATTTGATAGACAATTTGGCAGGCATCCACTCTAGAATTAAGCAAACCTGAGCAATAAAGATGTAGGAAAACAATCTTGAAAAGCCATAACGAGATGTCTAGTTTCATTCAATAGCAACTTGTTCCACTTATGTTTCTGCTGACACTCAGGACCACGGTGGCTGCCAGCACCCGGCCAGCGAGGGCACGCATGGCTGGACCTCCATCAGCCAGCAAGTGCAAGCAGTGCTCCAAGCTCTCCTGATGTGGTCCTCAGTGGAGATCAGCTTTGGTTTTGCAGGCCAAGCTCTGGGTAGGAGGATGCTGAAGAACCCTCCAGCCCTGCCCTGGAGCAGCAGTAATGCTGGTGATGCTGAGCTCCCATTTATGGCCTCTGCCTCCCCATCACCACCTGAGCACAGTCACCGGCAGCACCCACCTCCCACCCTGCTATTGTGATGAAGACAACAGAAAGTCTGTGGACAAGACCTGGGGCTTATTCCTTTGGGCAAATGACGCTGCGATTTGGGCCACGGTAGTGCCAGAACCATCATGGGTCTGGTGCCCTATGATGGAGATGGTGCATGGGTCCGGGTGGGTGCTCTGGGGTGATGGCCAGAGCAAAGGGGCTGTCAGACTGCTGCGGCACAGCTCCATCCCTCTTAATGCCATTATGTATTGCTGGTATTAATCATGCCACTAGGTAAGCATTATGGCACTTTTATGGTAGCTTTGAAGCTAATCTGTCACTAATGCCTTCTGGATTATCATGATTTCTTACAGTTGTGATTCATTAACTCAGATGCCTAATAGAATTAGTATTAAACATCTTCCATAGATTTCTGCCTCAACATGTTGAGGTTTTGAAAGCCTTTTCAATATTTCATTGTGTTGTGTTAAATGGCATGTCACACACATTGTGTGGTCCCGGAGAACCTGGCACAGCCAGAGCTGCAGCAGGAGAGGGGGCCAAAGGGGTGGATGGAGGGACACAAGGTGCCACCAGCTCTTGGGGATCATTGCAAGGGGTCTGCAGACCACCAATGCTGGGGCATGAGGGGTGGGAGAGGTTTCCAGCTCTCACCTCCATCCGTGCGAGCCCAGTGCTGAGTAATGGAGCTAGTAGAGAAGAGGTTAATCTGCTTTGAGGATAGAAAGTGCAGTGCAGATATTAAATATGATTGTGATTATTACCTGGCCCTGGAGGAATCCTTTCCCTAGACAGTGCGAAGCGGTTCCTAGTAGGACTATTATTCCTAATAATCAATATTAATTTTCAAAGCGTTCTCCAGGGCTTGGAATTATTTTCTTGTTTAGGATAAGATCTGGCTCTTGAAGCAGGCTAAAAAGAGGTATTATTACTGTGATTATTATTAGTATTATCATTATTATCTTGGGTTTTAAAAGAAAACCCACCTTATTTAGATAAGCATCTCTCCCCAGCAGCAGGTTGTGGAGCTCGCAGACCTTTATCTGGCTACTTCAATCTGTGTGTGGTGGGTAACAACGTTTTACAGTTATTATTATTAATAATGTAAGGCCAAGACCAGAACAACACTGCATTAGGCTGCGTGCGTGTGTGCGAGCAGGAGGAACCTGCACCATGCTGCTGGCTGGGTTTTCCAGCTTTCTCTTAAGACAGGAGGCCCACTTTCCAAGGAGCTTTGCAGGGATTTGGTGGTGCAGCCCCAGCCCCTGGCAGGCAGCAGCAGGCAGGGTGGGAGGATGCTCCTGGTGGGAACTGGGAAGAGCCTGGACTTCTGGATGCCACTGGGATTCCTCTGGTTTGGGGAAGAAACGCTGCTTTCAGCAAGGCTCCTGTGGAAAGGAAAAGGTCAGGTTTGGGGCAGGGGGTTGAGTGATCGCCTGTGAGCAGGGAGAGGGGGTGCAGGGAAGGTGGTTTGTCCCGCTGCCAGAGTCAACCTGCACTGGTGACTGAAGCCCGTGTCCTGCCCTGCAGCACTGCCATCAATCACAGCCAGCACTGACAGCCCGCTTGTTAACCGGCCCCGCTTCAAACCAAGTTCAAAAGCAAAGGGCAGCTCCCTGCGACAGTGACCCACAGCTGAGCACCCCGGGCTGCACCAGCAAGGGGACACCCATCCCTCCAGCCACTGAGGGTCCCTCCATGGGGACAAGCCATGGGGTGAGGCAGCGATTTGCCATGGGAATGATGGATCTCCCAGCTGCGAGCGGCTGCTCAGTGAAACACTGTGATTTCTTTTTGCCTTTCTTTTATGCTCCCCCCTGTGTGAGTGAAATAATGCACACATTCAAGGGGAAAAGAAAAACCTTAAAACTTCTGCTTCATGTGACGTGTCTAAAATGTGCTTTTAACCCCCCCTAACTCCCCGCCCCCCCAGTTTTTGGTTACAGAAACAGTTTGATTCTCCCTTGGCTTGCTTTTATGCAACCCTGAAAAACATCAAAGCCAAGCGTTGCTGGAGAGAAGCATTTCCTTTGCCTTCTCATCAAAATGCCACTATTGATGTCACTGCAAGAGGAGAACCTCGGGAAGGGGGCTTGAGAGGAGCCTTTAGCACGAGGGGGTTCCTCCGGGTCCCACCACTGCTGCGAGCCCAACACTTGTGCAAATACTCGCGATGCTTTTTAGCCAATTCTCCTCGTTTAGGAGGAGGGAAAATGAATGGGAAGCTGCAGAACTGGAACAAACGCACCCAAAACTTCATGGAAGGCAAATCCCGCGGGAAAGGCTCCCCTGCCAGGCTGTGGCTTTGCGGTAGCTGGAGAAGAAAGGGACGGCAAAGCATGGCTGGGGCCAAGCAGCTCCGGCTGCCCCGAGCTGCTCACTGCAGCCTTTGTTTTAAGGAGTGAAAGGGGCGGTCATGGGACAGCAGTCAGGCGAGGGAGGCGAGGGGAAAGCTGTAATTAGGGTAACTTGAAGGCAGGCTTTAACCAACAGCCGCGGGAGGCCCGGTTTGATCTCCTTGTGGGATAGACCCTGTGATTAATCGTGGCCCTGTCGAGGGGGATGGACACCTGCCTGTCACATGCTTTGATTCCCGGTGCGGGCTTTGATCTGGCTGGGCTCTGTGGGAGGGTGTTGGAGCAATCTGTGCACACAGGTCACTTTTATGCATCCCACAGGGGGTCTGCAGGGACGGGGTCATGCAGGAAGGGGCTGACAGGAGTTCGTCCGAAGGGGAAAGTTCATCCCTGATGCAGGGGTTAGGGGGGCACCAGGGGGTTGCTGTGGTCCTGGGGCAGAAGCATCCGTGGGAGCAGTGGGGATGCTTGGCATTGCCACTGCAGTGGAGTGGAGCGGGCTCCTAAGGAGGTCACCCTGTCCCCCTCGACCTGCTCCAGCGCAGCCCAAAGGGCTGTTGGTGGGGTTGCACTGTGAGATGCACCCAAGGTGCAGCAGCATTGCAAAGCATCCTCCATGGGGACGAGGACCCTGGTCACCAGCCCTTCCCAGCAGGGCTTCCAACCCAAAGTCACCATTCAACAGGGAATTAGGTCCCAGCTTGCCCCTGTGGGGACCCTCGGGCAGCACCCCGTGGACACCACAGGTTCTGGCACAGGGCCCCATCCTGGGTTTATTCTCAGCCCTGACATTTGTGCCAAGCAGGCAGAGCAGGAGGGGTTCCTGCACGGTGGGAAAGA
Organism: Ara ararauna; assembly: GCA_028858755.1. Classification (NCBI taxonomy): domain Eukaryota; kingdom Metazoa; phylum Chordata; class Aves; order Psittaciformes; family Psittacidae; genus Ara; species Ara ararauna. The sequence goes on from CM054390.1 coordinate 7,681,865, forward strand.
GGATCCCGACATCTCCGCTTTCAGCCTGACCTTGGAACTGGAGCAGGGAGGTGACACTTCCCCCCCACCCCGGGGCCCTGGATCACACTGCTGGTGTGGGGGGAATGCAGTGGGAAAGCCTGGCACACCCCAGGCGGGAACAAGCAGTGCTGGGATCTGCAGTGAGAGCAGGCACAGTCAGGATGATGCTGGGCACAGGGCAGCAGCTGCAGGGCTGCCCATGGGATGCTGGGTAAAGGGGGATATATCCCTGCTGGCTTCAGGGGCTTTGGGCACCTCTCTGGATGTTATTTCCTTTACTAGAGATACAGGGGGTTCTAAGTCAGTAGACGGTTGGACCCATAGAAGCAGCAGATGTCCTGATTTTGGGGAGAAAAAAGGTCTAATGTGCTAAAGCCAAGTATGGGAAAGCCTTTCCCTTTACTGCATGGACCTAACACAAACCAATTTCCAAAAGCCCCCGGACAAGCCCAGTAAGTCTGTAACGTGGTGTCCTGTTTCCTAATCTCTTCAGTAAGGAAGCAGTGTGTTGAATTTAAAATATCCCTCTGGTAAATGCTAACTATTTAAAGAGTGCGAGGGTCTTAGAAATGCAAAACAAAGATTTGTTGATTAAAAACACATGGTTTGTTCTGGAGGCATGAGTAGCCAGGAAAATCAGTTCTGACAGGATTTTGGCTTTTTCAATCCCACAAGACATGATGGTGATTTATTATAGTGATGTCAGCTGTGGTTGAAAAAAGTTCCCTCTGTTGTCTTAATAAAAGAGCTTTACCTTGAAATCATTAAACTCTCAGCCTGTTTATTTGAAGCGATGACTGGGAATGTGAATGGTCCCCTCTAAATCACCCGGCCCTTCGCTGGAACATATGCCCGCACATGAGGTGCGGTGACAGCCTGGAGCTTGCCTTGCTAATGCGAGTCGTGTGATGGATATGATGAGCGTGGCTTTGAAACCTGGAGGGGAGATAAGCACACAGGCAAGGAGGGGAGCCCCCACGTTACAAAGGGAATTAGAAAGACAACAGGGTCTATCTGTCTTCTTCTGCCATCCACACAGATGTGCAGAGCTGTTGTCTGCAAGGATCGGCTCACTGCCCCTATGCAAAGATCACAAATTACCCCTCTCTGCTCCCTGCAAAGATCATAGAACCATAGGATGGTTTGGGTTGGAAGGGACCTAAAGCTCATCTTCAGAATGAAGCTGCGGCTGCCCCATCCCTGGCAGTGTTCAAGGCCAGGTTGGACAGGACTTGGAGCAAGGTGTCCCTGGGTTGGAACTGGATGAGCTTTAAGCTCCTTTCAACTCAAAGCAGTCTGGGATTCCATGCTTAACGTGCTCTGCTTTGTCCTAAGGAGTAGGGTGCAGCAGCATCCGTGCTATGATCCCAGGGTGTTAAACTGCAGACACGTTAGAATAAAATGCCCAGCTGGATATCAACTCCAGTGTCAGCTGCAAGGTGTTAGTGGGAAAGAGGAAACCTTTCCCTTACCAGGGTGCCACATGAGGTGGACAGGATATAGAGTGATGGAAGTGTAATAGGAACAACGTGGAGGCTCAGCCTGCCGTCCCTCATCCAGCTTATCAGGTTAGCTGAGCTCAGCAAATCACATCAGGCAACAGGGACGGGCGTCCCTGCTCTGCCAGGCTCTACAACCCTCCCAGGATCACCCCTATGGCAAAGCACCATTCCCAGCAGAGCTGCGGGATCGCCTGCAGCCCAGCCCTGTTCCCTGGGATCTGGCAGCAGTTAAGCACTGAGCAATATTTACTTTTTGGGTAAACAGTCATAATCTCCCTAACCAGAGTTTATCACAAAGCAGCGACTTAAATTCCTCTTGGATAAGCCCCGCGTGTTGTGGTTTTCTGAGTAAGAGGTTTTCCGATGCCATTCAATGCAAATGGGAAGCTCCAGGCCTCAGAGGGATGAAGGTTGGAGCTGACCCGAGGGGTTCAGGTCCCCCTGCTCCAGAACCTGCTCAAACCAGGGCTGAGCTGCAGTGATGGAGGCGGGCAGGATCAGAGCCCCTCTATTCAGTCTTCATTGCAACAGAGCCCTCAAAGCAGGAATTCCATCAGAAATAATACAGATGTTGAAAAGAAGAACAACAAAAAAAAAAAACATTTTTGTGGGATATTGAAGCTAAAATCCCAGAATATGGAGGCTGGGAGAGCACAAACTGTGACCCCACTGAAGTACATGGGAATGCTACCCGAGATCCTCCCATCTCACGTATTATCTGCCTTAGCTTTCCCATCAGCAGGACGGTTTCTGTGTGACTTTGAAGCTGAGCACAGCTCCCATCCAGCCTGTTAGACAATTAACCAAGCTGCCGCCATGGCTTGCTTCTGCAGCTCTACAGCCACAGGAAAACACATTATTGACCAGGTCTCCATGGAAGCACATCTCTAAATACAACTTGTTGGAAGTGACGAATAGCCCAGGATGATCCCAATGTGGATGTTAATGTGCTGGGAGAGATGAGGTTTCAGAGACCAATCAGAGATTCAGGTGGTCAGGGTGATGAGGAGAGGGTTTTACTGGTTCCACAGCGATTGCTTCATCCCATGGGAATGCCATTGTGCAGAATGGTGACTTCTGTAGGAGCAGGACTGACAGGGGCTCATCCAAGACCTCCCTGTGCTTGGAAGCCTCAACCTGGGTTTGCAGTCAGGATTTTGGGCTTGGGGCTGATGGGCAGGAGCCGTATGGGAGAGCTCCAAGTCCCGAGCACCCCATGTTCCCGGCTTTCCTGCAGTATTTGATCTGGGAGCAGCGAGTGGCTGCTTTGGGAAGCGGCAGCTGTCCTCGCCTGCTCCACCCTGAGTTATGGGGCTCGGCCGTCCCCACCGTGCCCTTTCCTCCCTGCAGCTGCTCCTGGTCTGCAAACATTCCCTGCTCCAGGAATGGTCCGGAGGGGCCCCTGGGTGCTGATGGGCAGCAGGCACTTGGCCAGGGTTGAGGCTGAGGTGTTCAGGGGGTTGAGGTCAGCAGAACATCGTCCATGGGGTCTCTGTTGGCAGCAGCCCTGGGTGAGAACCATGGGTATAAGAGCAAGCCCTGGGTGATACGACCTGTGTGCAACGACTCTACCAACCCTGCTGCCTTGACAACAAAGCCACTGTGCTCCTCCACATGGAAACTGGTGCTGGTCCATGTGTTCATCTCTGCTGTGTGCTGCCTTCATGCCACGGGGCAGGGCACTGCACCCTGCACAGCCTTAAGTCCACTGGTAGAAGCAATGTTCGGCTTTCATAGCATCCATATGTGACTGAGGGCCAGAAACTGGGGTCCATAAACACCCTGTCCCTGTGTGGATCCCTCTGTGCCTGGGCCCCGGTGCTGACTGGACTTCAGGGCTGGCACCTTTCCATACCACTGCCTGTCTCATCAGGGCCCCCAGGACTCAGAAGTGCTGGTTGTGATTAAACCTCACAAGCTGAGGACCTGCAGGAAGCCTGGCCAGCACTTGAAGCAGGATTTAAACGTGCTTTGGCAGGCTACAGACCCACACATGGGTCTGCCCAGCGCTGTGATGAAGGGCAGCTTTGCTTTATGTGCAGAGCTCAGGGGCGAGCCCACACCAGATCAAGGCACTGGCAGCCCTCCCCTCTCTCTGTGCAGAGCCAGCACATCCTCACTGGTGGGGCAGCAATATTACAGGCTGAGGAGGATGCAGAGAGCCTCTCAGTAGATGGGATTCAAGGGGAAAGAGCTAACGCTCCAGTCCCCCTGTAATGAAAGGAGATGGGCAAGTCATAACCAAACTGGCTGCCATAAATCATCAGCTTGGAGGTTTTGTCCAGTCGTTAGATACACCTGAAGACATGCTCAGTGCTGCAGACGTGGCTATGGGAGCTCTGTGTGACTTTCACATCAATCTCCTTCCAACAGGCAGAATGAACTGGCTGCTCAAGTCTGTGCCTCAGACAGGAGAGCCAATAAATAGGAAAGTCAGCATCTCCTTCCCTTGCTGTGCTTGGATGCTTTTCCAACCTCCTCTTCAAACACCCAGCCCCCTTTGGAGCTGCTCATCCATGGGGTCACAGCCCCTGGGTCTGAGGTGGGGGAATGGGAGGGGGTTTGTGTCTCCTTCCCCGCAGGGAATCCCATGCTCTGCTCCCGACGCCATTCCCTGGCTGTGGGATTTTGCAGCCTCCTGGGGAAATGAACCACAAACTGGGGAAGAAGCTGAGCAGAGCCCTTAGGAAGTCTCAGGTTTGTAGCCGGGAGACACGGCTGGGGTGTCCCTGTGTCCCTGGCTCTTGGTGCACACCGAGAACCAGCAGCAGAGAGAAAACAGACGAGAACACCAGCAAGAAAAGGAGGTTGGTGACACATTGCTCTGGGCTCAGGCTGGGGAGGAGCTTTCATCCAGAGGGATTCATAGCTGGATCCAGCAGGCTGGCACCAAACCCATGGCCTCATGAGCATCCACAGCAGCACATCCCCCATTGCCATAACCCTAGCGAGGTACCAGCAGCACCCAGACCCCGAGTCCCATCCCTGGGGCTGATGTGGCACATGGGAGCAGGAGGGTCGCTCCCTCCCTTGCGCGTCTATGAGCAAATTAAGAATGAAATAAATAAATGTGCTAGTTTACAAATAGAACTGTTACTTGTTACTCACAGTATTAACAGTCGCCTTTTATATTCTCCCCCCCCCTTCTTTTTTTTTCCAAGGCTGTGAAAGACGTTTGTTTCAGTTGCCAACATCTCTACAGAACTAATGTGGGTGGATTGTGACAGATATAATTTCTCCATCCTACAGTTTCATCAACTTGAGTTCTGTTAAACTCTACCCGCTGGGCTTCGCTCCTTTTCAAGTTTCCGCTTTGACAGGTAGATTTATTAGTCTTGAAATTTGTACAAATCAGATGTCACTCGTGGCAACTTGTCAAGATGTCAGTCTGCCGAGGGAGGCATGAAAGGATTTTCTGGAGAGAGACGGGAGGCAGGCTTGAAAGAGCCTGAGCAGAGCACAAGAAAGGAGCGGGGAGGGATCGCAGCCTCCTTGATCTGGGGGGTTTGGCTTTATTAAATATCTAGCGCCATACAGCGGGAGATGCTGCTGGATCCTGCCCGCCAAGGCATCAAGGCTGTCAACATCCACTGATGGCTCCCAGCTCGCGCCGAGCAGCTTGTTATGTATATTTAGGGCACGGCTGAGGCATGGGGAGAGGAAAGTTCAGCTCGGTTTTTAACGCTGGGCTGTTTGAAGTGTTCCATTAGCGCTCTAACAAGCCAGGAGCCGTGCCGCCGAGGCGATGCCTTCCAAGGGCTCGAGCCAGGGAGAGGAGCAGGGACCCTGCCACCGGTTACGTCCTGATCCCCACAAGCATCCCTCCCCTCTCCACAGCGTACACCATCCGGATAGAGCCTTTTATCCATCTGGAGGCAATGGAAGCCCAGCAGAAGAGTCCATGAGCTGCCTCACACCAAGCAACGCTGTTTATCCGCTTCTATTTCCTTATGGCATCAGCAGGTTGCTTGTGCAAGCTGCTGCGTCAGTATCACTCCTGGCCAGGGGGGTATCCTTACAATTTCCCTCTGGCTGTCCTCCGTGGGAGCTCATTGTGTTCGATCACTGCACTCAGCAGCAATCCCACATGCGTGTGCATGGATACGCATGGCTTAACCAGCCCTGGAAAGCTGTAACTGAAGGAACTGACCTTGCCAACCACTTGTGCTCTCACTGATGAAGGCAGGAGCGAATGTGAAGCACGCTTGCAAAGGACCATGTGCTGGAAAGGGTTAAAAGATGGCACCCATCTCCTTGAAAAGACCGACCCACCAAGTTATTCCACGGAATAAATTTGGGGTTGTTGAAATGAAAATCTAAAGTCTCTCAAAAAAGCCATTTCAAAAACATTATTTTGATATCAGTTCCAAGGAGAATGGGAAAATCTCCACCAAAATCAACATTTTCTTTACATGAATATTTACACTTTGTTTGAGGAATCTGTGCTGGCTGAGCAGGCTCGTGGGGAAGTTTGTTTGATGGGTGATGTCGCTGCCCCGGTGACGTGGGGACCCGGCTACTGCTGGCAACAGAGCAGGGCAATTCCCTAATGTGCCTGTCCAAAGCCATAAAAAGGGGCAGAAGAAGTCCTGTCCTGTTCCCCTGGCTCCTCTGGAGTTGATCTCTCAGCTTGGAAAGCTCCCAGCGAAGACAACCTTGCTGCAGGCTGGCAGGGCCTGTGCGGAGATGCTCAGATGTACCTGCGCATCCCGGGATTTTCCTGCACCTCTCCATCATATCCCATCCATCTGGCACGAAGATGCTGCCCCAACCCAGGGCCTGGAATAAGAAAAGGTTTTCTCATCACCAGGATCCAAAAAAACCTCATTTTCCTTTCCCGTATCAAGCAGAGCCCAAGCAGCACCATACTCATGGAATTCCCCTCCTTAGTCCAGAGCTGCTCCCAGAGCTTCATTCCAATCCCAACCTTTACACCTCACCTTATTACACACTACACACATCGGATTGAGCTGTGAAAGCAGAAGTGATTTAGAACTGAAAACGGGTCCCTGGGTTCCAAAGCTCCCATCCTCAACCAGGGGTTTCACCCTCCCACCCCTTGTGCCTGCGATGGGGATGAGGCCACATGCTAAGAGAGAAAAATTAAGCAGAGAGGCTTTGCTTTATTCATTGGTACCTAAATGTCCCCTTTCTCGAGCAGCTCAGAGTGATCATCGCATGAAAAGAGAAGGGGAAAACCAACTTCACACGGGAGGATTTGCTTTAGAAGAAATCACTTTCTGTCACATCCAGCCTTGATTCCCTTTCATGTGGCAGCTTGCTTCCCACAGTAGGGAAGGGATAGGAGGGCTCAGCCCATGTCTCGGCCACATCAGGTGGCAAAACATACCCTGTGCTGGGGCAGAGCAGGGCAGGAGGGGACCTGCAACAAACTGGGCTTTTCCATGTGCTGCGGGTGTCTGCAAAGCGATTTCAACGCAGGGAAAAGGAGAGGAGAGGGAATGAAGAGGGGGGGAAAGAAATGCCTGGCATGAGTTCAGAAAGCTCTCCAGCTCACACATCTGGTTCTTATATTTCAAAGTTAATTAGTCATATTGAAGCTGTCTGAAGATAAATTTATCATCCAGAAAAAACACAAACAGTTTGAGAAATGAAAGGAAGGGAGGTGACACGGCTTGACATTTAAATAAATCATTTTAACATGATTAAAAAACTTGTCCTCCCTGACACCCGGAGCCGGATACTTTGTAAAGACTTTCTGACAAAGACAAGTCCCTGTTTGGTACACAAAGCCCCTGCCATTCAATTACACAGACTAATCTTTGGCCAATTACTTCTCTGAGTGACTACCGGAGGATAGGATGCGAGGCACATGGCTGAAGCAGCCAAAAGGGGGGGGTCAGGCATGGTCTGTCCCGCACGTCGGAGCTCAGCTGGATGTGATGGGGATAGAAACAGGGAAGAGGCAAAACCAATGGCACAAAGCAGCACCCCAGTGAGCCCCATTGGGCTTGGGGTGCATTGCTGCCTTGCCATGCGCATTCCCCCATCCCTCTGTGGTGACCTGCAAGTTTTCCCCTATTAGCATCTTGGATAATGCGATACCCTCATCTCAACTAATGATGTCCACAGCTTTGCTGATGGGATAACAAGAGGCACTGGTTCTGCTGCAGAAGTCTCATCACCTCTGTAATTGCCACCCGAGCACGTTAGTGATCTGTCAGTGCATGTTCCCATTAACACCACGCAGAAGTCTTATTAGATCAGTGGCTTTAGCTCTATGTCCATATTATCAAATTTCCTTCTCACTACCGTGAGTGATAGAAGGTTTGTGATTAAATGAAACACTCGCCCTGAACATCAACAAGAAAAGCAGCCCCATGTGTCTGCTTGACAATATGTCTATAAGCTAAACATCAATCAATATTAGGGCAAATCAGCATATCAGATGACCCAGAGGAAGAGCTCAGATGGTTTTCATTCCAATTCACCTGTTTTGTCAGATGCTTTCAAGGGATATATAAGTTTCACCAATCCTGGCTGAATTACTGATACTTTCTATTTCCCTGGTCCAGCCCCATCCCTAGGGAATCACTCAGGATTTCTTTCTGTGATCAGATCCAGCCCATTGCCTTCCTGCCATGGCTTAGGGAAGGTTTGCAGAGGTCTTGGAGCTTCTCAGTCTGATAGAAAAGGTGTAAAATGGGGATCACGGCGCGCTCCCTACCCCACACAGGAGCAGGGATGCACTGGGGACAGACAGGGAGATGGCACTGCACTGAAAGCCATCCGCCTGCTTGGAGCCGAGGGAGTTCAAGAAGGTGGGAAGAATCACATCATGTAACAAGAAAAGAGCTCTCCTGGGCTTGAAGGAAGCCAAGTGACATAAGAAAGCATGGAATAAAGATAAATAGATGAGAAAGTGACGCTTAATGGAGAAAAATGAATATTCAAGTTGTTTGCAGGGAAGAATATTTGACTTCGGTGCTAGTTACACTTACAAGGTTTAGACGTTTTCTCCCTGTCAAAGCCTTCACCGTAACTGTCCAAAAGTTCCTTGATTATTTCCAGCAAAACTGTCAGCTGCCTTTGAAGTATCAGAACACTCTCATCACATCTTATTAAATAGTAAACATCATTTGCAAAGCGTGCAGGAGATGCAGGCACCGCGGCAAGCAGCTCGTCAAAGTGGGTCGCTGGGGTGTGAACGCGGCACCATCCTGCACCAGGCACAGGGATGAGGGATCAGCACCAGTCCTGGGAGCTCTGCTCATCCCTCACAAGGAGCAGAGAGCACAGCCAGAGCCAGGTCAAGCTCCTGCTGCCCATCCAGCAGAGTCGGGGATGCCATGGGATGGGGAAGGCAGGTCCTGGGCTCATGCATCCCAAAAGCATGGTTCACACATCTTTCTCTCCAGCTTTCCCCTTTGGAAAGTACCAGAGAGACTGTCCCTGTCAGCCAGGAGCATTTTCAAATATATTTGGAAAGAATTACTTAATTTGAAAAGAAAATCATGCTCTGGATCCAGTCTAATGCTTTCATGCTATTTCTCCAAGCCAGGTTTAGAGTAACTTATTTCTCCTGTTGAAGTGTCTTTTGAGAGCTGAATCTTTCATAGAAGAGTAATTGTGCAATTAGCTCTGAATTAGTAAAAATTCATTCTAATTACTTCCAGGTGTGACACATTCTATGCTTAAAACCAAGGATGGGAGCAGCAGCACCCTGTCAGCGTCTGCTGCCAGCACGGATGTGAACAGGGCTTCAGCTCACAGCCTGATATGTGCCCCGCAATGATGCTTTTGGAAACCATAACTGCAGAGTGAGTGCAAACAGACCCCGAGCAAATGCTCTACTCAAGCAGGGAGCCAGGAGTGGGTGCTCCTAAAACCTGCAGTGAGCAGCCTGCATCTACCTGCTAATCCATGAGCCCCCAGTAACACCCAGTGCCTTGGACCAGTGAAAGCTGAGGCTCAGACCGACCCAACAGCTCATCCAAGTCCCTCTGTGCCACCAGCATGGGCATGAGCAAGCCTTGGACAGGAACCATGCACAGTAGCGAGGGTCAGACCCTACTCAATGCCACTCACCCAAGAGCAGTGCGGTTGGGCTGATTTCCCTTCCATCAGCTCTCAGAAAGCGGCTTCAGGGCCAGGATGCTGCCTGGAGTTACAGCCCTTCTCACCCTGGAAAGCCACAGCTAAAGCCATAGCCCAGCAGTTCACTGCTGGCTGGAGAGGAAAAGCCAGGTGGATCCCATTGTGCCTGGTACATCATTAAAAACACTGGGAATCTCACAATAAAGCCTGCAAGGTTTCTAGCTTTAATTCCAGATCAAAGAGGCTTTGGGAAGGAGCATCCCAGGTTTGAATGCTTATCTCAGCCAGACCCCATGAGCTTTTGAAGTTGCCCCATCAGTCACTAATCAAAGATCTCCTTTTAGATGGGGAAATCAAATCCCTTTCAGCAGAACCCAGTGGTTATCAGTTTCTAAACACCACTTGTCTTTTGAATGACCTTCTTTTTGTGAGCTGACCCTGGAGCCCTCAGCAGAGCAGGAAAACCTTGCAGGAACCGGCCCCTTAGTTTGCAGAGCATTGGCACACACATAGCTGTGCTTTCAGGATGTTCAAATCAGCAAAGAATGTGTGTTTGGAAGTAATAAAACCCTTTAGAGGTAAATAAATACACGCTGTAGTCCCTGTTTAACACACAGCAATCGCCTCCAACTGCAAGTACTAACAAAGACCTGGCATTTCCAATCAAAAGAGGAATTCACAGAACTATTAGTCTGCTTTTCCTCATCACATCCAGACAATGCTGAGAAGACAATAACATCTCAGAGGATCAAGTTTTTAAATACAAAGCTTTTTGACTAAAGAGCCCCTCTGGTAGCACAAATAAAGGGTCTTGTTTCAAAGCTATTGGAAGTGATGCATCTGTCGCATCCTGGAGCATAACTTAGGAGTAAACTCCCAAGATCTTCCCCTTTTGCCATTGAAACTTGTATAAAACTTGCCTTATGCTGCTCAAATCCCTGCAGGATTTTGCAGTGCAAGCATGCAGCAAAGAACAGTGCTCTGCTAGCAGGGATATTCACTGGACTCAGTTACCATGATCCCTCCTTGAGGATTCATTGTGCAGAGATCAGATGACAGCCTGCTCCTTTCAGCCACTTTCCCCATGGGAATTTACACCTTGAAACTCGATGTGGAAGATGAGTGGAGCTGCTGCCCATCTGCAGGCTCTATTTGGAGCTCCCCTGCTTGCCTGCAGCATGGCTGACACATCAACAGCCCGGGTCCCCCTGCTGTGATGCCTTCGTGATTCATGACCCACTATTCTGGTCTTTCTCTCTATTTTTGGAAGCCATCTCATGGTTCCATGTCATTCCCTGGAACTGGATTCCTCACATCCCCTGGCTTGATGGCTCAGCACCCACTGTTCACAGGCTCACAAGACGGGGGTGCTTGCCTCCTTAAGAAGCACAAAGGGAGTGAAAGGAGAATGAATGGACAGTGAGGTCTGTAGACCACCAAGCACCTCAACAGCACTGATTTCATTGGGTTAGACCTCATTTCTTATGCATTGGCCTGGGCAACATTGAATAACTAAAGAGAAACCTCCCTTCTAAACCCCAAAGAGTGTCACTGTCCCAAGCAGCAACAGCTCTGGCTGGACAAAGTGCCCGCGTGCTGCTGATCCCAACTCCCAAGGTTCCATTGAAAGCTCGGAGTGTGAGCGCAAGAGACTGGAAGGTGGAGCACACAGGAATGTCGCTGCCAAGAGCTGGGGTATTTTTTAATAAGGGCTCAAGCAAACTCATAAAAAGAACCCCGTCAGCAGGGCAAATTTCATTCCAGCTGGGAGCTGGATTCCTGTTAAAAGGAAAGTGCCAGCAGGCCCTTCAGCTCCAATGGCACCACCAGACATAGCTGTAATTACGAGCTTTCTATTGCTGCGTGAAAGCTGTTATGAATTTCAGTGGGCAGAGGGGCACAGAGGAACAGTAAATCACCCAAACAAAAGGTATGGGCAGCAGGGAGTAGGCTCCGGTGTTAACCAAGCACCATTGTAAAGAGCTTAAATTATGAACATGTGCCACAGTTAAAACAGAGTCTGCAAACTGGGAGCTAATTGTCCCCGAGGAGCCCAAGCATCTCTGCAAGCACAGGATAAATCAGGCCATGCTCACTGGGAATCCCAGTGCTCCCAGTTCATTTGTAGGAGTGGAAAGAGCTTTGCTGCAATGCAGCTGGAGAGAGCAATGCCCTGGCTCCATGCGCCCTAGGATGCTTGGAGCCTCCTTCCCTTTTGGGGGAGGGTACAAGGTGCATGGAAGAGCAGTTTGTGAGAGCAAGGGACATGGGGATCTATTAAGTGTCTTTCTGGCTCAAGCTTCCATGTAGTAAACTCCTCCCTGAGTCAGGTTCATTGCCTGGGGGCCCTTCGTTCATCCCCAGAGCTGACTCCTGATTTGAGCTTCACACTTGGCCTCATCACAATTAGAGCTGAGCTTCCCTTACAGCACCCAAGTGATGCCTTTCAGTGCTGCAGCATCCCTCCTCCAGCCCCAGCTGAACATCCCCCTCAAGGCACTGCCCCAGGCTGGAATTCCTGGTTGTGCCAGGGGGAACAGGAGCTATGGGCACTTCTGGAGGGCACCAGTACAGAGCTGGGAGCCTGGAAGTGTCTCCAGATGAGATGGAGATCCAGGCCTTCACCCAGCTCCATTCATCCTCTCCTCCATGGTGCAGCTTTCTGCAAGCGAACTCAGCAAGCACAGCTTCCCATGAGCAGTTACTTGGGTCAGGACTGTCACCACCCCTCCAAGCACAACCCCTGAATAATCTGTTGTTGATTTGTACATGGATTTGTACCGGAAAAGAGATTTTCCCAAGACCCTCAGCTTTACACAGCCTCCTTTATTAGTCCTGGATGGAAGCTTGCAGGAGGCTGAGCCGGGGGCTAAGCTGTGAGTCGCAGGACCATTGCTCAGTGCCAGGGCCCCACCAGAGGAACCTAAATCAACCTCAGCTAGAACTTCTAAGGGAAATTTAGGCCCCTGGCGTGAGTTACAGCGAGGCAAGGAGGCTCTCCCAAGGCAAAGCAGCCTTTATTGGTCAGCTGGATGCCAAACACAGCCTCAGAGCCGGAAACTTGAAATTGCAAGTAGATGATCTTTCAGGTCCCTTCCAGCCATTCTACGAGTCTATGAACTGCTGGCCAAACACAGCAAAAGAGACCAGTTTGACCATTCCATCCCCTGCGGCGTGTTGTCAGAGATGCCCGTCTCTCCTTCAGGCCTCTTACCTTGTTCCTCTCCCTTCTCAGGGCAATCACTGCTTTAACATCTCACACTACCTTTTTGCTGGCCTCTAAAGTGTGCCTTCCTCCTCCCAGCACTCCAGAGCACCTGCCTATAGTTCCAGGCAGTATTTTGAGCCATTCCACCCCTTCTCAGCCCATGCATGGAAGGGAAGGTGCAAGCAGCCCCTTGCCTTACGCAGGAATGGAGCCCTCCCAACATTCCCCTTCCCTCCATCCCATTCCCCAGGGATTACACTTCTATTTAACCAGCCGCTTCCTCCTCCATTGTCCTCAAGTCATAATCACCCAGCCCAGGGAGACAGAGCAGCATGAGCAAACACCAGCACTGCCTTAACAACACAGGGAGAATCCTGATGTTTGCCATGGCAGTGTTTTTCCCCCTTCCTCTTGATGGATTTTCCTACTTGGAGAGATTTGTCTGCAGCACACAACTTCCCTGCACCTCGAGAAAGTCAGTGCTTGGCCCGAGACAGCTGCAGTATTAATATCCCAAAGCAGGGAGCGAGGAGGGAGAGCGCGTGAGTGTGGAAGCGAGCCTGCACCAAACCACATCAGTAAAATGAGAAAGCCCAAGATTGCACCATAAATAAGGCCCAGTTGACACTTCCTAAATTCATAGCTTTAGCACACAGCAAAGTGTCTCCTTTTTATCAGGAATTTGTTGACAAGGGTTGCAAAAAGATCTACAAATAATACTGAGTGGGGCTATGAAAATGTATTTGTGGAACATTTCGGTAGCAGGGATCACCATTATATCGGAAGAATTCATCTTCCTGGAACATTTTATTAGTATCAAGATTTTATAGCTGCTCCCTTTTAATTTCTTCTTAAATTTATTCTTTTTTTTTTCCCCCCATTCCCCCAGCAAATGTAGCACTGGCCGAGAAGATGCGGGACCAGCATCTCACCTCCGCTTCCCTGCTCCCTGATTTATCCCAGGCATTTCCAGCCTGGTAATGGCTATTAGGGGTTCGGTTTTCCAGTCTCCTTCTCCCTATGGGTCTCAGGGTCTTGGTGCTGGCCAGGGATGTAAAGCATTCAGAGCACAAGAGGAGCCCAGGGAGGTGCCTGCACTCAAGGCACAGCATGGCCAGGCTCTGCTCCCATTTCCCTGTGTCTTCTCCCAGTAAGTGCCCATCCTGCCCTCTGCCCTCCACATTCCCTTCCTTTCCCAGCCTCTCCACAGCTCTGCTCGGCAGAAGTGATAATAAATTCCCAGCCATGGCATTATAGACAGTCATAAATAAGGCTTTGCTCTTCGGAGCCGGCACTTTCCATTAGGGCTGTCTGGATGGGGCTATTGATACCCCCCATCTGCATGGGGCCCTGCTGTAAAATTTATCAGTATGCTTTCCTCACTCCATAAATCATCCCCACTGGAAGCCATATGGCAGATAAGGCCTTAAAAACATAAGGCACAGGGAGAGAAGGGCATTGGTGCTTTCTGGTGACACCTTTTGAGCCTTGCAGACCCCACACCATCACTCCTTAATCAAACTCCTGGTAGGAAAAGCCATGTTGATGGGGCAACCAAAGCCAGCACACCTCAGGTTAGCCAGCTTTATTTATTACAGGGCCAATACACACTGTTATATAAACTATATATAGTTTTCCACCCAGGCAACAGGTAGATGCACTGAGGAGAGCTCCCAGCACCTGAGAAGATCCCAGTTTGTCCCTCCACTGCTCACACTGCAACCCTACAAATACCCCAGCCCTTCAGGAATTCAAGTGCTGGGCAGTACATACCAGTAGCTCCCAAACAGCTGTGAGCATGCTGAATGCAGCTATTTTGACAGAATAAGCACCAAATTCACAAAGCAAAGTGATTTTTGGATTAAAAGAGCCTCACAACAGAGGAACACAGGTTTCCTTCTTCTCCCCACTGTTGCAGCAGAACAGGAAGCACAGCACACCCAGAGCCAGGCTTTTCCCATCCCTGCCCTGCCCATCCTTATTTATTTCACTGCAGAACGAGGTGTAAATTGATACCAAATCAGCCTGTTTATTTCACACCCTCTCTGCACTCAAGGAAATGTGTAAGGGGATGAAGAATGAGGCCTATTGTTGTTGGGCTTTAATTAAAGCCTTACAAAGCACAACATCCTGCAGTGACCTGTTACAGGAGCTGGGTGCTGCACTACCCCTAGGCTCTGCATACCCAGAGCTGCCCAGGCAGCACCTTTGCATCTGGCACAGGGATGCAGCAGCTCCCAAGCAGGGATGGGCAATGTATGCAAGGGGAAATGCACCATGAGTCTCTACAGGGCAGGGATTTACCACCCTCTTCCCCTGCTGTGAGTGAATGTCTGGATACAACCATATGCTATTTATATGGGGGAAAAAGCAGACTTTGAGTTGAATCTGTCAGTTCAACCCCTTGGCACTGGATAAATGAAAACCAAGCATTTGGGGCACTATAGGCATCTATGTGCTCACTGCTGTCCCTGCTTGCTTCCTCCCCATTCACCCTCAGCTCCTGCCTTGCTACAACATCTCTCTACCTCATTTCCACTGCAATCCATTCAAAAGCACATGGTGGGGCATCCTCGCATTCCTGATGGCAGCTTCTATTGGTAGCCAAGGGCAATGAGCTGTTTCCCCAGCATGAAGGGGTTAAACTGCATCTCAGTGAGCAAATGAAGCTTTGGAGTCAAGAGCAATTCCAGGAATTCCTGCTGCCTCGATAGAGGACTGTCTTGCAGGATCTGCCATAGTGAACTCTTGGGAACACATTAAATTAAGTGTCCTAAATTCGCCTAACTATGCATTTAATTTGGCAGTAATAGGACACTCTCTGTGTAATAGTGGAGTTCCTGTATAATAGAGCAGTAGCTGCATATTAATATTTTGATTATTAAGGACATGTGTATTGGAGGCTTGATAACTATGTAATATATTATTGCTTAATTGCTCAGGCTCTTAAGTATGTTTTCATAATTAGCTGCTATTTAGTTAACGTAAATATCCAGCTTATTAAATACAGAAATGCATTTCTGCTCCCAACAGCTATTTGCATGAGGAGAAACAACATGAGCCGAGCAACCAGAAGCCCTGGGTAATGGCATGGGAGGACAGGGACCTCACAAGTGGCAGCTTCAAGTGGCAGCACAAAAAGGCCATTTTGCCCAAAAAAGCTCATCACAGGCACTCCAAACTCCACAGTCTTTATTGGATGTGATGGGAAGCCTTTCTGAGTTGAAGCCATGGCTTTGTCTGGTTGCTCTCAAGCAGAGATAATCCCCTCTACCTGTACCAGAGACTTGATGTGCTTCCTCCTTCCTTAATTTGGTGATAAATCTGCCAAGGTGGGAGGATTCTGAATGAGGTTTTTGCTCTTGTTTCTGCATGGAGGACCCATAAAACCCACATGGATATGAAAGGCAGAAGTGCATATTTCATACTGTGCCTAAGCTGGGCCCACAGCTCGGGGATCATCGGCATTTAACTGTTAGAAGCACAGGACCTCCCCCGCCCAGGCACCATCGCAAGTGTGACCAAAAGCAAATGTTTTTGGGACATCACCTTCGGTCTGAGTTTGCTCCCGGCAGTGGCTGCCCCTGCTTAGGAGAAATGGGGTTTCAATGAAGAAACCTACAGCCAGGGCTTGCTATGGCAATGTCTCATGTGCAGCCAAGCCCCAGACTTGGACAGCCACTGCTTTAAGGTGTTCCTGTTTGCAGTGATGCAGAGAAGAGGCCCTGGACCATGGCAGTGGGGAGGTCTTGGCTTTAGACCCCAAAGATGCTCTCTGCCTGGCTCACAGCAGCAGCAAATGGGAAGTTCATCCCAACTGCTTGTGCTGCTTCAATGGAGAGCATTGCTTCCACCTCAAGGTCAGAGCCACCATGACCATCCCAGCCCATTCCTGCTCCTGGCGAGGTGGCAGCGCTCAAAATCCGCCAAATTGGATGAAACAGCCCAAAAGGGGGGGTTGAGCTTGTTTTTTCAGCTCACAGCTTTCTTATTTTGGTTCCTAAATGCTACATTTCAACGTGTTTATTGTCCCATTCCCTAAGAGGGGAGGAAGGTTGAATGAGCTAATAACTTAACCACCGCCAACATGTTTATTTGAGGGCTTTTTAAAGAGCTTTAGCAAACACAGTATGTACAAGGGAAGGAAAGAAAAGCCCCTTGGTGCCAGCATGTGTAATTCCTCTAGGAGCAAGTCAGATAGGAACACAAACCCATGCGTGCTTCCAAACTGTAACCAATATTTGCACATCGCAGTGACTAATTCCCCGCTCTGCACCACGGAACAATAGGTGTAATAGCAAGGAACAGGAATGCAGAGCGTGGTTGTCTGGTGCCTGCTTCTGTGACACATAAACAGGGAGAGGAGGAGGAGGATTTTTATCTACCTGGAGAACCATTCGCTGAACAGCGGGTTACAAATGTGCTTGGAAAATGCTGACCCAGGGCTGCTCCTGCACCTCCTGTGCTGGATTGGCACATGATTTGCAGCACTGCGGGAGTTCTGGAGCTGACCTCATTAGCAGTGCATTTCCTGGCTTGTTAGCATCATATTTGTATAATTTACGGCACCTTCGTTTTTATGGAATGTGTTCCTTGTAGAGTGTAATGGCAGCAATATATTTAACCTCTCCTATTTAGGAATGCTGTTGCTGAAGGCAGCCTGGAGATATAAAAGGAATGTTTTTTCATCTCTTCTTTCTTGCATCCTTATGGGTTGCTTTCTTTTTTCCCCTACCCATTTGCTATATACCCAAATATTCGTGTAACCTGCAAAGTGTTCATAAAAGGCAATGTGAAGCTGTGCTCAGGAAACCGCAGCTTTTCAGGAGCATCCCCAAGGTCAAGCCCCTAAATCAGTGCAGAGTCATCTTTCAAAAGCCATTACTCAGCTGCTGGAAGAGGAATGAGAACTGCACCAGCAAAAAGGAAGGAGAGCTCAGTGGTGAAGGCACACGGATGGATTCAGGCTCCTGGCTTTCTTGGCCAACCTTGGGCATGACTCTTTGTGATGGTTTTAAAGATGGGGATGCTGCTTTCCTGCAGGTCTGGTGTGGCCAGGAACCTCTGCACAGCATGCAGTAGCCTCAAGTAAAGGAGTGGATGGGCTGGGAAGGGGCAAAGGGGACACATTGCTCATGGACTGAGCTTTAAGAGGTGGGTTTGAACCCTTCTGCGTGTCTGAGCTCTTCTGAGCAGGCAGCGGGTGACCCCAGGACAGGAACATGTCACAGTGGGAGTCTCTGCCTCCCAAACCCCCCTAAGGAGCATCGTCGTCTGCAGAAGGGAAGCTTTGGCACCATTCTTAGCGCAGAGCCTTTAGGAATATGATCCTATTTCTGTCCCAGTCATTGCAGTTCTTTTGTTGCACTCTGGTAAATTAAAGCATTGATTTTTGTGAGTGGAAGGTGGACAGCAGAAAGTGACCTGCAGAGAACCTCTTCGAGCAACACAGAGCTAAAGAGGACAGGGGCAGCTGTGCCTTCAGCCAGTTCCTTTCCAAAGGGAGTGGGAACCAGCCACATCTGTGTTGCACTCCAGCTGGAAGCACAGAGGACATTGCCCTGGCTTCACATCCCATCCTTACAGCCGTCTCCAAGAACATGACCAGATGTGGTCGCCTACAGTGCCAACCTACCCTCAGTGCTTGAGGCCCGCTGTGTAACCCATGGAAAACAGCAACACTTGTAGGCTCTGAGCCAGCCCAGCCCCATCAGAGGCGTCTGAAACAGGGCAGATAAATCCCTGCAAGCGCCTGTTTCCCTCTATCTCAGCGGAGCCCGGGGTGACAGCGCAGATGGAGATGTCTTCTGCTGATGACTGAAGTCCCCACCTGCAGAGATGTTTACTACTGATGTGTAAAGCTGACTGCAATGTGGAGCAGAGTTCTCGCTGGGGGAGCTGCTCCTGAGGCAGGCTCCGACACGACAATGCGGGTGGAGGAATGCAGCACCCAAACGGCTGGAACGCCCTTTGGGGCATGAGTTAATGCCAGGTTGCTCTCGGGGCTCACCCATCACACCCTCAAGCTGGCACCACTTGAAAGCGAGTGCTTATGACTAACCAGACCCTGTGCTAGATTAAAACTGTGCTTATTTCTGGCTTTGTCTGCTCATTTGAGCAGGCTGAGACGCAGAGTCAGCAAAAACGGGGTGCTCCAGTCAGTGAGGACTCCAGGGTGATGTGGGTTGGGGTTGTCCTACGTCCCCTGTTCCTCCCATGGAGGCTTAATTTGTCCTCCTAAACCACTGGTTCCTCGAGCTTTGAGACGACATCAGACTAAGACCATTTCTGCTCTTCCTTTGGTGGGCTTAGATCAATTCTGAGACTGGGAAGAGGTTTAAGGAGTCTATGGATTCATGAAGCAGAACATTCCATGACATATACTGCAGTATGTTCTACAGCAAGCAGCTCTCCCAGTGGGAAGTGGGCTGAGAACACACACAAACTCATGTCACACAGGTGACTGAGGAGCCCATGGCTTGTTTCAAGTGAACATGGACTCAGCTCAAGAGAGCTAAAGGTCTCCACTCCTCCCTGCTCCTAGTGTTTAATGAATTCCTCTGCATTCCTTGGTGCCATGTTTCTGAATCAGTGTCATTCCATCATCACTGCATAACTGCTAACGGGATGGGCACAGTGGCTGCTTCCCTGCTCTGTCCCTGCAGCTGTCAGCTCCACCTCCATTCCCTGGGCTAAACTGCTGCTCTGAAGAGCGTGAAGTGAAAATTAAACAGCTTTTCCTTAGGAGATGGAGCCCTCAAGCCTGAACCAAGTCATCCCTCCTGGTACAAAATCTATTCACAAGGTTAAGAAGGGCCTGGGGCTCTCGCCACGGCCAAGTGCATCCTCCATCTGCTCCTGCAGAGCCATTCCTTGCCTTTTTCTCTCCCTAAAGTCACGAATTTGCTCCTATCTCTCTATTATGGGATGAGACATCCTAAAGGCACGCTATAGACCCTCCTGTGATCTAAGACCAAGGCTCTCCTCAGACAGGACCAAGCACCCGAGTGAGTCCCTCCACCTCATCACGTGTAACCTGCTGTCTCCTTGCTGCGTTTCCATCTGCTTTTCTCCAGTAAGGATCTAAAACACCAGGATCCCACCTTGGGGGCAAGAGGTGAGGAGCCTGCAGTGTGCAGAGCCTCCTGTCTCCACCTGCTTGCGGTTTGCCAGTGCCTTAACCCGAGATTCACATCCCTTCTAACTTGATTTAAATGGAACCTGTCTCATTAAGTGGCTTATGTACCCGCTTCCTTGTCTAAACATCCCATTTTCATGCTGCTCAGGTCGCCTGTGATGCCTCGCAGTGATGAATTCCATGGGTTAGCAAACAGTTGCATAAAAATACATCTTTTTGTGATGCATTTCAGCCTGTTTGTACCTGACACGGCTCTTGGGCTGTGACAGCAGTTCCAGATTACTCACCTTCCCCCTCCATTTCCATTTGCTCAAACCCATCCAAATTCCATTCAGTCTCAAGCTGAAGAGCCGGTAGGATCAAAAATGAGTTTCTGATACCAGGAGGGGAAATTCGGCTTTGTCTGCTCCCATTGCTGCTCACAGGCTCATGTGTGGAGGACCTACAAGTGGTACCTTCATGCTGGGTTTAAAAGGAGGAGACATTTGAACTGGTTTCCAGCACCGTACAGAGTCCCAGCTTTGGCAGGGATGTGCTCCATGCTCTGTGTGCTTGGATGTGGCCCTTGAGCCAAGTGATCTGCTCCAGGGCTGCTTCCAGTGAGGAGAAAGCAAGGTGAAGGTGGTATTTCCAGTGTGTGTCAAGCACCAGCCTCCTCTGCTGCTGTCTGGGGGGTCCTGGCCCTGTAGTTATCTGCTGCAGCACGCATGGATGGGCAGACACCCAAGGGGGCTGGTCATGGGGACATTATCACCCCATCAGTTACCACTTGGGGTCAAACAAGCCTTTCCACCCAGCCCAAATTACTGCAGAGAGCAAATGAGAGTATTGATCTGATCTGCTCGAGGCAACAGCCACCACCAGCACCCCAGAGACCCACCTCCCTTCCTGCACCCTGGTGCTGCAGCAGGGAGCACCCATCCCCAGGGGGGAAGCTGGGCGGTGGCTCTGGAAGCACATAGGGATGCGGTGGGCATCACTTCTACTGTGGTGTGAGGCTCCGGCTTTGCAGCAGCCCTGGGAATGAGCGGCAGCACCAGTAATGTCTCCATGGCTTCTTGTTAGCTGCACTCTAAGCAGGAAAGTGACTGGCCCTGACAATATAATTTACATCGCTGTATAAAACTATCTGTGGAAGCCAAGCTAATTTGTGCCAGATTAGGCTATTTGTCTCAGCCACTGTCTAACGGCACAATCTATCAGAGGGCTGTTTTCAAATATCGCTTTTCAAGCGTGCCCTTGAGAGGCGGGAATTGATTGGGATCTTAGAAAGCAAAATTACAGCAATAACTTAAAAGAAACAATAATTACTGAATCATACCAGTGTCAGCACTCTGCAAAACATGAAATAGCCATCAAACCCCAATCCAATATATTCTGCAGCAAATTTATTGAATGGAAAAAGCAGTTGAGTGAGGCTTTTTTTCTCCCCTCTCCCTTCGCCCCCTCTCCCTCTCCCTGTACATATGGTTATCTCAAAACCGCAAGTGAATGAGTCGATAATTCTTGTCATTGACTGCTCCATTTTCAGAGAGTCAAGAAAAGATCCATTAGCTACCTCCCGACTCGGTGTCTTTCCCCTTCCCCTCCAGTCATTTGCTAGTCTGCACTCCTCAGGCAAACAAACATATATAACTAATCATCTGTTAAAACGCCAAGCCCCCTAATAAATCTCTGCAACTGAAATACTTTAATGGGTAATTAATTGATCCTGTTCCAGAGGAGTAATAAGATAATAAATTAGACAATATTTCACTCAGTTGTGTCAGTGTACTGCTAATGGTGCTGTAGGGCTAAGCCGAAGGATAATAAATTAGCCAGAAATTAACTGCTAAGAGCTTTCTGCAGAGAAATGGGCTGACAGGCAAGGCGCCGTGATTTAGGGCCCCGCTGCCATTGTGGAGTTCTCCATCCCATTTATTTATTTCCCGGTGCTTGCAAACGTGGGATGCTGGTTGGGAGCTGGGGGTGTGAGGGGACAGGCGAGGGGTGCAGCACCCAGTGCTGGATCCCGGGAAGCACAAGCAGGGCCGGAGAGCAGCGGATTGATCGCAATGTGGATGCGCTGCATGTAGGTAAATTACTTTTGTGCTCACTATAAAGACTGTCTCTAAGGCGAGTTATTACCCATCCAGCAAACAAAAAGGGAATATTTCCTAGTGCATCTGTCATATTTCATGGGAAGCTTTGGCAGAGACATGGGGACAGTCGATGCTGAAGGATCCATCCTCGCCTGGTGTAAAGCAGCACAGCCCCGCTGAAGCCTGGCTGCTGGCTCCAGCTCTGGTAATGAGAAGTTGAAGAGGCTTCTAAGCCTGGCCCACACACATGCAGATGTCTGCAGCAGGGGCTGTTGAGTGCCGAGGACTTTGATCGTGCCAGAATCAGCCAGGCTCCAGCAATGCCAGAGGGAGGTGGGAGGCAAAGGTGGGCTTAGGGATACCTAAAGGCTTGCTGCAATGTCTTAGACCAGGGATTGGCAGGGTTGGGCCATCCCAGAGAGACAGAAAACAGAACAAAAGGTGGCTTTAACAAGCCAGCAAACCACTGGTCCTCTCAGAGGTCCTGGATTTATTTCCTACCTACAGCTAAGTGGAAGAGGAAAACAACGATCAGCCTGTGGTGGAGGAATCTGGCTTCCTAGAAAGAAGGAAACATTTGAAGCTCTCTGTTTTGTAGAAGAGAATGAAATAGACAGCATCTGATTCAAACCTGCCATTCCAGAGGGTTCATGTTACCAAGCCCAGAGTGTGTTTGAAACTAAAGGAATTGAAAATTCCTGTTGAACTCTGAGCTTTCAGCACTGTAGGACACAGCTTCGGGTCCAGGGTGAAAGCCATGTTTCAGAGGTGTTGGGGGAGATGTGGGGATAGGGAAGGAACAGGCTGGTGAAATGCCATGGGAAGCTCTTACCCAGTGTCCTGCATCCCGATCCAGCTCAGCCCCGCAGCATCCTGCAGCATCCCACCCAGAGCATCTCAGCAGACAGCACAGCCAAGCAGCTCTCCTTGTGTTTGCCCTCTCCTGCTCCCCATGTTCTCCTTCCTGCTGCCTTTGCTTCCTGAGAGGAGGTGAAGAGAGTGATAATCAGCCAGGGCACCAGGAGAGCTCACGGATGAGATTAAAAGCAAATCAAAGAAGAAAAATTGTGGCATGGTTTATGTCTTCCTAATTAAAACCCCGCCAGTCTCCCTTCTCTTCCCCCCACCCTTTCCCAGCTAATGTTACACTAACGAGCTGAGTTTAGTGGCATTTATGTAGATAAAAGTCCTGATGATTGATCTCAATGGCTTGTTAAAATTAGTTTCAGTCCACCATATTGATTTAATTCCATTGCTTGAAAGTGCTAATTAATAATGATAATAAAAGTGTCTGGGCTCATTATTATCAGGAGGCAGGTTGGGAAGGGGATGAGGGGCACAGCGGCTTGTGCATCACTCGCTCCATGTAAAAATGGCCTTTGGAAAAGCTGGTGGGGAGTGGAAAGCAAACAAGGCAGGAAAGGAGGGTAAGGGCAGGGGATAAGGGGTCTGGGTTTGCCCTTGCTCAGGGTCAGAGTAACTCTGCAGGCTGGTTTAGCAGAGTGACTTTGCAACGCTGCAGGAACCAAAGGCATGAGGCTGGGCTCTCCCTGATCCATAGGGATCAGTGCACCTCCACCGTGGGGACACGAGCCCTGGGGAGCTCAGGGGACCATCAGGTATTTTATATATCCCCATCTGAACCATCCCCATAGGCTGGGAATTGTTTCAGGGTTGCACTGGCCAGGCAGGACCCTGACAGTCCCATGCTGGGTGGGCTCAGGCACCCATTAGTCAGGCTTCTGTTAGATCCCTTTGTGTCTCCTACAGTGTTTTGCACTGGGATTCATCCCTGGCCCAAACCTCAGTGTCCGGGAGCAGCTCTCATTAAGGAAGTTGCCAAGGATGCACTGCAAAATGATGCTCCTGCTCTCCTTCAGATACCTGCTGTCTCCAGCTACTGCAGTGTCTTTCCTGGGGAAATTAATTAGTGTAATTAATATATTTATGCATCCCAAGTGCTGATTACAGACAACTGCAGAGCAAACTTCTAACAGTG
Source organism: Ara ararauna (assembly GCA_028858755.1). Classification (NCBI taxonomy): domain Eukaryota; kingdom Metazoa; phylum Chordata; class Aves; order Psittaciformes; family Psittacidae; genus Ara; species Ara ararauna. Next base: position 7,705,872 of record CM054390.1, read on the forward strand.
ACAGCACCTCCTGCTTGGGCTCAGTGCTGGAAGTGCTCTACATTTGTTCAGCTCCTTTGATACCATCCTCCAGCACCACCCCCATTGCCTCCCAGGCTCCAGCAGCCCAACAGCCATCCCTTATCCTGGTGTCTTCCCACTGGAGCCTCCCTGGGAGTAACTAAGCTGGTACCCACTGTGCAGTGTGTGGTAGGAGCAAAGGGAAAGCAGGTTGGGGAAGGGGCCTTCTCTCTCCCTCCTTTTCCCTTCTTTCCCTCATTTCTTTCCCCTTTCTTTTTGAAAACTCTCTGTCTTTCTCATCCATCATTTTCTCATTCCCTCTTGCCCATACACAGCGAGGCAGCTAATGGAGTCTGCATTAATTCAGTCCTCGACAGGGGCTGTAATTTCAATAAATAATTACAGGACTTCATTTCAGCTCCCTCTTTCCTGAAATGCAACGGCACAAACTCATCGCTGGGATGTTCGTTAGAGGTGGGACTTCAGGGTGGGCTTGGGGACTGCAGGGAAGAGACCCTGCTTTCCCTTTGGGATCACTGACTCGGTGTTTTGAATGTGGGGAATCACTGAATCATAGAATGGGTTGCATTGGGAAGGCCCTTAAGGTCATCCAATTCCAACCCCCTGCCATAGGCAGGGACACCTCACACTAGACCACATCACCCAAGGCTCTGTCCAACGTGACCTTGAACACTGCCAGGGATGGAGCATTTACATCATGTAACCGACCCAACCACACGGACCATGGCAAAGACAAACCCAAGGCAAATAATTCCCCCTGGATGCTGCAGGCAGTGAGACCATCGATAGCCATTTCTAGTGCCTTTGGTCGTGGCTGAAAACAAAGTGAAGGTCCCTGAGTTCTCCTATAAATGGTAATGATAACACAATTATCATGCAAAACAAAAATTAAGTTTAATGGTGCAGAGCCAGGGTGTACTGTGGAGGTAATTCATATTAATTATGTTTGGATTAAAAGCTTATTTCTTTTGTTAGCATCTGCAAGTAGGAACTTAGCAGTAAAAAAGATGCATATAATTACTGCATCTTATGGAGGAGCAGTGTCGAACTTAATGGAGCATCCCCGTTCTCTCTGGGCACCCGATGAGTGGTAATATTTCACATTTTATGAAATACAGAAGAAATAAATTACAGGTTTAATGATAAGCATTACTTGGGCTCGTAATGCAGTGTGACTGGCTACTTAATGTGCTAAGACCTGCAGACCCGAGTGGTGCGGGGCTGGGGGCAGAGGGTGCCTCTGCTCAGGGGTGCCCATGGGGACACTGCACCCCAAAACTCTTCCTCAGCCCCCACCCAAGCTTGTGGGATGGTTCTGCCTGTCAGGATGAGGTCGCGAGCTCACACAAGCGGCTGATGGATGCAGTGGTCAGGTCTGCAAACTGTTACTCTTGCCTGAAGTCACACCCTGAGTGCCTCCGTGCTGCAGTCAATGCCACCCATTGCAGTGCTCCTCCTGTGTGGCAATCAGTGCCACCCGTTGCAGTGATCCTCCCGTGCTGCAATCAAAGCCACCCATTGCAGTGATGCCCTCATGCCACAATCAGTGTCACCCATTGCAGTGATCCCCCCATGCCACAAACAGTGTCACCCATTGCAGTGATCCCCCCCGCTGCAATCAATGCCACCCATTGCAGTAATCCCCTCATGCCACAATCACTGCCACCCATTGCAGTGAACCCCCCGTGCTGCAATCAGTGCCACCCATTGCAATGATCCCTTCATGCCACAATCAGTGTCACCCATTGCAGTGATCCCCCCGTGCTGCAATCAATGTCACCCATTGCAGTGATCCCCCTGTGCTGCAGTAAATGGCACCCACCGCTGTCCCCAAGGCCCTCCCAGGGAGAGCTGCAGGCACAGCTGAGGGATTGGTTTCAATCGGGGTTCTGTTTTCATTCTAAATACCCCCCAGCTGGGTGCTGGCGCCGCTGGGGCAGGCTGTACTGACCTGCCTGCAGTAGGGGACAAGGTTAATCCCACTGTCATCACCACCCATAGTCCATTCACCCCGTAAACTCTCTGGGAGAGTCTCCCTGTTCCTTATTAGTCCAGAGCTTGACACAAGCTGTGGGTGCCAGCTGCTATTTTAATACATTTGTGCTGATCTATGTCTTCCTTTTAAGCACAAACCGGTTTGGGACTGGTCTAGAAGTGCTGCAGGGGCTTCAGCTTTGATTTACAGAAGGGAAAGGGCGACTTTTTAAAGCATTTTATTATTATTATTAATAATACTATTTCTGTAACTACTATTCTCATTTATTACTATTATTATTTACACCAGAAAAGCCTCCAGTTCTGCCCCCAGGTTCCAGACTCATTGACACAGGCAGTCTGACCCTGGATACCATAGACCATGGAGGGTGTTGAAAGAGGCTCAGGGCTTGGGGTGTGTTTCAACCAAAGGCTCAAGCTGGTTCAGTTTCCCCCATTTCCCACACCACAGTTTTTCTTCAGGGGTTTAAGCTGCATCGACACCATCATTAGTATTACCTGGTTATTGATCTAAGAATTAAAAGTTCTATAGCTGGGCCTTGATGTCTTGCTCTAACAGACCATAATGACCCAGAGCAGCTGCCTCGCTCAGCAGCCTGGACCTTGCGGAGCAGGGGCAGAATCATGAGGGATGTGACATGGTCTTTAGTTACCATCCAGGTGACTGAACGCTTCGGTCAATTCCTTCCAGTTGGAATCTGGCTGAGGAGGAAAGGAAGATGCACAGTAAATGGTCCCTGTACAGGCAGGAATTGGCTTTTAAATGATGGGAGCGAGGGATGTGGCAGCAGAGGGGAAAGCAGACTGACTTGTCTTCACAGCAATCATTCAACAAAACACCTGGAATGAAACTGGGTGATCCCATCCCAGACTAGGAAGCACATGGCCCAGGCCAAACAGCCTGTAGTTCCTGTAGCTGGGGATGCAGCTATTATTGGCCATTGCTAAGGTGTCTGCTCATACACAACGTGCCAAGTGTCTTTGAGAGGCAGCCTTAATCCCCAGCAGCAAGGAGTTACCCACACATGGTCAGTCCCCCACAACTTTCCTGTATTAGGACATCCTTATTCTGGGAGAAAGCTGAGGTCTCCGACTCCTGGAATAGCAGCAGGACCCCGGCTGTGTCCTCTGGGATGGGCACTAGCAGGATGGGGTGGACCTAGAGGTGGCTGAGGGTTGGCTCCAGTACTTTAAATGCAGGGATATTTCTATCTTTACATCTCCATATGTAAGTATTGCCATATCTGACATGATTAATGCAACATGGACACTAGGGATTCCCCTGGGAAGGGCTTTCTCCCTCTTACATCTCCCATTTCCTATTTTCACCTCCACTCATCGTCTCTGACCATTGGATTGACTGCAGATACTTGTGGCTCCTGCTCTGTCTCACTAGAAGGAAATCATTTCACTTCATTACTACCCTGGTGCTCTAAAAGCTCACAGAACCCTTCTGGGGTTCCCTCTGCAAAGCTCCCACCTGGAAAGCAGGAATATAGTCCCAACTGGAGCCCTGTTTGGAGCCTTGGGGGGGACATGGGAGGGACAACCTGCTCCAGGAGGAGAACAAGAGCAGCCAGCAGGTGACTGGGAGATAAATAACTCCAGCTCTTTGGAGAAGAGCCTCTGTCCATCGACCAGAGAAATGATGGGGAGCAGTGGGCAAGGGCACCTGGAACCCGAGCAATCCATGGGTCCATAAATCAAACCCCAGCCTCATCCCCCCACCCTGCTGCAAGAGGGGAAGCAGCGAATGGGCAACGCATACGTGTGCATGTACACACATAAACATCTCTATACACACACCCACGAAGCAGATTCCATAAATCAGCACTATTCCTGGCTTTCCTCCCCCCCCCCCCCCCCCCCCCCCTTTTGACACAATAAATCTTTTTCTTTCCCTTTTTGTTGTGAAACCAGTGGTGGGGATTGCATCATCTCCCTTTCGCTTCCTTCCCCACCCGCCCCTAGAACAGCACAGATTAAGATAAAGTGATAGTGCTGTGTCAAAGAGTGCTTTACTGCCTCACTTGGGATAGAAGAGGAGAGGTTAATTTATCATCACTGGGGAGAACTGACAGAAGAGAGATATACTACCGAAGGGGGATTTAGCACAGGGCCAAGAAACTTCACACTATTTTTACCATCTGTCACATGCTCTAATAAAGCAGGACAAAATATGAAGAAAGGAAAAATGAACTATCAAACACTGATGTAATGCAGCCCATAAATCTAATTTAATTACTTTGCTTGGAGACAGGTCCTCGAGTCCGTGTGAATATACTGGATTTTCTTGGCAACTTAACAACTAAGTGTTTTAATAACATCACGCTATAATTTATTCTGCTCGAAACACAAAACCTCTTTTGTGCAAGTTTTTTCCCTCCTCTTCTCTTTTTGTGTGTGAGAACTGTTAATTTTGCCTGCTCATGTCAAAACTGGCATAAATTCACATGTGAACTTGAAGCCTGACTGTGAAAAAAGGCGGAGGGTAGCGAACGCCTTTTGATTGTTCCTTGCTGGCTGCGTGCGCTCGTGTGTGCACACACGGGGCTGTGCACGACGGAGGAATAATTGGGCCTGGTGATGACTTAGGTGAAGAGAGTTCTCTGGGTAATTAGATTTTAATCTCATGGTAAGAAAAGGGGAGGAAGAAGTGGGGGACGGCCAAAAAACCCCAAAAGTAAAGGGACAAAAAGGAGCCTGTTTTGGTAAGAGGCAGGTGAGGAGGAGGAAGGAGATGCTGGGGAGGGACTCTTCCTTAGGGACTGTAGTGAGAAGACAAGGGGTAACGGGTTCAAACTTAAACAGGGGAAGTTTAGATTGGATATGAGGAAGAAATTCTTTACTGTAAGGGTGGTGAGGCACTGGAATGGGTTGCCCAGGGAAGCTGTGAATGCTCCATCGCTGGTGGTGTTCAAGGCCGGGTTGGACAGGCCCTTGGGTGGCATGGCTTAGTGGGAGGTGTCCCTGCCCATGGCAGGGGGGTTGGAACTGGATGAGCTTAAGGTCCTTTCCAACCCTCACTATTCTATGATTCTATGATTCTAAGGCTCTGCAGGGGCAGGGACCCAGGGGGACCAGGAGCAAATCAAACCCAGTAGAATTATTATTCAATATGTGTTCCTGTGAATCCGGATGCAGTTACAGAAATTATTGCTAATAATGAAAGCTATATATCAAAGGTTATAAAATCCCTGTGTGCTGGGACACAATTTTTCTAGGCTTTGTTCTGAACCATTAAAGATGACATATTGAGTTTGTGTGCCTCTGTGTTTAGTAAGAGACATTTAAATCTGATTTTAACCTAAACTGGCAATTCTGACATTTGTCTCTGGTCTTTAAAGTAGGAGCTATGATGCCACAGAGCGGGGGGCCATGGGCTGCCCCCCCCCCCCCCAAGCCTCCATGACCTCACGCAGCAGGGAAGAAGTGAGCAGGTAATTAATTTGTTAGATCATCAGTGATTCATGTAAAATAAAACCATCACTCTCTGCACACTTCCCCCTGGGAGGAGGGAAAGAGGGAGGAAAAGGAATGTCTCATGCAGAAAAGGCCGGCACTGAAAGCAGAGGGAGCGTGGGATGGGTGTGCAAAGACCCTGCCCATGATCCGAGGATGTGGTGGGATGAGGTCCCTTCCTGATGGGCACCCACAGCCCCATTGGGAAGCTGGTGGTGTGCGTGGTCCTGCCCCCAGCACCGCAGCATTTATGGAAGCAGGATTGTTCCCTTGGGGAGGATCAGCCACTTGCAGAGGATCAGGGAATGGAATCACTCCTGCCCTAGGGCTCTCTTTGCTGCCTCTGCAAAGTTTATTTAACACTAAAACTCTGGGGGCAACTCAGAGCCAGGGCTCAGGGTCTGGAGAAGGCAGAGCCCTGCGCATGGGCCCTGCTTGCTGCCCTTCGGGCCCCTTCCTCTCCCCTCTCCCTGCTGCAGCGGCCTTTGGAGAAGAGGGAAAAGCCAAATCCAGGGCACATTTTCAGGTGCAATTTGAATTTCTTCTTCTCCCCCTCCTGCAGAAGGGCCATTTAAGTAGAGGGGAGGCAAAAGGAGGACGATGTCCCCAGGTGAGGACCCATCCTTGCGGCTCTGGGGGGATGCTGCTGGGTTCATCAGCCCCATGTCATGATGTAACAACCAGAGCTGCTGCTCAGAGCTGTTTTTTCACACAAACAGTCAAAATGTCAGATGATTTATGTGGCCGAGCCTGGATTTAACATGAGAGAGCAGCCTTGCCATGAACAGAGCTGCTGCTGTCCCATCCCCATCCCTGTCCCCAGCCTGGGCTCACACACTCACGTGCAGGAGCCAAGCACACACAAAGGGTGATGGAGTTTGCAGAATTGGGGTTTTCACCTCAAAACCTCACCCAAAACTTGCTGGATCTCAGAGCATTTTCTGTGCAATCACTGGTTTTTCAGCACTGGTTTCCCCATACAGAGCTCCTGCTGCAGCAAATCCATTTGACTTTGTGGTAGCACCTCAAGGGAGGAAAGCAATGGTTTCAAACGGGACGAGTGCAGCAGGAGATGCTGCGCTGGGGGAATGGGAAGGTTCCACTTGTGCACTATTTGCTCAAGGATCAAAGTTTGGGAATCTGTAGGCGCTGTGACCTCTGCACGTGGGAGCCACCCCTGGCCACAAGCGCTGCATAAATGCAGAGCAAACCACAAATCCTTTAAGCCCAAATAATCTTCTCCAAACCCAGCATCCCACCAGCTCTATGGAAAGGGAAAACGGTGGCTGAAAGCTCAATATGGCTAACCCGGGGGGTAGCTGGGAGGTGTTTGCTTGGCACGTGGGGTGTTAAGCTGGTGCTGAGGGTCCCTGGGGCCCCACTGCCTCATAGGAGCCCCCTGAGGCTTTGCATGTGAGTGCTGGGGGGTGCTTAAAGTGGCACAGGAGCAGCGGTAGGATGCGGGATGTGGGGGGGGTTGTGGGACACAGCTCCAGGATGGGAAACCTGATGCTCCGGTGCCACTTGTGCTGGAGCAGATCCATTGCAGGTTATTTTTGCTGGGAATTGCTCCACTGCTGGCACCTGCAAAGCAGTTGACAGCGGGAATGCCGGGGCTGCAGAGGGGTGTGTGGCACAAAGGCACCATTTTGGGGTACCCTTTCCAGTGGGAACCCAACAGTGGGAACTGAAGCTCAGCTCTGTCAGTTCTGGGGTTCAGCCTGGAGACACGGAGACATCCCTGAGCTGAAGCAGTGGCCTGATCCCATGGGAAGAGGCCTGAGCCGGGACAAGGCTTCCCCCTCACTGCCCAGGGCATCGTACCCCAGAGCTGTACCTGCAAGCACTGCACAGCAACCTTGATTTATTGCACAGGGGCATTTGCACCCATGTACTGGGGGGTCTGCTCTTATAGCGCCCGAAACTCAGATAACCCAACCCAGTAACTGTTTCTTTCTTTTTCTAAGTGAAATTTTAGGAGAGAATGTGGCCATTCCCAAATTCATTGAAATGGAGCTACAAGGTGCATTCCCCAGTGCACCCAATGCATTTGGGAATACAGTCTGCAGGCAGCTCTGCGCTAATGCCCTGCGCTGGGCGAACAACTGCTCCTTCTCCTCCTCTCTCCTCCTGTCCCCATCCCTATGCTTCAGGTCTGTTTCCTGGTGGGGAGAGCTCTGTCTGTGTGTGTATCTACCCAGCAGAACGGGCTCCAGGTCTGCTCAGGGGGTCTTTACAAGGCAATGCAGTGCAAATCTCATGAACTAGTTCCAGACTACTCAAATGCATCACAAGACAGTGGGAAGGATCATGAAACTGCGGTCAAAGGGACTCTGCAATCTCCTTTGCACATATATTCCTACTGCAGAAGAAGATTTTGTGTAATACACTAGGATTATATGGTTGCAGAAATATGCACACCTTCAAATATATTGTTCAAGAGATGGGAATTTATTTCCCTCTATTTCCAATGTCCCTCTCCCCCCTTTCTTTCTCCTGTGTTGGAGATAATGAAAACCCTGGTATTTAAATTCAGTTGCAGCTCTGAGCTGCACAGATTGATTGCTTAGAAAAAACCATATATATATAAAAAACCCCTCAGAGCATGTATGCATAAACTAGATGGTAGATTAGGTTACTGGGAGAGGAAACGTACAAATGTACCGGGAGTGCACCTTTTGCAAGAAGATTAACTGATGGCAGCGGCAACTTGCTGATGAAGGCAGTTTGTGTAAGAGCAGACCCTGACTATAGAGACTCATCAGTCACTGCTGTCAGCATCCGCTGCCTTCCCCGGCACACACAGCAGCTCGTGGTGTGGTGGGCACCGGGGGATGCTCCCGCTGGAGCAGCCGGTGCTGGCACGGCTACATCAGAGGTGCTTTGCTTTCAGGCTGGCGAGGTGAAGCCCATGGATGCGCAGAAGGCTGCTGTGATTCCAGCCCTGCACGCAAAGGATCTGGACTAAAACAAGGAACAGATCCTGGCTTCCCATCACATTTTGCAGCGATCCGGACCCACGGTGTGAATTTCCCCACAGCCACTGTTTGGGAGCATGGGAAGATTTACAAATGGAGTCCTTAAATGTGGCTTTGAAAACCCTCCTCCTCTTGGGCTCCAGGGCCTGGCCAGCACTGGGGAAGCTGTCTTGGAACCAGCTGCTTCTCCTCTGGCACTGGGAATGCCGGTGCTGCCACTGGGAAGAGAGGGTGTTGGATCAAGGAGGTGCACAGGGTCAGTGCAGACTGTCCCCCTCTGAGTTTTGGATTGTGTCCATCCTCTCATCCCTCCCTCATACCTGCAACTGCTGTTTCTTGAGACCCGCAAAATGGGATGCCTCCAGGTGCTGCAGGAGCCAGAGGAAAGAAAATCAACTGAGAGAGATGGAAAACGCCCCTGGGCAGAGATGCAAAATGCCTCTTAGCCCACGCTTGAGCCGGGGCTGACTTGTTGCTGCTGTAACAGCACTGGCACCCTGAGCTGCAGCCTTCGAAGCAAAGACACCCCAAGATGTTGCCAGGAAAGAGGAAGAGGAGGAATTTCCACCAGGAGCTTCTGCAGCAGAGGGGATAAAGCAGGGAGAGCCCGAGGCATGGGCCAAACCAGAGCTGACACCTCTGGCATGGACAAGGCAAACGCGGCCAAGGCGATGCAAGAGGGAGCAAACCACAAGTGGGACGGAGCCAAGAGCTGCTGAGAAAAGGGTTGGCAGCAGGAAATTGGTTGTGGAGATCCATGGGGAAAGATCCCTCCTCCAGCAGCTCCCCAGTGCCTGGCCTGGGGACATGCATGGGGCTGGAAACCCATGGAGCTGCCCGGACATTCCTGCGCCTGGGATTCCCTGTACACGGTTTGTTACAGGGCCCAGCTGTCCTGAGGAGCTTCCCAAAGCACAGGCTGCGAGCCCAGGCTGGACAGTGAGAGCAGGCTGGGTCTCAGGGCCCTTCTTCCCCTCCAGCCCTGCTCCAGTGCAAACCAAGGACTTCCTGCAGCCTGGTTGGGGACAGTTTGTGCTTGTGTTTTCGCTGCTGCCTTTTCCTTCCCCAGGCTGCACACTTTGCTACACACAGACACAAGTTTTTACACGAGTTTCCTGAGTTCATGGATAAAGTCCAGAGCTGCCAAGCTCCCAGTACTTTGCCATGTCACACTAATAGCTTCCAGATCCCATCACATATTAAATTCATGCGGTTTCAGCGAAGCCATCTATTTAATGCAATTCGCTAAATGCCTGCGTAGCTCCGGTGACAGTGACATATTAGGTTTGCAGTCTTTTGCAATCTGATATCTCTGAATTTGCCACTGTACTAAAGATTTGATTAATGTGGTTCCATTTCAGTGCAGTAATTGGCTGCGACTGTTGTAGAAAATAATCAGGCTTTCATTCCTTACAACTGCATGGACATGCTAATGAGAGAGTGGGTTAATTAAGCCCCAGGCAGAAAGCGACAGTTACTGATGACTGTTATGACAAACCACCGACTCGGCATTTGGGAGCAGGACAGCAAATTTGCACTTTATGAAATTACAGGAAAACTGGGACATAAGGAATAAATAGTTACATCTGTTTGGTGAAAGGAAAAGAGGAAGAGAAGAGTGAGCAAGATGGTGTCGCCTGCTCAAATCAGGGCACGAACACGCGGGAGAAAAGTTGGGAGCCCAGAAGAGTGGGGAAGGGAATAAACTTTTCATTTCCCTTGCATGCTCTTCACAGCTTCCCAGTGGGTTGAATCCATTGGCAGGGTGTGAAACATGGGACACTCAGCAAAAGGATTTGCATCGCTGCAACGCAGCTGAGAGACGGCTCTGGGGGCAGGCGGAGGCTGCGGGATGGCCTTGAATAAATCACATTTGGAGAGACATCAACCAGGACCCCACTAGACCTGAGCTCAACCTTCCCTGCATCTCCAGTGCTCCTTCGGGGGCAATCTGCCCCCCAGCTCCATTGCAAGCAATTGGGGTGGGTTTGCAGCAGGGACAAGCTGAGACTTTGGGCTTCCTTAAAATGGCTGGGAGGAGAAGGAGGCTCCTGGAGGAGCAGGAGGGATAGAGCCAGAGCTGTGCCATGACATCAGCACTGATGCAAGGCTTTGGAAGAACATCAATGCCTTCACGGAGCTCGACAAATCAAAGCCAGCCCCCAAGAGCTCCTCACGGAGCCAGACATAAAGTGACCAAAGAGCCAGGCCTTTACCTGGAGGCTCCCTCAACCCCAGCTTTGCTGTACTAATAAGTCATTTATAAGGATTAACTGGCAATCTTTTCAACTTTCCTTTTTGTGCCAGGGCTATTTTGCAACATAAGCACTGCCACCATATAACCAATGATTTAGCTGAGGGGTTTTATAGTCTGAAATGGCTTTAAAATTTGTTTGGAATTACCTTGAGTACATTTTAAACACTTAAATTGTCATCTTTGCATGTTGGACTATTCATGGTGTGCTACAGGGTAGTTTTTTTTACTCCATTAGATTGCAGGGTAGTTCTGCCGTTGTTTTACCAAGCTCTCCTGAAAACAAGCTGACAGTGGACCCACAACATCGTGCACTACATGAGCCATGGAAAGGCTCCATTGGGCACTGTGGGAAACCCCAGTGCACCCTCTCTGTGGCTGCTGGGGTGTGCGCTAGTGAGGATCCTCCATCCCACTGCCATGGTCAGCAACGGAGATATCGGAGTGAGCATCATCCATCCCATTGCCATGGTCAGCAACAGAGACATAGGCTGAGCATCTTCCATCCCAGTGCAACCTTATGGGTGTCTTTAGATGTCTAAACAAATGGGGCTTTTACAGACACATTCACAGGTGGGATTTTGGGCACATCCCAGGAAGGCAAACACAGTCAGGGTTTATTTATGGATCCCATGAAAGTTTGAGGACTATTCTGTGTTCTCTGCTGCCTTCCAAAGCTGTTAGGTTTTGCTGGGGATCTGACTTCTATCTTTGCACCTCACCTGAGCCTTCCTCCCTCTGCCTCCTGCCTGCTCTGGGGAGGGTATCTTGAGGGTCCCCACATTGACCAGGCAGCTGTCGGGGGTCCTGGGTGCTTTTATACAGGTCCTGGCCAAGGAGCCCCTGGAGGAGAAGCCATAAAAATGTTTTATGTTGGAACTGGTTGGTTTCTGTGCAATAAAACTCTGAGCCATTGAAAAGCAAGCTCCTGTGTAATTACAAAGACAGAGGAGATCGCTTCCATATGTCTGAGTGGGTGTGAGAGGCCCCAAGCCTGCATCTGCTCTCTTTGTTCTGGTGGGGTGGGGGGGAAAAAGAGAGAGAAAGAAGGAGAAAACAGAAGACAGCAAAGGGAACTTGGGGGTCTGCTGGAGAAAATGACCTTGTGCTAAACCCCAGCCAGGCCTTTGAGGATGGAGGCGCAGCAACATCTGGCCCGTCCGAAAGCACACTTGATCAATAAATTGTGCTACCAGGCACAAAATCAGAGAGATCTGAGCGCCATTCATTAACCAGCTCGTGAAGTGATTGATACGCTTAATTTTCCTGTCAAATGCGGACTTCCCTTGTAAACATGTCAATTGAGAAAAGTTCAAGCTGGTCACTCGGATTTATGGCTGGAATAACATGTAGGTGGAAAAGAGCGACGTGTCCCCTGTGGCCCCTGTTGTTTCCTATTACATGGAGAGCCAACGAACCCAGGTGCTGCAGCGTCCTTCTTCTGCCCTCCTCCTCCTCCTCCTCTCCTCCTCCCTGCCCACAGCTGAGATAACAAAAACAGACCATCAGGCTGGGAACAGCCCAGAACTTGGCCCCGGCGACAATCAGCCGCCTGATTTGTTCACCTTGATAAAGTGGAAGCCTTTAGCTGGAGGTGCCTTTGATGGGCTAGGCTGGAAACCCAAATCCCACCTTGTTTTCCTTGCCTTAAACAGCCGCATGTTTAACTTAGCGCCATAGCCATGATGAGCTGGTTTGAGCCAGGATATTTAACATAATAGCAGACCTGTGATTAGACGTTTTGCTCAAAATATTTGGTTTTAGGCAAAACACGGGAAGTGCTTTGGCTTGTTCGCATTGTGCAAATGGGTTTGGGGGTGTCTTTGCCAAGAGACACAGAGGTGGAGGGGGAATGTGTGGAGACTGAGATGAGATCTGAAGTAGAAGTTGTTCGCTGTGAGGGTGCTGAGGTGCTGGCACAGGGTGCCCAGAGAAGCTGTGGCTGCTCCATCCCTGGCAGTGCTCAAGGCCAGGTTGGACACAGGGGCTTGGAGCAAGCTGCTCTAGTGGAAGGTGGCCCTGCCCATGGCAGACAGCTGGAGCTGGATGAGCTTTAAGGTCCCTTCAACACAAACCACTCTGGGATTCTATGAAATCCAGGGAATGCCACCCAGTTTTTGCTCTAGGGGGACTTTCAGGGCTCATCATCGAGGAGCACAGGACATCACCCCACCCTATCATCTGTGCTTGCTCAAACTCTGTCCCGGGAGCCAGAAAGTCAGACCAAAGCAACCTCAAATGACTTTACCCACCAGCCCTGGTCCCTTCCTCCCTGCGCTGAGCCCCTCCTCTGCCCACAGGGTGTTCTGGGGGCGGTGGGACGATGCGATGCTGTTCCTCTGGCAAAGCTGCTCCCGGGAAGGCGATGCCGGTGCCGGGGCGTGCAGCGAGCTCCATCACCCTGCCTTTCCCAGGGATCCCCTTCTGGGCCGGGCACAGCTATAAATAAGCAGTTTTGTGACTGATTCATTTTTATTCCTGCTAACTTTTATCACGAAATAGCAGTCATCGAATCGACACCTCGGCTCCCTTGAGCATATTCCCTCTGGTGTCATTTTTTGATAAATGCCAAGAACAGCCTAGCAGCAGGAGACCATTATCCTGTGACATGCTCCACTCTGCTCACATTATCTCTAAAATAACACGGATGCTCACACAAATCCCTGCAGCAGTGGTGACAGGGACCAGAGACAGATCCAGCCTGGCTGGACCGCGGCCACAGCAAAGCAGCTGGCACAGCTCGGCACCTCCTGCTTCTTCCAGCCAGCGGCTGTCTTGAAGCTGCTGGGTACCAGTGAGCTGTGGTGGATGATGGTGGAGATGCAAAGTGGTAACTCCTGCCTGTAGAGGGGTAAAAAAGTTTTTACAGTTCATATTGTCCCCTTGGTAACTTATTTTAGGCAGATTCCCACCTCCTTGGAGACTGGAGGAGCCTGAAGTATCATGGGATAAGATCAGCATCTCACTGCCAAAAGCAGGACTTCAACTTCCCCCAGATTTTGGAGTAACCCCTCCTTCCCTTTTTCTTTATTTTCACACAGTGGTACCTCACAGACCCCACCAACTTAGGAACAAAGAGCAAAAGGAGGGAGGGAAGCACCAACACCAAACCTAGCATCATTCAGGTTTCATCTAATCCCCCAAATTTAGATTTCATTGTGTTTCCTAAGAAAAATCAGGAAAGAGTGAAATTTAATTTGTTATGGAAATGGAATATTCTGGGGTGATGCAGGGATATGTTTTTTCATCACAAAGCCTGTTAAAGCCAGCTGGAGATAAGGCATTTGGGTGAGTGGCTGGAAGGGAAAAGCTCATGGATCATTTTATCCTGGTTGAGGGCTTACAGGAACTGGGGAAGGAGCTGTGGTGAGGGCCCAGCAGCACAGCCAGCACCCAGCTTTAGAGACGGCAAAAGGAACCTAGAGCACAGATTCCCCCTCCAGCTCTTCTCCACTGTCCCATTAAACACCCTTGTCTTGAAGCCTGCAGGATTCTGAGCACTTTGGGCAACAGGAATCCAATCCTGTTCCCAGAGATTTGCCATCATTTTGTGTCAGCCTTGCACTGTATCAGTATTTATTTTTGCTAATATGACACAATTAAAGGGTAATCGTATCTATAGCTTTCAGGTCATGTCAGGCAAAATGAATGCTGTTACAGGATGATCCTAACGTGACATGATAGGACATAGTTAATGCCATGAAACGTTCAGATCATGTTAACATAAGAGAAGAAGGGAGGGAGAGCTTTGGTGCCTCTCACTCTCCTTTGGGTGACTCGCTGCAGTGCTTGGGCTCACCCCTGGAAGCTTCACTGCCTCCAGCCTGAGCTGATGCCTCTGCAAAGTACAGTGGGTGGCTGGGGTGGACTTGACCAGGGCTGGGACAGTCACAGGTGACAGAAGAGGGGAAAAGCCTCATAAACCACACCTCCTACACCCGCATCCCTCTGGGTGATGGCTCACGTGTCTCTGGCTGCTTTCCCTGCCTTGCCCAGGCTGGGCTCTCAGCATCTCTGATACTTTGCACCCTCACAAACTCTTTCCAGATAAAACTTGGAGGCATGGTGGCAAAACTTGGAGGAAATAATTAACAATTATTTCACAGGAGAAGGTTCCAGCTGGAGCAGTATCTGGTGGTTGAACATATATCTAACAAAGGCTTGTTATTTAAGCAATAACCCTTGAGAAATTGGTCGTTACCAGCATTAAACGACTCAGCCCATTGCCAAGGATGGTTAACGCTCTAATAAACTGGTCATTAACTGCAGTAACAATGAATTTCGAGGGGATTATTGCTATTATAAACCTTAATCAATGGTTTATAACAGCAATAATGTGGTCCTTTCTTTTAATGGTAAGTAGTGCGGCAGCAGCAGCCTGCTTGGAAATAGTTTCAGTCTGGCTGATAAGACAAAATCAGGTGTTAAAAGCCCTCCAACTCCAAACACTTTCCGGGACGGAAAAAGGCCTGGAGAGGTCTGCACTTAGAGGTGGTGGGGTGGCTGTGGCCTTTGATTCTGCCATGAAGAGCACCAGGCCTGGCTGTGGGTACCCGAGAAGGCCACCCAACATGCTTTGGCCAGCTTAAACCCACTGGGCAGGATCTGAATTCATTGCATGAGTCCACTGGTGTGGAGTGGGCAGAGATATGGAGAGAGGTGGCAGGGGGAAGAGGTTGGGAAGGAGGACTGGATCCAGGCATCCAGCCATGGATCTGCTGGAGTCTCCGCGCATAAGGACTCCTTGCACACAGAGATTGTAGGCGCAGGCAGCTGACGTTGTGAAGATCCATCCCTACCTCCTCACAAGGAACCGTGTTATGATGGGTCACATGAGATGAGGATGAAGCCAGTGATGCTGGTAAGCCAGGCTGAAAGCCCCAGACCTGGTGGACCTTCTGGGGGGGGGGGTTGTGAGCCCTCTGCTCTGGGGGCCAGGGGAGTGTGGGCACCCAGGGACAAGGAGCACAGTGCCTTGGTGTTTGGCTCATCCCTCTGCAGAGGGATGTGAAAGCAGCTTTGGTACTCTCGTATCTTGTTTTGCGCTCTGTATCACTTAAAAAATAACATATGGTGATAAAATAAGGTAACAACCTGCTAATGGTGTCGTTCCAGAAGGCTTTAAGAAGCATCCCCTTTTCTTGAGCTAGACTGAAGGATGCTGGGTTAGTAACAGCCCAGTCTGTGCTTCCTTCTCTGGGCAGGCTCCCAAGAAACCCTTTGTTGGGTCAAAACTCACCTTGTCAGCCCCATTCAGGGAATTACCTGTGTTAAGCAGCTGGGGGCTCAGGCACCTTCACTCTTGGCAGATGCAGGGAGCTTTCAGGGAAAGGCAGGACGATCTGCAGTGACTGGGGCTGCAAAGCCCCTGGTCAATGAGTGAGTTATAATTGTGCTCTGATTTGAATAGAGATCTCCTCTTGTCTGTGCTTGTGATTTTTACAGCTCTTTAAAGCCGGTTCTCAAGCCCTGCTCTTACCTCTGCACTCCTGCAGTTCAGCTGGTTGTGGATGCAGGAGCAAAGCATCATCCTGTATTATCCAGCATGGATTCACAAGCAGTTTGGGGGCTTGGGCTGGTTTTGGCCAATCTCCTGACATCTTTTCTGACATGGTCCTGCTCATCCCTCCTTTGGTTTGCTTGTCAGTGTCCCTCTGAGTGGAGAGGACTCTTCTCTCCACACTTTTTTCTTTAGAAGAAGGCTGCAATGGAATAAATTGGAAAGTTTACTTCATGTAGCATGGAAATAAAAAAGCTCATTCAGAAAGTTAATGATTTATTTTATAGTTTCATTATCAGGGTCACATTACTCAATAGCATTTCAAACATGTCATTTGTACAAACTATGGTAATTAAAATTTATTACGTACTTCATCAGCGGCATATGAATCTTTTAGCCAGCACTCTGCTGTCATATAAACAGTGTAATTTCAGCTGCAATTCACCCTTTATTGGCTCTCATTTGTGATTTAACAGCCATCAATGACTGTGCTATAAAGAATAAATTAACCATCCGTAAACCTTATGATGACAGGGACAGTCAAACAGACTTAAACTGCCTCCACCAGACTCTGGTGAGCCAACAGGGATCAGACCCGGGAGGTGCTGGTACGAAGGCACAGTCGCTCCGTCACCAGGGTGCTGGGCATGATGCACACACTGCCAGGTCCACCATTCCCAAATGAATCATGGAATCATGGAAAGGTTTGGGTGGAAGGGACCTTAAAGCTCCTCCAGTTCCAACCCCTGCCATAGGCAGGGACACCTGCCACTAGAGCAGCTTGCTCCAAGCCCCTGTGTCCAACCTGACCTTGAGCGCTGCCCGGGATGGGGCGGCCACAGCATCTCTGGGCACCCTGTGCCAGCGCCTCAGCACCCTCATTGTAAAGAATTTCTTCCCAATGTCTAAGTATCTAATACATGAATGGAGCTTTCTCTCAGCACTACCCAGAGGGCCCAGCTGGAGGATCCCTCCCCTCCTGCAAGCAGTTTCCCACCTCCAAGGAGGAGTTTCAGCTACTAACAGCTTTCAAATTCCTTCTCGGCCCCCCTCCTTGCAGCACCAACCCAAGATGCATCCACAAGATCCCAGCACTGCTGCATCCCTGCACTTCCCACTGCGACTCCATGGTCCCTGCATCTTCCCCAGCCCTGAGGGCCACCAGATTCTTGTCCAGCACCAGTGGGACCTGGGGAAGGATGGAATTCAGCAGGAAACTCCCTGGAGTGCATCACCTCTGTCCCCATGGCCAGACCTTGCCCGCTGCTCCTGATGAGCTGCAGCCAGCTCAGTTTGGGCAGGGAGGAAAAGGGGCAGGCAGCACAAACCCAAACCCTGGTGCTCCCATCCCAGGCAAGCTTTATGGACCTGGGAGCAAAGCTACAATGAGCCATTTCTTAATCAGGGGCTCCTTGCAGCCAGCAATTATCCAACAGCTTAGTTGTGCCCATCTTCTGCAGAGGGAGTGATATGTTTTAATGTGATCCCTCCTATGCTTAGAGCTGACACTGTACAAAGCTAATAAATGATATAGATTGGATTTGTTACTGAGACATCTCCAAGGAGCCTGGGTCATACAGGCCAATAAAATTGGCCTCATAAATTTACCCTGACACACAGGATTACTCCAGCATTGCTGAGGTCACCTTCTCACGCTGATTTATTGCCAGCCCATGGGTTAATAATACTGTTTACGGGGTTGTTGTTTTCCCCTACACGTAGCAGATATTCGTCAGCATGTCCGTGCCTTCTTGGTGCGGGGGGAGACGTGGGATGGGGACGTGGTGGGGAGGGTGAGCCTGATTTATGTTCTAGCCAAGAGTTTTTGTGTTTAAAAGAGCTTGTGACAGACCTCAGTAGGAGGAGGGAAAGTTTTCCTTCCATGAACCCCGAGGGCAAGGGGGTGGCACTGGAACTGTCTGCCCCACTAGTGTGTGACAGGGCTAAACCTGCGTATTCCATGAAGAAAACATGGAAAAACACAGCCTGGAGAGCTGCCTTCTCTGCAGCCCAGTTCTCTCTGTTGGCAGTTCTGATTAGTGTTTGCTGGTGCTCAAAACCCTGCAGCAAGAATGACCTGCGTGCAGTAAGAAGGTGGGACAGGGCTGTGTGTCTGTGTGTCCCTCTGTCCCTGCTCCAGCTCCAAGAACAGCACCATGTGCTCACCATCCCTTCTCCAGAGGCGGGGCAGCCAGCCCCGCTCCTGCTGCTTTGTGTTATTTTCATCCTGCCGTAATCGGAGGGGACAGGTGAGATGTGCTTCAAAACACTGTAATCATATTTTAAATGGAAATGAAATGTGTGAATTAAATGTAAATTAGAGCAGAATGGAAGGACAATCACTATTAGTTAAGGTCTGACACCTATTTTTGCAGACCTTTCCTAAATGCCACAACTTGTTTCTCTGCACTTGTGACGAGGGCTTGTAATTCCATGGCAGCTGCTTCTGCAGCCGGGCGGATGGTGGGGACCGAGGGGGGCCCGTGTCTTTCAAATAGCAATGGGCTGCTTGTTGGTTCTGGGAAATTATGATGCACCAATGATGTTTCTATTCAGGAGCCATGAAAATAAACCTTGGTGTTTTTCCCCTGAAAAGGTGAGGCCGTAATACAAAAGGACGTTTTTATAGAGCCAATTTATTTAAGGGTTCCCCCATTTTC
Source organism: Ara ararauna (assembly GCA_028858755.1). NCBI lineage: Eukaryota > Metazoa > Chordata > Aves > Psittaciformes > Psittacidae > Ara > Ara ararauna. Next base: position 7,724,742 of record CM054390.1, read on the forward strand.
TTTTATATTGGAAAAATATGTACCCTGCCAATGAGCTGAAATTTCTTCTTTATCTTTAATCCCTCCCGTGCCTCCTCTGAGGCACCGGCTGCTCCTGTGGCCTTGCTGGACCTCAAAGCCTCCCGCCAAAGTCTCACTTCATGTTTCACCCTGGGAAGCATCCACAGCCCCTCCACAGTCCCTGGTGTGTCAAACATGGTCCGTACAGACAGGCAGAGACAGCCCCTGCCTTGCGGATGCTGCACAGGAATGTGCCAGCCGAGGCTGGGTTATTACTAGGGAAGATGTGTCCCAGCGAGATGGGAAGTGACACTCTGGCTCTATGGCACAGCCAAGGGACAACCTCCCTGCCTGGGAGAAGTGAACTACAGTAATGAGACAACTTACGTGCAGTGAGAATGGGACCTTGTGGGGAAAAAACAGCGCTGAGCAGAGCCTGGTGCCACGTGGCTCCTCGGTGACATCTTTGTGATTCAGAGATTTCCTCCTGCGCCCCTTGTTCTGCCTGTCGCCCTGTAAAGATAAAACATTTACTGCTCTCATTACCACCGGGAACTTTTCAGCTGGGGAAGAAAGAGAATCCTTGTCCTGAGGAAGCTGAAAGCTAAGCGCTGATTTCATCTGCTGTTAATACTTGGGGTTACTTGGCAAATGGTTTATATTCAAGGTACTGGACAGTAAATAGTCAAATGCAAACTGACAGACCCTCAGCATATCGTCACATTGCTCTGAAGTGTACGAGCTTGGGTGCTGAAACACCTCATACAGGGAAGAGGCACTGCCTGAAGTGCCCCGACTCCTTGGAGCAGCCCCAGTGGGGACGCAGCCACTGACAGCAGCAGGGCTGAGAGAAGGATTCCTCGGATTTCCCTTCCCTGTTTCAAAGCAGAAGGATATTTGGGCTTAATTTCTTGCAACATTGCACTGGGGGAAATGTGTCATCACAGGCCAGGCTGGACAGGGCTTGGAGAAGCTGCTCTAGTGAAAGGTGTCCCTGCCAGTGGTAGGGGTTGGAGCTGGATGAGCTTTAAGGTCCCTTTCAACCCAAACCAAACTGGGATTCTATGTTGGGATAATCCCAACATTTAGTCCTGGTTTCAATAGTTCTTACAGATACATATATAGAGAGAGTACATTGAAACAAAATGCTTTATGAAATGGAAAAAACCCTATGCCATTTAATTCCTAAAAGGTCAAACTGAAATGCTTTGGCCTTATCGAAATGATTTTCTCCTTTGATTTTTCTTTCCAAATGCAATTTCATCAAAATCAGTGCGTTTCCGCAAATGTTTCACCTTTGGGGAAATGGCATCTTCAGACAGAGAAGTGTTTTGGGGGGAAATCTCTGACCAGCTCTTTCTGGGAATGATCCGCCAGCCATGGCTGGAAGGGAAGAGTGAGGGATCCCACCTGTGCCCAGCCATGAGCTCCTGCTCTGGGCAGGACTTTCCAAACTGAGCTGTTCTGTCTGGAGATCAGATACCAGGAGACCATCATGAGGCATCTCCTGCTGCTGTCCCCACTGCTCACAGCCCATCCCATGCAAAGCTCAGCCAGTGCTTGAGCAAGGAGCTGGATCCCGTGGTCCGTGGCACGGCACCACAAGAACAGCCGTTTGACTTCCCCTCGCACCATCCCTGACAGGGATGGGATGGAGGATGGGATGAAGGGGGAAATGTCTCTCATTCCTATCAGGTGATTCACTCCCTGGCTCCATGCTGAATCCTCCCTCCTCCCGGAGCGAGAGCGCTAGGAGGCTCCAGAGCCTTCCTTCCTATTTTTACAGAGCTTGCAGCATTGTCAGGAAGGAAAGGGTACCATCTGGTTAGCCCTTGTTTACTGCACACCCTGCCAGTTTGAGCTTATTAATCATATTTACCCAAGTATCTTAATTACTCCCTGTCTAGCGACTTGCCTTGCACTCAGCTGTTGACCCGCTCTCCCCCCCCCCCCCCCCCCCTTTCTTTCTAATTCCTTTCTATCATTAATCACAGGAGCAGCGTGGGCAGAGGAATCCACGGCTCGGCTCTCACTGGTGCTGCTGCTCTCACAGCTGATGGGCTGGAGCTCACCACCGGCTCCAGCCAACCTTCACAATGCAGGCACTGGGGTCAGAGTAGGCAGCACAAGGATCAGTCCTGCCCCTGCCTGCACTGCCCCATTGTGGGGTGGCGGGGTCCCTGGCTGGAGCATGCACGAGGAGACACCATTAAAGATGGTAATACGTTGATCCAAGGCTCTCCTGGCGCTCCTGTGCGAGAGTGGCACCGTTTTCTTTACGACCTCATAAAGTCACAGCCGAGAGGCCGATTTGGAAAACAAACTGCCTCAGGTTGACAGATAATTAGATACAGGGGACATATTATACGCCTTTGCGTATAAATGCGCTCTGAAGCACGTTGGTTCATCAGAAGTTTAGGCTATGGGAGAAGCAGGTACTGTCAGCACATCAGGATATATGTGCTGGTGCAGCCTTCAGATGACGGCTCCATTTTATGTCCCTTTCAGCTCTTGTTTGCTGGTGTGCTGTGAGGATGGCTGCACTCCGGAGGCAAAGCTGCCTTGGTTTGGTCTGGTTTGGTTGTGTTGGATTTGGTTTGGTTGGGTTTGGTTTGGTAGATGTGGTTGGTTTGGATTTGGTTTGTTTGGGTTGGGTTTGGTAGGGTTTGGTTTGTTTGAGTTGAAATTGGCTGGGTTGAGTTGGGTTTGGTAGGGTTTGGTTGGGTTGGATTTGGTTTGGTTGGGTTTGGTAGGGTTTGGTTGGGTTGGATTTGGTTTGGTTGGGTTGGGTTTGGTGATTTCTACCCCAGCAACCTCCTGAGCTTCCTTCTTCCCACAAGACAGGGCTTGTGTTTCCCATCTTGGATGTTACACTCCTGTGCTTGCAGCAGGGAGGAGAGGCTGAATGGAGCTTCCTTCCTATTGCTGCTATTTTTGTGTTACTGTATCACATCTAAACCTCACTCTTCCTGCGAGTGAGCCCACTGAGAACAGCGGAGCAATTCTGGAATGACACAAGCCTTGTATTTACAGGGCAATCAGCATCCTGCTCTCCCAGCCCCTGAACCACAAGGTTTCAGATATTAAAACCAAAACAAAACAGTTGGGTTTCTTTTATGCACTTCAGGATTTAAGGTGTCATCCAGCCACCTCGTCAAGCTCTCAGGGTTTGCTTTTCCAAAGGAAAGCCAAGATCCCTGTACGACCATGGTTCCTGCTGGGAGCATTTTCAGAGCATAACCCCAATTCCGCATGCATAGGTGCATACACCCCTCTGCTCATCTCTCAGTGAATCAGACCCACACCTCACTAAGATAACCCCTCTTTCCCACATAGCCCTTTATTTTGGGAGTAAGGCAGAAAATGTCAATTAAATGACCATATTCCCAAGGAAAGCTTCACTATCATTCCTTCTCCCCCAGAAAGGGAAAATAAAAATGAGTGCAGGAAAGACAAAACCGTCAGAAAGAAAGAGAAAAAGACCCCCAAACCCTAAACCCCCAGCAGCCCCCATGGAAGGAGGTGACATAGAGACGCTGGCACTTGGATGAATTAGATCTTTTGCTGATGAAGATACATTGATTTAAGAGTTGTCCAACCACACAGACCTCTTTCCTTCCTCTTCCCTGGCAAAACAGAGCCCAGAGTGGTGGCAGCACATCTGCCTCCCTGCCCTTCACTGCCTCCTTCTTCGCAGACCGTGTTTCCACTTCCACACTGACAAGGAAGCTGGGCAGTGATCTGTAAGCAGCATATGGGCCAGCAAGGTTTCTCCAGGCTGTTGTGCATGCCTTGTCCCATGGGCTGCCACAGAGCCCTGGGTGCTGCTGGTGGTTTGCCACCACCATCCCACCTTGCAACTGCCCCTGCTCCATGCTGCTGGGCAGCAGCAAATGAAAATCATTGCTTTTCTAACTGGAGCCCTCTGAGGAAGGGAGGATTCTTCCCTGCTTGACATCTCCTCCCTTTGCCCTTTGCAGATTGGTGCTCCTGTTACTCTTATGCCCTTGTCACTGGTGGGACATGGTTTTAAGCTATTTCCATTGGTGACTGCTGCTGCTCCATCCTGCACTTCCCAAGGGAGACTTCCAGGCTTTGCAGGTTTCCTCGCTGCCTCTTGTCATCACTTGAGCGCCAGCGAGTCAGAAGGAGAGAGAGAGGGAGAGAAAGGAGAAAAAGTGCTGTGCTGTGTGGATTATTGTGTGTTTGTCATCTGGAATGGTGTAAGCTGTAGGTACAGCATCTCCCAGCGGTGATTTATAGCCGCTGTCAGGCAGCACCAGAGCTTTGTCTGCTGTAGCGTGGAGGATGAATGCAGGGCTGTCAGCCCGGGCAGGGCAGTCTCCCTCGCGCTCGGCTCCGCGCACTCGCTCCCCATTTCACGCCACTGAACATAAACAATCTTTTGTAAACCTGACAGTCACACTTGCTCCGTTGGAAACATAAAGCAGGAATGTATGGCTTGGCTTTCATTACCCCATTTCCTCGGCTGTGCCGAAAGCGCTCCAGGAAAACGGGCAAGGCGACAGCCGGGAGGGATCCCAAAAAAGATGGAGGGAAGCGATGCATCTCCACAGCACACGTGTGCCAATGCCGGTCGTGACCACGCGTGCTCACCCACACACTGCTGCATCGTGATTCACACATGGGTCTCCCACTGCAGTTTTGACACACAAATGTGCCCTTCACAGTTAAGAGCATCAGTGTGCTCCTGGAGCAGTGCATGTTTCTGACACAGAATCACACAGAATCGAGCAGGAAATTGCCTGGAACGCACTGGGACCATAGCACACCCTCTCATGGGCTCACCTGTGCCCACCAGAGGCAATGGGAAGTCTTACAAAAACCAATGCGCTTCGATTAACACTACTAATTGTGATTGTAACAGACCTGTATGTGCAAAGTGCCCAAAGCTCTGTTCAAATCCAGCCTTTCCCAGAGCTAGAAGAGGGTGTTAAGAAGCTACAGTGAGAAGTGGGTAGAAAGGCAGTGGAAGAGCCAGCACCTCCAGCATGATCCAAGCACCAGGCTCCTGCCTGCACCTTAACCCAGTGAGGACCAGGGCTACTGCTGATGCAGGAAAGGTGGTTGCCCTATGCCTGGTGCAAGCTGCTCCTAACACCATGGGTATAAGAAAATCCAGGAAAAGGAGCACTTAGAGCAGGAATAGATGGACCATCCTGTCTGAAGTGCTAATGGGGACACACACACTCACTCAGCTCAGCCCCGCTATTACGGGTACTGGTGAGATTTAGTGTAAAGCACCATGAATTTAAAGCCTGCCAAGGGGCAGAATAAATGCTGCTGATCTGGTGGACGCTGTAAGAGGTGCAAAGAGCAAGTTCCATCTTGGTCCTACAGCCATATACAGCTGTGACTTTGGGTGACAGCAGCAGGTAAGGCCAGGCCAGTTTGTCCCTTTGACAGCAGGAACACACTGGTCACTGTACTCTGAAGAGACATGAGAGGGGACTTCTCGCAAGTCATCAGCCCTCTGGAAGGGGGCTCCTGGCTATTGCTGGAGGCTGGAACTGGCTGCAGGAGCTGAAGCCCAGACTCCACTTGGATGATCTGTCCTCAGGTCCCCCCCTCTACACTTTCTCTCATGTTTCTGGATACTGAAGGAAGGAAAACGCGTGACTACGTTTTGGCTCCCCGGCACAGCAGCGTGAAGGACTGCAAATAGCAAGTGGGAAACCAGAGACTGCAGCACCACAGGACCTGCCAGAGGGCAACCACATCTCAGCTACAACATTCCTGACGTTAGGAACAACATACGCCTTTCCCTACATACCGCCTCCTCCTTACGGTGTGAGGATGAAAAACAAAGTGAGAGATGCTCCAGCCCCTTCATGTCCCCAGCACTCACTCTTCAGCATCACAACACCTCTTTCTGGAGGCGCTCAGCCCTGGGGGTGCCGGAGCTGTGCCGAGCGAGCTGGGTGCTTTGCCATAGTGCAAGAACAGGAACAGCTGCAGCCTTCCTGGGAACATTCCTGTCCTGACGCGCTCCTTCCGTTCCCGGCTCTGGCGCTCTGTCCTCTCCAACCCTTCCCTGTGACTTTCAGATCACCGGCCGAGGAGGGGAGGAGGCGGCGGAGGAGGGAAACAGCTTCCAAATAGTTTGGTGTTTTCTTTTCCAGATGGTTTGTGTTGGAAGTTCCTCCGTGGAAGCCTGAGCATTGAGTCCTGAACATCTGCTGAGGAGCAGCGTGCTCTGCGGCAATGTGAGGAGGCTGCTGGAAGGGCACATTTGGGGAGGGTCCTGGTGGCAATGGTTGTCTCTGCATCCCAAGCTGCATGGTTTGTGATGTGTTTTAGTGTGCATCAAGGACACCTAGAGCTTAGGGAAACACAGCCTTTAAAAGGATTTACATACGCCTGATGCGCCGAGGGCATCCTGCACTGGAGCCATGCTGAGAGAGCTGGGCTGGTTCAGCCTGGAGAAGAGAAGGCTCCAGGGGGATCTTATAGCAGCTCCCAGTGCCTAAAGGTATTGCCAAGAGAAGCTGCGGCTGCCCCATCCCTGGCAGTGTTCAAGACCAGGTTGGATGGGGCTTGGAGCAAGCTGCTCTAGTGGAAGGTGTCCCTGTCCATGGCAGGGGGTTGGAGCTGGGTGAACTTTAAGGTCCCTTCCAACCCAAAGCAGTCTGGGATTCTATGATCTGAGTAAGTAAACAAGGTGGTGTCTTATCCTATGGCCTTTCCAATGGCTTTAACCACAATGATTTATACTGGTAAGCACGAGCAAACAGGTACTGTAGTGACAGTGCTGCCTTCTTGCATTTGGCTGCTGAGTGGCCTGCTAAAGGCCAGGATGGTTGGAGCTGCCTTTGCTGGAGGCTGCAGGAACCACAGAAACTCTGAGTAACCAGTTCAAGGATCAGTGACAGGAAGGGAAAGTTTCCTGGCAGGCTGCTGCTCCAGTCTGTCCGTTCAGAGGTGACTCGTTGTTACCACGACCTCATGGAGAGCCTCCATATTTGTGGAAGTGCTGCTGGGTTTGCTGGAGAGGGATCAAACCGGGCGGATTCGAGCCAGAAGTGACACCGAATCAGTCACTCACAAGGAAGAGTAACTGCGACAGCAGATGATCCATTAACAAAAGGCTGGTGAAGCCTGAGTGATGCTCTGAGCGGTGCCTGGCACCTGGGTTAGAGCTGGGGGAGTCACCAGCAGCTCCTGGGTTGATGTCCCCCTCCTGTATCCCTGTATGAGCCTCAGTGCTGAGTTGTGCCCTACTGCAAAACCCCGAGACCCAAAACATGCTTTAGTATTGCTGTGATTCTCCCTCAGTGCATTCCTCCCTCAAAAGCCCACAGTATTTCACAGCAACAGTCCCAAAATCTATCAGAAAGCTCCTCCCTTCAGCTAATGTGATCCTGCACACGTGTATGCATACAAGCATATGCATATGAACATACATGTCTGCTTTGAACATGAAGGAAAAGCAATACTGAGGTCCCGTGTAGAGCTTTGCAGGGAGAAACACATAAATGACCAGAGCAGGCTGGATTGTTTTCTTTTTAGCTCTGACCCAAGGATTTGGATCCTTGAATTCCTGGATCCTTTGATCCAAGGATCCCTGGCAGTGCTCAAGGCAAGGCTGGATAGGGCTTGGAGCAACCTGCTCTAGTGGAAGCTGTCCCTGCCCATGGAACTGGATGAGCTTTAAGGTCCCTTCAACTCAAACCAGCCTGGGATGCTGTGATTTTAATAAGCATTTAATTCTAATGAACCTTCAGTGGTTACAAGGTTACATCTTTAAATTCAGTTAATTGCAACACCCATTGAGCTTTAATGCTACTTACCCATACTAGAGCTGTGCCCATCCAGCTGGCACCATCTTTTCCTATCCCACATGAGAGCGCACCCTTATTTCCATGGGGAGAACTGATTATATTCTCCTGCAGCTGCACTTGCTGTACACAGGAATTATGGGTCCTTCCACACCTGTGAAAGAAACATTATCCTCAGCCTTCAAGGGTGAAACATCTTATATTTAGTTGGACTAAATAATGATTCTTCTCTATCCTTCATATCAGGATTTAAGAGCACCCTGGAGCTACAAAGTTTATTAGAACCCATAAGAAGAACTGTACCATAAACGGGACAACTGTGGCCATAAACCTGCACCTTGAAGTTGTAACAAATCCTGGGATGTTGAAGTAGGACACAGTCTTGTCTCAGTCAGCAGAAAGGAAAAGAAAAAAAGGGAAAGAAAGAAGAAGAAATGCCAACTTAAGCAGAAAAGAGGCCTGGAAATATAGAGGAGAAGAAAGGGAAAAATAATACTAATAAAGAAAAGCACGGTGCCTGCATAGTCCTCTCAGCAGGAGCCTTGGGATGGGTGCCTACATGATAAAGTGCAACTCAGATTAATGGGGAGGGAGAGAAAGGCGAGCCTGGAGGAGGAGAGGGAAGGCAAGGTGAAAGGAAGGAGGTGCTGGAGGGATTTATGAGATGCTGATGCAGGGAGGGTCACTGGCAGCAGCAGTGATGGGTGGCTCTGTGGCTGGGCAAGGGGGACAACACAAAAGCCACCCCTGTGTTGTCTTGGGTGAGACCAAGTGCCAGGAACAGGGATGAACAGTGTGAGAGGGTGAAATCCCTGAGATCTGGGCCAGAGGCGGGAGGTGCCTCTGAGCAACACTGGCTCTGGGGGGAGGATGTGGTGTGAAAAGGGCTCAGGGACCCCTCGTCCCCTCCAAGGGCACATCCCTCAGTTGCCCCACGTCTCTTCTCTGTTGGGTTCCCTCTCTCTTTAACTGCTCTGCTTTGTTTCATTGTCACTTATTTAGCTCCCATTGGTAGCCAAAATCCTTTCAGCATCTCAACCTCCAAGCTCTCTCCTTTTCCACGCCAAGGCTGGGGTTTGAAGTGTTTTGGTTTGTACATTTTCTGCCTTCTGCAGCCATCGCAGATGCCTGGTTCTGGGATGCCAAAGGACTTCTGGGATTCCAGGCAATTTGGGCAGGCTCTGAGCCACCCTCCTTCATGCTGTGGAGGCTGTAGAAGCCAGTGAGAGCCCTGTCCCTCCCCTCCAGCCATCACTCTTTTGTCACATCAGGTTATTTTTGCTGCTGTTGAATAGATTAAATGACAGAGGTGGTTTTTCTTTTTAAGTAATTGAGTTTTATTTTGGAGAGGGAAAAATGGAGCGCTAAGTGGGAAAAGGGGGGAGATAGGAATAAACCACACATCTTTTTATATAGGATCCACAGTTAATTCTTAATTAGAACTGACAGATGCTTCTCCCATAATCCTATTCCCAACATGTTCTGTTTGCTTTGTTTGGCGCTGCATGATACATGGTGGCATCGTAATGACCTTTCGCAACTCCTCCTGGAAGTGTTATTGGCACTCCAATGATTTATTGCATGTTCCAGTTGATTACTGGCCCATTTGTCAACATTTTTTCCCCCCTCTCCATAAACCTGTCTCCTGTGTCACAGACATTCGCCCGCATGAAAATTTAAACAAATACAGTGTGTGGCTTGTAGGCAGCATCTGACTTTTACTCCAGGCTTCCCAGAGCAAACCCATTCCAGCCTCAGTGAGTGTTCAAACTTTGCAGGGCTCGAGGATGAGGTGCTCTGCTTGCAGGAGACAATGGCAGACCTGGGCATCGCTTCCAAAGCCTTATTTTAGAAAGCTATCTGTGGGTGATCCCTGCTAGTTGCTCGTTTATTGGCATTTTGGTACCACTTATGGGAATGGGGGGAAATCAGTCCTGGAATTAAACACCAAAATAGTGATCCTTAAAATGAATGCCTAAGGACAGCCTCTGTTTTCTCCTCCTATTGCTGGTGTAGGCAGAGAGGGGCAGGGGAGAGGAGCAGGACAAGAGCTGGGGCTGCGGATGTGGGAGACCGGGGGCACATTTGGAATCACAGACCAGGATGGGGCCTGGGAACACAATGGGCCTCATGAAGTAAAGGCCTTTTGGGGCAATTGCAAAGCAGACACCACTCAATTCACTAATGCTTTCCTGAGCAGACACTGGGACTGGGGTGTGTGTGTGTGTGATATTCCTTAGACCGATCCAAATCCTGAGAGTAAGACCGCAATTATTCCAAGGCCCGAAAAGGATCAGGTCCTTCTCATCCCAGTCCCCCTGGGCACCCTGAGATGGATGTCATGAACAGAAGCACCCAGAATCATCTGCCTGATTTAAAAACCTTGGTCCATAAGTAAACTGGATATAGTGGCTGTTAGAGTGGCCTGGAGCATCTGCACTGCATTTCGAGGAAGCTTTTCCAGGCACTCGTATAAATCCTGCTCTGCTGCAGGAAAGGAAAGGTATTGTTTCACTGCTGTGACATCAATGCAGGCCACATAAATTACTTTTTATTAAGTGTGCAGTGCCCTGTAAAAATACACACACAATCCAGGGATACTGCAGAGCGAATGCAGCAGCACAGCCAGCCTTCAGCAGGCTTTTCCATCCAGAAGAGGCTGGGATGAGAAAGGAAACTCGCTGGGGTGGGGAGAGGGGTGGCTGGGTCTTTTTCCAATTCCAGCTCGGATCAGCATGTAATGTATGGCTTAATTTCCTCTCAAATTAGACACTTGATAAAAAAAGTTATTATATCTGTCAAGTTGCCAGTGCTTTTTATGAGTGTGATAAACTAAGAACCACTGCTTTACAAACCTTGATAGGATGTTTCAGTACCTGGAAAACAATTTTATTGCAGCCTGGACTACTAACAAATTGCAAATACTGATTAAGCCATAAAGTTACAACAACATTAAAAAATAATGAGAGGTTATTGCACGAGGGGAAGGCTCTTAAGCAGCGGATGCAGCCGCCAGATTTCCATTGTGCAGGGTAACAGCCCGACCAGCAAAGTGCATTTCTCCAGTAGAGCTCACGCTTGGAGGGTGCTGGGGAAGCCAGACTGGGTGCAGGGACCCCTGTTACACACCTTAATATCTGCGCTCTGTGGTTTTCCAACCAGGCGGATTTGAATCATAGAATCCCAGCCTGGTTTGTGTTGGAAGGGAGCTTTAAGCTCATCCAGTTCCACGGGCAGGGACACCTTCCACTAGAGCAGCTTGCTCCAAGCCCTGTCTAAATCTCAGCCTCCCCTCTGGCAGGTTAAAGCCATTCCCCTTGTCCTGCCCCTACAGGCCCTTCTCCAAAGCCCCTCTCTAGGTTTCTTGCAGCCCCTTTAGGCACCTGGGGCTGCTCTAAGGTCTGCCTGGTGCTGTGAAGGCCCAGGAGAGCATCCCTGAACATACCAGCACCCACATGCACCAGCACTAAGACACTCCTCTCAATCCAAATCAGCTTTCAGCAGGACTGGAGTGTATGAATATCGAAAGACCTGGCTCCTAGATCTCCCATACCTCTGTTTCCACACTCTAACATTAACATCACAGCACTACGTCACAGTGAGGACAGGCAGAGGCAGTGCCAAGGGCTTGGGGTCTATGAGACCCCGCTCGATCTGTGCTGGCAGATAGATGCCTCCACTGACTTTCCCAATTGGAACTGAAATATCAGGGCATGGTGTAACTTAAGAGTTACTGAGTGCACCCACGAGCTCGCATTGCTCACCACCACTCAGGTGAGGAGGGACCACCCGATACCAGACCCTCCCTAGCACATCCCATCCCAGCCCCTGCTGCCCCTGACCCCTCACTGCTCAACTCTGCAAACACAAGCATGTTTGAACACAGCTTTAATAATGATTGTTTGGACGCTGCCAAAACCTCCCGGGGAGCAGGAGAGAAATCCCTTCTGGGAAGCACCACCTGCATTCAGCCCCATGCAGGGCTGGCAGGGTTTAGAAGGCAAAGCATAGTCTGGGGTTGGGTCGGGCTGTCAGAGACTATCAAACCTCAGGAAGATTCAAATAACAGGATTTCATCTGATTTCCTTTTGCCCCATGCAGTTTTAATGATGGCAGAAGTCAGTAAAATATCTGCCTATGAAGTCTGTGAAGCACTTTGGGGTCTCTGCGGATGTACACACATGGGGGAGGTCCTATTGGCATTTCTTTAGCCTAGCACTGTGACCAGAGCTGGCCAAACCCTTCAGTGATGACTAATTTAACCCTCTGTTTTCTCCTTTTTAACCGTATCTGAGTTAACCTGTGAAGGTCCATTGATCTCAGTGATTTATTGGTTCACGATAAAGAGCCTTTCATGCAATCCTGTTTCTCGGCCCATGGGTTCCCCAGGAACATGGGCCTTCACTGCTGCCCTTCCACCTTCACATTTCATTTCAAGTGTGTCACCGGTGATTTTAATCACATGAAATCACTCTTGATCTCAGATTAATGACCAGAGAAGACATGCTGAAATCCTGGGCAGAAGGAGCAGCACAAGGACCACACAGATCACCCCTCAGCTCTGTTACTTTTTCCACGCTCCTAAAGCAGAACTTCCGTGCTGGGCAGTGCGATCCCACAGCTCTTCCATACCCAATCCTTGCTCCAAGGCACACCATCCACTCACCAGCACTTGTGCAAGCATCAACACAAGCCACTTCACAAGTATCTGAAGAAAAGCAGCAGGCAAGGGGGTGTGAATGCAGCAGCATCAGAAACCCGCTCGAAACTCAAGCTAACGCTCACCTTCCTCCTTTTCCCCACCATCTGCTGAGCTCTCTGTGCTATGCAGGTGCTTTTAGAGTCCCAAAGTCTTTGAGTCTGCAAGACCAGCTCAGCTGGGACTTCACACCTGGCAGATCCTCTTAATGGCATTTCTGCCCCGGAGCAGCCCAAGGGCCTTGGGGTCCTTGTCCTTGCTTTTTACTCCCTAACAAACTTGAGCAGCAGCTCTTCCTCCCTACTCCCTCCTGTTAAGGCCATGCTTTAACTGCTGCATTACTGCATCCTGAACTAATGATGCTGCAATTAAAAACATTGAGGGTTATTGCCAAGAAGGTGGATGTCTGAAGTTGATTAAAAAACATTTGCAGAGGAGCATAACTTAATGATGGAGGTCACAGGGAGAAAGATGGAAATGAAAGTGAGAAAATATCCCCTGCTCAGGCAAGATGGTCCTGTGGAGAGGGTGAAGTGGCCCTGAAAAGGGCCCTACTCCTTCCGCCTTGATCTGCAAAAAGAGCCCCTTTATCTCCCCAAGATCTTTTCATCTGACCCACCTAGAAGGAAATTAAATTTACTAAACTTACTATAGTAAAAAAATGGCCTTCAACACTGGAGAGGAAAGGTCTGAGTGGCAGCAGAAAGCAGACGTCGGTGTCAGGAGCTGCATGTCCTGGGTGCAGAGCAGAGATGCTTGCAACGACCCTGCAAGCACACTTGCTCTATTATGGCGTCCAAGCTAGTAAGTGCTCTCTGTTAACAGAAGTCATTAGCTGAGATGCAGCCCTGCACAGATGTAGCTGCTCTGGTGCTGATGCTGCCCACACCGAGCCTGTGTCCCACATGTCCCTCATCTTCAAGGAGCCCAAAAGCCAAAGACTGCTGCAACAAGCCAGAGAAAGGGTCCCTCACTGTCCAACCCAGCCAAATGTAGGTTGGTCCCCTTTGCTCCTGGGCAGTAAATACCCTGGGACATGAAGGGCTCCTCTCTGAGCTGTGTCACCCCCCAATGACACACACTGGCTGGCAAGTGGCACCTCAAAACCTGGAGCCAGGGAACCATCTGGGAGCTCAGCGCGTCACCCGCTCCGGCGTCTCGCACATCCCTAAAGGTGAGCACTCCCATGGGAGTACGTGCTGCTTACGCGCCGGAGCTGCGAGTGTTTGCTTATGCACACACAGAAGTGGCATTTTGCTAGATGTAGGGAAGTAGGCAAGACGTATTTGTCTGCGGAGGCTTTGCACCTTCGGCAATTATGTCTGCAGTCTGGAAAACAACAGCAGCAGGGTTGCATCAGGGAGGGGAGAAAATTCTATCATGTCAGAATAATGAGATCTGTGATTTCAGCACTTACTGGGTCAGAGACACACACAGTGTGTTATCTGTAATGCTTTCCTCTGACATTCAGGGAAATTGCATTTATGCAGAGGACAGGAGGCACTGAAGCACGGTGCTTCAGTGGGATGCTCTGCTTGAGGGCTCACCTGCCCCACTCCTGTGGGGTTCCTGGATTCCCAAGGGGTGAAGGGCAGCCCTTGTGCTCCATCTGCTTCACACCCTCACTGGGACATAGCCGGCATGTTTGGATGGATCCCAGGAAACTGGGGTCTGTTTCTGCCTTCCTCATCCCATTAGGGTGGCTCAGATGAGTTTCAGACCTAAACCCTTCAGGCCAGTAGCCCCACAGCAGTGACAGGAAGCGATGGATTATCCCAGCATCTCCCATGGGTTTAGATTTAACCCTGCTGGAAGCGCAGGAGAACACAAGGAACACAGAACAGGGTGCATCAGGGATAACACTGCCCCAAGTATGGACCTGCTGTCAACCCCAGCTAAGTGGCACATGGCTTGGGAGAGGGTTAATGGTCCAAGGAGCTCACCCCCCCTCCCGCTTCTGACAGCCTCCGACTTTGGCACCGTGGTCTTGATCCTCCCTCAAGACAAGAGCCCTGTGCTAGTACAGCACAGCTACACACACAAAGTGAAGCATAAGGTGGAGCAGGTTGACCTGGGGCTGGCTTCTCAAGGAGACAAACCGGAGTATTCTCATTATCTGGAAAACGCTCCATGAGCATTTTTGGAGTTTTAGAGAAGCAGCTTCAAACCAGAGAAATTCCTTTCCCTCCCTCTCCCTTTAGGAAGCCAGAATAGGGGAACTCAAACCATTTTGCTTTCCCAATTAGAACCCATGGCTTTTCCTCCAAACCAGCTTATTTTCCAGCAGAAACAGAGTTTTCTGACAAAAAAGTCTATTTTCTTATAGAAGACAACTGACCTACATCAGAACTGAACCCGCTGGCTGCTTGGAGGGAGCCCTGCCCTGGCCGTGCTGCACAACATCAGAGGAGGGTTTTCAGACCCCAGGGCTGCTCCCACAGCCCCTGGCGCTGGCCAAAACATCAATCAGAGAGTCTTTATCAATCAACCCCATCATTTCCTATTAATGAGCTCAAATGATGTGAGGCCTTGGACTAGAACCTGAAGAATAATTAACAGTGGAACTGGTGTTTTTCTCCTTATGACTTCTCCTTCCTAATTCTCATCATCCAAGGGTTTTATTACAGCTTTTGCCTTTTGTTCCCCCCCCCTTTCTTTCTCTTTTTCCAGAGGAGGATGAAAGCCATGCCTAGATTAAAAAGATGTTGTTTCCCAGCTGTTTAAGATAAACTGAAGCACAGGCCTGCGCCAGTACCCGGGATCAAACCTCCCACTGTGGGAGAGGGAGTTCCAGCCCAAGGCCAGCTCTGAATTCTGCCAATAGCTCCAATATTTACAGCTTTCCTTGAGGGCTTTCATTACAGGCCACAGAGCTTTCACAGTCAGGATCTGGAGTTTGTCTTGGACCTGAGCTGCAAAAGTGTAGGGCTGCCTCCACTGTTTCTGGACAGTTCCTGTAAGACACACGGAGAAAGAAGGAAGAGGAAGGAGGAGGAAAACTGCTCTGAAGTGAACCCTCTCAAGGAACTGCCACAAGGTGATGCCCCATGATGGTGGAGCCACCTCTCAGCCCTGCCCAGTGACTGGTGGATCTTCAAAGCTGAGGTCAGGCCCTTGCTGCATATAAAGGATGGTTGCCCAGAGAAGCTGTGGCTGCCCCATCCCTGGCAGTGTTCAAGGCCAGGTTGGACACAGGGCTTGGAGCAAGCTGCTCTAGTGGAAGGTATCCCTGCCTGTGGCAGGGGTTGGAGCTGGAGGAGCCTTAAGGTCCCTTCAACCCAAACCATCCCACGCTTTCACGAAATCCCCAACAATACAAACACCCCAATGGCAAGGTGTTTGTATTGCAATGAAAAGACTTCAAAGGAAAGAAGATGACTTCCCTGCCTACCCAGCACTGTGGGGCATATCAACCCTGCCCAAACCTCCCCGATTCAAGGGTCTTCCTCTACCCACAGAAGAGCAGGGCAGTGGGTCTGCTCCCTCCAGGTGGGTGCTAGGAGCTGCACAGACAGCAGTTTCTGGCCATGCCCAAGAGCAGGTCCCTGCAGCTGCTTTTTGTCTATGATAAACTCAACTAATGGTGGTATGAACCGCTCTCGCTCGTCCGGCTGCTGATCTTTTGGGCAATTATTTGGAAGTAATGAAAGTGAATGCATGACATTTAAAAAAGAAACTCCGCTGTCAGCAGGAAAGCTGCCACATTCCTCCTGCACCTCCGAGAATACGCTTAGCTTGAAATAATGTTCATTTTAGCCGAGTTGTAAATTACAAGTGTGTGAGGGTCTTGTGGGATTTATTACCATTTGGAAAGAGGTTAGAGGCCTTGCGCTGGTGCTGCTGCATCTGGTGCATGCTACAGAGCAACCACAGAGCAAAACTTGGAGGCAAAAGAAAGCACCTTTTATAGCTCATCTCTGGTGGCTTGTATTACTAACATTACACATGCCTGCCCCCCCCCCCCCCCCCCCCCCAGCAGTAAAGAGGAAGGATTGCAAAATCCCTTTTCCCACTTGCTGTAATTGATCCAGTGTTGTTAATAACCAAGGACCAAACCTCGCTGGGCTCCGGGCACGGAGCGTGGCCACCGGTCCCTGCGCCAGGGCTGCGGGCGTGGGGCTCCGGCCCCGCTGGGATGGTGCTTTAATTTGCTCAGGTTTATGTTCTCTTTTTTTCATTGCAGGTGTTTCATAAAAATGCAGCCATGGAGCTGGCAGGAAGCAATAAGCTTCAGCTTCCTCTGCATGAACCAAAGGGATTTCTTCCTCCCTTCTGGCAAGGATGGAGTTGTGCTAATGTAAGATTAATGCTCTTCACTCCTGACCCTGCTGTCTGCAGTGTGTAGATGCTGACGGGTCACCTTTAGTCCATGCCATTAGTGATTAATTAATCTCAGTGTTTATCTGATCCATCCCTTTCAGTGAGGATTTCTGCACTAACGCTGTTTTGATTGCTTTTGCTCCCTCCCTTTTCCACAGCGTTCCACATCAAACTATTCAATGAGTTCCCTTTGATATCCTGAAGGAAGCAGGACTCTGCTCCTGGTTCCCTGCTGCATGTCCCTGAAATGTGCCTGGAACAAGTGAGTACCACGAACACAATCACAGGTCTGCAGGGACAGCCAGAAGAAAGAGGCAGTGAAGGGACGAGGCTTTTAAGCCTACATTAGAATATAAGAGACAAGGAAATGGATGTCATCTTAGCTGGATGCACATATTCCTTGCAGGCTCCTGTGCCAGTTAATACGAGATTGATTGTCCAACTTTTAACCAAACAAGTTTTTCCCTGAAAATGTGGGTTGTAAACTGAGCAGCGCTCATGGAGGTGCTCTGGAATAAAGTGACTTTAAGGTAGTTGTGGGGAGGGGGACAGCATGGATGCTGGGGCCACGATGGGTTAAGCAGCACGGTTGGGTTGCCCTAGAAGAGCAAACCAGAGGGCTGTGGAGCCAGCTCAGCAGCTGGGAAGTGTCTGAGTGCAGTGGCCACAGAGGCTGTGAGATGCTGCAGAACCACCTCATGCTGAGGAGCAGCAGCAGGATTAGGTACAAACACCCTCCACACTGTGCAGAACAAGCCTTAACAGCCGCGCTGGCCCCAGGGTGGGAGTGGGTGGGAGGCCAAGGCGGGTGGCTTGGCACCCACGGAGCATCCATCTCCAGGGGAGCTTCAGCTCCCCAAGAGTTTCCCAGTGCAGGGATGGGATTTTCTTAGCTCATGAGCTCTCCTCTCCATCTGTTTATCTCTGTGAATGCCATTAATCATGTTGTGTGCCTGGACAGTTTATAACACCACATCCATCCTCTAAGAGCTGTTATCGTCCACCCTGAAGATCTCGCAGATAAACAGCCAGGTCAGCCGCAGCTGTTCCAATATCCTGAAGAAATCAGATTTATCATTTTTAATTAAAAAAAAGCCCCACAGAACCACATGGACCAGAATCCCACCCCCCAGCCCACAGCAGGCTGGCTGGGACGCTGTGTTTCTTGGCCTTCCGCAAGTCCTGCTGCTGCTGCCTTCCATCTGCAGCCCAGTGATAAATGGCTGCAGGGTGCCAGGTACAGTTCAATGTTGAAAAATCCCAATATGTGACTTAGGCATCTCATTGCAAGTCATTAATCTAAAGGGAGGCTGGTGCCAGGACAAGGCTCTCACTCACTCCATCGTCATCTGGACCTGCTCGGCACAGCCGCTGCCAGAGGTGGGGAAGGAGGGAAGGGAAGGCCCCTGCCATTTTCCACTCACAGGAGAAGTGCTCTCCAAGCCATTAACCCTCTCTGCAGCCCTGGCCAGCTCACACAGGGCTATTCCATCTGAGGGGATGCTTGAGCATCACCTCCAGAGAAGCTATGGATGGTGGGCACTGCTCAGCCTCTGCCCCCCACAGCCCTGTTAATCCTTTAATCCACATGGAAAGGCCACCTTCATGGCGCACAGCAAGGCTGCCATGGCTCCTTGGAGGAGCACCTTCTCCTTGCCCCACACTGTGACCTGGGGCTTCTGGGCAGCAGAGGCTGGAGCCCATGTCCCTAGGGATGATGCTCCTGCTGCCTGGTGGCCCCATCCTGCCAAGGTGCCTCTGCTCCCTTCCGCACCAGTCACATCCCGAGCCTCGTGCTTGGTGCCAAATTGAGTTGTAGCCGTGAATTATTTAGAAGCATCAGTGGAATATTGTTGTATCAGTAACGCAGACTATCAGTTTGTGGCCTTGGGGCTGCCTCAGTTACACACTCCATCACTATTTTCTCTCATGAATAATGTAGGAGTGGAATTACTCTGCATGTAGAGAATTCATACCCTGAGAAAACAAGGTTGCTCCAAAATTAATTTTCCGTACTAAAAGAGCGACAGAAAATCAATTAATCGCATATTATTCTATACAGAGACAGAGTAAGGGAAACAGCGAGAATGGCTGTAGCTATACATCAGCAACTGCTGTATTGGCAGAGTGCTTTGCAGGGATGTGAGTTACAGCCAGCTACAAAGAAGGTAAATATATTCTACCCAAGAGAGCCCTGGAACATCAGGCTCTGGAGCTCTCATCACAGCCACATGGGCGCTTCCTGAGGACAAGCAGAGCTCAAAGCTTCATTCTGCTCCAAACTCCCTCCTTTATCTGCCACAAGTGGGCTCAGGCTCTTCCCGGGGCAGCACCCAGGTAAAAGCTGGTTTTCCAGAGATGTCCAGCCCTGGCTGCCCTGTGCTGAGCAGCCCTGAGGATGCAGCCTCTGTGAGCCAGGTCCTGCCGCTGCCTGGATGTGGCCCTGCTGCAACTCAGGTAGGGATATGGACATTTGCCTCTCCAGGAACACAAGTGGGAGCTTAGAAATCTCATCTAAACAAAGTCCCTGCTTATAAATCATGGAGCTGGAAACCATGGGAAGGGAGCTGCTCTGTTAAAGAGTCCAGTGTGGTCCCAAGCAGGACATGTCATGGTCAACACTACCAGCCCAGAAGCTCTGTTCCTGCCTCCAGCACCAATTCACCACACAGCTCATGTCAACACTGCTTCATTTTTATCTGTTTAACACCAACAGTACCCAGGCGTTGTAGAGCAGAGCTGGGAGACTTAATTAACATTTCAAATTGCTTTGAGTCTCACAGCAGAGCAAAGCATCGCTACTTAAAGTACTTCTCAAGAGGAGTGAATGCTGTAAAGCTGATGTGGAATCAGGCACAGATCTAGAGTTGAGACTGACTGGCGCAAGCAGCTGGGCAGGAGGCAGAGAAGGCATTGTCCACCCCTTCCCATGGCACAGCACTGCATCCCACCACCCCCAGCAGCATCCCGTGGCCATTTCAGGCAGTTTGCTCACACCAGATGAGTGGAAGTTACTCTGCTGAGTTTGACTTTCTTCTTCTGGACACAGAGGACCCCACAAGCACATGGCCATGGGTCAGCCACAGAAACACCTGCAGAAAGGCTGTAACAATACTGCGGCCTGCATTTCTTCCACTCCCTAGTTAGTTTTGACTAATAACACTCATTGATTTAACAAATGGTATCATAATTAAGGGATAAGGAATTAGGAACTGGTCAGACATCGATAGCATCCTCAGGAATAAAAACTCAAAAATAAATTAATCTATAATGAAGACTGGCTCCTCATTGCAGCTTATTATTTTCCCCTAAGCACTCAATTCTTCTGTCATCTCCTAGAGCTGGGAAGTTCACACAGTGAAGATCCTTCTTCCAGCAAGGAAAACAGCAGCTTTCAAAGTGTTCACAACAACAACTGCAATGGCATTTACAAGTTACAGTCTTGGGCTTTATCACTGGGTTATTACCAGTGTGGTTTCTACACTGGATTTACAAGGGGGTTTTATCTCTCTTAGCACTATTAACACAGAAAAATGGAAGAAACAATCCTCTGTACCTCTACCCATATGTCCTTTACCAGCTCTGGATGTAGCAGAGGTCATCAGCAAGATGAAGCTGCTGGGTGAAACCTCGCAGAGGCAACACAAGAACCACTCTACTTTCTCTGAAATGGAGAAAAGGGTTTTCCCTCCGTCTCTCCAAAACCAACTTATCAACAAGGATGAAAAGACGCGCGCATTTTGTGTGTCAGCCCAGCAACCACACACTTTGGCCTCAGCATCCTCTATAAGCCACGTCTCTGCTCCTCAAAGCACTGCATTTTTGCCTACCTCAAGGGACAAAAGAAGCCTTTCTGCTTTCAAGAGTAGCTGCAGCCATGTGAGTGCATGTATGTGTGCGTGTACACGCCTATGTCCATGTGTGCTAACATCAGACAGCAACATGGGAGTTTATTCTATGTCTGCATGAGAAAGCAAAGAGGCTTCATGTATGCACGTACAAAGACACAAATCACCCACTGACAAGCGAAACTGAGCACTTGCAAATGCCTCTCCAGGCCCCTTTCATGCTCACAAGCCAACAGCCCCTTGCTCCCTCCCTGAGTGATTTACCTTCTGCTCTGTAGAGGCAGAAAGTTTCCCCACGCAGGGCCCAGGCAAGCAGAGAAGCATCTCCATGGGTATGGAAGTGTTTAACAAGTGTCTGCGAGTCCCCCAGCCGAAGCAGACATGAAAGGGAAGATGCTGTGTGTGATTTATTGCTTGCTGAGCAACCTGACAGTCGTTCTGTTTGAAACCGCTGTCCTCTGGCTTCATCCCACCAAGGGGAGGGCTCAGATTGATGCTGGGGGAGGAGGAGATGGATGGCGATGGGAATGCCTGGTCCCCTCCCACCCCCCGCCAGATGTGGAGAGGGGAGGATCTGCTCCAGAGGGTGCACTTGGATCCCAAGCCCTCTATCCACAGATGTTTATTGACTTACACATTCAGTCTTTCAGGAAGTTCATAAGAAAGCAGACCCATGGAGGTTGCTCTTCCTTCCCCAGCATAGCTGGCCATGCTCCCCAGCATGGGGAAAACAGCTTTTGCCCTGTCATGGTCAAAAGGACATATGGGCTCTCATGGCTTAGCCATGAGCAATAAAGAAGGTACCAGCATTGCTCACTTGCTCTTCCAGCCCTGATTTACTGTGGGTAAGCCTTCCCTCCCTGTGAGTCCCAGCAGCAGCACAGCATAGGGGAGGTAAGGGACATCAGCTCCTTTTGCCCAGTGCATCATCCCTTGTCTCCCCAACTGGTCAGTGCCTTAGAACCATGGGAAACAAGGAGAAGAGTCTTTCTGCTGCTGCTTTCTTTGGCTTTTAGGACTCATCATTTCCCTTCAAGCGCGAAGGATGGAAACTTCCTCACACACAGAGAAAAGAGGTCAAGTTTTTAAGGACTCCGGGAGCTGAGATTTTTAATGATGACAATTTGCCTGGAATCTGGTTTGCGGGACCTGTTTTCCTTGTGTCCAGCAGCGCCCACCACCAGCAGCACCCCACCACCTCACCAGAGCTCTGTGCTGTGCCATAGTCCAACAGGGGCCTTTGCTGGAGAGCCAAAATCACACTTTGTCACCGTTCCTCAAGTATTGATATAGACACTTCAAACACTACCTTATTCTGTCCACCCCTTTAGACTAAATCTGCCTTGGAAAACAAATGACCCTACTGGGCTCAAAATGCTCCCGCAGCTGACTCCATAATGAGCTGTTTATTATAGTTCCCATAAGTGAAATCCATTAAGTCTGACAGAAATGCAGCTAAAGTTTACATTCAGCATCCGTGTGAGGGGAGTTCTGGGTCTGAATTAAATTTGTCCTTTTCCCTCCTCCACCCCAGCAAAGCTATACATGATACTTACATGAATTTTCCATCATTATTTTCCAGAAGGATAAAGGCTGAGCTTTACTGGGCCTGGATGATTTGGCATGTTGTCCAACTTGTCTGCTATGAGTCTACATTTTCTCCCTGCCAGTATCAGTTTTCAGTCTTGAACACTTGAAAGGAAGGAAGGTGGTTTAGGGATGACACTGCTCTTTAAATCTTAGATGTGATTTTTTTCTAGCCTCCTTTCCAGATTAATCTTGCTGTTGCTATTGTAGCTGGCTGAAAACTGAAGTTTCCATTGGATGAGAAGTTCTGAGGTTTCAAAGAGGAATAATTGTCCCAGATCTAGACAGAAAGCCAGGGTCTGTTACTATATCATAACCAGAACAATTAATCCTTTCCTTGTGTCTCAGTCACAATACAACCTTCATACAGAACGGTAAAGTCAGAATGAAAGATCTAGGGATTTTAGAAGCAAAATGACAGTTCTCCAGAACATGTCAAACAAACCCCATGTGTTAGCATAGAACATTTTTATGCCATTGAATCATCAGTTTTCAACGGAGAAGTATTCCAGGTACATCCTTTTAAGCAGGTTTCATCACTGTTTGCAAGCACTGTCTAACAAAGCACAGGGCTGTTGGTGTTTTCCTGTTCTCTTGACAGGAGTGAGGAAATGGGAGTCGTGTGGAACAGAAAAAGGTGTGAACAGGGGCAGCAGAGAACAGACAGGACACAATGGGCAATAGAGACGTGAGAGAAAAATCCTGGACCAACAGCAAACCTGCCCTCACCGGTGCCATCCTCATCGGGATGTTCACTGATGCTCATCAGTGGTACCCTGGTCCTTGAGGGGTTCCCAGAGAGCCCCTGAGCTCCCCAGCATCTGCAGGAGGAGCAGCTGCAGCTTCCCTTCCCTTCTGCAGAAAAGCTCTGGATGTGATGAGAGCATCCCCTTGTTTCCCCCAGGAAAAGGAGATGAGTCTTTTCTACACTGATGGCTCCGCAGGCTGATTATACAAACTCTGCCATGAGTGGCTGATTGACCTTGGGAAAAGCACTTCATACCTCTGCAGATTGTAATCAGGTAATATCTGTGAAGTGCTCTGAAGTCTTTGGACA
Organism: Ara ararauna; assembly: GCA_028858755.1. Classification (NCBI taxonomy): domain Eukaryota; kingdom Metazoa; phylum Chordata; class Aves; order Psittaciformes; family Psittacidae; genus Ara; species Ara ararauna. The sequence continues at coordinate 7,748,052 of CM054390.1, forward strand.
GAGAATGTTGTAAGATGATCCCAAAGGCAATAAAAAAAGGGGAGAAATGTTGCCCAGGCATACACAGAACTGTATCCTTGAAATTACATTTCCTTCCTCCCCTCTTCTCCTCCTCCTCCAAACGTGGCACCGACCTGTCAAGTCTGGACAGACAATGCAGAGGTGTGTGCGTTTGGTTTATCACAGGAATGTCTGCATCACACAAGCACGAGGCATTGCATAGATCTTGATTAATGGAGATGCATCCAAAGGATGTTTGATGGTCCCATTTTGTAAATCTAGCAAGAAAAGAGATATTCCTATACAGCTGTGTGTGTGCAAGCAGGAGAGGCCGCCTGCATTAGCATATAAATGTATTTAAAGTGAGACAAATACTGGTGGCTTTGGCAAGCGGGATACCTCTGGAATCAGAAATGTAAACTGTTTAGAAAAGGAAACATTCCTGTTTAACTGTAAGGAAAAGGCGGCTGTGGAAGGTAAACATCCTCCCAGAGAAGGAATCTCTGTTGGAACTCACCCTGTGCGCTGGGAGAGGTGGATGTGGGAATCTGGGAGATGGTACTGGTGAGTAAACCCTCCTCGGGGCAGGCTGCAGCATGGGTGGGGAGCACACGTGGAGTGGCGGTGGGCAGTTCCTAGAGAGATGGGCACAAAGAGCAGTGATGTCTGTGGAAGGATGTGTGCATCACTGCTCCAAGGTGTGTAAGCAGAAAATGGACTCATCACTATAAACTCTCCTTTCAGATAACTGATTGTAAACTCATCAAGGGCTGGGGCACTTTGATATGTGCTTGTACAATACCTGCTGCCAAGGGCTTGCCAACTCCAAGTACACCAAAGATGACAATAGTGTGAAGGAGTCTTCATTAATGAGAGACCCAAATTTCCCTCTCAGCCTGGAAAAGTTTAAGGCAGGATAAGGCTGACTGTGTAAAACAAGTTATCTCTTTAAAACCATATTCTGCTTGGCTTCCCAACATGCTTGTGTGAGGAAAGAGAGAGGAAAAACCCCAAAGAATGATGGCACAGCCCCACTGAGGCCCCAGGTCTGCACGTGAGTGGTGCAGAACCAGTCGCAGTGGAAGCCCAACAGAGACAGAGCATCCACTTACACGCACCACCCCGGTGCAATAACAGCAAGTTTGTCCAAATAGTGAAGATTGTGTCTGTTCCTCACTCTGGGTTTGTTTTGGAAACAGCTGTTAGTCTGTGCGGTAAAACAGAAGATGGAAAGTGTCACAGGAATGTGCTTGTCATGTGAAACCTTTCCGAGGAATGGCAGGGAGATTTATATTGTGCATTTGGTTTTAATTCGATGCATATGGCTCTAGATGCCTGAGATTGGGGAATGGCACTCTCAGCCAGGACGCATTTTTCAGGGGATGGCTTGTGGCCTAATACAAGAGGAGAGCACGCTGCAACCACTGGGCCGAGCTTCTCCTCCTCTGTGCCAGCTCCTGGCATCATAATGCTTCCCCTGCACCTATAGAATCATGGAATGGTTTGGATTGGAAGGGACCTTAAAGCTCATCCAGTTCCAACCCCCTGCCATGGGTAGGGACACCTTCCACTAGAACAGGTTGCTTCAAGCCCCGTCCAACCTGGGACTCTAGGACATACAACATCCAGTAAAGGATGCCCTCCTCTCTCAGGCTCTCGTAAGCCAGGTAATGCATCTCCATTCTTCCATACCTCTCAGTCCAAAGTTGGTCACTGCTCGTTTACCAGCATTATTAAACTCTTTTCTACCTATTTCATGACCAGGGGAGCAATCAGCATTCAGGCTATGTGGAATTATGAGCTTAAATGCTTTTGTCTCCCTCCCTGCTTTTCTTGGGGGGGGAAAAAACAAGCAAACCAAACACAAACAAAAGCAAACCAGATGTGGCCTGTGCTCTGGCAAGGGAGAGCGCTCCATTGCTCTGCGGGAATCTCACAAGTGGCTGTGGAGATAAACAAGGCTGGGCTTGTGAAAGGGAGGCTGGTGGTGTGGGGAAGGGAAGAGGGGTGAGGAGAGCGTCTCATTTTCAAAGAATGAGAAAAATGTGATGCAATTCCTTGAGAAGAAAGGAAGAAAGAGGGAGAGCAGTGCAGGGACTGCCACAAAAGTCATGTAGGCAAGAGCCTGCAGCTGGCTGGGTCTGAAAACAAATGATTTTAATCAGCTCTTATTCAACTACTGTCAGCTCTGATTTACTATGTTCAGCCAATTAAGGTTTTGGGGGGGTTCAAAGGTTAGGAGGTGAGAAACAAAAGCATGTTGGTGGAGGATAGGAAGACTGGAGCAAGAACATGAATGGGGCTCTTCAAGCTCTTCCCTGAGACAAACCACTGGTGTCGAATCGGACTCAGCCTGGGAAAGGGTTCTCATGGGCTTGGGTGATCCTGGCACACACCTCAGCCCCTTAGCCAGGGTTACTCTGCACAGGCCCATCACGGGCAGTTGGCAGCTCCCAGGGGATCTGGGCAGTGGAGTGGCTCCAGCTCAAACCTGGGATGTCCCAGATCCTCGGAATTTGTACAAAACACAGCGGAAAGGCTCGGGAAAAGAAGCAGAAGAGATTAAAATCTGCTGTGATTAAATGGGACGTGGTCTTCAATGATGATGGAAGAAGCAGAGCAAGTGCAATGCTCACAATGTGCCTGCAAGTTCCCTTTCAGAACAAGGCTGCTGCAGCACCAGCACAGGTGCTCAGCAGGCAGAATGGTTCCCCTGGAAAAGGTGGCTCTCACACAAAGCAAATTGCTTCCATCATCTACAAATGACACAATAAGTTGAGGCTTCTCTCCCCCCCTCAGATCATCACTAATACATGCAATGCAAACAGCTCCAGCAGGGCCATGATATGAGCTTTCCACAATTAATTAGCCCAGCTTAGTACTGAGCAATGAAGAATATTAAAAAGAAAAACTATCTTCCTGAGTGCAGAGCTAGCTGGGTATTTGCACAACTCCCACCTCAGTGGCAGATAATAGTCTGGAGTCTTTGATCCTATAATAACTCTTAGAACTATTAGGACTGTTAAAATGCTCCCAGGCTTTGGCTTACGGCGATGCCTACTCCGAGGACAAGGCATGGAGGAGAAATGCCTCACCGTGTCCCACAGATTATGGTCGGGAGGTCCTGTTTACCCTGAGATCTGTAGTTTCACTCATCCCAGTATCGTGTCACTGAGCTGTCTTTGTTCCTCCTATTTAGCACTTTGATTTGTGCAGCTCTGCTAAGAATCTCCCTTGCAGCTTGTTGACTTATCACTCAGCCCCGTGAGCTGCCGTTCCCTCTTCTCCTGACAGCTTTGCCTAATGTACTTATTCATTCCATTTAAATAAATCGAACACGGGCCTATGACAGCCGATAAGTGAGTCACACAAGAACAAACAGAAAGGAAGCACTGCAAATAGTCAAATGTCAAGTAGGAATGGAAAACTGTCCCTATAGCTTCAGCGAACCTTAGATGTCTAATATTTATGGCCAACTGATGTCATTAGAAAGTAAATAAGCCCTCTTATGCTGCATTACAAAAGATTAACTGCAAGCAATGGAGTTTAAATAGCACAGATAAGTGCAGATGGAAATAAACCTGTTTAAAGCTGGAAATATTTGCTGAACCTCCTTGCTGCTTTTAAGATAATTGATCTCTGTATATCTGTATTGAATCTCACCATAAAAGCTTTGAAACATCTTCTGGCAAAGCCAAGCTCACTCGTGACTCAACCTCTCCTTATCTCTCCAGATTGCCTGGGGTTTTTTCATTCCTCAGCATACCGGGTGGGGAGCACACGGTGGTGTCAGCATTCTCCATCCCGGGATGCTCTGGGCTCGGGTCATTCACCTTCGCTTGGAAAACTGGCACCAGCTCCAGCCTTTGCCCAGCCCCATTTGGACCTCCTGAGCCAGCATGAATGCTTCTAACTCACTGCAATTCACCCAGCTTCAAAGGATGTCAGAAAAATAAATAGTCTTTTAGGTTATTGAAGTGTGCTCCAGCTGAGGAGCTGTGGAAAGAGCCCTGCATGACAGATATTAATGAGTTACATTTTGCTGATAAGGAAAGTAAGTAAGAGAGAAAGGAACAAGTGATTCACTTCAGTGCTTTGCTTTCTTGTGCCCACACTAATCTCTGGAGCACGCTCCCATGCAGAGTGATGCTTGCTGTGATGGTGAAACACGCTCCAGCCCTTGAGCCCTGCCCTCTGCTTGGGCAGCCCAGGCTCACCCATGTTGAAATGCACCCACCAGTGAGTGGGCATAGGATGGGGTCAGGGGTGGCTCAGGTCTGCACATCACCATGTGGAGGCCGAGGGATGCAGAACGTGATGTTTATGCAGTGTCTGTGCAAGCCTTTGAGGAGGCTGAGAAAGGGAGGACATGTGGCCAGGACAATAAGTCAAGCATTGAAGAGGCAGCGAGCCCCCACCCTGGGGTCCCCATGGCCCCCTCGCTGGGCACCATCTGCAGCTGGCCTCTGTGCCAAGCCGGTGCTGCACCACTTCTCCACTGCAGAAACATTTATTTGATCCTACAACACTGCTTTCAAGATGATTAATCTCTGCCCGGCTGTGTGTTTAGGCTCTCCATAAAGGCAGGTGCATGTGTTCATGTGCTGCTGCTGTCAGGGCCGTTAATGTAAGCGTCTGTTTTACAGCCCAATTGACAGCCGTATTGTTCTGGCAGGGTTACAGCTCTGACATGTGGAATCAATCTTTTTAACCTGTCAATTAATCAGTGGGCAGCTGTCAGCCCAGCTGAAAGGCCTGAAGGACAGTGCCCTTTCAATGGATTATACTGGATGCTCAGTGGAGTAAAATTGAAAGCTTCAGTCCCAAGAAACTCTCTCTGCATTCAGAGCAATGCTCAATCTCACTTTTACTGCGGGAAGCAAGCGCTGGGCCCTTCCTGCCTGCAGCCATGCAGAGGAGGAAGGCACCCTGGAACTGGTTAATCTCCAAGACACAACCACAGGGCATGCCTCAACACATCCCTGCCTCTCCTCCTTAGAGGAGGCTGGAAGGTTTGTAAGACATGGAACCACTTTTGAGGGGTGTCCTGGTGAGCAGACAGATGCTGGTCCTTGCTTGCAGCCCCTGTTGCCTCTCAAGCCCCAGCCAAGTCCCTTGGGGCTGGGCTACGTGAGCCTGGACCCTACCACCACCATCCTGCAGCGAGCTTCCCAGCTTCCCATGCCATGCTTTTAACCCAGAACAATGGGAGCCACTCCAGGTAACTTCCTCCTGCAGTTCCTGTCTGTAATTTCCTTCAGGGTTAAAGTCTCCCCCACGTTTCCTTGCTAGTTCCAAAGATGTTTCCCGCACCAATGAATAGAAAGGGCACCTGAGGGAGCTGACACTGCTCTGTAACACTATCTTCTCTTTCCTAGAGCAAATCAGGATTCTCTTTATCACCCCTGGAGCAGATGATGAAGAGTGAACAGAAAATACCCCCTCAAGTATCCTGGAGTGGCCAAGGTCCCCTGGCAGCAAGCAGCTCCGAGAGGAAACAAAAGCATAACCTTGAAAATAGCTGCATTTCCCCAGTCCCTTCAGCCTAATGTACTGTGGTGCTAGTTGAGTGGCCACTAATTTGATTCATATGAGAAGCCTGACCTTATTCCACCAAGTGTTTTCCAGCCTGGATTTCTCTAACTGCTTGTTTATAGAGAGTATATGGAGCATTTAATGTTTTTTCAGCTGTTTAGGAACTTGCTTTTTTGAAGGCAGTCCCACGAGAGCTGGGTACAAGTCACAGCCTCCTCCTTCCCTTCCCAGCCAGCGGGTGCCCAAAGCCACCTTCCCTGCTCTGGTGCTTGGAAGGGAGCAAGGATAATTTATTTGGTGGCTGCATCATTACATGGAGGTGACTCCAAATGCTATTATCTTTGTTTAGCACAAGCAGGGTGCAGTTAGTGCTCTCCAGGTAATCTATCTTAGGATCAAAAAGCTATGGAGACACAGAACAACTCTGCTCAAGCTTTCCTCTCTCAGAACCCTCATTTTCTCAGCTGAGGATGGGCAGGGACCCGGGTGCCAATTCCTTCGTGATGATTTTAGATGACTGATCTTTCTAAACTGCTTTTTTCCCTGCTTACCACTCAGACATGGATAGATGAAGCATTTATAGATTATCCCTGTGTCAGATGGCTTTGGACAACTAGTCACAAGCTAAGGAGTACCCTCAAGGTTTCCAGCAAGGGGAAAGCATTAAGGGGATGAGGAGTCTGCAGGTCTGGGTGTCAATCATGCAACAACGGATGGCAAATTGTACAGTGGAAGACAGGCGCTGGCCATTTGTATAGGACACCACTGGTTATTTGCTGCAGGGTCCTGGGGAAGCCAGTCTGAGGTTGGCAGGACCTGGACAAAAGCACAGTAGCACCTTTGGAGGAAGGCTGGGTGCCAATGAGCAGCATGGAGCAGGAAAACAGGCTGCGTAGGGCAAAAGATGTGCAATGAGAGCAGGTCTAGAGACAAACCTCAGGAGGGCATTGGCTCCCAGACCTCTGTGAACAGCCTCCTGCTTCCACTTGATTTATTCTCTCATTGCACTGCAGGAAATAGAGAAATATTATCTCCTGTTTACCACTGCGAGCTGAGATTAAACACCCTGTCCAAGGTCACCGAGGGATGCTGTGGCACAAGTAACTGAACAGGGCCTGAGCCCTGCTCTCATTGCCAGGCTGGAAATGCCTCCTGTGCTCGGAGCTGCCCCATGTCAAACAGGGACTGGCACGGCAGGGAGCTGAGCTGGGACAGGTCCTGATGGTCCCCTGATGAAAGGCACTGAAGAAGAGTGAACAGTAATTGAAATATTTTCATTTAGGGCCCTGTTATAAAAAGCAGCAAGACTTAAGCACCAAATGCCTCCTAATTTGCACCTGGCGCTTTTAATCAAATCGAGCTTTCAGCCCTAATCCTAAACCAGGCTTTTCAGAAAGGATTGCAAAGAGCTTATTCATCAGGAGGAGCTCAGAGAAGTCATTAACACCTCTTCTTTTGACAGAGGAAAAAAGGGGTGACCTGCTCTACAGCTCAGTTCATGCCTACTTCTTTCCCAAACCCCTTTCTCCTCATCTCAGCCAAGCTGAGCTTAAAGGTCCCTTCCAAGCCCAACCATTCTGTGATTCCTTCTACCCTGAGAGACATACCCCAAAGTAAAATCCTTAGTGACAACTCCCCCACTATTACGCACCTGACTTGGATGCAGTTGTACCTACTGATAATTTAGATGCCAAACATCTTCTGCTGAAGCCACAGAAACAGGAGGATTTCAGGTGAAATTGTCAGCTCCAAGTGAGTTTACAGAGCTCCTTTAAACAAATTTTTACCATAATCATTTCTCTGTGCAGTGTCTGCTATAAAAAGACAATAGATTAGATAGCCACGGAGCGAGCGTGTGGTTGTAAATCAGGCGCAGGGCCTCGGCGCTGCCTCGCAAGCATCCTGCACTCTGCCTCGCATGGTTTATGGTGTCATCTCAGTCCCACAATCCCCAGAGTGAATTACAGCCTTGCAGGCAGCGGGTGGCCATCTATTATCCTACATGTAAACAGGTATTCAAATAGCAGCTTCAGAGCCTTCTCCTTGGCATTTAATCATGCCTGTAATCTAACCCCAGTCCTTACCAAGGTCACAGCTCTGATTGCTCTTTCTCTAGCACTGCAGGTTTCAGCCAGCAGCAGTGACAGCCTCAGACAAGCTGATTGTCCCCCAGATTAACTCTGATGTTCTGTGCAGACTAATTCAGTAGCAACATGGTCTAATCACCAACCCGGTACCTGTCTTCATCCCCATAGCACAAGGGGAGCCTTGCAGGAAAGCTGTGGTTGCTCAGTGATGTTCAGCCTCCATCGCTGTGAGAGGACATCCTCCAGATCTGCCGCAGGCTTTGCTGGTCTGGTGAGGATGGTCCAAAGGTCCCCACCAGACCAGCAAAGCCCACAGCTCCCAGCCATGGAGATTGACCAATGCCACCCCTGCCAGGAACAGGCTGCGACTCTGGGCACATCCTGCCTTTTCCCCTCACACCTCAGCTTTTCTCCTAGGACATGCAGGGAGGATGACGTGGTTCATAGGTACAGGGAGACGCAACCTCCACAAAGTGTAATTCACAGAGCATCACACATGGCAGAACAGCCCAGACACAAACACGTCCAGACCGTGTCCTGTGCTGAGCTGAAGTCAATAGATTTGAAGGTGCTCAGCAAAACCTTTTAAAGGATCAGGTCCTTGAAGTGTAATCAATAACTGGTTCATCATCCTCCCCGTGATGCCTTTCTATACAGCAGCTGAGAAATTCCTCGGTCGCTGGCCAACTAAGCAGGCAGGAAAGCTGCGGAATATCAAGATGATTTTCACTTCCATTGGGCTCCTCTATTTTTCTCTCCCAATATTTCTGGGGAGCTCGATTCATGGCTTCTCCTTTGGCCTTCAAAGAAAATAATCATAATTTTTTATTTAAAAGGTAGAGAGCAAAGCCCCGAGCACCGGGGCCCTCTGTATTGTGTTTCAAATGGTTCCCAGCTTCATTACTAGCTCTAAGCAAGTTCTGTATACATCACCTGGTTTAATTCAGCAATATCATCAGTGTCAATGGGGATCCAGCGGCTGCCGGCTATTGGTCATCTGGACCTGACACAAACTCAATAAATACTCCATAACCCCTGACAGCCGGGAGCAGATTAGCCCGAAATGAACGATTGCCCAACCAACGCCTGCTGAACCAAATCACCGCTGTGACGGATGGGCCTGTGCTGAGCTCTGACCACAAGTGAGATCAGGGGAAGAATGATTTTATACTTGAAGAAAAGAATTAGAGGTGGTGGCTGGAGTGATTGGAAAACCTTCACGAGGCTTCTCACTCCTTCCTGCCTCCCCCTGCCATGCCCAAAGCCATCCGTGCTGCGAGCTGACCGCACGCTTCCAACAACAGCAGCGGCTTTTATTATTCTATGCATTATTTATGTTCCCATCAGCAGCTTTATTTCATGTCCTGGCCTATTATTGCTGTAAATTATTATTTTAAACTCTTTGGTGAGACTTTAACCACTGCTTAAAAATAAGCACTTATTTAAAGGTAACATTTTGCAAATGGCTTTGAGAGCGGCGGGTGCTCTGCTCCTGATTTCAGACTGATGGAAGCTCAGACCGCAGCTCTCAGAGCCAGCCTTGCTTCCCTTCCAGACAGTGACTTTTGGTTCCTGATCATGCTGCCCTACAAGCTAACCTAGAGGCTTGGCTCCATTTGAGCCCCATTCCCTCTCTCCAAGGCAATCCTATTAGTGTGAGTGGAGACTTTAGAGGAACCAAAGATTTAAGTCAGGCTTTAGACACGGTCTTGGAAACGTAGAGGAGCTGAAGCTCCTGTACCTGCTGCAATCCCGAACTGCTGCTTGCCTTGGGCAAGTTCCTCTCAAGAAATCCACAGGTAACATCTGTATGCCGAATAGATGGAGCTAAAGCAGGACGGCCAGGCCAAGTTCAGCTTTGAGCGCATGCCTTTTACTATTCCAGTGCCTCACATTTCTCATAGGATGGTCTCTTTAGGGGCTTTTTGATATCATTCTCCAGAACAAGACTTTTTGGCTTGACCGCTTTCCCTGCATCACCTCAGCAGCCATTTGGCACCAGCAGAAACAACCTGGTGCAGAACTTGGACTGACTCAAAAGTGCTGCAGTGGTGGAGCAGGTACTTCTGCCTTGCCCCAGCCCTGCAGGTCACTTGGCTGGTGAGATACCAAGATCCACGCTCCCTCCAGGACTGGCCCTTGGTGTGTAATCCCCAGCCCTCACCCGAGATAGGACCTGTGTATGCTGTGGCAATGCAGATGGAAGGATAATAGCCCTGCTTGGTTTATCATGTTCATTTCTGTCTGCTCAGAATCTGTCATCGTTTTCACTACCCGGAATAGCTGTCACTCCAGTTTTGGCTCTAGGATCCTGTTTTGATTCCAGCCCTTATCGAGTTTATCTAGAATCCTTCTGCTCGTTTAAAAGCAAAAAAAGAGAAAAAACCAAAACCTACCCCAAAAAAATCTCTGCGTGAAAGTGCTTTTAGGGGTTTGTCTGAGTCAAATCCCAAAAGCCCTGCATGGGTTTGATGCACTCCAGCCCAATTGTGGCCCCGCTTTTGAAGAGCTGTCTAGATTAGGGGCCCGCCAAAGTCTTTCAGAGTAATGCGATTTGCTGGAGAGTCACAGGATAGCTTTGCAGCAACACCGATGCTCCCGCTGCCAGCTTAAATCAGATACCAGCCTGACCTCAGAAAGCAGTGTCTCTTCCTATAAATTTTGGCATCACATTGAGTTACATCATTCGTGCTGCATTATGTGCTGTTACAGACAAGAAGACACACAAGTTAATGTGGCATCTGGCTGGAATTTAAAGGCAAATGAACAGGGCTTAGAAAATCCAAACCCACCTTTGCCCTTGGACACTTGTGGCTGATCTGCTGGCCTTGCCCATGGCCTGGGGAATTCTGCTCAAACAGTACCCTGGGATGCGTTTCCTTGCAGGTAGAAGTCCCCATATTTACTTCTGAAAGGCTTTTCCTCCCCTCTTCCCGTTCTGTTTTTGGCAGTGAAGACAGACAGTGTTCATCTTCTGGAGCACAATCTTGCTGACTCGAGCTCCATATGAGGATGGTACCAAGCTCAAGCAAGCACGGGCACACTTGGGGAAGAGGTGGGTGACGTGGGGATGCCCCACTCCTGTCATCCCCATGCCCTTTGCCTGGGCTGTGCTTCTCTGGGTACCCTGTGCCAGCGCCTCAGCACCCTCACAGGGAAGAACTTGTGCCTAAGAGCTCATCTCAATCTCCCCTCTGGCAGGTTAAAGCCGTTCCCCTTGTCGTATCCCTACATGCCTATCACTATCCTCACATGGGAGGACATGTGGCGGATCATCGCTCCATGGGGACACACGCTCTCACATGCTGGGCTGTCCTTGCCAGACCCAGACTAATCACTGCACTCCAGCTTGCCACTGAAGCAAAGAGGTTTCCAGCCTGACAGCATGCTCAAGACCCCTTGGCTCCCCAGACATACTCATCACAGCTCCCTCGGTCCAGGCGCAGGATGAGCCCTTGGTGTAGGCAACAGACCATTCTCCTCCCCATTTGCTTTCCAGCCCACAATGTTACTGACTGGCAGCCCCTCAGCAAGAGCAATCACTGCTCACAAATGTGCACTTCTCTCATTCCTACTTAATTTGCTCCCAGCTGCTTTACAGCCCCCCTCACCAATTAACCGATTAGTAGCTAATTTAATTTGCTCTATCAGGACTGCAGCCCACTGAGTGCCACGGTGGATGGACACAGTAAATGCTGGCTCCACTCGCCAACCGCCTGCTGCAGAGCCAAGCATGGAGCAAGTGGGTCACGTTCAAAGTGACACAACCCAAATTCCAACCGCCTGCCCTGAAAGGCCGGACAAACACTGCTTAGATTGCAAAGAATCCCTGAACACCTGCATCCCACAGCCAGCACTTCCAGCTGCCCTTGCCTTGTGTTGTGGGGAGATGCTGCAAGGACAGGCACAAATGGCCATTAAGCAGCAAAACCTGGTCCCGTGTCCTGGCTTCAGGCCCTGAACAGGGCTGGAGGATGGTTATTTTGGACTTATTTTCTTTGGAAGAGAGCTGGAAGTGGCCTCATCTGAGTATTTAATTTAATCTTGCGCAGGATATTTCATACAGGTATGATGAAACTTTGAGTAATTTTCCTCCATTCATTTCTAACTTTTGGGCTATGTTAAATTATTGATTTCATTTTATACGAGTTCTAGCTGGTGTCCATTTTAATATAGGGGAAAGAAAGAAACATTTTGGCTGTTTCTTTCTGAGCACTACAGGGTAAGACAGGCAGAGATAGATACACAGATCTGTGTGCAATCAATCCAATGCAGGAGTCTTCCAGAGAAGAAAACCTGTTTTCCTTTGTGGCTGGAATCCAACTGATGGTACCAAACCCCTCTGTTCTCCAGCAGTGAAGCCCTATTGTGTGAGCATCAGTAACCAGACAGGGCACCAGTGAGCAGTCAGAAGGTTCCAGCCTCCTCCACTCCACCTCCTGCCAGGAAACACCAACGTCTTGGAGACACAGTGGGACAGGGAAGAGCTGATGGGTGGGAAGAAAACAGACTATGGGATTATGAAGCACCTGGTGAAAAGCTACAAATGGATGGCTACGTTTGCTGTCTACTGGGCTCTGCCTTGAGGGAGTTTTTCACTCTAATTGCAATTGATGTTTTCCTTCGTCCTTGTAAAATGGTTTCATGGTTTGGAAACGATTTAAAGGAGGAATAAATATGTAAAACTGGGGCAGGTTTGGGTCAGGCTGCAGATCCTTCCTCTGCAGATGGGCTGCAAGGCACTGCGCTCAGGTCAATACCCCAAAGGAACAAATACTTCTGTCTTGCTTGCCTGCCATCCCCTGAACGTTTCTGATCTAACTGTAACCTGGCCAAAGCATAAAAGAATATGAAGTGTTGAGAGTGTTTTGTTAGATCAATTTTAGGCCAGTGCTGCCAGAAACTCATACAGCGGAGGGTGGGATTCTGTCTGCTGGCTTTGAGAACAAAGCTGTCTTCATTTTCTCTGCTATTTTGCAGTTAGTAGAGACTGCTAATGAATGAGTGTAACTGCTCATATCCACTGCACTCCCAGGTATCACCTACATGTTTTAAAAGATAGCTAAAACATCCCACCCTCCTTGCTGATCCAAGGGAAGGATCCTGGAGGAAGAGAGAAGAATCTAATTACTCTCCTGGAGGAGGATATAACTACGGGCACTCCAGTTTACAGGCGATAAGGGAAACCACATAAGGAACAGTTTACCCATGCAGAACACGCTGCCCCTGCCTAGAAATGCCCTTGGGATACAGCACCTCAGAGTGCAATGACTTCCCCAAACCCCACAGATATTCCCAAGACGTTGCTGCTGTTGTTGTTGTTGTTGTCGTTATTATTATTATTCCTTTAAAAAGTTCCTTCTGATGGCTGCTGTGCTGGTGACATTCCCTTCAAACCGCAATAACTAACCTGTCACAGCCTACAAACGCTGACAATACAGCACCGTGTGGGGCTGACTTAATAAACCTCATTTACATTCATTCTGATTCGCTCAGGCATTGAAAAACATTTCACAGGGAAAAAGAAATAAGTAGGAACCTCTCCAAGCTGACATGATGTTTGCTGATATGATACGAATGGACTTAATAGCATCACGTATGAGAACATGCATTCCTTACAGTATTTGCAAATGGGCTTCTTTTTATTTACTTGCAGGTTTTTTTCCCCCCCTTCTCTTCTGTGCCGGAGCACAGCCATGACCACATCTCTGTGCCATCAACACGCCCAAGTGCTCCTGTCCTCCCTCTGCTGACACAGCCTGTGGGGGAGTCACTGTACAGCACATGGGGTGATTTGTGCTGCAGTTTTAATTGTGGTGCTCCATAACCTGAGGCTCTACTCCCCAGTTTCACTTCTTAGAGCTGCCTGTTGGCTGGTCTTCCTACACTAGGCCAGCCCAACATTTCCAGAGGTGAAGGCCCGTCTGGGTCTGGTTTTGCGAGGCAAGAGCTCACCTGCATTGTGCTGAGCAGCAGAGCCCATAGGCTTGGCCAACAGCCATCCCTCCATGTCACAGTGTCCTCACAGGCTGCCTTGCATGAGACATATTCAGCAACTCTGAGCCACAGGTTTGGAATCTCCCCAAAATGCTTTGTATATCCCCCTCCTGAAGTTTCCTGTATGCTTTGCATCCCTTTCCTCCCAACTTGCATCACATCACCCAGCAGCACACACCAGACCCCACTGCAAATGCGTTACTGGGAGTTGCACTACAGCCTGCACAATGTTGGAGGAATCACAATCAGGCTAAGAAGTTATCTTACCTTGAAGAGTGATAAACACGCGAGGCATGGTGCTTTTGTTATTTCTGCTGAGCTTTTCCCTGCTGACGTTGGTTTAAAGTAAGTTCCTCTTGATTTACGTCTGTCTAAGATCAGAATGAAACAGGACGAGTTTCAGCAGAATAGGATTCTGCAGATGAACACATGGGGCTCATTTAGTTTCCCTTATCTGATTTGCATCACAGGGAGAGACAGTTTAATTTCAGGCACTGGCCCTGAGCAATTGAGAACAGGGAAAAAAGGAAAACCCCAAACCCTGGAAGAGTATCATAATGAAGCAAGACTGAGAGGTATGTGGGGTTGGGAAGCTATCCAGAAAGGGGAAAACTACCACAGATGAGAAATAATGCCAAGTGGCAAGGTTTAGAGAAGAAGATTTTTTGCAGCGCATGCAATCCAATGGAACTTCAGGAAAAGCTCAGCCCATGGAGCATGGAGCTGCCTCGTACCCAGCCAAGCCTTCTCTGCTCCTGCCCACCCCAGCACCGGCCTGCGGTTGGGTTGTGGCTGTTTCAGCCTCTGAGATGTTTTCAGTCAAACACTCAGATATGTTGCTCCCTCTTCTCCCCTTCTCCCCTTTCTCCTGCAACCACCACCTTGTCCAGACTTGGGCAAACTGACAAAGCAATGGGATAGGGAAAATTGAGTTGTATCATTTCCCCCTGGGGAGTCTCACTTTCCTGCCTGTATTTGAAAGCGCTCATTTCCTACATCTCCTGATGAGAGTTCCTATTGATCAGTGACCCCTAAATGCCTATGCCAATCAATAGTCCCCAGTATCTTATTGACAGGTCTATTGACAGCTCTCCCAATGCAGGAGAGTCCAGGCAGCAGCCAGCCTAGAGGTGGCAAGGGCTGCTTCAGGAATAGGGACAACTGGGCCAGTATTGACACAGTAAGGAGACAGTTCACTGCACATGCAGGGAAGATGCCATCTGTTAAGGCAGCCACTAGATTTCCCTATTGTTCAACAGCAGCTGCCTTATGGAGGAAGGGGAGTTCCCTTTGCATGGTGGCAGTGCTACCCTATAACACACACAAAGCTGCTCCCCAGGCCCTGGGCTCAGTGCTTTGATCAACAGCAGCTCCATGGCTCAGGTGAGCGGAGGTGAGTGATCCCTTCCCACTCTGTCCATGAGTGTCTGCAATATGTTCCTGAAAGCAGCCATTAACAACCCACAAGAACTCTTTCCTTCTGGCCCTGGCTCATCGTGCTCTGGCCAAGCCACCTCTCCTCCACTTCCAAGTGCCTGCAAGCCCTTGGTTACTCATGCAATAAGAGGAGAGATGCTGTCCACGAAGCAGGAGGAAACCTTGAGAGCCCAGGTTCACACCATCTCCCACAGACAACCCCTAAAAGCATCCTTCTCCTAGGCTCCTTCTCCACCAGCAGAGACTCACCAGCAGCCTTGGGGGAGCTTGGGGACCCCAAGCTCCCCCTTGCTCTGCTCTTGCACTCCTCAGAGCAGCCCCAGAAGCAGGAGCTCCATGTGGATGGGCACACAGTGTGTTTACAGGAAATCCTCCAGCACAGGCCTTCAGAGCCCACCGCTCATCCAGGCGAGGGGAAAAAATGAGAGAATATTGAACTTCTAATGCACTGTAATTACCAAATGATCCTATCTCAGAAGCAATGGCACCCCATGGGATTTATTGCTGTATTAGCAGTGGTTTGCCATTGCATTACTTAATGAATAATGTCTAAGCTAATAGCACGCAAAAAAAAAATACAGAAAAAAAACCAGAGAACACAACTCCAGTGTAATTATTATTTCTTCTAATGCAGCCACTTCTTACATAAATACCCATCTCTCTTTATTGGGTCGGTGTTTAAAAAATGTTTCCTATTAAGCTGCCATTGGTGCAAGGCATTTATTACGGCTGTTACTGGTACTTTGGCCATACAAAGATGTTTTCCCACTCCCCGATGCTCTTGCACAGCCAAGCGACCACTGGGTTCCCACCCCTAGTGCCACCCTCGGCTTGGCTACCTGCATTCCCAAAGAGCTTCAAAGATCTCAGCTGTGCAAACAGCCAAGCCTCTGTTTATTTTGGTAGCCTCACAAAATATTTATGGAGAGTTATTCGAGCAGAAAGGCTGAATGGAGATCATTGCAATGTGTCAAATTAAAGAGTGCTTAATGCTGCCTAATCTCCTGGTAATTACTGTTGTGGCAGCGGATGGCATTAGAGCTGGGTAAGAAAGCTAATGACAGAGAGGAGTCTGGCTGGGTGTCAGGGTGGGGAGGGAAGTGGGCTTCTGCCATCAGCCAGAGCCAATAAGTGTGTCTTCTCTCTCTCTATCTACGACAGGACACCCTCAGCACATCAGCAGCATCCTCACTCATGAGTACAATTAGTTACTTGTACAGTAGCAATACACCGAGCCCCAAATGCAGGTCCAAGTGCCAGGTGCTGTTTGTGCCTTCAGAGGGAGGCAGCCCATGCCCCATGGAGCTCAGCATCAATTAAATCAAAGCAGACAAGGAAGCTTTATTATCTCCATTGTAGAGCAAGAGAATTCAAGTACCCAGAGACTAAGAAACCCAGAAAATACTAATAAATGCTCTTTGGAACTGCTGATGCTTATCTGAACTTTGCAGAGTTTGTGGCACACTAATTATGGGGACTGTGTCTGATTAGCTCTGCACTCACTTGAGGATGACGGTGCCTATCTCGGCATCCCACACATGGATCACTGCTGTGGTCTGAGTGTCAAAACCAATCCCATCTGTGAGGCAAGTGGGACTTCAACCCCCACAGCGTGTCTAGTTTGTGTCATTGATTAGGTCAGAAGTGAGCGGAACAGAAGAAGGGTGACAACCGGCTTGATGGGTTTCAGAGGTGCAGCAGGACCGGTCTGTTTAGAGGTATGTATTTAGAAGTACCAAGTAGTTATTGGACACATTTCCAAGTGAGCACTAATTTTGCTCCTTAACGACCCTTCTCTCTCTGCTTAATCATAACCCTGGTTTTGCGACAGCAAACCCATTGCCCTGGCAACAAGCTGTGATGTCAGAAATGGTGGTTCTGACATCTTCAGGGGAATAAGCAGGAGCAGCTGATGAATGCTGGAGCAAGAAAGATTCATATATTGATGCAAACTACCTACTACCAGCATAGGAAAAAGAGCTCTCTGAGCTCTCCCAGATGCACAGCCCCAGACAGGGCACGGTTTCTGGGCAGAATAATGTGATTCAGCATCTTCCCCACCATCAGTAGCTCTACAGTAGCACAAGGACCATGACAAGTCAACCCCTTTGTACTTGTGCAGATGCCTTCTCTGCTACCACTGACTGCATGTTGTGTAACCATGGATCACGCCAGGAACTCACCAAGAGCCTCAGGACTCTCTATCTCCCACCAGCTATAGGCCAGGACTGGGGAGAAGCCATGCAGTCCAGTGTGGAAGGCAGCAGGGATGGAGGGATACAGGAAAGGGCTTGGCAAGGGGAGGGAGGGATGAACCGGTCTGTTCCAGTTAGGGAGCTCAGCAAGCGAGAGGTTCATCATTAACTGTCAAACAGGGGTTTTAATCAGCCCTGCTCCTCGGCGGAAGATAGATTTAATATCAAGGCACATTTTCAGAGCCATTAGTTTAATTATGACAGGTGTCTGCAAACTGGATGGCTCCGCTTTCAAGCTATGAATGACAGCGTTTAATTCTCTGGGCCCACAGGGGCCACTGGGGTACTTTACAAAAATGAGCTTCCATTAAAGCATAAGTGTTTCTTTCTTCCTCTCTTTCTTCTTCTTTTTTTTAATACATATATAAATATATATTTCTGTCCTTTTGTTCTCTCTCCTCTGCTGAGAAAATGAGAGAGAGCAGAAATTGCCCTTTAGTGGAAGGCAAAATAATTTTCCTTGCCCATTAGGATTTATATCACAGGTTAGGAAGGCTGTGCCCTGTGTTCTCTGACCAGGCAGAAACACAGCAATTTGCTGCTTAACCTTTGCATTATCCATCTGTCTTCAGTGTTTTCTCAATAAATAGATAAATAAACAATAATAAGAAGTCATGGAAGCTCTGGGTGCTTACAGGATGCTGCTTACCCCAACCAGAGACGGAAGCCAGGTCTGAGTCCACCAGGTCTGGTGGTGGAAACTTCAGCATCCTGCTTGTGCTGAGATGGGTGCTACCCACCTCCCACCTCTGCCACAAGATCCGTGTCAGATGAGGAAGGTACACACACGCTTCCCAGATCACAGCCCTTCACTTGCATCTGTTTTAGGTACCAAAAAGCTTTCCCCTCGTTCCCTAAAATAGTAGAGCTTTTACATGGCTACACTTGGGGCAGGGAAGGGACTTGCACAACTTTTGGGAAGTTTGGGTTCACTTTGGTAATGGATATGTAGGGGGTCAGCAGAGCTACAGCCTCAAAGATCATTAAGTGTTAAGGAAGTAACAGATGAGGAGAAGACAGACAAGGTATGAGTGAGCTGCCAGAAAGGGTTGCAGTATGAGCCTGTCCATTCTAGACACCAAGCACTCGGTACAAAAGGACCCTGTCAGGGCAAAAGGTTCAGAGGAAGCTTGTAAAACCTCCCAAACCCCCCAGTCAACAGGAAAACCAACACGACAATTTACTTTCGGTTCTGTTACCCAGAGAACCAGTTGCTTTAGCCCACTCTTCCCACAGCAGCAGCAGCAAAGGTTTCCTCTGCCTTCCCTGTGGTTATCAGATGGCCTCTGCTGTGGTCCCTCACGCTGGAGCTGCTCCAGAGCGACAGCATTAGACTTCTAGAGGATGCAGGACTTTCAACGTGTCCCGGCCAGCCAGCAGCACTCACTCTCTCAGACATACCCTCCAGGATGAGCTCATTTTCAGGCCTGGGTTATTTCGTAACCCAAGCTCCAGCTGACCCTATTTAACACTCAGCTTTGGTAGTGTTAGAATCAGGACTCCAGGGTGGCTGCATTGAAGTGAGGCAGAGAAGTAACTCACCCAGTCACATCTCCTGGGCTCCAGGATGATGGACTCCTGATGGGGAGAACAGGAGCTGGACTGAGCCTTCTCCATTGCCCAGGGAATGGGAGAGCCTGGAGCAGTGTGTGGCCCTGCATGTGCTGCTATCCTGGCTGTATGGTGACCTCTGCTGCAGAGCAAAGCAGCTGCCAGCTACACACACCAGAATTAGAGCTGACATGAATCTTTGGAGGAAGGGAGCAGCTCCCACTCTGGACACCACCTCAACCTCCCACAACAGCCAACACTCTAAGCTGCTGCTGTGCCTGCCTGTAACCTCCATCACTTGTTCTTGGGTCCTGCAAGAGCAGACCCACCATATGTTTGACAGGACAAGGAGGAATGGCTTTAACCTGCCAGAGGGGAGGTTGATATGAGCTCTTAGGCAGAAGCTCTTCCCTGTGAGGGTGCTGGGACACTGAGACGGGTTGAATGGAGAAGCTGCAGCTGCCCCATCCCAGGCAGTGCTCAAGGCGAGGTTGGACACAGAGGCTTGGAGCAAGCTGCTCTAGTGGAAGGTATCCCTGCCCATGGCAGAGGGTTGGATAAGCTTTAAGGTCCCTTCCAACCCAAACCAGTCTGGGATTCTGTGTCAGGATCCCAATTCCTGCTGGAAACCCCAGAGAGCAGAAAAGGAAGCTAAAGGGTAGAGTGCTCAGACTGCCTGGGTTGTGTTGTAGTTTCTCAGCAACAGAAATATTTCTCCATGCCTTCTAATACAAAATTCACCCAGACCAGGTTACCTCAGAGTTTTGCCCCAGCATCCCAGCCTTGCCCTGCTGCTCTGCCACCCGTTAGCATCACCCACCTTCGCTGTGCAGCTCTGCAGTTGACCTAGCTTGAAACTTTCCCAGGCAATGCTCCTGTGTAGGAAAATGCCAGGCTGGCACATTGCAGTGCTCCTGGGGCCCGGCTGGTTTCGCACAAGTGCTGACACAGCAGCAGCCAGGGACTGAGCAGAGCCTGCCAGTTCTCCAGCCTGGCTTGGCTGCCCAGGAGCCCCGGCTGCCTGGCTCCAAGATCTCTTGGCAAGAGGACAGCCCTAGACCAGGGTCTGTCAGCACACGGAGCCCCCAGGGCCCTGATTCCAGCCCCTGTGCAGTCTGGAGTCTTTCAAAGTGTTTCTAAAGGTCAAAAGGAAATTATCACTTCTACTTTTCCCCAAGTCTGATTTCGAAACGTTTCAGTCTCCAGCCAGCCCTAAATGCTGTTATTTCTTACTCCTAATTCACGGGGTCCCTTGTTATCTCCACATGTCCATGACCTTTCTGTCATGTGTTTAGGAGCTGATGAATGGTAGTTAAGACATGCCAAACTCATTCCAGTCGTGAGACAAACCACACCAGTCTCAAAGGGCACCAGGGAAATCACTTCTCATCCAGCCCTTCCAGCCCCTGCTCTAAGCACAAGAGACAACAGCTTAGGTCTCCCCTGGTATAAACCAGCAGAGCTCTGGGTAGAGATGACTGCACTGTGCTGATTTATGCCAGCTCAGTGTTAAGCAGAGCCTCCCAGGGACCTGCCTTGAGCACTGGCAGAATGTTAAAGTCGTTTGGGACTTCTTTTTCTTACATCCATTTATACAATGAACTTGTCTAAATGATGTTGCCAAACTCACACATGCAAAACCGGTCTAGATAGGCCCTGACATTCAATACTTAAAGAGGCTTATAGACTTGTAAAGGGGGTTTAAAAAAGCATCTAGGTGATGGAGACACCAGCATGAACTGTTTTCTAATGGAAATCAGATGCATAATGCATTTTGGAGATTCTATACAGCCCTCCAGCATCCAGTCACCTCTTACATCTACAGCTGCTCTGTAAACATGGAGCATGGGTGCTCAACTACAGAAAGCCACTGGGATTTCATGGGAAAGAGGCCCTGTCGAGATCCACGACCAAAGCTAGCAGCAAAGTCGATCCCATTTCTCCATGACTTTCAAATTCCTTACAGATGAACACTGTGTTCAAGAACACAATCCTCCCCTCCCTTTTCCTCCTGTTTGGAAGTGCCCCTGCCTTTATTCCTCCCCAAAAGGGGTCTGGCAGGTTCTAGCACAGGAGGAACCTGGGAGAAAGAGCACAAATTACTTCAGTCCAAACACATAAAACTGCACATATTCCAAACAAAGAGCATGGGAACTTGGCAGGAGGAGAGGGTGTCTAAGTTACCAAAGCAGCCATAACTCAGGAGCTGACAAATGATGTGGGTTTGAAATGAGTATTTATTCTGGTATTTAAGAATACAAATCCAGAGCGTGGAAACTACATCACATTGTCTTTAGTGCCTCCAAGTCACTGAGGGCTGCAAGGACCAAGCACTGCTGTGGTTTATATAATTCAAAGCCTCTCTTGCAACGTTTTACTGCAGAAAAAAACACATGATCAGCAGGGAAAGGGATTCCCCTGCTAGTTTCTAAGCTAGCATTGTTTCTGATGCTTTGCAGCTCGGAGAGGCACTGAACAGCACAGGGGAACAGTCCTACCAGCTCCCAGTCAATCTTCCTATTTCCTATTGAAAGATGAGTCTCTGAAACATCTCTGCTTCAGAGTAGATCTGACTCAAGTTAGCAACACCAACTATTTTCTCACCATGTGGCAGCATCTCACCAGCAATGCAGCTGTGCAGAACCACAAACAGCACACGGGCTGGCACGGGATGGAGGAGGGGATGCTCTGTTATGCAAGCTCCTTACTGCATCCCACTGAGGAAGAGAGTAACAACACTGAGCTTCAACTGCAAAGCCTAAAAACTGATGGTCAACAGCTCAGCAGAAGAGATTTCTGGGTTCCTTTTTCCTATTCTCATAGCAATGAGGCTGAGCTGGGGAGTTTGGGCCTAGATTCAGCCTAATTTTAGTGTCTGTTGGTCCTTAATGGGTCTCAAACACACAGGTAGCAGCAGCTCAGTTAGACTGTCCCAGGATGCTGGCTGCTCTCCCTACTGAGATCATCCTTCAATCATCTTTTAATGCACAGGATGCATCAGTGACCTTCAGGAAAGTTTGGATCCTTGAGGTATTCTGGCCTGATTTTGTAGAACTAAGAATCAGGGGCTTAAAGTTTAAGGTCAAATCATCATATCAGGCGTTTACTGCAGCCTCTGCTACCCCACGAAGTCTGCTGAGAGCGTGTTCTGCCCTAGACCCAGGCAGAGGTGAGATTTCAGGTCACCCTGGGATTAGGAAAAGGTAAACCAACAGCCCATGTTCATGCCTTGCAGGGTTGCTGTCTTGGTTTTCCCCTCATGTTCAGTAGGCTTTCTGTATTTTATTTGAAATGCAACCCAAAATTAGAGTGGCGTATTCCTGTTTTCCCAGTGAACGCTGTTGGAATGACTAATTGCTACAGCAGTTCACCTCTTACGCTAATAAAGCCAGCCCAAGCCAATGCAGAAAGGAATCTATTGTTTTCAATGTGTAGTAATGGGGAAAAGAGTTTTTTATGACTCTCCCTGACTTTCAGAAGGAAGCTCAGAAAGTGGCTGGACAAAGCAAACAGGATTCCTAGGAAGAAGCTGTCAGCAGTGGGTGCCTTTCCTATAGGATGGATGTTTTAAAACTCAGGTGGAGATTCCCATGTCCACTGCATGTGAACCAGCCCAGTGCACCAGCCCTTTCAAAGGGGTGTTTACTGGTTGCTGTAGGGGTAGCTTCAGTTCAGCTACAAATTAAATATACAGTGAACAACCCCAAATCAATGGGATTTGACTTTGTGTTGGAGAAGAACCAATTGGTTCCAGTTTCCCATTCTCAAGATTTCCAGTACTGCCAGTAGGAAACAGCCCAAGAGACCCACCCCACTCATGAGTACTGATCCACAGGTGGGTTAATTTGGGACAGTACCAAATAGGGTCAGAACTGACATCTAAAGTGCTTAAAAATGGCCAGATGTTTACAACTTCTTAGCATCCAATAACCCCAGCAGTTCACACCACATCTGAACAGCAACCAGACTGCAGCCAGTGTTGAGTTACAAGCAATCCCTGACCTGGCTCTGCAAGGAATACCTATGAATACCCAAAGAATACTCCATTTGCTATGGGGATGAACTTGACCCTCAGCAAGGAGCTCATCCTGCCTGACAGCCAGCTGGTACTTATCACAAGTAACCAAAAGTAAATAAACCATAGCAACACATGGTTGTCACATTGCAAAGTGGTATTAACCACTCAGGGTTGAAACCACTACATGACCTGAGAGAACAAGTCAATGTGGTATTTCACTTCCTTCACCTTGAATGCCATGAGCAAGCAAGGAACAAAGACTATCCAGCCTTCAGATGCATTACCAGAAGAGAAGACCAGCATCAATACCCATGCATTTTCATCACACAGAAATACCATGTCACAGTTCCAGGACTGGGAGATGCTCTGAGCATGACTACTTTTTGGCTGGGGAAGCTGCTTAAGCACACAAAAAGTCTATATTTAACCATTCAGCTTTTCTAAGGCAGCAGCCATTCTTCCCTTCCTCTTCTCCGTAGAGAAAGCACATAACAACACAACATAAATTATCAACTGAGCCATGAAAAAGCATCTTTCCAAGATAACACAAGGATTGCAGCAAACACCAGGAATTGAAACTGCTGGAGGAATACAACTGCATGAGATCAAGAGATGAGGAACTGGTATGGATGAGATGTAGACGGTCAGACAGAGTGGTGCTACTTGCCACCAGAAGCCCCATTTATCACTCTGGGAAGCACTTCAGCAGAAGGGTTTGTACTGGCATTGTTTGAGGCTCCTCTGTCCTGGATGCATGGCACCCTAGGAGATGCTCATCACCCAGCTCGGGTAGGGAAGATGCTTCTTAGGTACATGCTACTTGTGCGGGGAGAGGTTTTCTTTCTGCAGAACCATGCAAGGAAGCCACAGGGGCCTGGGGAGGACCCTTTCTCCCTACTTTGGCTGCAGGGAGAGCACCAGACTCACATAAGGGTCTCTGTGGCCAGACATTGGGCCACAGCCACCATCAATGCACTCAGGTCAAAATACACTGAGGAACATCACAGAGAAGAAAACAGCAGAACGGAGCTTGAAAACTCCCTCAAGGCTTCAAGCAAACACAGCCCCCTATCCCTATTGCTGTAGTACCTTATTTTAGCCCAAACAAATGATTTTAAGAAAGCTGATTGAGGGCTTCAGTGCTTGGGGTTGCCAACACTGTGCGCACAAACACTTTGCAGGGGTTCTGATCACCTGCAATTCACACCAAATTGTGGGGAGCCAGCACTCAGACCAGCAAACCTGTCATTTCATTTGCAGCTGGTGGTTTAGTTCCTGCTTTCTGCTCTGACCTTGATATTTCTGTGCTCTCAGATACAGCAAATGGAAAATCCCCACCAGTTTGCTCCCATCAAAGCTGTTTCATCTCAGACGAGGTGGTGAATTTTTATGCCTGGTGGCAAATCCACAACCCATAATCCCAAGTCAAAAGCATTACCTGTAGCAAACAGGCTTCTGCAGCAGCACAGGGACATGTTCCCTCAGAGAAACTGGCACGAATGTTCTTAAGGTCAAGTTCTGACTCCGGGAGGGACAATACCAGGTTTTAGAGGGTGGCAAGCAGTCATCTTGCTGCTATTCAGAGCAGTGGGAGCTTGTTCATTTGTCTTTCACTATAGCTAAGACAGAAAATAATAAAAGGGGAAAAAACAGACCCATCCACACAAGTACAAAGATCAGCTCTCCAGAAAGCAAGCTACAATATATAGGTTACAGTTTCCTGCTAACACAAACCCCCTCACAGTATGATTTCATAGGCCATGCTAATTATTTTTAGGGCAAGCATGATCAAACCCAGGTGATTTGCCTTTAGCAATTTCTTCTCATCTTCACACAGCTCCGGATCATTTCCCCACATGGCGAGCAATTCCAGCAGCCCCACGTTCTGAACAGGCAGCTTTTGTCCAAGCCCGCAAGAGTACACAGAGGTTAATGTGCTTCTGCACTACAAAACTCAGGGCATTGTCTCATGCATTGTAAGACGTGCTCGTGACGTGCTGAATTCAGCTGATTTACAAGAGCAGCAAAACAGAAGGTTTTCCCCCTGGGAGCATTCTCCTAACTATTTCCTCCTCAGGATGTTGGCGTGCAGGAGTCTGATTCGCCAGGAGACTCCATGACCCCCCCGGGCAGCCTGTTCCAGTGCGCTGCCACCCTCAGTGCAAAGCTCTTCCTCATGAGGAAGAACCTCTTAGGGTTTAGGTTAAGGCCACTGCTCCTTGTCCTGTTTCTGGGCACCACTGAAGAGAGTCTGGCACCATCCTCCTGGCACCCACCTTTGAGATATGTATGTGCATTAATTACATCCTCTCTCAGTCTGCTCTAAACAGGCCCAGCTCCCGCAATCTGTCCTCCTAAGAGAGATGCTCAGACCTCTGACCATCCATTCTCCCTCTTTTGCTCCGCCTTTGCCCCACAGCTTCTAGCACACGTCCCAGAGCTCGCCTTAGGTCCCAGTCACAGAGAGTGAACTGTAAGCAGGACGTTGCGTGAAGGAGGAAACGTGGGAAAAGGAGAAACTCATTTATTCTGTAGTGCAGGGCACTTTTGTGGCTGCTTTTATTAAATTGTGTGTCTCTGCAG
Organism: Ara ararauna; assembly: GCA_028858755.1. Classification (NCBI taxonomy): domain Eukaryota; kingdom Metazoa; phylum Chordata; class Aves; order Psittaciformes; family Psittacidae; genus Ara; species Ara ararauna. Next base: position 7,773,515 of record CM054390.1, read on the forward strand.
GGTATTAAATGAAACATACGCTTAAGCTAACTCTGGGGTGCCTACGGAGTAGAGACAGAGATCTTGCCTCGGTATTTATTTCTATCAAAATATATATTTGTATTGATGAAGTATTGGCTGTCAGGCTACCAACAGAAAATCACTCTTGATACAATAGAACTCACAGCCTGGTCAGCTCTGCTAACAATAACCTTACCCCAACATTTAATTCCCATTTCCAGACTGAGAAAACCAACTCAGTGTGAGAGGAAGGGAAAAGAGTCACCAGCACCACAGGATCCTTCAGCACAGGGATGGCACTCAGGCCCACTATGTCCCTGAACAAGCCATTTCCAGAAGCCTGTTGTATGGCATAGGAAAATAATGACAGAAGATGTTCAGGAGGGTTGGCAGCACAGAAATTTCTGGCTCTGTCGTCTCCCTGTTTCTGCAAGCAGCAAAAGATCCATAATTCTCACACTTAATGTAATTCCAAGGCATCTAAAGTGATTTACAGTCAGTTTACTCAATACTTTCAGCTTTATTTAATGTAACAGTTATGGCACATAAAAAGTTTATTGAAAATCCTTTGGGAGTATGATTGAGTAAGAAACAGTCATTGCTAATACCATTACAAGAGCTGAAGAGAAGGATCCCAGCATGTTCCCTCAGTGACCTTTCTGGCTCTGTGATCCAGGGTTACACCAGGAAATCCTCCCCTGCTCTCCAAGGGGAATAGTGCCACATTGCCTCCTTCCCTCATGGGGAGCAAACATCTTGGGAGGTGCTTATCTGCCACGGTGAGCCAAGGGTCTGTTCTGCCAGCGGGATGGGAAGGAAAGGAAGTCCTGGGAAGCTGAGGGGAAGGAATTCCCCTCCTGCCAAACTCATTTATGCAGCTATTTATTTTCCTCTTTGCCATTTGCAAGCAGGGCTGAATCTCTCCTCTGCAGAGCAGAGGAGTTGCTCTGGGTGGGGTTGGGATGAAACCAGGGCTGCAGTGGAGTGAGCTGCATGGATCCTTCCCAGCTCGGCTCCCCACAGAGCTGCTGACTCTTCCAGCATCACCAGTCTGTTAAGCTTCTCCCCAAATGAGGAATTGCAAAAGATGTTCATTTGCCTTAGCAATTAACAAACATTACTTTTACTATCATTATAGCAATAGCTATAATTTAATAATTGCCAACAGTCTTGGTGATAACATCCACAGTGGTAAGCATATCTCAACATCAGCTTGTGTTGGATATCCTCGCAGAGCTGGCAGCCCCCCAAGGCTGCCTGAGACAGCAGAAGATTCACATTTAACTTAAAGGGGCAGAAGATGAGCAAGATAATTATTACTGCACCTAGAAGCTCTGATCACAGACCAAAACCCAGGCTGGCCATGTGGCACCAATGCAAAATGCCACAATCCCTCCTGAGGATGCTGGAGTGAGTGCTCAGATTCCTCATCCTTGTGCCATGGCTCAATGCAGGCTTCAACGGAAGCCCTGGTTAGTGCCTACCTCCATGGGCAGACTCTGATGTTTGGGGAGGTAAGGGCAGAACGTGCACCCTTTCCTTAAAGCTGGGATATTTCCAAGATCTCTTTTCTCAAACCTGTTTTCACACAGTCATGGCTTGTGTGCCACCCATGTTTTCCAGGAATCCGAGGTGAAAGGTGTGTCATGGGAAGGTGGGAAGAGCCAGCAACCCCGGTGTGAAATAAAAGCACACTGAACAAACTGGAATAAAGAGAGAGTAAAAGAAAAACATGTTCCACATGTGCATGTTCCATAAACAGAAAAAGGTTACAGTTTTTAGATAAGGCAACTGTGATGGATTATTTCTCTGTGTTTGTCAATCAAGTATTAAGACTTGCAGAATTAAAATCAGTGCAGTTCAGAGATGGATTCCAAGCTCTCCAAAACATCAGGTTTGGCATTTAGATAGCTCTCAAGCTATCATCTCTAGACAGACAAACAGATAGATGGATGGATGATTTGGAGAAAAAGATGGAGACATTCTTTCAAGACTTCTTTTTTTTTGTTGTTTTCCAAGAGATGATTTGCTTGTGCCAAGAATTCAGCCTGGGGAAAAGTCCAAATGTAGCATTTCCTCCAGCTTAAACTGGGGCTTGGCCCAAACCAAACCTTGGCTCCAAAGACCTGCTCTCAGCAGAAGGTGATTTGGTGCCTGTGTTAGCCCACCCTATGTTAGCAGAGCAGAGATGTGCATCAGTAGAGGAACGGACACCTGCCTCTGCCCCCAGAAACCCCATGTACAGGTGCCCAAATGTTAATGCTGAACAGATGGGGGGAGAAAAGCAGCATTTCATGCTGGGACTGGCAGTGCAGACTCCAACAAGTCCACTATTGTTAGACAGAAATTCCTAGAAACAGATGCAGCAAATTCAGGGCTTCAGAGCCAGATCTGGAGTTTGGGGTCTGCTGGGAGAAGCCTGTGTAGCTTATGGATTAATGTGCTATTATTACATTACTCTTTAAGCTTCAAAGGTCTGCCAGGAAACCTAAGCCTACTATCTATTGAATGACATTTTAAGAACAAATAATACATTAATATATTTAATTTGAGAATAAACACATACATTATAGGAAGGGATTTTGTCTATGCTGATAAGTCAGTGCCTGACCTTTCCACTGCAATCCCCGGGTGCTGAGCCATACAGAACCTCTTCCAGGAACCTTTGCTATCAGCTGCGAAGTGGAAGCCTTTCCGCTGGTCCTGCCGACTCCGGACTGCAGCTGCCACGATGGTTGGAAATGGGAGCTTAGCCCTAATTATCCCTTCGACACTAATCTACAGCTACACTAAATCTTGTTGCCTCAAATTAGTTAATCAATTAAGTGTCAAACCACAAAATGTTAGTGATTGTGGCCTGAATTTATTGCCTTGGCACATGTTTCCATCTGCTGCCTCGCTCCTTCACTCTGATTCTGCTGCTGGGAAACTTCGGGGTTGGTGCTTCCCCCATCTCATTAGGAAAGGGTGAATGAGACCAGGCCCAGAAAGAAAGGGGTTGGAAATGTAAAGTCCTGCACCCAGGGAGGAGCAACCCTATGCACTGGGATATGCTGGGGGCCAGCTGGCTGGAAAGCAGCTTTGAGGAAAGGACTTGGGGTCCTGGTAGGCAGCAATGAGCAGCAACATGCCCTTGTCACAAAGGTGGTTGGTGGCATTCTGGGCTGCACCAAGCAAAGCCCTGCCAGCAGGTCAAGGGGGGTGATCCTTCTATCTGCTCAGCACTGGTGAGGCCACATCAGGAGTGGTGTGTCCAGTTCTGGGCTCCCCAGTACAAGAGAGATGTGGACATACTGGAAAAAGTCCAACAAAGGACCAGGAAGATGACTGAGGAACTGGAGCATCTCACGGATGGGGAAAGGCTGTGACTCTTTAGCCTGGAGAAGAGAAGGCTCAGGGGAGATCTTATTAGTGTGTATAAATACCTGAAGGAAGGCTGCAAAGAAGATGGAGCCAGGCTCTTTTCAGAGGCTTTGAGGTCCAGGACAAGAGGTAATGGGCACTAAACACAGCAGGCACCATCTGAACATCAGGCAATGCTTCTTTCACTGGAAGCATGACTGCGCACTGACACAGGTTGCCCACTGAGGTTGGAGTCTCCCTCGTTGGTGATATTCCAAAGCCGATGGGACAGGGCCCGTGCATTGGATGAGGTGACCTCCAGAGATCCCTTCCGACCTCACCCACTTGGTGGTGCCTGAGCCTGAACCCTGAGTCCTTACGTGCTCGATACGGGTTTTTACGATTACAGTGAGTCAGAAAGTCCCGTTCCTTGCATGGGATAACCTGGGAGGCTTTAGACGCTGATGGCTTTTGCTGGGATTCTTTCCAGCTTCCGAGGTGGTTGTTTTTGAAGCATTTCAAGGAAAAGATAAAGCTGATAACTGAAACATGCAGCTTTTTTTTTTTTTTTTTTTTTTTTTTTTTTTTTTTTTTTTTTCCTTTCCCAAAAGTCGTGAAAATATTCAGCTTTGGAAAACATTTCTGGTCAAAAAATAAAATAGTCTGTTTTCTTGGAAGCAGTTTCAAAATTACACGTCAGCCCTTTCAGTGCCTATTTGAAAGAGAAAACTTTAAAAAGAGGGGTGTTTCTTCTTTAGGTTGGTTTGGTGTTACTGCAAAACAACCAAAAAGACTTTTTAATGGGAATGGCAGCTCTTGGAGAAGAGGTATTTTTCATTCAAATGACGTTTGGAAGAGGAATATTCACCCAGGGCTGATGTCTGCAAGAGCTGCATGGCCACGGGTCATCTTCTCCCTATTTACAACCCCTGGGGCCAATGCGGAATGAGAAAGAGATGAGTTTCCGATTCTTGGGGTGCCCAAGTGAGGTGGGGGATGCTGAGCCACACTGGGAGCAAATGGAAGCGTCCTCGTCGGCACTGTCATTGTCCTGCTTCTGCCGCTCAGTTAAAAATGTAAATCCAAAGGGTAGACTTTGGGCAAAGCAGCACAGGACGATGGGGGAGAAAACTGCAAAAAGGAGGTTTATTGATTCCCAGTGGAGATTGATGGCACAATAAGAGCAGGAGGCGAAGAGTGATTTTGCTTTTGAAAACGTTGATGAATAAGCACTCAGGGGCAACAAATAGCTGGACTCAGGGAATGATGGACGGCAGCAGGAGAACAAGATGCATTTTTATAAATGGGAGAAAGGAGAGGAGGACTTATTAAAAAAAACGAATGACCACACGTGGCAGGGATCTGCCACTGGGGAGAAGGCAGCCATTGATTTATGTGCACTACTGGCATTTGAAAATTCAATAATAACATTGACAAATGAGAGGCAAAGCTGGCCAGAGGACAGCAGAGAACTTGGAGTGGAGAAAGAAAATGCCAAGGTCAGGATGAAGGAACAGAAAAACATGCTTATGTTGGAAAGGTTTTGAGTTAACTCATCTATATAAAGACATGAAGAAAAATCACGCCGGCACCAGAGCTCACCAGCCTGACTCTGTGGCATGAACTGGGGAGAAGTAAATGGAAGGAGTTGTGGCATCCTGTGGATCTCTCTGTGGGGATATCCGCTTCCTGACATGGGGAGCAGGGATCATTTAATCTTTCCCTCCTGCTTCCAATAAGCTGGTGCCTGGTGCTCCCTGGCACCTTGAGAATTAAATACCCTGCAGTTTTATAAGGACTGTTGGCAGAACCCCCCCTGCACAAGCATTGCAACGCTGAGCACAGGCACATCCCTGCACAGGCTTGCTCTTTGCATCACTAACTGGGACCATCTTATGCTTCAGCAGACACCCTGGAAGGGCATCCAGAGCATGGTGTACAGTGAGATGGGGAAGGAACACCCTGGAGAGCAGGGCTGTTGGAGATGGTTTTACATCTGCAGTTAGGCTATGGCTGAGCAGTGAATGAGAGGAACATGCTGCTGGTGGAGCTGCCACATCCCATCGTGTCACAGCACCCCAAGATCCTCATGTACCAAAGAGGCACAGGAGCCGCCAGCATCTTTGGGCTGGGCAAGACTTATCAGGATGCAAAAGTGGAGCATTTCTCTTTTCTTTCACCTGCTCAGGGAAGGATGGTAGAAAAGCCTTGTTGCAACAACCTCTCCTGAAGAGCCCTGGATCTTACAGGCCCATGGAAAAAAAGCAGTAATTGAACTCATCAAAGCCATCTCTAGCTACTGTTTGAATAATACCTTGTCCTCACCAGCTTGCAGAATGTAGCATGGCACATAATGTTACCTTAACATTTGATCTACTTAATAAGCCCCCCATTTTTGCTCCTCCTCGTCTTCTGGCTCAGTTACAAATGGCAGTTAAAGAGAACAACCAGCAGGAGAAACCGTGAAGAGAGCACTAGTGAGAACGTGGCAGAAATGTGCTTTGCTCTTTCACACCATGCCTGGCCTCCCTCCGGGCTTTTATTCATCTATGAAGATGCCTTTTCTAAATGCTAGGTCAGAGGTGTGGATGGAACATAATTCTGTGCATCAGTGTGCTTGGCTCAGTCGAAGGAGCACTTACTCAGTGGTGGAGAGATTTCTGCAAGGACGATACAAAGCCCTGACATGGCTCACTGAGGCCAGGGAAAGGACTGCGGGAGTGTGGGGCAAGGCCTTAGCACTGGGAAACCACTGGGTTTGGTGCCTGGGAGCAGGTCAAGTCCTTAAACCAAGACTTTTGAGAGTGTATTTGGGTTGTTTCCTTTATGTTTGCCAAGCAGTTGATTTCCATCTTCAGCAAAGCAGCTGAAACTCCTGCTCATGGTTCACTTCAGGGAGTTTTCCAGCCTGGTAAATCTCACTGCCAGAGCCAGCTTTAGTTTTAAGTATCATCTAATAGCACATCATTGAATAGCTGATGTGCAGCACTGGCGTGTGTATTTCAGGATGTGTCCCTAACAGGTTCCAAGCCAACTAATCCTTTGATTCCAGGCAAAGTCACCCCTTGGATCCACTCTCCTCCAGCCAGAGCAACCTTCGCCAGGTGATTTTGGGGAGATTCCTAAACATAAGGCCAAAATGCTCAGCTATAAGCGAGGTGGATGCAGACAAACCTCATTCTTTTGTGCTACCCTGGCAGAAGTGTCAATAGAAGGATTACACATAATCTCATTAAAATTTACATTGCTGAGAATGGAGTTTGTATTCCTGGTTTATGTTCTCTATATTTAGATTCCATGTTGCTGTTTCCACTCAGCTCCTCTGTAGCCAGAATTAGTATCTTTAACAATAACAAGGTACACACACACACTTTTTGCTCTGAAAACATTCTCACTTTGTGTTTCCCTAATCTAAGGATCTCAAAGCAATAAAGGAAGTACAGGGAATCTGTTGGATTCACCCAGGTTTTATAGTGAGCCTGTGGATGAAAACAGACCAACACACGGCTGCAGAGATGGCTGGAGCCCCTTCCAGTTCCTGGCAGTATGCTCCTTGCAGATGCAGCTTTACCCCTCTGAAAATCAACCAGTAAAGAGTCTGAAACAGCTAATCAAGGCTGGCAAAGGAGCGCCCAACTCTTTCTGGTTGCTGGGAACCCCTCTGCTCCACTCTGATACAGCCAAAATAATTAATGAGGGGAAAGAAGTGCAAAAGCTGATAACATCTATCTCTGAGAGCCCACCCCTCCGCCTGTTCTGGTAACGCTATGCTGATAGCTGTGTCAGCAACAGTGTTTTGCAATCCCATTTGAAACAGTGCAGCTGAGGACAGCATTAATTCAGAGTTTGGAGCCAGGGCTGCAGAAAACTGACAGGCCCAATGCTTAGCAAGAGTAAACTGGTGTAATTCTGCTGCTTGTGAACAACCACTAAGGATCTGGCCATAGCATCTTACCCCTCTCCATCCCCAAGGGTTGAAGCAGCTCCTTGGAATCACTCTAGAGCCCATTAAAACAAAAGTAAGATACCTGCCATCATTATCATTCATTTTTACGACCACGTTGTTCACAAATGACTGAATTTGGCTGTCAAATGTATAGAAAAGAAAAATAAAATCAAAGCATCAGCCATCTGTGCCCCAGAAAATGTTTGTGTTTTCCTGGGTTGTTTATGGGAAGAAGGTCTCAGCTCCTTTGTTCCACATCGTGTTAGTTATTGCATGTGAAATGAGTGGTTCTCACTTCACCATTTATAAGGCTTTTGCATTTTCTCTTCTGTGCACGCTCCATCTCTCTCTATATGTATTTCTAGTCCATACATCTTGCATTGACACATGAAATTGTGTTTGTTTTACTGGTTCTGTCTCTCTAACAGTTTTTCATTGCAAAAGGGAGCCAATGTTCGTTACTTACTCTGCTTTCTTCCAATGCCATTACTGCAAGCGCACAGTTCAATCAATCCCATTGCCTGATTGCTCTGAGGTTCCCTGGCCTATCTGGGTGTGAACCAAGCAGGAGCAGGGGGACCTTTGAACCCACCTGGCTCATCTCAATGTCTGCAGAGGCTCAGCTCTTTGAAAGCTCACACCTGGATCTGTGCTGTGGGTCAGGTCCTCAGCTGGAACTACCTGGTCTCCCTTCACAGAGCAATGCACAGAGCACAGATTTATCCTGAACCAGGGCTGGGATTTCCAGCACTACTTTGTGAGCAGAGGGAGGAATCCACTCTCTTAATCACCTACCTTGAAAGATCTTAGCAGCCATGTGGTTTTCCAGCCAAGTTTAGTGACTGTGCTCTTTCAGGCCCTCCCTTAAATGGAGTGCCCCAAATCCAGTAGCAACTTAAAAAAGTCTTGGCCAAAAGGCATCAAGAATGAGGCACAGTTGTTGCAAGTAAAAGTTCCACTCCATGAGATCATGTAAACACGTATTTAGCCCTAAGTGGATAAACAATCCCTCTGGAAGCCACCCACATCGAACACTTCTCTAGACCTGGGGCTGTGTATTGGGTGAGAGTCGTATATTCCCTCTTTCAAACTCCCTGAAGGGAAGTGCAAGCAGAAGTTGAGATCCCAGTGACCGCCTCCACTTTCATCCCTGGCCTGATCTCATATTCTCTAACCTTACCTGGGAGAGTGCTGTAAACAGCAGGAGTGTAAATCTACTGTGGTTACTCGGGCACAGTGATGGACGGTGCACCAGGGAGGCCTCCTGCAAACACCGAGCACCGCTGTGGGCCCCAGGTTATTAGACAGATGCTGCCGGAGAAGGAAAGGAGAAATAAAGGGCATCCAAGGACCAAAGAGTTGCGTGATGGAGCCAGCTTTGGCCTCTGCACCCCTCCAGAATTCCAACACCTCTGAGGCAGCGCACAGAGGTTTCAGAGGGGACACATTCAGATACCCTTACTGGCAGAGAGAGGTCTCAGGTGCCCCAATCTCAGACAGTAAGTGGCCCTGTGGTCTGCAATAACCTCTAACAGGGATTTACATCAGCCCACATTTCCCTCCTATCTAATCCATCTGCCAGCCCCCCATTTCAGAGCTGTACAGCACACACAGAACATGGGGATGGCAAAGAGGGAAGTGCAGAACTGCGGTTTGGTGCTGGCAGAACATACTTGGTCCCGCGTTTCAGGCCACCAGAAGCTAACGCCACCCTGTCTTGAAGATGTTCTGATAGCTCTAACGAAGTCTTGCCACAAGCCAGTCTCAAACCCCTGACAGACCTGTGCACTGCGATGTTTCCATAAGCGAGGAGAGCATCGCCTGCCCTACAGCAGGACAAGGGGGCAGAGGCTTAGAGGAAGATGATGATCCATTGTCAGCCAGCAAAACCAGGAACAGGGGATGATGGCACATGAGGACGGTGTCACCAGTGACACCGAGGAGACACCAAGGGCTACCCCTGCTCCTACACTGAGCCAGAGGCAGATCATCAGCTGTGGTAATGCTGACTGAGAAATCCCAAGGAAATCAAGTGAGGAAATGAATTCCAGGCAAGCAGCAGGGGCAGGGGGAGAGAAGGGGTGGAATGAGCGTCTCTTTTCCAGGCAGCTGGGCTTATTTTAATGGGCAAGGTCAGCAAAGAAATGACCAGGAAGAGGAATCGCTGCCATTACAAATCAGTCGCGATCCTGTATCAATTATTCCTGCGCAGTTCCTTTGCCTTGGGCTGCAGCAAACGTGGCCTAATCAGTTTTACATCTACATTTAATTTTATTGGAAAGAGGAGCCAGCAATGCATCATGGGGCTGCTGTGTGACATGAAAGGTGACCCCTGCCAACTTAATGACACAATACATAACCCTTAATGAAGTCACTATCTTGTCCTTTTTTTGCTGTCTCAGCCCGATGATTTACGATGGCATCATTTTGCTTTGCCCTCTTTTCATTTCAGCTTGACAAAGTGGATGAAACAATTATCTCCGTTATCAGCCGGAGCAGTACAAATGTGATGGTTGAAGATTTCTGCAGGTGGAGGCCTCAGCCATGGATCAAGTGAATGGAAAAATATGCTTTGGAATTTCAGGGTTCCCCCTCCTTTATCTCTCTTGCTGACTGTGGCCTTCTGAAGATGGATATTGGATCCCAACAAGCCCTGCAAGCCCTATAGCACTGTAGCAAGAAGTAATTTTGAGAGAAAAGGGATCTCTGGAGCAGATAAAAGGAAGCTGGGATGTGTCAATACATTTCCTTTTCAGCTTTCTTCCCTTTCCTCTCTATTCAGACCTGGACTGGTTTGATGTGTACCCACAAATGTGCCTGACCAACGTTCTTAGCCATGAATGCAGCTGTACAAAGGTACTGAGTGGTAATAATGGCTGTGTGTGTGTTTGTGCCTCCACACATCCAGATGTATGTGTGTGTTTGTGCCTGATTTTATGTATAATTAAAATCAGCATAAGCCTGTATGTAATCCTTCAGAGCTGAGTCTCTCCATGGTCACAACGTTTTCTGGCTGCAAGCGTGTTATAAACCTGCTGTTACTAATTGTAGCTTAATGCTTTGGCCAACATCACAGCCCAGCTTTTTTACCAATTCCTAGAGAAAATGGGAAGCTTTTTTCCCTGGGTACCTACAGAGGTTGTGTGATGGAAGCCTCCCTCCACTGACAGAGATGCAGATGGAAGCTGACGGCACAGGATTTCAGTCCAGCTAGGCAGAAATGACAAAGTGCCCTCACTAGCCATATGCTTGATGGCACTTGGAACTGCCACAGCAATATTTTTGGCTGGTGCTGCTCAGGGTCTGATGTGGCTGTTGCTGTTTACTTAGTGTCTCCTCTACACCGAGATGATTCAGGATGACTGTGAGCAGACCTTCGCAGCACTACTTAGGCACATGAACAAACTGCTCCAATTCCTTCCTGATTTTAAGAGAGAAAAAAGGCAGACTCAGCTATTCCTATCATGTCCTTTACCTGCACAGGTCCTTTACCTTTTCCAAGTCCCAAGCACAACCATTCCTCTACTCCACAAGCTGATGGAAGCCCTCCTTCCACATCTCACCTAGGAGTTTTCTGCTCCATCTTATGCTACTCAGCTACCCCAAGTCCCCAGTTGGGAGCTGCCAGAGAACCCTCTATCAGCAGAGCTGGAATTAAAGCATAATTCCAAAACTTGAACACAGCACTCAGCCAACTCAATCACACTGTCCTGCTCCTCAACATAGATTTACATACTTATAACACAACCTTTTTTCAGCCATTTTTGATGGTTTTGGAAATAGTCAGAAGCCTTCCAGGATTTTACAACCACTGTTTCAGCTTTCTAATGTTCTTACATGCACCCTTGTAGGTCAAGACCTCTGTACAGTGAACCAGTTCGAGTACCTCTAACTAAGTTATTCTGCCTCATTCCTGACTAATACAAAACATGCTTCGCAACCCAGAGCCTGCATTAGGGCTCCATCCTCCTCCTCACAAGGAAGGCTTTCTCTCCACACTGTGACCTGAGCAGGCATTCTCAGGGAGGGTGGGGAAGGAATGAGAAGATAAATGTAGTTTGGCAGGACATTAAGGGAAACCACAATATTGCCTTGTAATGCAGCTCCTATCTGATCAGCAGAGTCAAATGCGGTGCTGGAGTTATGCCTCACAGGAAGTGGAACCAGCCGCCCCTGTCAAGCTGATTGCTGAGATCTTCCCTGAGATACTCCTTGTGTCCGTCAGAGATACCAGCTGCTGAGGAATTCCCAGCATGTGCTGCAAGTGACCCCAATCCAGCTAACACCAACCCTTCTCCCATCCCCAGCTCAGGCTCCTCTCCCTCCCTCCAGCCTCCTCCCAGTGGCTGCAGCTGTGCTGTGGGAAGCAGGACAGCATCCTTGGCATGGATGCTGCAGGCTTCAGGAGCACGTTAGGGCCTGAGAAAACATGACCTGGCTTAGCTCGGTGAGTCGAGGATGTGGGAGTGGGACATGACTATTGTGTCCTCTTCCAGTGAAGAAAAAGCTGCAGCTCTCGAATTGCTCCTTAAATTTCCTAACACCTTCCTTCTGCCCTTGCAGGAGGCATTTCCTGCTCCTCTTGTCAGTTTGGGCGGTGTCTTAGGAATTCATTCCCATGGAAGGTGGGTAATGTGATGCCTTGGCAGAAAACACAGGCAGCAGTAGCCTCTGGTAGGTTCAGAATAACCTGCACAAATTTAACTGATCAAGCCTCAGAGCAAGCCTGTAAATGAGGTATGAATGCCATTGAAGAGGGGAGACCAGCTCACCAAGGCCTCAGCTGATCTCAACTCCCAAGGCCCTGTGGCACAGGGGGTGCTGGATGTGGTCAAGCCCAACTGTCCCTCCTTTTTAGTGACAGGAACTACAGCACGTAGTAGAAAGCTACAAATCCTGTCTAGATTCAAACACATCATCAGAGAGAGAAGAAAAGGCTCTCTGGGGTAACTCCTCTACCGTCAGGATAATTACAGCTAAGATTAGAACTGGAGCAACAGGAACAACTAACTGTAGGGTAGTTTAATCATAATTAATGGGAAGACACCGCTCAATGAGTAGCTGCGTGCAGGCCTGGTTGTGGTTCGAGCAGCTGAGTGTGATGCATAGTGGCTGTCTTCTAATCCCCTCTCCTTATACGCCCATTCTTCCTCATGCCCTTCCTTGAAGAGCTTTTACAGGTTTTACATCATGGTCCTTGCTGTGGTATCCGAGAGTATTTAACTGCCACACTGTGATACATAGGCTCTGCGTTTGGGAACAAGCAGTGGTGTGTCCCCCTCAGGCTCCAAGGGTTAACCCACCCTCCTGCTCTGCTGCCTTCAGCCCCACTGCCAAAACCCAGCTCCTTCATCTGCTGCTTCCCCCGCGTGTCAGCAGAGGAAATCCGTAATCTCCCAGCTACGGATTTGGGGAACTTTGACATCTCCTAATGAGGTAAACACATTACTGTCATGTACAAACAAACAGCAACAAATTAGCAGCTGACACGTGAGGCAGCCCCGGCGCAGCAACACGGGCTCTTCACAGGCAATTAGAGCTGCCTGAGCCGCTGCTCACGTGCCAGCCGGGTCCCACCACGCTCCCTGCCCCAGCCCCGGGGCTCTCCTGGCCACTCTCCATCTGTCTCTTCCTCATGGGGTTTCCTCCTCCTCTGACATCTGAAGGTCCTGTTGGCAACTGGGTGCAGTGTAAGAAGCTACTGGTGGAACTGGGAAAGAGCTCAGTGGTGCGGCTGCTGCTGCAGGGAGCTGGCAGGGCACACTGCATGCCGAGTAATGACACCCGGTGCGGGATGATGACAGAGACAGGCGCCGAGCTGGTGGGACTCTCAGCTCGGGACTACTTTTATTCTCCAAAAGGGAATGTAGCCTGAGCCTGGGAGGAAGGAGCAGCAGCCTGGCAGAGCAGCTCACTGCATTAGATGCCTTTCAGAGTCAGCTCTTTGCAGTATCACCCACAAAGATCCTGGGGTCTTCACTCCTAGTCACTTGCTTGAGGCTATCCTAGGAAATGGGCTCAGTAGCTGAAACAAGATAGGAAAGGGAGCCCGAGCTGGTATAAAGAGAACAGATATCTGACTTTCATTTTAGCAAAAGCCATCTCTTTAACAGAGAGCCAGGGCAATAGGCCCGTAGTCAAAGGGCTTTATTATTATAATTGCTTTGCAAGGGTGAAAGCCTCTGGATAAGAATCCAAATCAGTCACCACTCAGAATAATAATCATGAAAAGAGATAAATAAATAAAGGTGGGATCCAGCCAAAAAAGGAGCTCACATTATCAGCCATTAAACCAATAATCCATTAGTGACCAAGGTTGCTGAATAATATAGTACTTTCACAGTACCCATAATTTATACTGCAGACTAGAGAATAGACACGATTATTAGAGTGAGGGCTACTAGATGACACATGATGCATGACCGCGCGGCATTGATCTTCACACAACAGGAAGGTGTCTAGACTGGGAGATGTATGGCCCTGTGATTCAGAACAGGGCATATTTCATGCGGGGCCTAATGGAGTGGTGGAGGCCGTGATGGATGACTTGCCTGGCTTCAGTAGCAGCGCAGTTATAGCAGTGCTAATGCGTGACCTCTCCCGCTCCCTGCGTCCTTCATTCAGTCAGGGTGACCTCATTTAAAGGGATGGAAAATGAAAGGCGCAGAGTACGAGGGGGAGGGAAAAAGGGGGAGGGAGGGGAGGAGAAGAAGAGAGAAGAAGAAAAATAAAAGATAAGGAGAGGGTGTGATGTAAATGAAGAATCTCTGATGAGCTCCCACCCTGCGTCAGGCTCCCTCCAGCACTGCAGTGGTTGTTACAGGACTGATCCTGCTCTGCACCAGTCGGGATGCTGCTCCTCTTTGGACAGGGTTACTCCTGATTTAGAAGGGTACTAAGTGTAAGTATTTAAGTGCTACAGAGAGCACACCAAGGCCCCTGTAGCGCAACTCTCAGCCTTTCCCAGGCTCTTGGAGCTCATGGGACTGGGCCAGCAGACATCACTGCTTGTGATGTGCTGTTAGTCCTGGCTCTAGCACTGGCCGTGCAGCACCCACATACCCCTGGCATCTGGTAAGTCATGGGTGTAGTGGTTACTGCTGCAAGGTGCCCATTTGGTCTCTCTGCCATAAACTGCTCTCAGAGCCAGGAAGGGCTGTGGAAGAGCCTCTGGCCATCAGCAGTTTTCAATCTAGGGCAAGAAAATAACCCCAAACTAGTACCATATTTGATCCTGTATCAGGCCTGAGTCCTTGTTGAGTGATAACAGGTGACAAATAGCTTCAGAGAGTGGGTGTCTAGCCACAGAACCACAGAATCATGGAATGGTTTGGGCGGAAGGGACCTTAAAGCTCATCTAGCTCCAACCCCCTGCCACAGGCAGGGACACCTTCCACTAGAGCAGCTTGCTCCAAGCCCCTGCGTCCAACCTGGCCTTGAGCACTGCCAGGGATGGGGCAGCCACAGCTTCTCTGGGCACCCTGTGCCAGTGCCTCAGCACCCTCATAGTAAAGAACATCTTCCTAATGTCTAATCTAAAGGATAGCCAGGTTGGTAGCACGAGAGCTTGAAACTGCTGTCACAGGAGGCTGACAACAGCATGAGCTCTGCCACATGTGGCACAACCTTGGCCTGCAACTAAACCTGCCTAGAGCAGAGAATACATCAACCATCCCCCTTCAGCCCTTAGCTGGATGCTCCCGGCTCCCGTGTTGAGTTCTGTGCTTTGGTAAGGAATCCTACAGGGTCCCTAAAGGTTAAATAAAACGATCTGCTGAAGTTGAAAACTGCGCTGATAAAAGGAACTGTTTGCTTGCTTGCTCCCAACTATTTTGATTCTACTTCCCTTATCTCCCGTTCATTGTTTCAGCTATCCTGGATTAGTGCCCAGGACTGCTGTCAGCCAGCACGGAGAAGAGACAGTCTCCACCCCAAAGAACTTGCAAGCTCAACAGTGCAGACAGATGGATGAAAGGCAAGATTATTACTGCTGCCCAGCAGTAGGAAGCTCAAGCACACAGAGCACACATCCCTGCTCGCACTCACAGGGGAAAGGCCAGAGCAGGACCAGGAGTTAAGCCTCCAGCTCTCAGGGTTCTGAGCACATGAGCATGCTTCCTCTTTGGAATAACCAGTGCCTGAACCGGGCTGTGCAGGCAGTTACTAGATGGGCAGATGCAAATGGCTTTTGTTAGGCCCTTGGAGTGTCTTTCAAGTGACTCTTCCTGTGTCTGTCCTCAGACAGACATGAATCCCTATTAGCATCCCTCCCAGCACGACTGCAGCTCACACAGCACCACTTCACTGCCTGATACATCAGCTGAGCATCTCCTTTCCCAAACCCATGTACGAATGAATCCACGCACCCCACTACTCCTGGTCTGGGAGGAGGACCTGCTCCGTGTCCTTCCCTCCAGGTAAGGGCTCTAACGCCCTGAGCTGCCTGGAAAGAGGAAAGAATGAGAGCCAATGGCCATTTCCCATGTTCCCTTCTCCATCTGGGCTTATTAAAAACTGCACAGCAAATTAAAAATAGGTGGGAACAAAGCTGGGGGAATGACATAAAGGGCTGCAGAAAATTCTCTGTGTACTTTTAAAAGCTGGAATTGCCATATGGACTGGCAGAGAGACATGTTTTACATTTCCACTGGTACATGACTGACATCATTTAGCATTAACTTCTATTTGAATAAAATGGTAGTAGACATTTAGGTAATATTACAGGGCAATAAATGTTTTAAAGAGCCTTGGGGGGATGCTCTTGAAACACAGTCCAGACCAGAACTCTAAAAATATGTCTTAATATATATTAACCTCTTTTAGGACTTTTGGCTCTCAAAAAAAAAATGGAAGATAGAGGGGTTTTTTTCTCCCCCCTCCCTTTTTACTCTCTGAATTAAGAGTCCCTGGCTATATTTTTTCCCTTTTTCCTCTTTAGCTGTGCTGAGAAGAACATGAGGGAATGTAGTTAAAATTCAAAAAGGTTCCCCTTTATCATTACCATGAATCAACACAATAAATGAGCCCCTTCAGAGCACAGTAATAAGAATTTGATAAATCATCAGCCAAAAATTAACTAGATGTCAAAACAATCTTTGGGAAGTGTGATGGATTAGGGGCGATAGTGGCAATTAATCTCCCAGCATGAGTTCACAGGAGAGACTGAACGCTGGGAGATGGATAGGGGGGAGACCAAGGCCTCACAAGGTCAGGACACTGCAGAAAGGAGCCAGAGAGGCAGAGAAGAAGAAGAAATATTCCACTGAGTCGGCAGTGCCCGGCCCCGCAGCTGAGGTAGAGGTCAGCCACATGCCTTTGAAACCCTTTCTGTCTCCAGCTGCTCTCTGTGATGAGGCAAGCACTTTTCTGCTCCTGCTAATAAATGCCACAAGCCGGCTCATGGGGTACAACACATGGCTGGAGAGAAGCGGAGACCAAGGGAAGGCTTCAGCCGAGGGCTGGGCTCGCCTTTGGATGCAGCAGCCGGGTGGCTGGAAGGGGGCAGGATGCCGGAGGGAGACAAATCCTTCTCTAATGTGTGAATTCATCCATACAAGGCCTGGCAGTGGGTGCGCGTGGCCTGACTAATTCCGCCTGAGCGCAGGAGGGAAGCGCCGCTGCAGTCATCAATCCCCATCCAGCTGGCAAAAGCACTTCCTCAGTCTCCCACCTCGCAGGCAGGTCTGCAGCCCTGCAGCACGGGGCTGGGGCAGTGCTCCCTGAGTCCAGCCACATCTCCCAGTGCCAGGCTGGGGTCCACGAGACCCTTCTGAGCACACCATGGAGAGCTGTGAGCAGGGGAGGGTCTGCAGAGGGACCAGCTGGACCACTCTGCCCAGCAGACCAATGTGCCCCAGTTTCCCTCAGCTTGCAATGCAGGTGATTATCCCAATGCAGCAGTTTGCCACTGCATGAAGTTCGATCTCTCAGGGTTGGGAAGCATGCTGGGACACCCAGACTATACACTGCGTTAACAAGATAAGCCTCACAGAGATGCACTGAGCGTGTTGCTCTCCCGCAGCTTCCAGGATTATAGAATCACAGAAAGTTTTGAGTTGGAAGAGACCTTAAAGCTCATCCAGTTCCAACCCCCTGCCGCAGGCAGGGACACCTTCCACTAGAGCAGGTTCCTCCAAGCCCCGTCCAATCCTGTCCATCCCTCCTTTCCACCCTGGTGATCGGCTTTACCTGTGCTGGTACTTCTGCATTTAAATCAGCTGCACAGACTGCTCAAGTGAAGCACTGTACAAACAAAAATATCTACCATGAGTCAGCCCCTGCTTCCCTGTTTTGCTGCCTATGGCAATTCCTTGCTCTGCCAGCACTGCGTAGCCAACCTAGTGCTGCAGCTACCCCCTGCTCTTCGTTCCCATTATATCCAGCCCTCAGTAATGACCTGTACAGCAGCATCTCTGCTCTGAATGTGGATCTGTGCTGGCAGGAGGTTTTGACCAGCATGAGCTGGGCCAGATCCAGCAATTATGTGACTGAGGGGTGGCAGCACCCACTGCCAGTCCTGCCCGATTCATGTCTCCCTTCTCTGACACAACCTGTCACCCGGCATCCTTTGCAATCCAAGCAGGAGGCAAAAATGCGTGATGAAAGAAAATCAGAAGGCAGGCACCCGCCTGGCAGGGCTCCTGCTGCCTCCCCACACTCTGCACCCGGCCTCAGGGCATGGAGCTCCCAGTGACATTTCTCCCAGCAAAAGCAGAGCCTGACACATCCTCAGGCTCCAGCAGCAGCCAGGGTGACACTGGGGGGATGGCCAAGCCTGCAGCTGGCTTTTAGGAGTGACAGTGATCATGGGAAAATAAGTAACTGGCCTAGGTCCTCTGCAGCCACGCTGCTACGGTTCTCCGTTTCATCACTTGGAGGCTTGCAATCCTTGCCTGAGCTGTTTAGCATCTCTCTTCCCGTTTTCACTGCTGGAGCACTGTTGGCTTTGATACATTCTGTGCTCTTCCCCTCAAGCGACAAGGAACAAATGTTCATGCAACACAGAAAGCGCCCATGGGGTGAGGAAGGAGAGCCTAAGACTTACTGAAAACATCTGTGGCTGCTTGCTTTCACCACTGGCTCTCTTCCCACCCCAAGCAGGGTAAGAGGACAAGGGAGCAGCAACCAGAGACAATGTGTGGGCTCACCAAAGGCTCCTCTCCTCTACCGACACCCTGGCTCATGTGACATCAGCTGAGAGAAGGGACAGACGGAGGTTTTGCTGCTGACAAGCCAAAGGCCTCCAAGGATGATAAGGAATACAAGACCTGGGAAGAGCATCTGGCAGCAGGGAGGAGCTCTGCATAATCCTGAGAGCTCTGGTCATGGCCTGAAAGCCTCTCAAATGGGATAGTAGCATGTGCAATGTTTTGAACCAGAGTTGTAAAATTGGAGCTTGGAAGAAGTGGTTGTGAAGTGAAACCAGAAGTGGGAGCACCAGCAAAGCACAACCTGACAGGCAGTGGGAGTTGTGCTCCAGCAAGCTGTTAGCTCTCCTGTCCCATCTCACTCAAGCTGCTGCTTATGGACTGAGAAGATAAAGACTCAAGATGCAGCTGTGGCAATAGTGCTGTCGAGCTTGGCCTGTTTGCACTGACATGGCACACAGATTCAAGTCCGCTGGAGACTCCACAACCCCAGTGCAAGATTCCCTTTCCCTGAAGAACTTAAAAGTCCACAGCAGATTGCAAACATTGACAATGCCAATTTCTGTTCTTTGGTTAGATGCCTCAGGCCCAAATACTGTTGTCACTATTGTAAGATATGGGGTCAACCCACTACAGTAGAGAGAATCACTGCAGATTTATGCTAGTCTCTTGAAACAGAGGTGGCACAGCAACCCAGCTTAGAGCACTGCTCCTCCTTGCTGTGATGCACAGTGTGCTCGGCAGCTGCCTTAGGGATGCTGCAATGAGAAAGTCACTGGCTTCTCCACTGAGATAAAGCAAAATACCAGCTGTGGTCACCTGAATGTGTATGACCAGCTCAGTAACGTCTGCCATTAGAATCTGATTGTCA
This sequence comes from Ara ararauna, assembly GCA_028858755.1. Taxonomy (NCBI): domain Eukaryota; kingdom Metazoa; phylum Chordata; class Aves; order Psittaciformes; family Psittacidae; genus Ara; species Ara ararauna. The sequence continues at coordinate 7,792,821 of CM054390.1, forward strand.
CTTATCTACTGAAATGGGGTGAGCTCAGCAGCATTGTCTAGTTCTCCTTTCCCCATCTAATTTACTGCTGTGTTAACAGAAACTCAGTTATACAACAGGACTTGCCCATTATTATTTGTTAGAGGCTAAGGATCAGCCTCCATTAGCTCTGACTGCTTCGCTCCTGTGTATTCATAGTGTCGATAACACCTTTCTTAAATATTTGCATCCTTAAGAAGCAGATTCCTTCTCTTTTTTTTAATCTTACTGCATCTTCCATGCTTTTCCCTGGGTTCCTGCGGCAGTTCTGTGGAAGAGATGAATGCCTGGCACACATTCGGATGCTGCTGCCGGCTCGGCACAGATCAATGTCAGAAAGATTTTGGGAGAGGGGTGGGGAAGAGAGAAGAACAATCCCCCCCCCCCCCCCCCCCCCCCCCCAGCTGGAATGCTTTCCCAGAATGCCTGGCTCTTCTCAAGACAGACAAGGCTTGGATAGAACAGATGTTTCCACCCAAAAGCAGATGTTAAGATGTTACTTTCCCAGGGAGGAAATGTGCTGGGGTTTATTATTAACCAACAGTCCCCATATGACAGCTTCCCTTGACCAACAGTTGGAAAAGCTGGAAAAACCCCATAGCCCTCTCATCCAAGTGGTGGCAGGAAACAGCCAGCCCTGACGGACTGCACTGATTTATTGTTATTAATTACAACCCGGAAATTACCAACAACATCTGGGAGAGCCAAATGTGGACAAAAGGGAACGCTTGAGCAAAGGGGCTGAAGTTTTGATTCCATGATGGTCCTAAAGTGCTGCTCAACTCCAGGAAAAGCAGCTGCAAAGTCAGTCTGAGCAGAGGAACTGTGAACAGAGTATTTAAAGCAGCACCCTGGGCACTCCGACCAGTTCTAAAAAGCTTTGGATTTCTTCAGGCCTTTTGCTCTACAGAAGTGAGGCACCTCCAGGTTTTAAAACACTGAATCAACCATTACCATTGCTTGTGTAAAATAAGACATTCTCCACTTCTCTGCTGCCAGCCCCACCTCAGGACATCAGGTACTGGGGAGCGCAGGCTTCCCGACACACACGTGCCAGCTGTGGTTAACCCACAACCTGAGAGCTTGTGAAACATCTGCTTATGTTTTCAGAGCAGAATTAACATTGTCAGACCATGGCAAATCTGCTTAATTTTAATAGACGTATGTATAATACACAAGCCAAAATACACTTAAACCGGGACATGTCAGAAAATAAACAACTATTAACTAATGAAATAGAAAGGAAGTTCGTTCTTGCGCTTTCTCTCTCCCACACACATCCCCTGCAGCCACAGTTCACTCATCTCCTCCTGACTCCCCACTGCAGCCTCACACCCAACAACTACAGAAGAAAGACTCCACTTCCAAGTGATAGCAGGGGAGGGAGCACAGGGAGAAGGCGACACCTCTGCCCACATTTGGGCTTTGAGCATCAGAGCAGTGCTGCTGCATTAGCCAGGATGTCCGTCCCTTCCTAAGGAAGCTTTATAAAGGCACGGCATTCATGTGAAAGAAAAGCCTCACCAAAACACTTCCAGAACAGTCCTGGCTCAGGGCAACAGAGCAGTGTTGGATGCTTGGGCTGGAGGAGGCATCTGGAGGCCTGATTTTCAGTTGTGCTAACAAAGGGACTGGAAATGAGACTCATTTTCCCAAGTCAGAATGTGGGAAAGGGGCTCTGCACACCAGGACCAACATCTCCTGCCTCTAAACATGCCTGATGTTAAGGATAATTGCATTTGCTCTGGGTGTTTTACAGCTTCTTCTTAAAGTGAAGTAACAACCCCACCCCTGCATTCACCAGACCCTCTCTACCTCTGTAGATATAGTTGTACCTGAATGGGTTATTCACCCATTTGTAAAGTCTATATTGATGAAACCAACTGCATGGAGGTGAGGAGAAGTGCCCCATAATTGAGAACAGCATCCCCAAGGGGCTTTTCCAATGAGGTGCAGATTTCTCTGGCATGCATTTTCAGAGCTGAAGTCAGTATAATGAAGTCCAGAACTTTTAGGTTTCCCCTTTAATACATCCATCATGTCTAGATCCATTATTGACATGTTGACTTTCTTGTTTCTGATTTAAGCTGCCAGACTCAGTAAAATTGCCTTGACAGCTTTAGCATTTGTGGCAGAACACTGACATGATGTTACTTACAGCTAATTAAAGTTGAGAGCATAATAAACAATCTTGGGATCCTAGCAACCTCATTTCCTCAGTATTGAGTTTGCTGGATCTTGACCCGAGTTCTTTGAAGCTCCAGCAAATACTGAGCCTGACCTTGCTGTGCTGTGGATGCTGGCTTTGGAAACTGGGGTGCTTCATGTGCCAGATGGGTAACACCAAGATCACACAAGCCCAGCTTCTCCAGGGAGATGGTGACTGATGGCGAGAAACAGGGCTGGGTAACAGGCAAGGAAATGGGAAACTCTGAGATGCTGGATGTGGGTTTCTAAGGCCACTGAGAAGAAATGAGCCAATAGGTTATAGCTAATTAGCAACAGGAAAATTTGGACTGATTACCAGGAAATCTTTCTTCCTGGTGAGCTCTTAGACTGCAAAATACCCTCTCATGGGAAGCAGTGCAAACCACATTGCTCAAGTCAATTAAACCTGGCTGGATAAAGCACTGCAGAGTGCTGGGAAAGGCAGGCTTTTGGGGTGGCAGAGTGTGAACAAGTGACCCCATAGGAGCAGATTTGCTGTTCCTAGTCCATAAGGTCTTGGAAACTTCAACAGCATCAGTTCAATCCTCCTTTCCTCTCTTGTGCCATCTCAAACCCAGTTGTTCTACCCATCAGTGCCTATCACAGTGGGAAATCATACGCAAAGCAAAGATGAGGTCAGGGGCAAAATTTCACCTTTTCTTTTGAAGATGTTTTGCTTATTTATCTTGTTTTAATAACAAAAGACTGAAATTTGCCTTACCCAAATCTGACTCACAGAGCTGACTCAGCCAGAAAAATCAGCATTTTCTTTCCTTGTCTGCAGTGGATAGAATCACTACTCACTCGTGCAGCATCAACTGAGATTTGAGGTGAATTAAATCCAAACTCTCCCTCTGTTCCTACAAGTGACTGACAAGCCTCCTGTATTGCCAGCTTCTTGAGTGCTATTGGACTGATTCCTCCCACTTCCACTGTATCTCCTCACTCTGCAAAGTAGGGCAACAGCATTTCACATCTCTTTTGCAAAGACTTAAGTGCAAGTGACACCCTCGCTGTGAGTTGAGCCACTGTAAGCCATTACAGCAAACAAAAGTTAAGTTGGATTAAGTTAAATCTCAATGCAAAATGTTCTAGCTCAAGCATGTTAACCTGCCTTTGTGCATATGAAGAGCAGCAACTGTGGAAGTCACAGTAAGATGCTGATGCATCTGATATGTCAATAGGCAATTTTTAACTCGTAGAGTAAACCAGCACAAAGGCTGTAGTGGTACTCTTAAAATCCGTCCTAATTCAGCTTAAAATAGCCTGAAACTAAAGCTCATGTTCACACAACGGTTTACTGCATTTAGAGTGGTTTCAAGACCACTATTCTTAAAAAGACAAATCTTCTGGACACAGAGGACCTTTGAGCCCAAGCCACTGTCTGCAGGTACTGTAGTGCATATGTAGTAACTCCAGGGACACCAAGAACTTAATTCATCTCTACAGAACTGCTCCAAAAAGGAGCCCATATTGAGCACCACTGCTGAGTTTCATGGCCATGCAATGGGAAGAAAGCATGGAGCAATTATTGACCAAGCAAAGTGAAAAGCTTGGGGTTAACATGTCTCGAGGCAGAACATCTCCCTGGGCCTCTTGTGAAGACCAATGACATCACCCCCAAACAGTTCTCGCTTGTTGCTTCATTGCTTGGGGGAAGTGGAATTACCAGCATGGGGCTGGACCTCCTGCCTCCTCCTGTCTGGTGCTGGCACGGAGCAGAGAGCAGAGCTGTGCTACCCAGCAGCCTTGGCTTGGAGCAGTCGCTGCTACGAAAGCACTGCATGGGGAAGCCTTTCCCAAGGTGACAGGGGGACCTAGGAAAAGGTGCTGCAGGAGGAATGCCTCTCTGCTCCTGGCAAACACAGATCCAAGACTCCTACCCCATCCTTTCTCAGGAGCCACCGTGAGCTGGGCCTGAGCCTGGAGATGCAGAACAGAAAACTGCTCACAGCGTTCGCTCCCTTCCAAGTTCATTTCCCATTTTAGTCCTCTTTGATTCCTGGTGTTTTCCTAAACACTAGACTTCAGTTTCAGCTCTTTTAGCAGGCTGGTATAGACACAATGGATGGTAAAGGCACAGCAAAGGAAAAGCAGCTTGCACATTTCTCAAGTCCTGTGCCAAAACCCCACATTTCCCAAATCCTCAGAGGCTGTATCATTCCCAGTGTCCCGAGCAGTTAATGCAGCAACCCCACTGGATTCAGGGAGAAAAAAAACCCCAAGCAAGAAAACCAACTGGATGAAGGACGCCTGCAAAAGCAGCATTTCCTCCCTTTTGTCTTGGCAGGGGCTGTTCTCAGTTCCTGATTGTTCAGGCTCTTTATTCCTCACTTTCAGACTCTTGTTCATTTCCAGCTGGGCTGTATGTGTGCTTCAGAGATCCAGTGGGAAAGGTGCTGCGCAGTGACCCCCAGTCATTAATCAAGCTGCCTAAGCCGGGGCCTTTTCACAGCCAGAGCCTGATTATTGGCTCTTGGGAGCTGCGTAATAAAATGACAAGGGGAGTGAGTCTATTTCCTGCCGCCAAACTGCTGACATTAATTCACACTGGGGAGCTTGGGAAGGCAGCGGGAGGGGGAGAGCCAGGAAAGGGAATGTGTCTGTGCAAGGGAACGCTGCAGGATACATGTGCCGCTGCCCAGCTGCCGTGTGTGTGAACAGACAAGGAATGGCACAGATGTGTTCATGTATGCACTGTCCTATGGAGCAGACAACAGTTTGGAGTGAAGGAGTTTTACAAAATACTTGGCCCAAACGCAGGATCCAGCTCTTAATCCTCCATTACTTCGGAGGTGCGGATCCCGTCTGCAGCTGCTTGCTTTATCTAGACTAATACATCACTACACCTAAAAACCTCAGCTTTGTTCCAGTGGTAGCCCTTAAAACCAGCAAAATTAGGCCAATGATTATCAAAGCTCAGATTAAACTTTAGCTCAATTCCCACAGTCTAAGAAAGCCCCAGACAAAGTCACTACCACCACACCAGCCTTCAGACTTACAGGGCTTTACCTCTCGCAGTGAACTGCGGCTGCACTAGCCTGGTTGCCAAATACCTGCCATGCTCCTTGGGATGACAGGAATCCATCCTAACAGCTAGGAAAAACCCAAGCAGACCCCCCCCACGACTACCACAAGATCAACACTGGAAGTGTTTGTAACTGAGATCCTAGAGCCCGTGTGTCTAGGAAATCTGGGTGATTGCATCCTGACATTCCTACTGCCAAGGAACAAACTGGATGGGAAGTACAACTGGTAACAATTTTCTACAATTGCAGAAATTTCTTGTTCTTCTCTTTTTTTTTCTTAGTTAATAGTTCTTTTGTCCCAGCTCTAGACATTTTGCTAATCAGTTGATATCACATGGGAGCTATCAGCAGAGACAGTCAAGCCTGGGGATATGCAAAACCTTTCCATTGCCTCAAGAATCCGAGGAGACCTTTGACACTTGCCAAATTCCCTCTCAAGGGAAGGGTAAGGGAATAAAGTCAGAGCCAAAATCTGCAACGTTGTTTCTTCATCAGCCTTCAAGTGTCATCTTAAACTCTCCTCTGCTGATACCATGTTCTCATGGGGCAACAACTGAGGAGCTGTTTTGCTAAGACCAGTTCTTTTCATGCTGGTTCTTACCCACAGGTCACCTGTGGTCCAGCCTGGCCATCTGGTCCCTCAGTGTGTTCATGGATGAGCTGTTTGAAGAGCCAAGTGTGTGGAAATACAGGATCAGCTCTGAGCAGGCGCTAGTGTAGGAATGGGGCTGGAACAGCAACACCTCTGTGAGAGCAATGATGTTCTTCAGGAGCAGTGGCCTCTGAGACAACGTTATTTCATCAGAGTACTTTTAGTCACACTTTGAACCCGACTGATCTTTGATGCCACTCCTGTCAGTAATAACCCAGCAAAGCAGCAGGCAATACCCTCACGTTTCCCTCAGTGTAGCATGATAGAAAATGGCCCCTACAGGGTCTGCAGAGGTGTTAATGTCCTCGTGAACCATTGGGGAAAAAGGCAGAAAGGCTTGCCTGAAACATCCTATTAATGATCAGAAATGCAAGTCTAACGTTGTCCTTGCCACCAAAACAAAACCAACCTTCTGGTTTAACCAGAACACAAATACACTTATTCCTCCATCCTCCAGCTACCAAAACACCCACCTCACTGCACGTGAAGCCGCATGAGGGGCTGACAGGAGGTAGCACAGAAGCCTCTGCTCCACAGTCCAAACCATCTTTTTCCTCCTCTATTGAAATAAATGGAACACGGAAATTGGGCAAACCAAAGAGTCAACTGGAGCAGCAGAGCAGAACAAACCACCAAATGCTGGCCTACCTGAAGTGCCTCTGATGAGTCACACCACTGCAGCAGCACAGAACCTCGAGCACCACTATCAAGTGCACTGGTCCTCAGAGAGCTCCTGACTGAGCCCAGGGTTCAGTCCCCAGACCTGCAAGGCCGTGGCTGTGCCAGGAGCCGGCAGCATCAGGCACTGGGCTGGCCCTGAAAGCAGCCACTAAATCAAGGTGTGCAGAGGAAATAGTATCATTAATTCTCACGTGTGCATCTGAGCAAGAAGTGCCTGATAAAAACAGACCCATTTGCCATTGCAACTATATCAAACCTTCTACAAAAAGTCACTTCGAGGTCACTGTTTTTGTCCAGTATTTCAATACATTAAATGCAATTACTTCATTGTTGATTTACCTGTCATTAGAGGCATGCGTTTGAACATGATTTATTGAGTGAGTTTTGTGCCAGTTGACTTGCAATAGATTGCACAATATTCAAAAAGGCTCATTTGCTTGGCATTACATTAGAAGCAGGGTGATTGCAACACAAAGCAATGTAAATGAGTTCTGAGAGGCTCCATCATTCATGTTGTCATGTACTGAATCCTATTATTATTTATTACCATAATTGTACTGTGTTTCCTGGGGCGATAAATTAGGACTGATGGGTCCCGCTGACAGCCAAGGACTGGACTCGCTCTATATAATTTAATAGGGATACTGTTGGATCTCTGCTTGGAGGAGACTTAGGGAAGAATTTAGGAACTAAGCAAAATCTTTTCTTAAAAAAAAATTAAAAATAAAATAGAAGCAGTGAGGTTTTTCCCCCCCCTCTTTTCCCTTGGCAGCAATTTAAGTCTTGATAAAAGCTGCAAAGGAAATGGGAGCACTCTGTCTTTCATAATAGGATTGTTAAAAAAAATCACTGCCCTGTGTCACAATCTGTTTTATGCTCCCTGCTGACAGGCAGCCTCACCACGGCTGGGAACAGAGGGAGAGAGGATGACTTAAAGGAATAGCAGTGACGGCTTCTGACCCCCAGCATCCCAGCTCAAATCCAACCCAGGGCTGCAAGCAACAGCTGCTCCTCGCTGGCGGCTGTGGGGAATGAGGGAGGTTACCCCTGACTCTCACACACGAGCAGCCACAAAATGTCATCAAACCCCGCTCCCCAAGGTCTCACAAAAGAGGTTGTTGACCAGCCTGACAGACCTCACTTGGCACCGAGGGCCTCCTTCAAAGCCCAGCGTGTTCCTTTGAAGACCAACACCTCTGACTTGTGCGCCTCTAGCCCTAGTTCTGATGCACTTTCCAGCAGTCCGACGTGGAAGTTTCCATACCTCAGATCCTGGGGATGTTTTAGGCCTAACTTTGATCACCACCTCCGCCTGAAGCCTGTTCTTTCTGCTGATCACTTCTTCCCATGCAAGTGAATTCTCAAGCCCTGAGGGGCCAGTGCAGGACTCTCCAACAGCTCCCAGAGAGCAAACACAGCACAAAGGTGTGTGCTCCTCAACAGCTTCAAGCATATTCTGCAGCCACTACCTGTTGAAACCAAGCAGTTTGCTCCTCCTAACTTGAGGGTGAGAAATACCAGGTAAGTCACAAAGCTTACCTCATACTTTCAATTCAACCAGCAGAAGTTTTCCAGGTGGGAAAACTGCAGTGTCTGGAGCAAAGCCAGGAGAGGGTTAGTCTGGGTTTGCTGGGTGTCAGTGGAGCCATTCAGCTATTCTATTCCTGGCCCAGCTGGGGCACACCTTCCTGTTACTAAATGAAAAACCAAACACTTCTATATAAACTGCTGATGAATGAGAACTGTGACCTTTCCCTCTTCTATTTGAGCTCGGAATCAGAAAATAACAGTAAAACCAAGGTAAGGGCTTTTTTACCCCATCTCCTATGCCACAGGACTGGATTTCAAAGCACACAGGATACACAGTCATGGCAAGATTCTCACCAGTCCTCAATTCACTGCCAGTTAAGCATGGACAGTGTCTTGTTTGCTCTGTGAACAGGTTAATCTGTACACTAGAAACTCTTTTTAGGGGTTCTTTGGATTCTCAATTCTATTTAGTTAATGACCAAGTTAACACAGAGTTAACTCACAAAGTGTCTTTCTGCCATGATAAACTCCTTAGTCATGCTTTGTTCTTAAAGATGGGAAAGATGAGAGCAAAGGATTTCTGGCCTTGAACTGGAGCCTGGAGTGTTGCTTCTGGAAAAGGGATCAAACCTTCCTGTGCCAGGGTCGCTCCTCAGCTATAGAAATACTTATTCACATTATAGAATTGTGATTGATATTCATTAGCCAAATTAGCAAGTTAAGGCCAAGAAGATGAAAGTGCTGAATTAGTATTCTTGTTTGTAATGACTGCATCCTTGTTTAAACCAAAGGGAATGAACTGCATAAACCACTGCAGCAATGTCCTACCCTTAGAACTAAGGGACAAAGTCCCAGCTGCTGAAGATACAGACAGCACAAGCAGCTGAGTAATTAGAAGGAAGCCAAAGCTTGCATTTCCAGAACAAAAACCTTGAGAAGCACTGCAAGAGCGCTAGCTGCAAAGCTAGATAAAGGATTGTATAAGCAGGAGAGGGGAAAGAGGGAAAGCACATCTCAGGTTCTGCTATCCAGATTAAGGTTCAAGCAGAAAATTCTTCTTCCCATGCTTTTAAGCACCACTAACGATCTTTCTACTCACTTCTTGTAAAGAGATTCAGAGCTGCAGAACCTCAGGGCTCTTGGACTAGAACAGGTTAATGGTCCCCCCAGTCCCATATGTTGTATTTGTGAGCAACCAAATGTTCATAAATCCTCCTAGTGGACAACTTTATGGAATAATCAACACATCAGGGATATTTCCTTCTAACATACCCTGAGTTCGTGACTGGCTTAAGCCCTGAGGCATGAGAGCTTATTGACTGGATCCATCTCCTGTTCAAGTCAATAGATACCTGTCAATTCAGGTCAATTCAAATGAGATTTTATTGACAGGCGAAGCTACACAAAATGCTGCCAAGTGTGAGAAAATGACAGCACCCCCCCACCTTCCTTGAGCCATCTGTCAGAGATGCAACCTGCACTGCAGTTACAGAGAGACTTACTCCCAGCTCCATCGAATAGAAATTGTCCTTGATTTAGCCTCATTGACTTCATTGAGCTGAGCTATGCTGAGTATAAACAAGACCCATCCTGTTTCTCTATGGACACCATCAGAAGTAGCCCGAGTGCATTAAAAGGCTGAGGTTGGAAACCCATAATCATGTTAAAAATAGAGCAATGTTGCTATCCTGCTGTCACAGAACACCAAGCAGTGTCCACAGACCAGGGCAATGCAGCGGAGCCTGCACCTACAGCTGCTGGACTATTCCTGTCCCTCTTTTCCCCTCCCTGCTGCCTGCTGCTTGAATTCTCTCTACCCCACACAGACATATGCAACTTGTCACTCAGACATCAAAGGCACTTTTTGCTCACCCTTCCTCAGCAGTGACACATTTTTGGCCCAGCACATCACATTAATAGAACTTGCTGTCAAACAAGGCAGCTTTCAAACAATGGAAGGATTGTGCGCTGTGCGGCACGGCTGATGGGCAGATCACCAGGTAATGTGATGCAAGAGCTACAAAATACCTCAAAGACACAAGTGAGAAACACAGACTCCAGTTTTGAAGAGAGGCTTGTGGTTTGTGGAGAATTTTTTGTCTGTATAAATGTTGGAACAGACCCTGGCGTGGGCCTTGACTGGGTTTCTAAACCCAGCCTTAGTTTAACATGCACATTTCCTTGAACAGTGCAGTATTTCCTTGACGTCTCCAGTGCCTCCTTCCCTAGCACATGCTCCCCATCCTTCATTTCCTAACTTGAAATGAATTATGGGCTGAGTTCATCCAGCCTCACAGAATCACTGAAAGCATTTCAAACACATCATGCTGCACTGCAACTTGTGCAGAAGCCATCTGCAGCTCACAATCACTTCTTGCCATAAACCAGAAAAGGCTCTGCTTTGCATCACACTCTTCATAGAGCCACAGAACAGTTTGGGTTGGAAGGGACCTTCAAAAGTCATTCAGGTCCAACCCACCTGCAATGAGCAGGAACATCTTCAACTAGATCAGGTTGCCCAGAACCATGTTGCGGTTGAGCCCCAGAAGGACAAACAGGAACAACTGTGAGAACTTGCGCTTTGCAGGGTGCCACAGGGCACATGTTAATCAGCCACAAATGGGGATGTCCCAGGGACCTTTCCCAGCAGAAGCCTCCAGTGCACTAGGTGATGATTAATGACAACTTGTGGTTGGAGCTTAGTAATTGGGATGAGACTTCTATAGAAATCACTGGTAATCTAACCAATACCAAGAAATAGCAAACTTTACTGCCTGGACCTCAGCAGTCATGGCAGGATGGGATCAGCTGCACACCTTGAAAGGATGAAGCATAGCCCATTCCTCCGTCTTCTGCACCAAGGGAGAGCTCTGCACTACTTACTTTATGTTCTAGTAAAGACGACAGGGGTAGGTCAGAGCAATTGAAACCACCTTTGGGCTTCAGTGGTGCAGGCCACTGAACACCCATTAGCTACTAAAGGGATTCTGGTCCTCAGTGACCTGGCCTGGATTGAAATCAGTGACCTTGCAATCAGGCTGCACACCCTATTAGCCACCTCGGCCACCTCCTGAAGGGGTGTTCTTTGCAGCTTTGGGAATCTGCATGTCCTTCCACACATCTCAGGAATATAACTGGGATACAGAGTATGTCTGACTGGAGAGATGAAGATATTAAACATGTGTCTTTGTCAGTTATGGCCATTATCATTAGCAGACTAGTTACTATTCCCTATATATTCCTTCTAGAACCGTTTACAGCTGAAACATTTTTAATGGCTCGATGAATATGAATGCAACATTTATAACCATTTACACGTATGAGGCTTTGGGACACATCCATCTTTCATTGCAGGCACGTAACCTCCCATTACCACACTGTCACACTGAAAAGTGAGTGGGGAGAAGAGGACCCCACTTTGCCGTGAAAGATGAGGACATTATTTCTGCCTGTTTGGTAAAACACATGTTCAGAAATCTCCCTTATTGTCACCCCAGACTTCTCTTCCCAGTCAAGCACTTATTTAGGCTCTTTATACTTTCATTAACAAGGGGAAAATGCAGGCCGTTACATCTGTTAGCAGACATAATTTTAGACAAATACAACTTCTTATCAAATAAGCCTGCAATAAATGTTTCATGAACAGAACCCTTCAATAGAACTCCCAACACTAATTTAATGAGAAGTATCAAATGAATTTTTTTTCTATTCTGATATCTCCCCTGAGACATATGATACTTTGCAGGCCTATTTTTAACAAATGAATTATTGACTTAAACTGGCACAATTAATCACAATATAATGGGATCAGGGGATGTTAGAGGCTCATTCAGCACGGCAGATGATGAGTACTGACTCTTCCAAGAAATGAGGCTCTTTAATCATTCCCAGATTAACAGCTACATGCTTTCAAATTTCAATCATTGGGAACTGGCAGTGTGGAATGAAAAGGGTCCACTCCAGCAAGACAGAAGCAAGCAGGAGGATTTCTTACCCTTGTTGTCTAAGAAACAGGCACTCACTTCCCTCGGGAAAGGACAGGATCTAAGTCATGCTGCGTTTCCAAGAGGTCTTCCTTGCAGTGTTTATCAGGGTAGAGTTTGCTTTCAGGAGGACAGAAGATGCTCACAACCCATGAGGCTGTTTGACAACTGCCCCAAGGGAAAATGTTAAGGACTTAAGACAAAAAGCCTCTTAACTAATCCTCTCTTTATCAGGATAAATCTTCTCCCATGCTTTTACACCTTCCTGAAAAAGGTGCTACTACATAGCATACCATGAACACTAACGGTGTTGGTTTGGAGTTGTTATTATTGTTTCTTACTTTCTTTGGTCAGCTCCAAAGGCTTATAAAGGCATTTCTATGAATAACAACGTGCCCCCCCCCCTCTATTGACAACTCCAGAACTGGGTTCTTCATGCCTGCAGTCCTGCATCCGAGAGCATCCAAACTCTGCAGCACATCTGAAGCTAAGGATCCATCCCAGCTGTTTAATGGAGGCCTCAGGTGCTGAGCTAACACAGTACTTCGGATGCTAGATTCAGCACAGTCTGTCACCTCTAGTGATGCTGAGGATCCTTTTATTCTGCAGAGTACTCCTCAAAGGCTAGGGGCCCATTCTTCCTTAACCCAGAACATGAAGCTTTCTGTGCTCCTTCCAGGAAAAACCCACATGAGCACAGAGGAGAGCAGACCCCCTAGACACCTCTGCAGCTCTTTCCAACATTAGGAATACTCAACCCCAAATGCAGTAAAACCTTGGACCTTGGGGCAAAGAGCTTACAACAGTCTCAGCATTGTCCAACCCAAGTGCACAAGAACAAGCTTGGGTCTGGGTCCCCTACAGGGCTTACAATACCTTGTGGGAAGTACCAGGGAATCCTATTTAACCATTTGTAGAAGGGGCTTGAGTGTCCCATGCCCCTGCAACCTGCAAAATGGGGTTTGGGACCCCAATGTGCTGCTGATCTATTGCCTTGGCTGGATTCTGAACTCACAACTGCAGACGCAGAGAGCAGCGAGAGCGTTCCTCACATGGGGATTTGATCCAATTGTCTTGCCATGATTGGGACTGGAAATTCCTTGAGCTCCCCAGCCAGCATTTGACTTAATTAAAGAGTAATTCAGAGGCTTTTGTGACAAACAATAACAAAATAATAAGTACACAGATTAACTTTTGAAGTCAGGAACGGCAAAGGAAACGAAACTAAATTAACATCAAGGCAAACTGAAGGCACACAGAAACTACAGGGAAAGTCAAATCCTGCGTCTGCTTTACTTTGCTAGTCTTGAGTTCAGGGGTCTGCCTTTTCTCAGCAGCAGTTAGTGACATCTCAGACACCTCAAGAGCAGCTTTTTCCTTCAGCCTGTGCTGCCTGAGGTGCCTGCAATACCCTGGAATCCCTAATTTGACAGGAGATTTGGCAAATAAATCCTGGGTGATGAGACTCCCGGCACCTGAGCTTCCAAACTAAACTGCATTTTGCACTTTCAGAATCATCTCCTTTCTAAACTGGAGACAGGAAGCAGTTCCCGGGGGACCATGTGCGTCATAGAATAGTTAGGGTTGGAAAGGAACTTAAGATCATCCAGTTCCAACCCCCCTGCCATGGGCAGGGACACCTCCCACTAAACCATGCCACCCAAGGCTATGTCTAACCCAGCCTTGAACACCGCCAGCAATGGAGCATTCACAACTTCCCTGGGCAACCCATTCCAGTGCCTCACCACCCTTACAGTAAAGAACTTCTTCCTCATATCCAATGTAAACTTCCCCTGCTTAAGTTTGAACCCATTACCCCTTGTCCTCTCACTACAGTCCCTCATGAAGCGTCCCTCCCCAGCATCCCTTTAGGCCCCCTTCAGATACTGGAAGGCTGCTATGAGGTCTCCACGCAGCCTTCTCTTCTCCAGGCTGAAGAGCCCCAACTTTCTCAGCCTATCTTCATACAGGAGGTGCTCCAGTCCCCTGATCATCCTCATGGCCTCCTCTGGACTTGTTCCAACAGTTCCATGTCCTTTTTATGTTGAGGACACCAGAACTGCACACAATACTCCAAGTGAGGTCTCACGAGAGCAGAGTAGAGGGGCAGGATCACCTCCCTCCACCTGCTGGTCACGCTCCTTTGGATGCAGCCCATCATCTGGCCTTATATCCTGCTTTGTCAGTGTCCTGCATCAAACACACCTCGGCAAAAGAACTGATGAAACTTCATAGCAGGATGTCCAGGAAACAAAAGGAACTCCACAAACATGAGATCCAGACAACTCGCATCTCTTCCTGACTGCTTAAACAAATGCAAACCCCAAAACGTGTGGTTCAGCATTCCTTCAGTGCTCACTTCATTACTCTTTAGGGTCATTCCCCCCACACAATAACATCATTGACAGAAACACATCCTCCCTTAGATTCACATGCCAAAAACCAAACCGAAATCACTGTCCAGAAGTGGATTTCATTGACATTGACCCTAACACTGATCTCTGTGCTGAGGGCTATCAGAAAGCCTCACTTTGCAGGTGGAGATTCAGGGTTGGAGATGGTAGCAGGAAGAAACCCTGAAGATGGTTTTCCCTCTCCACAGGAGCCCTTTGTTCCCTCTGTAACAAAATACATACAATATTCCAAGGTTGCTTCCTAAGGAGATCTTTCAGCAGTCTTTGCCTACTTGATGTATAATATTAGACTTCCAAGCAAACCAAACTAGGACCTGATAATACTAACAGCACTATGCATTTTAAATTGTCAATATAGTAAAAATTAGCCCTTTTCCTTCAACTTTAGAGTGTGTTCATCTCCACCAGGATTTCAGTGCACAAGCAGCACCCAGGTTATCCTCTTGATCTATAACCACATCCCCATACTTTGGCAGAGAGAGCTGTCAGTTTTCTGTTCCACTGTTTCTTGTGGAAGCTGATTAAGAGTTCCTCAAAATGGGTTTGCTGTGTTCACCTCGTGGCTTTCACAGCTGCACATCCTCAAGCAGTGAGGAAACACTGCAGCTTCCATTACCCTTAAAGTCACACCAAAAGAGGGAACAGCTATTTGCAATGGAAAAGCAATGGGAAAGAGATTGGGGAGGTGGCAGATGGACCAGGCTGTGCCAGACTTCCTCAACATGTCTCACTGTCTGCAAGGCAGAGTGCAGAAATGGGAAGCGGCAAGTGAAACACGTTTGGGCTTCCACACACCTCAGAGTTCTCAGGGCCACTCTGAGGAACAGGGCCAGCTCCTGGTTCTCCAGTAGGCCTGGTAGACAAAACCTGTTCTCTACTTTAATTTATAGGCCTGTCAGAGAGTTAGAATGGATTGGGAAGAGGTCTTGTTTTACCTATGGTGGGAAGAAATCAAGTGATGTTAGCAGCAACACTGGGCACATTATCATCTGCTGGTTCCATTTAACAACTTCTCACAACATATGCAGTTTACATTATGGTATCCTGCACATGTAGTCTTTGGCTGAAAATATCCTCCAGAGCTCTGAATTTACGGTCATGCAAATACTCTGAGAGGCAAGAAACAGGCATGCTAAAGAATGAAAAAGGAAAGCCTTCTTTGTTTCTGCTTCTAGGTCACATTAACTCCAACCCTGCCATGCTGCAATGCAACAAGGGATGCTGGTGTTACAACCACACACCCTCATCTTTTGCTATGGCAACTCCTCAAATACCATCATCTTGCACAGATTTACTTGGCTTCCATGGGCAGCTGGAGCTGGGCCTCTGAGAAAAGATCCGCTTTCAACCAAGCTGTCTTTTTCTCTCTCTGCAGGCCTGGCATGACAACAGGCCTCATTCTGCCATGATTCCTACCAGCTCTGCATCCCTTGGGGAGTCTCCTGAGCCCCAGCAGCACCAGCACAGACCACTACTGTGGTTGAACCCACACAAGCACAGTGTAATGAGCTTGTTCCTCATCACTGCTAGCCTTTCTGCTAGGCTTTTCCTGACACAAAAGCTCAGCGTGACGTGAGAAGAGGACTGAACAGGATCTCTTTGTCCATCCTTTCAGCATAACTAACCTCACTTTTCAGCTGTCAGAGATACCAGCTTCAACCCCACGATCACTACAGATACATAGTGAGGATCCTGAGCTCATCAGCCCTTCCTGCCCAGTTCATTAGCTTGGGCCCAATTATGCTGATTCTGGACTTGTGGCCCCAACCTAGCTTTGGTGCCTTCGCATGGCACTAGCCAGTGGCTGTGATTTTTGTCACAGTAGAATTGCAGGCTTAATAAAGGAAAAGGAAAAAACAACAGGCCACTGTTCCAAGACCTCCATTTCACTTTAGGGCACAAACAATATATACCCAAGCAACGCAGCAATCTGTCACCTGTCAGCTCTTGGCAAAAGCTTTGTGGGAAATTCATTTTCAAGTGCAGTTTCAGTAGCCCGTTGCTGTGAGGCTGTGGAACAGCAGGAATGGTTCAAACGGGAAGTGCACCCCTGGGTGTCCTTACTGGGTGCTTTTCACTGCAAAGATGCAGCCCACTGCAAAGTGAAACTGTAGCCAAGAAATTTTACCTGCTTTGGAATTTCCTCCTATGCCAGGCTGTGACTGCCAGTTCATGGAGATTATCTATCTACAGCCATGGATTTAGGAGAAATCTCATTTTGTACCCAAAGGTAACAACACTCTGTTCTGAGGAGCAAGCACTTGGAACAGGAAGGTTAAAGCAGCAAAAGGTCACCAGGATTTACCAGGAACACCGTATCAATGACAGCATTTGTCACCAACAGAATGGTTTTCCCTGCACATCCAGAGCCCCTCCACCTGTGACAGTGGCCACAGAGCCCTCAGCAGGGCTCTGTCCTGCCTGTACCACAGAACAAGCACAGCAAACAGCTATTTCCAGCCCTGACTAACCCACACCATAAATCAGAGTGTCCCTATTGGCCACACATATGTTAACTACAGTGCAGTGTGGTCAAAACTACCGTACAGGGCTGTTTCTTGATGGATTTAATTACTCCTAATTTATACAGGGCAGAGCTGCACATAGTATGAAGTACTTAGCATTGTCATTTTAATGTCATGCTTAATACACGTTTTTAGAGCCCTGGTCATTAACTACATGAGAGATTTGAGCTCCGGATTTACTATACTGTGCTCCAAGGCTTCACCTGGCTTTTGGAGAAGGTTGCAGCACACTGCTCAGTGTTGCCTCACATACAACATGTACTCTCTACAGATGGGATTATCCCATTTCTCAGTTCTGAGCTCACCAGGGATCAGCAGCACAGCTCAAGGCATGACACAGGGTTTGCTTTTAAAGAGAGATTCTCAGGTTCAAGCGTTCAGTCAATACTCATCAGCGTGCCAAGAAACGCAGGCAAGTTTGTGCTTCTCAGGGAGGTTTACTACTGCAAGAGTTCACATATGAAATCTAGTTGTGAGAGAAAGACTGTGGAGGTTGTTCCTATATGGATTAAAATGACCCACGTTCCTTCTTCCCCCTTCATTTTTTACTGAGCTGATTCATCCCCTGCTCACTATCACTGCGCGCTCATGTCTTTATCAGAAGCATTAATAAAATATTCACTTGTTTGTTTACCAAAACGCCTTTTATGCAGATGAAATATTCCCAGGATCTGCTCATTTATGTTTTTCACTGAGCAGTAGATTAAAAAACCCCAAACATAATTTGTGCTGCTGAAACCTAAACCATTTTGACAGCAGCAACAACGTGTTTTGTGAAAACTGGTTTTGAGGGGGGGAAAGAAAAGGCAGCAACTCTCTTCAACTCCACTACCTAATATTTTCTTTATATCAGCCTCATTCTGTGTTTGCTCGCTGCTGAACACTATGGCCTTGGTACCATCTGAAGTATGATACCATAGAAACAGAAATGAAGATACTAAATGGTGACTGCCAGCTGCCTGAACCATCATCCTAAACAGGCCATTTAGGACAAATTCCATGCAACTCAGGAACACAATTCTTGTCCACAGGGTACCTTGAGGGAAGTGGAGACAAAAGACACCAGAGTATGAAGTTACTGTGCATACATCAAACTCTGTGCTCAGATGAAAGTGCAGCAAACTCCAGTCACGTTATTCTGAAGCACAGCAACCACACGGGACTTTGAGAGCCTTCGACTTCTGTTTGAGGCGTTGTACAATTCATTACTCCTCATGGCTCCCCATATAGCCTGGCCCTGAGCCTACTTAAGAGGTTACGGGTTGTGTGACCTGGTGCTACACACCCAAGTCATTGTAATGCTGCTCATTTTCTGGGCTGTCAACAAAGTGCATCTTTTCCACCACTCTTTTCTGGTGATAATATATAGGACAGGGAAAGTTTTGCTACAGCAACTGCAATTACTGGTGGCATTATTTATCTTCTGATTACTTATGAGAACACAGCAACAGACCAACTGAGCAAACAAAGCCCCCCTTCCTCTGCCCCTTCTCCTCCAAACAACCCAGTGTAAGCAAGGGGACTGCACTTACCAGCATGGGCTGGCTTCTACAAACATACTTGGAAAAACCTAGGGAGAAACCACGCTTCTCCTGACTGACAGCTGCCACTGTGATCAATAAGGGCAACGAAAACAACTGAAATCACTGCTCAAGCTGCTGTGACACAGTTTTGGCAAACAAAGGCGAGTCTCCACTGTCAGTAGTGAGTGACACCAGCACTGTCCCCTGCTCATCACCACACGTGTCCTTCCCAGGCACTGGCTGTCCCTCCAGGGAAGCTGCCTGGGACTGGAGGGGGACAGAGCAGAGGCAGGCATTGGGGACTCAAATCCATCCACAAGCAGGTGTTAAGTGAATTCCTCCAAGAGGACACAAGTCATTCTTTTGCTGGCTTTGGGGTGAATTAGCATGAATTCATAATCCATAAATCCTGGTGGCAGCAGAACAGCATCCCTCCTGTTGTTATTTATTTTGAGATTTTCACTGGGGCAATAGCTTTACGTTTGACATTTATATAGGTCACAGTGAGCTAATAGCCATCTGCCATCTGGGGACTTTTATAATGAACATTGCAGAAGACTATGAAACAATCTCTGGCATTTCCGAGTCGAACATAAACTGAAATAGGGTTGATCTTTACAATATGCTCTGCTGTCTCTCTTCAGGTTCGCATTAGTCATTTGCCTGGCCTTGCTACACACACACACACGCTTGCACATATGGGAAGTGGTGGGCTTCAGCATTTAATACTACCAGTTAATCACCACACACATGAAAAACACCCAATACCTTGCGCAGCCATAAGAGACCCCCAATTCACCTGAAAATTCTTCACACATTTAAGAAATACTAATGAGTCCCCAGTCCCCCTCCCCTGCAGCACAGGCACTGGAGACTCAGCTCTAAAGCTGGCTTAGCTGCAGTACACAGATGTGAAATGGCTCCTGCAAGGTCACACAGCCTTCCTTTAGCATAACCCCATTGTCCTGATCACCCAAATACATACCAGGCTGAACAAAGGCATGTAGGAACACGCAGAGTCCCCAGGAAAGTTACCACAGCACTGCTGCATGGCAAATGACACCACTCCATCTCACCCTTGGGCCAGAGCAGCTGCCTGCACCAAGCCTGACTATTTATCAGCACTCAGCCAAGCACCCCATGATTGAGACCAGCTGAGCCAGGGGAGGGCTGGGGCAGGTTATGGGTCACGTCCTCACCTCAACAAGCAGCACAGATCCTGGGGGGGATCTTAAATGCCACTGAAATCTCCATAGTGTCACCCAGCGATCATCTGCACCTCCACCAGAAGTGCTGCTGATGCAGCAGGCTCCCCTCTGGCTGGCTGCAGGGAGGCGATGGAACCCCACTTCTATCCCCCAGAGATAGAATAGTGCCCAAAGGCATGACCTGCAGCTCCCAGCCTGGAGAGGAGAGTCCCTGCCTCCGCCTCCACCTCCTGCACTCGGGGACGATCCATACAGGAACAGATTGTCCTTCCTAGCACCTGGGTGCACTGTGCTACTCTCATCACCTCTTGCAGATGGGGAATTGATAGAGGCAAAGATGAAGCGACTTTGCTGAGTTGTGTAAGGCACCTACCAGCGCTGTGAGTGAACCCAGGTGTCCTGAGTTCCAGGTCAGCACTTTAACTGCAAGGCTGCCCCTTCTCCCAGCACCTACATGCTGTTTATGTTCCCATACAAACGTGAGAAAGGACTGAATGTGCTCAGACAGATGAGAATATCCCTTCTCAATTAGTCACTCTCCAAAAAGCCTCCAAGGGGGCCAGGCCTCCTTAATGCTGCATGTTCCTCCTGAGTTCCCCAAGCCTCAGCAGGCCTCAGGGTAATAAATTACATTTGTCTCTGCCTTAGCAGCAGCAGCGTGGCTGAATCCTCCTTTCCGTGACTCAACTCGTGATGAAATGCCTATTTCCTGGTACTGAGATCTGTGAAAATTGGTCTTTTCAGCCTCCCTCCTGAGCGATGTGCCTCTGCAAGGCGGCTCGGGGCATCTGCGAGCTCCTGTCCCGTCCCTCTGCCCCCGTACAGACGCCTGGTCCTGGGGTGTCACTTATTTGTATTATGTCTTTGGAGGATGACACACAGAGCACATTTGAAATCCAATCCCCTCTCGTAGGGCTGGGAAATGGGAGACGCCTGAGCGCTGACCAGGCTTTGACCTGGTCCTGCGGGGGCTCGGGTTACACAAAGCGCTGTGCTGGCTCTGAGAAGCAGAAATCTTGTAGGCTTGCACAATTCAGCAGGTGACAGCTTCAAGAGCTGAGTGCTCAGCTGCTGCCTGCTAATGCTGACACACAGAGGGGGCCTGGCAAGTCCACCCTGCGCACTCCCACCACTGCTGTGGTGGTTGTCTGTTCCAGGGCTCTGTCCTTCTGTGCACTGTGAGACTTGAGCTGATGACACAGGCTAGAGCATCACCTCCTGAAGTCACACAGCCCCTCCTGGCTGCAGTATCAGCTGAGTTAGGACTTGCCTTTCATTGGCCTCAAACTAATGGAGTTACTTTGCACTGATGCTGCTGCAAACAGACATTAGCTCTACCCGTGCCACAGACATCACTGCAGACTCCGGTCCACGTGAGAGCAGTTTCACTACAATGGAAGGCATGAAAAGATAAATGCTGTAACAACCTTATCTCTGCTCCTTCCACCACATGCATGCTCCCTTCCCCACAACACAGGATGTGCAACAATACACAGTCAAGGCTGTGCTGTTAAACAGTGCTCGTTCTTCTCAGCACCGCTGGTAATACATAACACAGCTCAGCCTGAGGAGTGCTTCTGGTATTGTTATTAATGTCCATGTCATAACTGCTTCCATAGGATTTCCATTACACCCAAGGATCACAGCGTGCAGAAGGTGCCAGGAGCTCAGCCCTGACTGCTTTTCCCCAGCAGGATGTCAGACCCAGCTCTGCCTTTGAATTACAGAGAGCAGAAGTTTCGCATTGTTTCGGTTAAGAGGGGGACCACCAAAGGGTACAGAAGAGAAATGAAAGCGAATGGATCATTCCTACTGCTGGGAACACACGTCTGCACCAGCCACATTAGGCACATTTACTTCTGCTTTGCTGCTTAGTGCTCTCCTGCATTCGTGTTGTGCTGCAGACCTCACCTGCAGCATCAATTCAACCTCTGCTCCGTCCTGCTCAGCTCTTGTGGCAGCCCCCCAGGTCCTGCCATGTCCTACCTCTGTGCTCTGCACTCCCATCAATCCCCAACTCCTGCAATCTGATGTCAATCACAGTCATTTTAATGTGATAACTTTCTAAATCCACACTTGTGCTTACTTAACAATAGACTGCTTTGATCAGCGTAACACAAGCAGAACTAACAAACCTGAGCCCCTCACCTCCCTCCCCTCTCCTGACGCACCCCTCGCCAGGCCTCAGGCTTGTAAAACCAAAGCAATTGCAAGCCTTAATTTTATTTCCTTTATTTTCAGGCTACAAGGTGCTGGTTCTGATTAAGAATATTCCGAGCAGGAATAAAGCTCTTTTAAATAAAAACCATGTTGAGCTTTAAGGGGAAAATTGCACAACCCTATCGATTTAGAAGAAATGTCTTTTTAACCAGTGGTGTGGACAGGGCTGTGCTAAGCCAGGCGATGTGGGAAGCAACTTTCCTTGTTAGTCACATGGCTTTTATGCTCTAGAGATCAGAAGAACATCATTTGTAGGCAGAGAAAATGGACTTCACCTTGGGGTTCCAGAGGACAAGAGCTCCAAGTACTTGGAGGAAATGCAGTTTCAGGAGCACATTCAGAGGTAACTTCTGAGCCTCACAAAAGCAAAATGAGATTTCATATAGACTTCACTTGGGTAAACATGAAGTCACGAGCTTGATTTCAATAGAGTGACACTGAGTATGTACTTCATAGCTTGGTAAAGCTGAAGCTGCTGCACTGGGACAGCTCTAGAGCTGCCTCATTCACAGAGGCTGATACAGTTATGCTAATCTGTGGTGCTGAGCAAACAGGCTGGTGTTTGCAGTGGAGCTGCTTTGGACTGCTGCTGCTGGAAATGAAATCAAGTATGGCCCAGTGGCTGGATTTATAGAGACCTAGCTAAAAACATCATCATGCCCTCAGAGCATGGCCCTGGCAAAGCTGATCCCGCCAGCGCAGCTCCCTGACCACTGGAAACAGACTCCACTAGAGCAGCATCACCTCTAAACAAGCTGCTGAGGTGCAATACATGGGAAACACATCCTGCCTACACATGGCTTCTGCTACTGCACAGATTTTATGCTAGGGTCAGGGGAGAACTTGGGACCAACCATTTAATCCTATTCATTTTAGGCATGAAATCTGCCAGCCCCAGCATCCTGACTGCCCTCTCCCCTTCAAAGCTGCTCCTGCCTACTCCGGGTAGCAGAACCTTATCTTTGTTTTCATCTGCCTGTCATTCTTGATTTTTACCTCTTTGGAGATGTGTGCTCTCCTCCTACCCCCACAGATCCTATGACCTAAGGTCCTCCCCCATTCAGTGCCAAAGTCATGTCAGAGCTGAGCTGCTGCTCCCCAAGGAGGAATTGCTGGGACTTTTCACAGGTCAGGGTTCAGATTAAGTTAAAGCAGCAAGGAGCTAAAAGCCGGAGGAGGCTCTTGCAGAAGAGTTCATGCATGGCTGCTGTACTGCAACATGAGGGGCTTGACTTGAAGTGTGCTGAAACCAGCAGGAGGTGTTCTGAATGCACCAAATGCTTTATGTGGTTTGATTTTTAGTCATTATTTCTACCCTGGTTAGAAATGAAATGGCTGTCTTAGGACTAAGGCTAAATGCTCAACAATAAGACTTTATATACACCTTAAAGGGTGCTTTTCAAGACTGACAAGAGTGATCACAGTAAAAAGCTTTATAACCAGATTTAGGATGAAGAGTACACTTACCCCAGCACAGGAATTCATCCCTTCTAAGTGACTACCTCTGCTCTGGTAATAGCTATTATCATGTTATTATTAGAGTGAGAAGAAGCTCATCCACAGACCAGGGCTCCACTGCGCTAACAGCTCAATAGGAAGAAGAGGCTGTTATCCCAAAGGGCTGGCAATCCATATGTGGTTCTGAACCCTGCTGCTGGCCATGGCCTTAAAAATCTGCCTCTGGCACAACCAGTTTCAAAGGCTTCCCCTCTCACTTGAAACTCAGCAGTCTAACATGATTTCATTAAGCAGATGCTAGACAGATAATGTGACATCTTCACCAAAGGGGTGTTTCCCAAGTGCTTAGGAGTTTGCTACATGACTCCGATGTCAACACAAAAACTTTGGCAGCCATCAGAGGACTTTGCATCAAACCTTTTCTTTCCCTAAGCCATGCTTCTGTTGTAATTACTGTTTTGCCTAGTCATTCTGTGATAGGTACAGGCAGCCTGGCAACACCTTCAGGGAAGCTTTGTGGGACTGAAATACACCATCACACGTGCTGAGTGTTAAGTCCGCCTGGACCTGGACCTCATTACTCCAAGTGCTGATCAAGCGCTGGCAAATCAAACTGCCCCCGAGTGCTGAACAGAAAGTGCACCAGACCAACGCAGTTGCATGCACTTCAAAATGCTCAGTTATTTTCCCACTATGTGAGTTAGTTTTATGCTATCAGCATTTTGTAGCTCAAAAGCCGTGGGTTTCTTTCCAGTACAGGGAAGGTCAGCATGCTCTGCAGTGACTGTGGGTTCCTCTCGCTGGCAAGCCAAGCCATGGCCCCAGATAGCCAAAGACAGGTGCTCAGCTTTCAGCAGAGACCTGTCCCCTTTCCAGTGCTTCCAGGTGGCCAACCCCAAAAGTGAAGGCATCTTGAGACATCACTTTGAAATTCGGTCACCAGGACTGGCAAATCCCCTCTAAATCTGCCTTTGCCTTTGCTGTTGAGTACACGTGGGCGATCTGCAGAACCAGCCAATGCACTCCACATTGAGGGGACGTGGTCCCCGCGCTGCCACGAGTGCTATTGTACCTCCCCTGGCAGTTGCTGCATTACTATGACAGCTGCAAACCCCGATGAGTGAATAACCTAATCGAGCCATTAAAAGAAACAGAAGCCCTCTGCCCTGTTTGATTTCTCTCTATAATGATGTAAAGTGCACTTTAATGGAGTCAAAGTGGTCCTGGGCCATTCTTGTTAAGGCCATTTGATGCAGTGCTATTGAGTCCCACTGCTAGCGTTCATTACCTCCCTTCAGCTCTCTCTCCTGCTGCACTGTAGCTCAGACTCCCCAGCACAGTTTCACTGCTGCCACAGCCCCTTGCCTGCATTTTGTCTACATAAATTAGACCTTGTGCAGCATATTGGCCTGTCAGGGGACTAGGAAGAAACTGTATATTGTTTCTGGCATTCCCGGGCCCTTCTGCCCCTGACATCTGCTGTGTTTGTGACAGGGAATACATTCCTGACTCATTATCCGGGCAAGCGGAATCCCTCCCTGACAGCACCATTAATCAGAATCAAGCAGTCCAGCAAAGGCAAAAAAAAAAATAAGGGAGAGAGAAGAAGAAAAAGAAAGCAAAGAAAAAAGACAGTTCCTAACTTTCACTTCTGTGTCATTCCAGTGTCTGGACAAGTAGCAATCTATCTTTCTGAGTGACAGCTCTGATGGATGGCATTATTTATGCTTTTGTGTATTAAAAGACAGTTCTGGCACTGGCTTGTCACTCAGCAGAGCCTTGAAAAAAGTTGGAATTCAATTTGAAGGAAAAGAGGGCAAAGATCAGACGGTTCTGGCTAGGAAGTGGTGCCAGGAAGGGCCCAAGATTAGAGTGGGAGGGAGGAACTGGAAAGGTGTAGAAATGATGCATAAATGAGTAATTGCCCTTGCAGGTACAGAGCTTTTCACTGTGTATCTGTATAAGTATCTGCCTGGGCTGGAGAGGCCTGTTTGTTGACACAAACAGGTTTGATGTTCCTTGGAGGGATGCATCATTTGAGGGTGAGACAGGCATATGCTTAATTTTCTGTACATAATTTGTGCGTGTTTGTGTATACAAACATTTTTATGTATGCACATACATATGTGACTGAATGTGTGTATTTCACAGCGTGTCTTTACATGCACATGTGTATTTACATAATTAATTTTAAATATAGGCTTTTTGTTCTAGCACACACATCTTCCAGATACAAAACACAGATCCAAATATCCGTAATACACATGAAGACAATCACACAGATACACCCCAAGATGAACGATACATCCATGTTTTGAGTTTAGTCCTTTTAAATCATGGTTACTTACCACACTGTTTGTGAGTGATTTTAAGTACAAACACAGGACACTATTCCTTAAACTGAAAGTGTCTTTATCTGTTTAAAGTTTTTGGGAAGAAATTGCACTGTACTTCATGTGGGAAGTGCAGTCTGACTGTTAGTCTGGTTTTACGTCTTTTTCTTTACCCACACACAGGCTACTTATCTGCTGAATGCAGAAACTCTGGTATGAAGATTTAGATGCTCCCACTTGTATTTGTAACATTTCCTTCCTGTAGAAAAGGCTGGTAACTGCATGTGAAATGCCAGGCTGAGGAGCTGTCACATACTGACCCATTTATGAAGTCAGAATTCCAAAGAGAGTAAATCTGCATCTTTGTTTAACTGTGCTGATGTATGTGCTGGCAACGGAACCCACAGGTGTTGATACAACCTACGCCACATCGTATATAAATACTAGAACATGGTCAAAGTATCTTTGTTTGGGGATATTTCTGTATACCATCTACATTCTGTATAACACAGTGGTGTAAGAGGAAACAAGCAGGCCACATCCACTTCAAGAGCAAACAGATACGTCTCTCTTAAAACCGTGATTATTTGTATTTGTGTCAGCAGAGAACTTGGCTCTACACACATTTCTGTTTCTGGAGGCCTGATGACAGAAGAGCCTCTCAGGACCTGCTGCTCCATGTTCAGAGTGAGCAGTGAAGACTTACCTGATCCGAAACCATAGTTAATATTAATTATTAAAGCACAGTATATGAATAAGGCCTCCCAAGTTTAGGTGTCAACTTAAATGAAAAGCAGAACTCTTACCTGGAAAGACTGAATTTGTTCAGAGAGCTTGGCTCACAGATGGATGCACATCTCTTTCTTCATCTTCTGATGTATCCTGGGATCGAATGGGGGGAACTGCCTCTGTGCTGCTGTGCTGGCTTCAGTGAAGGATGGAGATGTGCAGAGGTACCAGCACCACTTGCACATGAGCATCTGCAGGAATATCAAATCAAAGAGGGTGGTTTGGTCATAGATGGAACAAGGCTGCCAGCCTCTGCCTGCAGAAACATTCCGTTTGTGTACTATCTGTTCAGCAGGCTGTGGCTGCCCACCCAATGCCACGCACAAGTTTCTAACCACAGTGGTTTGGGTTTACGGGTCAGCTATTCAGAATTGATACGCATAGCTCCCTAAAGCCATGCAAGATGTTTCACTCTGTATTTCCAACGCTGAACAACACATGGTTTTGACCTGAGAAAAGATGAAATAACAAGAAATATAGTTCCCATTATTTATAACTTTTGCTTGCAGATGACCCATGTCTTGGCTATTTTGACAACCATCTGCTTTGGAACCCATTAGACAACATACAGCATTTGCTTTTAATTAATACAAATTTGTTTCTTTCCCAAGCCCCAGCAGGTTTCAGCTCCTCTGTCCTGGACTATTGGCATCAGCAGCAGTCACCCGACCACACCTAGCAAATCTTGACAGCAACCGCTCTTGAGACTATAAATCCAGGGCAAAATCCCAAGGACTTCAGAAACTGCTGGAGTTCTTGGCTAAACCCAGGAATGGGGTTGACTTGCAGGCCCAGCTGGATTGTTGCTATCATCCTCTTGGACTCTTTTTTCCCCTTCTGAGCATAGTGGATCTCCTCTTCCCATCCACAGGGATTTTTTTAGCTCGGTCTTCTTACAAGACTTAGAAGTAACATCAGATTTCCAGTATATTGACTGAGCACTACACATAGACAGACAGGGAACTGCTGTTACTCATGAGCACTTGAAAACCCACCAGCCCAGGATCACACCACTGGTGCTCTGATGGAGATGCAGGTCACAGGAAGGCCTAGGACTGTACTGACTTCATCTGGAGAAGCTCCCTAAAGGGATGACATCACAGCAATCCCAGGCAATGAGCTGGCCCCTCAGGGTGTCAAGTTCTGGAATTGACCTATTCTTTCAAGATCCACAGTTTAAATTTCAAAGTGAGATGTGTGTGTGTAAT
Organism: Ara ararauna; assembly: GCA_028858755.1. Lineage (NCBI taxonomy): Eukaryota > Metazoa > Chordata > Aves > Psittaciformes > Psittacidae > Ara > Ara ararauna. The sequence continues at coordinate 7,820,600 of CM054390.1, forward strand.
TCCCTCAGGCTCCTTTGAAATCCCAGCTGGTGTTTGGAGAAGGAACTGGTCATTTTCCTATTCCCAGTCTCACTGTGGTAGAGGCTGTGGATTGCCTTTTTGAATGCTGATACCCTTAAACTGAAATTGGCTGGGATGAAGGGAGGCTGCAACAGCAGAGATATATGCAGAGGGGCCTCTCTTTGCTGGCTTTCAGATGCATAACTTGGTCAGTAACTGCTCCAGAAGGAAACACAGTAATAATCTCTCATAATGGCCAGGCACAGAAGAAAAGGAGAGTTTATCTTATTTGTCAGTCCTACTGTATCTATCTTCCTGGAATTACACAGTGAAATAAAGACATCCAAGACTACACCTCAGCTGGGGTAAATGGTGTACGCTTTCATAGCTCCAGTGAAGACAATTTATAGCCGCTAAAGATTTGCCCCTTGATCTCCAAAGCCAAAGGAACATAAGCTTTTGTGTTTTAAGCGTGCTGGTTGGAATGTTGAATTCTACTCTACTCTGTCGTCTGTCAGAACAGCAGGCAGAGGGGAGGAATGTGCTGGTGTCATATGGAAACCGCGGTTTGATGACGGACAAAATTAAATCCTTGCATTTGGACATAAACCATGGTAACACAAAATATGCAGCAAGTCAGGCTTGGTTTTCAGTCCTGAAAACACAAGGCCCCACTTGGCAGGCTGAGGAGGGGATATTAGTCAGATTTAGACATGGTTTTCTTTGTTTTATTGAAGGATAAATAATTACGTGCTGAGATATTCCAGACACATGTTAGCAGAGCTGTGTGTGAACCACAGCAGAGGATGCTGTGAGAATAGGAAGGACTGAAGGTCCCTTAACCTAAAAAGGATCTGGGAATCCTGAAAAAGTTTTGGGGTTTACTTCTGGAAAAGAGTCCCTAAGTTTCCTCAAAATATATCTGACATGCTAATCTCCATCCATTGAACCTTCCAAGCATTTGCTTTTTTGACATCCTTAGGTTAACACTGATTCAGTATATACCACGTCCCCCCAGAGCGTCTGCTCAGCATTCTAGCTAAAGCATTAGCTGGGGATGCACTGAGAGCAGTTGGGTGAGCACAGCCCAGGGGATCTGGGAACAGAGGGACTCCATGCTTGCACTGTAGCAGCACCTCTTTTTCTCTTCTAATGCTTTTCACTAGTCGGAAGTCCAGAGAACACCACATGGACAAGTAAGAAACAGAGGGTGCTCTACTCTCGGGCATGTGGCACTGGCCAGTTCTGAGTCACACAGAGACCTTATGGGGAACTTTCATTATGACTTGGTAGCTTTTCTTATTTAATTGAAACGAGTGTCTGTGAAAGTGCAGCAGATAAAACCAACACTTTTCTAAGTGCAAGAATTCTGACACCAATTTATTGGATATACCCAAATCTGCTGAATAGCTCGAAGTGCTACTCAGCAAACGGATGTTCTGCCTCCCACTCACTGTTTGTTCCACAATCTCCCAAGGGGTCCTGCTATTTTCTGGTTTAAAAGAAACCCCAATGTAAAAACTGTCTGCAATGAAGGATCAAAGGTAGTACAGCTCTGTCTCATTGCCATGATCCTGTTTTTATTTACACTGTAATACCCTGAAGGCAGAGACCCTATTTCTCTTCTGCTTTTGTATCGTGCCTCACTCAGTGGAGACCTGACCTGGCCTCCAGTTGCTACCAGTGCTGTCGGAGCAAATAACCAAGATAGTCAGCAGAGCAGCTTGAAACAGGGGCTGTGATCATTCCCAGCGGCAATGGGCCCTCAAAGTCATTAGCTGCCCTAGCAGAACCTGTGCAGCCAGCCACCACAGAGTGTGATGGATGGTCTTACCAGAGACACTTGGAAAGAAACAGGATTCAAGGAGTTGTGGGGCCACACCTCTGTGGTGGCACAGGCCTTAAGGTCCACATGAATAGCTCTGTCCTCACTGACCTGATGCTGCAGTGTACAAACTGTTTCTTTCCCAGTATCCCCATCCCAACTGCCATTTCCCAACATGAGTTACGATACTTTGTGCTGTGAATTCTGCATTTCTGTTGCCTACCAGCACTAATGAAGCATGCAGAGACCTGACAATATTGACTGGTCTTAGTCATTCATGTTTGTCTTTCCTGGTCCTTTGCTACCAAAAAACCTTAAAAAGAGAAATACAGAAGGTGAAAGCCACAATTCACTGATGAAGTTTTGGAACTGCCTTTCTCTAGTAAAAAAAGCTGCTCCACTGTCTGCCCTCTAGCACTGAGTCCTGGTCCCACCACCCCCAGGTTGCTCTGGATGCTGCTTTCCATCTTGCACTGTCCTGGTGCACTTACAAGTGTAAAGTGGAACTTGCGAATCACTTTTTGGAATAGGTAAGGGACAGAAATGTCAGCAGAGCAGAGTGAGCTTATGGAGAGATGAAATCAAGCTGAGGAGCAGAGATCCGTGGGGCTGGATTTCACATTTCACTGACACTCTTGGTCCAGAGGTTTGCTCTTTAACAAGGCCATGATTCTGCTATTGAGACTCATGGTAAGTGGTTCCTCAGGCAAAGATCCAGCAAAGCACTTAGGCAAATTCATAAATTTATGTCCCATTGACTTCTGTGCAACTATTTATATGCTCAAAGTCATGCATGTCTTAAATGCATTTCCAGAGCAGGCCTTGTACTCAACAGTCTTTCTGCAGCATCGTAAGCCCCAAGCTTTGAAAATTCATGAGTTCAAGCTCTCCTTTCCCCAAAGCTACCACACTGCAGTGCAGAAAGCACCTTCAGAAAATGCAGCCCCTGTTGTGCTGTTCATATTCTGGGGGAAGGCCTTTCTGTTTCCAGGTCACCCCTTCCCATCTTCCATGACCACATTTTTCATTCTACTGGCCTGATTGGAAAATACTTGGTGCAAACCTCAGCAAAGAAATCAGGCTCATCTGGCTGAGGGTTAAGCACTCCAATGCTGGCTTTCATAAAGCAGACAAAGACATGAAATGCTCGTTGAGGTATGAAACCAAACATACCCACAGGCCCTTGAATATGTTCCCCAAGTCTGAAAGTACGCCCAAGCAAGTCTCATTTTCATCAGCCCTGTCCCTTAGCACCCAGCCAGTGCACTTTATAGAGTCTAAAGAGGCAAGGTATTATAAAGATCATGCAGCCCACTCAAGTACAGAAGTGATTTAAAACATTCTAATCTCATTAATCTGTTTCTTCTCCCTAAAGATGTTCAAAACCAGGCCAGATCCATAGCTGGCAAGTCAAGTAGGAAAGCACTTAAATAAGACCTTATATTTAAGCTCATGCTTAAATTCTATTTACCACAAAGTTCATTTCAAGATAAATTCATGCTAAACCAGTATTTCTAAGAAAAAAAGAAACCCACTTGAGCCAGAGCCTTCGCAATATCAACAGAGCTAATCTGTAGGAGATGAGGCTTTTCTGCTTCAGGACTTCTTTCCCACTCTTCTGAGCCTCTTTCATCCAGCAAAAGGAACAGGAATTGTAGCTTTGGTGGCTGGTCTTAGCAAAGCAATTCTACTTGGGATTGTGCATATTCAGCTACCTGCTGGGAAAACCCAGTGAACCAGTCTGTCACCAAGCTGCAATGCAAACAAACAAATGGCTATAATAAATATAGAAATGAACAGAAATTGATGCATTTGTTCACAGCCTCAAAAGTCAGACCCTTGTTCTTGATCCCTTTTCCCCCCTGCAGTTACTCAGGTATTGCAAGTGCTGCACTGGTTTCAGTGTTGTTGTAAGGACTAATTCGTGCAGGTTTGCTTACAGCTCTGAAAATCACACAGTGTACATCTGCACAGCGTTATCACCTACCTTACATGTATTTTTACTATTACCTAAGTTACTATCACAGGCATCTAAGTCTGGTAGCCAGTACTGGGATATTTACTGTAACAGGAAGACACCTGACTGGCAGCTGCCATTCTCCTATGGAGTGAGCAGGTTTCCACACACTTGATTCTTTCTTCTTCCCAACTCCACTGCTAGTGACTACTTCTATACTCCAGGAGAAGCCAATAACCTCTGCAGGGGAACTAGATACTCATTTTGTGGAAGCTGTCAATCTTTCACTGTGTACTTGGCCGCTCCTAACTTACTACTCACAGCATGATCCTACTTAACGTCCCTAAGCCTCATACATGCGAAGAAACCATTACAAGTGTTTGCAATAGCAAGTAACACCCAGCCACAGTTGTAATTGGAGGTACTATGTGCATGCCAAACATTGCATTAGTATTATTATTGCTATTGACAGTATAAATGGCAGCACCATAATGGGACAACAGCATCAGGTCTCAGGGAGGCAGAGGGTAAGGAGACATTAATATGTGCAGTCAACTTGCATCTTGCACTATGAGAGTGTGCTGGTATGAGTGGTTCTGACACCAAGAACATAAACCAGATGGCCCCTTTCTTACGCCATATCATGCAAAAAGAGATTTGAATTAATTCATGTAGAAATCATGACAATTCTGTTACTGTTGGAACTCAGTACAGCGGACAGGGTGGCAATAGATTATGCTGAATATTTAACTTATAAAATACTAGCGACAGATGTCACTGCCTCCACTCCTTTGTTGCTTCTCATCCTTCCTGCATCCCCTCGTGCCCTTGTGTCCCTACTCCAGAGCAGTAACTCTGCACTACATTGCTTCAAAACTTATTGATGTAAAATTCTGGGCTGAACTTTTTCCAAGTCTGTGTGTAAAGAGAAATCCATCAAACCCCAAACAGTCTGCCTGAAACACAGAGATGCTGGGGAAAGGAGATTTCATTCTGCAGTGAACTCCACCTACAGCCCTACTTGAAATTCCATCCAAAATTAATAAAACATCCCTGGCCATGGGGATTGATGAACTAAGCAAGCAACAGCGCCTTCCACAAAGGGTTTGCATCCTGAAGAGCTGAGGCTAAGTGGGAGAAAGGAATATTATCATCTGCACTGCATGAGGCTGAGGCATAGGAGTATTGCGCTTTGCCCAGGGTCTCTCTGCCCTGATCCCCCCAGTGCTCCTGCTCCGGGGATGGGTTCCCACAGGTGCCCATCAGCAAGGTGCAGGGTGTCCCTGGGAGCAGGAACAGCTTCTGCCCAGGCTCTGAGCGCAGCATCCCCAGGTCTTACACTGCTGTAAGGAGATCCCAGGCTGCTCCCTGATCCCTGCACTTCGCACAAGCCTCCTCGCTTCCATTTTTCAGCGCCTTCTCCACACAGCACGTCTCCTGCCGACACACCCGTCAGCTCCTCCATTGTGAGCCCAGCAGTGTCTTTCAGCACATGAGCCTCAGCCAACATGGCTTAAACACATCGACTGGGGTGGGAGGAGCAGGAGGGAAGCCTCCAGCACCAGGGTGGGGGGTGTTGGCGGGGGGGTGTCCTTTCTGCCATACAAAAGCACAAGTGGGTTTGTTGGCGCTGGCAGAGGCCGGCTGTGTTTGAAGCTCCCTTTCATCAGTGGGTATTAGGCCCAAATCGCTGCCTCTTTGAATATGTACACAGTGCTTTCCATCTCCTGTCACCAGGATGACAGATCTGCCAGGCTCCTCCGGGGCCTGGCACCTGGGGCGCGCAGCGAAGCGGCTTTGCAGCTACGAGCACACACAGCTTTTTGCCTTCTTTTCACCCCCTCCCTTCTTCTTTTTTCCACTGGGGAACTTTCTCCCCCTCCTTCCCTCCATTCCCACCCCCCCCCCCCCAACCTGAACGAGCACTTCTTTCAGTAATGGGTTTTTTCCACCTGGTTGACTTGATGAAAGGTTTATGAGTTGACATTATGTGCGAGGAGAACAAAGCGAGCGCGGGGATGTGCGTGTGCGGGCTCCATGGAGCTGCTGAAAACTTTATTACAAACTCAGAGACGTTGGGAGCAATAAATCAGTTGGATGCTCTCTACAAACCAGCACAGAACTGCCACGGCACATCACAGTGAGAGCATGCAGGGCTGTGTTGGGCACCAGCAGCTCCAGTTGCACTGGGAGAGAGCAGAGGGGAAAGCTGCTGTGAACCCACCCCTCGAAGGTGCTGCTTCCTCAAGACCTGCAGAGTCCCTACCTAGAAATCACAGTTATAGAAGCAACAGCTCCAAAGAGGGTTTCCAGAGGCATGAACTGATGCTGAAGCACATCAATAGGTTTAGGAAATAAGCTGTGTCAAGAGAGCTTCCCTGTATCCACTCACCCCTACTCTGGAATTCTGTGCTTGGTCCATCCCCGCAGTTCACTGTTTGCTCAAATGGTGCCTCTCCCAAGGTGAAAGTCTGCAGCTACTATTTACCAACACACAGAGGAACAACAACAGCTTGCTGTGTTTCAAAAATACTATACCTAAAACAAACAAACAAAAGAATTTCAGCTGTTGTTTGTTAGGAAACCCGAGTTACCAGGCTTACAGGGATGAAAAGCGCCTTTAGGAACACGGAAACGATTTTTACTTTGCGTTACAGAGAAGGGTAGAAAGGACCTGAGCTGCCACCAGCTGAGCCTGCAAAACAACCAGGAGGTGTGTTGTCACGTCGGCTTAAAGGCAAGGCTTGGTCGCTGGGACATGGCACGAACACGGCATGAACACAGCACATTCATGGCACTGCTGCTGGCTCAGCCCTTCACTTGCTCTCCACCACTTGGTACCGACACGTTCAGCAGGTTGGAGCTTCCAATGAGGGAAATGACAGCAGGTTTTCTACAACATCGGAGGCTGCTCAGTGAGAGCCATGCAGCACTCTCCTATGTTATACTGGAAGTACTTCAGTTCATCCCTGTGTTTTAAAGCATCAGCCTTAGTTCTGCTGCTCTGATTTCGACCTGTGTTAATTAACACTGTCTCTATTGAGGCGAAGAGTTTCTCAGGAGGAGCAGGTAACAGCTTTCCCTGACTAAGCTGACTAAATTGCTCAGAGGATGAGTGTGATGTGAAAAGCAGACCAGGTCCCACCGCATGAGAACCTCTGACCCATACAACTGCTGCGGGTCACGCAACCCAAGTGCGTGCTCCCAGTGCTATTTCTCCTTAGCAATCCTGTGCTGTACACAAAGGCAAACATGGTTCTATTTTAAACTCTAATCCAAGGCTACTGCGTGCCTTTTGGAGTGCGGATGTCCTGGAAATGTCACTGCAGAGCAGTGTGCTCAAGAGATTACAGCCGTTCCATTTTGCAAATGACAGAGTACAGTCACAGATGTTACTCTAGCCATGGGGTCAGGAACAGTTGCTCAGGCTTAACTTGTTGAATTGCATTAATAAAAAGGAGAAGGGGCAATACTGAAAGATCCTGAGCAGCTCTAACTTTGCTCAGGTTAGGATTTCTAAGGCTTTTATCCCAGAGAAATAAACTTCCTTTCCCCCATAACAACCATGACAAGCTTTAAAGATAACTCTAATGACTGATTCCTCAGACACTCTTGTTGTTATGGGCCAACCGAAGAGTCACCAACCTTTCTGCAAACACCTCCGCAATGAAGGTGACAGTCGTGAGGCTCACAGTTACAGGTTCTGACTCAAGTTCCCAGGCAAAGAATAATGTGGCCACAACCTGCTCGAGGCCTGTGGGCCTGGTTCTCCCATCAGAACCCATTGACACTTGGGCACTTAACGCTGAGCAGGGAGCAGAGCCTGCAGACTGGAAGGAAACCAGGCTGTGTTAATAAGATTTCCAGAAGAGGTTAATACTATGGGATGCTTCTATTTTTACACACCTAATTTGAGAGCTCCTGATCTGCAGATAGTGAGAACTGAGCAGCTTTTACATTTTCAGAAAACCAGGTGCTTTTAAGATGTACCTTTAAATTCAAACCCCATTTTAAATCACCACTGAGAATCTTGGCTGGTTTATATTAATACTGCTAGGCACTTGCTCTGCAAAGCAGCCTGAGCTCTGTCCTAGATCAGCATGCAGTGACACGCATCACTCACACTAATGGACTACTTCTAGCTGTGTTGGAGGAGAGGGAAAGGAAAGGGCTGGGAAGAAATGCCAAGATGCACTGAAAAACACCCCAAAATATAGATCAGGTGCAACTGTAGCCCGAGCCTGCATGCTCGGTGTTCATCATTTGCTCTGTGGCTCATCTGCTCTACACTTCCGCACTATGAGCAATTCTGGTGCTCTATAAAAAGCAAAATACAGACAAGCTTGAATCTATAGCTAAGGACTGTATTAGTCGAGGTTCTGCTCCCTGCTGTCCAGGGCAGGGAGAACCCATCATCTCTTTGGGGTCTGAAGCTACCTGAGGAAAGCTGGGGAGAGGAAGAGCCATGAACTACCTCATCATTTACACTTGAACCAAGCACATGAGCCAAACTCTGCTCTATCAAACTAACCTCAGTCAGATGCACTGAACTTAGGAGGGAAGCTTGGGTGGAAAATGCGAGGCATTTGTTTCTGCCGTCTGAAAAGCAGTAGGCACACTTTCCACTTTCTTGTTCCAGCTACAGCTGAAGAGGTAACACAACAAAGCTACTTTATGGTATGTCTAACGGAGCAGAGAAAGAGCTTCATTGGGGAGACCAGGAATGTGAAAGACACAGGTATACTATGGATATAAAAAGCAGGACTCTCTCCATTTCCTCCCTAAGCATTTCTCACAGAGCTCATGCCCTCACAGAACTACCCAGCACTGACATGTCTCTTCTTCAAGGTATTAATGAATTAAGACACAGTTCTGAGCAAGTATTTTGGGCATTATTTTGGTTTGACCATGTGACTTTACTGGCATTGAATTTTCAGTGTTTTATTGTCTGCACTTCTGTGAAATCCTTCCGAAACAGGAACATCATCGTGGCATCTGCTGTTCTGTCTCTCTTCTAAATGTTGAACATTCTAGTACAGTCTCCCCCCCCCCCCCCCCCCAGCCATCACTATCCTGATCAGCAGTTCTACTCTGGCTCACGGGGCTATTTTCTGCAGTAATTCATCCCCTCTCCACATCAGGGTTTTGCTGGAGTCACCATCTCTTGGCACAGTGATGATGTCTGATGGCTGCCGATGATCCTGAAGAGAGATGTGATCGCTTTATCCACACCACTCTGCCAAAAAGGAAGCCCATTCTACAGTGTGACAGAGCTGAAGTCAAGACTTGCAATGCGTCCCTTGCATCCCAAAGAGCAAGGCTTATACCCTGCCAAGCTCTTGATTATGAAAGCTGATTTTTCAGTCTCAGGCCTGCTTTTTCTCTTCCTTGGTAGCAAATCTGATCCATGCACTTGCTGACTAATGCTAACAAATCAGGGCAATTGCTGCTTACTGGAATCACCTTTCAATGGGGAGCTGACAGCAAGAACAATGCATTTGTTTGCAGCCTGCAGAGGCTGCGGGGAGCATCTGTCATCAGAGCAGCTACTTGTCAAAAGAGGTTTCAGGCTTTGGCTGATTCTTAGAACAGGGAAAAAGAGACATGTACAGACCTAGAGCTGGACTGGTGTTTTGTACTGGTGGTGCTTTCATCTTCCCCTTTCTTTGCTTCTACGGATGACTTTGTTCTATCAGATGTGGCTTTTAATTACGAGAGTTCTCTGTGCCATTAGTGGTTTAACTGAAGGGAAACTGAACCATATAAATAGCACTGTTTTGCTATTCTCTGTTTATACTAAGCTGGATTTCCCTTTTGATATTTATTGGGGGAGACGTGGACCTGTTTGAAGATGCGGTTCAACTAGTTAAGATTTTACTGGAGGAAGGAATTCAGCCACTGAAATTGCCATAGGCAGCACTGTATTAGTTGGGTAGGAAAGAAGCAAGCAGCAACCACTGCTTAGGCAAGACAGATGACATCAAACAGGCATTGCAGCAGGGGATTTTTAGCAGTCAGTAAATTATCTGTGTGCAAGGTAATAAAGGAAGTGTAATAATGCCTTATTGTTATATGGGCACCTTTCATCCTGAAGGATAGTAGTTTACAAGCTTCAGATCTCTCTCAGCACTAGAGCTGGTACACTGTTTTGTCTTGCAGGGCTGAAAAAAACAGTTATTATTTCAGTCTTAAGCTGATGAAGACATTATACTTGGAGAATATTGCCAACGAAAAACATACCTGGAAAACTAACATTTGAAAAAGTCACTTTTGATATATTCTTAGCAGGAAATACGTTTTTATTTTCATGGAGAAAGTTCTATTTTCATTTGAAAATGAAAGCAATGAGTTATAGGAAAAGCTGAGGGACAGCTTTACATCAGAGGTGGCAGTTCCTGGTCAGCAGTGAGCTGAGGCCTGTGAGAACTCAAACTGAATTGGTAAGCAGCAGCATCAAGGATAAAAAGGGGGAGACCAATGGCATAAGACAGTGCTCAAAATGAGAAGACAAGGAGAATACTGGGTAAGCCCCTAACAGAAAACTCTTCAGCCTGATTCAAAGTGGCATCAATTCTCTGCAGAGACAAAAATCGCAGGTCTTAACAGCTTATTCAACTGGAAACCTACAGAGCAAAGTGCTTGATCCCTGACACCTCGCTGGAAACCAGAAAGTGCTGAGTTAGTGCTCCTGGAAACTGAAAAGTGCCATTGTAGGGAATGTGAATTACTTCACACCAGGATTTGGATCAAAAAGGTAAGATGCCATGGAACCTGCTGGCTCCCAAAGCAACTCGCAGTGTACGTGTCAAGTCCAAGAAGTGCTGAGCAAGGAATTACAAGTGCTTCTCAGCTCTTCCTATACAGCACTTGTGAGGGTATGAAAGCAAGGGCTGGTGGGAGACTGTTGTCCTCAGCCATGCCTCTTTGTCAGGGCATTGCTTCCTTCCACAAGGATATGTAATTTGGAAACACATGTTCATGGGCAAGGATGACCAAATTAAGCAGGAATTGCACCCACTCAGTTGCATCTTAGGTGATGGGGATCCATAGAGAGGTAATTGACCCCAGTGCAGGAGGGGATTTTCAGGCTCTCATCTGTCTCCTGGAAAAGGCCTCCTGGCAGGGAGATTGCTTCATTAGAAAGCAACTGAGTGTTTTAACTTCAGTCCTGTCTTCTGCTAGGCAGAAGCTTATAAGTGCACCCAGAACTAAGAATGCCAGCATGCAAACTACAATCACACTTACATTACAAATGGTGAGACCATGAAAAGAAGGGAAAGAATTGGTGCCTATTGCTTGGGTTAAGGCTATGCAACCACCACTAGAAAACCCTTTCTCTGTAGGGAGTATTGCTTGCTCCCATGGTAGCACATCCTCCAAGACAATGCTGCATGCTGGAGGCTGTTCAGAAAGGAGCAGGGAAAAATGGGTAGAAGTAGCCTTTGCTGTATGTTGTCCAGTTTCATCTTGGCTACCTCTAATGCTCACAAGCAGAGTTAGGTTGCACCATGAGAAAGTAAAACCTAGAGTTTAATAGAAAGCAACAGACAGACAAACAGTCATCACCATTTAATGATGTTTGAAGAGCTCTCTCTGAGCTGAACGTCTGTTTGGCCTTTAGGCATTGTGAACTGTATCAGTCAAATTTGCTGTGCCACCCCCTGGTTATGAAGAAAGCTACAATTATTCATGTTTGACAAGTCAGTCCCACAAAGCCGTGTGAAGTTCAAAGCATTACCCACCCGGTAGCTCTTCTTTACAAGCACGCAACTGCAAAGGGGAACTTTGGGAATTTTTTAACCTTTCTTTCCCACACACCCCAAGTGTTCCTGTTCTTCCCTCCCTTTCTTTCCAGCTCTCATTTCACTGGGTATCACACCGAGAAGGCTGAGATAATTCAGATAAGTGGGGGATGAGGCAGGAAATATCTGTTTAGGATCGGTGCTTGACTGAGATTTAAAAGAAGCCTGCCACATCGGATAGGTTAGATCCCTGGGAGATCCAAAACAGCCCATGGGCCCCAGCTGGAGAGATGTTAACCAAGGACTGGAATGAGTTGGAGCAATAAACTCCACCCTGAAGAACACTATGGCTTCCGCAGAGCTGCTCAGAATGCAGTCCACATTGTACACACAGCAAAGGCTGGCTGCAGAGGTTTCTGAGAGCTCCTTTCGTACCACTTCATTATTATAGAGACGTGTGTCTGAAGATGCCAGGATTATAATGGAGAATGTTTATTTTGTCTGTAACCCAGCTGGCTGCTTTGCTGTATTTCAAATCTCTTCAAGTAAATAAATGAGGGGACTCTACTTTCCCCTCTACACTTCAGTGTGTGTACATGAGTGTTATTTCCTCTATCAGATTCCTGTACAAAAACTGCTGTCAAGCTATTAATAATCTGGAAAAACACCTTGAAACTTGACTCAATGAGGGCACATTGCAAATGGGCTCTAATGGCTTTTATTTCTCATCTCTGTCACCTCAGATCTAATCTGCCACTTTCTCATTTTTCATCCTTTCTGGTCCCCTCAAATCTTCCCTCAGTGTCAGGCAGAGCAGAAGGGGCTGTGTGATGGGGTCAGCAGGCATTTATTAACAGGGACAGGTCAGGGGTATCATGTAGTGTGGAGCAGAGGCTTGGGCATGCTCCCAGAGCAGAGCAAAGGTGAGTGCAGGGCAGCTCTTGCCGCATCAAGGCCTGAGATCAAAACGGAGAAAGCGACAGGAGATGCTGTCCTGGAGAGAAGATATTCCCACCACCACAAACCACCCTTACAACCAGCCCCCATTACTTTTCGTTTTGTGGACCAGTAGTTTCCTGGATTCCAAGACTCACTTTTAACCCACAAGGAAAGAATTTGCCAAGACTGTGCCAAAAAGCCAGGAGCAAACCTCCGGACAGTGACGCGCTTGTTTTACCCAGCCTGGAACTAAAATCAGATCCTATTTTTTTCCTCTAGTTTGGGTGCACATCTGAATCTTCTGTGGACACAATCCTGGCACCATCAAAACGTGTCCCTACGCTTAAACCCATGCTCCTTACACTGAGTTTGGTGCATCTGCCTGAAGCAAAAAGGCAAATCAAAGGCTGCTGAGAGGACATTGGAAAGTACTATACAGGACTTGTGGCCTATTAAGAACTTATGATCAGGCTTCTAGAAGATGTTCAGATGCTCCAAAGTTCTTCGGAATCTAACCACATCTTTACAAACCATGGACCTCAGGTACCTGGGGGAAAAGGCAGGATGCAGTTTCTGACAAAAGGTGTATAGTATGTGACTCTCAGAGAGAAGCCACAGTCCTTCTTCCCCCTCATCCATCTTGCCATGACAATGTGTTTAGGAGCTCCTTCTTTTCTGTTTTATTCGGTTATGCAAACATTCATTTAAGGAATATTTCTCAAGCCCCCTGTGGGAATCCAACCCAATTTTCCCCAGAGAATGCATGTGCAGAAGTGACTAACATCACTCTTTGAGGAGAGGAGGAGATTTAAGGCTTTTGACTCCAGGTTGATCTTCCCCCCCCCCCCCCCCTTTTTTTTTCTCCCTCCTTCTTCTAAGTATCTCTTTATTCATCACTTTCATTACCTAACCGTAAATTTCTTTAGGGGGTTACTTAGAAGGAGAATTAGCATCAAAGCTTGGCAGTAAATCCAGGGGCTTTTGGAGCAGGTCCAAGTGTTTCACCTGTGATTAATTTGATGATTTTTTTCCTTAAGTGCCAGAGGGCTGTTGAGGTCTTTAAGCAGTTACGTGAGTGCTGCCAGCTCAGGAATTATGATTGATGCATTAGTCTGGCATTTAGGACTTCTGCTTCTTTCTGGACCTGCCACACGGGTGGAAACAAAAGGCTTGCTGCTGGCAAGCACCAGGCCTTGCTCTCATAGAAGAGTGAGGAACTGGGGACGTCGGCTTCCCCACTGCTGGCAGAGTGTTCAATAGGACCAAGATGAGAGAAAGGGAGCAAGAAATGCCTGCTACTCAGAGTGTGTTTTACAAAGGCGCAGTTTCAAGTCACAGCAGTACTTGTTGCCTTTAAATCTTTTTTGAAGGTATGGGCTTACTCAAGAATGACAATGAGACAAAACAGAACCAAACCTTTAACCTCCACGTGGAAAACTTCTGTAAAAAAGAAATAGATGGACTTAAGGAAAACAGTTTTCTCCTTCACAAAACCCTAATATTTCTTTCCCCTCGCCCCAAAGGGAAAAGCAAGAATCTCAGCGGGGTTGCATTTGTTCCTTCAGCAGAAAGCTTTAGGAGACAACCAAATTCCACGTCTCAGTGACTGATCTGGCTCCTACTTCTGGCTGGAAACAAAAATCCTTTCTCACTAAGGGAAAAAAGAAACAACCCCAGAACCCCAAGTTCTCCATTAAAGCTTCAGCAGAAGTTAGAAACAGATGGTTCCGAGTGTTATCCCTGTGTAACTCCCACCCACACTGGACAGAGGTGTTTGGAAAAGCATCTCAACTGATGGAGAGCCCAGTGGGCTGTGGCTGTACTTTCACTGCTCTGGCTACATCTGTTTTCTGGGAAATGGAGACCCTTCAGTCACTAATGCTTATTAGTTGGCACATGTGTACTACAGAAAAAGTGTCAGAAGCATTAATGATGCACTTCCAGATTGCTTAATACAGTTAGCTCACCTAATTCACTCTGCATGGCCTCTTGCTGCAAGGAGAGAAGCAATCAGCAGTTAAACAGCTCTAGTCCCTTTATAACTGGCCACTAGAGAGACAGTGGGGAATAAGACATTGGCTTTATGGTACATTGGTGGCAGGTCAAGAGAGAAAGCTGAAGTAGATGGATGGGAAAGTAGCAAAGAGCCTTTCCTTCAGCAGGAAGAGGCTAAAGAACCCACTGCAAATTAATGACTGAGAGAGACCTCCTTCTGTTCTGGCATTAATTTAAACCATTAGGTGTTTGGAGTTTATCTCAGCAGAGCTTTCAGACACGACACATGCTTTGCAGGAAACTGTGTGTAGCTCTCAAAGGCTACTCCTGCTGTCATGCATCCTTCCTCCCAAGTGTTCTCAGGACAACAGGATGTCCCTTCACTTCAGGAGACAGCTCCTCATCCTGCTCTGAAGTAGTTAATATCCATGGGAAGCTCCCAGGCCTCTCACCATCCCTGCTCGGAGAATAATGACACTTGGTGCTCGCAGCCACCTCTGGTTTTGTCAGTGCCCAGCCTTCCTCAGCTGACGTTTACAGAGCCTGGATTCTCCTCAGATCTCATTGACTTTGTGTCAGTCACCACTGGCAGCATTCTGCTCTGCAAACCCAGCTTGCTCACAGCAGTGACATCCTTCACCACTTGTTCTGCTGGACTGAATCTGACTACAGGAAGGAGGAGGGGGAGAAAACTTGCTTGTATGTATGGCTTGTATATATGTACATATTAACCTCTTTATGGGCAAGTGCTCTTCGCAGAGTCCTGTGTCTATATATCTCTATGTGTTTGCCCTTATCAGAGTTCAGATCCAGGTGGATGCCTTAGCATGTTTGAGTCTCTGCAGAGTCTGCATTACCATGCATGCATCTCTGGAGAGGTTTCTGGCTCCATTTGTCATGTACCAGCCTGAAACAACAGTGTGGCTCAGCTGACAAGAGAGACAAGACACAGCTGTAAGACAGCAAACCTGCCAGGTAAGCTCAAGGAACTGACTTCCCTGTTTGAAAGCATGATGATACTTGTCTGCTTCTGTAAAGAGGCTGACCATTGTATGCCAAATGGGAAAATAATTCATCAGGTAGTGCTCCAGGAAAACCAGTTCAACCATCTCTGGAATGTTAAATACCTAGACAGAATGGCAAGGGAATGATCATGTTAGCAGGAGCTCAGACTTGAGAGTAGAAGGCAAAACGGCCTAGTGAGAAAGCTGCTAGCCCAGAAATCAGGAGATCTGGGTCCTGGTTTTATCTTTTCCACCAATATGCTTTCAAGCAACCTACAGCTCCTCTGCTTCCTTTGTGACTCTGTTCTGTGTGTACCACCTAAGCTCATCAGCGTCAGGACTACCTGATTCTACCTGACGCAAGAAGTTCCAGAACTCAGAAATTCCAGTAACAGTGCTAACAATTAAAACCTACCAATATTAATTGCCAGCCACACACTAAAGTGACCTTTAGCCCTTAGAATGGGTGCAGGCTAGCAGCAGCACAGAGATCCTGTGACAGCCTTGAGTACCACACCATGGGTTTCACTGCAGGAGCTCAATTTAAACATATGACTCAAACAATACACAGGAAGATGCTGGTGCTGAAGATTCAAAGGTGGTAGCTTCAGAAAGCATGCATGCAGGCACCCCCACACTGATTCTCTCCTACCCCTTTGCTTTTCAGTTTGTGACAACAGAGATTATTCCTTGCTGGAAGAATATGGCATTGTTGACATTAGAAAAAAGGCAAAACAGGCCTTTGCTTTGCTTGAACAGCACAGGCTTTCTTGATCAGCTGTCTGAGGTGCCTCATCTGTACAAAGCATTTAAACCTGTCTAACATCAAAAAGTAAGGTAAGACAAGTCACTTTGATGCTCCAGAGCACATGCCTAACATGATTATTGCAGAATCTTCCTGGTGATAATAGAATTATGCAAAAGAGGCCTTGACCCATTAATGCTTTTACCTTTCTTAGAATTTCTCTCCCTTCTTTCATGAGAAGCAGAACTGCTTGCTCAGATATAGCAACTGAACAAAAAGGTGGAATAAGCAAAGTGAAAGAGGTCCCCTGCCCACCTTGTCATCTCTCCCCACTCCACCTCAGCCCAGTAAATCACACGCTCCAGCAGCTGCAGGTTAAGCAACTGGAAATATGCTGTACTGGAAAAGCTGTGTGACTGAGATGGGCACATTCCCTCATCACAGAGACAGTGTGAATGCAGGATGGCACATGTCATCACAGGCAGTCCTGCACCTAAGACACCTTGGGGGAACAAAACCTCGCCAATGGAAAGAGAAAAGATACTTGCACCAGGGGCTGCAACTGTTTTGCACCAAGTAGTACAGCTCTGCACTAACACGGTAGGAAAGCCAACATTTGCTGTCTTCAAGCTAGAACTAATGTGTCCTGCATCTCAGTCATAAAGGAGCGCTTTCAACATTTGCATCCCTTTTCTAGGCAAAGCAGATGATTTCAGAGAGAAGAGTTTGCTGGCAACACAGCCTCAGTTTCTCACCCTCTCAGGGAAGTTATGAGACAGGTTTTGGTGGTTCTTCATAAAAATGCCGAAGCATTGCCCAAGACCTGCTTAGCATCAGAACACAGAGCCCAGGCATGCGTCGTTATTGAAAAGCAACAGAACAAAAAGGAAAAAAAAGGGACAATACCTCCCCTGTGCCCTGCTCAGACTGAATTACAGCTGAAAATAAAGCAAGCTTCAGATGATGAGATAATACAGAGAGCTTGCAGGATCTTAGTATGAGGTATCCTTTGTAGCCAAAGGAACACAAAGCCTGTCCAGGCTCTTCCTTCCACCTTTTAAGTGTCCTGCCTGTTTAAAACAACACATGCTAGGGAATGGACTGAGACACTATTATTGAAACCTTGTACTGCCAGAGGGTAAACAGAATCCAGCACACAAATTCTAATCTAAGCTTGTATACACAGTGGGTGATTTTAGGCCAAAAAACTCCTACCGAGAGATCAGCTGAGTGTCCTGGCTCAGGCTTAGGTCTGCAAAGGGCTGGCAAAGGGAAAGCATGCTTCCTATGTGTTTTGTTAGCTCAAAGCACGGTTCACTGATTCCTACTTGCAATCTGTCATGAATTGAAAATGTATGATTAGTTTGTTCCAGGAAAGATGAGCCCAACACATTAAGGCTCAGACCAGAGTCCAAACTCCAAACTTCCCCAAGCGCAGATAGGTTTTCATCTGGAGTTTTGGTCCAAGCTCTTCTCTTGTTTCTTACTCATGTTCAGTGGAGTTCCTGAATGTCCCATCCTAAATCAGTACCTATTTATGTTAGACCAGACAAATCACAAGAGACAGTCCTTTCCCCTAAGCTCTCATTATCCATATTAACAAGTATGTTATTGTATTATTCCTGTATGCAGGAAGCAGCATTAGGACACAGTTAAATAACTCACCCAAGGTTACACAGCCAGCTTGTTGCAGCGCTGGCTACTAAAGCCCGTTGCCTGACTTTTAAGCTCAGTGCTTCAGTTATTCCTCAAGAGGAGAAGTATAGCCCCAGATCTGACCGTTCCCCTGGGTAGGAAAGCTTCTGGAGTGTCTGTCTGAAACAAAGACTTACCTTCCCCCTTTTCCTGTCTAAAATAGAAAAAGGACCAAGACCTTATTCTTGAGCTTCAGGGATCTGTTAATTGGCTCCCTAGTAAAATTACAGGGCCTCAGCTGCCTGATAATGATTGTAAATGACAGAGACTATCAGGTTTACCTTGTGATGTCCCTGGGGAGCTTGCAGTTAGTTTAGTCTGAACTCTGCGTCAGCTGTTTGGGTTCCTTTCTTCTCAGCATGTGGTATCTGGACTCAAGCTGCAGTCTTTCAAACCTAATTAGTGTTAGGGGAAAGAGAGAGAGAAAAAACCTCAAATGACAACACTCCTCCCCTCAACTGACTTCATAATGTAAAGGCAAGACCTGATTTATGGTACAAGTTCATGGGGATTAGTTTTGCTTGGTTTGTTGGTTGTTTTCATGCCCAGCAATCCAGCATCTTCAGCTCTGGCTGCAAAAAAGCTCCATTTCAGTGTGCTGGAATCTTTGCACCCTGAGAAGTTCAGCAGAGAATCTCTGTAACTCAATGGAGTCATCATGTTTGCATATACTTGGGCCTGTGGCAGTGCTCAGCAGAAACTCAGGGTTTTGCCCTTTTCTTCACTCAGAAAGCATTTTACTCTCCGACATGTTTGTTGTTAAAGCTTAACTACAGTTTTCAGTAGTAACCTCATGGCAGAGTTCAGCCCAATTCAAACACCACCCCTAAGGAATAAGAACTTCAACAATTTTTCGGGGGTCTCCATAACTTGCACCATTTTTTACTTGCAGGGCGTTTCATGATCTCTTATAACTCTGGCAGGAAGGTGTCTGCACTACCTGATTTCTTGCTTGGTAACTGACTCCTATCCCACTTCACAGGTCATCAGTTGTTGCAGTGTTGAATGGAACAACAGAGCGGCAGATACGTAGACAGCATCTTCAAATCACCAGCAGGTCAAGCAATCACAAACCTGGAAAAGCAGCAGCACATGGGATTCAGGCTGCTTTGTGAGTGACCTGAGTGTGTGGGATAGCAAGACAGCTGTAGGGTTTTCTGCAATGCCTGACTGTGTGTGCAGAATTCTTTGGAGTGATGAGAATATACAGAGGGTTTAATTTTACCTATTCTACATATATTTAAGTGAAACTAATTAGTCTCTGGAACAGCTGCTGAAAGATGTGATAAATTTCTTGACTGCTCCAAATCTTAAATCAAGACTAAATGTCTGTCCAGGAGATCTGAAGCTCAAGCAATTGCTGGAATCTTGCAATTGAACGAATCAGTTGTGTAGAGCAGGTTAGATGAGAAGATTCTCTCTGCCTGCAAACTCTCTGAAATCCCTGCCCTCAGCAGCATTACTAACTTCATGCTCCAGTAGCTCTCTAATGCAGAAGGCTCCCTGGTAAAGATAAATCACATTTTAAGTGAACATAAGGGAATCTCATCCAAGCACCAGTAAGCACCATGTTCAGACCACACAGCAGTTTGCCTCAAATGGCCTTAGCTACCTACAGCAATGTCTAAATCCAAGACAAAAGTAAGTAATTCAGGTTGCCTGAAACAGATGCCTAACCTCAAAGTTACAACTACTATGTTCTGACTTTATGGTACAGTTTGAGATAAGGTGTACCTGCCTATTCTTGTACAGATGGGGTTCTTCATCAGTTGATAAAGAGCCCAAAGCAAAGCATCCCAGACAAGTCTAAAGCTCTGCAGTAAGTGTCTCCAAAGGAGGAGTCCTGCTGTACAAGAAGCAAACCCACGCTTATCAGAAAAGGACCAAAAGTGGGCAATTCAGTCCACTACTAAAACACTTATTTAGCCAAATTCAGATCTAAGGCAAAAAAGGCCTAGCCTAGAGCCTCTCCCTTTTTGTTTTCTAATCAGTGATGCCTACAGTGCATCAAATAACTTATTTTCCACCCTTTCTCAAGAACCTCATTTCCTACATAGATCCACTTTGTGGAATCTGTCACCTGCATTTGCCTGAGTAAAGAACCTAAACAAGCTTCAGAGAAGGAATGGTGTTACTAAATCCACGCTGCACTCAAATCTGCTTAGGAACATCTGACCGTATTGTCGGGCAAAGGGGTATAATGCTGTTAGAGTAATTCCCAGTCTTTTAAAGTAAGGAGCTATAGTCCAGGGTTATCCAGGAGTGATACAGCTCCGGGGGAATCTGCACTTTACATATTTAACAGAAGCGTGCTGAGCTCTTTAACATATCATTGCTGTACTTTTTGACATCAAAAGGATTGCATTTCCATACTTGGATGAATTAATAGGATTTGCATGTCACCCTCATTCTGTACTTCCTTTGCTGAGTTACACTGCAGGAATTTGAAAGGCGGAGAAACTATAGAGGTGTGCATGTGTGTGTGCGCACTCTGAAGTACCACACTGCATTTAGAATGGCTCTTGAAGCTGACTTTAAAGGAACAACATTTCTGCAACGTACCCATGAGATGTTACCTTCTTTGCCAGTTGATGTTTGGATACAGCTTCAGACAAGCAGATTTCTGGGAGTACTTCTGCACACAAAGGCAAGGCTGGAAACCTTCCTCCATCACCAAGTAGCTGCCTGCTCCCACTAACTCCAGTGTTGCTATTATGCTTTTCAAACCGGTCCTGTTCAGCTTAGGAACCCACAGCTGGATCAGGAAGGGAATTCAGGGCTCATTAGAGTACCTGAGCCGTAATGATCATGCTCATTGAATTGTTTTCTGCCTATGGAGACCCCAAGGGTCAAGTTGAAGCAACTGCTGGTTCTGCTTCAGGCTTCCAAGGGTAACATTCCCCTTTACAGACCACATTCTCCCATTCAGATTCTTCTGCCAGTCTGCTTTCAAGCTAAAAGAAAGCGGCACTCCTGCACTGAGTGTCTGGAGATATTTCAACAGATACTCACAGTGACAGCAAAAGGAGGTGACACTGGACTGCTGAAGGCTCCCGACCTTCTCTTTCTTCTTCAGTTCACACATCTCCTCCCTGATACTGCCATTCTAAGCAATATTGTATTTCTCCCCGTCTTCACTGTATTTACAGGATGACTGAATCCAGGCAAAGGTGCCCCTCTACTTTAAAGCAGAGTTGAGTGCTGATTGTTCCTGGACAGACTTGGAATCTTATGCTTGAGCGAAATTTTATCCCTTAAGACAGGTCATGCTATGTCTTGAGTTACTTTTACACTTGACACTAGCAGTCATTAATTACCATCTGGCTGATTGACATATCAGTGAGTAGCAGCAATATAATACTTTCCCTAACACTGAAGCCTTCTCAGAAAAGCGTTAACTGGACTTGACACACTTACTTTGGACTGCTTATCCCTTGGAGAGATTTGTTTTGTATTTATTCAGGGTCTGTAAAACTGCCACCCAAGCACTATCCCCCTGGACACGAGCTGAGAGTGAGCCGTGTGGAACCTGACTGCAGTGCTGGGATTTGGGGTGAAGAGGAAGAAAGGGGCTTTCAGAAAAAGAGGAGGCTGTTTTGGAAATGCAGCTCCGCTGCCAAAATCCTGCCTTAATTCCACCAAAGTGGGACCCACGTGTGTCACCACTGGCAGCATCACTCAGTTTTAACAGCACTTAAAATGATGATGTGATCGGGGGGATCCCTGCGTTCCCTCTGTTCTTGCAGGTTTGGTGCAATGGATCTGATCTTGGTGCTCCAAATGTTTTTAAAAGAACACACTGCCAGAAATTCACCAAAACAAGCACTTTGAAAACATGATGGGGTTCAGTGGATCAGCAGTGGCCCATATTGTGGCATTTGGTTTATACCTTTTCAGCATTAAAACTTCCAGACGGCCAGGTAAGAGCGAAGTGTTCTCGTTCTCAATGCCTGCTACGGTAAAGTGGTGGCAGTGCAAACTCCCCGCTCCCTAGCTCACCAGTGTACCTCCAGCCAGGCTCACAGAACTCCTTTCTACACAAATAGGTAAGAATTCAGAATGCCCAATGTCTTCTCAGCCCTTGGCATCAATGCTGGTGCTTCCACCAAGGGCCCAGCTGGTGTCAAGTGCAATTTTGGCTTCACTGACTGCAGTTCCTTAGAGGGACTGATTGTAACATCACATTGTCAAAAAGCAAATAAACCAGGCTGGCTTTAAATACCTCTTGTAACTTATCAATATCTTGGAGCTGGGAACAGGAGGAACTTCTAAAAGCACTCTGAAAGAATATATCTATAACAGAGAGAGTCGCTGCTGATGGCATATATTGAGAGATGTCTCTTGGAGCTGCCTTTCGGTGTATGGAACCCACTACCCCAAGAAATCACAGCAGCCCACCGATGAGCAAACCACTCAAATAGGAATAGACACATTATTCTCAGAGCATCATGCAACTAATCACAGCACTGATCTCTGCAACGTTACTTGTGCCTTTCTCTGACATGCATGGCCTTGATCATCACTAAGTGTAGCTTAAGTGGGTTTACCCCGGCTACTGAAGACTTTGTTACACACTGATGCCACTAAACAGGACAGGACATGATATTTACCCCAGACAATAGAGAATTCAAGAAGCAATCTGAGAAGATAGCTCCTGGAGGGGCACCAGTGGTGAAAAGCTGATCTTGCTCTGGAGTCTCATAATTGCCACTGGGAGCCTGGTGAACAAACCAGACATTTGGTGAAAACTCTATTGGAAAAGCAAGGAAGAAAGAGAAAACCCCTTAGCAACAGAGGGAAGGCATCGGGAATCAGAAACAGAAGTTAATAAATCCAGTTTGCTGTTCTGGGTCCAGCACCAGCCACAGCATGCAGCATTAGTAAAACATTGCACTGAGTGTGCCATGGCAGACAAAAGATACAGAATCCTAAAGTTAAGGTTGAAGATATCAGCTCATAATTAATCTACCTGCCTTGAAAAAGAAGGGAACGATCTAATTCTTCCCCTTATTTTCCTGATGCTATAGAAATAAAATTACTATTTCTATTGGCTTACATTGGGGTTACAGAGTCCCCTGCACAGCTGCCCTACTGCGACAGGGATCTTCACTACTTTCTCAACCTTATTCTCACTGGCTGAGACAATCCTGCAGAACTCCCCCCACCCCAGAAAGCGATTCCTCCTTAATCTTCTATTCTGAGGGAAGGGTTGAAGTACCCCCAGGCACAAGGCCCCTGCTGTGCTTATGAACATGCTAGGTATGCCCTGGCACTCCAGCACTACCAGTGAGAATGCTGATGAATGACAGCAGCACAGCAGGAGACTGAGAGGAATTGAGATCAAGAACCCATATCTTCCCATTAAAAAATAGAGAGTGAGCACAACTAACTCCGTGTGAGTAATAACTGATTTCTATTGTGTCCCCTTGGGTCAGGAAGCATTTGAGTGCATCATTTTTAAAGATGACTAAAACTAGCCAGAATACCAATACTATTAATGTCTCCTGTTGTCTTGCAGTGCTAGTGTCATCTTTCAGCCATGTATTCCCAATACAGATATTTCACCCAGCCTGGATTTCAGTGTTGGCCTTGCATCTAGCATTAATCAGTATGACTCCACTGATGGCTTACACAGGCTGGGTATGAAAGCATGTCCTGCAGCCAAAGGAAGGGATCCACTTTATTTCTCCACACCATTCTCTTTCTCTTTTACGTACTTCCAGGACTAGTTTCTTTACAGATCACTTTGCTATTCCTCTCCCAGGTCTCTGTCTCCTTATGGCAAGGGTTCCTAGAATCCATTGTTTCTGGGAATAACCATTTGTAACACACCTCTGAGGCCACTGAGCACTCAGAAATTCAGAAGATGCTCAACACATTGAGCTGTGCTCAGCTAGGTGGATGTGGACTGCAGAAGCCCACGCAAAGCTTTGCCATTCATCCTGATGCAAAGCAGCCAGTTTAGCATTTCTTGTTTTTTCTGTGTTTCTCATGCCTGGGCAAGGAGAAGCAGCAGCACATCAGAGCGCAGCTACAACACACAGCTCTGCTGCTCCTCAAGGCAAATTTCCTATCTAGCCCCCTTAGAGGAGCACAGGCCCTCAGGTGATTGTCAGCTCTGTCCCTGCCTAGAGAACAGATCTTTGGGACCTCAGCACACCTCTGGGACTCAGGGGGCTCTGATGTGCCACCTGGTCACAGAGGAACTGTGACAGAGGCACGTCAAACTTGGCAGATAGCACATTGCTTCCTGCGCCTGTCAAGATGAATTGCAGAACTCCTGCTGACTTCAGCAGTGGCAGGATTGAATGATCTTGGCTTCTCTGATGGCAGGTTTTGAGCAGCAACAGAGCTAGCAGTACATACCGTGTGGCTGGTCTGGTGCGTCACACACAGCAGTGATACAGATGGCCCTTGGTCAGCACTTGGTGTACCTGGAATGAGCAAAGCCCTTACAACGTAAGGCACATGAGTATTATCCCTCTCTGCTTGTTTCTAGCGATAGGCAAAGCAACAAGCATTTGTCTAGATCAAGGTCTACCAAAGGGACTCACAGGGAGCTTACTCAATCACAAGGAAGCTCCAGCTGGTTTTGTTTAGCTGTTTTGTGCTTCCAGGTTTTAAATTCTTGGGGTTATTTTGCTTCGTAGCCCATCCCTGTAACTCTGAACATATTTCTGCGCTGTTCAAGACGACAGCAGGGGCAGGCATCCATGTGCTTAGGGACTGAGCTCAATTCATTATTTTGTCAAAGATCTGACATGACTAAAATCCAAGTCATGTCAACAGATTGCAGATGTTTTCCCCTCCACTGACACACCACATCCTGGAGGGAAATCACAGGGGTGCAATGCCTGTCTGAAGATGTCAGCCTGACTGCACAATATCTTCTCAGAGGAGCTGGGCCTCAGTAGCCAGCTCAAAACATTCCTGAGACTTCTGGACACAGCAAAAATAAATGCCTGAACTACAGCACAAGATATCCAAACAGCACTCTGCAAAATGCAAGAGCTCTGCTCAGGAGGAGGCATCAGTATCTTACTGTTTTGTGCCTTTTTTTACAGTAGCTCCTCAGTGTTTCGGTCCATGGAGCACACAGGACTGAACAGTCCATTGAGGTGCTTAACTGCTCTGGGACACAGCTCATCAGGCGCAAGTTTTGACTAAGCAGAGCTTCATATAAATAAAGTATTGTTAGTGCCTGCTCCAGAGCAAGGCTGCTCACCAGCCCTGTTCCACCTGCAAACCTGGGTGCAGGAGGAGGACCCCGCTTGTGCCGAGTCCACACTGCACTTCCAAGCATTGCATGGAAAAGAAAGCAAGCAAAGTCTGAGTGAGCCAGGAGTAGTCATGATGCCAGCAACCATGCTATGCTAATCTGATGAGTACATTCTTGTGTCAGTGCTTTAAATGTCCCCTGGGACTGGTACCAGCCACAGCACTGGTGTGACACCGACTGCTGTGTGACCAGTAGCCACTTAACTGGTACCCATGTTCCCCATTAACAGATCCAGTTTGTAACTAGAGCTAGACAAGAGCAGCATGGCACAAGCCCATGGGTTACTTCAGTTCCAAATGTAGGTGAGAGAGGCTGAGCCTGGTGGAATGAGGACAAAGGGGTTTGGGCTCTGGAGTAGAATTCCTACACTCTGTGCGCCTCGGGGTGTGCCCTGACCCACCCAGGCACTGCCCCAAGCAGGCACTGCACAACACTGACTGTTTGGAACAGGCTCTGCTCTTCCACATCCACCTGGACAAATAAGGGAGCCATCAGCTACCACCTTAATCCAGAAAAGGAGGAGAGAATCATGACCAGTGGTTCAGAACGGGGAGGGCTGGAACAGAGAGAATCGGCCTTGATTCATTCACCCCCTTTTGTCATGGCATAAAAACTAGGCATACAGTCTCTCTTAGTGCTTTTTAAATTCATCAAGAGAGGAAAGCACGGCCAACAGGCAAGTTTGATTTCATCTGGCAGAAGTGCCTTGGTGGTGCCTTTCTCCACTGAAAATAAAGGAAAATCAAGGAAGTAAGCTTCTGGTTTATCTACCTTAGTGAAGTATGTTAGGATAAGTGGGATTAAGGCAGGCCACGTGACTGGGACTCAGATCCCCTGAGGTCCAGTACAGCACAAAACACCCCCAAGGACATTATCTTTCTCCTAAACGGATGCTTCAGAGTTTTGCTACACACTGAGACCTTTGTAACACTTTGTTATATTTATTCTCCTGATAAACCATCCTGACTCCTTCAAAGCCAGTGAATTAACATCTAAGTCAAACCTTTTAATGTTCCTTGGACATGTCGTACTTGTCGCTTGCTGCCTGTGAATTCTAAAAAGGGCCTGGGGTAAATAAATAATGCATCATGCATATTGCTGCTGTGAAAGTTGTTCCTAAAGAATAACTTACTCAGCTCTGTAGTGATGTGGATCCTTTTATAACATGGCTGTGATTGATTCCCCAATGCTCTCGCTCGGAAAACAGCATCTGTAGGAACAGTCAGTAACAACATGAGAGAGGGAAGTGTGCAGAAGCAGAAAGGAAAAGGAAAGATAAAAAAGAAAGAAAGCCTGGTAGAATGGTTCAGACTGACACATGCAGGAAACCTCTTACCTGTGCCTAAAACCATCATTGTCATGCAAAAATCCCCAAGCGGTTCCTATCTTTATAGTTTCTTGCCTTGGTTTGCTTTTCCAAGGCTCACTTCATTCACTCAGAGCTTCAAAGGATCAAACAAGAAAAGCTTTCCTGGGAGCTGCTTATTGACATCAGAACTAAAATACAAGCACCCTCTGGGGGGCAGCAGTTCGGGTTACAGGAGGGGTTGGTGCAAAGCTCCTCCTCAGCCCACTTGCGCTCAAAAGGCTGCTTGAGGAAGGGGGTTGTGTTTTTCCTTCCCCTTCAGGAAGGCTGTACACGAAGAGATGGGACATGTGCTGTTGCAATGAAGGCAAAAGCATAGACTATAACTTATTTTAAACCCAAAAGGACTTAAAAGAGAAATATGCAAGTTCCTAGAAGCATGTATCTTCCATTTCCTCCCAGTTCTCACCCGCTACCTGATATAGTAGAATCATCCCCAATTTATGTCTGCTTTCTGTGTTTTGATCACATCTAATCTTGTCTTACCATTATGACTCAATTTTTCCTGCGCTACCTAGCACAGCATGTGGGGAACTGAGTGTTAACAATCCTACTGACTGCAGAAGATAGCATCAAAGTGATGGAATCTCGACTCCACTAAAGATTTTGCTAGAAATGGAACTTCTTCCAGTTCAGATAGTGTGTAATGGATCCTCTCTGCTCAGGAGCACATAAGCATTGGAGATCAGTGACCCCAACAGGGTCCTAGATGGACTGTTGCTCTAATCAGCCGCGTCTGAAGTTAGGCAATGGACTGCCAAAATCCTCGTTAGAGACATCAGGCTTCACAATCCCTCAAACCAGCAGAAAAAGCCCTTCCCA
Organism: Ara ararauna; assembly: GCA_028858755.1. Classification (NCBI taxonomy): domain Eukaryota; kingdom Metazoa; phylum Chordata; class Aves; order Psittaciformes; family Psittacidae; genus Ara; species Ara ararauna. The sequence continues at coordinate 7,847,969 of CM054390.1, forward strand.
CGTATAAGCAAAGCACCTTTGAATGCATGTGAGGGGCAGCAGCTGAATGCCTGCAATGACTCATGGCCTTTACTGCACCCTTCTCAGCTGGGTAGGAGTTGCTTTGAATGGCTGATCACTGCCTGGATACCTTCTCCTGTGTCAATGTTTTTGCTCTGCAACAGTACACAGTGCTCTACCTGAATTTTTACAAACTGGCAGGGTGCTATTACAAAAGATTACTTAATTGCAGATTACTACTGTACATTTGAATCTCAGTATCTTATTAAGTTGTCAGATTTAATTACCATTATATGTTTAGATTATGGCACAGATTATTTAGTGGGGTACCTAGGTTTGCCAACCTGTTTGCTTTGTGACATGACAGGGTGATAATTACAGCATTACTGGAAAACCGAAATTTTTCCATGGGAAAGACTACAAGTCCTTGGCATCAGCACTGACCCGAGTCAACACTCCTTCTTGCTAGGGTAAGGAATGCTTCCCTCTGTGTGGCTCTGGGTCTGTAAGACCTAATTCCCTGCCCCATGAGGGCGGCAATGTGCAGAACTGGCCTGGGTCTGTTGCGTATGAAACACTCACAGCCAAAGCTAAAGCCACAAGAAATGTGTTTGATGTAGGCTTTGTTACAACCTCCAAACTGAGACTATGCCTGTCATGATGCTTACTAGGACTGCTAAGGGAATTCAGGGCTTTCCATCCAAATAACTATTTCCACTGTGGTTAGGATGCAAAACGCTACAGCTTCATCTACAGCAGCAGGGGTGGGGATGAGAAAGGATTTTGATGGATAGGACAGATGGACAGGACAGGTCCAGCTAAGTCATTGCTGTCCCATCAGCAATGGCAGCTACGAAATGAGAAATATCAGCCTCTCTCTCTTTTCTTTGTAATAAAGTTAATAAAGATAATAGATTCGTAATCATCTTGCTTTAGAAAGCTCTCACAACTATTCTTCTACCTTTCCCTACCTGCTTCCTCTCCTTAATATTAACCAAGGTTAGGTTTCTTGGGTCCCAGTTGTGAATGTAACTTTACCCTCCTCCTTCAAAACCTCAGAGGCAGATGGAGAAGGTTTTGCTGTATAGATGCTCGCATCTCTATTTTCCATATGCAGACTGTAGTTCCATGTACTACAATTGTGAGTGATAAAACAAAAAATGCTCGAGGGGAGTAGGACAGTGACTGATGGGATGAAACGCCCTTTCTGGTCTGAGTCTCTTTTTCATATATAGATAGAAGGAAGCAGCAGGTACAGCATCTGTATGTGTCATTATAGATGGAAATACATTATTTATATATAAGTGTACATACTATTTACTTCTTTTCTGTATACAACCAATAGAGTTCCATACATCTTTATATTTATGCAGCAATAAACAGATAAAAGTAATCTGTTCAAGTCGCAATTACCTCTTACTCAAATATACCTTATAATTTCTCTTCTGTTCTGATTGTGTACACTGTATATTGATATAATTTTGTCTAGTTATTATTAAAACCCATGTCTCTACCTCACTCTAATCTTTTCTTTGGCACAACCATTGTTTTAAAAGCCTAGAATGACAATAAAGCATAGGGAGAACACTTAGGAGAGCCATCCATTCCTCAGCCCATCTTCAGTTAATTAATACTCCACATTCTCAAGAGGACAAATCTTGGCTCCTTCACTGAATTAAGGGAGGAAGAGATGCAATAAATATTCTACTGGGCTGAAGTCGGTTTTGCTTCCACTGCAGTTCTGAGCTATCAGCTCTGCTCGCCTGGGAACAAAGCACCCACCCTATTCAGCATCAAGAGAAAGGCATTGATTTCCTCTTTCTGAAGGAGCCTTCACTCCCACGTGACAGCAGTCACCAACACTGGTTACCATTCACCCTCCGTTCATGGGCTCTTTAATGGAACCCTGGAACCTTCACTCAGAATCTGGAGAAGGAAGTGGCATGTTTTCAGGTGCAATACTGGCTTATTTCTGGCTTATTTCTCCTTCCTTTGCATACCTGCAGCTACAGGAACTGGACAGGGCTGTACACGCAGCAATGCTAAACTGAACTTCTGGCCCTTTTAACTTAGAAAATGATTGCCAAAGATGCAGAACAAAAAAGTGATCCTGCGACTTGGTCATTGCAGCTCCAAACTCAAACCAGAATTCTGTTACATAAGCTATTAGATTTAATTTTCTCTTCAGTTAGAAAGACTTAAACCCATTTCATTGCTGTGTAACATCTAGGGGTAGAATGATGCTATATAAAGAAGTATCTCCCCTTAAGTATTTGGATTCTAAGTGTAACCTACATCAGTGAAAGATTCATATATGCTGGCAGAAATCATCAAAACCATGGAAAAGGCAACAATACTGGGTTTATGTCAGGAACTTAACAATGACTTTGGCTGGTGGGTTTTTCCTGGCTACTTGATCATGTTTCTAAACTTAGCTCCTTAGTCCGGGAAAACGTAGCAAGGAGTGGATACTGCTCAGTGTGGAGCCCTATGGGTCGTAGGTAGTGTGGCCAGCCTTGTCACAGCACTGCATTAACACCCACAGTCATGACCAGCATCCATGGGATCAGGATATCCCTGCAATATTCACTCCTTGGCAGGTTTTTTCCCAATGAGAAACAAGGGACTTTGTCAGGGAGAAGTTTCCTGATGAAAGATTAGATTCATAACCAAATTAAATGATTGTCTCTAACTAATTAGATTAGCTTCAATTGAATAATGAAACCTTTAGCTGTATTTAATGTAACATGCCTCGAGTCCAACGATTAGTCTGCAGAATGAAGCTAAACAATTAAAACCACAATCTATTTTATAGCTTATTTTATAGGAACAATTGGAAAAACTATTACTGCTGAAATCTGCAGCGGAAATGTTCAATTACAAGACCAACAAGAGCAGTCAGCACAGTGAGTGTGCAGCAGGGACAGGTGAGAGGTTCTGAGAGCACTACGGAAGGACTTAGGCCAAGAAACTGCCTGTATCTGGCATTTATTACTTTGTTTTTATTTTCCTGAGGTCAAGGAATGAAAAAATCCCATTAATTCTCAAACATCTGTATTAGACTGTTAAAATTTCAGAAAACCTATTATTTAATAACATCTACCTTACGTAAAAGTCAGAGGATCATATTTTGATACGTGTTTAGATGTCCTGTGCTTTGCACGGACCATATTTTGATACATGTTTAGATGTCCTGTGCTTTGCACGGACACCAAGGAGGACCTTCCATTAAATATATATAACCATCTATCTGCCCATGGTTTCCAAGCAGAATGAAATGCTGGAGTGTTATGACAAATCCCATGGGATTTGCACCTTTAAGCACCTAAACAACTTTAGAAACATAACCTTTACAAACCAAAAGCACAGTCTGGGACTTTGTCAAGCACCCAACTCACTCCCAATAAATGCGTCTTAGACTCAAGGCCTTTGAGGGCTTGTCTGTCCCAGAGACATGATTCCAACGGAAGCCATTGCATGAACATGAAGTGCGAGAGCTATTATGCACTAATTTCTTTTGTGGACATTCTTAATCCTCATAAAGAGCCCCTTGCACAGGCTGGCTTAGCTACACAAAACCTCTCAGTGCAGAAGTGGCACATGGGGAGTTAGGACACACGAGCAGTTGTAAGCTTTTTTCCTCATGTAAACCCGCCTGTAAGATCTTTTCAAAACATTACCCTTTAATTCACAGAGCTGAGCTTCCAGTCCTATTGGGATATTTGCCCATTTGTAATGACTAATCCTATTTTGGAGGTTGCTGGGCAATAGGGTCCTTTTATTTGCTTGGAAGGAAGCTGCAGCATTTCAAGCAGCATGAATTCCAGCCTGCTACAAGTCTCCCAGCTGGCAGAACAGCTTGAACATTCTGTATTTTTGATGAAATCTTTGATCACCTCATTGCAAGATTTGGTTGCCTACTCTCAGCTCTCTGGCAGCTCTGAGCACAACCTGCCATTTCTAGATGGGATTTGTTCTTTTACGGATTAGACACGTTAAATAAATAAAGCAAACTGTCTGAAAGATATCCAGATCAATAATGTCACAGACACAGGGGTCTGGAAACACACCACTCACCATTCTAAAATGAAACAGATGTCAATCAGACCTTCCTTTGTCCATCTGCTGAGACCCTCTCCTGATCCAGGGTGCCTGCCCTGCTTTAGATGAACACGGAAGGCATTTCTGATCCCTTGTTACCTTGGAGATCTTTCTCAGTTCCCAGGTTACCACCTAAATTATGAGGGAATGTGGCTGTGGAATGAGCCTTCAGCTCCTACCACTGCAACAGAGTCTCTATGCAACCCTGGTCAAGGCACTTTATCTGCAGCTCACTCCTGAAAAAGCTGAATAGTGAAGGCTCAGCCTCCCCTCCAGGGCAGGGTCCATCTCTTACCTTTGCATATGAAATCCAAGTTAGACAATGGTTCTGATAACACTGCTAAATAACCAACAGCAAACTAGAGAATGCTGTGCCCTCCACCCAGACCGAGGTATTGAATCTTCAGCTTATTCCTAGGAGAACAAGGAGGAAGACACACGAGCATCCCAAAGCAAATACCTACACCTACCAGAACAGCCTCCTGCAGTGGAGCTGCACCACACCAGTGAGACATTCCTGTTGCATGTAGGAAGACTCTGCTGTTCTTCTCTCCTTGGCCATCAAACCCCCTAAAACAGAGAGGAACTCCTCAGCTACAGAACCACATCTCAGCAGTGGCAGCTACAGTTTATTTCACATCATATCCCCAGCTGCTGCTGAGATGCTCTCTTCATCATCATCATAGCTTCCACGTCTCATAGTAGCAAGGAAAAATTAGGATGTATGAATCACACATTAACCACGACAGTACGGGGGACAAGGGTTGCGTGGTGAGGAATTCCTTTGTCAGTGTCAGCTCAGTGACACAACCAGAAGGAAAAATATACCACAAAGATCTTCCATGAATTACTGTATTCAGCAAAATGAAAGGCAATTTGACATCTCTGACAAGGGGCAGGGAGAGCTTCAATCTGGCTCTGCTGAATTTAGCAAGCTAGTACAAAACTGGTGGGAAAGGGGAGCATGTACCCCTTTAATACCATAGACGGTGTGTCTATACAGCTCTGTGCTAGCTGCATCTACTGGCCACGTACCTCCTCCTCAGATAAGGAATCCTGGGACCAGCAATTAAAAGGGATTTTGGCAGGTTATAGAATCATACAATAGCTAGGGCTGGAAAGGACGTTAAGATCATCTAGTTCCAACCCCCCTGTTAGAGACTATCTTCTCACAAGCTCACTTTTTTGACTAACATTTACCAATCAATCAATGTATGTCTCCCTATCATAATAAAGCCATCATCTATATACACAACCTGTCAGAAATGACAGCTCCTCATTCTAATATTATGGGAAATATATATGCCTTGGAGGAAACACCTGTTGGATCCCTAAAGTGGGAGATAGAGAGAAAAGACAGCAGGAAACTCATTTCATCGTAACAGCATCCACCTTGCCAAAGCCAAGCACATTCTGACTTAACAAGAACCACTCTCTAGTTCAGGGTTCCTTCTGCCATATACTCTGCATGTGATTCTTAGGGAATTCTGATTTTCCTAAGGGACTCATAAATCATCCTGCACTGGACTTGGGGGAGTTTGAGGATGAGGGCACTGACACTGACACAATCTAGCACCCAGGGTGACAGAAGTGGTCTCTGATTGAGCTACAGTCACTTCAGCCATTAGCAGGTTATGTGGTTCACAAACTGACTGTGCTGTAGGTACACAGTTATCTGTGCTAGCTCTGCATCCATCAGGAAAGGAAACAGCTGCATTCACATGATGCTCTGCACTGCCCACTCTGTGTTACCTTTCCTTCATCATGTTCTCATTTGAGGTCCTTACCACTCACTCACATTGCACTGAATAGAATGTCAAAATAGTACAAGACTGTAGGAGTGGAGCTGACTTACAGAGCACCAGGTGCTCTGGACTGTGGGCATTTCTGTGGCTGTGGCCCTAATGGCTGAACATTTCAACACCCTCTTCCACACCATCAGGCACATAAGCCACTGGTGTAATCAGCGCCCAACCCACAGGCAAACTGAGCCTATTACAAGAGCCAGCCATTAAACTCAGACAAACTTGGGTTTATGCTACATGTAACCCCAGTTCAACACCTTTTGTATCATCCAAACTGGTTCCAGTGCAGCAGGCTCAAACTGAGAGTGCTGCAACATGGTAAAACATTTCTTTTTTGTCTGTTTCCACAGCCGTGATCTGATATAAACCAGTCATTCATGTTACTATGAATCAAAGTAGGGAATGTAGCTCTCAGCTACACTGAAAGATGGTCAGACACATCCAAGATGTTTCAAACTTCATTTGAGGACTAACATAAGTGATTAACAGTTGTCTATAGCATTAGAAGGCAGGAGTGGAAGTCTTTCTATCAAATTGTTAGCTGCCAACAACTTCCCGCTGACAAGCTATCTTTAAATTCTTCATAATGCCTTTGCAAAGCCCTAAAGCTTTGTTGAATCCCTCGCCTGCAGTATTTCGACATCAGCTCTTCCACTCCTTGTCATGGGAAAATGTGGCTACAACGAGCCTTAATGCCATGTGCACGCATCAAGGTCTGTGCTCATTTGGTTTGCCTTCTGCGCCCTAACTACAGAACAGCAGCAAATCCACAGGAATCGGAGCTTATTTCTGTGTCCCAAATTCTGCCCAGAGGGTGAGAAAGGGGCGGAAGTGTATTCACAAAGCACCTTGGGACAAGCAAGGCCTGGAAGATTTGTGCCATTGGTCCCCAGGAACCCCCACAAGAGAAATCCATGCACGAAAGTCTCCAGGGAGCAACACCGGTGGGACAGGCACCAGGTTGCTCCAGCAGCTGGAGCTGGAATGCCCCAGCCCATCAGCACAAACACCCTGACATCCTTCCCCTGCCTCTGTACCACAGCCTTGGGGATGATTTAACTCTTGGCATGTGGGCTGTTCGGTTCACATCCCATTTGGGAATCCTCTCATTGTTTTTTGACTGGCTCCCAGATCCACACATATGTTAACCTTTTCCTTTAGGGAGGAGTGCAGTTTCACACATACAATGAACATTGCCTCTGAAGGCTGCTACAAAGCCCTTTTGCTCACTCCCAGGCCCACACTGTAAGAATATGGTGCTTGTCTGGCCTTGGCTTGTTCATCACCACGGATTATACCACTCCAATCACAATGCATCAAAGTGCTTTCCCTATCTCACAAGGAACTCTGAGGCTTAATTAATTGACACAGAGAGGTATTATGTGTCATTGCAAAATATTGTAATGTAGAGTATTCCATCCAATAATTAACAACTACACCAGGCTATAAGTAGAACCATTCTTAAAAATGAGTAGTTAAATTTTTCTTAATTACATCCACTGAACCAAATCTGCCCCTAAGCAATGCACATGTAATCCCAGTGAAGTCAGCCTGCTTGTACAGAATACACTCAAATAAAAATATACTGTGCTTAGCATCTATATGGCAGCAATACTTACACTCCCCCACTAAGTTTAGGGACTCCTGCTTTATTTAGAGTTGTAAACATGAACAATAAAGGTAAACTAAGTTGAACTGAGAAAACAGCATGGAAGGAGAGATGCAGCATTGGGACTTACACAACACACAAATAGAAAGGCTGAATCCTCGTCTAATAGGCACTGTCTGACACCACACTTCAAAACGGAGCCAAGATTCTCTAATGACAGGATTCCAGGTGATGATGCCTTGAGAAGAACTCCTGATACCTGCATGGAAAAGTCTGAAGAGTTGGCAGCACTGGAGAAGTTCAGACTGCATAGGGTAAGTGGACTGAACTGTCTGAACACTGATCCAGATGTATTAGGATCTACTTCACTGAAGAAACCTCCGAGTGACACATAAGAAAAGTCATCATCTGCTTTTGTTGCCTGCTCTCCATTTCTGCATTCAACCTCCATCCAAATCACCTCCCTCAGCTAACACTTCACTGTGTAAGGACACGTCATTCAGCCACAGACATAAACCAGGTGTAATAACTCCACCACTTTTGCAAATTAACATAGCCCAGTTATCGTGGGGAAGCTGGATCCTACTTCTGCAGGCAGATGTCATGTGTCTGAGCTATGAGCCATTGTTTCTGACAGAAAACAACAGCTCATTATTCAGGACATCCCTTGTGAAATCTCTGCTGAGCCTCCCTCTCCCCTTGCGAGGTCACAGGAGGGCTGGAAGAGACACAGCTTCTTCTCCCTGGCACGGACAAGTGCATGTGCATGTTTTCATTCTCCCACTACTCCTTTGGCTGGGCACAGGCTGTATGTTAAAACCCAAAGCCTGATCCTGCTCCCCACACAGAAGAGAGGCTTGCTTTGATTCCAGAAAGGCTGTTCAGAGAGAAAGGCAGCAGACAGCTTGAGTAAGGGTGGCAAATTCAGTTCCTAATTATTAGATTAAACCCTTGAAACAGTTGTCATGTATGAAGGGACAAAGCAGAATTTGGCAAACAGGAAGAGAAAAAACAAATCTTCTCATAATGATAAATAATCTCTGAAGACAACCTTGTCAGGCTTTGAGCATCTCAACAGTTCCCTGGTTTTGTTTTTTTTGGTCAGTGCTTATCAAAATTTGCATGGCTAGTTAGTGGGTTAATTTAATTATGAGCAGCATTTATGAACAGCCTGATGGGGGATCTGCAGAGGGCAACAGAATGTGTTCTTGACTGATGAAACTGCACACACTCGCACATCTGGAAGCTGTCATGGGACGGATCGCTGTCTAATAAATGCATGTTGAGTGTTACAATGTTTTCTAAGCACTCCCAATCTGTCAAGGTTTCCAGGAGAGTAGAGACTAGGAACATTTGGGATCATTTGTAGCTTAGAGCCATTAGCTACTTCCACCCACTTATTGTGATGTTATTAATAGCAAAATAACCAAAAGAGCAGAACTTGGCTTACTCAAGATCTTAGATAATAGAAGTGATTTTCACTAAGGGTCAAACACGGGGAGCCAAGACCCTGCTGAACAGTAGACTACACTGGGTAGTACAGCCTTGTCTGAACTGGTGGTATCTTTGTGCAGACTGTTCTTCACGGGACTTACCTGCAGACCCAGCCCAGCCCTGTTATTTCAGGTCTCTTAAGAGGTAGCACATGGTGACACTGCCCAAGAAGACAACTACAGAAGACAGTGCTGTGTAAGCAATGTCATGCTGGCCATCCCTTACTAATTGCCCTCCTCAACAACAGTCAATGGTAAAAAAAGCATTAAGCAACACACACAAGATAGATAAATTTACACTTCATTAAACCAGCATAACAAAAGCTGTCTGCCAGATAGAAGTGAGCTGTAGCTCTATGCTATCCCTACTAAAACACAAGTTGCTGGCTAAAACCCAATGCTGTTAATTCTCGCATGACATCCAGGGATGCTTGTAAATAACATCCTAAATTCTCCTGGACTCCAAGAGAGCAGAATAGCCGATTAGTGACCAAGACTCAAGTCATGGAGAAGACCAGTTCTAGCGTGGCACACAGGAATGGATTTCATCCCATGAAAAGCAATTCCCTGCTAAGGAAATCAGAAATCAGGACTTGGCCCGTGAAAGAGATTTTGCACAAAGTCTCTTCACAGCTCAAGGAAAAGATCTGGAAGCCTTCAGAACTTACTACTGGCTTCGTGTTAAGCCACTGCATATCTGTTTAATTTAAATCCTCATCCAATCACTAAATATGGGTGTGTTATTTCTAATGGGTCATTATAATGTGATTTATGCCATTGGTGTAATTGTCAGAATTACTGTGGGTAATTAAAATACAAAATGCATGAGAGGCTTCAGGCCCTCTCAGCACCCTCATTAAAAATCAGGAGCTGACCAAATTATAAATAGACTGGTTTGCACAAGTTCACAGGGAAAGCTAATTATGAAACTTCTCCTTATGCACTCAGAACTCACACCATCAGTCATGCAAATTCCTTCAGTGATTATACCATTGTATAACGTGGAACGGGATTAGTATGTACAGGTGGGTGCAACTCCAGTTACAATGTGCAGTACAACTGTGCTTTGCACGGTGACTGGGAATCCCTAACACTCTTATGCAAGCCTGATGATAGATGCGGGACAAGGGCCTGGGGAAGAGAGAGGTGGTGTATTTTCACATGAAATATAGACAAGCCAGGAACCCAGGGAGAGGCTGCAAAGGATAAGGCTCCCTGATCTGTAATGGTAAGTCTCAGAGAAACAAGAGAGCCATGTGAACACAAGGGAAGACAGCTTCAGAAAGAAGCTGGAATAAACTATGGCTTAACTGACTAAGGAATGGTGGCTGGCTAAAATCACAGGCAGTTTAGGTGCCAAATCCAGCCAGCGTGAATACAAGCCAAGGTTAAGAAAAACTTCTCTATAAAAGTGTGGCAAGGACTGAGACCTTTTCTTCCTAGCATTCTGTATTTTTTACTCTCCAGAAAGGAAGGAAACAAGAAATAAATAACTGGAAGCCTATATACAAAATTCAACCAAAATCAAATCAAGAAGTAAATCACTGATGGAAGAAGAGTCCTGTTAGAGGTAGCAGTAACATCTCCAGCTACTCCAAGCCCAAATGGAGGATGCTCTTGCTTACTATGGGCTTTCCTAAAGTGACACTCCTCTTTCCATGCCAGTAAACAGACTTTGTCTCCATGCAAAGAGAAAATGCAGCCCATAGAGAACAAGTTTGGGCAGGTTTTGAACACCATGGAAGCTACGTTCTGTATCAGAAATCACTGCAATACCTGCTCCATCACAATGATCCATCAGTCTTATTGGTTGTGCAAGTCTCAGAGAAGACCTGTGTTCCAGAAGCCAGGCTGTGGCAACAGAACAATGTACTGGGGTGTTTACAGATCCTTTTATACCAAGAAGAGTCATGTTCCAAAACTAATACTGATACATCTTTTGTGCACTTGCATAGGGTTCTGGGGGCTGGAGATTTGAAGAGAGAATGCTGGGGGGAAGCATGCATGGACAATGTGCTCCACCTGAATGTTTAACTCAGCTTAACCTCCATCCAACCTGTCACCTTGACTTTTGTGAAACAGGCTTCATACCTGCTCAAGCACATACCAAGAAAAGTGGGACTTCCAAACACAAGTAGCAGAATGCAAAATACTATCTCCTCTTTCTAGAGGAGTTCCCTGCCTAACGTCAGTTCATAAACTTCCATGTCCAAAATACCTGTTCCCCATCTTCCTCACTCATCCCAAACTCCAGAAACGCCATTAGGGTACTTCAGCAGGGACTCTTTTCAGAATTCCACCCCTGACGTGTTTGAGAGGTACCTACAGGCACCTATACTTATAGGCATCCACAGTTTCCTGTATTCCTCCACACCTTCTGAGGTTTGGCTGTTGCTCAAACACCCTGTCCACATCTCCCTCCCATTCTAGGAATACAAGTGATGCTGAAGGAATAGGAGTCTTGTCTAACTTGTGAGGGCTTTGTGCTATGCCAACAGACTGCTAAATTTGCCACAGAGCCCCCACCCTGTGGCGTAAATACCAGGTAGTGATCAAAAGCACAATGTGCCTGCTGACAAAAGGGATCTTGCTCACTGTAACAACACTCTCCCCACCTCTATCTATCTCCTTTTTCTTGAGAACACAGTTTTACACTTGTCCTTCATACAAATAACCCGAGGGTGGGAATTATTCAGAAGGCTCGTGTTTGACACCCCATCTGTTCATTTCTGACAGCGATATATAATGTAAGGCTATAAAAACTTGAAAAATAATGCAACATAAAAAGGGATTGACTCGGCTCCAAGAGGCCATAAACGGTAACAAATACCATTGTATGATTTATTTCATGCTGTAATCTTTACAGTAAGTCATCTTTCAGACATTTCCTTGTGACAGGTTTTAATAATATTAATGCCCAGAGCAATCCAAATCATCGCCAATAGACATATTTATCAAGCTGCCAATCCAAGTAAATGAAATTCTATAAGCAATAATGTAACATGTTTAAAGGAAGCTAATAAAACAAGTCAGGAGAGAAATATTACTGCAAAGTATGCTCTCTCTAATCCAGCCCTGGATTTTATACAACCAAAATGCAAATCTTTCCCTCCATGATTTATCGCTCCAAAAATACCAATGACCTTTTCAGGAGCTCTTGCACAGCTCTTCTCACACATTTAGAAAGATTGGGATGCATTCTGCCAGATCAGCTGAGCTGGAGTACTCAGCATTACTGCCTTGGTTTGCCCTACCTTTGGACTGGGAAGTTCTGGGTAGCATCAGAGAGCAAGATCTTAAGTCTTTAAGATTCATTAAAGACTGACAAGCCTTAACAAAGGCTTGGCAACTCAGCAGGTATTTACAAGCAATTATCCAGGCACTAGATAAGTTACAATTAACAGGGAGCTAAAACTGGCTTCTTTAACCTGGCTTCCCTTTTAATCTAATTCAGTTTCTACTAATCCATGGCTTGGCTGAAGTGACTACACAAGGGCAGAAGGAGGAAGGAGACGCTGCAGAGTTGTGTACACATGGACTCTTGTTCACAAACATTCTTTTATGCCTCACTAGAAACTTAGCAGGAACGAAAACCAAGTGTCAACAATTCAGCAAACCATACATCATTAAATTTGCCATGCCTTAGGCAGGAGTGCATGGAGAAACCATGACTGGGAAAGCAAGTTTATCCATGCAGGGGTTCAGAACTGCTCAAGGAATCCTAACAGGTCTTTATGTATTCACTTCTGGGTGAGCTTTACAGGTTTTAGGGTTTCTTTGGTTTGTGATGGCTCTCTTTTTAATGCTGCTAATTAAGCTATTCTCCCGGATATAAAGATCAGCTAATTTTCAGTGGAGGAAACAAATGTACAAAACTTAATACATGCAGTATAATGGAAGATATCTTTCATTAAAATAGTCTAGGACAACAGCAATACTGGCAAATTCTGATTAGATATAAGGAAGAAGTGAGGGTGGTGAGGCACTGGCACAGGTTGCCCAAAGAAGTGGTAAATGCCCCATCGCTGGCAGTGTTCAAGGCCAGGTTGGACAGGGCTTGGAGCAACCTGCTCTATTGGAAGGTGTCACTGCCCGTGGCAGGGGGGTGGAACTGGATGAGCTTTAAGGTACCTGCCAACCCAAACCATTCCATGATTCTGTTTTCAGAGGAGCCTGAAAAGGGACAAGAGGGTAAGGATCAGAGTAAGTTTAAAAGCACTGCCTGCTGGACACAGTGGAAGTAATCCCTCTGGTAATCCAGAATGCTCTGGGAAGGAGAATTGTGTTAAAATATCTACCTGATTGCAGCTTACTATCCTACATCAAATGGAGCCACCCCTGGCCACACTCCAGACCATCGTCATTTGGAAGCAAAAGGTCAGTGTTAGCTTTTCTATTAGCAGAACACCCCAGGCGGAAAAATCACCTTAATCTGAAATTGGGCAATTTGATCCAAACCTATTTTTGGGTTAATAATAATAACTGATTTGGGATTAATTTGAGAGCTTCGATGTTAGGCCCAAAGAGTTGTAATTTGCATTGTGTGGTTTCTTCTATGACTTTCGATACCTCGTTTCACCATTTCCTCCTTCCCTTTGCCTTCCCACTCTTTGTCTGCTCTTTCTACTCACACTAAGAGCTCTTTAAGGCAGAAACTACCTTTTACCATGCACGTATACAGCATCCAGCCTAACAGGATCCCAGTCCCAGTAGAAGCCTCAAGGCATTGCTGTAATACAAATAATAAATACTGCAACTAATAATAACAGCACAATAAAATGTCCTCCCTAGGGAAGTGACTGGAAGACCAGTCCCTGGTGTCATTTAAAACTAAACACCAGAAAACATACCTGCACTGACAGGATAGAACAGAGATTTTTTATGATATGGTGATGAGGGAGAATCCTGATGGGGATGGGACCAATTATTTATCTGCATATTTGGCTAATTCTTAAGGGGATTTCAACACATCTTAGGAACATTTCTGCTCCTCAGTGCTGAGCAGCAGCAGAGATCTCTGGGAAAATAAATAAATAAATAAGAAATTTATAATCCCCAAGGTGTAATCCTGGAGTATGGAAACTCACTTCACCTAAATACCTCCCTCTGGCGTAATTGACTTTTCATGTGCATGTTAATAATGATATTTCAGCAGGTTGTGAGGGCTTGTTCTTCTCCCCCCACCCACTTTGGTAAATTATGTTCCTGGGCATGAGGAGGGGAAGGGACACATTATAAATCTAATGATGTTTTCATTTCTATTTAACAAGTTAGCACAATCTGGTAACGCACGTGCATGTATTTACTGTGCAGCCCCAATATTTACAGCTGACCTAATCAGTTGTAGGACAGCAGCAGTGAGCAACGTTTTATTGTCCCAATAGCATGTATGAGCTGGGGACAGCTGCTAAGATACAGAGCTCCCCAGAGGACACCTCTGAGTCCTTGCTATACTGACATTTGCCTTTGCTGCTGAACACAAGGTAGGGTTTTGGAGGGAGTGGAGACATTTATTAAGTCTCTTCAGTTCTACAGTGGCGGCAAATTGCTCACAAGCAGAAACGAGGCGATAAATAGTAGTTTGTGCATCTCTCTTCCCCTGCCTGGCTCCTGTTTACTCCCTGCAAATGCTGGTATGACACCATTTGCCAATATGTCCTGCCACCCTCTCTGGTGGATGCTTCAGAAGAGCTTAACAGCTTGCTACTACTGACAGCTCAGTACCAGACCATGATACCCTTCCTTATGCTGAATGGAGCAGCTCAGGTTGGAGGAGCCCCAGTGCTCCCAGTGCAAGTCAACTGGACTGGCAAACTAAGTACACTGTAGGTCAGAACACTGCACTCACACCTTGCCTTGGGCAGCTGATGGCTATGTTCTGCCACCAGTTTGTAAATCCTTCTGGGCAATCAGATTCTGTTACCTAGGAAGAATTTAGATGGCCTAGAAAGGACCCCTCTGGCATTACTGATGCTAGAGAGGAAGGCTGGGTGGAATAATTTCTCTTGGGTCTCCATCTGCCTTTAGAGCAAACTTCTTTTAGAGTACACCAGAGTTTGCTAATCTTCCAGGCTTCTGCCAGTATCACACTACAACTAAATACCCATGCAAAGAGCAAATCTTGGTGTTGCCTGCTCATGTTCCTATCCTGAGCTGCACTATGCTCACTCCACATGAAACGTGCTCATGACTGAGCTGCTCAGTGCTGGGGTCATTTGGTTTTTGTCTGGAAGGCAGCGAATGCTTTCAGGTGTAAGAGGGTAGGAAGAGTTCATCCTCTGTACTTGTACCATCCTCATACTTGTCCTAAGTGACCTGTGATTATTTACGACACTATCCTCAGAGTCAAACCCAAACCATTTTTCACTTCCTCAATTTTCCATCAGGAAATCAAAATTCAGAAAGGCTAAGTGGCCTAAAGTCCCAGATTGAATCTGAGGAAGCAGATCAAGAAAATTAGTTCAAGTTTCCCAAGTCCTAAAGTAGCTATTTAACAGCTGGAACATCTTTTCTCTGACACTCGATCTAGTCCTTTCTGGGCCATAATCTGAGGTCACGGGCCATTAAACCCAGCGTTTTAACACCAGGCAGTGATTTGAGATGTACAGCAGCACCCTCTGAGATGTTTTTAGAGCACCAGAGCCTACCTACATCTCCTGCTTTTTCCACGGTGATGTAGCTGGTTCAGGATGTACAATGCTCCTCCTTGTACTCCCTGGGTCTGTATCTTTGCTGCTAATCTGCATTCCTCCCCTTGTCAGCATTTGACAGGAGGCACAGCAAAGCTCCCTGTATCACATGTGTCTAAACATGTCCAGCACATACAGATGGGAAGGGAAAGGAAAGGTCAGACTGGAGGAACATTCAGACACACCTATCTTTTTATCTCACAAACTGACAGATGAACCCTCTCACATGCCCTTAACTTTCTTGTGATGTTGTAACTATTGCCAAACTACACTAACCCAGCAATTCCAAACATACCCCTGGCAAAAAAAGGGGACATCTCTCTGAATAGGTGATTTGTCAGCCTTAAGCTGTAACTGTGCTGTGCAGGTGTGCTAAAAGCAGGTGCACTTGCCCTTGGTAACAGGATACCACTTTCTACAGCTCTCTGTTCAGTGAAGGGGGGAGCTGGATGGAAGCAGCTCTCTGAGGATGCTACCTGCCACTTGGTTCCTCTGGTCAAGCTTAATGGAAGTATCGTAAGTCAGAAAACGAAAAGTCAGAACAGCCTGTCTTAGACATTAATAAGTATGTGAGAGAACTCTCTTATAGACTTCTAAACCAAGATACTTGGCCAAACCGACAGAGCTGGGGCAGTGGCAACCTTTATCACAGACTTCCTGGGTTACTGTGTAGAACCTGTGCAGGGTCTGATTGCTCAGGGCAGCTCCGAGGTGCTCCGAGAGGCAGAGCAGGGAGAAAAACTCTCATTTACTTCTGCTGCCGACCAGGGTGTCATTGTCTCAAGAAGTCCTATTACCTCTTAATACATATCTGAGGATTAAAAGCTAATGAATTAGTAATAGCTTTTGATTAAGTCTGGATGATAAAAGAAAATACAGCTTTCGTTTTCTGTTCTGACTGAACTCTGGTAACAACATCTACACTCCTGTTAAATGACAGCAGTAGCTCCTTTGACTAAAGCTGGCAATCTGAGAGGCTCCTGTATTGCTTTGCAGATTCATGACAATGAACTTGCTTTTTGACAGCTGAATCTCCTTATTTCAATTGCAGCATTGCAGGTACTGGAGGCATAATCATCTACACTACCTGGGGTCTCTTCCATCTAACCTTGACCTTACCTCCCTCACAACGAGTTTGAAGGAATCCAGAACACCATGTACCACTTAAACTACATCATATGGAGAGTGAAGGCATGAACCAAAGTGCTTATAATTAAGCTCTGTTTTGCTCTGGTACATCCAGAATCCTAGGGGAAACTGATGGCAAGGTCTTATGCTTGGCAAAGCTCCTGATCCACCTCAGGCAACTACTTTCTCTACAGTATAACTGGTGCAGAACTGCAGGTTTGCAAACAACTGCTTTTTATTAATACACATTTATACTGAAATGTCATCTTGTCCTTTTAAAATCTAAGATTGCCTAGGAAACAAGAAGAAAACCAACCAGGTGGAGAGCTCCTACAGTGTCAATGTCTTTCTATTCATTTGCCATTGACTTTTATTAAGATGTCTTGGCAGTTTATGCCAAGTCTCTTTTCTGGGAGGTAGCTGGCTTTCAGAGACCTTCGTTACATCTCTGCTGATACATGTTGGACTGAAAATGGGCTCCAGCTTCAATTTCTACATGACATTACTACATGGAGTCCTCCAGGTGTCAGCATGTTTGTGCTTGTTCCCTCGGTCTGGCTGAACACAGTGTGAATGAGTTTTGCCTTTCTCTCCCCCATTTGCAGTTGAGGCATGGTTTGTAGTGGGGCTCGGCTGCCATCTGCTGCTTACAGGATTTGCAAGCGTTTGAAATACAAGTAGGCATGCACGGGTACACCACACTTAATGGAAAGCTCCTTGTCTACCCTTTAAAGCAAAGCAGCACCTCCTCAGAGGGGAGACACTGGCAGCAAAGTTCACAGGAGCCTGGAAGAGATGTGCCTTAAATACTTCATGCAAATGCAGCAAGCTTCGATTTGGTGTAGTTACCCACAGACATGAGGCTGTCCTCTATTGCAACAGACACCCAACACCTAACAAACCCCACATCTTCAAAATGCAGTTCTCTGCAGTTAAAGAACAGTATTCTGTGTTAAACAGGTAACAAGTGGAGTGAAAATACTGAACAAGGTATATTCTGTCCTACTTCTTTTTTTTAGCAAAGAAGTTTTAACTCCTAAAGAAGAGCACAAATCAGAAATGCATTTAAAATATAATAATCATCTGTTAAGACTTACTAGTAAAATAAGATGTTTCTGATGATATCAGGTAAGTAAAGGGCTGTGTATTCCAACCTCTTCTCTAGTGAGGTAGTTACAAACAGTACATTTAACAAATACTTATTCAGACATCTTTTCTTTTTTCATTAGAAACAAAGTTTTTTTACATTACCTGAGAAGGGTTTTGAGCAGAGTCTACTTTTCCACTGCCATCTTTTAATCTGCTCTGGATTCTGTACATGAATGTGACAGGCTTTACAATAGAACTGTGCCCCAGAAAACAGAACTGAATTAGACAGAACTGAACTGTATTTAGCTGATGAGATAATAACTGCACTTGTCTGATCTCTTGGAAGTTTTTCCTTTCTAGATCTTTTTTCAACAACACAGTAATAAGGGCTCTTACCTTGTGACTTCTGCCAGGGCATGAGTAATAAGAAGTCCCACTGTATTCCAATGAAGTTTCATCTGCACAGTTGGATTGATCAGGATAGCGCTGTATTGATAAACAATTCAAAGAGCAATCACAGTTTGTCTATCTGGTGACATTTTTTGCCTCTGCTGTGAGAATTCAGACTACATGATTGTAAGAGCTTCCTCTCACATCACAATCTTACAGTACTTCCTCTTTGTTACAGCTTCTGTGACTTAGAAGACATGAGAAAGTGCAGCCTGGATGGGCCATTTCTCCACGGGGTCATTGAAAATCCTGAATACTCACACTTAAAACACCAGTTCTGTGCAACTGAAGGTACTCAGATGTGCAGGGTTTGAGGTATCTGCTCTAATGCTGAATGTGCCAGGTAAAAAAGGGAAGAAAACTGTATTTTCTGACTCCTTGCCCTTCTAGACCTGGAGTGAGTATCCCTGCTGGGCTACTTTCAGAACATCTATGTTGAACTCCCTGCAACATCACTAAATTTACCAGTTTCCCCTACAAAGACCACTCAATGTACCAGCTCAGTCCAAATTCCTAGTGCTTTCAACCAGTTTTAATGAATATTGGCATTGTGAATGGCTTCAGGAAAGATGACAAGGTTGTTAACATTTTCTTTCCACACAAGAGAAGGGCTGTACTCAGCTCCTCCACATTCACGGCTCAGAGGACAAAAGAAATATGAATGACGATAATTACTACTATAGACATTGCAGCAGCATTCAGAGGTCTCACTTTTAGAAGAGATATCTACTCTATGCCAACTGTTGTGTAAAGAAAGCAAAAATATAGTCTCTATATCTCAAAGAGCACGCAGCTTCCCCTTCCCTCTTGCTTTGTGTCTTCCATCATTCTATTTTCAGCCAGACAATGTATGAACTCAAGGAAGAATAGATAGAGTTGTGGCCTGTTTTCCATTAGTGCTAAGCAACTACATCTACTGACTTCTTTCAGTGGAGAGTTCATTCAACATTTCTGGAAGAGCCCCAGTGTGTTTCTCACAGCGGTGTTCCCTACAACCCTCTGTTTTCTGAGTTTCTATTCTACAGTTTCATCAAAACAACCATTTCCTTTATAAAAGTGGAAAGAGAAATAATTGCACTCAATAGTCTGCATTTTCTGGGCAATTTCTCAAGCTTTTTAAAGATCTATAGCACTTATTTATTCCCCTTTCTGAACTAGTTCCAGCTTTCCCATTACGATGTCTTGTATTTCATCATTAGAACAGACAGAGTGTTATCTGGCCCAGGACCAGACTAGCTTCAGAGAGCAAAGCTCTGCTGCCAGCATTGACAAATTATCCCTTTATGACAATGCTTTATAGAATTTAGGAGCCCCTGTAAACTCATGTGGCTAAAAAAATATGAGGAGGCATTTCCTTTACCAACGAAAATAAATATGCTCGAGTCACCCCAAATCAAAATGAGTCTTGTGCTGTTTGCATGTGGAATAGAAGGTAAGAACAGTGTTTCACCTCCCATCTCTTGCCTGATTATCTATGAGAAAAGAGGAGGCAGAAGGGATTGTTGTTATGGTAAAATTCACCCCAGCACTTCGGTGACCAAATGATGCCCTACTCCTCACTCCTCAATATAGCACGTAGAGGGTTAAGAGGTGTATAAAATCTGTGCAGACCCTGGGGCATGGCTCTTCTGAGCTCTTTGGAAACTGTCAGTTTGGAATTATTTGACTTCTTCCTAGAAGTCTTCCAGACAATTACCTCTCACTTTGACTGTCAAATCTGAGTTCAGTTCCCAAGAGGATAAGGTTCAGTTTTACAAAGCACAACCTGGGGAAAGCAAGTTAGTCACAGTATCTGTGCACTGTGAAAAGACCCATCTGGAAGGAAATAACTGAAAACCAACCACATCTGTGCCACATACCTCTATAAAAGTCAAGTCTGCAAGATCACTGGAGAGCTGAAAAGTCATTACTTTGTAGTCTTTGTCTTCCAGAAGCAATCTGTCCTTCAAATATTTTCTCTTTGTCTAAAAGAATCAACCATAAAGATAATGTATTTATTCAAAGGTAAAGCAAACAGGGTAAGTAAGCAAGCGCTGGGCCGATCCACTAACACTACACAGTGTTAGATCAAAGGCCCTTAGTTACTGAAAGCAGAATGACAGCAACTATGTTGTCAGAGACAGTATCAGAGTTATTAAATAACAGCCAACGGAAAGTCTCAACCCTTCTAGACACTCCCAATTCATACTGTCATGGAAGAATAGGACTTACTGCTGCATACAAGTAGAGTTACAGGGAAATTTCATGTCTGCAAAGTATTGGGAGCACATTGAAGTTACACCTTACTTCGCAATAAGATTAGCCTGCTCCTTAAGTTATTCAACTGAGGACTGATCTTGTGTTAAGTTTTACCAATCATAACCACAGTTACAAGATGTGTGATTTACTGCTGAATTATGACTGCCTACGCCAGTGTAAGCACTTTTTTCTCCCATTTGACATGGGAAGGATTCTTTGCACAAAGGCAGTTAAAGCAGTAAAACATCCTACTGCTCATAGCTCCTTCAGGTTTTAGACTGCCACTCAATGTGTCACAGCACGTGCTGCTCTCCTGGCACATGAATGCTTTCCATGTCAAACTTAACAGGCTACTAGAACACGTAAAAAAGTGTTGTGTTCCAAATAAAAGCTATTAAGTGGGTTCTGACAGAAGAGGTTTCTTATCCATTTAAAAAGTTTACTGAGTTTTTTATAGTATGCTTTAAAATAATCCTAAAGTATCAGTTTTGCCATGTCTGTGAAATATTTGGACTTGAATGAAACGGCATGTGCAATGCAAACACACTCGAAGCAGCAGCCCAATTCTCCATATAACTTTTGCACTGATAAACTTGGTTTATTTCACCCAGTATCTATTTAGTTTGTCTAAATTTTGTGATTGAGAAGTCCCTAAAGAGAGAAATAGCACAACAAATCCTGTCGAGCAGGAGATTAATGTGAAGTATCACATACAGCCACTAGGTGATAGCACAGGCATGTCCTCTGCAGGACTAGCAAACCAGGGACTTCGTGAGACTTCACACCAAATACTTCTGCCTATTTATGCTTTTATTAGATCTTTTGGCACTGACTTGGAAATATCTGAGCAACTTATGACTGCAAAGTTAGTATGTAGCTTATCAATTTGGCACTGCAGCAGATGATGAGGAAAAACAGATATAAGGAGGATGAATGTGCATCACCTTCCTTGCAGGGAGATGACAGGATTTCTAATTGTCACTGCTGTTGTGCAATTTATCCCATAAGACCCACCCAAAGAAAGAAATAAGCCTAAAAGGATACTGAAAAGAGTATGCTTTTAACTGGAAAGGGCACACTGGACTGGTTTTCAGCCCATTTTTGCCGGTGTCAAGCTGAAGTGGTTCTTCTGATTCAAATTATGAATGCAGGCAGAATGGAATCAAGAACAGACACAGAGAAACTCACAGGCTCCATACTGTGCAGCAATCAAAATTGATTTACTGGGTTCCCTCAGAGGCTGTGGAGTACCAGCATCACGCTATTGCTTTTGAACCTATAGCAACAGACATCTCACTATTTCACTATCTGGAAAGAAAGGTCGTCACCATCAACAGAACTGAACACATCAAAAGATGGTGCATGGCTTGTACAGTGTGAAGAATTGTACCTGTATAGCACTGAAAATCTAGAGCTAAAAGAAGCACCAATAATGAATACTATTTACTTTGTCAGTTCTACCTGCAAATTTAAGTCATAAACTAGCATCTCCACTTTGGTAGATGCCATACAAATAGAAAATAAAGATAATCTAATTTGGAACTTGGACTTCTGGACTTTTTTGGGGGTATACTAATGATGCCATCAGATTTACACAATCCAGCAATATGAAATGAGTTCCCAACTCAAGTCTGCCCAGTACAAAGACATGTAGAATGATCAGACCTGACAGCAGAGCTGTAGTGTGCAACTCTCTCCAGTGTAAAGGAGCCAGACTCCTTAACTGCTAATATTCAGGATATTGAAGAAGGTAATTACACCATAGTTAGTAACATTATATCCTGTATGGGGTTGCAAGGCTGCACAGCTGCTACCTGTCTCAATCCCTCAACACATCTGATAAAATCACAGCAGAAAGCAGTCAGTTGGCTTTCTGAGTTCTCCAGGCAGAAAAAAACGTGACAGGACAAATATGTTCCCCTGCCAGCAGCACTATCTGTGTCACTGTTGATATCAATCAGACAGAGAACAAAAGCACTGGAGTATCTCATCCTACCTCATGTGTCATTGTTTGAGCCCAGCCGGCAACCCAGAACCATGCAGCCGCTCGCTCACTCCCCCCCCTTTCTCCCCCTCTCCCGGAGGGATGGGGAGAATTGAAAGAACTCCCACAGGTTGAGATAAGAACAGCCCAGTAACTAAGGTACAACACAAACCACTGCTGCTACCACCAGTAATAATGATAAGGAAAATAACAAGGGAAGAGAATACAACCGCTCACCACCCACCGACCGATACCCAGCCCGACCAGAGCAGTGATCTAACCCTTCTGGGTAACTGCCCCAGTTTATATAGTGGGCATGACGTGCTGTGGTATGGAATACCTCTTTGGTCAGTTTGGGTCAGGTGTCCTGTTTCTGTTTCCTCCCGGCTTCCTCTCCTCCCTGGCAGAGCATGAGGCTCAGGAAGTACTTGGTCAGACTAAACATTACTGAGCAGCAACTGAAAACATCGGTGTTATCAGTGCTGTTCCCAGGCTGAAAGTCAAAAACACAGCACTGCACCAGCTACTAAGAAGGAGAAAAATGACTGCTGCTGCTGAACCCAGGACACTCATGATATTGGAAGTATCTTCAGTATAAGGCCTCAGAGAGTGAACATCCTCCAGAATGAGATGAGCATCCACAGATTCCATCTGCATTCCAGGAGAGAAAAGTTAAATCAGGATTTAACCCCAGATGAAGTACAACAATCTCTAACAGTGAGCTGGTTCAGTGGCACATGCCTTCAGTTAAAAACTTGTGTAAGATCATCATGATCCTATCACTCGGAGGCCTTTTCTTTTTTGGGCATCCACGAATGAGACCCAAATATGATGTATGCTCTGAAGATGAGGTAACTGAGGGCAAGTCCAATTATTTAAACACAGTTTCCAGAAATACTGCTCTCCATAATGTTCCTTTTCCAAACCCAGGTGACTACAATTTGTCTTCCCCTTTTATTTTTCCTGTTTGAATCCCTGAAGAAAATTTACAGCCTAAAAAGTCTGAAAGAGTCCAAAGAGTCATACATGACTCTTGCATTTCACAGTTCCCATGATACGATGGTATGCAGAAGGTACCACTAAAATCAGTGGAGCTGCTTGAAGTGCAAATCTCAACATGAATTGACTAAAGGCAACTCAAGCATCCTTTCATAAGGGGCGATATTGTCGTAAGGTTGGCTTATCTACAAGAAAGGGCAACTGATGAAGTTCTTACCCCAGCACTCTTCAGATCTTCAGAGTTTAGTGCAGAGTCATAAAAGAAAGTCATGTAGGGCTGAATGGCATTTGAACACAGCTTCCAGCTCCAGATTGAGAGACCTGTTCAATACAAACAACAGGGGAGAGAAAAAAAATCCATCAATCTCTCATAATTACATTCTCTGCAAGTCTCCATTCCTCAGAGAAGCTATTTGCCTTAACTACTTGCTATTTAAAACAAGCTACAGGGATTTTGGCAGTTCACTTAAAGTGCCTAGTTTAGATTTTAATGAAAACAAGCTTTTATAAAACTTAACAGTCATGGAAATGTTTTCTGGATTTTTCCTGTCTTCTGCTATTGTCATTAATTTTTCATGAGTATCATTCTACAGCCATCCATGCAACTAATTTTACAGCTCACTGTTACTCCACAAGAGTCAGGAAATGACACTTCCTAGGGCTTGATTCTGCATTCTCTTTTCAACTGAAACCGCTGAACTTCAACTTTCTCTCCAATTCAAGTGTTATTTTCCTATTCAATTTATGCAAACTGTATTTCACCCAGGAACTTCCGTACCATTCTCTTCTACGTGAGCTGTACAATGCATTATCAAGATATTCCTACATCAATCCCAGTAATGAAGCATGCCCTGTAGGAAGGTATGCAACCTTGGCTTCAAGGAAGGAGTTGGAAAATCCACCTGTTCTCCGAGCAGTTTGTTTCAGTGATTAATCTTCTCCCTCTTGAAAACACACACCTTGCTTCTTACTTGAGCTTGTTCAACTTTGAGCTCTGTTATTACCTTTTGGTATGCCTACCTTTTCCAGATTAAAGAAGATTTTTATACTGGTTGTGAAGCTACTTAGGCACTTGAATTGAACCCAACTCCCTCTCCTCTTCCTGTTATGCTAACCAGACCGCACTCTCCATCTCTTCCTCTAAAGCACTTGTTCCTGTCTGAACCATTCCTGTACCTCATTTTCATGCATCTTCAATTCAACAGCTCTCTCAAAATGTCATGGTATTTCAAAAGAGATGCCTATAATATTCTGCTCACCTCTTGCCCCACCTCCACTGCATTCCAAGGCAAAATCCTGTTTGTGCTCCCAGCTGCCACCTCCCTCTGAAGCTTTTGCTTTCAGAAACATGCCTAATAGCTTCAGCCAGGCAGAAGAAGGGGGTCTGAGAGGACAGTTGAAATTTTGCTATTTTTGGCTCAGAAAAATGGTTCCTCTTCCCTCCCTTCTACCAAGCATTTACCAAGTGGAAGTTACAAATTTTCTCCCCATGATGAGAAAATGTAGCAGGAATGGAGCCAGCTGACAGTCATTTTGATTGCCAGACTTGGCAAGACTTGAAGTGGGGTCTATCTGGCAACACCAGCATAACTGTGCCATGTGCAGGGAAACATATTTCCTTCTAATTGATCACAACAGCAATGTTTATCATGAATATCCCAGCCTGAAAGCTTCAGTGCTACTCTTCGGTTTGTAACTCCTATTAACCGGTTACACAGCATCGCTTTCCTCTTCCTTCACATCTCCTACATTCCCCTTAAGTGCTCAGGGAATCAAAGCGAAATATCTCAGAAATCAGGATACTCTCCCAGAAGAAGGATTTCTGTGCAAACATTTCCCTTGTCCTGAAGCAAAAAGTCTCGTAGGAATGTAGTGACACTCTCCAGAGTGATATTACCACAGCCAACAATACAGCTACTGGAGAAGGTGAAGCAAGATTTGTCACTTTAAAAACAGTAGAATGGCTGCTGCAAAGCTGACACTGTATGAAACTACACACCTGCTTCCGCTATATTCATCCCAGCAATGCAGAAGACAGTATGTGCCTTTGGTTTGCTGGCAATTTCATTCATTGCAACTATGTACTTCAGGAGTTATTTTGGAAAGAACTGGAAATGTTAGCAGCAGGGAATGACAGACATTCCAAACCCAGAGTTACAGAGGGAACTTTGTAAGACCTGGTTAAAGCTGTACATGCCCAGTGTGGTGAGTGGCCAAAGCAAACAAAACTCCCCAGTAAAACCAAACCTGCACTGAAAGAACAGCACCACCACAGAGCAGGCAAGAGCCCATCCTCATTGCATCCCCCTATAGCAGGGAATATCCTGTTTTCTAATGACTTAGACAAAAACTCTAATGTCAAAAGCTACAATCAAAATGTATTTCACACCAGTGCAACTAATGTCATTTGAACAACAGATGGCACACATCTATAGTTTGTTCAACAGAAGCTGAAGAGAGACCTAATTCATTCAGTGGTTTAAAGACCTGCAGAAAGACAGACAAAGCTACTGTGTGAGCTGGGAAATGTTGCAGAAATGCTGGAAATAACCTGATTCCAGAGGAAGAAAATAATTATGAGAAAAGGTGAAAAACCAGAGTGGTTCCGAGTCAAGCTGAGGCAAACAGAGTGCCTCTACCGACACAGGTGAACTGCTCCCAACTACAGCTCATTTTTAGCTCAACTTTTCCATCAAGTGCCTTTACCTGCAATCCAAAGTGAAGGAGGAAGAAAGCACTGAAGCCTGGATCTACATAAAGGATGATGTCTGGAAGGGAGATCTTGAATTCCTCTGCTCTACTTGGGAAACAGACATCACAGCCAGTGGAGGGAAGGGTAAAAAAGAAAACAAAAAGCCATAGAATGGCTATAAAATGACATTTGGTCCAGGTTTCTATTATGAAATAATGACTAAACCCAAATTCAAATGTATTCACAGTTCTGTGTAACTTAAATCTCCACTTCCTCAGTGAGTTCGGCAGAATAAATGACCGTTAACAGCAGGTTTTCATTAGCATTAGCTAGCACATTGAAACATGACATTATCTATTATGCAAACAGACTAGTGAGATTGGGTTTCACCTATTTATAGAGTCCTTATGCAAATCCTTCTGTTGACTTCTTCAGGAAAACAGTTTCCCCTTTCTCTTGTGGCCTACTAAACTCTTCCACACTCAGCTTAGCAGAAGAGAGAGCTCCTGTAGCTGTTTCTCACTGAACCCCTTCAGAATGTGAACTTCTCACTCCCAAGGGAGCAGTTTCCATCAGCCAGGTTTGCTTACAACACCCAGTTACATTTTCCAGGCCAGCCCCACTGCCCCATGCATGAAATAGGCTTAGAGTGCTCAGAGTGTAACAGTGCAGACTGATAGGAATGGCAAAATCTGGCAGTAGAAAGCTGTGGGAATACGCTTTTCCCACTGGCACCCCCTGGTCCAGTAATGGATGTCTGACAGTGCCTAAGAGATTACAGGCCACATCCTCACCCTCACTCACTGCTACATTGCCTGTGTGAGGCTGACAGCATCAATCACGAGCAACCCAAGGCATCTCTTCTACTCATACAGGGGATGTTTTAGAAGCAGAAACACAACAAAGTAAACAAGTCCTATAGGTCAGCCCAGGTGAATATCTACCCTCACCCACAGGTGCAATGCTATTCATGGAAAGAACTCTGTGTAAACAGTGCTAACTGCCTGTTTACTGCTTAAAAACCCAACTCTTTCCCTTCTGAAGCTATTCCTGGATGTTTGTCAGATTTATAATGTCTTGGGATTAAACAAAATATTGGATTGCTCTTGATGTATAATTCTGCTTCTCAGGTTTACCTCTGCTGATTGAATTCAGTTCCGAGTGCTCCTCAGCTTTTAGATTTTATTTATCTCCTTTTATGATTCCATTTTATTTTTCCAGTGCTACACACCAGCCCAAGCAAAGAACTGAGAACAATGCTCTGGCATATTAAATCAAAGGGGTTTACACATTAATAGCTCTTTTCCCCTGAGCACACTTTACAAAATATATGTATTCAGCTGCAGACTGGCAGTGGCTACAGTGCGCTTCCCTGCTCACTCTGCTTATTTTATTCCCATCAAGTTGTTTACCAAAGGCTGGATTTGATAGAAGGGCTCCATTCCCATTTAGGTACCAAAAATAGATGGCTGGACTTCCAGAAGAGCTCTGGGTAATGGGTGGTGAGCTTTGTTAAGAATCCAGCATTCTCTAAGCAATAGCAACAGCTGGGCTTTGAATGCAATTCCTATCTTCTCTGCCAGATGTGGATTCATTTTCTTAGTTCCAATCATGTAAAACATTTCCCCTGCATATATCCTGGAATATCGCAGTTCCAATGTTCTGGTTTAACATGGCCTGTTACCTCTTCTTACGTATTCCAGTAACAGCCCCAGGTTAAGACTTAGATTTACTGTGTAGCTCCAGTTAATTCTCAATAGCTTTTGCTACGAGGCAGGATTCTGTCCTTCTTGCAAATACAGCTTTTAATAACTGTAACAACTTCCACAGATTATTCAATGACAAAAACCTTGTAAACACCTACTGGGGGGGTGGAAAGGAGAAAAAAGACCAATGCTGCTTGTAATGCGAGACACTGCACTGGCCTCTTCTGTTACACCACCTCCCAGACACCAGAAGCTATAACACAAGAACTAAAGCCCACTTCTTCTCAGCAGCCAAAAAGAGAGCAGAGAATCAGCTCAATTTAACATTCTGGCACCCAGAGATGCAGCAGCACAGGTGTTCCTTCATCTCCTGCCCACACAATCCAGGTGAGCTCAGGAGAATATCAAGCCCTCCCTTGGTAATGATGGATTGAAACTGCCTGTGACAGCTGTTGGAGGCAACATGCAGTGAAACAAGGGAAGAGCTCTTCAGCCCTGCAAATTACATTGTAAGCAGGTACAGAAGTGACCTGGATATGTCATATGAACCATCCTGGTGATTTCTTTGGGAGCTATTAATACCTTCTCAAAAATTCTGCACTGCATATAAGGAGGGCCAGGGCCAAAAGATCACAGATCGAAGATCATAGGTGCTGGTCTTGCTTTCAGCACACTCAACCCCACCCTTCTCCAGTCTGTTTGGACCATATTTTCACATGTTTTTCAAGTCTAACCTAAAATCCTGAAAAAATCCACACAAATTCAGCCAATTTTTCCAGTAGTTGCAGTACACACAATGGGGAGTTCTGGTTTTGAAAGGCTGCTTGACCATATATATGTATATTCCTCATTTCTGTTATGAACTCTGTCTTTAGTGTTTAAAGATCTATGTGTATGAGATACTGTGTGCTTGTGTGCTTAAAGAGGTTGTACGCAAATATGGATTGAAAAGGCAGCATTAGTGTTCTTGTGTGCCTCAATCTACACACACATAGGTGCTGAGGTTTCTGTATGTATCTATTGGTGCAGCTAAAAATATCTACACTGGTAAGAGCTATCTTGTACCATCCCCTCCTCTTAAAGGAGGAAATACAGCAACATTCAAAAGCTGTTAACTTGAAGATGCTGTTGTTGTCAGTGAAGAAGTACAGTGTGACCTTTCCACCGCTCTCTTCATTTCACTGGATTACCCTCTTTTCTCTAGTTTAATGAACTTTTTAATCAGAAGAGTTTTAAGCTAAGTCGAGTTTCCAATGAGATGCCAGTAGCCAAGCTAGGATAACTGCGCTCTCATGCCCGCAGGCGGCAGCATTTCCTTGGAGTTAGGCTACTTTTGCATACCAGTATGTAAATCCAGTCTGCTTCCCTGCAGCCCTGGACAAAGAGAAAACAAAGCACAGCAAGCCATCTGCCAGCAACTGCTCAGTAATAGCAACAGTTCGTGTCGTACCACGCAGGCCTGCCCCATCCACAGCTGGTGGGGTGGCGACGCAATCAGATGCCACCAGTTCACGCAGTAGCTTTCGCCTTTCTATTGAGATAGAATATCATCAACAGCTTTAGGTCTAGTCAAGAGTTTTGAAGTCTTTCATGAGCACTGCAGATGAATAATGCAATCAGACTCTTCTTCATGCAATCAGGACAGCTGAGTATGGAAGCAGTGATTTTGCCTGAATTGGGGAAAACATGTGCCCAGGAAAAAAAAACACAACGGAAAAAAAAAATCCAGAAAAAGAATGGTGAAATAACAGCCAGCAAGTAATTAGCAGGAAAGCAAAGAATGTATTATTGTAGCGTTTAAATACAGCAATATTTAATGCCAGGTCCCCCCTTTCCTCCCTTGTTGAGCATCACAGTGGTCTGTGAGGGACCAGAATGGTGAGGGTGGTTGTGGGGACAGCCTGTGCTTTCATGGAGACTCTTGTAAGCAAACTGCAGTCAGCTCATCTAAGGGTCCATGATACCTGAGCCCAGCACAGAAAGAATTTAAGTTCCCAAAGGAAGAAGGAGTGAGAAAAGCAGGTTCACTCCCCCAGGACCCAAGGACAGTAGTAGTAGCTCCCTCACTCTGCAGATACTACAGCTTCAGTAATGCAGTGTTTACCTGGAGCGTGGGACAGGAATTCACCCAGAAGTCAAAGGGATGAGACACTAGTCAGTGCAATTCTGCTCCACAGCTAGGGCTTCCTTAACACCTTTCTTGCACCTGGTCCCTGCTCTGTCTCAAATCTCCCTGTGCTGCCACTTCTCAATTCTACCCCTTCACTGCTGTAGGGAGGTTCTGACTGCAGATGGCAGCCTTTGCCTACTCGTGCTTGCTGAGCAGGGGCTGGCAGCAAATTCACTCGCTAACTCCCGGTTGGTTCCTCAGTCCAGCTGTCCCCAGAGCAAAAACAGGTCATTCACAAAGCACAGAAACTCAGCAGGAGTGCAGAGCTGCGAAAAGAAAGTCATTTATAAGCATGCAGTAGCACACTGCCCAGTCTTTGCGGTGACAGATACGTCCTCAGAGCGCTTTATAAGCGTGAAGATGTCCACACTGCATCCTGATGGCAATAGCTCGATGCTACCTATATTTACAAGTAGGAAAACTGAATGAGAAAAATTAAGATCCCAAAGGAATTCAGTAAGATACCATGAACCCAACTGCATGATTTCCTGGCATGGAAATCTGTGCTTGAAGCTGATTCCCTTCTGCAGCCACACCACTGCAACATGACAGCACAATGCCCAGGCTCCAAGCGGAACATGCAGTGCCCACTGGGACACATCGTTTAGCTTAGTCTCTGATCAGTAGAATAAATGCTTCTTCATCAGAGAGCATTACAGACCTCCTGAATTAGGCCCATGTTCTGCAGCTTCCTCATTTGTTGCTCTGATAGTCAATTCTTCCAAAGGCTAATTATCTTCCCCTCAAAACACATGTAATTTTTCCAACTCCTGTGCTAGCTCCAGCTTCAACTGAAAGCTGAAACCTGACCTTCCAGCCAGATTTCACTGTACATTTTTCTGCTGCCTAGTGGAGCCATGAGAAGAAGCGATCTTCCCTGTGTTTGTGCTTGCACACTGTGATGGAGTCTCTGCTTTATTTCCTCTTTGATAGCCTAAATGGATCAAGCTCCCTACATCTTTCACTAGAAAGATGCTTCCCAGACTCTGAATCATTTATATAGCGCTTTTATGAGCCCTTCCAATTTTTCAG
The DNA here is from genome assembly GCA_028858755.1 of Ara ararauna. Taxonomy (NCBI): domain Eukaryota; kingdom Metazoa; phylum Chordata; class Aves; order Psittaciformes; family Psittacidae; genus Ara; species Ara ararauna. Next base: position 7,879,154 of record CM054390.1, read on the forward strand.
CACCCTCTTTGATTCGCAGACACCAGACCCGAATCACTATCCCAGTGAAGATCTGGTTAATGGGGGTGGATGGAGTAGTAAGCTTATTACATTAGACCTGTGAAAGGAAAGATTTGATTTTAAAGTGCACCAGTTTCACTGAGAGGAAAGAAGGATATCAGAGGCACTGATCTGGGGAGACATTTCCTGAAAGGATTAAACTTCTGTCTGAGTAATGAGAACATCCCCAGTCACATTAGACCAGATTAAAGAGAAAGATAAATTCTGCTTCTTCAGAGCATAAACCAATAGCTGGTGGGGACTACAAATAAATGCCTCCTTTGGGTAGGTTTTTCTGTAACTGTTCACTGTGGAGAGAACTTCCATCTCCCACTGCAGCAGCTGGCCACGAGCAGACCCACAACACTGGGATAAATGGGTCTAAGGGAAATTGCCTATCTTTCTATTATGTACAGACACACAGAGATTGAAGAGACAAAGGGTTTGCACTTAAAGACTGAATCCTTAAGTCATGTCTCTCTGCTTCCAAGCCTATCTAGGGAAGAAGGCTAAGAAATTAAAGTCAGAGGCAGGTCTTATAGCCTGTATTCTCCCAGCCTCCTTCCAAATGCAGTCTCCACTTGGGATGGAAGTGAATATATGTGCATGAATGCAGCAGTCCTCCCTGCTTTGTAAATAGTTCCCTCTTCCTGCACTCTGAACCTTCCAGGTGCAAAATCAAACAGATTGGCCTGGAATTTGGAAGCAAATGAGCCAGGCTGCTTGCTCCAGGCTTCCCATTTAATAAACATGCATCTAGGTCTAATGGACAGTCTGTCACTTCCCTTTAACAGAAATCACCAGCTCCTCTAATAATCATTAACCACATTGACAGTACATAGCCAAGGCCTCTCATCTTAATGCCACCTGCAGCAAGAGTAAAACAATCACTAATATCTTTTCAGAAAAGCCATTTTCCTGCCTAAGATGAATGCATACCCCATATGACACAGAATCAAACATGCCCATGAAGAGAATAAACTGCATAGTAATTCTCTGTATTCATGTAATGCATGTCATTTATTAGTAAGATCATTTCTCATTTTCTCATAATAATGATAATAATCTCATGCTTTCTGTTGTGCTTTCCTCTGCTAGAGCTAGACTGAGCAGCTTTGTGGGCCAGACATGCCTCCATCTATACCTGAGGTGCAGCTACTTCCCAACTCGGAGCTTTCAGCTTATGCCAACACTGCTGAGACCTAGAAAGTTCTTAAAGTCCCCTTGTCAGCATTCCCAGATGTCCATCCAAGCACCTGCTTGTCTCTTTGGCCTGTTCTCCCTCCTCAAACACCGATTCCAAACACAGCCCATCAAAGTTCTGCTTGCTACTGGCCTTCAAAAGCTTTCTTATCAACAGCATTCATTACTGAAGGATACTTGAGGTGAATGAAGAATTCTCTTACCAACCTTATGCAACCAGTTGGAATGTCTCAGTCATGCTGATTTGGAAGTCATGTTGTACCTTACAGATAGAGAGTGCAAAAAACATATGCTGAGAGAAAAGACCATATGCCAAAGGAACAGTGACAGTTTGACACCACAGCACTCCACGGCCCCAAGAGATACCTCTCAAAGCCTGGGATAAGCTGTTTTGTAAAAGGAGATGCACAGAAAAGCCTTACCCATATGCTAGTAGACAGAATATCCTAAGGAATCTCAATGTGTCCTTCAAGACATCTCCGTACGCAGCCACATGGCTCTCACAGGGTGGTAAGCACCTCAAGAGATCTTAGTCTTCTCAAGGCAGCCTGTCCCCAGTTCTGCTCCCCAGGCTGTTAACGTGTGGCATGCAGCACAACCAAGAGCTGATCCCTGTATGAAATGGGACACGTTCTCCTGTCCGTGCTGAAGCTTTTCTGCAATTCCTGTGCTGCAACTGTTTTCTGGCAACTGTGCACTAAAGCTTTGCAGTGAATTACTCTCAGCTAAAGCTGAACCAACCGTCCTTCACAAACATTCCCTCTGTGGGGGAGCAGCCACACACAAAGTACTCAAGAGAAAACAAGGACATAGCAGGACTGGATCTACTTCAAGGCAATCCCTAGATTTAACAAACCTCATGGGGCTACTGATCATCTGATGCATAAACTGGAGTTAGGATGGAGGATGTAAATGAGGCATTTTAGATGGTTGTACAGGAATAAATTGAGCCCTTGCAGTTTGTCTGGTCCTTATCTCCACAGTACAATAACACATCAGTCACTTGCAGAGCTCTCTTCACAGCATGCCTGTGTGAGAGGGAAACTGCACATCCCATCTTCCAAAATAGGGAGGTGAAACAAAAGGAGCAGTGTATTGTTTTCCTCTTTCTCCCCAAAGTCAAACAGGAGGTCTGCAGGGGAGTTGAACTGAAACTCTTATCTCCCAAGCTCTGAGTCCCTCAGCTATCTGTCCTTTACTAGGAGAAACTCCTGCAATCGGCCAGGCTGATGGCATCTCAACACATCTCTTAATCAAAGACTTCTCTTTGGTTTAGGGGGTTTCTGCTTCTAGTTTCAGTTTGAGGCCTGATCCTTGCTCACTTTATTACTGTGGTGTTCATTGCAAGGCACCAAAATACACTAAGAGGTGTGACTACGGTTCACACACCACTGAATTCAAATGGTGGTGTAGCTGAAAATTAAACTCTGAGGTCTCCATGGAGTACTCTCTCTTCCTGTCACTCCTCACTACTGGCTAGCCTACATTTGGAGGCCAAATACCGCCAGCTGTATTTCAAATACAAAAGTTCTAGAACCTTCCCGTCCTTCCCCCTAAACTGATGAAGAATCAGTCTCTTTTCTAGAACTAAAACTGAACTGCAAGAAGCTGGATGTAGGTTAGTCAACCTAAAGCACATTAGACAAAGATTAACATGCCTAAATGATACATGTGTTCTAATTAGAGAACGTAATCACCTCCGGCTTGATCATTATTGCTCCCTTTCTGTTTATCATTTCAGCTGCATTAAGGACCCTGGCAGTCCTTTCATCTAACTTTCAGATTCAAGGACACCAGGTTTTTAATCATTAAACACCTTAAACACTATTTTCTCAGGAATCTTTGAAGAATAATTATTACACCACTATAAACTGTATACCTCTGAAGGTTGTTTTCAAATCCTCTCATCTCCACCTGCTGCACTTATGTCAACAGATCCCTTTGGAAACCACACTGGGAAAATAGCTCAGAAAAAGAAAAAGTGGTTTGTCATTCTCCCTCTATTTTTTCATCCATTTTGTTCTGGGGGTGGATTTTCAACTCGAATCCAGGCACTGTCAAAGCTCCAGCACTGTCAGAGCAAGGGGGATTTTCAGTTGAGACAGCCCCCAAGGGCAGCATTGCCCCTGACAGCTGCAACTATTTCCTCTGATGTAGCTTCAGGTGTCTTCTCACCCCTCTCTGCATACATCCACATTTACCCTCCACGAAGACAACCACCTATAAGAAAAAAAGAATTAAAATTGCCACATCATTTGCCTTCCAAAGTCCTTTTCTCCAGTATTAGTGATATGCAGGGAGACATTCAGGAAGAGTTGGCATAACTTCTTGCACATTCACCAATGCTTGCATTTATTATGTGGTTGGCTTCATGTGATTCTGCAGAATGCATAAATCTGGCTCAGAATATAAAAATAGCCCACTATCAATCTTCCTGTAGCGGGAAATGTAGATTCATTGGTACAAGCAGAGGGAGCACGGGCAAAACTTTACAGCTGCTTCCATAAAGCTGTCAGCAGTGAGGAAAAAAACAGGCTAGGTTTCAAGCTCAGGGAACAAAGACCACATCGGCAGCAAGTCTTCCTGCAGGAATACTGATGAGATCCCACAGCCAGAGGTTTTTGGCTAAGATAAGGAAACATGGATGTAGACCTCTGAGCTCTGTACCAATGCAATTCCATCAAGATGTTAAAAGTAACTGCAACTCTTCTGAATGTGTCTATATTGTATTTGCTCTGCAATTCTTTCAAAGAGTCCTTAGTATGGCTGCCTACCAGATAGATATTCTGGACATAATTATTCAGAGCTGTATAAAAGAATGGGCTGATGTTGCACCTCTTGCTTCCCTCCATGAGTATCTTGCTGGCTATATTCAGTAAAAGACTACAAGCAATTGTATCTATTTTTCTGAACTGAAAGCCAGAACTCCAAATGGGGGTCTATGTGCCAGCTGCTTTCATGATTCACTCCCTCTCTCACCACTTGAATAAGCCACAGGTAGGGGCTGAAGACCTGTATGTATCTTAACACTGAACTTTGCTTTCAGACCTCTTGTCATACAGATTGCTAAGCACAGTTACAGCCCACAAAGCTGGCTAGTTTTAAGAATAGAAACTAGAAATTAAGCTCCCATTTTGCGCCAAATGATCTTCTCGTGAGCAAAAACTGATTCAAATTGTTCATGCTGTATTTTGTAGTGAGAGGCTCAAATTAACTTCAGGACACTATTACCATAAGCACTTTTTCTTTGCCTTCTGATCACTGAGAATTGGTACCTCCGCAGAGCAGAATAAAGAGTACATAGGCATTCCCAGACTCCAACTCCCATCTCTTAACTGACAGCAAAGTGACAGAGAATGTGCAATAACTTAATACAAATATTATGAAAAACCACAAACATTACTGACCCAAGCTGCATTTTTGATGCAGTTCACAGAAAACTGGATCCAAAGCCCTTTGCAATTCCTCTGAAAGCCTTTCAGAATCTGTTTGAACACTGCTGGGTTGACCTGCTGTGGTTTCTCTGCAATGTGGCATGTATATTTTTGGTGCATGAATACCAATAATTCAGAATAAAAGCAGCAACATATCTTTTGAGACTGTGCTACAGACACAGAAATCAGTCAGTAAAAGACAGAAGACTCTCTCCCCCAACTGGCAGCTTTTACCAAGACAAGTAACCAGCCTGAAGGACATTAGTTGTTTGCATCTATAAAGTCAAGAGCCCCACAGTGCACTGCATACCATTCTTGGCTCCCCATCGCATTTCTGGTCCTCTCCCAGTGTGGACAGGCAGCTACCCCATGTGAAGAGGTTACTGTATCTGCCATTCCAGCCTCTTCTCTCTTGCTAGAGGTAACCATCTCTTCAAATGTATTGTCAGAGCATTTGTTTTACCGATCTGTTTCTGTTACGATGCAGACAGGTCAGACAGAGCTATTGTTTAAACAAACCAGCTCTTTTGTCCAAGAAGAGCTAAAGAACATTGCTGGAAAAGGCAGTCTTCCACAGAAGGCAGTGGTATCCTTTACAGGTACAGTGCACCGCAGCCTTAGGCAACCTCTGCATTAAATGAGAGCAGAAGGGCCTGTCCCACCCTGCCTCCAGGAAGGCAGTGCCTGTCTTATCAGTACCAGGTCTCAGTGATACTCAGTGGGATTTGCCCTACACAAAGTTGGCACTTCATGCTTCCAGGTCTGTAGCACCTTTCAAAAGGGGCCAACAACTCTGTAGCTGTGAGAAAGGGGAATGCATTTTTGAAGGACTCTAATGGTTGGAAAGCCACTGACTTCTTCCAGTCTGGACTGCAGGTGATCTTTTGCACTCCAACTTCTCTCCATATAGTAGGTGTACCACAGAGGTGGTAATAAAATCTGTAGCCAGTGGTTCATGCACATTTCAATATTCCTTTTCCACAGCTGAGCCTGGTAAATGGAAAAACAAATTTAAATCAAGACATAAGCCCAGGCAGATGCTATCCATATTGTTAACTGTTTGTCACAGGTAGAGATGTATTCTGTATCCTTTGGGAATGGCACTTGCTGTTTTTTCCTCACTGTAAAGATGTAACTTCTATTGTCCCTGAGCAGGAGCTGCAAGTTATTCCACTTGGATGATACACATGCAAGAATGGAGTCTGGTGGTTTCAGTTTACTTCCTTGTACTCCTCCCTCCATTTCTCCCCAGCAACACACAAATTCTCTGCCCTTATTTTTTTCCTGTCTTCATTGTTGTAATTAAGGGGTTTGACTCAAAACCCCACTGGCTTCAGAAAGATTTGGACCAAGTGCTAATAACAGCGTTGGATCTCTTGCGAAACCTGTGATGACACCCAAAAGACACCTTTTGGAGACAAAGGTACAAATATTCATTTCCTGCTGAAGCAGGTTGGAGGTGGGTTCTGCAGGAATCAGAGGTACAAATATGTATTTTTAGGTTTCTGTGGGGTTTTCTATATTTTCCAGCAACAATTTCGGACAGGAAGGAACCTACGTCCTGTTGAAGCCTGTTTCTGGTCCTCACTAAAGATACAATTTAGCGGCTCAACTGCAAAATAACCAATAGCTGAGAACAAGGCAACACCAGCCGTAATCCTCAGTTACTTTCCTGTCAACCATACAAAGAGAACTCACATTTTATCACATCTTATTACATCACATGCAGGTGAGCCCTCATGGCTTTCCTTCATCACTTTATGCACATTGGACTCCGCCTTATGTAGCCAGCCCAGCCTGTGACAGACAAATAGCTTGCTTTAAGCTTTGTCATGTGTCAGGGATGCAACTGAATTCCACCTGAAACTCATATGGCCAAACAGCCCCATGAGATGCTCTGCTGAGCTTTAACATCTTCTCACAATCAGTAGGGTGATTAGAATTGACAACTATTAAAAACCAAGAAGCATGAGAGAGACAAGACCAAAAAACCACCTTAAACAAACTGTGAAACACTCAAGTGTGTCCCACAGAAATTCAGCTTCTACGTTAGCACTACAGAGGACTTCAGAGACGCAGGAACTAAAGTTGCAGTGCTGTTGGTGCAAGTAGAAAGATACTCACAGCAGTCCCAGTACCAGGATATGGAGGGGTATAGCTGCATGGATTAGTCCAGCTAGGTATTTGTGCTACTATTATGTTCCTCATTTTCTCTCCCCTCTAGTGCAGTTGTCAGAGCACAGTTTAGTACAAGCCCCTGCAGAAGCAGTCAGGATAAAGGCATGCTGTCCACTGCGTTTTTGTGACTGGATAAATCAGTACCTTCAGGGCAGGAGAAAAAAGAAATATTTCATGTCAAAATGGCTGACCCAAGATAGCTGCTTTAAGGCAAAATCCCAGTAAAAAGCATGCTTTTACCCAGGTTTAAACAGTCAAGATAAACTGCAGAGTGAGTGGTACATAGCAAACTAGTGTTTTGACTGTGCTTCATTTGTACTGTTATTTATTTGAACCTGATCAAAGACAGCTTTACTTTCCCTTCACAGGAAATACACAGTCTGCCAAAGCAGCAACAGCTTGAATTGCCTTTAGTGGGCTTGGGGTTCTATTAAAGAGACACAAACATGCCTGAGATGACTGTTGTAGTCTCAGCCCAGTTTCTCTCATCCCTACTTCTCTTACATACACCATCATCACAACAGTTAACTATCCCATTTCTGATCAACAGAATCCTTTATTCAAAGTAAAACTGGTGAGCTGAAGCTACTGCAAGAAGTCACCAGTCACCACATCTCAGAGTGTTAACATCCTCTAATCACCAAACCATACCCAATGGTTCCAAATCCACATCCCTAACCCACATCTCTAAAGGAGTTCCAAGTTCTCCGGCAAGCTCTTCTTCTTGGTTGGCACCTCCTTTTCTGTTGATCATTTCTGGTTTTAGAGCTTAAGGAATTAGAACTATTATGCACAAAAGGCCCCATTAAGATTATGCCATTTTCACTAACAAAAGAACTTCAAAATGTGTTTTTAAATATAGCTATTTGAATTCTGAACTTCGAAGCCCCCATTATCCAGAGGGAATGGCCTCTTGGAGTCACTTTCCAGGGTTTATCAGCAATCCTGGTTCCCTGGGGAGGTCCCAGCTAACTGGTGAAGGGTCTGGAGCACACGTTCTATGAGCTGAGGGAACTGGGGTTGTTTAGCTGGAGGAAAGGAAGCTGAGGGGATCTTAAAAGGTCTTTTCCAACCTAAATGATTCTATGATTCTCCATGTAGTTGCCTAATTTGCTAGGTAAATACCAGGCTATCGACATTTTCCAAGGCACACATTTATAAATAGCATATTTAAAATGCGCTAAACTTAATAGAATCCTCTTAGAAAACCTATTATACACTTTATGGTAATGTAAAGTTTTATTACTTTTTAGCAATGGCAGTGTTTGCTCTGCAGAATTAATTACCAGCTTCAACCTGAACCCAGCATTCCACAGTTCTCCTCCAACTTTGGGTCTGGGTCATTGGCATAATAACCAGAGATGAAGAGGGAGATTTGTTTGTGTTCTCTTGTATATTTGACAAAAACCATATTTCCTCATCAAATATTCTACTTTGAATCAGACTTTGAACAAGAAAGGTAATAGAACATGACAGCTAAAATACTGGGGTCTCTTTTTTGCACAGGCTTAAGCATCTGAAGCTTATACAGGAATTCTGTCTGTATTTTGTATTAGGAAGAATGAAAGCCTTTGAAAGATGACTGTGAGGATTTTTAATGCTATTACTACTATTACTATAATGCCTCAGTGAGGCTTCCATTGTAGTAGGCCTTACATGAACACTGGTCAAAGAGCCTCTCTGCGCTCTGTCTCGTAGTAAGACATCAGCAAGTAAGATTACTCTGTTTTTTATGAGTTCTACAATTGTCCAACAGGAATGCTCCCTGAATGGGAAATGCATCCCAACAGAGTTCTGGGAGCATGTATCTCAGAGCCTTTCAGTTGCATTACTCCATTTAGGAGAAAGCTCTGTTCTATTAATACTCTTCAACAGCCAGGGAAATTGAGGAACCAATCATAGAATGATTTGGGTTGGAAAGGACCTTAAACCATCAAAACCATCATAGAACGGTTTGGATTGGAAAGGACCTTAAGGTCATTCAGTTCCAACCCCCTGCCATGGGCAGGGACATCTCACACTAGACCATACTGCCCAAGGCTTTGAATTCTGCCAGGGATGGAGCATTTACCACTTCTTTGGGCAATGTGTGCCAGCACCTCAGCACCCTCACAGTAAAGAACTTCTTTATATCTAACCTGAACTTCCCCTGTTTACATGTGTCATGAAAGCTCAAAACAAAAACCATTTCATTTCACTCCTTCACACTGTCAACATGACTACTCACAGAATGTCAGTAATCCATTGTAACAGTATCTCTTCTTGATAAATATTTGGATATGAAAAAACCACAATGTATCTCCTCAAACAGAACTTGGCAGAAACCTGCATCAAGACGGACTAAACACTAATTCCAGAGAAGTTTGCTTTCTCCCTTGTTTTCATATGCACGCACACACTGCCTCAGTTCTGTAAATTAAATCCACACATGGACATATGCAAAGCCCCACATTTTCACAGCAGCTCTGAATGCAGAACTGGTTGCCGAAGCTTTCCAGCCCTTCTGTGACTGCTCAGAAAGGAACTGGTGTATGTTTGAGATCTGGCTGCAAGTGAGTCAAGTTATACATACGCTGCCATAATGACATGATCGAGGACATAACTACTACCAATTATTTGACATCTCCAAACCGAGCAATTGTTGCATTCTGTATTTTTTTGAAAGCCTGCAGTCTTAAGAACAAAACCACTGCAAACCATTCTGCGCCTTCCTGGAACTAGATTCTAACTTCTGCCTGCTGAGCCCATAGATCATTAACATTGTTAATGTTCTCACTAAAACTGTTTGGAGAATGTGACACGTCTAATTTGTTACTGACAAACCAGCTGGGAGTATGTTTAAAATGCATCAGTCTTGCTGTTGTACGCTTTGAATGGATGTGCAGTTCCTGTCAGGTAGACTTGCTATTTTGTTAAAGACTATCTGTTATTTCATCAATCTTTTTAGCTGGTTCCAGAAGGGAAAACCCTCCATTTCACTTACTTTCATTTCTGCTTTTAGATTAAGAAAAACTGTCTTTAAAACACGATGATCACAGCCCAGGGAGGGAAAGACCCAGCTTTCCAAGACAAAGCCTGGGAGCCCAGAGGTGCTCAATTCCTCAACTAGAGCTATTTTTAATTAAGTTTCATAGCTAGTTACCACCAAGTTAGATACTTACATCTACATTTCCACCTTCAGTTTATAAATATATCTCAAAGTACTGAACTTCAGCAGTTACTCAGCAGGGAAGGAGTATTTTAACAGCCTAAATATCAAATTTGGCACCAGCCCCTCTTCACCCAGGAAGTACTTTACAGAAGGAAACAGCCCAGGTGACCATTCTGTCAAGTCACCCATCTCTGTGGCTTTCAGAAGTGTATTTGACTACTTTACTTTATTCAGCTTCCCAGGTCAGGCCAGGGCAGATTTATCAGTCTTGAAAATGCAAGAGATTTTCAATACTGCTGTCTACTTCTGATAATGAAAATGTCCTAAATCTTTCCAGCTTCTTAGGACTTCAGCCCCATGTGGGATCAGTTCCAGAGGAACTGGGAATTCCCTTTTCCTGTATCTTTAAAGCACTGGAAAATAAGTAGCCTTCATGTTCATAATTTCCAGCAAAGAATGTCAGTTCTGGGCTGGTGCATTTGCCTGAACCAACACTGGGGCACATTAAGGTTCCCTCTTCCCCTCCACCACTTTTTCCCTTGCTTCTTCTGCAGAATGGCAATGGATCTGCTCCACACAAATGCAGAACCAGCTTTTGTTTTAAGCAATAAAGCTAATATAGAAAGTAGATCCTAAATTAATCTCCATGGTTAATTTGGGACTTACCTTTTAAATATTTCTAGATCATAAGGGTACCAAGAGCCGCGCAGAGAAGATTCTTGTCTCCTTTGGTGTAGTGGTATTTATGTTAGTGCACATCCTGATAATGACTCAGAGAGAGTTCCAGACTGCCAGAAATACCTTGAGAACTCCCCTCTGTGTGATTCTGTGAAGGAAAAGGAGAAAGTGAATATTAAACATACTGTAGTCAATATTTTTTTATCATAGCAGCACTGCTCCAGAGCCTGAGCCAATTTGTGATTTAGCAATGCTGAGTCTTTCCATCTCAGCTGTAACAATCTGTGCCTATCGCTGCCCAACTCAAAAAAATCAAACCTGATCTCACATTACAGCATAGAAGATGTGTTTTTCATTTCATGCAGTGAAGGAGACCACAGCTCCAGAGATTTAGCTGGCCCCAAAGCTCATTTGGAGCTAAAAGCCCTATGAGAAACCCATAATGAGAAAGATCTGATAGTTTAATGCATTTCTGCAAAGAAGGGTAATTTGCTAGGAAACGGATAGGATAATACCATTCCTGAGATCAACTGGAGGTTGGTGTGTTAGATTTCAGCTCTGTTGGTACAGAGGGATTCAATTAGGAATGGGTGATGCAGTTCAGAGACATTCACAGACTCTGTGACACCTCTAGGGAGATTCAGGTGATTTCTTAATCAAAACCTTACCATTCAGTTATTTTTCAGTCTTGATTCCTGCTTCTAGTCAGGATGACTCAGTTCAGTGTTGCATCTCAGTAATATGTGGATAAGTACTCAAAGCAAACCTCCAAATGTATTTATTACTGCAAGATTCAAAGGCCTTGAATAATATCCTATAGTACTGTACATGGTACAAAACACAGTACTTGAACCATAAAACATAGAGTCTAAATAGACAAGACAGGAAACCAATGCCGTTAGGTGGAGAATGAAGTGAGCAGCCACCAACTTCTCATTAATTTAGAAAATTGAGCATCCCCTAAAGTAAGCAAATAACCAGGGTTGGAGAACCAGGAGGAGACAACTCCTGGGTGCACATTCACCCCAGCAAGCATCAGTAATCCCAGAGATTTGGAATAAGGACCTCAGCTGCTACCTCATATTTCATATATGGAGAAGCGCCAAACAATTTTAAGGCGAGACTGACTAGGAAATGAGATACAATAGGAAGGAGAGAACTGTCATTTCCTTCTAAGGATGCTACTGCAGATTTATAGGAAAATAAATCTGGAAAGACGAGAACTAGTGAATTAAAGGGAAAATGCTAAAATACATCATGCTGATCACCTTGGATCATATAAGAAAACAGCGCAGAACAAATCCACTACATGAAGTTGGTGAGATGGGCAGAGTGAACTTCAGAAACACTTGTAAAGCCAGAGGTGGGGCTAATGCATCTTTAGGATTAATGTAGTCATTATGTAACACTGCAAAGAGAGCTGGTCATAAATTGCTGCAAGGGAAGGAGATGACAATGGGGAGTTTGTGTGGACTTACTGAATAACAGTATCATAGCATCTGCTACACAATACAGTTTGAACTTTGCAAAGCCCCACTGTAGTGACAGCCTCACTTGTCACTTGGGCTGAGGCATAGGTGACAGATCTGCAGCAGAGCTCAAAACCAGGCCTATTTATTACCATTCTTTGTCCAAGGAGAAGTCTCTAAGCCAGCTGCTCTCACTGAGACAGTGTTTCAGCAAATGGATCAGCTTCCACTTAAAAAAATAATAGCAGAACCTAGTAAAGTTCCTGTAAAAGCAAGAAAATGTTCAAAATGAACTGTGGCAGCTCCAGATAGCTTCCAGCATGAAGTGATTTACAAAGCAATGGAGAAACACTACACTGGAAGGGACCAACTGGGCCATCAAGCCTAAACATTCATGATGTGACAGTAACAGCAGTGATACCACCTATTAACCAGCACACCTGAAGATGCTTTTTCCCCTCTCCAATAATATCCGAGACTATTCTGAGAAAACAGAATAAGACAGAGGCTGCTGCTTGTTTTTTCGTTGAAGTGGGCAAGTGAATTCAGCATCTATTTATTTAAACTCTGACCAGGGTACCAGGGCAGTGCCTAAGCTCATCTGTATGCTTGGCAGAGGGGGGTCTGGGTGCTGATCAGCTGGGAGTCTCTCAGAAGTCTTTTGATAAAGGAAAGTTCTCCCAGATCTCTTGGGCAATGCAAGATCAATCCAGTGCTGTCATCAGCATTATTACTGAAAGGTAGAATGATGTTGCCTTTGCAAACTGGAAATGCAGCAGTTATGCTGATAGTCTGATTTGGACCAGGATATTATTGTACTTTGATTGTAAAAGAGAAAAACAAGTCTTGTTTTCCTTCCCTAATCATTCTTTTGCCTTAGCTTCTATTGAGTACATGTAAGAAATGGCAGCTTTAGGAGGATGGCAGAAACAGATACAAATTCACAACAGCAGTGCTTGTTTCCTCCTTTCACAAGACATGTAAGCACCTGGCCACTCAGCTCACTGGGCACTTGGCTGGTCATTCAGGCCATTTATCACAGGTATTTAGGCACTCCAACTGCCCCGGGTATGGGATTTAGGCATGTGAATAAATTTCAAGATCAAGACTTGTTCTCACTTCAAATGAGTTGTTTTTCCTGACAGATGTATTGCACAGATACACATTACAAAGCATCATATAATTACCCAGACACCAGGGCTTATGTAGGGCTTGCACTCAAGTCATTGCGCTTCAGTTCTTTAGGAAAAGTGATCACCTATTTAGTTCTTTCCTGAACTGTCACACACAGATTCATCAAGAACTTGAGAACAAAGTGTTCTGATCATCGAAAAAAAAGAAAATACAAGCAAAGCAAAGACAGTTGCAATGACATCTTTGATGTTTTATAGATAAGAGTCTCCCAGGAATAACAGCCATTTCTTGTGTCATCTGTTCTCCAGCTTTGGGAGTTTTCATTAACTGAGATTAACACTAACTGGAAAATAATTAAACTGGCTTAGTGAGCACAGCCTTTCCATCATCACTAACAGTAATTACTCAGCATCAGCAACAGGTTTTAATAGCATTAAAATTCTGATTCACTGTATTCCTCAGCCACACACCATCCACTTCTATTCTTAGCTTCACAGAGTACAAGACACAGTATTCCTTCAGACAATACCAGGAGGACAAATAGAGGAACAAAAGTTAACCCTCATTTTCACCAGGTGTGTACAGAAATGCCATTTTTCCTATGTAATTACCCCCCATCATTCACCACTGATGTGTGAATCTAAACTCCTCATTCAGGTTCCCTGTTCAGCTCCAGAAAAAGAAGCTTCTATGAAGAAACCACAATAAGGAGAGAAAGAAATAAAAAAGTAAAGCTGGCACAACCCCATCTCTCCTGTTGGTTACTGCTGTTTACTCACTGGCAACAAGCTCAGCCTAAACTTGGTTAAATCACATCAGAAATGGAGCAGGGCTTTTCTAACGTTATATTCATTTAACTTCAATGAAACTGAGTCTTACGTCCTGAAAAGAAAAAGGAAGAAAAATCAATAGTCCTGCTGGCACTAATACATACATGACTTGCAGAGATGGAACAAGCATCTGCTCAATTTTTCTTCATTCTTTCTGATCACAGAAGATAAGTGATGCAACACCTGCTTCTGTTCTGGCTAAATGAAGCATCATTCTCTTCTACACCACTCCATTCCTACTTAGGAGAACGGGCAATTTCTTGTCAGCAGCCAGGAAAACGTTACAGCCCTTGGGTTACTGAAAAATGAGTGGAAGGTGGAAGTAATCCTAAAGAACTTCTGCTTTGAAGCCTTATGTTGAAATACAGGCATATTTTACAGATAGAGCAGTGAAAATACATCATATTTGGAAACAGAGTAAGACAGAAGCTTAGAAGCAAGCACTGGTCAAGCTTCTGGGATAGCTGAAGTGGATATTGCATTGTTTACATCTGTCAGGAGCTCTTGCTTCCATTTATAAGATCTAAAGGCCTGATTATCACCATAACTGCACCATTAGTGATCACTGGTGTTCAAGTAGGAATAATTTCACAGCTGCCCAAAACATCTGGACCCATACAGGATCAAAAAGCCCTACAATGCTGACAACCATGGTTATTAAGGATTCTATGTGTTTTCTTCAGCCACATTAGGCATTTTAGACAAGTTCCCTGCTTTTTGCCTTTTCTTGAAGAGACTCTCAATGCACTAAGTTACAATTCAGCCCTTCGGATGACAGCTCCCAGCAGAGCTACCAGCCATTTAAAAAACCCCAAAGCCAATATGGTTATTCTGACCATACCTTCATCAGATTTACTACTTCAAGACTTCTGATGCAATGCAGAGACAAAAGCAACCACCATTTCTGTCAGTGATGCTTGCAGGAGAGATTTGTATTCAGATCTGGCACAAATCCATCAGTGAGACAGAAGCAGTTCAGGAATTGACCCCATCCCTTGCAACTGAAGCAAATAGGCGTCCCACAGGTTTCAGTTTCCAAACCACTGTAACTGTAGCAAATCTAAGCTAACCAAAGTTGTCTATGGGGAAAAGATGAGTATATCTACATTCCCCCTCAAGGAGACTGCCACAATTTTGTTCTCTTGAACATTTTACTAGTAAATACTGAAGGAGAGAGGAAGACTCCAGCTTAATCACTTACTCTGGGATCTCTCTGTGTCTAGGTACTCTACATGCAAAGAAAGAAGACATGTCTCCCCCTCTTGCAGTCAGTGATTTTAGAATTTTATCAGAATGGGACAGGTTTAATTCTGTATTTCTTTATGTCTACGGGGTTCTTTCAATTAACTTCTAGGTTGCTCAGTAAACTCAGTATTACACAGTCTGTTAAAGTTGAACTAACCATTTCCTTATCACCAGGAACCACATTTTACCAGTGCAACATCTGTTCCAAAGAATACACGCACTTGAGACCATGCAAAAGTATCCTGGCACATGATGGAAGCCTGCAAGCCCTGTATGACTGAGTTCTACAACTTGAAGATGCAGGGAAAAAAATTCCAGCTACTTCCTAAGCCTCTGAATGCAATGCCTAATCCAAGTAATCCAAAAGCAATCTTGCTGGCAATCTAATTGTGTTTTCTAAGCAGAAGACTGCAGTAACAGCTTGTTTACATATAACTGGATCCCTTCATATGTTTGTATTGTGCTTATTTCTGAAGCCTTGCAAAATTAAAGGGTCTCCGGTAATATTTGACTTGGCTTTTCACTCTAACCTAAGGGATTACACATTAGTTTACACATAATAGCCCAGACAAATATGAATTCTTTATTAGTACTGATGAGAAAGTGCAGTTGTCCCTTGAGAACCAGCAAGCAGAACAGGCAGGAGAAACTGAGAAAACTGCACTGATTTTTAAATTGCTTTTTATATGGATTTGTTTTTCTTCTGAAGCTCTTACTGCCTCCATCAGCTTCTCCCTTGTAAATGCAATTCAGTGGGGAAAACAAGGGAAGAGACTTTACATTTGAGACAATTTTGGAAGTTACTACAAGTTTTTTCACGGAGTATTGTGTATTTGCATGTGTACACTGAAGTGTTTAACAGACAGATTTCAGTGTGCATCCCGCACCGATATCATTTATAGCTCTCATTGGAAACACTCCATTTGCCTCTTCCATTCAAAAAGGGTTTCCACAGGACTACACTGAAATGGAAGACCAGAAGCTTCTTGTGGCTGAAGAACAGACCTTTACCTCTGCAAATGAACAGAATTCTTGTGCAGAAAACAGCTAATGTCACATTCATTCCAAAAAGCCAGGGTTGACCGATTTTTCCTCCCTAGTCTTGTGACAGATGCCCAACTCCAACTTCCCACACTTTGCTCTTGTCGAAGTTCTTTACTTGGAAGCATTATTGCCTAGGGGTGAATTGAACTAAGAATTTAACACAGGATTTTGACAAGCTACATCAACTCAGTAGCCCACCAAGACATTACACTGACTCCATCCATGGCTACTACCTGATGCTTGAGGAGAAGCTAAGCCTTCATCAAGCTAAAGCCACTGTGCAGTAATCTGCAGCAGAGGAATTCCTTCTTGACACCATCTCCCCTCCACAAGTGCTCAATTTGCAGAAGCGTAGGAACTAGAACCAGAAGAAACTCCTAAACCCCATCACTCAGAGCTCTCTACCAGGATCTGGTTCTTGCCTATTTATTTCTTCTGTACCTGGAGAACACTATTCCATATTCCTGGAACACAAACGTGACTGCAATAGAGCAGTCAACATTTTTCTCCTGTCAAGTCCCCTTTTAAGTAAGCATATCTGCTTGCCCATTCAGACAGACAGGAAGTCAAAGAAAAGCATTATCAAGTGAGATGCATTTGACAAAGGAAGAACACTATTTGCTTAAAAGCTTACTGACAGTTGAATCCCAGAGTTCTGGATTGCAGTAAAATAGTCTTCCCTAGACTTTACTTTGGAGGAATGCTGAGGTACAGGAACAACCTGAGATTTGCAGTACCAGTTCAATCCAGTCATTCTACACAGAAATCTTTCATGCTTGCTCTCAGAGGAAACAAAAGATGCAGTCTTCATCACTATTTGACAACTCCAGGCTGACACTTGTAAAGCTATTCAAACCAAGCACACTAGATTTGTCAGAACAAAGCTGACATTTTAAATGAAGAATAATGGTAAAATCTCTAAAAATGTGCTGCAGAAACACTCTCACAGATAGTACTGGCAATTTGAATACAACAGCAATGTATTATCATCTAAAAATCAAACCACAAGTTCTTTCATGTAGCTCAACATGGAATTACATTATGTAAAAAGCTGCAGGTACTCTGATGCACAAGAGGAATTCACAAGTCCTTGTTTTGTGGCTTAATGTATACGATATGGACATTCTGCATTAAGAATTACACTTGTTTCACTTCCACTCTTGACGTAAGTACAGCTGTTTCACAAACAAACAGTAGATGGTACGTAAGGATTCCTTACAGGCAAAGGAAAAGAAATCTCTTCCATTCTGCGGAGTTAAATTACTCTGAATTCTTAAGCATTTTAGATATGTACACTGCTATAATAGCACTAATAATGGTAATCTATTTTATAAAGCTGAAGATCATGAAAGAGCTATAATGTGTGGACAAGTCAGTTGAGCATGTAACACTGAGTTTTGTTATCCTCTGCATCTGGTAGGGCATTATAGTGGAATCTGTTGTCTTTTTTACAATGAAGCCCAGCTCTTTAACATTCACATTTAATTAATTTCAGTGAGAATTTAAGAGATTTATTCTGCTTCCCCTCATCCTCCTTCCCAGTGCAAGGTAAGCATTCCTAATCCCACAGCACAGTTATGTTCCAAAGTTATAATACAGTTTTCAACCATCCTGGATGCAAACAAAATTTGTGAGCATACCTAGAGTAACTAATGTCCAAGTTGAAGACAGACTAAACCATTTCAGAAGTAAAAATCTACTGGAAAGCTCCAAAGACAGAACCACTTCTCAGGACAAGTAAAGGGGAATGGGAAAATCTAAGTCTGCACACATGCTTTATACACTGCTGAATTCTCACAGAATATAGACCCCTTTTAGGACTCCAACTGAGCACTCTACCCCTCATTTGTTTTATCATCTCACTAAACCATAATTAAAAATTAAATAATTAAAGAAATCCATTAAGTTCCTTAAAAATTACAGTAAAGAGTCAGTTAAACATGATGGGCCATTAAGTTATTGAATGAGGTTGCTGTGTTTGCATAGTACCAACTTGCTTTCTCAAAAGCACGTAATGCCTGGTAACTTGCACCCATCTAAGGTCTGTTAAATAGAATTCTATCCAACAGTCCAGTAAAAGCAATGTGTCAAAATGCATCTTTTTCCATAGCTACAGAGCTTGCTCTCTCCTGTGGTTTGAAGGTAATTTAGCATGGAACATTTCCCTACTAATATCAAGCAAGATGAAGCATCAGAGCAGAGGTGGTGTCAGCCAGCAGATGGTACTGTAGGCTGCCATCCTGCGGAGGACAAGCAAGGCTGCTGTCAGCTTGCTGCATCTCAAGCTGCCAGAAGCGAGCCCTGGCAGAGGTTGTGCCCTCAGACTCCTTGTTTCCCAGGATTCTGATGTCAGGAGGCAGGCAGCTCATTACAGCATTAGCCAGCTGCAGGACAGTCAACTTTTCACATGGCCAAAGCATCTTTGGGAATAGTTTAGACAGGCAATGTATACTAGAAAGCATCACCTGTACCTCACAGTACCACTTCCCAGAGCTGGGCAGGGGGAGGGCAATCACTACTTCTCATGGCTGGGAGCTCATTTGCCCTCCCTCATTAGCTCTATTCCGCTCAAGGACACACAGCTTTTCTCAGGCAGTATGAAACAAAGCCCTGTGTACTGGTATCACAACTCTCTCCACTCCATTTTAGTAATTGCAAGTGCTACCTTTCCCAGTTGCCTTCCCACCAGAGAAGCCACACCACGTCTGTAGAGCAAGCTTCAGCAGCTCTCCCAGTCACCTTTGGTTAGCTGGGATGCAGTTATTACCTGTATTCTTTTTAACACCACACAACAAGACACCTAAAGTAGTAAGTTCTTACTAGAGTTGCATTTCCTTCCTTTTCCTAGGGGCCAGAGGCAGGTAATGAATCAAGCTCAGGGAAGCAGTATAACTTGCAAAAAAGCTTAACTTCATGGTACGTATGATTTGTACCAGGAGACTGGGTCTTTGTTGAGGGGATGCAGAGGTCTCTGGAGGTCCACTAAGCTAAGGCAGGCACTTTTTTAGCACCTCAGTCTATTCCTGGCTTCTGATTTCCTACATGTGCCCTCCCCTCCTTCCCCCAAGATGAACTGCATTGCTTATAGAACAGGGAGATTTGTTTAGCAAGATAGGTGATGACCCACTTTAGAATTGCATGATTGGCAAGTGAAGGGGAAAAATGTGCTTTAATTACTAGTCTCTCTGGGGAAGATCTTAAATAGTTGAGTTAGTTCTAATATGACAGCACTTAGCACATTGTTTTCTTTCCTCATTTTGAAGCTCTAAGTTTACAGCTCCATGAGGCATCATTTGGAATAGCTACAGGAGTCTTTACTGAAGACCTGTCCCTCCTGGGGACCCATTCCCTACTCCTCTGAGAATGTACATACCACACCCTAGCTGAACAACAAGCCAGTCTAATTAGGGGAAGCTTTGTTAGTCATTAACTAAGCTAATTGAGACAGTCAGGATACCTTGGATTTAGACCTGTCTGCACCTCCAATTCTCTGACAAGTCAAGTCAGTCATTTCCACTAACGTTTTCAGAAGTGGCACTCAGAGGTGTGAACTTCGAGATTCTCAGGTGTCATAGCCCCTGTTGGGGTCAGAAGTGAAGGAGCTCCTTGGAAAACAGTGGAGCTGGGCTCATAGAACTTTATTTCCCTGTCCTCCAATTTCACTACCTGTAGATTGCAAATATCTTACTAACTCCTCAGACTTCCACAGACCAAAGAAAATTTCAGTGGATGACTAAGATGAAAAACAGCTCTTATTTTTTCCAATCATTTCTAACAAAACAATGCCACTTTCACCATACAGCAGTAACATCTCTTACCCTGCTACTACTTGGTCTGTCGTGACCCAAAAAAAGCTGAGATATTCAGTCCAAAATCCTCAAAAATCCATTAAAGATGACCACATGCTGGAGTTCCTCAGTGAAGCAGGATCCCTTCCCAAACTCAGCAAATATAAACATCACATACATACTACAGGCTAAGTAAATTACCATCTCATAATTTAGATGTAACAATTGAGTTGTAGCTACAGATACTCAAGGGGAAGCTAGGAATTGCAGGTAGGTCGGAAGCCCTGTTTTGTCACTTCAGCCGCTGCATCATCCTTCTGTCCTTCTATCTCGCTAAACTCTCAGCAAGTTATCAGCTGTCCTTTAGGCTGCTTTGATTAGGTGGCTCACAGGCACAGAACTATCCATACTAGCTCACTACCTGGTTTTTCTTTGTCTTTCCCTTGGGCATTGAAGTTCTAAAGACTGAAAAATGAGGACTGAAAAAGTTTCCTCAGTCAGCAACCTGCAATCTAATACAGCAATTAATCAAAGACATAATTCATCAACTTCTCCTTGTTCTCTTATGCTTTATGATCATGTTATTTCATCAATACAATAAAAAGGGATTAATCTTCATTGCTGGGAAAATTGTTTTCAGGACTAAGGGAAGCTGCCTTAGCTATGTTCCTGATCTTGTGGTCCAAATCAATACCTGAGAGCAGGATTCATTCTTTCTAACTGGGATGCATTCATTAAGCCTGTCATGTGCATTTTCAAGTTCTGCACATGATCATACTACAAATCTGCCATTCAAGGCAGCATAGTCACACAGTCACTGCAGGTTCAGCAAAAAACACACAAGGGCTGCATACAACCAAAAGACTTGTTGGGGTGACTACATATGCAGTGGTGTAATACACCTCCAGAAATACATCAGTATGTTATAGCATAAGTTTGTTATTGAAAAGAATAACTCTTATGATGAATATTCTACAAAGTAGTAACCATCACTTAAGCATATATAATGATAATTTAATCATATATATAATGTCTCTATAACATTAGAAATTGGTTGGGTTTTTTTCTAATCTGGACACTAATAAACCAGCAGATACTCCACAGTGCAGGCTGACACACCCTGACATTATGATAACAATTTATCAATAAAGTTCATAAAACTTTGTCTCGAAGCTTTCAGAATTTGGGAGAGCCCAGCTAGGAAAGGCCATGCAAGATGTCCTGCAGCCACAGAGCCCACTGCATCATCCTGGTCTCCCCATTCCCCTGCACCTTCCTTTAGAATAGCAGCTAATCTTCAATTTTTGTTATACTTAGAGGCCTGGTTGATGTTCCCAGCTTGGACTTACTGTAAAGTGACATCCCAAATCTTGCCTGAGTCACCTGGAGTATAAACTCCATAAACCGCCAGTACCCAGTAATTTACAGAACATCACTTTTCAATACTCAATAACATCTTCAGCATCCCCAAATACTTTAAGTTCCCTGATGCCACAATGTCTCACTTCAGTGGTGAAAGACTTTATTGTAGTCACTGGGTCTTTACCAATGCACTTCAGCAGGACTGCCCAGACATTAATGCTGTAAAGGCCTGAAATATTTGCACCCCAAGTCTTTACACTGACAGTGGAACTTCCAAGCATCAAGTTCATATGTTCTTTGCTTTTCCCATTGCTCAGTTTGGCTTTACCATTGGCTCACTGCCCACAAAACATTGATTAGCCACAGAATCTGTGTGTAAAACCAGCGCAGATTTGCATTCTGGAAAGAAATTCTGACAGGACCAATAACAACCTGAACCCCTTATAGGCTCTTTAACTACCAAGTGGATAGAAGGCTCATTTCACCAACTCAGTAAATAACTGGATTCAGTTTAATGTTCCTGTAGTTAAAAGGATTACTAACAAAACTCGCTCAAGAAAAAATACAGCAGTAGCCTCAGGTACATGTACTAATACACAGTGGTCTTAAGTATGTAATAATACTAGTAACACATTTAGCTCAAAGTTAGATGCATAACGTGAAACTCTTCCCTGTGGACACAGCCAGTACTCTCTTTAATGTCTTCAAATAAGGGCTGATGCAAGATAGTCCAGATAGATATGGCACTTAACTACTATTCAGCCATTTCACAGATCACACTGTTCTCTGGTGGTTATCTCAGAGGAACTTCACTAGCAGCACAAGCAATTGTACTCTGGTCTGAAGCAGGGGGTAATGTTCACCTGTCTAGAGCCTGTGGCCAGTGGATCAGACACTCATCTGCTCAAAAAGCCATCTAGACCACTGCCCCTCCCAAGCCCCAGCTCAATGCCCCCATATGTCTGGAAGTTTTCTGCAGGGAATGCAACAATGGGAAAACTCTTCCCTGGTTTCACTTTCTGGAAAATTGGTTTTTACTTCATAAGTGCAAATTTCAGAGACACAGTTTGTTCCTCACTACCCAAGGGAAAACCAGATAATTTTTCAGGTTTTTGTCAGCTGCACTCCATCCCATGCCACAACACACCAGCAGCCTGACAAAGGCACCCCTGTGCACGGGTCTCCGCAGCTCTGATTACAGCTCTTACAGAATATTCATCCATGATTTATCAGCGTAATACCTGCCCCAGCAGCACACAAGTGCTGCCTGCTACAGTCTGGAGTTCATGCACTGCTAGAGCTTTGGCTGCTACCATTTTTTTCCCCAATTAGACTCAGACAGATCAGATTTTTCCCACTCTTACTGAGTGGGGAGGGCGGATGCAGGGAAAGGAGTTTCTATCTAATGGCTCTGTTACTATAGAAATCTTAGAGCATTAGCAAAATGAACTGCTAATTTTCTGCATCTGCCAATATCCAAGCAGCACATAAGTTTAGAGGCATTTCCTTACAATTCCCAAGGGAGGTGAAGAAAAAGAAAATACCAATTTGAGAAGAACGGTCAGATTTACTATGGATATTTTGTATGAAACTGGTCTGTTTCACCCTTGGGAATTACTCTTACCTCCCTCAGGCAACCTTTCATCACCTTCCAAGCCATAAATTAATCTAGAAAGAAAAACACAGCAGAAAAGCATAGTTTACGCCACCAAATCTTCAGTATCCCAAAAACAGCCACAAGTGAGATGAGTTTTCATATGGGCAAATCAGTTAACGGCTGAACTAAGAAAAAGCCAAGAAAAGTTGGTGACATCAATCAGGAGAATCCCATGGAGGGGCTCATACATTTCTTTCGATTAGCCAAAGTGTAACATGATAGAGTGATTAAATGAATCCGAAAGCTTACATCCTCTGTAACAACAGTAACAGCTCAAGTGAAGATGCAGACACAAGTTAACTAACTTCAATGAGTAACTTCGGAAAGCCGCAAGGAAAATTCATGGGGAAAAAGCTTTGATCAGCCCCTCCCATCAAACTTCAGAGTGAGCAAGAACACTCTGCGCTATCTTGGTCTCTAAACACATTATACCCGCATTGAACAGCGCATGAGATGCTCCAAGAATATGAGCAGCAAGAGTGATTTCCTTTAATTTTCAGACTCATTCTACTCAAATGCTCATTAATTTGAGCTCCCCAAATAAGTTTAACTTCTGCAGCAGGAGTCCATTTCTAAAACTTCAGAAACCAGCACACAATAATTTCAACTATTTAACTTTCACTGTCTGAACAATAAAAGTCAGGTCTCTGAGCTTAAGGGCTTTCCAAAACTCACCCCTCCTCAGGAGGCCTAAAGCAAGTGCATGAACCAGCATTAAGAGTACAGTAACTGTTGAAGCTCAGTTTGGAACAAACAAGGAACTCAAACAACCAGGCTGCTGTCATCACCCTCATTCATGGCTGATTTAAGAACAGAGAGGCGTTAGAAATAAAAGCTCCCAACAGCTCAATAGCTGTAGTCATCTCTCCTGATCTCCAGTTGCTTCAGCATTAACACTCTCTGTAAGCTTTTCCAATAGCTCATGAGTCAGAAAAGCCATGCCTTGAGTCATAACTCCTCTGTATTAAAGTGATCATACCAGATTAGTGATAAATACAAATTAATTGATTTCTTTTCCATTTCCTTCCTCCTCCAACAAGCTTAAACTAATAGCAATAATTATGTGAAAGTATTTCTATTGAGAAGTTTGTACATTTCTGGCAGTGAAATCAATTGTGCCAAGGACAACTTTTATCACCAGAATTAATCACTGCTATCTTCAATTACTGTATCACACAATCATCAATGTTATTCATGAAGCAGGAGGGTATCTTAATTATAAAATAAGACTTGGTTGTTACTGTACAGTCTTCTGAAGGGAAGTGAATGGGAAAACATTCCTCAATGGTACAGCATAGCAGTTTGTATACTCTGTCATGTCAAGACTTCTGAGACCCACTTTCTTGACTCACCATGGAAACTGCATACTCTAAGTGCTGTCCTGCGCCGAGTTTGAAGTCAACCTCTACCAAAAAGTCAGATTTCAGCCTTAACTTCTGAGAAAGCACATTTTTAATTTGTCATTATGAATTATTTTTGCTGTATTAAAGGCTACCTTGATAATTCTGTTCAGAGTTGGACAGGAGCTCCACAGAATTCAGCTCAGGACACTGATTCACATACAGAAATAAATGGGAGAAGCCAAAGCCTCCTGCAGAAAAAACACCAGGCAAAAAAACACCTGGGAGTTTGGTTTCCAGCTCCACCTCAGACTTTTTGTATAACCTCAGGCAAGTCACTTGTGCTACACAAAAGCTGCTTTGATGGCACTACGGTAAGGACAACCACAACCTGGCTTCACTAGTGCAAAAGCTAGCCCAAGGAGAGCCACAGCCAGCACAGAGCTCTACAGATTGCAGAAACCACTACACAAAGACAGATAAATACAATGGCAGCTGCCTAGGCTGTCAAAGCTGGGCAAGTGCTATCTACGTATTGTATAGCCAAAGCACAGGCTGCCAAGATAGTGTAAACAGTTACCTTGGCTATTTGGATTAAAAGATGTATACCACAGGGAGGGGTGTCACTTGGCTCTGAAGTACCTCATTAGAGGTATTGGCACATCACTAATACAGATGATAATCTACACTGACAGTGGTTTAGGACAGCCCTCCCATCCTTAAAAGACTTTACAGAGCTATGGCTTTTTCAGATAAGCTGCTAAAATCTAAACATTACCTATCTGATCTTTTTGCTTTGATACAGCAGCCTTTTATTAGTGTAGAAGTCACATAAACAGCTAATAGTTCATAGGCTGGTGAGCATTAAGGTGAGGCAAGAGCTGAGTAATCAAGCTAGGGTACCATTTCTGCTAGAGCAGGTACTCTATTTTATTACACCTTGTTAGTCTTCATTGGTCAGTTACAACTGCTATCAGCACCTACAGACACAGCTTGTCTACTTAGGCTTTTCATATAAAAAATAATTGGCCTCACCACTGTCCCCTTAAGTGGAAGAAAATGAGTAAGTGGCTACATGGCATGAAGGTGGTTTTCTTTGACAGGCACAGGCAGTGCTTCCCAAGCAGACAAGCAGTGCCTATCTCACCAGTACCTCATTTACACTCACACCTAGGTCAAAACCAAACTGTGTTAGCAGTTTTATCAGCTTTCCTTTTGTTTATAAAGGGACATTCATAAATACCTGGTTCAAATTCTTAGCTATCAGTTGCAATTGCTAAGCTGATTTATACCTGTAAAGGATCTAGTCCTTGATCTTAAATTTCTAATTCATGCTCTTAGTAGCAAGTATAATGTGTGTGCTTGGTGAGAACGACTGCACCACTGTCACGCTGTTCCATGAGATGCACTGTATTTATATCATGTGGTTCTAACCATGTCACTTCCACAGTGCCCTGTAATTAATCTCCCATAACCCTTACTTCATTCTGAACCCTTGAGCGGATCCCAAGGGATATTAACTGTTAGCGTATTTATCAGGCAAGTACATCTCCCTTCTTACCAAAGACTGCTTGGCTACTACAACAGGCAGCATTTTGTCTCCACTTTGAAACCTGTAATGAGCCTCCACAGTTGTAGGGTAATGCCTGCAGTGGGTAGAGTCTACAGAAAACCTGACCACAAACTCACTCGGCTGTACTGAAGGCACATATGGCATTATCCAGGGCTATTAAGTTTGATTTGTGTGAGGCAAAAACTATGACAAGATAACCGGTGCTGGAAAAAATCTCCTTAACTTAATGTACATGGGAAACTGCCTAGGAAAAAAAAAAAAAAAAAAAAAAAAATCAGGATCTGGCCTAGAGAACATGATTTCACAAACAGCCTGACAAGAAGCCCCATTTGTTCTAAAACCAAAGCAAAGAGTAAATTGGTAAGTTAAGAAAGTGCTTGAGTCATGTCCCAGATTGATGTAGTTTACCGCAAACCTGCTTTTAAATGGTAGAGACTTCAATGTCTATAATGGAGCCTATGTCTGACCACTCCTCCTTCAAACATCTCCAAGTCTTGTGCAACCCTTGATCAGAAGAAAAAATTAATCTGGACTTCCTGCTGTGGTAGTTACTTCCCTATAAGTACCTCCCTGGTACATGTGCAAGCACAAGAGCTTCAGGAACTTCCCAATTTACAACTCATTTTTACTGCATGTTTACATGAGCCAACAGTAGGATGACAGGAGGCAGCACAGGGCTAGAGAGAGCAATTCCCTGTGCAAGGAGAATAGGCCCTTTCTTTGGCTAGTGCAGGGGCTTTCCACTAGCCCTCCCAGCTCACAAGTGTAATTAAGATAAACTGCAAATTTCCTCTTTTAAGTGATACTAATTTCCCTTTGTGTACTCTGCTGTGGTCAGTTCACCATGCTTCATTAGCCACAGCAGCTCAGGTGCCCAGCTATTAGGGGTTCAGGCCTTGGGAAATCTTACCCACAGAGTCCTCCTTTAATAACTGTTATTTAAATAATGCTTTAGGGACCAAAGAAAATTATATATTTTAAGCATTAAAGTGTCATTAGTAGTAAGCAATAGAAATGATTGTTCTCCAACAGAAAAACATTCCCTAAAAGAATCTGTGCCAGCCTTAATTACACTCCCATTGTATTTTATCTCCACAGTCCCCACACAGAGGGAGGGTTGGGTGGGAAATAATTGGAACAAGGTGAAAATGAGCACTCATTAAATTGCAGACTCTACAAGTGCTCATTCCATGTGAGAGGGCTGTAAATAGGACTTGTAATGAAGTTATGACATACTTGCCAATAAAAGTCATTTACTTCACAGGATTACAGTTAATTATACACAGCTGGAACCATTTATTGCCCATCCCTTGTTAACTTTGCTGGGTTCATTAACCCTCTCACAGCCCCATGCTTATGGTACCTCCCATTCAGGAAGTGTAGCTCAAAAAGGCTGCAGGAATTTTAGGAATGGGGGAGTGGATACTGGAGAGAACCTTTGGAAAAGTGCAAATGCTCCAGCTGGAAACTGAATAGCACTCAGTTCTGGGGAAATCTACAACAAAAGCATTGAAATCTAACTGAACAAGTGCAGAATCACCAGAAGGAACACAGTAGTGGCAGGTGTGGACAGCACTGGGCAAAGTTATCAGGGCTGCAGTGCATCTACAAGCAACTGCACAAAAGAGGGTCAACAAAGTGCAGTGGATTTCAAACAGTTGGTTTGTAATAGTCTCTTCTTGACAGTTAGTAGGAAGACACATCACACAAATATCTGTTTTCCCCATAAGAAACCTCCACATTCTCTATATACTAGAAAAAAAAGTGTCATTTTCTGTAAAGGAAATGCACAACAGATTTGCCTGTTCCTTGATTCTTAGTTGCTGGTATTCAGTCCTTTTGGCAATATAGAACTTCAGCCAATGCTGTCAGAAGCACACAGCACCCACAAGAGAGGGACATACTTTTGCACAGCACAGCAAATTTAGGATGCCTAGTGCTAGATTAGGTTAAGTTAAAAGAAAGTGCTGAACTAGGAGAAATTACATCTGTTGGTGGAAATTCACCAAGCGAATGATGAAAAGGTAACCATCCCTGCAGCTCAGACTTCACTCCATTGGGAACATCCTAAACAGGGGAAGTTTAGATTGGATATAAGGAAGAAGTTCTTTACTGTAAGGGTGGTGAGGCGCTGGAATGGGCTGCCCAGGGAAGTTGTGAATGCTCCATCACTTGCAGTGTTCAGGGCCAGGCTGGACAGAGCCTTGGGTGACATGGTTCAGTGTGAGGTGTCCCTGCCCATGGCAGGGGGGTTGGGACTGGATGATCTTAAGGTCCTTTCCAACCCTAACTATTCTACAATTCTGATTCCTTCCACAGCCAGCCATTTCTTTTTATTATCTGTTGCAAATACAAAAGCTTCCCAATTTGTACTGCTTGTACACATTTTTACATTCTAAGAGTTCCTTCTCTTCTACTGTTCCAAACAGTGCAGCACTCTAGCTGGAGCTAGAATATACTGTCTGAGCACTTTACTGAAGCAGCACAATCCTGACCAATCCCTTCCCCAAAAATCTCTTAAATGATTAAATGAAATGTAGGACTTCACAAGTGCTGCTGGGCAGCTTTAGCATCCCTGCAGTCAGGAACACCCCAGCTGACAGCAACCTGGCTCACAGTTACCCAGGGATTTGGAAGACTTGCAAGGACACAAACTTTTATAGTGCAAATAAAAAGCTTTAAACTACCCCATAAGCTTCAGAGTCAAACCACAATCCCTTAGCACTGCTCCTAATTAGCTTCTCACCTGCTGGCTCAGTTTCTCCCACCCCCCCCCCCTTCCTTTTCATTTGCTAATGAAGTCTGAAAAATTGAACTTCCCTTGATTTTTCTAGTTTGATTCAGTTAATAGAGTTTGGTAAAGTGAGACAAGAGAACAGACACTGCACTTACAATGGTTTGTTTAGATGGAAGAGAATAAAAGCTAAAGCACTGCAATGAAACCACCTTCTAGGCTGTTCAAGCACTTTAGGAAGCATGTGTACAAAAGGGGAGTTCTGAATTTAACCATCATTCATACTGGAAATCAGCTTCAGAATATCACATTTCTTACCAGATGACCAAAAATCTGAAGACAGAAGAGAGCTCAGACTTAGCAACTCTCTACTTTATGTCACCAGCTCTAAAATCCTCAGCAACCCTGGGTTAATAGTCTACTTTTCATCCTTTCTCTACTTTGTCTGCAACTGCTTCTATCTGACTATAGATCTACTCAAAGCTGAGTCCACCTCTAGATGAAACACTGAGAGTAGTTCTTTGTTTTTGCTGCCCTGGTGCCCTGAAGCCTTCTTACAGAATCTGGGCCTGCACCAGGTGGAACATTAACCCCAAAAGGTTATGGTATTGCCTTCACTTGCTTTACCAAGAGCACAATCTGCTTCATTAGACCCATTATCTAACAAGAAGTCTAATCTACATTGCTGTCTTACAGATAGCATAACAGTGAGCAATAATAATTTCACTGACAAAATGAAATTGTCATAATTAAGTTTAAATGAATTGCATAAAGAAATTTTTCTTCATTAGAGCTGCCTTCTGCTTCCCTTATCTGCATTACTGGTTGGAGATAAATATGCTCCTGTTGCAACGAGCCAGCAAAGAAAGCTGAATGATAAAACCATACCTAGCAGAAAAGCGCACTATGGTCTTGGCTTTTATCGTTCACCAGAATGATTCTCAATCTCTTACTATAACACATGTAGTTGTAGAAAACACAATGACTAGAACCAATTCCATATGGTTTACCATAAAATCATAGATTTGCTAAAAGCATTATGCCAAGTGCTTTATCTTCGTGCTGCCTAGCAACTTTTTAAACATAATGGCTATGAAGAGAAAAGCAACCATCATTGCAGAACAGGTTTAACTCCCTTTGCAAACAGCATTTTTACAGACTGCAGCAAGATTTTTCTCTGATTCTCAGCACCTCACCTCTGCCAACTGACCAGTATGAGACCACTGAAACTGCTCTGGCATTACAGCATGAGAAAGCAAGTTGGTTCACAGTAAACCACATCAGGCTACCTTCATCTTGAAGATGAACTCCCTGATGTGGCTGTGAAAACAGTCCCACTAAAAGCACTCAGATATAACAAATGGTTAAACACAAGAACTTAGTATACACTGTAATAAACTTCATGTTCATGATCAGTAACCCAAAGTTATGAAGTCAGAAGCTTATTCTCAAGTATCCTCCTCTAAGACTATCTACATAGTTTCTTGTACCTTACCTCTAATACACCTCCCTCTTGTCTTTGTTAGGGTATCAGCCAGATAATACTGTGATGCAAATCAGATAAATAACAGTTCTCTGCTAGGAACACACAGCAGACTGCACTCCCCTGTGAAACAAAGGCTTGATATTACAGTACCCTAATACTAATGCATTTACAAATGCATCAGGTGGATAGATAACAAGCATGCACAGTAATAGACAGTTCTACAAGTTGCCCATTAAATCCTTCCCCCTCAAAACTCATAAGTGTGTCTATTACATAATGAAGCTTTTTGTCTATCATGGGTCAGAAAAAGGTCAGGGTCTAACCAGTCATCACCATTATCCTCTGAAGCTACTCTAGACACCCTCATGAAAGGAAGGCTAGCAGAATAGGAGATGTTTGTTCTACCTGATATAGCCACATAAAATGGCAGTAGTAATGGGAGTAGATTATAAATCATCTTCCCTTAACCTGCTGGCAGAACAGTCGAACCCAAGACTAGTATTATTCTAAACTGGGTAACACCCAGACTAAAAAAAGGATTCCAACTCTCCCTCCAGCATGCTATACAACCTTGGCACTGTATCATAATTTGCTCCAATTTGCTGATGAAGATTAATTACCCAAATAATTCAACATGACT
Source organism: Ara ararauna (assembly GCA_028858755.1). Lineage (NCBI taxonomy): Eukaryota > Metazoa > Chordata > Aves > Psittaciformes > Psittacidae > Ara > Ara ararauna. The sequence goes on from CM054390.1 coordinate 7,910,139, forward strand.
ATATTCCTGACCACTGCAAATCATCCTGCTGTTCCTCAAAACTGTTTGTTCCCTCTCCCTTCTCTCATTTTATGCTCCTGACTATTCCAAGTGCCTTTTATTTAAAGAGAAATTGGTTGCCTACTGTGTAAATTTCTGCAGAGAGCCCTTTAATGTAGACTGTTGCAATTTTCTCCAGGAATATACTAGTAATTACAACAACTAGGGACTTGCACTTTGTTATCTAAGAGGCAGCAACAAAAACATGATGAAGACTTATTTGTTAAAGTTCACAGAGGAAAAAAAAATGGTGCGATGAAATCATGGGGTCTTAAGAAGAAATGGGCTGGAGAAAAACTACAACCAGAAAAAACATCAAGGAAGAAAGAAAAGCAGGAACAAACAATAAACAGCTCACATTAACCAGGGAAGCAGCTATTCCTCTGCCTCCATGGAGCTTCTGCTACAGAGCAGTAGCGTAACATAAGAACTACTGAACAGAGCAAGATGACTCATATATGCAAACAGATGCATAGCTTGTTTAGGAAGCCATCAAAGTACTGCCTCAGTGAGAAGGCAACTCTATTGAAGGCCAGTAGTCCAGCACACATCCATCACACCTCACAAAGCAATCCATCAACTGCAGGCATCATAGAGGCCAATTCCTTCTTTATGGAGGAGCTTTAAAAAAGCTACTTTTCAACTTCAGGCACCATTACTATTAAAGTACTAGTTTACTGCTGAAGAACATGACTAACAAAACACACAAGTATGTGCATGAGTCACTCTCTTCGTTATTAGAGATGTCATGAGGCAGAGACAACCATTTCAGCCCCTTTCTTGCCAAACACTGAGAAGCCAACAGTGAAATATTAATTAGAGAAGAAGCTAAAACCTGCAAAGATAAAAACTTCAGGAATCATTTCCTAATGAAAAAAGAGACTACAACAGCCAGGAAGTAATACTTAATCTGTTGAATCTCTAGCCACTGGAGATTTTTAAAGAGATTAGAAAAACATGTGAGGAGTGTTAAGTCTTACTGATACTGCCTTTGAACACAGGACCTCAAGAGATTCCTCTCAGTTCTGTTTTTCTGTAGTTGCATGTTGTGGAAGGCTCTGAAATTCAGCCTTTATTGAAAGACAAATGTAAAGCTTGAGTGAGTGCCTGAATATGAATATACTATTTCACTCCACCCCAGAATCTGGGAAAATGATTAGGAGACCTCATGAGCATAGTCAGGTCTCATACTAGCTTTCTACCACAAAACCTCAAGTCTCACCAGTGTTGTAATGCCTTAGTTTAATTATTTGAGCCTTCTTACTTTCAAGCTGTAGCAAGGTCTCCACAGAAAGTATATTAAGAATGCTCAAACAGCTAATACATCAAGTGCTACACAGGGCAGGGGAAGCTTCCCTTCTCTCAAGCGTTCATTATATTCAGCACCTGGACTGATGAAGGGGGAGAAAAGGCATACAGGAAAAAAACAGCTGTCCTGAATTCAAGAAGCCTAAACAACGGAGCTGAAAATAGAAGCTAGGTATTTCAGCTCTAATCTCAAACACAGCCCAAGCCCTAAAATAAATAACAGTAAAGAGATACAGTATTTGGTTTAATTAATTCAGAGACAAAGCAAAATTAACATTATGACAAAACAAAGTCTAGAGGCTGGTGTGAAAAGATGACAATCATACACATTCAGCAGAAGGGCTCCATCTATATACACAGAAAAATGGATTAGCAAGTCCTGGCCAGATGAAACTCATTGCTACAGTTATTGTATAGACTAGCACTAAGAGGAAAAAAAAGAAACAAAAGGAAGAACAGATCATCAGGAAAGCTTCCATAAGTTAACTTATATTGGTTAGCAACACAGGTCTCTACCTCAAATAAAGCAACTTCCACTATAGAAAGTCTCCGTTGTCTTTCAGATGAAAATCATGGAACTACAAGAGTAGCACCAAGCAAGAAATAAAAAACAATTAGCCATAACATACACAAAAATAAGAACCTCAGCAGGATACAGGCCAAGATACTTGAGAAGACCCAGCCACAGCTCAGCAAGCACTAACTCAAAGCAACAACCCCAAAACAGGACTAAACATTTCCCCCCCATACAGCATAACCTATGTAAGAAGCAAGGCTACAAGACTGAGCTGGCTGCAGGGCTGAGCTTATATGGCACTCCTGAGCCAGCAGGGAGGGGCATGTGGGTGGAGGCCCAGGTCAAATAAGCCAGGAGGCAGAGCCCTGTTTTGCTTGGAGCTTGTGAGATGAGAGTCGTGCTGCTGAACTTACTTTTTTTGCTTTACAGTTTTTCTTTCATTTCTGTATAAAGCACCAGGCTCTACAAAATTAAAACTTTTAAAAAGTAAAACACATCAATATTTTCAGTCAATGTAAAGAAGAATTAGGAACACCTTCAGTAAGCTGTGATTCTTTCTTAGATGGCAAGCCCTTTATTTTCTAAGTTAATGAAGTAATTACTTTAGTTAAACAATAATTGCAGATTTTAATCATCCTATGCTGAAGCACATTTGTCTGATAGCAGTTGTTGTTTGCAGAAGCTGTATTTACAGTTCAGCATCTTCTTTTCCTCTGAAAGATTTTTGCTGAAGAGATGTTTGAGTCTGAGAGCAGAATGCATGTTCTCAGCTTCTCTGCTCCTGGTCATTCGCAGGGTTTGTGGCTTTGGGTTTTTGTTTTTTTCTCTAGAGCTGCTGGAGATTGCACATTATTTTCAAAGACCTATCTTATTTCTACTTATGGCAGTTTGGAAATTAGTGTAAGTTAAATGTGTCACACTGCAGTTGAACAGGGAACAAAAGGAGAAATAAAGGGAAATCTACTTGAGGAAGCTTTTAGTCAGTTTGTGTGGGTGAATGTGGGCAGATAGTGTAATAGAAAGGCAAATATGCTGTTAAAAGAAGATTTATCAAGTTTTCTTTTACACCAAGGGGTGACAGACTTGCACCACTAACTCATTGTGAAGAGCAGCTCAACAGATATTCCTGAAAAAGGTACCTCTGGTCCTTCTTTTATTAAAAAAATTGCTTGCTCATCTATTTGGAGCCCTTCCCCTTTTAATTTTTTATGCAGGCAATGGTTCTCCTATTATTCCCTCACTTTTTATTCAAGGCTCTTCACTTAATGCTTGTTATAAATAAAGAAGGGACCAAATTTCTATAGCATTATACATAGGGCATAGAACAGCAGAGCTGAGAGTCGGCTTCTGAGATTTTTTCTTTTCCAGTTATTACAAATTACAGAATATTCACAATACAGCACTTCAGTTAGTGCCAACGTGTGCGTCGATAAATAGATCATTTGCCTGCTTATGGATACTTTTTTTTTTCATAGCACTGTTCCATGTAGGCTCCCACAAGCTGCTTCATTCAAACTGTCTTTAATCTTAATTTCAAGGGGTACAAGATTGGCTTCTCTCCTCTTCTTTTCTTGTACAATACTTGTGAAAACTTGTTACCCCCATGTGAGTTTGGAATATATATTTGCTGTCCCTAGAAATGTGGCACTTCTGCTGTCAATTGGATCCCCTGAGGTATTCATCCATCGCCTCTGTGCTCCTTCCTGTCAGCCTCTTTTATTAAAGCCTTGTGAATTCTGGTTTATTAACACAGCATCAGAGAATGGTCTTGGGATGCTTGTGAGGTGCCTATTCTACAGGATGGCATGGAGCAGGGTGCTAGCTAGACTTTATTCCGAAGAGCTAAAGAAACAATTTCACATACCAGCATTTAAATGATCTATGTCCAGATAACTGCTCTTGAAGCAACTCCTCAGACTATTCCGTATTTTGAATGAGGATTACGCACCAGGAAATAAAAATCTAAGTAGGTGTAGCACTCAAACTGCAGTCGTAAGTCTAGCTGAATAGGCCAGGCTGGCTCACCAGCCTGCTGTAGAGGTGTGTGTTTCCAACCAGCAAACCCATTTATCAGTTAGAGAGGAAGGCTTTTTGTGTTCCCTGCACTGAATATTTAATAGTAGTAATAATAATTAACAGTAGAGACATGCAAACAGTTTTCAATTAATAGCAGAGTTGCCTGCAAGTGCTTCCATTGTTAAGAGTTTGTCAGAGCTTTGTACTTTAATTAAAGTGAACATAATGGTGGCAGAAAGGTGTCGGACTGACACTCCCTGAAAAGGAAATCCTCTGCTTATCTGCTACCAAACAACAGCCACAGCTGCCTAAGTGCTACTTCTGGAATAAATTTGGGAGGGCCAAGCTCTGAATGTATCCAGGGAAATATCACCTGTACATTTCAAACGGTGGTGAAAAAGACATAAGGAGGTATGCAGAACTGAATAGGTAAGAGTTCTGCACTGCAGACTGGGCTTTGGGAGACCTAACTGCTACTCTTGACTGGCATCTTGGAAAGTCATTACTGTGAAGTTCAGGACACCAAACAGTTCTAGGGCACCCTACCTGAGATGTGAGCAAATCAATCTCTAAGAAAAGCATGGAAAAGAAATACTCTTAGTTTCATGATTCACTTCACTTAGGAAGAACTAAACTTCTTTCTGATTTATGGCATGTTTGAAGAAACAACTGCTTAGCCTAGAACTAGACACAGCTCTCTCAATAACGCAGCAGGATTTTAGAAATTTGGAAACTAAATTTAACATCAAAATCCTGCAAATGCCCATTGGAATTTCGTAACCTGCATATCCCAGCCAAATTCAGAGCTCAAGCCTTAAACAGTGTGTTGGTACAGCCCTTTCAACTAAAGATGTTTGGGTTTGCTTTTAACTAAAACATTAAATCTATACCTTCCTTGTTATGGAAGACTAAAAGGTAATTTGTACCAGTCTATTTTTATTCCTGTTGCAGAGGAATAGCAAAGCAGCAAACCCATCTTTTTTCTGCTCCATCACTTTAGTCATACCAGTAAAGGGGGTGCAGACAATCAGATGAATTGTGACTCAAAGGGTCCCAGACTGAACCTGGAAAAGGTTACAGCTTTGCTAATTTCCCAGCAAATGATCAACTAATGGGTTGTAGCAGCTGTGAGAAGAGGATCCTTGTTTACAACATTCCAGATAGCCTGCTTTTGTTTTAATAGCACCTTTTTCGTCTTCAGTCTAGGAGTCTGTCATAGCAAGGAACTATAAATTACTGCCAAAACAGCATGCTCCTTACCACCTACAGCCTTTCTGTGGCAATATATGACCCATTAATCTTACTGGCTTTTCTTCTCCATGGCTCTTTTAATGCTCTTCCCTTTCCTCCCCCTCTCCTTTTCCTCCCCCTTTTTGCTGTGAAGAAGTCCAGTGGTTCCATCAGAAAGAAAGAAAAAAGGTAAAAAAAAGCATGGAAGTATCAAGTTTTGTGGGGAAGGCTGAAGGTGAGCACAGTAAGAAATTAATGGACTCTGCATACAGAGTCCTTCTGCATGAAATACTCTGCAACCTAGGAATTGTTAAAGGGCCGTGCAAGGACAATAAGCTCTTTCACATAAAATATCAGCAATAGATTTCAATTCATTATGGATTTCTTCCCAGAGATGACTCGGTGTTCTGAGTAGCCTCACGTTCTAAAGGAAATGGAATTACACGAAGTTTTTGGAATAACTGTAATTCACTAAAGTGAACCTGGTTGGTGGGTGAGTAATGAATCTGGCTCTAGAGGTCCATTTTCAGAGTAACTCACAAAAATATATGTATATATACATACACACAATAAAGACTGTAAGAATCCATTTCAGTTGCTTTACATTTAAGATTCCAAACTACTAGCATCCTCCTAGCAAAGAAGTTCCTTAAATGATTTATAAAATAATTTCCCTTCAAATCTTCTCCTTGGACAATTCAACAATATCATAGGTATCTGTTTCTATTATTTCTTCATTATTTATTTTGCTCTTTGTTCTGTTACATTTATTCTATTTAGGCAATAATATCTCTGTCAACTGCAGTTTAATTGGTACCTAAGGCCTAGTCTGCATTTACATTTTACTGGAATAATAATGTGGGTAACAGGCATGATTTTTTTTTTTTTATAGAAGAGTTATGCTACTATGAAGTCCTTGGTGGATGCAATCAAGTTAGTATAAAAGTGATTTATACTAGTTTAGTTCTTCCCCTACTCTATGGTAATAGCTATCTAATTAAAAAGTATGTTTATACTGACACAACTATATCCACAATCCTGTTTTTCTTTTTCATTCTTCATTTGTCTTAATGTAAATTCTGACGGAGAAAAGTGTCACATGCACACACATACACCCACAAGCAACATCATCAAAGTCCTGAAAATCCATTTGATTGAATTCATCAGAAGATAATTCTGTCCCTGGGGCTTCAGTCTCTAAAAAGCAAGATCAGTCTGTGGTGATCATAACTGCTTGATTTGCATTCCAGCAGTAATAAAAGACTCCCACAGTGCTGAAAAAAATACCATTTATGGAACTTCCTTGAAGAAAATAGGATCAATAGCACAGTAATGTGCTAAACTGCTGTTACTTAAAATGCATACCAGATTAATTTAACTCTTAAAGCTCTGCACACAGCAAATGCACTAAAATTCTTAAACTGTCTTAATAAGAGAATCACAGAGTTTCTGCATACAATTCTGCAACCCCTTATGGAATAAGCACAGCCCTGAACAGATGGCATACAAGGAGCTGATGGTTGGGTGGTTGTGTTTTTATTTAGGGTGTTTTTTTGCATCTTTTTGATAATATGCTCCACATTAGACACCACCTGGAATATGGTGCTCTATTCTGCACCTCCTGGTATTTAAAAGAGGGAGTTACTCGAGGAGCACACAGATTTCTGCGATTATAGTAGATAAAATGGAGCTCAGAAAAGGGGTTAATCTGATAGGGGAAGGGTTTGTGGATATTTACATGCCACCACCATCCGTGCAAGTTCTTAACAAGCCATAGGGATGGCGACAAAAAGCACCTGCGCTGGGTACCAGGTGATGGGACCCCCTCCGTGCTCATCACTGGCTCATTAGCACTCATTAACGGGCTCACCTGTGGCAGTGAGAGCGGCGTCGTTCTTTTCTGTACGCCAGGCACACAGCTCGGTGTGGAGAGAAGGTTCCATGACGGAAACCAGTGTTCATCCTAAAGGATTCATGCAGTTTGGGCTTGCTGCCGTGGCCGCGTGCAGCAGAAAAGAGGTGAGACAGAATGCTTATTCTGCTTTCTTTGCGCTGAAAGCAGAAGGCGCTGCTCTTGGGCTCTGTCTGGGCTGCTTTTGGGCCACACCGTGTGGTGGCGGTTCTTTAGGGAGCCATGATGGCTGCCGACCCCGGGCGAAGACTGGCCACCCTCAGCCACGAGGCTGTTCCTGAGGCGGCGAGCCCCTGCGGGGCTCTGGTGAAGCCCTGTGAGCCTTTAGGGCTGGTCCCACAGAGATGAGGGGGAGAGAGAAAAGTAAAGCCCCTAAAGAAGCTGATTTAATGTATTCTGACCTTAAAATGCTGCTGGCCGCTTTCCCTGCCACAGCTGCTGGCGCTCGTGAGCCGCTGAAGGCCGTTAGTGGCCGTGGCCGAAGGTTCTGGAAGGTCGCAGAGCGGTAGGCAACTTTTAATGACATATGCGTGTCTGTTTATGTTTATAATCGAATTTACCGTCTTCTATGGTTCAGGGGAGGTTTGTGGGGGTTTTATTAGGTGTGTGGAAATATGAAGTTTACTTTTTTTTTTCAATTGGTGGTCCCTTTTCAAATCAAAGCCTGTTGATGTGGAAGAAAAAGGGAAGTTTGCCTTAAGAGTACTATTTTCAATTCTGTAATAGAATGCATGAGGGGAGACCCCAAACGAAACATGTTTATTGGTCATAGAATTAGTGAAAATGTGATTGATTTTTGACCTCAGTGATGCAGTTTCCAAGCAGGAGCCATTAACTGGGATGATGTGACACAGATGACTATAAAGTGTGGTGAATTCCTATGGAAAATAAAATAATTGTTATGTTAAAAGAGTAAATAAAATGGCCTTTATGGGAAGATCAGTTCAGTAAGAGCAATACTCGTTTAGAAGAAGCAATTGCATTAATTGAGGCTTAATTTTATGAGGTGGGAATTTGGCAGCAAAAGGGAGAAGGTCGAGATTTTGAGTTCAGAAGTCACCCAGAATGTTTCTGAACTTGTATATTGCAGTTCAGAGACTGTTGAAATGTTGTTAATTCAAACTACATCAAAGTTGCATGAGGAGTAGAGTTTAAAACCAGCATGAGGGATCCAGCCTATGGCAGGTCCAGCCCAGGGTGTATTGGTGTCTGTGTGCTCACTGTGTCCATGTATCTTATAGAGACCCTTTCACTAATGGTAACCCATCCGAGTCCATTTGCTTGCTGCAGCACCCCACAAATCCAGTCTTATTTCATGGAAGCTTGTGTTTGTAGGTGTTGTTGAAGGTGTCAGTTTCAGGTGTGGTTTTATTTTGGGGTGTCTTTTTCAATAGCTTGTGCAGGAGGTGGTCAGTGCCAGCCTGTGAGGGTAGATCCAACCCTGTGCAGTCAGGTAATCCTGGGTTTGTTTTAATCTGATTAAGTTTTTTCAGTACCACTCAAGATTAAAAACCATGACCAGACAAATGCCTGAATAAAGCTGAAGTGCAAGCAGTGTTTTCTGGACCTCTCTATAAGTGGGTTTATAATAGCGTTCTAATATCCTTGCAGTCTGAGTATTAAGATTGAAGAAGGTGAGCTACATAGATGAAGTGCTATGGTAACTTTTCATCTCCCAGGATAAAGATAAAGGAATTTTAAAAAGAGTTGCCCTGAAGCCATGCAGCATGATCTAATTCTAAGATCATGAAGGAAAAATCCTCCTTGAGGGATGCCCACAGTAGAGAATTGGGATTCACCTGTTCCCTGCTGTTGGTGCTTAAGTGGCTGAGGATGTAGGAGCATGGCTGCTGCTAGTCCTTCTGGTCCCCCCTCCTGTTCCAGTAGATGTAAGGAGAGATGACCGTCAATGGGAAGAACCTTGGTTGTGACTGCACTCATGTGTCGGCTGCTTCCCTGGGCGATCCCTCTTCAGTTCCTGTATTTGATGTGCAGTAAAATCTGCTGGGATCTGGCTGAAACTGAATGGCAAAAACACAAGAAGGGAGCTGAGGCCTTTCTGAAGTGCCAATAGGACAGCAAATCAATATTCTTCTTGTTCAAATAGCAGAATGAGCAGAGAATTTAGAGCGAAACTAAAAGGGGGGGGCAGGAAAGAAAAACCTCTGCTGCTGTTTCTGTGACAAAAAAAAAAAGACTGAAGCATTTTAAAGGTAACATTGCAATAAAAAAACATCCTGTGGGTTGCTTGGTTATAATTGTTCTGGACCTTGTCACCACTTGTTAGGGCTGAGAGCGACTGCTCGCAGGATGCACAAGCAGTGTGTGAGCTGGCTGATGCAGAGAGGGAGATAAAGTTGTGAAAAGGCCCTGAATTTAATTCCTCTGGGAGCACTCTTTTTTTGTTCCCCACTGCAACTAGAATTTGGATATCTGTTTCTGTTCGTTCCTTTGTTGTTCTCACAGTATATTGTTTTGGAAATTATAATTTGGGAATTTGCCTCTCTGTCTCCTGGCTTGTTCATCTGTGAAAGTGGAAGGAGTAGGGCTTGGGAATGAAATTTGCTAGGAGAAAGAAAAAAGGAGGCAAACAGTTGTGTGGGGTGTTTCCCCACTGTGTGAGAGAGGTTGAGGTGTAAAGTGTTCCTCAATGCTTTGGTAGTGAGGATTAGATATATGTAGACTTGCACTTGAGCATTGCAGAAGTTCTGTAACCAGTATAACCCACTGGACTGCTGAATTACTCTCTTCAGTATGACAACGGCATGTATGGCAAATTTCTTGCCCTACTGCAGTAATCCTGTGTATTTTTGGAATTTGTCCATTTCTCCGTCTTTCTAAATAAATTGTAAAAAAGCCGAAGGTACCTCACGTTAACAGGCTCGATTTTAGGCATTGTACAAACACTGATAGCTAGTAGTTTCTTTTGCAGTTTCAAAGACCATACCTTTTCCTCTGAGAAACATGCTGAATGAGTTAGTGTCGATTCCAGTGCGAAAATTATCCAGTAGTGTAGGAGGTACGTAATTTTAATACTCGAACTGCTCTCATTGGCTTGTGATGACCACGGGCTGTCACTATGTAGTAATTCCAGCAGGGAGTGATGTTACAGCAGTAACAGCGTATGTGAAGGCATCAAACATTCATGACCATATCTGAGGCTTTCTAGTCCATAAACGTTCTCTGAACTCAAGTAATAATGTTATCAAAAAGATAGAGCAACGGTTCATAAGTGTGAGATATTCACAGGCTCTGTTGAAATGCTGTAGTATATTGAGTATATTGGTATAATTTGGTCTATAGTCTAATGTATTTACCAATATTCAAGAGACCTAAACTTCTGGCTTTTTCCAATCTTTTTTCCCCCTTTCGAGGAAGAGCGCATTATTTGGTGCAAACTTTTCTCGTTTGTGATCCTTCTAGAGCATAGAGAATATATAGAACTTCATAGCGTCATTTCTTTGCTATTTTAATTAAAACCCAAAACATGCCCATTCTTATGTTTCCTTTAATTTCCAGACTCTTTGAGAGGATGTTCTTGTGTCAATGCAAAGACTTAGTAAATCTTAAATGTTCAGTATGTTACTTGTCTTTCAGATCATGTTTGGATTGGATCTGTTAGCAGATTTACTTACTGGGTTGCATGTTTTAAATGGAGCATTGCATGAGCTGAAGATTTCTACAAAGCCATTTACGCACTGCCACACCCCTTTCAATGAAAATTGTGTTCTCATAATTCATATTCTGCTGAATTTTCAGAATGTGGGTTGAGCTTGTGTGCTGTAGGCTGGTGGCGAACATACTGTAAAAAAGTATGCCTTGGGCTTCACTCTCCCTTGTAAGGGGATATTACAGAGGTCAGTAAGTTCCAGTGGACAGTGCTATGTGTAAAAATGGATTTACTAGAATCATATAAAACGAGCTGTTGCTTCAAGTTTTGGCAATGAAAAGTCTGGTGTTGTTACAGGCTTTAACAGATTTTCATATTGTGCCTATAGCAGAGAGGTGACAGACTGTGCTACAAATTGTTCTCGTAAAACAGGACATTATAGCAATATTCCAGACAACCTTGAGCAAGCTTCATCAGGAAAAAAAAGGTCAAATTCTATTTTAGTGTGGTGGTTTGATGCTGTGGTTTTTTTATTACCTTCTGAAGGATCTTGGGAACCCCTGCTGAAACTGTTGCTTAATTGAGTCTCCTGTCTTGCAGAAGAGGGTAAGAGATTGACTTTAAAGGGATTCTAATATTTTCCTTAAAAAAAATACATCTATTTTTTGTTTCCGAGAGTTTTTTGCAGAAAAGCGTGAATACTTGGCTGCCAGTTCTCCACCATTGATTTTTGTATCCTATGTCACTACTGAAATGTAACTTAAATTTCAAATTGAGGGCTTGCTGTAAATTGAATCATGAAAGGTACATGAGGACGTGCTGTCTAAAGGTTTACTTTGTCTCAATGTGTTTTTCCCCTAGTTCGTAATATTTTTCTGTGATTTCGCAGTGAGCCTAGTACAGAGTAAATTGGTTCTTTCTAAACAGATTAGTATCAAACTTCTGTGAGTATTCACTGATAGCAAATTCTTCCTTTCAATGATTTTTCAGGTGTTTTTTAAGCAATTTCAACTATTACATTCTAGTACATAATGTTAGTCATTACAAGTCTCCTAAATTATCATAGAATCATTTGGGTTGGAAGGGACCTTACAGCTCATCCAGTTCCAACCCCCTGCCACAGGCAGTGATGCCTTCCGCTAGAGCAGGTTGCTCCAAGCCCCATCCAACCTGGCCTTGAGCACTGCCAGGGATGGGGCAGCCACAGCTTCTCTGAGCACTCTGTGCCAGCACCTCAGCACCCTCACAGGGAAGAGCTTCTGCCTAAGAGCTCATCTCAATCTCCCCTCTGGCAGGTTAAAGCTATTCCCCCTTGTCCTGTCCTTACAGGCTCTTGTCCAAAGCCCCCCCTCTCCAGCTTTCTTGTTGGCCACTTTAGGCACTGGAAGGCTGCTATCAGTGTTGATAGCTAGTATGTGCAGTTGTAACTTGCTTGCTTATGTGCTCTTAGGTTGAGTGAGAACAAATGTCTTTCCCTGGTGTTGGAGAGATTCACAGTGAGCTGCACACTAGATTATTTGCTTGGCAGAGCTTAGATCTCAGCAGAGAAGGCTCTGCTCTCTTGTAATTGCATCGCTGCATGGGTGTTCAAGTCGGATGTCTCTGTATCTTCTCTCTTGCGTGTTCTGGGGTTGTTAGGAGCTCAGCATCTGAAACAGATACACCTGAAAATTACAGGTGCCAATCATTGAATGAACTTTGTTCATTCAATGACTTACTAACTAGAGCAAATGTTTAAACTTCTGTTACAAACTGTTTTGTTTGAGGGCCATCTTGCAGGGAAGTGGGTTTTTACTGAAAGGATAAACCTGGCATAGAAGCAGCTCTAAAGAACTCTTAAACCCTTGTTGTTCAGCGAAGTATAACCTGACAAGAAGCTGAGGCTGTTACTGTACATTAGCTGTCTGGCTTTAATCCTATTTCCCTGTTGTCGTGATCTTCCTTTCCATGCTTTCTGTGTCTGACCCATTTTCAGTGCTTTCTATAAATTAACTGATGAGTTCTTTGAGCTAAGAATTGACCTTTTTCAATGCATATTTGCAAGAAACCTGGCATAATTGTGCCTTGACCTTTATTTTACACTTAAGAACAAAGAAACTAATGTTGATCAAACTACTGTTGTCTTCAGCAGTCGTTATTTCTGCGCTCTGGTTATTTCTGAGATGGTGTGCAAAAAAAACCCCATCAGATGACAGTTACAGAATATGTAACTGCAAGGGAATGGTTTTATTTTTCTTGCTACTTTAACCTAAAACAACACCTAAATGGGTAGAACCTCTGTTTAAAATCTCCCAGAGCAATTACACTGATGTGTCTGGTTAGCCTCAATGTGTTCTGCAAATTCAGGACTACTGTGTGCTATAATTTCATGTCCAGGTATCTATAGTCATGCAATTTGACAGCAGCAATTCTGAGCCATTTACAAGGACTGAACAAGAGATTCTGTGGACTGGGGTGGTTAACAAGGTCACTATGACCAAGTTAGCATTGACTGTGCAGGAAAGTTGTCAGTTTGATAGAGCAGCATTTTAGGTGATCAGGTGGTAATAAGGAGATCTTAAACCATTGCTGTCATATCACATAGAGTACTTAAAATGGAGTTGCAAATGCAGGATGAGTAGGTTCTTCATGGCCAGCTCTCTAGTTCCAAGCAGGGAAGAATCTGGAATTATATTGTTAATCTCGTATGCCTTGAACCAATTCTACTGGATTATTTTTTTTCCCCAAATTAGATTTTTAACATTCAATTTATTACACTTGAATCAGCAGTTAGGCTTATACAATTTTTATGTCCTTTTGCTCTCCTCCCTGCTCCCCCTGCTGCAGGATATTGGTAGAATTGTTCCAGGACCAGTCCCAGTGACATGCTGAACCCCCAGGCAGAATGGCTGGGATGCTGCTTTGGCCTAAGGGCTGGCTCAGGAAGCTGCAGGCAGTTTGGGTGCAACCAACATCCCTACCTGGCATAACTTGTTTCAAAGGCTAGAGGCCACAAATGGTTTTTCCTTGCTCTTTGAGAAATAGATGACAAAATCTTTCACTTGGGCTCACCTGATGTTCTTATTGAATTACAGCATGAATAAACAAAGGTTGACTCTCTTCAAAACTTTGCAAATCATAATGCATCATCCCTGTAATGGTACAGCACTCCTTACAATTGCTCAGTTGTTCATACTTGCATATCTACGTGCACAAAGGATTTTGAATCTCCTCAGTGACAGGTCTGCTGCTCTCTAAACTGAAGGGGAGGGAGGAGAAAGAAGGGGAGACACGGATGGGGCGATGATGATGACATGGAGATGTGGACATTAAAGTAAGAAAATGGTTATTTGTTTGACAGGCAAAGGTTAGCTCTGAAATTGACTGACATACAGCCTGAAAGTTATTGCATGACTTGGAGTCTTCAGTGGAGTTCTTGTGACAGGCAGTGTACAAACATATGGGATGGATTGATAGTTCATTTACACTTTTGAAAGCAATGTCGGCTAGAGCAGAGGACAAACTATGTGCCTTTTATGCATTTTAAGACATTTAGTTAGTTACGCCTGTTTTCTCAGTTTTACCAGTTTGAATGAGCTGAGGATCCAACCTGTGGGTTTGAAAGAACCACATGACTGAGCTTTCATTTGCTGTAAGCAGCTTTTAAAAAAACCCAACCTGTTACTGTTCAGAAATAGTTAAAAAAGCAATTAAAGAAAAAGCTGAAATTAGATCAATTCCAGTTTCTTCCCGTTTGTCATCTTAAACCAGGGAGAATAAAAGCAAATAACATGCCCCAGTTCATTCTGTTTTTGTTGAGCTTCAGCTTTGAAGCCAATTTTTATAACTGAGTAATAAACTTCTGAAAACATGATGATGGTGTGGAAATTGCCAGCTCGGGCTCAGCTAAAGCTGTTGGCAGTTATCACTAGAACACATGCAGTGCAAGTGGCCAGCTAATGACAACAGTGGAACACTGTCCTGTGCCCCTATAGTGGAATAACAAAATCTGGAGGGGATCCAGTTCTAAGTGAAGTCTGCACCCATGAGCTCTATGGCACTTAGTTTGCTCAAAGCCTTGTTGCCTTGCCAGAAAACTGGAAGCCTTGCTGTTTCCATGTCATCTGCAGGGTAGTCTCTTGTGTGTGTACTCTTGCATAGAAATTGTGGTGCTGCCTGTGGATTGTGTTAAATATTTCACCGTCTGCCTGTCTAAACTTCTAAGGATTACAGTTGCAGACCATCCATGTAAATAGTTTATGAAAAGCATTGCATGGATTTCAAGTCTTACCCTTTTGGCATTTGCATTTTCATGTCTGAATGTTACTTGTGTATTACATGGCTGTGATAATTTAGCATTTTAGTGAGTTGGTTATGGTGGAATTTTAGGAGAAAGCAGAAGTAGCTGTTACAGAAATATGCAAAACTTTGCTGGTAACAAACTAGGAAAAAAAAGACTAATTAGTGTAATTACTGTCATTATAATTCTAATTTAACTGCATAGACTTGTACTGCAGCAACATCAGAGCTGTCACATTTGCAAACTGCATAATTATACGTATTAAGATCTGTCTGCATCTAATATATAAAATGGGCTGTTACCTGAAGCTGCTGCAAAAGAAGTCAAAATGTCATTAAAGGGCTGACTTAATCTCCTTGATTTTCCTGATTGCCAGTAAAAGTGAAAGAAAAAAAACTGCCTAAATAAATGTCTCTTTAAAATATCTTTGATAAAATTCATAAATAGACTGTGAGCTGAAAATAACAAATCTGAGCGTGCATATATATATGTGTATGTTCACGTCTGCGTTCATAAATCCTCCTGCCTCGTAGTTACTGGTAGTACAGATCCTCCTTTGAGTGTCAGAGATCCTGTGCCCCACATAATTTTGCAGTGCACCTCCTGATCTGGAGAGAGCAGCTTTTTCCAGACGGGATGATCTGATTACAACCTTGCTGATAATATGTGAAATTGTTGTGGGGAGGCCATAGCATATAGAATAATGTTAACTATGAAATCTTAAGTGATTATAAATGTGTGGCATGCTAAATTAAACTTTTAGAGATTTCTCAGTTACTTAGAGCTTAGACAAACCTGGAGGGAGAGGTGGGTGTTGTCAGTGCTTGGGAAGATGGAATATAACTTGAAATATGTTTGATTCATTGGGAAAATGCCTCCAAATCAGTAAGATGACATTTAATAAAGACAAGAAGAAAGGAAGAAGCAAATACACAGTTTCTAATAAGGAATCATTAGTGGGGAAGTAGAGGATGTGGTATTACAAACTTGAGAAAGTCTAAATGGGATTCAGCTGCAGAAAGACAAATGGCATTTTTGGGTGTTTGACCCCCATCACGTGTGAAGCACAGGAGGTAACTATTCCTGATCCAGCTGAATTAGCAGCTCAAGACCTAAATCTTTTATGCACTGAACTAGACGGTGGTTTCAATATCTACAGATGATGCATAATTCCTGCACAAAAGTTATGCCTTGATCTTCTGGGGCTTCTCTCAAGAGTTACAGTGTGGTTTGAGGTTGCGTATGTTTGGGGTTTGTTTGTTTTTTCTTTAAGCTTATGCATCAGTAAAGTTTGCTTCATAAGCCAGTATTGTGTTGTTCATTTAGTATCTGTGCTAAGGAACCATCATTCAACATTTTGCATGCCCGGTACTGATGCAAGTGAAAGAAACTTTACACAGCAAATCACATGAATCATGGATGTTTTTACGTAGAAGATTCCTTCCATGTGTAAGTTCCAGAATTGCCCGAAACCAGTGGAAGAGTCAAAAAGAGGGCTCAAGAGATGCCAGGAGGAATGCTGGAATTTCTCTTTGATTTCATTATTCAAAGAACAAACCCCCAGGTCTGCTCCAGCAAGAAGTAAATATTTTCTCAGCAACTGGCAGAATGCTTCAAGCTGTCAGGCTTTCTTCCATTCATAAATGAATGAATCTCTGCAAATTTACGTGTTCCTGCATCATGTACTCTCTGCCCATAATCTCCTAAACCTGCTGGTTTTGAAGAGTCATGATCTTGGATAATCCAGTATTTGGTGTAACCCGAGCTGAATAACTGAACCACCTACGCAAGACAGCATTGCAAACCATCAGCGTGCAGAAACTGTGATTCAGTGCCTCTAATGATCAGGATATTAAGTGTAATGATAATTTTAAATAACACATTTTGATATTGCCAAGGTTTCTTAGATTTACAAAGCTTGAAAACTTAAAAAATAAAATCTGAGAGTCTCACTAATACTGTGACTCCATTAGAAGAGACCTACAGGCTTTTAATTCCAAACTAAACCATTCAAAGCTTGTCAGAGAGTTTTAGGAATTAATACTGCTGTTATTATTGGTGTAGTAATATGTTTTAGTTGCGTGAATAATGTGCAGTTCTCAGATAAGTGTATGTTTAGGTGAAATGAGAAGTTGAAAAGTCACTAAGTTCTACTTCAATAGCCCCTGTAAAGGGCAAGATTAGTTTCTTTCTCAGGCAGCTTTTAATTCTTCTAATTTCAGTCTTCAGTGCCCTATGTTTCAAAATTGGGCTTATATTTATCACCAAAGTGTGGGGCAATGATGGCAGCACGTCTTTGTTTCTTTTGCTTGTCCAGTGTTTCCTGTGGAATAAACTTGACTAGCTAATAACACAGACATAACTTGCCCCAGGACCTGAACCCAACATCCTGCTGAGCTTTGAAGCTGAGAGACCTGAACCCAAAGTTACAACCCTCATAAAGATGAACAGAAAACTTTGATAGGGAGAGAGATGAGTTTTGACATGATCCAAATCATATTTTGATTGGGAATTCTTTAACTTGGTTTCATTTCCTGAGACCATGACATGTTGCACACCCTTTTTGAGCCCCCAACCCTCTTTCAACAGACTGAGAAAGTACATCCTGTGAGACTTCCTTACTTAATATGTATTTATGCTTCTGGAGCACTCTTGACAGTTTTTCTCCCCCTTTCTACATAAAAAATGAGTTGCTTTTGTGCGGCTCAGCATTGTCTTATGAATATTAACCCAGAGGGTTTATTTTTGTTATTCTAAATCTGCTTGTATCCTTTGTAAAATGAAAAATGGGACATAATTAATCTCTCTGTTAATCGTGATATTTGCATGGAACAAGTGAAACAAGCTCTTCAAACCACTTGCTCAACTCTTAAGAAGTATTTACACTACAGTTCAGATGGAAACTCAAGGGCTTTTTATTTATTTATTTTCATCATCTTACATTCAATACACTCAGTAGGAGGCAAATGTTTGAATTCCCAGTGAATTTTAGATGGTTCACTGTAGTGGTCGGAAGAGGATTTCAAAAGTGTCTGCAGGAGAGGAGTGGGAAGTTACCAGATTTGAAGAAGCAGCTTATTTAATAAAACATGGAGCTCATGTACAATCCTGGGACTAGTGAGTGCTTCGCAGTGCGTGTTTGAGCAGCAATGTGAAGCAGCGGGTTAAGCCTATCTTAAGGAGGGTGACCACCAGCTGACAGGGATAAACTGCCATCCAGAGCAATACAATTAGTAGGTACAGAAATAGTTGTTTTTGAAGCACACCCTCTGTGTTCAAATTTGTGAACCAAAATCAGCTCTTGTGTCTGATTTCCAAAGACTTATGATGGGGATGAGCTTGGCCCAGTGTCTGAAAAAAAACTCTGGAGCTATATTGAATCTTTGGAAATGGTAACCCTGCTTTGAAGGTCCCGTTTTCTGAAAGGGCCTTTGAACATATTCATTCACTCTGAGATGAATTCCTGCTATTCATTCTGCCACTCACAAAACAAGGTATAATAGCAGTCACTCCTGATTGCTGTCATCTATCAACAGCTCATTATGTGCTGGTTAGAATGAGGATACACCATTTGTGAAGATTATTACTGTGTAGAGTTTGAAAAGAAAAAGCCAGCAACTTTATACATAAATATACTGAGCTTGTTTTTCTGCAAGACTGGATGGATGTCTGATGCTTTGAATGCTTTTCATCAAGTGAAACTGCGGATACACTGAACAGATAAACTAGTAGAAAATGGTGCTACTCCAAGGAATCAGTTACCCCAGCTGAGGATTAAGCCTCTTCTGGACCATCTTACCCCATATGGTGCTTTACTATACGTAATGACTCACACCAGTGTAAGGTATCTGTGAAACAGAAGGAAAACAGTGTTTTACTCCCACTTCCCACTAACCAGATGCAAATGATATTCCTAGCATAAGTTTTCTTAGAAGCTCATCTCTTCAGAATGTATCTGCCAAACTGCTGATGTGTCTCTGCTTTTGCCTCAGGAGTTCAGCCAAATAGCCTTTAACTAGGTGGGGAGATGGGAGCTGCCAGTTTGACCTGTCTGGAATTTATTTGCCAAGGAAGTTAGATTCTTCTTGGTTGCTAAAACAGCTAGTAACCTGAGAGTGTGTGTGAATAGAGAGGATCAGTGGTAGAATAAATAGTTAAGTACTGCACTTTAAGAAGCACCTATTTGGCCAACTGCATTAAGTTTAAAAGGTGAGCCATAAAGGAACCCCTATGCCTGCCTAGCGCCATTTTTCCACTTGCAGTGTTAAAATCTGAGTAGGTGTAAAGATGACAAGAGGTATCCCCAGATAACAGTCACTTCATGCACACATTTCCCATTTACAAATAATTTACTACCATTTTGCTATTATTTAGGAATGATGTGAGTATAAGTTCATAATGTGTATGATGGGGCTGATAACAGCACAGAAAGACTATAAAAAGCAGTATCTAACACCTGCATAATCATCTTAATCTGTGTATCTCAAAGAACAAGATCACTACTGCTATTACGGTTTCAAAGGTGGGGAAACAGGAGGGAAAAGGAGAAGAGAATTACTAGGTCTAACTCAAGAGGCTTTCTTTTTCAATCGGTCAAGGAGCATCCTTTGACTAAAAAAAAAAAAAAAACCCCAAACCTGCAGCTTGGAATGTGACTCTTCTTAAAGTGTATTGATGCTAAACCACGTTGTGGTTGATGCTCGTCTCTCTTGGGGACCTTCTTCTGCATCCTCATCAACTCAAACAGTTCATGCAGCTTTTTACATAGCAAGGCATGTGCTGGTTTGGCTCATCTGCTTGTAGTTACTGTGTACGCTGCCTCTGTTTGCTCAGAAGGGTTTTCTGTGTTAATAATGTATACCCAGTATTCTAACAAATGCCATGTGGAGTGTTGTCTATGTGTAAACTCTACCACAGTTTATCTTCCTGTAAAATGGTTATAGGAGTATTCCTCTGTGCAACTTGCAACTTAAGGAGTGGTTTTAATATGGTTTTAATCCTTTAAATGACAACTTGGTAGATTGAGGAACATGCAAAATAATAATACACAGGCTGAAACAGGCACCTTAGTTAAGAGCATAATTTCTTCCAAATCTCTGAAGAGTAACTGAGTTAATAACTAGTTAACTACTTGTTAATGTCTTGATTTTCTCAATTAGATAAGTAAATTGTAATTAACACATATGGCCTACAGATAGATGGGGGGAGGTGAGAATATGTAATTTTCCTTCCTCTTTTCCCGAGTATGGATAGATTAAAATGTCCTATTTTGTGGGAATTACATTTTAATGAACTCTAATACGTGCAGATCCATTTAACAAAAGCTTTTTTATCAGCTCTTTTAATTATGAGGATCAGCTTGAAGCAAAAGGACTTAAAAAGCTTTGCATTTAAGGGGAAAAAGAAAGATGTTGGGGGAATCCCCACAATTATATTTGGAAATAAAAACCTTAGGGAAGAGTTTTGAGTTTGGTTTTTTTTTTTCCTCCTGTTAATTGTATGGAACCATTGTGCTCTCAGTTTCTGTCTTTTAGGTCAAACCTTCATAAACAGCAGCTCATCAACATCATTCTGAGGTTGGAGAAATATTTAAAGCAGAAATCAGGGTGGAATGTAGCCTTACTGACAAGCATGGTCTTGAAATCTACTCTTATCCCTGATGTTTTCATGGAAGAGGGTTGACACCCAATAATTCAGTAGAACAAGTGCTGAAGAAAACTCTAAAGCACAGCTGTGCGTATGGCACGCTGTCTAGGTGGGTTTGCATCACTTTCTATGATGTTCTGCCTGCTTTTGTTGGTAATAGCTAGTGCTAGAGAGCATGACATTGAAGCATGATATGCCTCTGAAATACTGTCCATTTACCTGTCCCAGCTATATGCAGGGTTGTTGTTTTAGTGTTGTAGTCAGTTAGTGCTACCATGACAATGACTTCTGCTTTCTTGCGTTTGGGTTTTCAGTGCAAGAGTCTGCCTGTTGGGATTATTATTTTCATAGCAGAAACCCACATCCAAAGGTTTTATGCAGCCTGGCTAATAGATTTTTATAAGAACGAGTGTGGAAGATAAGGGTGGTGAAGAAGCAGCTTTGAGGGAGGTTGGCCTTTTATGGCAAATGTGAGCATTCAAAGAGTTAAAGTCTCTCCCTTTATATGGATAAAAAGAAGAAATAGTTACATTAGTTTTTTAGAATTAGAAGAAATAGTTTCAGTAACAACAGTTTCATGTCTGCTGCCCTGTGCCATCTAAGGCAGAAAATTGCTTCTTCTGCGCTGTACAGCGTTACAAGACAAGCATGAGAAGCTGAATTAGGAGAGGGAGGTATCCTTCACCTGGTGTTGCATCAATTGAATGTGACAAAGCACAGCATCATATTATAGAAAAGTTCTGATGCCTTTGAAGATGAGGTGGAAAGTGAAGACTTTGAACCAGTACTGTGGCTCGCAGAAACAGTCTAGTGAGGCAAGTTGTCCACTGTCTGCAGGATGAGTTCACATCCCTGGTTTGTTGACCTGGTGCATTTTTTTTTTAGCTCGTGGAATAAGCAGTGTTCATATTTGTGTGGGGATCCCCACCCATGTCTGGGCATGGTCCAGTTCCTGCTTTCAGGAATCTCAGTGGTGAGGACAGGCTGTGTATTTCTGGATCCTTTGACTCTTAGTAACTCAGTTTGGGGAGGTATCTAAATACCTAGTGATGCTCTTAACATCCTGTTGTCTTGTACATCCTGTTCTTTCCTTCCTTGTCCAAATCCTCAAAGGTGCTACTCCAATTGAAATTCACTACTCTATGTCTGTATGTCTTTGAGGTGTGTATCTCCTCTCCCACGTCACCTCTGGCCATTTCCTGCTGAGGCAGAATCTTGCATTCACCTACCAAGGGTATCTCTGCTTCAGCTGCTTTGCTCAGCTGGCAGGGCCCTTCTGAGAAGCATGGCAGTACATTTGGGTTCTAGCTAAACATCTGCCTGCTTTGAAGATGCAATACGCAGTTTATTCGTGTTTTAAGACAGTCACATAACAGGGACTGTAGTGGTAGGACAAGGGGTAATGTGTTTAAAATTGGACATAGGAAGTTCAGGTTAGATATAAGGAAGAAGTTCTTTACTGTGAGGCACTGGCACAGGATGCTCAGAGAAGTAGTGCATGCCCCATCCCTGACAGTATTCAAGGCCAGGTTGAAGAGAGCCTTCGGCAGCATGGTCTAGTGTGAGATGTCCCTGCCCATGGCAGCGAATTGGAACTGGATAATCTAAAGGTCCTTTCCAACCCAAACCATTCTAGGATTCTATAACCCAACTGGATAGGGTTACCCTGATGCAATTGCAACTGAATCCTGAATTAAGCAAAGCATTGATCATTGCTATGATCAATATTGATGATTGCACAGTCATAGGCTGTAATATCATTTGGTGATATTCTGGTGCCAGTACTAACACAAGTGTTTGTAATGTTACCTGTTGCCAGCAGGTGTCCCTTCAAGCTCACCAATATCCTGAATTTCTCGAGGAGGTGCTACATGGGGGCTATTAACGGCAAGAAGTTTTTTTTTATAACATTGGGTAAAAATTCAAAGAGCCCTCCTTGTTTCTCTGAGCCTCCAGTGTAAAGAATGACACTGTGTAAACCAGTGAGGTACATCACAGAGATGCCTCATGTGAATGTCCCATATTTTAGGAAGGTTGTCCCACCTGCAGGGAAGAGGTCGTGATGCAACTAGAATGTATTGGTGGGTCTTGATTTATTTCTTCCCTCCTTTTGTTCCACTAATCTAAAATAATGATCAGAACCCCAGGTTGAGTTTGCGGAGGGGGATGCTCTTTGACCAGCTCTATCTTTACATCATACTCTGTTATATACAGCATATGGCAGATGAACAAAACCTGGGTTTGAAGGGGAGGGTAAAAGGCTACAAAAACTGCCTTGTGAGAGTTTCCAATTTTAAAACTAGATGCTTCTGTAGCTCATATTCTGCTAATGTCTGTGAAACAAATTACTAGTCTTTAACATTTTTGGTGTGTGGGAGGTTGTTTAGATGGTCTGGATATTTTTGCATGTTGCCATTTAGTAAGTACTGCCACTATACTGGTCTCAGACAACGAGGAGATGCAGTGATGTGATGGAGGGACTCCTGGGCCTGCCTCTACTGTATGTGATTGTGGAAAAGGATTGGAGGTTGAGTCCCTCTTCCTTCTTTATCATAATGCATCAGCTTGTCTGTGGTGCTGAATGACCCCAGGGGCAGTAGATGCCTTGGACAGTGTTTTGATTCATGCTGATAAATGGATAACACAAGACATGTTTGAAACTTCTTTGTCAGAGCAGATGACTGACAGAGCTGTGAGGAGCAGCCTCTTCATTTCCTGGAAGGATGTGTGTGATAATGTGCTGAACAGCTGCTGGTTCTGATGTGCAGAGGATTGACAGCTGGACTTGTAGATTTAGTGGATTTGATTACTTGTTTGTACTGGATGTGTATCTCAGCAGAGTCGGGTTGTGAGTGCTTCATTACATCAGCTTAAAAATTCTTCACATATATATTAATGTACACTATCTTCACACACATAAAGACTTCAAGATCTTCAGGCCTTAGATGCCATTTGGATTTTGCTCTCATCAGCATAGTAAGTCTTATTTTAGAAAAAGAAAAACGTCACTGAAAAGAGAACATCGTTTCAAATGTAGGTTGTTGATTTTTGGTGCTTTCTCCATAGTGATAGTAAGCTGCCCTGAGTTAATGGAATCTTTGGTAGATTGAACATAGGTAGGTTTATATTTGGTCCACATGGATCATCCTGAATAGAGTCTGCAGAGCGAATCTGTCCTGAATCACAAGCCAAAGGTCTACAGAGAGTCTGCCTGGTTTTACTTTTGCACTGGTTTGTCTCATCCTCCAGAGGACCTTTGTCTGTACTGACTGCTCACGCCTCTTGGAGCCCATAGCATTTAGCGTGTTATTGAGAAGTACAGATGGTTACAACTCTCAGGCGTACCCACAAACAAATGCCTATTATGGTAGAAGCAACAAACTGCCTCAGAATCTCTCCTGTGTGATGTTCTGTCCTCCTGTGCCACCCCATCCCGCTGCTCTTTTGGAGTTACCATTCAGAAAGCAGTGAGAGCCATTTCCTGTAACAATGCACTCTGCATAGGTATCTTTATGCCATTCTGTGCTTCCAGATTTGTAAATAAATGCCTTGTTGTCAAGGTGACGGGCATTTTATGATAGCTGAATAAATAAATATGCTGGGAAATTAAACCTCTGAAGTTTGTCAGTTATGGTTAGTATTCCTACTCTATGTTGCTGCTAACATGGAGGACATCTGCAAACTGTTTCTATTGTTCTACTTTAAATGGAAGCCTATGGATAAATCTTACCTTGAACAGAATGCAATGTTGGCATCACATAGTAGAGCCACAGAGAGGCTTTGGAACTGACACTGCAGAGGTCTGTGCCAGCACGAAGTGTTTAGGGAAAGAATTCAGACATCTATATGGAAATGGGATCAGATTATTCAGTATATACAAATAGGTTGCTCTTCAGTTTGCCAGGTGTGAGCTATCTGAATGTGCTTAAACATTGGCTTATGGGTCATCACCTACCTGCTGATCATCCTCGTTTCCTCATGTGGGTCAAACTACACTTGGGCAATTTCCAGTTATTCCTTCCTGGAGTGAAGGTATCTTTATGTTAATTTATTATTGTAACTCTGGATAAAGAGCAGCAGCATTTGAGGACAGACCCAGTTGAAGAAACACCTCACAAACAATTCCTGAAGAATTCTTTCACTATATTTTATTCCTTTTGAGTTTGTACACACCAAAGAGAGAGCCTTATCTTACTATTATGTTTTTGTGAATTTGCCTAGTTGGGGGTTATCTTTCTTCCTGGATGTGTGTTTATGATTCCCAGTGTTTTTAGACTGCCCTACATTACAAACAGTGGGCTCATCCATCTGATGAGAGTCATTATCGGACTTGTAATGAATTCCTACCCAGATGGACTCCATTTCCTCTCTTGCCCCCAGAAGCTGATGGAAACTTTCCCCAGTGTTAGTAGCATAATGTGCAGTAAGAAAAACTGAAAAACATATGATAAGTTGTTAGCCTTGTGACAACTTGTGCCCATTCTGTCACTAGAGCAATCTGGTCAGCTATTTGTGGTATATTAACAGTTGGTGTTTTGATATCTAATTTAATTTTTTTGTTGTTTTTAATCTTGACTGTAGATAATAAAGGCTTATCATAAATAATGTGTTGAAAGTTCAAAAAAGTTCAGATTAACTAAGAAGTTAATTTCTTTATAAAACAAAAATCGCAGCCCCCATATTAACACGCTGCTACATAAGCTCACTGCATGCTGGAGATGCCCTGAAAACCCAGGTTTTCTTGGGCATTCCGAACATGGAAAAAAAGATGCCTGGAACTTTGAGGGTTTGGAGCTTTCTGGTAAATTAACTGCTTACATGTTTTCTTCCTTCTCTTCACATCGTGTCAGATCCTGCTGAACTACGCTCTGAGAAGCACTTCCTACCATGAAGAGGTTACAGTCTAAATGGACAAAATAGAACAAAATAAAGCACACAATGTCTTGCACAAATCAGTGGCAAAGGCAGAACTAGTAAAGTTGGAGCCCATTCCTCAAGAATCTAAAACCTGCTCTTTCTCTTTCATCTCTATTTTAATGCTGCCCTAAAGAGCATCACCATGATGGATATTGTACTTCACTTCTGCTTCTTGTCTCATCTTGTATTTAAATTGTATGTGCTTTGGAATAGTGGTTTATCCTGTGCTTTTTTTTTTTCCCCTCTTTTGCTGAGGAAAATTGTACATGTGACACGTGAACAGAGGTTTGTTTGGGACTCTGAAGAATAATTTGGTATGTTCATGATGATCATCACTTACTAGCACCCAATTTATATGTGTACACAAAGGAAGGAAGAGAATGATGCAGTTTGCCACTTCCCACTCAGTTATTCAGAGTGCCACATGTTGCGCGGTTTAGCAGAGGACTTTAAAGGTCAGTGCTCTGCAGGTTTTGGTGACATTTGTGGATCTCTCTTGGGGTGGTAAGTCAGGCAGCTCTCTGTGGAACAGAGGGCTGGAAGCAGAAGTAATGTAATTTTGGGGATAGCTCTTGTATAGGTTTGAACTGATCTGGCTCAGCAAAGAGAAACAATTCAGTTTGCTTGAAAAGATTAAATAGAAATAGCACATTAGTGTAGAGGTCTCCAGCTTGACAGGAAAAGCTGAAGCATAATAAGATATTGGGTAAATGAGTTTTCCCTGATTTGAAATAATTAGAATCTCTGCTGTTCCATGTTGGCACTGTCAATACTCAAGCCTTCTTTTCCAGGAGCGCTGCACCATATGACTTACCTTTCTCTTTCCACCTGTTTTAAGAGGTATAGAAAGTTAGCCCCTAATAAAACTAAGTTAGGCTGAAGAGTATCTAAACTAGGCTGAAGTAAGGACATCTCAGCATTTACACAAGTTTAATTGGTGTGTTTTCGTACACTTAAATTTGATAAAAACCTTGTACATACACTAAGCTCTAGCAAAATGGATCTGATTTGCTCTTTTTTCCTCTTATGTGAGTCAGAATCTGATATGTTTGACTTTCATTGTGAAAACATGGTAAGATCATGGATGAGCTTGTAAAGGATCAGTATCTTAGTAGGGGGAAAGAAAGGAATGATGGTAACAAGCATGAGTTCTTCAAACACGGAGTTGAGGTGGGGGTTAGGTGTGTTCTGAGCATGAAAGCTGCGTACCCAGAATAGGAAGTTAAAATCAGCATGAACCTCAAGGAATCCTGTGTCAGTTACTGTGCTTACAGCCTTAGCAAAGGCCATCATTGTAGACACATTTCCCTTATTTGCAATTCCTTTCTTTTCTTCATATTTCAGTGAGAACTTTTTCCACACAGAACATGGACAGAAGGGAAAAATGCACAAATAAATTGGTGTGTCTTTCCAGGATTCATACTTTAAGTGTTCTGCAAAGTTTTAATCTGTTATGAATGAAATAGAATGATTGCACAAGAAAATTTTTTGGACAACAGAAAAAGTAATTTTAAAGCCCAGAACAGTTTAGTTGGGTGGTAGAAATAAACACCACCAACAAAACCCTTGCAAGTTCAGTGGTCAGCCCAGGAAATTAATGAACAGACTGAGGTAAAACATTACATAAGTAAGAAAAGGTAATTTGTCAACTGATGCTTTAATACAATGTTCATGAAATAATTGGGAGTGAAAAGCAAATTAATAAAATCAAAAGTCATTTATTCTGTAGAGTATACAGGGAGAAGGGCTAAATAGAGCAGAATAAGCCTACAATGATGCTGGATAGGGACTCTTTTATCAGGGACTGTAGCAATAGAACAAGGGGTGATGTGTTTAAACTGAAACAGGAGAAGTTCAGGTTAGATATAAGGAAGAAGTTCTTCCCTGTAAGGGTGGTGAGGTCCCAGCACAGGGTGCCCAGAGAAGTGGTAAATGCTCCATCCCTGGCCAAGTTCAAGGCCAGGTTGGACAGAGCCTTGGGTAACGTGGTCTAGTGTGAGGTGTCCCTGCCCACGGCAGCGGGTTGGAACTGGAGGATCTTAAAGGCCTTTCCAACCGAAGCCATTCTGTGATTCTGTGATAAATCACAACAAATAGCAGAACCAGCCCTGACAAAGAGCACTACAGAAAACTCTTGTTCACTGATTTCAGCCATGCTAATGGAGTAGGATTTTGAGTTAAAAAAACACACCTGAATTTATTAAGAAGAATGTGTGGTGTGAAATTAAATATCAGAGGACTATTAAAAGTATTCTGGAAGAAATAAGAATCTCGAGATAGCTGCTGTCTTACTGTATTTACACCCAATTACAGAAGCAGCACATGCATAATAAGGATGGAGGACTGTATATGCATGCGCTGGTGTGGCATCAGCTTACAGTATAGTTGCTCCTGTTGCAACAGGATTAATTCAGTGAGCAGGCTATTTATTTTGTAATTCTTTGGGACTGGTAAGGGTGTGTGTATTTGTATATACATATACAGCTCTAAATATACTGTGTTGGTTCAGCAATCCAGCTGTAGTAGCACTGCATACAGGCTATTGTATCAGGTAAACTGCTTTTGGGATCTTGGGTGATTGATTTAGAAGAAATTTTGGTATTGTATGGCAATAAACATGCCCTGATGGACACAGAACTGGTGAATAGGCAGACACTGACTTGGGATAAGGGAAATCAGAGCTCTGCTACTGTTTATCCAGCTTATCTTGTGGGGGTTTGTGTGTTTTCTGTTGTGTTTGTGTTTTGCTCAGATTCTGTTGGCTTGGACAAAGCACTGCACTAAAGGATCTATATCACTAGTTTGGCAAACTGGCACAGGGGCTCAAGCTTTCTTCTATCTGTCTGTGCTGACACTGTTTATGTTGCCTCTGATCTTACTCCAAATCAGTGCAAGTATTCATTTTTTGGTAGTTAATCAGATGCTGCCTATTCACAGGTTAATTTTTCTCAGCTTAACCTTTAAAAGAATAGATAAGCAGCCTGATATGAGAGGACAGGGAATTAAAAACACCTCAGTAATGTTTTGTTGGCTTTTCTCCCATTAGTCACCCAAAAACAAATATCAGCAGCTTGTTACAAATATTCAGGGGTTCAGGCATGATCTCTGTCTTTCTATCAAGACATGCACAGTATGCCAAGGGCAAAAACTGAATGTAACACTTCATTGCAGATTGCTGTCATGCAATGTTCCAAAGATTTGCAGATATAGCACTAATAAAAGAAGTTCCACAAGCCTATGGCTTCATGTGATGAGGGAAGGAAAAGAAATGGCAATTGAGCACATTTTTCTGTCAATTAGTTGAGGCAATGTACTGCATAAATAACCAGTTTTGGCCTTCTCTCTGCCTTTTGTTATTAGCAATGTGCTGTTATGAAGGATAGAGAGGGAAAGACAAGGACAGTTTAAGTGAATAGCAGGAGATGGAGCATTTGCATTGCGAGAAGGTCTTTTGCCAGGGGTGTGCAGAATGAGTGGTGTTAAGTGGGATTGTTTTCCTAACTACACACACCTGTGTTGCAGGCTGTAGTGTAGTGGTGAGAAATCTGAGTGTGAGGGTAGCCAGTCCAGTTTGGTAGGGAATTCTATTCTGCTTGCCACTGCAGAGCTCAGTGGTGGTGCTAAGTGACAGCAAGCTTTGGATGGATGGCAGGAGGCAGTACAGGGCTGCTAGCGCTTGGACTGCCTTTTTTGTTTGGTTTTCCTATTCTTCTCATTTCCCCAGTTGGAATCTTGTTTCCAGGGCTGAATCTTACTGTGTCAGGGTATACATCTCTTGATGTGTTGCTGCTTTATATGTTTTATTCCTCTCTCACCTCTAGGTAGTGTTCAGTTTACTGCTTCTTTCTAAGAGTAATGTGTGAAGTTAAAAAGAATTTCCTCTTTCCTTGTATGAGCAAACTATTGTATGCTTTCTGTAAAGGTGCAATAAGGAAACAGAATACACCTAAGAAAAGAAAGAGTCCATTAACTTAAAATCATTTCCTGTTGTGCTTGAACTCAAGAGCATAGGTTTGTGGTTTAACTCGGTGGAACTTCCACTGGTGGTTGTACATGAAAGTGGAGGTAGAATATCTTAACAGATTCCTTCTAAAATGAATGAGTAAATCTGGTTCCTCTGCCTTTGCTGAGCGTCTGTTAGCTGGAGCTATGGCTAGGATCTTTCCAAGCTTTCAGCTAGGATAATTCGGTAGCTTGTTCTAGAGCCTGTGAGGTCTGCAATGAAACAGGGTTCAATGTTTGTATAGCAAGTAGTTCATACAATTCCAGGATTAATTGCTGAAAGGGGAAAAGGAGGAAAAGGCAAGAAACAAAAGCAGAATTTAAAGGAGCAGTTTACAATATGGTGATAAATTCAGTGCTAATGTCAATACAAAAAACAAATCCCCAACTGGACTAGAACACCTGGATCTGCCTGTTATTTCCCTTACAGGCTTCAGAATCACATTAAACCAGTTGCTAGTAACAGGCAAGGTTTTTCCAGTTATTCTTCATTTTAAATGGTTTAAAGAGCTCTGGAAGTTATTCATGAATTCAGGTTTCGTCACTCCCCTCATCATGTTGCCAGCTTAAAATTCACATTTAATTAACCTCTTCACCAAAGGCATAAATCAATACTAAATCTCTAAATGCTAACCATACTGATAGTGATTTTCATTTGGGCTAGCCTGCTGAATAATAGGAATTAAGATGCCTGCAGGAAAGGAACAAACTAGTTGTACGGAGTGAAGCATAACTAACTTGTAAACTGTAATAATGGATGTCCTTGGATGGAATGGGAAATCCATTCATTAAGGTTCCAGGGAAGAAAGTGAGAACCAGACTAAGCAAAGTACGATACTGCATTCAGGACAAAATCCACCTGGGCAGTCAGACTCCTGTTTCAGTACAGATTGTCCATGTGTGCTCTGGAAGTCCTGTGAGCTCCAGAAACACAGTTGAAGTAGCACCAGCAGGGCAAAAGTAGTCAGAATTATGTGAATATTCACATGTGCAAAGCCTTACTATGAAAATCCTGTATTAGTGTGATGTACTTCTTTTTATTACTGTTACCAAGTAATGCTATAACGTATTTTTAGTATAACAGTTCTTGGGAGCCTGGATGTGCAGATCTTTTGTGGCCTTGTATTGAAAGAGGTGTGGGAGGCACTTGATGTTAATGGATAATATGCACAAAGAGAAAATATCTTTACTGTTCTGAGGGTTGGGTAGTAGTACTCGTTGTCCATTATACAAGTACTGTGGCACCCAGCATTAAAGTGGTTGTAGTATACCTCTACAAAGTCTAAACCACCTATTTATTTCTCATTGGGTTAGCGTATTTCGCAAGGGCTTCATTCCTATTTGGAGCTAATGATAGAAAGAACAGAAAAAGGGGGCTCCTATGTTTTCATAGTTCAAGAAGAATTTCTACGTAGTTCTGAAATTCCATTTTTTTCCCCTAAGTAAGGATTTGATGTCAAATAAAGAGATTTCTTGTCAGAGTTACTTTGCTAAAGACAAACAAACAAAGAAATATTAAAGCAGTGAGCTTAAAATTCTGCTTCATTTCTTGCTAAAGCCTCACTATCCCCTGAAATAATAATGACTGATAATTCAATAAATAATTAATAATCATCTGAGATTTAATGAGATGATGAGGCGGTAGAATGAGGTTGTTTAGTGAGATGGGAGAGATTTCATCACTACCTACTGCAGTCAGTATTCTTTTTGCATAAAGAATTCAGTCTTTGTGTGCTAGAAATGTAAAAGCTGTTTTCTGTGCTGGTGAATCAAATGTATTTTGCAAATGATCTGTCAGCTAAGCAGTCTCCAAACACTTAGGCTATGTTTCAGTTATATCCCTACCTATAAATGTGTGAGGCGAGTATTGTCTTTATTTGCAGTGTGTACTTAGGAGTCTTGGTTAATCTGGGTCTTGAATAGCAGTGATAGACAATGCATCAGAAGCAGCTGTGCCTCCAGAAGAGGTTATGATTGTGTTCTGGCTTTCAAGGCTTTTCCTGCTTCAGTGGAAGGTAGTTTCCAATTTAATGACTAGTGAAATGGGGGCTCTGTAGCATTTGAATTTGCTGGGTTTTAGAGTAAGGAACCTAATTTCCCACTGTCAGATGTTTATAGTAGTAAGGACAATGTGTTACTGTGTTCTGAGAGCATACACTATCTTTATTCCAGCGTCCTAACACCATGCAAAGATGTAAGCAAAAGTTGTTGAATGTTAAATTCAGCTGCATGTTGGTTTTGAATCTCATTTATACCAACAAGGCAGAGGATATTCTCATAACAAAACAATGTTACTGTAAAGCTATTTTGCTTTCAAATGGTAAAATGACATATATCTCAGGGTTATATCTGCAAAGACCTTGAGAACCCTCTGGTCAGCTTTGCAGGTCACAGATGTTATTTCAGGTGCGGCTTTATATTTTGCAGTAAATGCAAGTCCACGTACTTGAACCTTTGAACTATTTGAATTGCACACCTCATTTTGCTGGAGTCTAGTGCTTGGTATATCTTCAACAGAACCATTAGATAAAGTCTTAGCTCAGCAAAATGTTTAACCATGTGGTTAAAGCTCAGCACACTCAAGTCACTTGATACTTGAGGACCTTCAGGCAAAATTATGTCTTCAATTACACGCATGTTACTTCCTCAGTTAAAATGGAATTGCTCAGGTGTAATGAAAAGCAGAATGGGGCAAAAAGAAGGCCGTCTTATGTAGTCCTGTTGACTTTTTCTTGGAATTGAGGGTTCTGGTACAAAAATTCAGGCAGAATACAGGTTCAGTCCTGTTATCTCTGTTTATTTCTAGTGCTCAGATTGGACAGAATGTTGTTACGGTTTGCAATACCAAGTTGAGTTTCTAATAGTGAGTAAATAAGGAGCAGAGAGGGAAATCCAGACCACTTTTTAATGTTTAAGTTCAGCACAATTTATTGGGAGTCTCTGACAAATGTGGAACCCCACAGTGCTCTTTATTCAGAGACACTACTCAGAGTGCAGCAACATTGAAGGCTCATAAACTTCTTGTTCTGCACTACTTGGCCAATGGCAGTGATTAGTCCTGTGTTCTTTATTACCTCTTTTCACACCTCTCTTTCCCTTCGGTTTTCTTTAGACCAAAAAGCAAAGGCAGACAGTGTTCAACAGCTTTCTGGCTGGAATTTCTGAGTATTTTTCGTAAGAGTCTGGGGATTGGGATTTTCTCCTTTAAATAAGTGGCTGGTGCTGTTATGCCTAGGCCAGAAGCTACATAATTTTCACTTCAAACCCTGCTAGAATCAATACTGTGTTGCTGATGCATTCATCCTGCCAAAAGAAAATACAGGTTTCAGGAACAATGTCGTGCTTTTGTCCTTTAGCAGGCATCTGCTTTCCAGTACCTGTAAGGTTATTTGTAGCCCAAAGTCTCTTTACTACCATTCTGGTGCATGACAACAAGGTGCTTCAGAGCTCAAGGAGCAGCAGTTAGAATCTAGTTTCCCTGACCTGAGAAATCATCATTTTCTGCAATTTTGAAAGCGGTTCTTGCTGAAACAAGCTTGCTGTATATGCTGCTCAGGTAGTGACTGTTTAGTGCTTATATAAGCAGAATGGATTTGCTGTGTGTGTTGAAGCTTTTGTTGGCTTTCTTTTGTCTCTCTCAAGTATGAAAACCTCCTGTTGTTCTTAGAGTCACCCTAAAGTTCTCGTGCTCCTCGATATGTGTAAGGGGAGGCATTTTGATTCTTTTTGAAGGTACAATAATCCTGAAAGGATGGTAGGTTTCAAAACCCCAACAAAACCAAGGCATTGATCAGTTGACTCATACATATAGTGTTCGCTTCCTCCAAATGAAGGAAAGGAAACTCAGTTAACATGCAGTTAGGAAAATCCCCTCAGAATAGGATTTATTAAGAGGAAGCCTATATGTACTTGTAAATGAAGCTTTATTTTCCTGGGCTTAGGAGTCAAAAAACCCTAGTTTGCATAAGTTTGAGATCAGACAGGTAGCAGTAAACATCCCTCCATCATTGCTGCCTTCTGCATACAGAGTACACTTCAGGGTTTTAGCAGTGCTTCCCTCGTGCTTGCAGCCGCGGAGCTGCACAATGTATTCCCATATGAGAGCCGTCACTTCAGGCTCTATTTCACCTTGTCACATCCCATTTATAAACTGGGGGTTTGACTAGGATGACAGTCACTGAAGAGGGAAGGCCTTAGAAAATAAATAAAGATTGAGGAAGTCGGAGATCATTAAAGCTGCCACAACCTCACATGTTCATTAATTATAAATCTGCTATGAAGAGCTTTGAGGCTGGTGGCAAGTGCATTTTCGAAAGTGCTTGACTCAACTCTTGGAAGACCTCAAATAGGGGAACCCAGAAGTAAAATTCAACCTGAGGGTATTTAAATTCAGGTGTGCACTCAGCCCAGGATTTGAGCTTGCTTGAGGCTGAAATTCATGCCAAGTGGGCTCTATTTGCAAACTGACCTCCAAGGTGCTTTCTTCTTGTAAGACTCTATTTTTGTGCGGAAGAAGTTCTTTGTGTCTGTGCATCATGTCATCATGATTGTATTTCCCTAATAAAATCCCAGCCAGTCCCCAATATGCTTCATGTACGCAACTGTATATAAATGAATGTTTTTGCCATGTGTGGCAAAAGTCTGGAGGAGATTGCTCTATTTATTCTGTTCCTTATCACATCTTTCCCAGAGGAATCTGTTGGTTGACAGGTGACTGCATATCACAGCAGATAGCTGGGAGAAACAGGGCAGTGCTTACTCCTTACTTTCTCTACTTATTTTTTAACTCACTGAAATAATCTTGCTTACGTTCTCCCTCTCAAGTCCCATGTACCTTTTAAACTTCAATTTTAATAGTTTGTGAAAGCTCCAGCAAACCTCAGGTGTCTATTGACAGGTTTTTTCCATAGCAACATTAGCAACAAGACCAAAGTTTCCAACACACACAGATGAAAACCTCCTTTAAAAAGAAATGAGCAAATAAAGCCAGGAAGAGGGTTGTGAAACCAGATCAAGCTGGCCTTGAACTGAACTTATGTTTTTAACAGCATATGAGCAGTTATGTTCCTGGAGACCATTCAAGCTGTAGTCAAAGCTTTGTTGTTCTATATTTTAGCCTCTCGTTTACGAATAAGTGAATGTTGCTGATGGTAAGGGCTAGTATTGTCATGAAAACAAACCTAAACACCTCCATATCATTGTGCTGCTTTTGCTCCTGAAGGAATCACACTCATATCCTCATCTTTTCTCTGGCTTTCTTTGTAGGTTTCTACAGGATCTTTGCTTTCAGCCTGAAATGAACCATCTTCAACTGCTGTTGCTCATGGAAGGAGGACTCCAGGCATCACACAGACTGCACACCCGAAAACGTAAGTGAATAGAACAAAACCACGTGTCATCTGGGTTCCACTCATTCTGATTGGTGTCATACTAGCAGATACACTGCGTGACAAAGTGCTGCCTTTCTGACCCTTGGTGTAATGCTCATTAGAAATAACAGCCTTGGAATTACTTTCTTTAAAGAAAAGCAGAAGCTGAAGAGTAACCAGATAAAAACTGCAGGTAATGTGTGGGACAGGTATTTCCATCAATTGAGGTGTTAGTGTTTCTGTGCTGTGTGGCTTGCACTCGTGCCAGCAAGGCAAGGGAAAGCAGGCCAAATGTGCACCCAGCTGTAAGTCTTCTGTGCCTCTAATGAACAAATGATTCAAGCATCTGTACAACCAGCTGATGAAGAACAAATGAAATGGGACTTCAAGTGTGGAATTTTTCGGTGTGTTAGTAATCAGAAAAAAGACAAATAAAACAACTTGAATTTTCAACAGGGCATTCATAGAACCAAGCCCTGAAAGAAATCATCACAACCTAGTTTTGCTTCCAGGATAAATACCTGCCTTCTGCAAACTGCAAAGTGTGGAACTTCTGTGAAAATGAGAAAATTGGAGCTGGGGAATCTTTTGTGTGCAGAGTTGCATAAATTTAGTATAGATAAACTATTACTGTGACAATGGTTGTAGCAATGACTAATGTTAACCAGCTGACTTTACAATCAAGCTGTCTGGAAGCACTGAGACAAACTTTGGTGGGTGACTGCCTCAACTAGTCATAAACAGTGGAGGGTGATGAGCTTTAGGAGTTCTAAATGGAGTAGTTTGAGGTGTTATTTGCTCATAGAGTAAGGTGTGACTAAAGTTGGTTAATTAACCTTACAAAAGGCTTCACTGACGTTTTACCCATAGCTTATTTTTATTTGACTCAAGAGGAACCCAGTTAAGTTATCGGTTTAAACTGAATATGCCCGCATTAGGGTTTGCCCAGGTTTAACTAATACTCTTGAGATAAATTGGCAGCGAGCTCTGTATAGGGAAGACATTCCTTTTATTATAGTCTTGGCTATTCTTAAAATGTACCTTCTCTTGTGCTTCCTAAACTGATGGAAACATGAAGGCAGGACAGGGAGCCAGCTCTGTGGAGCTAAAACATTTCTTTATCCAAACTCTGTTGAGTCAATTGGTCCTTTCCTTATTCATACAGGCGCAGCTGGAAGAATCCCTGAAGCTTATTCCAAATGCCAGTCTGTAACATAAGCTAGGGAAGGGTAGACTTTCAATGCTGCAGCTGCTGCCTGACCCTGGCTTGCTTAGTTAGTGACCTCAGCAATATTCATGGTCTCCACAGGCCTGGAGAAGGGAGCCTGTGGTGAGCTGCCATATGGTCTGGTTTGTCGGCCTCGTGTGCAGCTTCCAGGCCAGTGAGATACCTGGAAATCATCACACTGTGCACATCACTGTTCCCGCTGGCATATCAGTGATTTCCCCTTTGTGTGTGCTGCCTCTTTGAAACTGCAGGGTTAAAAGTTTCTTGCCTTATAAGAAAAAAGCTGACTTTCGTACTGCTTTTTGTAGATAATTTCCTTCCATGCTTATTGCTACTATCTCCTTAGAGCTTGTGTTGCTTCATATTGAACACAAAAATTAGTCTTTGTGTAGTAATAGCTGACTGTGTGCAACTTGCATAACACCTTTTAGCTGAGGACTTTGGGAAACATTGAAAGCATTAAACTCCTGTTATAAACACTAGGGAGTCATGAAGTTTTTAATCCTCCTATATGAAAAGGTCAATTAAAGTGAACAGAGCAATTTGTCCAAAGTCAAATCGGGACTGGCTGAACTACAGCCCAAAGTCCAAGGGTCTTGATTATGCATTGTGTCTGGTTATTTACTGTAGTAGCTATGACACATAAACTCTCTGGATCTGGTGGTAGAGCTTTGGAGTCCTGATGTTGTCTTATCCCAAATAAACAGCAGAATTAATGAATTCTGGTTTCTACATTCATAAGGTTGTACAGGTATACCCTGTACCAGCGCAGCATCGTCTAAAGCACAGAATTCCTTTAGCACGTGAAATGTGCTGTGGATCCAAACTAGTGTTTGCCTCTGGGTTTGAACAGCACTTAAAAATGGCACTCAGTTATTCAGCTGGGATCTTCAGGGTAGTTCTAAAGAAACAAAAGTGAAGGAAAGGAAAAAACCCCCGATGGTGCGATTGTTAATTCTTGTAATCGTTTAATGATCTCTACAGGGAGGTGGTGCACCTTAACAGGGAGCCTGGTGTAGTAAATGAATCTGGATTCAGTTTCAAGTATTCTCAACAATGTGTCTTCATGTTTGTAAGTGTTACAAATCAAATTCAGATGAAAAATATTCCACTTTTTAATAGTCTTGCATGTAATTGGATTTTGACTGCAATAGCATTGTCAGAGCATCTTTCCAGCTCCAATTAATGCGCACCTAATTTTCCCTTAATACCAGTACCAGAAGGATTTGAACTTAAGAGCACACAGATTTATCTCAGAGGTCCTAGATGATTTTCAGGTGCCTTTTGTAAAATTTGTATACTGTTTGTAAACAGCTCCTGGAATGGAACTATGCTGGTGTTATTTACACTGCAGTTCCTTGCAGAATCGAATTGTCACCTATGGAGACGATGCGAATAGTGCAAATAATAAAAGACAGAGCCGGAGAATTAATAGAGATCCCCTGGCTTCTATTCAGAGATAATGCTGTTATAGCAAATAAATATACAGAATTATTGGCATTTCTGTGTAACTGCAGTCTTGTGTCAGAATGGGGCAGTACTAACTTTGGATTTGCTTTTGATTTCGGGATGCAGTTGATAAACTTTTTGGGGTGGGTTTTTTTTGGAGGTATTTTAATATACTAGTGCTCAGAATATAAAATTGAAATGTGCATAGCATTCAGTGTGGTGTATTTCAGTCATGGCTGAAGCTGCATTAACATAGCAGAAGTTTTGGGGTTTTTTTAATGGGTGACCATGAAATGGAAACAGTTATAAAATTTGTATCTGGCTTAAAATTTTATAAGTGAAGTTACACTGAACATTAAGTAGATTGTTTTCTAATCCCATAAAGCATAGTGACGGAAGGGGAAAAAAAGGCAGACTTGAACTGCCTATTCAAAACTGGGGAGATCTATATCAAGTAAGAGGCTTATATCCCTTTCAGAGGTAGGTCAGTTGGGAGAGATGCTGAGAAAACACACATCACTTTCTAAACTCTGTCTTTGAGTCTAAGGTCATCCAGAATCACATCAAGTTTTGCATTTAGAGCCCAGTTTGTGAATTTCAGATTGAGTCATCTTGCACACTAACCCTAACAGAGCCATTCCTGAAATTCAGATCAGCCTAACATCATCCCTGTGCTGCTGTAACCAGGCTAATGAGTCAGCTAAAGCAGGGTTAACTTGCTTAGATGTAGACTAGCGGGTTATCCCCATTAAAAATAATCCTCATTATTAATACTGCCAGTGTATCCTAAGGCTGTTCTGCTGCTGTTTGACTGACCTATCCAGTACCTTTCCTTAGGGCTTGTGCTAGGAAGACAGGTATATGAACCAGTACAAGTCCAAAGGGTCTCTCCTCATCCAGTATAATTGCTTCTGCATGCAGGCATGGTTATATTCCCTCAAATCGATGTTTGTCATGTCAGTCTCTTTACAGTGTAGAAGGGGAAATGTCTAACAGTGAGGAGCTGTATGTACATACACATATATGTGTGTGCACAAACAGTTTGGCTACCTCATTTTATTCTTGACTGAGTGGGACTCCACAGATTCCATAGTCCTGACTATTCTACAGAAGAGGGACTTGTAGAACTGAGCAGTATTAAGGGAGAATTGAGTAAAATTGGTAAAAGCAAATTTGTGTCGTTAAACCCCTTCATTTGCTGCCTTCAGAAGATCTGCAAAAGCCTTGAACAGGATTAAGGAAAGGGCATCAAGAGGAACAGAGCACAACCATATCAGCAAGGGGTTTTGCAGATGGCATCTCTTCCTCTTGTGAAAAGCTTTTTATACCTTAAAATTATGGTCAGACAGCTTAATATAAGGTAATAGGAAATGTGTGCTCAGGTGGATAAATATGCAGGAAACCAGGATAGCAGGTTTAGCTAAATGCAGAGAAGAGAATCTTTTGAGGCTGGGAGGATTTTATGCTCTGCTTTAGAAGAGCATCCTTATTCTAATGTTGATAACTGGTGACATTTGGTGTTTCCTCTGCTTTTCATTTGTAACAGAGGCATCCATCAATTCATCTTGCAGGGCAGAGCTTAGGAGTCTGAACTCTTAACGGGTATAATTCATAATAAAGGAAACCTCTGTTCTTGCAGCCTTTAAAAGAAATTCAAGTGTTTCAGAGAGGATGGATGCATGGTTCTTTCAATGTACACAATAGCAACATAACCACTGCTGGAAAGGGATGAGTATCTGTTGACCAGGGTGAAAACCAGTTTCTTTCTGTACTGAAAAACATCAACTGTAATATTTTCCTATTCTGTTAGGAAAGAAACAAATGTTGTTAGCTTCTAAAGAGCAGAACTAAAGCAATACTGGTTGGAGATGCTAAAGAATGAGATGCAAGTCCCTGTCTCAATGTATGATATACAAGCAGGACATTATGCTGTAAGCTCTCCTGGGCAGAGAATCGGCTTTCATTTATTCTGTAAAGCCCAGGCATACAGCTGTGCCAAGATGAGTAGCAGCCCTTTGAAAGCAGGGGACCCTCAAGGCTCTGCTGGTGCAATTGGGCATGCAGAGAGAGGGTTTCAGCAAAAGAAGTTAAACTAAGTTATTTCAATACATGTGAAAAAACACATGATTTTTTAAGTACCTAGCTAGATATGAAAGAAGGTGCAAATCAGACAGATAAAATCCTTAAAAGAAGTTTTATAGGAAAGAAGCTGTGTGGAGCCCTCAGAGCAGCCTTCCAGTATCTGAAGGGGCCCTGCAAGGATGCTGGAGAGGGACTCTTCATCAGGGGCTGTAGCGATAGGACAAGGGGTGATGGGATCAAACTGAAAAAGGGGAAATTCAGGTTGGAGATAAGGAAGAAGTTCTTTACTGTGAGGGTGCTGAGGCGCTGGCACAGTGTGCCCAGAGAAGTGGTAAATGCTCAATCCGTGGCCAAGTTCAAGGCCAGGCTGGACAGAGCCTTGGGCAACATGGTCTAGTGTGAGGTATCCCTGCCCATGATGATCTTAAGAACTAGATGATCTCAAGGTCCTTTCCAACCCAAACCAGTCTGTGATTTTATGATGTTTCAGACCTTTAACATTCTGTGCCCAACTCTCAGAACAATATTCACAGCACTGAAGTGTAGCCTGCATGGGTTCCTCTTCGGTCTTCCACAAAGGAACCATTCACTTTCCTCCTCTTTTAGTGGCAGTTAGTTCTGAGACTTAAATACAGTTCACAACCAAAGGTTATTTGTGCTTCTTTTCTTAGCTGTATCCAGCAACTGCTAATGAAGGCTTTTGTAGCATGACTCTGAACTAATTAGGGTTAATTGAGCCTGCTTGTGCTTTAGCTACTCCAGCCTTGTCCTGCTAATCAGGAGTTCTCAGTGCCTTGAATGTGTTTGTGATTAGCTCACCTAAATTCCTGGTTTCTGCTAGGTTTCTGGCTCTTAGGGCCATTTGTGATTGTTCTGATAGTAAACACGAGTAACCCTTTTCCTGCTCTCTTTTTTCTTGTGGATATATAAGTCACTGGTTAGTACAGCAGGCTTTTTGTGAGGCTACTTGGTTGTGATGCGCGGAAATGACTCCACAACTTTATCCAGTTGTAAAGAAGGTATGTTTATTCAGCGCTGGGTGACATGGGGAGTAGCCACCAAAGAACCATGCCCCCCTTCCTGTTGCTACATACTTTGCTTATTCATTTTTGCAGAATCATCATGATGTGTTCTAAGCAAGGTGGCAGTATTCTAAGCGAATGTTATGCTGAGTCATTCTGACACTGTATTAAAGCGTATATGTGAACTATGCTTATTCACTCTTACTTTACTTTTTGCACTTTGTTTAGTTTGTTAAGAG
Source organism: Ara ararauna (assembly GCA_028858755.1). Classification (NCBI taxonomy): domain Eukaryota; kingdom Metazoa; phylum Chordata; class Aves; order Psittaciformes; family Psittacidae; genus Ara; species Ara ararauna. The sequence goes on from CM054390.1 coordinate 7,951,004, forward strand.
TGTGTTTGGTTCTAATGCAGTGCCTTGGTTCAGTTGCACGAAGTGGTAAGTAAGAGTTTCATAGCTCTTCATTTACATGTTGGATGTTGCTGAGGTGCCAAGCTGCTATAGTTTGAGATTAACTAAAAATCATTTTTGTGTATAGCACCGCATTGTACCACAAGTTGGTGTTGGAACACCACCGCCATGGAAGGCAGAATGTCAGCACCTGGACTGGGGCTGTTTCACTTGCTGCAGCGTAACGATTTTAGGTTTTGTCCCCACTCCTTTTGGATGTCCTTCCATCTAGGTCCTTGATCCACTCTGTCCATCCTGAGCTCTGCTGAGGTTATTGCCAGGTTAGACACAACAAAGCAGTCGGGTGACTATTCCTCTGCCTTCAGTGTTTGCTGTGGTTAGTCACTGAGTGGCCTACTGTGGCTGGCCAAGGTGCTTTGATTCAGTACAGTAAGGCCAGCACTGGCACTATCTGGTCTTCAGAAGCAGTGTTGCACTGATAGCTCTAAGCCACAGGCCACCACTGCAGTTACCAGTTAAGGTCACAAGAATGCTGTACATCTTGAAACACAGCTTTGTGTCAGCTCTATCCTGTAGCAGAGCACATGGTTTCCTTAGCACAGTAGTGCTTTAGTACAGGTGTGACTGTAGGGGAAACAAATGTTTGGGTTCAGATATTTCTCCTGCTGTCAGGATTTTGGCTGTCTCATTAGCAGCAGCAGGAGCCTTTCCTCAGTGGTGTTAGTGAGACCTCGACAGTTACAAATACATAACATTTCAAACTTCTTAGCTCAGAGTGAGAACTCATAGAACATAAGGTAGTAACCCATTAAGCAGCACGCTGTATATGACTATTCATTTCTGTTGCCTTTGTTATGTACATAAACCTAGTGCAAGGTGAGTGTTTTTCCTCTTGCTTTAGCTTTTTTGACACACATTTCCTTCAGTTAGAGCACTACCTTTTATTTTTCTCTGTCTTTATTTCCCCATTGGAACCAAAAATATTCTCTCTTTTCTTTTTTGAATATTAGTTCTGGAACTATGTAGCTAACTAAAGGGTTACGCAAGTACTAGATTTTCTGAAACTCTCTCAGCATGAAGGCTTCTGAACTATGGGTTCAGAACTGCAACTGCAAGGAGTAGATGTGGATGGAAAGGGTTACAGGAAATCAAGTATTTAATGATCCTCTGATCTGTTCTCTTGGCTTCCAGCATTAGATACTTGCATCTGAACCTCTGCTTCTAATAACCGGGGGAATGACAGAACCTGAAATTGCAAAATAGGAAATAAAGAAAATCTAATATGGAGATTTATGATTATAATAAAACCAGTATTGGGGCTTATTTCATGATGAACGCACTGATTCTGCAAAGTGGTGAGCAGAGTTAAACACATGGATATACGTACCGCATTCCTCCCAAAGGGAGAGGTGTTAGAAAGTTCTGGCAGTGTTTACTGCATTAATGTTTCTTTTCCTACCCTCTCCTTTTCCCCAGATGCCTTAGTAAAGTATGAATAGTACTAATTGTTCAGTAGAATCCTTCTTGTTAGTGTGAGCAGGAGCAGGTTTTGTACTGGTTATTTTCATTTAAAAACTCCAACCATACCACAATGTCTTCCCAGCCATGTTCAAGGCCAGGTTGGACTGGGCTTTGGATGACATGGTCTAATGTGAGGCATCCCTGCCCATGGTGGGGGGGTTGGAACTGCATGATCTTGAGGTCTTTTCCAACCCAAACCATTCCATGATGTGCTTGGAGATGTTCTTGCAACCGTTGAAATCCCTCAACCATTTGAATTCACTTGCCCCTATCTCTGATGCTATATACAGGCCTTAAATGCTTTGCTATCTGAAGCCTGACATTGCTGCACTCCGTATCAAATAAGAAACAAGGTTGTTTTCCACAGAAAGCAGCATAATTATCACTTTGGTTACATCAAGTGTTTAATGAAGATATCATGTCATTACGTTTATTATCTTTCTGGACACACTTTATAAACTTTTCCATTTACAGTATATGTGCCTTTACAACAGATAGCAAGGAAAATGGGGCCACAGAACTAAATGTAATGCAGGTGGGTTTGTCTGCTCAGCCTAGTGTTACTGCATTGAAGGTAATTTGTTCAGCAAGTAGTAGAAACAGTATCAAGTATCTGAAGAAAGAGCTTGTCTTAAAGTGAAAAGTAATGAAGTCCTACAAGGTTTTTTTACTGGTTTAATTGTTGCTAGTAAATCCAGCCACAGAACAACTATTGATACAAATGCAAGTATCTGACCTCGTAGGAAATGCAGCAGGTATGTCCAGGATGGCATCTCCTGAAAATCACAAGTGCATGTTTACCCCAAGTGCAAAGCCTGGAAAGGCTTTCTTGTGGTGACAGGGAGAGGAGTTGTTCGTTTTTAGGTGTGTACCACTGGTTTTGATCCTCTTTGGTTTGCCTTTTCTATTCTGATCGTAAACCTTCTTGAGCTAGACTTCCCTCCAGTTGCACTTATATGGTGTGCAGCTTTAACCTTTTTTACCCAGAAAAAAGAGAAATGCATGTCTGGGAACTGTTAGAGTAATGAAGAAAACAAAAGTGTGCTTCACACAGAACAGGAGCTGTGAGGAACCTGCATCAGTCAGGACCCCAAATCAGAAAGCTGATTTATGTAGAGGTGAAATCCATCTGCAATACTCTCAATACATCTGCAACCTGCATAAGAAGAATTTAAGCACTGAGGCTATTTTGATTAACTACTCTGGTTTTCTCCATCCCTCCCTACTGGGAGTAAACGAAACTCACTATCAGTTCTCACAGAGCTTTACATTAAGATTTTTCTTTTTCTTAAAACTAAACTTCTAAAACAAAATCCCAGACAAGGGGAATTAATTGCTGGATCTGCGTTGAATCACGAAGAGATGTGGCTTTATTTCTGTGTGGCAGCAGAAAGTGCTTCATCAGGAGGAATTCATGAGGAGGTAAAACTAAGCATGTCCCACTTATTGAACACAAATGTGGCCAGGATGTTTAATTATTTTTTTGATTAATTCATTTAACATTAAAGAAATCAAGGACTGCAGCACATCCAGCAGTACTCAGCTTGCTATACCTGTAGGTACCTCCAGCTCTTCTTAGTTAAAGGCACCTTGTGGTTTTTACCTGCAGTAGTTGTAGATGAATTACTGCTTCTTTTCTAAGCTGCCTTCATTGCCCTGAGGAAATGCACAGAAACATGCCGGAGCAAAGATGATTTGCAGCATCTGTGGTTAAGATTTAATATCATGTACTTTATGTTTTCAAGGATAAAAGATGGGGGGATCAGTTAAAACAGGTGTAAGGCATTAGATTAATTACTTGGAAACCTTTCCACTGAGCAGTGAGAAATAATAGGACAATATTTGTGTTGGGGTTTGTGTGTTTGGATCAGTAGCATTAAGAAATGAGCAGGTTTTATTACTGAATAGATCTCCTCTACTAGATCTAGCTATTATGTCTAATAGGTATTGAAGGATACTTATACCAGTGTGAGTACAACCGTGCTCTGTTAATGAACATCTGTATACGTTTAGCCACACAGTAATCAGATGTTGAGTTCTGTGGAGTTACTTGTGATAGTTAGAAAAAACTACTTCAGTGCCCTTCGGAAATGAAGCAGGAACTGCAGCTTCTAAGTGTTACACACCTTGTAGTGAAGCCTGTGACTTCAGATCCTGATTCAGTGAAGCTTCAGGCATATCCTTTGCAATTCCTAAAGAGTGTGATGACTGTTTCTGAAGCAAACATTGAATGTGTTGAAGCCAAAGCTAACACTTCTGTGTTAGAATGCTGCATCAGTTGTGTGCCGCTACGGTAAATAAGGCTTGCAGCTTCCAAGAGCCCACGTCCCCTAGTTAAGTATCTGCCTAAGAAACTCAGCCTAGCTCTTTTCACCAGAGAGGGATTTACCATGGGCTTCCTGGATGGTAACTATGCAAACCAGAACAGAGCCTTGCCCAGAACTTTTCCTTCTTCTCTGTACCTTCCACATGCTGGGAAATGAGCCCTGTCACACACAGCTCTTTGCTGATTTCTCAGTAGTTTCGTGGTGGTGGTGGTAAAAGTAATTTTCAGTATGAAATACTGAATTCCACCCCTGAATTACCCTTTATCCCAGTGACTAGAGTGAAGCATTCTGTTTCTCTAATTCAGACTGACTCAATCATTAAGAACTTGTTTCTTTTAATTAGCCTCTCTCCTTTGTTTCCTCTAGATTAGAACAGTTCTTAGTATGCTGGTTTGCATGTATATTCTGGTGCACATTAGGATCACTTGGGAGCTGTAAGGAACCCCCAGGTTTTACCTGCCAGAACACGCCTCAGAAAGCTGGGTGCAATTTGAGTCTGGAGGTTTCTTTCTCTAGTGCCTCAGGAAGAGGATAGCAGGCAGCTGACCTCATGAATGTTTAAGGCCTTATAAACAGATGTTTGCAGCCTTTATGGAAGGGTACGGTCTGTGCTGAATCCTTCTGTATGGCTGCCAGATTGCTTCTCCACTCAAAATTGGGCCTGGGAATTGTGATGGGACAGTACTGTCCATTTTGAAATGTACCATACAGTTGCTTGCTTATACCCTGCTTTACATCAAGCAAAGACAAATGTGTGCTATGACCTAAAACAGTAATAGCTCAGCTGATTGGGTTGGTGAGAAGATGCTCTTGGGTGGCTGACCATCTCTCAGTTCTGCTTTCTGTTGTTCACCTTGCTGCCGCTTGCTCCAGTGTGACGATCCATTCAGAGAAGATTGTGACAAGGACAATATATTAGTGACAAACCTTGAGAGAATGTTAGGAAACATCATTCCAGCTGTTAGAGTCAATGAGCAAAACTGTAAGGCTTGTCGAGTCCTTTTGCTATTTCACAGCGTAAAACTGTCACCTCGTTAATCAGAGGAGCATGTCACCACAATACTCCAGCATTCATTACTCAGCTTGGCAATTTCTGGGAATAAAACTGCAATTTGATGATCTCCACCTTATGCATTTGAAATGTACGGTGAAATTTGTGTTTTCTGGTGCTGTTCTTGATTGATCAACTGGTGAGGATTTCAATACATATATTAGAAAGCATAATTAAAAGGCAGACAGCTAAGATGCTTGTCAGGTAGGAGATTGTTACTGTGAGAAAAACTCCATTTCATGCAGAACAGAGAATCTTGGCTGCAGTTATGAAGCACCACTGGCTTGGTACGTGGAAGCATGACTGAGATGGTCTGGAAATGTGATGGAACAGTGAGGGGGTAAGGTTCTGTTTCATTAGGAACATAACGCTGACAGAGCTTCCCAGACAAGGATCTATCTCTATTGTGTCTATTTTGATAATGTTACTATTATCTGTAACTACAAAGTGTAGGTGAAGTACAGGGGCTTTATCAACCTTTCTCATTCTAATTCTGGATAAGTGCATACTTATGAACCTAAGAACCCAAGAGAAGATTTGCTTACCAATTGTTTGAAGAATTACTGTCCATCTGTGTAAAAAATATAGTAGTCTGTAGCATGTAAAAGTTGTTTACTTATGTATTTTTAATGCTAGATTTTGACTTAAGAGCAAGCACTGAGGAAGGAATGAATGTGATTGCTTGCTTTTGGATTAGTTTTTGATCTTTCAGCCCAAAATTCTTTGTCCATCCCTCAAGATAAAACAAATAATAGAAGTGTTGGGTTGAATTGGGTTCTCATTAACATGCTGGAGGCTTGAGCAGTTTCATCAAGGTTAATGAATAATGTGAATAAGAGACGAGGTCTGGTAGGAAAATGTAATGTTCAACCAAGTTCAGTTCAAGTGTTTTGGAGTAATCTAACTAAATATGGAGCATATCCAGGATACCTGCAAGTATAAATAGTAATAGGGATCTGAACTTCATGGCTTAGCTGTTTTACAAGAACAAGTAAAGATCATATGATGTGTAACATCACTCTTTCTTTGGAGTAGGCTGCTAACAATAATCAGGAGATTAATCTGCCTCCAAAGCTATTAATTTTATTCTTCCTTGGAGACTTCTAGACTCTGGCTTTGTGCTCTTCCACAGCTTTTGATCAAAGTAATTCTTTGGTTTATGCAACAGATGCCTTCATCATGATCCCTTTAAAGAGGAAAGAACTCGGTTGCATGCATTTATACGTGTCACTTCTCATAAATGTCATCAGCTCTGTTGTGTTAAGCCATAGTGAGGCCAATAAGTTATTAATAATTGAACATGCAGTTACAGAAGCAAAGTCATGCTTTGATCAAAACTAGGTAACACGAAAGCAGTGAGTGTTCTGATCAGGAAGTGAACGGACAGCAGTTAAACACTTGGCACTGTAACTGGACTGAAATAGAATATACTGGGAAGTCATTTTCAGAATTCAAAGCTCACACACTTCCTGTATCAAATCCTTTACAGGGATGTGCCTGCTTGTTCATTGAGGAAAGTCTCTTTAACTCAAGAGGCTGAAGTTAAGTATTATTAAATCCTAAACCTGTTTCAATAGAATTAAACGCTGTTAGTGTATGTGCCCACCCATCCCTGTCCCTTTCTGCAGTTGTATCCTGAATGATGGTTAAACATTCAACTTGGGAAGTGGAGAAACACTGTTGCCTGGTCTTAATTTGTGCCTGTGTGCCAACAAATGTAATGGAATCTTGATTTGTGACTGAGGATCGTATACAAATAAAACCTAGTAAAGAAAATCTGCTTTCTAAGCCTTGCTGTGTAGGACATACCTACTCTTTAAAGTTGGTTTATTAGTATGGATGTTGAACAGCTGGTATGTAGTTCAGTGTTTGCAAAAGGACTTGAGGTGTTCTGTTGAGAAGTGGCATTAATGAAAAGTATTCTTTTAAGTAAGAGGGAACTGAGTTCGAAGCACTCAGTTTTTTGTCTTGAGAAATCCAATCAGAGGGAACAGAAGTGGCTTTTGCATTTAGTAAGCATCTCAGAGATACAGGATTGAGTTATGCTCAGAAAATGAAAGAACTAAAGCAGAGAAATACCCCTTGCAATAAACAGTAACAAACCTAAGCTACAGTGGGAGACAGAGAGGAAAGAAAAACCCAAGCCATTACCAAGCAGCCACAAGGGGTAATGAAGGGCTAAGCATAAATGAGGTGAGGATGGTTCTGGGCAGCATGTTCTATGTTATATTGACTAGCTGCTTTTTGAGAATAGGATAAAATGAGCTCAGACAAAAGTCAGGAATACTGAGGCCACTAGGAGTCTCCTACAGTATAACAGTGAATGTACTATGGTTGAATGCTCAGGTTTTGCTTAGAAAACAAAAGTTTGCTGTAAACATGTGCAGTAGGGATTGGAAACCGGGACAAGCCTGAGCATGGAACTACAAAGCTGCGATACAGTGGAAGCCTGTCCTCTAATACCATGGAAAGTTAGTCAATAGCTCATAAACCCAGCTACATTGAAGTTTGCCTGCTTCCAGGAGTTCCTATATGTTATCATTTTATAATTGTATATAAAGAAGCTCCTCATTTTCTTATATATGTGAAGAGTACATATGGAATAAGGCAGTGGAGAATATTTTATCTAAATTGGGATTCTGAGGTCTTCTTAAGGGTTTAATTCCATTTTAATTTCTCTCCCTGGGAAAGCTCCTGAAGGAAGAGGTATGACCATACACAAGAGCTGCCAGCTCTGAGCACAACGTGACTGCAGCTGATGGGGTGCAGTGTGGGGAGAGGAACATGGAGTGGGGTGTGTGTGCTGAAGGAGGAATCCGCAGGCTCTGTGAAAGCCTGGCTGCAGCAGGGCTCTGGCTGTTTGGGAGAGTGCTCTTACAGGACAGAGATGTGATCTAGTCAGGAAATGCTGCTTGATACCAGATGTATTAGCTTGTAGCTAAGACACGTAGTATTAGGTTTCTCTCTTTATATCATTCTGTTAATGAACAGTCTCTGATAAGAGTGCTTCTGCTTCTGGGCCTTCTATAATATCAAAGGGTAGATTTCTTACTGTAATTACATAGTCATAAGCCTTTCTTCCTTTCAGCAGCTACTATTAGGTTGTTGTGATAGAAAGGTGAAATACAGTATGAATATACCCCAAATATAATGTTGATCACATTTGAATCGAGTGTTTTAATTTTGTCAATATTCATAGGAGATGTCTGAGTCAATGGAGTAGGGTAATTGCTGGAGCAAAAGGTAGGACAAAGAATTTCGAGGGAAAATCCTTACAGGAATATAATCTTTCTACCAGAGAGCATTCAAAATAAGAATGCATTAAGATTTGCCTGGTTTTAGCAAATCCCACAGTACGTTTCAAGTCCTTTATTAGTAAAGCAGTTCCCGTGGGTGGGGGATACACTTTAATGTCTAGAAAAGTTCCTTATAGTTAAATGAGAAAATATTTTATGTGACCAGACAGATTGATTGCTCAAAGAGTGGTAATCTGCAGTGCCTAATTAGTCCGTCAAGTCAAATTGTACTTAGCAGGAATGACACAATTACATTACAACGGAAACACAGAGGGAATTCAGGGTTTATTACCATATAGAAAGTCAGTGGCTTTGGAGAAACACTCTGGTTTCCTTGCAAAATACGAGGTGGGAGTAGCTAGGAAAAGGCTTGTTTTGTGAATGTCTTTCCTTTCCATTCATAATTTCTTTAAATGGTGGAGTAACTTATGAGACAATATTTTATTACTGCTCTATCTAAAGTTGGATATAGAAGCACTGGCACAAAGGAGAGGAGCAGACACGTGATAACCTGTGGTGGTTGTGAATGCTGTTGGTCATCCAGAGGGTCTCCTCTATTCAAGATCCAACAGACACCTACTTTGGTCCCAGAACCTGCTCAAAGCCTAGCTTGAATACAATCAATTTCTGGCTTTGGAACCCCCCTGTGTTTTTAGCTGGGCAGAGGTTTCTTCTTCCTCCCCCATTCTGCATGTGGCCATGCCTTTCTGTGACACCTCACCCAGCACTGGCTGTCTCTCAAGTACCTGATGTAGTGATGGCTTGCACAGTGTTACTCTAAGCTAGTCGTGCATTTCTTCTCCCTCTGTGTTTCCCAAAAGAGGGACCAAATGGGGAGGGGAAGGGAAGGGAGGCAGAATGCCATAAAAGCTTGAAATTAGAGGTAAAAGTATTATTAAAGTCTGTATTAATTGAATCTCCTAAGTGTGGAAATCTTGAAACTAAAGTTGGTGTAAACAGGTAGAACCAGAGAGTTTTGCTTTACCTGTCCACTTCCTCATGAAGTGTAGAAATGTGGACACTTAGAGGACAATGCAGTGACATTGTAGGGTTTTTTTTACTGTTTCTCTACAAACATTGACTGCCAGGATCCATAATCAAACGTGCATGCTTTTGAGGATGGAGAAATGTATTTACTGATATGTGAGTCAAAAAATCTTAGAGGAAAAAGTAACTGTGTGCATGACCTTCCTTTGTTGGAGGAGAATTTTAGTTTCCTACCTAGCAGCCTAGGAATAAAACTTAAGTTATAAATCATAGACTTTTTGTAGGGTTTTTTTGTGTGTGTTCCCCCTTCTCATCCCCTGTATCCCCCATAAATGCTTACGTATTTAAAATATTCACGATGCAGGGTTGGTACTCAGAAGAATTAATCAAACTGTCAGGCTGTAGACCAGACACTGCGGAGAATACACAGTGGTGTGTCATGGTTACTTAGCAACTATAGCTGAAGAAGTTAAGGTAGAAAATACTGTCATTTTCCTGTGTTTGAGATCTCCTTTTCTCCCCTCCTTTGTATACGTATTTTTTCCCCCAACAGATAGTCTTTTGTATGGTTTAATGATCGTATGCTGTAGCTTTCTAACGAACCTACGGTTTCCGTAGGCCCATCTGAATTAAATGACTAATTGTGAAGATGTGAGTGTAGCTCCTGACAAGAACAGAAGGTGTTACCCAGAATACACATAAAAAACCCCCACTGTTGAATGGGAAGTGGTTTACTTTTACTGTCATTTCTTTTGCCTTAAAAACCAAGATAAGTTTTTAAGGGGTAAGTGCAGTTCGACTAAAACATCCTTGAAAGAATGTTCTAGCATGGTGGCCATGGAAGTGGGAACTGTTTGGCACTTGTATTATTGGTGGTAATATTTATTGCCCTGATAAGGGAATGGAGATAGCTTACTAGGAGGAAACAGATGACCCCTCTCAGCTGTGTTCTGCTGGAAGATTTGCCTCTGGCAGTAGGTTAAAAATAATAGCAGTTCTGAAAATTTTATGAAAGCTTCAGGGTGAGTGTTACTTTAACATCAGCAGCTCAAACACAAACAAGCCTTAAATCCTGCAGCTTATGAAATGGTAATGAGGAAAGGATCCACAACTGCTGCTGTGTTCATGAAGGGTGCATGTCTGAATGTAGGCGTATGTATGTGCATGCACAATGTACACAAAGGGAACTTTGTGGAAGGAGTAGAAGGATTGCCAGGAGCTGAATGTAGGCATTGGGGCCATTCAGTATCACTAATCTTCAGCTCTTCAGTTTTGTATAATGCAGAGGGAGTCAAAACAACCCACTGACCTTCAGTATGAGTCCCAATCCTTTTCTGTGTGTACACCCATGCTCATTGTTTCCATGTGGTAAAGCGTGTCCTCATGCAGATGACAACATGCATGTGTACCCCATTGCCTTTATTGAATTTTGACTACTATTTAGGATTTGGATTCTGAATATTAGCTTCTCAAGAAGAATTGTATCATAAAATCCTTTCAAATGTCATGTAGGAAACTCATGGCTTCTATAGGAGCACTGAGAGCTGAGTGTGTGTGGAAATAAGATGCCCCACTGCAATCAGGGTGACCATAGATGCTTAGAGACACAGTTAAGTAAATGGTTACAGATGAATCAGTGAGGAGGAAATCGACCCCTTAGGGACATGGGGTCCACTTTGGGTTTCCAGAAGCAGTATGAGCAAACAGTGCAATCAATACATTCTATAAATATACATTAATCTGACTGCAGTTCTCCTTTCTCTCCCTTTGTCTTCAAAAAGAAAGGGGAGCAAAAAAAAAAGCCAAATTTAAAATAATCAGTCTGAAATATTTAAGATGATACAGTTGAAAGGGCATGCACCTTTTGAGCGTGGTCCGACTTGATTGCCAGGTATATCCAGTCCTCTCAAATACTAATCCTAATCGAAATGGTAATTATGTGTGTGCTATGTTCAGAAACTCTGAAGTGTACAAAGGAAATGGCTGGAAGTTTGGGGATATTTGGCAGTTGAGCGGAAGATGGATCCGGACAGCTACGCTGTTTGTAGGCTTTTATACTTTGATAGTAATTTGCTAAGGTACTGACAGTGCACCCAAGCTCTACTTTGGATAGATAGCAAGACAGTCCCTAAATATGGCTTTGCTTTATTTATTGTTAGCAGGATTTTTATATCCCACTGTTTTATCTTGTGGTTCCATTGATTTTTTTTTTTTTTTTTTTTTACTGGTTGCATAATTTAACTGTGTATTGATTCATTGGCTTTCTAGAACTCTACATCTGTTTCTGTAATCACCCAGCTTTGGGGTGGGTGTGTGTGAGAGAGATGAGGAATAACTATGAAATCCATGTCTATGTCTGCCAAGTTTATTCACCAGTTGCTCTTCCACCCCCATTCTTGCTGGTTTTTGCAGTGCCTTTAGTTCTTTTTAGTAACTAATGATGATCCTTGCCTTATTGTTTGCTCTTTCACTGCATTGATCTGGGGTTAACTGAACTGGAGTCAGTAAGTTGTGGTAAGGAGCCTTGATCATCAGATTCACTGTGTTTCTCTCGTGCTAGCACATTCTTTTGTGCAGGATTTACATGACCGCTGGTGAGAACCCACATATTCCCCAAAATGGGGCAAGAAATCCTCAAGAGCTGGCTACTGTCCATAAAGGCAGTGGTTTGCTTGCCATTAGACATTACTGTTCTAGGTAGTATCATCTCACCACCAGCTGGGCATTACCAGTATCTGAGTACCTCTGAAGAGGTTTGTAAGATTCCATCGTGCAAATGTCATCTGTTGTCAGCAGCCATTGAGAGAATTTTCTCTGGTGGAGCAGTGAAGAGGTGTAAGGACATAATGTTCTAAGCCTGAAGAAGAAATTGCACCCTGTTGGGGGCCTATATTTTCTTACTTATTGATAGATACCTTTTTTTATTCACCAAAAAAAAGCAGGGCTTGCGTTCAGTTTACAAAAGATTATCACAGAATGCGTATATCCTCTGAAGACTTTCTGACAAGAGAAGGGAAAGAAAATCATTGTTTAAGCATTTCCTGACTGTTAAATGGTTTGGAGGGGTTCTTATTGATGTGATTTTTATTGGAGCTATTTTCCCAAACAAGTTCTCAGTGGCAATCCGCTGGAGTGCAGTTAATTCATTAGAACAGGAAGAACTTGAGTTAAATGCATTATAGATGAACTGTTTGTACATAATAAGGTCAATTCATAGAGGGCAAAGACACTCCAGGTTATTAGCATTTGCCACAGGAGCTCACCAACATGTGCCTTTGTCTTACCTGAGTTTGAGACAATTTCTGCAGAGCTATTTACTGACTTTACTTAATATCCCTTTACAGAACCTGTTTAAATCTGCAGGTGATGCTGTGCATGTAATTCTTTACTAAATAAAGGTGTAGGGCCAAGTGTTTGTTTTGCATAGTGGTTTATATTCAAAGATTGATACTGTAAAAAGCAGTGTTGTTGCTGTAGGTGAGCATCTTTCAAGTATCAAGCTTCAAGTTTCCACAGCCTTTGTTATTTTAAAGAACAGAACTGAAATGGAGATGGAAGAGGGATAATCCCAACATGGGCTGTGATCTCAGCTTCCTATACAACCTTATTTTGGTGGCATTACCTGGATCCTCAGTATCTCTATATTTGCTTCTCGAAGTTTCCTTGTCAAATGTGAAAGGTGTTCAATACTTCATAGCATAATGATTTTGTATATACTTCCAAGGAATACCTTTGACCCAGTCTGCCTCAAATGGTGTAAATTGGTAAAACTCTTTTTGCTTCAGCGAAGCAGTGCTGATTGAGGTAGTCTGACCTGTACAGGATGCAATTAGGAGAAGAACTGGATCTCTGCTGCTAGGAATGGTGCTTTCTGTACTGGGGGGTGAGCAATAGGTTTAATTAACTGGTTTGTAAAGGGCTTGAAGAAGGTGAATGGTTAGAGCAGTGTTAAAGGTCAGCCTGCTGCTTTCCACATCTCATATCCCTTGGGAGAAGAATCAGAGCAATAGCAAGAGAGGAAATCTGAAAAGCTAAACTACCAATAGCAGAAATGATTGTGTTTGGGCTTCTCAGTGCACTGCTTGTATGTCTCTTGCTAAGCTCATGGCCATAGTGTTGAGTAGCAAGGATCACTCTTGAGTCACATGAATTTCTGGTTTCAAACCAAGCCTTGCAACTACCACTGGTGGGAGTGTCCCTTCATTCCTTATTTTTTGTATTATTCTGTGGGCTGCATAGTCCTAGCTAGTTCTGAGAATACCACTTCTGTGGGGAATCTATATGTTAGGTGGTTAGGTGGGGTTTGTCCAGATTGTCTTTCTGGTAAGGGTAGCAGCCAGTGACTGTAATTGATTTACACCCTGGATGTGTAAAAATGATTGCTTTAGTGGCATGGGAATGGCCATATGGTACTATGAAGTCTGGTAGTACTTTAATTTAATAACCTCTCCAGTAGTGGCTACCACTAACAATTATGTTGCAAAGTGATTTTGGACACTTTTTAATTAAGACTGGCCTGCAGGAAAAATCCTAATCTATTAGAGGCTGATCTATGCCTTGAAGCAAGGTCAATTTTTCTTCTTGAATCAGTGCAAGGGTAGAATTTTCTCATTGTGCATATGGTAAGTAACTTAGGTTTGCTTTTTTATCTGTTTAGAATTTTGATATCAGATTTAGTGCCTCTCAACCAAGAGCGCAGGATATTTCCTATTGTAAGTTTTCACTGTTTCTGGTCCACTGATCTCCCTTGCTCTTGAGTAATGAGAATTGGAAATGGAAGCATGAGATCTACCATTTTCTGATATATTTTAATCCAGTGTCTCTTTTAGACATACATTTACACATATAAATAGATAGAAATATGTATAGAAAGGTCCCACTGTCTACAATGCTTTTCATTGTAATCATCAATTTGCTGCTAAGGAGGAATCTCATGCAGTTTAGTAAAGTAGTTGTAATCCTGTAGTCATCCCTGAACTTGCAGAAGTAACTGAACAATATGGTTGACACCTCCAACAGGTTTGCTCTGTGTCTTTAATTGCAGAATTCCTTTCTCTAGCGGTGTTTTCTAGGAAGATGTTTTTGCAATTCCTCAGCAGTGCTTTCTGGCCCATAGAGATGCCCAGTCATGTAAAATGTGCTATAGAGGAGCGAGCTGCTAAAGTAACTCTGGTAATCCAGGCCCTTGGAGACTGCTGCTATGCTAGTGAGGCGTGGACTAATTCCCTATTAGGCTCTGCTTCCACAAATGCTGCCAAGGTAAAACTCACACCCAATTACCAGACTGTATGCGAGTACAAAAGCCAAAGAGCAAAAAATACTTGTAAAGATGGAGCCTTGCTAGACAGAAGCAAATTCTGCCTTTCTATAAACCCAGCCTATTATTTCCGATAGCCCACTCATGATACTACGTTACTTAGAGCGGGTTGGCCAATTTCTTGCTGTAAAGTCTGTTGGTTTTGTAATGATTTAACTTGCTGAAGTTTGTGGATTTTGTCATTCCAGACTCTCATTTGACAGGGCTTTTGCATGAGTGTGGCAAATTCATCTGTAATGAAATGGGGCTTCAGATAGAATTCCTCTAAGTGGGAGAACATGAAATAGGGTGACCTGGTACAAGAGTACGTGCGTGGGGAAACCACGCTTTCAGTTGTGAGACTCAAAATGACAGTAGTTTTTCAAGTAGTTTCCACTTTTAGTGCAGACTTAACTGGAACAACAGGCAAGGTGTAGAAGGCTGAGCAGGAATTGATGATTTAAAATGCCTGTTGAGGAAGAGAGCAAAATTTGTTTGACCTCTGAACAGTCTGACTTTGAGTAAGCATCTCCTTGCCTGGCAGACTGGAAAATACCCATCTCTGAAGAGTTAACATTGAGGATCCTTCAGGGAGTACAGTCACAGCTGGTGGGGGGCTCTGCTGAAATAAAAAGCCTCTGGCAACTTCCTGCTCTGCAGGCTGCAACGTTCTTCAGAGCAGGGCAGGCTTGACAAAGAGTATAAAACAGTAGCAGTTGCTTTGCAAAGACAGATAAAGCTGTTCAGGAAGGGAGCTGCTATTTTTTGTCCAGCTTCTCCAACTGCTACTTTATCACTCCCATTCACCTCTTCTCACATAACAATACTGTATTCTCTAAAGGTTTGGATTTTTTTTTCTGTTTTAGCTCTCCAAAGTTCAAGTTGCTCTTCTGGAACTTGCATTTAACCTTTAAGAAACAAGCTGAAGTCTCTGTCTGTGACCTTGAAGGATGGGGGCAGAGAGGGTAAGAAATATCACTGTGTCTCACTAAAGACACCTTTAGAAATACCTAACAAGCCATTTAATCTAAAATGGGAGAAAAGGACACTTAATGTAAGTGACAGGATCTGTAGATGGACAAAAAGAAAGAATCTTGCCACAGTGACTGAAAGTCACATATAGGAAAACAGATGACAGAGGCTGAGCTGGAAAAAGTAATGTCGCTTTTTTCATAGGAGTCCACTCCTGAGAAGAATGCCAGAGAAATGAAGATAGGAGCAATGCAGGTATGGAAGAGAATAGAACTCAATTCACATGGCAAGGTGCTTTATCATAACAAAATTATCAGTCCTCAGATTTTAGGTGATAAGGCAAAGAGATAATGCTGTTCTTCTTGCTTCTTTCCCCCTGCCTTTCCTTTTCCGTTGATCATTCAGTGCTGTGGCACAAGTAGGGAAGATTGCATCTGCTTTTGAAACATCTACATCACTGCTGGAGGCAGAATACTGACTGTGATGCATGCTGTTTGCTCTAATGCAGGGATGTAATTAGGTCTTCATTATACTTTTGAGTCTTCTCTAGTGCCTAGCCTCTGCAGCTGAATAGGATCTCCTATTGTACTTGGTGGCAGAGAGAACTGGCCATAAATCATCAATCTTTTGCATCATTAATCTGATAGTAACCTTAAACTAGACATTAGCCATGCTGTGTTTGAGCAGCTGGTAATTTTGGTCTCTTTATGTTGTTTAGGAATTGGGAAATACAGTCCTGATTTTACCAATGGGGAACTGAGGCTCAAACAGGAACTGGGATTTTTGCAGTGTCAAGAAGAGCAGAATGCTGTCGTTAGGGTCAAGTAGTTGAGCTCTACCCTAAAGGTAGAGCTGGTAAGGTGTTCAGCCTCCTGTGAAAGCTGTGTTCCCCAGGAGCTGTAAAGCCTGTGAGTTCACTCAGCCTGTCAAAAGCTACAGTTCTTGTGCCAAAATGCTTTTCCTCCCCCCTGTCACGTTGCCATTCTGCTCAGCTCAGGATGGAGCCCAGGAAATCAGCTTTGTTTAGTCAGTTGGTTTGGCACAAATCTGTTGATGCTCCCATGTTGTATCATCCCTCAAGAGGCTACAGAGTGGGTGGAATCTAAGTTGGAAGGGACCTGGGGGGTCACATGTGGTTGAGCAGAAGCCCATTTTGTCTCTTGTGAACCTTCTGCTAGTGCCTGTGCAATGGTTTTGTTTTTGTGATATCTGCTCTCTATTTCAGCTTCAGCAAGAGTTACCTGTCATAAACACACTGCACCTCTTTGTAGCTCTATAATTGAGTTAGGAAGTTACCATAGCAACCACTGCAATTAATTAAAGTACTTGGGCATGGGAAGTTTAGAGATGCAGAAAACAGTTTCATGTATAAATAGTGCAATCTGTTTATGCTCGAAGGATTTGCCCCTTCCCTCTTTTTCTCCTCTAATCTCAGCTGAGAAATTGGGCTCTTTTTTTTGTTCTTTTGGGGATTGATAAATCATTGTGTTATTCCCCATAAACTGTGTAAAGAGATCTTTGCAGTTAATGGCCACTGAAGACAAATGCATTATACTCTTCATGGAAGTAAGAGTTTTGAGGGCTGTGAGGACAGCAAACTGGACCACTGTCAATGCCTATCTTCTCATACCCTATGGTAGC
Source organism: Ara ararauna (assembly GCA_028858755.1). Taxonomy (NCBI): domain Eukaryota; kingdom Metazoa; phylum Chordata; class Aves; order Psittaciformes; family Psittacidae; genus Ara; species Ara ararauna. The sequence goes on from CM054390.1 coordinate 7,968,113, forward strand.
ATAACATAGGCACACTGCTTATTCTTCTGTTGTATCAGGTCCGCAGTTCCACTTGAACAGAATAAGCACAGGCAGCTTGTTCCCAGCTCTAAACGTGTGTCCTTGCATGAGTCAGTTGTCATGGGCTGCCATCCTAGGTAGCCGTGCTTCCTGTCAGTGTGGAGCAACTGGCAACAGAGCCATGATCCCATCCCTAACACACTGATAAGAAGCTGGTGTTGTGCAAGTTCTGCATCTTTTAGGAGCTGTTGTCAACAAGTGAAGTTCCATTCTCTACAATTTAAAAGAAAAAGGGGGGGGGGGGCATTCTCATGAGCAAATCCTGCCTGAGTTATCTCTTCTGATGGCCGTTTTTTGGAGGGAGAGGGACTTTTTGTCAGTTTGAAGCATTAGACTGCAATGTGTGAGTATAGCCAGAAGTGTGGACAAGGCAGAGGTGGTGATTCCAAGGAGAGTCACCAGTCAGACATGGAGAGCTTTGGGCTTCATGTGTAATAAGGAAAATGGAAGACCAGAAAATACAAGGCCTTGTTTTTCGAGCTTGTTAAACTGCTTGTTCTTGTACAAGGGTTTCTTTCCGTATTCTTTCTCCCAGGCCTATCAACAGGAGAGCTGAGGATTCATTTCCTCTATAGGATGATGTTGTTAATAACTATTAATCCCTCTCCTCCCAACAAAACTTGCACATCAGCACTGTTTGTGCAGAAGCATCACTTCTATGTAATGCACAGATTCTTTACTGCCCAGCAACTTCTGCTGTTGTAAAGAGCTGGATGGGTTTAGAAGTCACTGCCTAATGGAAAAGGGGCTTGAGTCTGTTTTTAATTTTCACTCTGCATTACTGCCAGAGTTTAGAAGGTGCTGGGCATCAGGGAATTCTCTGCTGCTGTGTTTTTTATATAAAGGGGTGCCTGAAACCTGAAGGCAGTAGCACGGATAATGGAAGTAACGTAACATGACCTTGTTTGGGCAGATACTCCACTTTTAGATATTTATTATGCAGTCCCTTTTACAAAGGAAGACAATTGTATACATCAAGACAAGGCATTTCCCCTGTAACTTGCATTTAGAGCTGAAATGTGTGAGTCTTGGTACTGTCCCTCTCAAACCACTGCAATCAGACTTCATTTATTTTCCTATCAATGACAGTATCACTTCTCCTGGTTTTTACTCTGAAAAGCAATCATTAGCTCTGTTGGATGGAGGAGAAACTTCCCTGTGCATGTTATTTGTGGTCTGACATGTGTATTCCTTTGCAGCTGAGACATTTTTTTGCTTATACCTTCTTTCTTGGAAGTACTTGGAAGCAGTCAATGTGAGAGACAAAGTGAGTGGTAAACAAGATGTAGCAGGGGACTGGTCTATATTTCAGTTTCTAAGATGAAACTGTACTACTTGACTGAGCTAGAGGAACCCTATAGGTGACGGGCGGTATAATTGAGAACCCCATAGAACACTTTCATACAGTATTTTAATCAAATCTGCCTGGTCAGTAGAACTGCCTTTGTCAACTGTTTGCAAAATCAAACGAGCAAACCCAATTGCTACTGAACAGTGGAGCTTTGTGTAGTCAACACTGAAATTACGTTCAAATGCCATCAACTTCCATTTTCTCTCTCTGCTCCTGGAAGCTTGTTGATCACAGTCATTATCAAAGCACCAAGCATAAATAAGCTCCTTAGTAAAATGCTTTCAGAACCTAATGTAACAAATTGTTCAGTATCACACAGACAGATGCTCATTTGTAGACTGACACCTTCCCTATGGGGATGAGAGGCAATGGTGGCTGCATGTGGAAGTGGAAGGACACAGGAGCTATTTCCATTGCTTTTCTGTGCAGGGATTTATTGTTGTTTTGCAAAGAACTCTGTGCAGAACCTAGATGACATAATGGTAGAATGATAGATCTCTTTTAAATACTGGGGCATTTTGTGGTTTTATGATGCAGTAAAACTCTCTCTAGGCATGACAAGCACAGACTGACAAGGGACAGTTTTATCTGTATCTCATTAAAGGGTAAGTGCTGTGTTAGACAAGCACGATAGCAAAAAAATTATCTCCAAGAAGCAAGAGGAGCTCTAGAAGCAAGAAGAGAGTAGAAGATAAATGCTAGTTAACGGCAGAGGAATACATTCGGGCTGGTCAAATATGTAATGGAGGGATGATTTTTGAGTGTGTTTTTGTTTCCTCACATTACTTGTCACTCTTCTATACTGGAATCTTTAGCTATGGTGTGGGTGAAGTTGTTGGGGTTGTCCCTGATAGTGGCAATTTCTAATTGTCCTGTTAGGAATTCCCAAGTTAAAGCTTCTGCCACACGTGTGACCTCTTGGTCTGTAATCTTGTTTGTGTCTGTGCACTTTCAGATCTTGGAAAAGTGCAAATTTCCCTTTCTAAGCACTATTCCATTTCTTCCTATTATTTAGTTGTTTTATCATCGTGTAGTGAAATGCACTGGGGATTTCTAAATGGTGTGTAAAATGAACATCTGTCTGTTGGCAGGATTGGCACATCTGGAGCCATTAATTTTTCATTATTTCCCAGTTTTGGAGGTCAGATGTTCACAATGTGGTGATGTACAAGAATTTCCACTGGTGCATTTAATGGCTGTGAAGCAGATAATTTTACGTACAAAAGTATTTTAAAGCCCCAAACCAGCTGTGGGAGCTTGCTATACAGCTTTATTCTTCTAATTACCTTTATTTTGTAAAATCAAGAATCCTGCAGAACTTCCCCAAATAGTGACACATTTAAATCCTTCTCTGTACTGTTTCATAGGTGGGTTTGCTGCAGCAGTCCTCTCTGCTTGTGTATTTTACCTCCTTCCTGTCTGAAGCAGGGACAGTTACTTATTAGCATTAAGACTAGTTTGGAAGCAGAATAGCAATGGATAATTTAGGTATATTCAATACACAAAGCAAGTACCTGTAAGGGTAACTCTTCCTTTATATCAGCTGTGCTAAACAGTTGCTGCCTGTACTTTATACCGTAAATACAGGGATTTGTGGAGTAGAATTATGCTCATGTAGTAAGGAATGATCAATAAACCTTGTAGTTATGTTCCTCACTTCTCAGTTTCAGCGCTTTGATTTAAGGAGCCTTCCAATAGCACAAGAATTAGCACTCATCACAGCAGTTTTTATCATTCCCTGCCATGGCCATGCTGCTCTATTATGGAGTTGTTAAAGGGTGGATTGGTCTCTCCTGGTGCACATATGCAAAGAAAACGTCAAGCAAATGTCACCCAGCATCAAGAGTGCTTTGCTAAAATGGCTGTTGAATTTCAATGGGTACCTTGTTGGCAAAAAAGATAGAAATTAAGGAAGAAAGAAGAAAAAAAAAAAGAAAGTCCATGATAATTTTCTTGGCATTTGCTGCATGTTCAGCAGCATTGCCTCAGGCTGGCCTCAGTGCCTGGACTATGAATAGGAAGATAGACTCTAAAGTTGAGCATGTTCCTAGGCTGTTTACTCATTTCACCTAGAACAAAATACAAGGACAGAGAAGGAACAAAGATAGAAGGGACCAGCCTGACTCTGTAGGACAGTGGGCAAAACTTCTAGCTGCATTTAAGGGGCAAGGGGTACAGATAGGAGCTCTAAAACACAGTGGAATCCTTTATGTGGTCACTTCCAGGCGCTACCTCCTTTAGCCTTTTAGTTGGCTTAATCATGAATTTTCCCCATTTAAGGCTGAAAAGATTGATCTAAGACTGATGTGGGACAGGGCTGAGATTCAGATATTCCACACCCAAATCAGAAATGCCTGATCTGGCATCTAAAGCCAGGTCTTATGTAGTTTCATGTATTGCCTACTGGTGACATACTGCATTGGTTTGGCTCATACTTGTCAAAATGCAAACTGGTATTTCCATCTCATATGCATAGGTGCTCTGGGTAACACTAGTGTATGATTATCTGCAATCCATTGTCAGTCCAACTCCATACTGAAACCAGAGCAAAATACTTTGCCATTCGGAGGCAGTGTTAATGGGGGAGGATTTTTACCATGTATTGCTGAGAGCCTATGGCTTGAAGCAGAGATTTGCTCCCCCACAGCTGTTAATCCAGCACTTGACATTTAATGACAAGCTTGGTCTTGCGTCAGAGAAATGAATTTATTACGTCTTCTTGGCAACTTCTCACTCTGCTCTTCTCCATTTCCCCTTTCTCTCAACCTCTCTGCCAGATGTCAGCCTAATGCAGCAATAACAATCCCTGCTGGTGAGATCTGAAGTGATAAATGTTTCCAAGAGCAGAAGTGGTGCTTTCCTGAACTTGGGTAGAAACAGGAGCACTGTTTCTTGTTCTAGGTCCCAGAGATTTTCTCTGTTCCTTGGCATTTGGAATAGCTAAATAAATAGCCCTCCTGCCTTCTGCCGCATGCCTCAGTTCAGCTTTGGCTGCAAGTCTAATGGAATGGATATTCTTAGGGTATTTCTGAGTAGTTGTAAGGGGTAGAATTTAGGAAATGAGACAGCAAATGCACAGTCATTAAGCTTTTGGTCTCTGCAAAGGTAGGGAAGCAAGAGCCATTTGGAAAATGGTGGAGGCTGTGCATTGCGCACTGTGTGCAGGTTTCAGTTCATGAGCAGCAAGAGGAAGTTTGCTTATCACAAATGTTCAGTTCACACCAGGTTTGTGTTATTTCTACTGGGAAATCTAGGAGGTGAGCTGAGCCCGTGTTTCCACACTGTGGCAACGTGACGAGACTAAATGGCAGAACACTTGCACTGTTGAATATTTAAATGGGTGTCAACTACTTATTACTCTGGGAAGGGAAAATAAATCCCTCACCATGTTTTATGATTGTTTTCCTCACGACTGTGAAACAATCAGTGAGCAACATGCAGGGACTCAGAGCAGGAAGATTTGGTCATGGGCTCTTTGTGGGATTATTTTGTGTTCTGGCCACCAACTAAACTCTTGTCCAGTTGCTGATGTGTGTAACCTGTCACAGGTGATCCGTAGCCTATGGGAAATTAATCTGTGGGAAATGGATCTTGATGCATTATTCTTTAAACATACCTGCCCATTTCATTGTGAGTCACTGCAAGAAGGCTCTCAGCAGCCATGACTTTATTCCTTTAGCTTGACTGGAGTCCACATCCCCTGGGATCAGGAATTTAGCACATGCCACTTAAGTTCTGGCATTCTCTAGCATTCCTAGCCCTTGATTGTCCTTTCTGGGTTCTCCCAACATGTAACCTCTTCAGTGACAGATTAAAAGTGCATTATTGTGTTCTTGTTCTCGTCCATTTAACATGCAGCCTATGGACTTGAGCTGAAAGTCATGTCTTTGAGTGAAGCCGCTCTCCTGTTTGGTAGGAGGGGCAGTGATTTTAATAACCACAGACTGAATTTGTTAAAATTTTAAATCAACCTTAGACATTTAAAACTGTACACATGTAAAGTAACAAAGGAAAATACAGCAGACTTTGAAACTACGGCATCTGCTCAAGAGTTGCTAGTTGTCTTCATAGGTGGCTTGAGAGATTCCTGCTTGATTTGCCATGGCATCCATAAGAATGTTTCACAATGCCAAAGGTCCTTGCAAATTCAGACCCAAAGGGTGCATGGATATGCTCAAATGTACTTGCAGGGAGAACAGGTTTAAACAATCTGCAGCCACCTTAAAGACAAGAGCAGAAATAAGCAGATGCAATTTGTTACTGCTGCACTGCTGACAAGAGAGCTGTGGAACGCTGCGGGCAAAGAGCGATGAGCTCACTTCTGCCAGCTGTTGTGTGTCCAGAGGGAATGTGTTGATTCTCTGGCTTGTTTCAGCTTAAGCCATTTTGAGGTGGATGTGATTCTTACCAGATCCAGGCACTTAATGTCCACTTTGGGGGTTATCTTCTTGGTGTTGTGCTCATGCTGTAGCATCATAGCATTTTATTATGCAGGTAAAGAACTCTGAATCTTCATCCAGAGCAATACCCTGGGTTTGTTCCATGTGTTCAGCCACCATAGAATTTAGAAACTAAGACAAGGGAAGAGCTCTGAACAGCAGTGGCATTTGGAGAGTGCTGCCAGGCAAATGGGAGGTGCTGGACCATGATGACACTGACAGATTATGACTGAAAGTATGTTTTTAACTGCTGGATAGGTGACAGACTAAAAGAAGGGGTGCAGGAGAGGGTGTCACTGTACACAGTTTGCATGTGCAAGAGAGAAGTTGTCTTCAAATGAGACTCCTTAGGTTTTTTGCATTTCTATTTAAAATACCCATTTCAGCTTCCTCATGAATGGTTTTCTACAGCTCTGCTGCTTTATTCACCTCCTCCAAAAGGAGATAGACTAGTATGCAGTGTAGAAGAATTACTTTATATGTATCGGGGGGAGGGGAGGGTGGAGCATATCTAAACAGGAATCTGACTTTCAATCACTGCTGTTTTGGATTGTACTGTTGATTGGAGATTGGAATACTTTGTGTGTATTAAATAATATGCAGGCTAATTATAGTAAATACGATGGTGCAAACACACTGCCACTGTTGAAGTTAATGACCTAAGTAACTGGTGATGACCATTTAACAAACCTTTTGAAGTTCACTCAGTTGAATTAATTGTAATATTGGAAGATACTGAGTACATTGGTTCCAGAGGTCTTGCAGGAGTGTCTTAACTGGGAGTGAAATGATGCAACAGCCCCTGCTGAGAGCTCTGCAATTTGCCAGGAGGTTCTCTCTTTTGGTTTTTCCTATATCTTTTGTAGTCTATAACGGCATTATGTTATTGAAAGACACTTGTAAAAATGGGGAGGAATAAGATATTGTGGGGGTTTTGCCATGAAGTTAGTGGGGTTTTAGTATGTGGATTTATTTGGGTTTTTTTTTCTGGAGAAGCAAACATACTTTGCTAATGAAAGGCCTTGTAACTTGCTTAGGAGTTAATAAAGCAACCAGAAGACAAGAGGGAGCAAGGACATGAAAATAAATTACCCAGGTCTCAGCTTAGCACTTGAACTGTTGGATCATTCATCTGGTGGCCCTACTTTGCAGGTTAGCACAGTTCAATTAACTTATATTTGTGATGTGCTTATGATAGGCTGTGATAGGAGTCCAGAGATAGGAAGTGTACTTAATATGCCAGCAGATAGTGACCTGTGTGAAGCCCTGTACTAACAAAGTGTGCCCCAATTCGCAAGAAGCCCCCATAATAATTTAATTACAGTGTTGTGTGGATAGTGCACCAAGGAGACAAAGAGCACTGAAGTCTTTCTTAGTCTAAGCAGAAAAGGCCCTGGTGCAGTCAACAATGCTAACATGTTGTAAGCTTCTCTTATTTTCTCTCTCCTCTTTTTTCTTTTAATACTTGTCCTGAATCTCTTGCTGTGATGTTCAGGTTCAGTAATCAGAGGACCAGCTTTCTCTCCAGAGAGACTGAAGACTTGGCATGCAGCTCAGATTTATCTTCATGGGGCAATCTTTTCCCCTGAAATGAGCTACATATTGAATAATGTTGGGCTCTGCAATTTATTCATATTCTCTCAGTGAAATCAGAACTTGCCCATAATCAGGACTTTCAAGTGTCAATTTGCTGCTCATCATAAAAACTCAGGGCTTCACAGTTCTTCTGGAAAGGAAATTTTCTGCATGAGTAATGGAGAGGAGGAAAGATGCTCCTGTTTGTTTATCCACCTGCAAGGAAACTTCTGCTCCAGCTTCAAAAGTTACCATGTGGGGTTTCAAACAAACCAACCATTTCCTCTGTTTGCATTCATCTAGATTTCAGCATGTCAGTGCTGACAGGTTCAATACAATGCCTGGCTTAAACCTCTCCCCAAACCTGAGGGGTTTTACTGATGAAATTAGCACAACAATCAATTTGTTGAATATAGTTGATTGACGCTCAACTCTTTTTAAAGGTGCAAGTGGGCAGGAAATTCTCACCCCTGCTGTCTGTAGCTCCTGCAGGTGGGCATACTGGCATACAGAGCTTCCCAAAGGACAGGCAAGCCATCTGGCATAGCTGTAGTAGATAGATTGAGTGCAAGGACAGGTCTGCATTCCGGACAGAATTCCATTAAAGTATGACTTGAAGTAAATAAAAGACATTCAAACTGGTAATGATGTCCCTGTCTTTCTCTAACCCCATTTAACAACCAAGGATCAGTTGGATTTAGGGTCTTGATAGCAGTTTTATGTAAATTAGCAATTGCCCTTACAGTGATGAAATACAATGTCTAGGAATGGAGTAATAGCAGATTAATTTGTAGTTTATGTATCCTCCTTGGATGTGGCACATGGGTTATAAATACAATACTAAATTACATTAGTGAACTCCTAGTTGTGTTTACTGATGTGAAATTAAAGGAAGGATCAGATCATGATCATAAATATGTGCCCATAGATCAGAGAGGCATACCCAAAAGAAGACATTTAGGTAAACGTGTTGCTGGGGTTTGTCCTTGAGGTATGTGATAATAGCGGAGTTTTTCTTGGGAAAGGCAAGTGTCCTGGAGGAGCAGAGCCAAGATGTTATCAAGATGTTATTAAGATATTGTTAGTGTGAAGGAAACAGGCAGACCTTTGCTGTTGCAGTGCTTTTGATCAGCTAAAGGATTTGTTATTCATGTAGCATCACTTGTGTGCATGGTGCGCCCTGGGTCTGAGACACTTCCAGACTCAAACCCTGCTCTTGGCTTTCCTTTTTCCTTCCTCTGCAAAGAATTTTCTCCTGTGTTGCCTTGGTCAAGTTGCTCTACCAGCTGATTTAATGTAAAGTCTGTTCAGTCTGGTTCTGAATGTGAAAATTAACACACTCAAATGCTGTTGATTGCTTTAATTTCTACAGTGATGTGGCACTATTAGCCAGCAGTGCATCTCTTTTACTTGAGGACTGTATGTTTCAGTAGCCTGTAATATTAACAATTAATGCTCAGACATCTAAGATGGGTTTACTCTACTTTTAATAAAAGGACTTGAAGGGTCAGTGAACTGTAAGAAATCAATCTTTCATAAGCAGTCTTTGGTTCTCATTGAAATATTTATGAATGATAAAGCTATTTTGACAAGGCAAAGTTCAACACAGAGGCCACTAACATGACAAGGTTTCATAACAGACAATGTGTATAATTAAAGCAAGAATGTAGAATGAAAACAGAAGATGTGTCTGTTTCGTTACGCAAGGTTTCATGGCGTAGTAATCTGATGTGACTGCATATTGTGAGAGGCTCTTCCTGAGTTACATCTAATAAAGACATCCCATATAAAACATAACTATGAGCAAGTGGATAAAAACTATTCATTTAAACTGTTCTCTAGGATTTCTTAGCTTGATGAATGAGCAGAAAAGGCTCACAGGTTGCACGTTTGGAGTTGACTGGCAGTAAGGAAGCTGTCATGTGTTCCACGAGTTAGGAACATGAGGTGAAAATGCACTAGTACAAAGCACTGACTTTGAAAATGGGACTGAGCTGTTGGGTTTGAGTGATGTCACTTGGTGCTTTGAGGGTCACTGCTTGGTAAGATCTCTGCTTGAGAAGTTGGTTGGTATAATGTATATTTTCTGGAGCTAGAAGACAAACTGTTTGTGCACTCCCTGCCACCATAAATTTCACTTTGTGTTATAGCAGGATTTAAAAAGCCTTTCTAGTAGATGGACTCTCCTGGTTCTTCTCTCTCAGGCACCAGCCAGCCAGTGTTTGCAGCTGCTTTGCATTGGTTCAAAACCCAAAAAGGTGTTAGGTCTGCAGAACAGAACCCCATGTTTAAGCTTTGGCTTTCTGGTTGCTAAATGAGAAGTGAAGACAAAATGGTAAACATTTTTCAATAGAAGTGTGTATCTTCAATTGCAAGACCTTTCTCTTTATTGCTTACTTGAATGATATTATCCACACATTGGCTGTTGAAATCAGTGCATAAAAGGGAAGGAGAAAGCCAGATAAACTGCATTATCAAACACAATCTACATCACAACAGGAATACATTAATTTAGAATAAAATTAGCAACCTTCTGCTAACAGAATAATGAATATTTGTAGAGGTTTATCAGTGTAAAAAATAAAAAGAGGAGAAGCCCTAATTGTGTTTGTTAATTCACACCCTCACCACCACTGTAAGAAAAACTCAGTATGAACAAAGCAATCATCTTCCTGGTATTCTTGGAGACAAACACAAATGCTGGTTACCCAGTGCCATTATTTCACCACATCCCATCTTAACTGCAGTGAGAAACACAGAGGATAAAGGAGTCATTTCAAATTAGACAAAACAATTGCTTCCCTAAACTTCTCAGCATTAGTTCTTTCTGGGTCTTGTTTTGTTCTTGGCTGTTCTCCTCACCTTCATGTGAGGGTGTATATGCAGGACTCAGCAATAACTCACATCTGACCCAGCCTCACGGGGTTCTAATGTGGCAAGAAGGTTTTTTCAAATCCAAGTCTAACTCACGTTATCACTTGCTCCGTCTGTTTTTTAATGGTTGTATGAGCCAGTTGGGTTCTGTCTCTCATTCTGCCCATCAAAAGGAGCTGTTTCTTACTTATCCACATAGGCACTGCCATAATCCTCATCTACTGGGCTGCCTGCCAGTACGTTTTTGAAGTGTATTGTTCCCGACTCGTGTGCTCATCTTACTTATAACTTGATTGATTCCAGTCACTGGGCCAGAAATGCCCTTCCAAATTGTCACTGCTTAAGGTCACCGCTCAAGAAAAATACAGAAGCAAATCATCCCCCCAAATAAAAAGGTCAACTGGTATTGAATTAGTTCATTTACAGAACTCTGTGGAATTAGCAGTGTACTCTTAAATTGCTTCTTGATTGAGGACTTTTGCCTCATTAATCCTAAACAACCTCTGAACAGCGTTGAAGTCTAGCAGAGAAATGAGTGAGGCTTCAGAAACCTTGCACACATCCTGGGCTACGGAAGGCAACTTCCCAATACTGAAGTACACAAACAGCAGCAGAGTGTCTGTAAAGCAGCATCCCTTTGCTGTCCATGGCATGTCCCCTACTGTTGCCGTCAGAGGCTCAAGCTAAGTTACCTCCAAATACCCACAGCCCAGAGTACTGCTTGTATAATCCAGAGGGGTCTAAGAGACAGTTGTAGTAGGGTTTGTTAGCTCAGGCACAGCCATGCACGACTCTGGGACCAGTCTGACCAATGTGAGATGAGGGAGACAGGCTCACAGATTTCTTCCAAAGGAAAATTAATACAATGTATTTCCTCCAGGGACTGCCTCCTCCTGTCACTGATGCAGTAGTTTTTTATCTAATTCCCTCCTGGCTTCTTACCTTTGTGGTATGCTGACGTTCGCTATTATTTTAGGCTTCTCTTTGTTTCTCACTTTCCTTTCTTTATTCCTTCAAAAAAGAGAGAACCTGTTTCAGTTTGGCTCTTACTTATATGAAGTCTGCTCTTGCTGATGTCTGTGTACTCTATCATTGAGCTCTCTCGCTGAGCAAAGGGCTCCAGGTTAACGGAGTTTGCAAGTGTTGGCCATTTTAGAACTGCTGCCAGGTTAATATTGCAGTGTTATTAGATTTCTTCAGGCTGTTTATTAATATATTCCTCCTCTTCCTTTCCATCCGCTTCCCTTAATCTCTTTCAAAGGAGAGAGGTCTGTCTTGTGTGTCTAAATATCACCAGTGCAGCAAATACTGCGCCTCGCTTTGCACATAGAAACAGCAAATTACCTGTGTGATGTTATTACTCTTTCTTCACCCATCTTCATAGATGCTGTTTGTCCCTGTGACCCAGACCTGCGCATGTCAATTAGACCGTGAACTCTGCAGCTCTGGGAGCAGGGCTTTCTTTAAGAGCTGCTCTGTAAAATACCTCAGAACATTTCTGGTGCTGTTATGAATAATAATGAGGATAATGAGGGCATTTCCCTTGTTAGTGATCAAAAAACTCCTGCAAGTACTGGGCAGAATGGAGGGAATTCTTTGCTTCCTCTTGCAACTTCCAGTCAGCAGGAGCATTCACTGAGCTTGGCAGATAGTCAGGGAAGGGCACTTCCATGCCTTACTCCATTTGTTTCCCACCTCCCACATTTCTGTGGCATCATACAGCGAAGTGGATGCTTCTGTGTATGTCTGCACCCCCCTGCCTTACTTTTTTTAATGTCAGAAGACAGTCTCGGCCCTGCAGGGCAGAGCCAGCATTACCGTCTGCTCTCATGTTGAGTTATTAATTTAACCAAAAATTTCAATTTCAGATAGCCTGAGGTTAGTCTCCTGCACTGGCAGTCCCTCATCATTCCAGGAATGTCCCTAGTAATAACCTTTGCCTGCCTCATTACCTTTTTGCATGCATAATAGCATTGCGGACTGTGGGATTAAAAGAAGCGGGGATAAAAATGGTGCGTGCCTGTCTAGGTTATTTTCTAATGGCTTCTTCACCTGCTCAGGAAGATGGCAATCTTTTCAGCATGTGACTTATTCTCCAACAAGTATCAAGGGAAAAGGCACTTTTTAAGACCAACATCCATTTTTTTTTTTTTTTGGGTACATATCTGGAAACCATACTGCAGGGTTTTAATGAGGCTGCTGTTTGCGAAGATCTTTCTCCAAGTGTGTTAGGTGGCAGAGTATTAAAAAGAAAAAGTAATTAGTGAAGGACAAAATGCATGGGAAGAAAATCACAGCACCTTTTCCCAAGTCAGATTTTAATTGAATTTGGATGCAGCAAAACTGCTAGGCTCTTTTTTCCACCCTAAATGTTAAGTACAGACAATTCGCCACTCTATTACAGCTCCATAAATTTGATTGTAACACATCCTTCGCACAACAACTGTTGCTCCCTCTAAAAGTTTGTAAATCAAGCCTAAGCTTAATGTACTTTTTCTTCCCTTGGATTTTAATATTATTGGTGTTTTCATAAACCTAGGATCTGTGTTGCTTGTTTCCTACTTGGTCCCAGTTCCCTGAATCTCACACTTTTGTGCATGGCTGTGAGAAGCAGATGATCGTGATAATGAGTAGTAAATAATTGCTTGACGTGGGAAGCTTCTCAGAAGCAAACCCAAATGTTTCCAGGTAATGAGAGGGAAAATACATCTGTGTCTATATGAACTGGGGAGCAAGAGAGTCCTGCTTTCAGAAGTGTTCATCACCCACAAATGGGGTGACATTTCTCAAAAGACCTCAGCTTCTAATTAGCACCTTTAGAAAGTCAGATTTTACCAGATGTGTGTGTCCCAGCAACAGGAAGACTTGGCTGCTATGCTTTGGAAGGATGTAGGATGTACCTGTGAAGTTAAGGAAAGCTGGTTTATACTGGGGGAGCAGTGAGTGTAGTTTTAAGGTCTGTTTGTGTCTTTCTAGTTGTGAGATGCTTGGAGGACACAGTAGGGTAAAATCAAGGGAGTTTACAGCAGTCTGATTGTGACTGCTTTGAGGATGAGAATGTTTGTGCGGGGAAGGGAATGCCAGGAGAAAAATGTCAGTTTTATTTTGGATTTACTTCATTTTAAGGGAGTGAGAGCACTCTGGGTGCATCACCAGTAAATAGAAATGACTGAGCATTTTTAGATCTTGAAAGAAGCTTGCTGTGGGGGGAAAAGGTAAAATCAGAGCGGAGCTGGTCAAGAATGATAATGCCTGAGTGGTGAAGGGAACAGAGCTACTGAGAGGAGGGAAGTGATGGTGTGACTGTGAGAATGGCAGTGCTGTGGCTTCTCTTTCTAGGATATCTCCGAGTGCATTAGGGAAATATTATAGTCTTATATATGAAAGATAAGGAAAGACAGTGCAAGGAAACTGCCTGTTCCAAGTATCATAGAATTGAGAATTTGATCTTCATATTCCCAGGTCTGTAACTTCATTATAAAACAGTCCTTTTCCTTCCTTGATGGGAGTTACAGAGATTATGTAGTGTATATCCATCTTCATGTGCTGCTATACAGAATCATGATTAGTCCATTCATATTTGATTTAAATGACCATTTTACTTTTAAATTTTTACTTCATTACAAGAAGCATGATATAAACCAACACACTCCTACTTCTTTTCAGCACTGTTTTTACTTCTCCTTTCAATAATGGGTGTCCTCACTTTTCTAGCAACAGACCCCACTTTAAAGCAGATGCTCATCATGTTTTATAGAAGTATTTGGTTTCACTACATTTATTCCATTCAAAACTAAACTAGTTGCAAAGACTCAGTGTTCTTACTGCTTGAGTATGATTGTAGTTCTGAAATCCCCAGAGGCTCCTGGCATAGGAATAATGGTGACTGAAGAGACTTACTTTTGCTGCTGGGTTGGTAGAGGTGCTCCCAGCCCTGCTGCTTCCACTGGTGTACTGGAAAGTGTTGAATAGCCAGCTGGGTCATTTCTACTCGGTTGCTGTAATTTATTGTCTCATTGAATGCAGATTTCCTGAATGTTAATGAAAAAATACCCATCACACCAGCTCATGCCATTCTCTTTTATGACCTTATTAAATCTTACACTTTCTTATCATGCAGTGACAATTACTGGAGTATAGGACAGAGCTGCTTCTCTGTGTCAGCCATAGCATGTACGCTTTCCCTTGTCACCAGTGCTGGCTGAGTGATTTAGACCAAATGAGCGGTCCTGGGAGAGATTCTTACACTCTTGACAGGATGATATAACAAGAGAAAGGCCGTTACCAAATACAAAGGAAAAAGCAGAAGGGAGAAGGCAGGTGAGGAATGGGGAAGTAAATCTTTACATCTGTCACTTCATAATAAAATAACCTTCATGTTAAGATTTAATGAGCTGGTTATCCCACTAAAGAGGGAGGAAAATACTGTCATTCTGCCTATCCCAGGCATTTTTGGCCCAAGACATATCTGGTTACAGAGGCGGGGGGGTGGGGGGGCACATGTGTACACAGATTAATAAGGTGAGTGACTACCCAGTGTATTCTCTCACCTTATTAATGTGATGTTTCTGCCTCTAAAATCAACCCAGTGTGGAAATGTCAGTGTCTGCAGGCAAAACTAAACTTAGGCTCTCTCTACAGTGGTACAGTGAGACTAAGACTTCAGTAAATGACTGTTTTATTTTGATATACTCCCAGAAAAGCAGAGTTACTTTTTCACATCATAAGAGTTTCTTAGCTCATGCATTGATGTCAGTAGTTACTCTTCAGTTGCACTTCTCATTAATTCCATAGAAAAATGATGCTTGGAGCAGGCATGATTAAGAGCTAAGAGCCCTCCTTAACCGAGAAGTGTACTTTACTCCTGGATAATTCAAAACAGACCACTTCTAATATTTCTGATAGAAGGTACCAAACTTCTTAAAGGGCCTGCTTTAAAGCTTATTTTGAATTCTGGAAGGCATTGCTTAAGAGCTAATGATTTATTCATATGTAAACCAGCCATGCTAATAATGTGTTCTGCCTATTATAATACATAATTTAGTGCCACACTATAGAGGCAGTTGTCATGTGGTCCTGTCTGATAAATGCAGTCACAAAGCTCTGTCTAAGCCACATGGGTTTTGTCAGCTGCCCCAGCCATTGAAGAACACTGCATAGGTTTACAGTATTACTTAACAGTGTTGGTGAATAATATATTATTTATATACAGACGCAGATCCAACCCCTGAGGTACCAGCCACTGGTTAAGAAAGATTGTCCATGCTTTGAGGAGTTAAAGTACTAGTAGAGGTTGTCTTTTTCTCTTATACTCTTTTCCAGTGGGTTTTCCTACCTTAAGCAAGGTCATTTGACTTTTCTAGGCTAGCAGTACAATGTCATTCCACAAGGGAATTAACCATTGCACAGGTTGGCACTTTGCAGCCACCAGTGAAGCATTGCATTCAGTAAAGACATCATTCAGCAGTTCTCCAGGAAAGAAGCCAGCAGAGGAGGCAGCAGTTCAGAGCGCTTGAGATGTGCCATCTGGCCCTGAACATCCTTCCTCTCTGATCTGTAAGACACTATGTGGTGTGCTTAGAGGCATGGGGAGAAGTGCTGCTTCCTTCAGAGTATCATTCACTTGTTTTGAAGTCAAGGCTAGGAGTCAAACAACTCATTGTAGAGTTCATGCTTCACCTTTGAGAGGACAGAGTATGTTGATCCTGACCAATGGACTGAATGAACCAATGGTTCAGCTAAGCAATATGCTGAACATGTTCAGCACAGTTTTTGGTGTCAGGGCGGGATTGCCAGTGGATAGTGGTGGGGCTGTGCATCCTGTACAAAGCCTGATTTTCTGACTCGTGAGAAATTCTCCCACAGTGGAAAAACAAACCAAAGTTACTCGAGGGCCGATAGTTTCGATGCCACGTTGAGAAGTGTGAAGTCAATGGCAACAGTTCCTAACCAGGGGATCTTTTGAAAGTGAAGCACAGTGACAGCACTTGACAGCCCTGCGACAGCTCTCTTGGGTTTCAGGCCGGGGAGTGCTTCCAAGTGCATTACGGAAGTGTTTCAATTAAAATAGGTAAAAGTCTGAAGTAGTATTTTCCCTCCTTTCTGATGAGGGAAAAAATGTTCCAGCTGCTCTAACCACAGGCAATGCCAGGGTGTCCCAGTGCTGGGTAATTGCCATGGCAGATATTGGTAATCTCTGCAAAATGTAGCAATGCATCAGTGATTTGGATTCCCGAGGGTCGTTTTGTACTAACAAAGCTTTCTGTAGGACTTGAGGCATTGACCATTACTTAAAGTCTGAATCTGCTTGTGGCTGCTGTTATTTAGTAAATAAAGCTGACAGGGGAAAAAGCAAAGGAAAAAAATCAGAGTAAGGGAAGATAGCCTTGAAGCCGTGGGATATATTGGAATACCAACTCCATAAAATCAAACCAGTATCTCGCAAGTAGAAGAGGAAAAAAAATATGTAAAAAAGCACAAACCTCCTCAGCAGGGGACAGACTGGGATTTATTCAGTTTAGTTTAAATTAGTCTGTGGTGTTTGTAACCAGGAGTAGTTCTCTCCAGCGTTGCCTCCTGTCACAACAGAAGGGTTAGAGGATTTGAGTAAGCAACCAAATGGCCTTAAAACAAAACAAACACATGCAGGGAGAGAATCCTTTTCTTTCCTCATCTTTATCTACCAACCAAAGCCTTCCTTCTTACCATGAACATGGCACCATTAACAGCTGTGGGAACACACTATACCAACATCTCCTGGGCTATACAACAGGGCCCTGGGGAAAACCAGTGTCACAAAAGGAGTCAGTGTTCAAGTGACCAGCCACCATGAAAGATGCGCAGGCAGCTCATTATTCCTCACAGGTTCTGTGGAGACAGAACAGGACTGAAAGCTAGACAGGGGTGTGTACTTGGCTGGGCTGAAGCACGTCAGTACTCTTCAGCTGAGCTCTCAGACTTTAAATGACTATATGCTTATTTTACTAGAGCCATAGCTTCTTACAGAAATTTTATAATCAGAGTAAAAAAGCAAATTCTTTTCAGTAATGCAAAATATCCTTGTATTTTTGGGAGCTGCTCCCGTGTGTCATGGAGTGCAGCAGGGCATTAGATGTATATGGGCCGCCATGCACGTGGGGGGGAATGTGGCATATAAAGGAGGAGGATGCTTCTGTGCTCAGTGGAGGCCATAATTCTGTTTTGAGATCATCTAAGAACAGCCTCCACTTGCAGGGTAATTTCTCAGTGGCTGTTCAGTGAATCACAATGCAATGAACTTCTTACAATAACATGTTATTTCTCTGCAAATATAATTAATCATGAATAATTTTACAATGAATGGCAAAGGCAGTTTATGTGGTAGGCCTGCTTATTATAAAGGGTGGTCATTATATTATGTGGTGTATATCTTGGATGATAAGAACTTTAATGCATGTAATAAAATGTTTGAGGGCTATCTTGATTTATAACAGCTTGCCCTAGCATCCCCTGCAATGTATGTATTAATAAAACGCTTTATACCATCTCACTTAAGGTAGGTGCCATCTGCAGGGTCTCATTTTGTTGCACACATAAGTGTGTGAATGTGACACAGCGGTAGCTGCAGTGCAGATCTATCCAGAGAACGGCTGTGTACTACTCAAATGCCCCAGTGTTGCTTTGGCTTAATCCAAGGGCTCCTGGTGTCTTCTCCCCAGACTGGTGACAGGCAGATGTGCGTGCCCCTGAGGAAGATGAGCACCAGTGATCCTGGTACCCACGTGTCGGTGATACCAATCAATCAGGGGGTCTCTGATTGGAGGACTGAGTGCTCCATTTGCTGGCAGGGTATTTCTGTTCTTTTAAGTGGGATATAAGGTTATGACCTTATCTGCATGGGAAGGATTAATCAGGAGAATGAGTTCTTGTCTCAGTAAAGGGTATTACAAATCCAAAGATTACATTTACATGGTAACAGGAACAGAACTCCAGTGATGTGGGATTCAAGGTACAACCACTTACAGGATGTAGCAATGGAGTTACCTGCATTTTAGAGGTAATAGGCAGTGTGTATGCATCCACAGAGAGGTTCTCCATCTGTCTTGCAAAAAGCAGAATAGATGGTGTTTTCACAGTGCAAAGGACAAAGATGTCCTAGTCCTGGAGCGGGGCTTGGCCCTCTGTTCAGACAAGCAGGGCACTTCAGTGAAATACGTGAAACAGTGTGTTAGAACATAATTGGCATTCTTTGGGTCATGGTTCAGACTAGTAGGAAAGCAGGCTGATATTCCTGAATTGTTTCAGTGTTGTCAGTAAAGGGTGAACTTCAGTTCTGGTCCTATTCCTGTAGATTTTGCAGGTTTTCTGGAAAAAGGTGTCCTGTACACAGTTTTCCAATGTAAACTCCCATCCAAGGCTCGCTCTAAGCATCCCAAAGCACTCATATCATGACATCTTGTTCTATCCCATGAAATGAATGTGCCACTCGTGCAGTCATCGAAGATGTCAGTAAAAGACTCTTTATTCATAAATAACTGATACGCAGTAATTTACGTCTGTACATTTATCTCCAAAGGGCCATAGCCCATACAGGATTGCAAACTCTACAGAAAACATCCAAACTGTCCATTATTACTTTTTCAGTACAATATAACACAGCTGTTTGGCATTACCAAATATATATATGTATATATATTTATATATGTACATGTGCTGAAAAAAGAAGCCAGTGCAGCCTTTTCCAAGGAGTCCTTCCCAAGTATTTTACTGTACAACATTCAGAATTTACATTGATAGAACAAGGCACAGAAAGTGTGGTATGAAGCCAAGGCCATGCTTTATATTTCATGTTCTTCTGCTCCTTCAGCTTCATACTCAAGAAAGCATTCAAACCTCTGCTCTTTTTTCAGTTCTAAATACACTGAAACCAGGTGGAGGGAAGAATGCTCAGTCAGCTGAGCCCAAACCAGCATTGTCAGAACCCATTCCCTGCTAAAAGAAAGGAGCAGAAGAGAAGGTTGGTCTCCAAAGGAATACTTGTGGGTTTTCCCTTTTTTTTAAGAAATTATTAGTATTAATTTTGTAGTTGCTTAGGTTGAAGGTCCCCCTTCACCTAAAGGCTGGTCAGAAGTGTTGAAGGTTGCAATAGCAATTTTGCAGTTAGCCCTAGTCATGCATACCACTGTTTGAAATCCCACCAACTGACCAGCATCACATCTTACTTCTTCCAAATCAACAAGAGGTGTACACTTGATGTTCTTGTACCATGTATGAACTGAGATCAGAGTCATAGTGGGTATGAATTTAGGCAAGAGGAGGCAGCTACATCTCCCAAATCACCATTCTGTGATGTCAGTTGGCTGTTCCTGACTATATACCAGAAGCATATATATGCCACATCTCCATTGAGGCATATATCTCTGTGTGTGTGTTACTGATGGATTATGGAACTGTGTGAGGTTCAGTAATGGGATCTGGGGTTTAGACTGAAAGGGGAAAGAATGCAAAAGTCTACAGCTTCATGTAAAACTATTCCTACATCCCCCTTCAACTTAACTTCAGTGCACAAATAGGGGAAAACTGAAGGAATTGCTTGGAAAGCTACCATCACTGTAAGGTTCATATTCCAAATTTCAGTATGGGAAGTACCAGGTCTTACATTTTTTTAAACTGCAAAACCAAAGCTTCAGTCAGCTTGAAGCGTGGATTTGTTAGGAAACCTTCTTGTTGCCTGTAGCAGACACTGCTGTTAGATCTATGTCTTCCCCCTCCTGCTGTGTCAGAAAAAACTTTAACGAGGCTTGGTGCAGAACACTCTTAACTTCATTTTGTGCTACACATTTCCTTTTGGGATTAGACAATAATATTTATATACAGAGACCAGATAACACAGGGGTTTGACATCATCTTAAATCTGCAGAAGTACATTCTCAACCAAGGTTATCACACCAGGGGCAGACAGACTAAGTAGCTGCTGACAAAACCACGGCTCTACAGTAGGTGAGTGTCTAATCTCATTAGATTACAGTACACTACATCACAGATCAGGGACAGGTGCCTAATCACCACATCCCTTAGCTAAGTTTTCACAAGTGACTTCAGCTCTAGTTACCCTGTGACAGCAAGGCAAGGAGGCTACCCCCGAACCCCAGCTCGCCTGGATTCCCTTGGAAAGCACAAACCAGTTAGTCAATACAACTGAACAGCTTATTTAAAAGCAGCTTTTGCAATAGCTTGAAAATTACAATACACCCCTAACCCACCCAAGCCCCAGACAAGAAACACTAGTAGAATCTGTACTATTCACCTCTAATACAAAAAGTATAGTGGCAAATTCCTAGACATTTATGTTCTTTTTGGACAGAACAGTGAACGTGGACGCTGACAGGTTTAACTTGCGGCAGTAGAACATGGGTTCTGTTTTCTGCATTGCAGACTCTGTCACTATCAAATGCTCCTTCAAGTGATTCTTTAATCTTAGAGCGGTTTATTTATCTTTGTCCATGTTGGAAAGGAGATTTTTGCTACCATTTATGCTAGTATTGGCGATGAGAGAAAAGAGCTAGACTGTGTGTTACTAGGAAGCGATTCATAATCTTTTGCCAGCATATTGAGTTTTAGCTGTTGCTACAGGTACTGCGTGCTCTAGAGCTAGTACTCTGAGCTACTGTGTTTGCTCAGGAATCCTTTATGCTTTAAGAATTTTAACTAGACAATCATGAGCTATCCAAGGAAGGACAGACGTGCCATTTCACACGTTGCGCCTTCTGAAGCAGGAATAGTGTCAAGGAAGTGATTTTAGCAAAACATATCCCACAGACCACAGCTGATGGAAAACATTCTTCAGCAGGTTCAACATGAGAGAGGTTCTCAGTGAAGAATGTTAACCATGCCCACTGCTGTGGGGAATAATTCAGATTAGGAAAAGAAAGGCTGGAAAGAGAAATCATCAGATGATTCCCAGTTGTTAAGGACTTAGAAATAATTTCCTGGTTTCCACTCAGTTAATTCCAACCCAAGGAAATAAAATGCAGTGCTTTGCCTTTATCTGTGTTTTTTAGGCAGAAACAGACTGGGGTGGGGGGATAAATTCCAGTCGCAAACAGAACTCTACAACAGTTCCTCACCTGTTTTAGCTGCACTATATGCATAAACTGTACTTTTTGTAGTGGAAAATATTCCTTGGAATGGATCAGTTACTGAATGTTTTATTCCCAAACAGTGCTATCTTTCAAGTAAAAACCAAAAATGGACCTTTAGGATGATGTTAATACCACGGAGTCATAGAATCACAGAAAGGTTTGAGCTGGAAAGGACCTTAAGATCATCCAGTTCCAATCCCCTGCCATAGGCAGGGATGCCTCGCACTAGACATGTCACCCAAGTCTCTGTCCAGTGACAACATCCCTGTTGTAGTGATTTACATTGAGTAAGCTTTTTTCTTCACCTGCTGAAGGCAACTCATGCACAGGCCTGTGGAGGAGGAGAGCAGCTCTTGCCGGAGCTGATGATAATCACGAAGATGGTGCCCTATATTTAAAGAGAATTGGGTTGCTATCTGTTCATCACAAAAAGCCCAGTAAAATGTTTGTGGGAGTCCATCTGGGTTTTATAGGTCTTGCACTGGTAGATGAAGGTTGAATTTAACTGCAGAGCAGGGCTCCTTTCCTGGTGGCTTAAAAGGATTCTCATGTAAACCAGCAAGGCTGTGCAAAAGCAATGTGGCGAGACTGTAAATGAGCTTTTAGGATGCTGCAGTCTGGCACAGCTGTGAAATGCCCCATTTTGGTGACAAAACTGTAAGTCAGTTTTAAAAATGCAACTCTTAGGCTGATCCTGAATGACTCACACAGGAGTATCTGGGAGAAGTGCTGAGGAAGATGAAAACAGGTTCTAGCTAGAGCAGGTTCTTTGGTGATGTGAAATCACAGTGGCCATTCCCCCATATCACACCCAGGGCAGCAGGGTGGAATCTCACTGGGTAACATAACATCACGTTTTCTTTCTCTTTATAGTTTATGAAGAGAGCTTAAAAATACTTCTCCAAAAGTCATAACGCAGAAACTAGAGGAAGGGAATACATTTTTAATTCCTGGCCTCTCACCCTTTTTCAGATGCTCCTTTACCGCTGGGTTTTGGATCATATCAGCGCATATATGGATACAGATTTCCAAAACCTTTTTAATATAGATGTTAAAAATGTGCCTCTGGAATTTTAAGATTGCGAATAATTTATTTATAGCACTGGAATCAAAATTCTGATTTATTCTGAGAAAATACTCTATTGCGAAGCATACTTAGAGCAGGCTTGTGAGGAGCTGGCAAAAGTCAGTTGCTTTCTAGTGTAACAAATAGGAAGCAAACATTTAACACCTTTTACTTGTATTGTTTAGCTCTTTGTTAATGGCAACAAAATCCATGTGGCAGCAGAAGCATTTACCTGAAAAGCATTTTAATTTCTTCATCTCTAAAACTGTGCGTAAAAAGAGAGGGGAACTGGCATAAACCTCTGGAAGTGGCAAGTGCTATCAGCATCTCCAGTGTCACTCATGCCAACAGGCAGAAGGAGCACCTGGAAACAGGCAGGTCTGCCCCCATCCATCAGGACATCACCTGGTAACAAAGGGAACAGGAAAAACCTGGAGCCTATTTTTCCACTCCCTGGTCTCCATTTCTTACTGTGCTACTACCTAGCAATAACAGCAAGGATGTCCAGAGAAGTAGAACAGACAAGGGGTTTTCTGTCTACACAAGAGTATGAGTGGGAATGAGGTGTGAGAGAAGCCTGTCGAAGGATGTGTGGTATGGACAAGGTGATTCAGCAGCAGTTACTCAGTACCCTGTTTATGTAGGACAAGGAGAACCTAGTGCAATGGTTAGGCAGCACGTGGTAAGGAAAGGAAGGGCTGTTTAAAGAACACAAGAGAAGGTCGTGGCACTTGTTTCTCCTTGATAGTGTTCATGAAGGCCAAGTGATCCAGTGGGACCTGAAGGGATTAGTCAAGTTTTTGAAGGACAGTATCAGTGGCTCTTAGACACAGTGGTTCAGACACAGCTCCCTGCAGAGGAATTCCCTTAGTACAGGGCACATTACTTACACTGTTTCCTGCTCCCTCTTAAGGATACTGCACAGGTCTACATGGATTTTCACCTAACAGTATGGCAGTTCTTGTAGGACTCCAGGTGTACAGCTGGATAAGCTCCTGGTAGCGTGGTTTGGTTACTGTTTCAAACCCCATTCCAGTGGGAAGAAAGTAAATCAGTAGTGTTGTGGCATTTCCAGTCCACTTTAACAGTACAAGAGCACCAAAACAAGAACAGGTTAGAAAAAAAAAACAAAAACAAGAGTTCTTGATTCAGAGTCACAAAAATAGGATCAGTAACAAAGCTGCTGTTTTAGCAAAGAGGAAGAGAAAACAGGAATCAAAACCTAAAGGGGAAACAATAATACTCCACTGAGTGGTGCAGAATTGTAATCTTACCTCAGGCCCCAGACTGAAGGGTTTCTTCTCTGGCATTGTAAGCAACTTTGACACCTATGCCTTTTCAGTAGGTTAATGCAGACACTAGACTTGATGGGATTTTTGCATCTAACTGTGATTTGGTGTAGAACCCAGATCCCTTCCGTCTGAAGACCCCTTTAAATGTACTTTGGAGGAGGTCAGCCTGGACAGCTGCTGGTTTCTCTCTCTCTGGGCTTTGCTGAGCATTCCAAAAGCAGCATTGGGTGTCTCTGTATGTGGAGGTTTCTCAAAGCTGCCCAAGTCTTGGAAGCGAACACTCTGCATTTCCTGAGATAAAGCTTTTGGGTTGAAGCTCTGTGCTCAGCTCTGACCCCAGGTCTTGGGTGTAGCTCACATTGGGAAAACAAGAGGGGATAGGTGCAGCTCTTTGGAATGACATGGGTGTGCCTCAGCACCTGCAGGGTGGTGCTTTGCTCTTTGCTGTGGTAGGGAACAGAAGCTAGCTTGAAAATTAAGCAGCATCTGAGGAGAAGCTGAGCACAAATTAACTGCCCAAGAGCGCAGTTAAACCTGGAGCTGGTTTCCCAGACAACCAAAGCTCACTAAAGCTCTGCCGCTTGGCTGTGGATGCCATTCCCTATTTTTACTTAATTCCTGACATCTTGTCCAATGAAGAACAGGTTTCTGAGGAGGACTGGAAGTCACTCGAAATATAATTCAAACACAGATAGAACCATGTGCTGCTGAAAACAGTGACAGCTTGCAGCCAAAGAAGCAGGTATTTTTGTCTCAGTCGCAAATATGCTTACAGCCATTATAATTTCCCACTGCAAACAGGAACTCTCACGTCAGGCTGCATGAAATACTAAAGTGCAGAAAACGTTGGGGGAAATCTTACGTATTCATAAGTCTAACACTATTGCAGCATGCTGAGCAGGGAAAGCAATGAGATTTGCAGTTTTAGAGCAGAGAACAAGCAGAGGTTCAAATCAAGAGTAGTTCATTGTACCTTTCATGACTAGAACCTGGGTAAGGAAACAGGTTCAGATTATTACACATTCGCACACGAAGTACCTACCCTGTGGCCTGTCATGCTGCTCATGGCCAAACACGGGGAAAAGCCCAGAGTGCTTGTTTTCCATTTCTTGCATTTCCATAAAGCTCCTGGAATCTCAGGTTTGGTCCTGCTTTGTACTGATGGTGCTCCTCTCACCAAAGCTGACAGCCCATGGCCAGAGCTCCTTGGCTCGTTGTAAAGAATACATAAGTAAAAATAAAGGTTAATTTTGGCTCAGCACCAGCTCCACTTGCTCACAGTGACAGCTCTTTTTGGTTCAGTTGAATAAGTTATTCTTGTATGTAACAGATAAAAAATGAGGAGAATTCTCTTAGCCTTACATTCTGGGTAAATCTGGTGGTAAATGCCATGTTTGTAACTAAACCACGTGGAACAACACAGCCAAGCTTCACGTCCTGTGAGATTTGCAGGCTGTACAATGGAATGAAACCCATTTTTGGCAGGAGCCTGTGGGGTTTATTGTTTCAGTCTGAAACAAAACCAAAATTAAGCTCTGCTGCCTGACTTCACTTTGACTTTGTAGTTTAGCCTCAGTACCTAAAGTAAGCAAAAAATGTGTAAACTTGCTAAAATAGGGCTGGTGATTTCCCGTGTGATTTTTGGTTATTTAAATCCACCCCCAAAAGGAACATTTTTGGACTAAATGAACATTTGCAGACCAAGAACTTGAGAAAATCTCTCTCAGGCACACACTAATTCCACAGAGGAGGGGTTTGTTCTGTTCCTTTGTTAACAGAATAGGCAGGAAAGCTCTGCAGCAGCAGTACATTCATTAAGTGATTGAATGTTTAAAAGGAATTGGTTGGAATACACAGGATACCAATTAAATAGTTACAAGATCCTCTAATTCCTCAAACATCTAAACAGGAGAAGGCCAGATTTTCAGTTTTTCTGTAGCAGATACAAAGGGACAACTGATGCTCCTAAATGGCATTGCACCCACTCTAAGTAAGTTGGAGCTGCAGGACAAAGGGGGCTCCAGGCCCCAAGAAGCCAAAGCTTTAAACCAGGATTAACCTCTAGTGGCTTCAAATAGTCCATATCGTATTCACTGGTTTCCAGTAGGCTTTATATCAGTATTATTGTTTCCTGAAATTAGGATTTTTAGTAGGGCTGCTTCTGCTCCTCCAACTGAAAACTGCATTGTGGAACTGAGTGTCTGTCTCCATACAGACCCTGATGTGCAGAAACCCTTATTTCCTCCCTGCCAAAGAGAATCTCTAGTGTCATAGTCAAAGCTGGCCATCAGTTCTTGAATGGAGAGAGTGACTAAAGTCCATTTTGCCTGCTGTAGTTGAAGTCGGGCTCCTCAACCTCGGTTTCTGTTATGTCTGAGATTTTGGAGTGTGTCCTTCCTATTTCTTCCAGGGCACAGGCTAGGGAGTCAAGGTCACCATCGTGTTGATGTCGGGCTTCCCAGAGGTCCAGAATGACGGCAGATGGACTGCTTTGTGTAGCAAAATAGGAGAGATTCCTACAAGGAGGGGAGAAAAAGGTGAAATAGAGAGGATAAGGAGCAGTATAGACCGGAGGTACCAGGAATGTGAAAGCACCCTGGTGTGCCTAGCACTGTCAGGGTGTTTAAAACCCCAAATCAGGGAGGGAGAGGAATTATGCCACTTAGATTGATGCTTGTGATTATGAAGACATGACATCCTTTAATTTGTGAACCTGTATTTGATTAATATGTAGTTTTTAGGACTTTGTAGCAGTGATATTTGCAAGAATTTGGTAAAACAAGTATCTTAAGCATATTACCTCATAACTGCTTCTATTTATAGGCTTTGGACATAATGATCTGAATAAATACATTAACTATATATTCGCGAGAATAAATGTTGTTATGCATTTGTATTACATTACGATACAGATCTATAAATATGGGAAGAAACACATAAACCTATAGCACAGAAAACGGAATTTGGGCTTGAATGTTCGGCTTTTTAAGCCAACTCCAAGATAATTAAATATTTACTACTGACCATTTCTGGACTGTTCTCATCAGTAAAAATCAGGCAGAAACCATTTGCTTCCTCAGGCTTCGCTAATTCCCTTCCCTCTGAACATTCATCTCCATTGGAGATTGAAAGTGAACATACAGGGAATAGCGTGTCTATGTGTAGTACAAATTCCAGCTTTGAAAAAGCTCCTTGTAGCCACAATAGGAATCGTTCCAGTGCATTGCCAGAACAGATTCCTGTCTACACTGAGGAGCTGAAGCCAGGCTGTTACTCTTGCCAAGTAACACCTTGACTTCAGCAGAACTACTGCTACAGCAGTGGCCTGTGTTGTGAAATAGATGGGGAAATATTATGGATTATGCTGTACAGCAGGTCTGTGGGAATCTATGCAGTCAGGTGTTCATGCTGCACCATCTGGGTTGCTTAAACAGCTCAACAACTTCCTTTTTCTATCTGTGAATTTGATTTTAGCAAACTATATACTGCAAAGACCCTACACCAGGTGTCTCCACCACAGAACCAAACGTTAACAGGTTATCACCAGTCTGGCCTTACACAGTCAGTGTAGACTCCTCAGCACACAGTCTCGCAACCTCCTGGGGAAGAGAAATCTCCTCCAGCTTCCTCTGCACATGAGGAGTGGAAATGAGGGAGGTTACAGTGCCTGGCAGTGGTAGTAAACACTGGTAAGTAAAGCAGAACTTTCTGATTCTCTCCGTGCTGCAAGACTATAAATCTGTTTTCTTTGGTTCAGATGTGGTTTATTGAGATTCCCAGGCAAAACAAGTCATCACTGAAAAGTTATTTTGCTTGACTTAAGTATTCCTCTGCCCTCTTGGGAACATATTTATGGTGGTTGTGACAATCACAAAATATTTCTGTGAGTGAACTGCCTCCACCAATTTAATTTAGCCAAGCGGAAAAAGCAAAATAAGTAGTAAATTAGTTTTTACAGCACCCTTCAGTTTTAATAATCATAATATTATTATTCCCAACAGGAGAGCATGACTTTATTTTTTTAAATATGCCTTTTACTAAAAAAAAAAAAAAACCAAAACCAAACCCTGAAACCTGCAAAATGAGTAATTCATTTTGGAATACAAAATATGCAGACAGAAGCCAAGGCAACAGGACAGATGATTTTCCTCAGAGAACATGCACCCTCCTAAGTCCTTTAAAGCACTGCTTTCATAGTACACAGCAGTGCCAAAGTCCTTCTCTAGTTTGGACTGTACCAAGACCCCATTCTTGTGGGTCAATGAAGAGGAGGTCTGGTCCACAACAAAGAACCTGACCTTGGAAGTAAACCTCAGGTAGCATTCAGGTAAAGCATTTCCTGGTTTCAGCAGCTTGTCATATTTAAGAGACTGTATGAACTAGAGCTTATCCTTGAGACTAAGGACAATAATCACTATGTTCACATCTTTAATACCAGCAAGTAAACAAAAAACCCAGAACAGCAGCAAATTATTCCCGCTGCACATGTAAACGCTCCTCTTCCAAAGTGTCTTTTGTTACCTGTTAATGCTGTTCTTTTGTGCTAACATCTGCCAGTCTTTGCCTTTGGCGTTGGGTGTGTCAAATGTTGCACAGATCCGCTGCCTGATGGAGTAGGGGATTTTAAATGCTTTTGGGCCCATCTGTGCAGGAAAGTTGCTGTCATCATGTGCAAAGAAAGTAATGGTTTCTCTTTCGTTCTGCATGGAATACAACAGCAAAACAGTTAATGAGGGCATCATCTTCCTGTCCACCTTGGTCTGTAGGCAGCTCTCTAGCAAACTACTAAGAGTAACACTAGGAGTTGTATCACAGACTCTTGCTTAGAAATGGGGAACTGAGACAGCCTGAAAGACGGACACAAATACCTCATTTATGAATTTTTTTTAAAATACCTCAATTCTGTAAGTACCTGTTTTTCCCTATCAGAAATCTCCTTGGAAGCTGGGTCTGGCCCATTCTTCTCCTGTGAAGTGACAGTCTTGTTTAATGGAGTCACATTTCCATGCGTTACTTGTTGCAATGAAACGCAGCATAAATACTGAACAACAGTGATGCTACAGTCTCTTCATATAACATTTATGACACCTCCCCAAAGCCATCCATGCAGAGTAATAGTGCTGTAGATCTATCCCATGGTCTGACTAGTTAAATTAACTATGCAGAACTGTAGTACATTTTCATACCCTGCACATACGAGATAAGCTACTGCTACCTGGTTAGTTCAGGGAATTGTAAAGCAAGGAGTAATTCAAGTATTCAGTTGTTAGTTCTCTATTTATTTTACAGTCAAATTCTCCTCTCTCCTCAAGCACTTTTTGAGATAGGCATGAGAAAGCCTCCATCCAGCACATCTCTGTGAGGGCAGAGCTGTTGCCCTGGAGACTTGAGGACAGACAGGTCCCTTCAAAAAAACAAGAGAGGGAGGAAAAAGTAACGGCAACAGCACCATTGTGCTGAGATAGGTACAGAATGATAGAAGTATTTTATGAAATAACAGTAACGAATGTGGCTGTACTCTGAGGATGCTCTCATACAGAATGGTGGCTGTGGGTTTCTTACTTAGCTGCTGCACTCTCTGCACAGTGCCTTTGGCAATGGGCACACACCTTTAATCCAAAAGGTTTAGTTTGGATTAATTGACAAAGATGCTCAATAATTTAAAAGAAGGAGCTAAAGTTTTCTTTGCTGTAGGACACATCCCCAGCTTGTTTGAGTTTGGCATCTTTCCCCTGTGAGCAAAGCTGCAGTCCTGCAGACAGGCTGTACACAGCATGCTCTAATAGGGAAACAGGAAGTGGCAGAACAGCACACAACCCATCCACTGTCACCTCTGGGTGCTCTGCAAACTCTTCAAAACCTTTTGCAAGAAAACTGTTGTCACCAATTCGAATATAAATGACTTTTAGAATTGTAGAATCTCTAGTGTAGAGTAGCAGTAGTAGTAGAATTGTAGAATCTCTAGTGCTTTGATTTCTAATGGAAGAATCTGTGCGGCTTTATATACATGTCAATAGTTTTGAACAGGACATAAGAAACTACACAGGGATAGAAAGGACAAAATGGGGAGGAATGGGGTCTCACAAGGTGACCAGGAGAGAGGATGCTTTACCTCTAGAATGGAGGTCTGGATCTGCAGGATCTGCTCGTGCCCCTTGACTTGCCGCACACAGACCTTGCAGGCCAGCTGCGTGGTGGCAGGGCTGTAGCGCTCCAAGGAGAAGGCGCAGTGCAGAGGCTTGGGGCTGCTGCACCACACACGGGAGAACGGCACCTCCTGAGGGAGACGTATCCCATGGGAACGGGGATGGGGAGAGATAAGGTGAAACCATCACAACATAGGAAAACCCCCCATTCTTTTCTCTGCAGTTGCGTGTTTACTGACATGCTGCAAGCTCAGAGTAGGACAAAGCTATCAAATGATGATTCAATTGATAAATGCTGGGGGGTTACATTTACTGAAAGCTTGGATTCCATTCAGTGACACAGATGATGAGAGACTCATTTAAAGTGAAACTTAAGATGCACTTCACTTACTCCTGCGCAGGGATCAGAACTCTTTCTTACTCTAATCTCCATCTCCTTGCCATTACCCTGTACTACAGAATCCAAATACAGTATCTTCCCCTCAAGAACTGTACCTCCTCTATAACTAATGCACCATGGAGCAGGATAGCATGTTTTCTGTATTTATGTTCCATCTGTATTTAAAAACACCCACTTGCCTGGGTAGCCACGTGCAACCCAGTGCACACCATTGCTCAGTCTGGTTTACTTCTTAGTACCACCCTGTTTTACTTTGTGACTACTTTCAGTGACTCCTCTACTTCAGCCAGGGACACTTTATGGGATGGAGGCCCTCATCAAATGCTAGAGAGAGCTGCAGCAATTAATCATCAGTCAGAGATTTCTGGCATCTCTGGTTGCTCCGAGTTCCTAAAAACATATGGAAATAGACAGGAAAAGTACATAGGGGCAGCTAACTTCTGGGTTATGATCACTCTGTGAACACCAAAGTTCTCTTACTGATCTCCTCTCTTTATGCTTTCAAAACACTTCTTCTAATTTCCAAACTAACACCAGCTACAACCCACTCTGGTTTTCTACATGTAGCCATGAAGGCATGTAAATAGTAAAACCAATTAAATCAAACATACTCTCCAGTAATGCCCAAATACTGAAAAATCCTGTAGAAGTGGCAACTTGGAGACTGATGTAAAAAGGGAAAAATCCCTGATATTAGTATTTCATTTGACTGTATTTTAGCATACACCCATATGATTACAGGAGAGCATTAAACAGCTTCAGTGAGCAATGACTGAAACACGAGAAAGGTAGTTTAAAGAGTTTTATATTCCTTCAGTATTTAATATTGATAGTTACAACTGAGAGACCAACAACTCACGTGTCATAATCAGCTGGTTAAATCAAGTAAACCATGCACTCAGCCCTTACGATCAGTTTACATGTGGAAGCCTGCAGCTCAGAACACAGGCACTTCTTCATCCTTGCCTTCCTATACGCAGTTTTTTGAGTTAGGCTGCCGTCTTTCTGTGTCCCTGGAGACATGAGCTGTGCACTGGTGATGTGGGGATACACAGCTCCACAGACCAGCCTCACCCTCCACTTCAGAGTCAAGATTAAACAAGGGAGGATAGAGTTGTACTTGTAGCTGATCTGCAGTTCACTGCCTCTTCAGTGTGTCTCAGGCTATCTGTAATGATGTGCTAAGTGATAGTGAAGCTCCGTGGCTAGATCCTGAGTTGGTAGCAGCAGCAAGATGCCAACAGTGATAAAGAAAACATGAGCAAAATATTAGAAGTGGAGCAACTGTAATTAGTTTTTTCCAGAGTAATCATCTCTGGAAGAGCCACTCAGCTGAGAAGAATGATATGAAATATATAACACGGGGGGGCAATGAAGGGTGGGATGAGGAGTGTTTCAAGTACTCCAGAAATGCTTTTGGTTTTAATTCTCCCTTTATGATTAAGTTCCTAGCAAAGCAAGGGAATGTAAATCATCTCATAGCTACAGAGAGATGCTGGATCCTCCAAGAGACACAAACCATCAGGAGGACAGCTGCTGTCAGCCCCCAAAGGTGCCCGTTTGGCTTCTTAGCATGCTTGTCACAGCCTCTTCCTGCTCTAACACTGAGCCAGGTTTTAAGGGTTCCCTAGTTAGTTGTGAGCAGGGTGGGAAGGGTGCAGGCAGGATGCCAGGCACTTGGCATCTGCTACAGCAGGATGGCCAGGACAAACAAAGGCACTTAGTACAGGCTGGAGAAATCCTGACTTCCACCTGCCATTAACTGCTTTTCCCAGTTTTCCAGGAGGATTTATTCATCTGCTCAAGCCCTGCAGCAGGATCTTTACTTATCTGAGAAATCATTAACACAAATCTCATGGTTTCATTTGGTGGATCCAACAGACAGTTATGGAATAGGCTCTTTTCAGTTGTTCTTGACAACCAGAACAGCCAGCTCCTACACCACACTTTAAAAAGAAGTGTGGTATGTAGGAGAGAAAACAAGTATATATGGGAAGAAACTCCACATGGAGAAATAGATTCTTTTATATATCAAAAGGCTGGAACCAAATCAGAGCTGTCAAAAGAATTGCGTCATTTCACAGGGAGGGAAATACAAACCAGTGTAAGTTCTGTAGTTTCTGTTAGAAACAACTATTCTATTTCTCAGCTCTCCCAAGTCACCCAAACTGTACTCAGTTATCACATGTAAATCATCAGGCTCCAGTACCAGCCCTGTGTCAGCCCATGTGTGAGCAGAGGTTTTGCACATGCTGCTTTTAACCCTCAGTGGCTGCTGACAGAACAGGCCCTGCACTGAGCACAATCGTCTGGGCATCCTCTGCCTGTCCTAGAACAGTTCTGGAGAACATGGTAATACATCTAAAACCATTTTTTGCCAAGACAGTGGATGACACAGAGCTGTCTCTGCTTCTGAGAAAAGGGAGATGAGTCTAATCGAGTTCTGTATGTTAAGAGACTAACCCACTCTATGTGCCAGCACATCACTTGTCATTTTCAGTAACCAATATACTTAGAAATTGTTTTGATTTTTCATTTCCTGTTTTCAACAGCCTCTTTCATTGATGTAGTACAGAAAAAATATGCTCTGTTTTAATTCTTAGTATACATGTGCTGCTCTTTGAACTCATGACATTTAACTGTTTAATTTGAATGCTCCTTTCAGCCATATATTCATAGTTATATGGAAGTTAGTCGGACAACAATACCAAAACCATCCTGAGTGATAAATTTAACAAGAACATAGGCCTTCCATTGGAGGTGATTGAAATGAGGGGAAGTACAAGCTTGCGTGTTTGTGAAGTGTGAAACACTTAAAGCATTCTGTTGTATATGAAATCTGTGTTTGTCAAAATCTGAAGGCGATGCTTTCTTGTTGCACACTCAAGACATTAAACCCACTCCTTGCAAAAGCAGAAGGGAACATCATCTTATTTGGGTTATGTCAAAATTCTTACTCCCTCCGAACTTCAAATGTGAACAGGGAAAATAGACACGTACCTGACATGCAGTAAATGGTTTAATCCTCCAAAGGAACGGAGGGATATCAAGGACAGATATCTGCAGACTGAAGGTATTTCCTTTGAAATGCAAAAGTTTGGGTTCCTCCAGTAATTGTCCTCCTTGGAGTCTTTCATCTGAAACCACTTCCTGCAATGGCAGAGGAGGAAGGAATTTTTTTTTCAGGATTAGGAATAAACACCAAATCTAATGAAAATTCATCTTTATGAAAGGTGCCTCATTCACCTACAGCCATGAGGGTAATACATGCAGGAGTTTCTCCTAGGGTAGGTGATGGACATTGTCATTTCACCACTGGAGTCAGAAGGATGGTCAGGCAGTGTCAGCTCTATGTCTCTGTACGTAATGAAGTACCCATGACACTGAACTGTCTTGTTGGCTGCCTCAGCATCAATACCCAATACCATCACGCTTGGAGAGCAGAACCTGAGAAGGAAGCTCTGAGGGTATTGCAGTGCATTGGTGGCTGTTGTCATGTTTGGTGGTTTCAGGCCAAAGTTTGCCAGTTTTTTATTGAAAGTTGCTCATGTTTGACTGTTACCATTTTATTGCATCCCACAGGATCACTGCTACAAAGGAGAAGTTTGCCAGCAGTTTGTTACCGGAGAGCTCTCTAACACCAACATGAAAGGAGGAACAAGACTACGTCAGCCCATTTCCAGGTAAAGCTGTTTCCCTCCAAAGAGGAAAATGAAAACTGCTTAAACTGTGGCAACACTGTAATTAGTCCCTTTTCTTTTCTGGAGTAACACAACTGTCCTTGGTGCTTTAATTAAGCTTTGGAATAAAAAACCCCTACAGGTTTCGTGTAGCATTCCTTAAACCTGACATAAGATGCTCAGCAAGATGTTTACTTAATGGGCCAAAAGGAAGCATGAGAACCTCAGGCATGCTTGGTGCGTGCTCTACTTGGTTACAGATTAAATCAGCAGCAGTTTTGGTGGGACAGTGCTCTCAGGACTTTGGGAGAGCACTGAAAGGCCCACAGCAAGTGTACATGAGAGACAAAATGTTCAGGTTCATTTCTCCTTGCTTGGGCGTTTTCAGAATAACTGGACAAGACCCTGAGTGATGCTGCAAGGGCTGACTCTGAGCAGCGATTTGCTCTACAGCCCTCTAGAGGTCTGCTCCAACATCAGCTTTTATAGACCTGTGGATTTAAAACCTACCAGTAAAAAGTCACCCTTGCCTGTACTTACACCACGTTTATTCCTGTAGTGTACAGTAAGGACACCAGTGAGGGAGGGCACTTGCAGAAATCTTTACAAATCAGCTAGTAAGCACTCTTAAAAAATTACCAAAATATGGTTTAGCCACATAAAGTATACAAAATCTGTGTACATCCCTGAGGTTCAGTGCTTCTCAGTAGCAAAGTTACTGTTAGAAGTGCTACTGGAATCACTGTGACTGTCTGAAAATGTAATGACTGCTGGAGCTTTCTGAAACTATAATAATGGATTTCCATTACAGCACAATTTACAGGCATTCAAGTTTAACTCCTGGTGGCTGGGTTTATAGGAAGGAACGAGTAAGAAGGAGACTTCAGGTTTTTATTTCCAGCTGCAAAAGGAATAGCTTATTTCATAACTATTTCTCCGAACTCCCTGAATGTGTTTGAAGTTTTTTCAGTGTCCTGTAGCTCTATAGATACCGCTCCACCTTTACTAACGCATGTGGTTCTGAACTCCATGAGTGTCAGCAACAGACAAAGGAGTTGGTTCTTCTAGATTTGGAAAGCCAAGAGGTTACCAACACGCTAGGAATTACATAAAGGACAAAGTCGTCTCTTGGAGAAGTGTTCACACAGCAACAAAGTGAAAAATCACTTGGTATTTTAGACAGGACAGCAGTGTGGGCCACACCAAACCTGGTATTCCCACCTTGGATTCTTTAGCCAAAAAAAATGGCTACTTTCCACGTTCACCACTTAGTTACTTCACATTTACACCAGATGAAACATAGCTTGCATTTAAGGCAAGTATAATTTAATAAATACACACTTGTCTCATTATGTACAAACACCCTCTTCTGATTCCTGTGAATGTGGAAATCTGGTAATTATTCTTCTAACAATTTGCTACAGGCTCCTCCAGCAAAACACTAGTAGCCCACGATTGTGTAGATGTTACAAAGGGTATAATTACAAAGCTATTGTAAGTCTTTAACAATGCTTTCAGTGGCTTTGCTTTTATTAGAAGCACACAGACATTAGTGCTTGCTTCATTAAGATTCATGTTTCTACTCTGTATGATAGGAAGGGGAAGCAGAAATTCATCTGTCACAACTGTCTTCATTTCAGCTCCCAAAAGAAAACCATTTTGTTAAAGCTTCTGAATTTCCTAAGGCTGCAGAAGCCAGTGAATGGCATTGTTTTATCCTGGAACACCAGGTAGAAATATCTTGCTAGTTTTAACTGCCACTCAGGGATTGTTTTATGGGGGTTTGTGTTGTGTTTGGGGCTTCTTTTTAAAGGGGAAATACACAACTATAATTGAATTTTTGTTTAAAGAGATGGGGAGGGAAATTTCCTTCTTCTTGCTCAAATTTTAAACAGGAGTGGAAATCGTGTACTGACTAATGGGAGTGTAAAGGTGATAAATACTATACACCAGGTGATAAAGACTTACACTGTCTTCTTGTAGTGCAGGAGCACTCAGCTCCAGATGCAAGGCAGCTCTGCCTGGGCCATGCAGAGCCAAGGCACTGAGCTCAACCTAACCCTCTGCTTATCAGCTGTAGCTTTGTGCTGTGTTACCCATGGCTACATGGCTTCTGGTTACTCTGGAATGGGGACAAAGTGGGGTTCCCTCTACCTGGCCAACAATGAAAGGACAGTGTGGCTGTCCTACAGCTCTTGCAGCATAAATCCACAAGCCAAATAACAGTGCAGAGAAATTAAGGGACTTCTTCCAAATCATGCAGCAGTGGCATAAAAAAAATGCAATATTCTCATCTGTTTGAGCCCAGGGATTGTCCCCAGTAATAAAGGAACGTTAATATTCTATGGAAAACAAATAAAAGCAAGTTAATAAAGGGAAACCATTTACCTGAAACGCATAAGGTGTGTTATCCATACAATACACTCTCAGATTGTAATCCAGAGAATTGCAAGACAGGCAGCCAAAAACGGCGACTTTCAGCTGTCGAACGGCACAGTCAGAGATCGGTTCTCCAATAAGAGCATAAGTTCCAAAGCTGTTTAAGAGAATGTGACAGGCATAAGGATCCAACAGGCAGTAGCAAGAAGTAGTTTCCTCTTCCACAGACATCACTTCCTGCAAAATGAAATTCAGGTTTAAAAATAAAATATAATAATAAAATCAATAGGCCTTGACAATAGGAGTCACAACATTACTTAGTTTCACTCAACTGGAACATCAAGCATTTCTGAGGGCCAGTCTCCAAACTCTCTACTCATGTTAACCTCAGGGAAGGGGAGAAGGTGAGTAAGTACTCCTGGCTTAGCCCTGAGTCAGCATTAGGATTTTATAGCAATGCTCCATGCAGAACTCAGTGTGTACAGCAGCTAATAATAACGATGATGCGTAAGCAATTTTAGCATCTTTTTTCAAGTGCTCTTGACTTGCTAGCTAATTTTTCCCCTAATGTCAAGTTAAATTACTTAAAGTCAATAAGGAAACCTTGAATTTGGTTTGCTTACCGGTATTTGGTATTTACTTGTTGGCATTTGACTTCCTTTCAGAGCATGCATTACAGTTATGTTATTTTTATCTAAAAACTACTCTTGATTCTGCCTTACAACATCATTAGATGAGCTTTTGTGCAGTTTGCAGCCTGGTGTTCTGCGCCTTATTAATTCCAGGGTGTTTGTAACCAACACCAATGGAGCTGACTCAGTACTTAATGCATTTAAAGTAGGAAAACTAAGCTGAACTTGAAATGGTTTAAATGGGAACAGCAAACATCATAGTGCTTTATCCTCTTTCTTCTCTAAAGTGAGTTATGGTACCTGGGACTGTGTTAACTACTGTTTTTCCCCTTACAATGCAAAGAACCAGGCAGGTCCATCAGCAGCAGTGCAATAAAATCTGATCACCTATGGATTTGTGTCTCATTACTGGGTTCCACTGTGTACAGTGAACACTTCATAGCTGGGAAATTCAGCACCTTTCTATCCTGTGTGCATTTATGTAATGGTGAACAACAGTTTGGTTCATGCTTTAGCTGTCCCTTTAGGAGTATTATTAGTAGGCTGTCCTTGCAAATGATGCAGGAGGTTTAACATGACTGCTGCCTACCGAGCAGTTTCAGTCAAAGATGGCCAGTGGGCTTAAAATATGGAGGTGGACAGACCCAAATGATCAGATGCCCATGTCATGAATGCACAAAGCTTAATTTCCCAGTAAATACATGTTCAACTAAAAAAGCAAAATATTTCATTGCATGTACACTGATCCTTCAGAGGTTATAGCACAGCGTGGTCACCGAATGCCCATTAAAATGACATGTACAGAGACAAGATTTTTAACCTTCTAGGTTAAAAAGAAGTGAGATGTATATGAAGTGTATATTTTTAACCAGGTCCATAACCTTATGTCATGATAAATTCCTGGATATAATGATCTGTTGTGTTGTGGGGAGCGGTGGGAGCTGTGATCTATCAAAACAATAGACTGATTAT
This sequence comes from Ara ararauna, assembly GCA_028858755.1. Classification (NCBI taxonomy): domain Eukaryota; kingdom Metazoa; phylum Chordata; class Aves; order Psittaciformes; family Psittacidae; genus Ara; species Ara ararauna. Next base: position 8,006,099 of record CM054390.1, read on the forward strand.
TAAAGATAAATGGCTACTGGCTCCACTATTGAGAGATCTGAGAAGCCAGACAGTTTCTCCTATCATGTGGGATAGACCATGCAGTTTTCTGTACACCTCAGTGAAGTAGCTGAAACCAGTTTAGCTGCTGCTTAACAATATGCAAAATCTTTCTCCTTTTTCTGTGCCCTGTGCCTGCAGGAGCAGGGGTAACCCTGTGTCCACCATTAGCACCTTTCAAGAGTGAGTGAAGTCTGAACTTACCTCCCATTTTCCTTGCTGTGTCCGTTTCTTCAGGTGAATGTTCCAGTGCTCCGAATTGACCTGTGCACAGTGCGGTATGGTCAGGGCAAAGGGGGTGCTGACAGCCACCTCTGAGGGCCCGCACGTGACTTCTGGTCCTAGAAGAACATCCGGGCCCTCTGGCTGTAGGCTTGGGGGGGGGGAGAAAGACAATAACATCTGTCAGGCAATTTTAATAGGGAGAAGTGAACTGAACTGCAAAGTTTAACATATTTTAGTTACAACCCTAAGTCCCTCCCTCATCTGTTACATCTAAGGATAAGAATCCAATTACTGTGCAAATTCTCATGTGGAAGCAGTAGCTGGAGATGAAACAATATCATTACGCCACATCTACTCAGATTGTTGGCTGGTCACTTTAGGATTCTGGTCTTTGAAAAAATCACATTTCAATTTGCTTAAACCAAATCCACCACTCCAATTGCTGTGTGCAAGTCAGCCCTGCTTTATGCACCAGCTGGTAGTATTACCATCTAATTCTGCCTTCAAAGCCTGTCATCAACAATATTTTCACACTAGTGAAGATAAAACAAATTATGGTTTAAAAACACAGTCTGATGAATTTTCCCAGACTGAGTGTGAGCTCCCTGCTTTGCAAACACGTTCCCATCCTGCAGCAAGAACGAGCTCGATGTAACCTACAGCAGCTGGGAGGAATGGGACTGCTCTGCTTAGAGCTCTGGAAGTAGTTTGCGCACGGGGGCTCCCTCACAGCCCATGGAGAGCCCATCACCACAATTAAGTCTGGGGATTCATCTCATCCAAATATAATGACCTGTGGTTGGTCACATTAACTGCTTGCTAAGATAGGAAGATGAAGTATCCCACAAGAAGCATTTCTTTTCTTTCATTCCAATCTAAATTCAACCCCATCCCACATAAATATTCCTGTACCCCTTACAATAAATACCTGTGCAGAACCAGTGACAAACTGGGTGACACTCACTGAGACATTAAACCAAGCAAATGAAGCATCTTGCCCTGTTGGTTTTGGGTTAAAAAAAAAAAAAAATCATCAAAGTAATGGTGTTCCTAAGATAAAAATAAGGAGAATAACCTCAACCAAGATATAAATAGGATACAATAATAAAACCAAGCTCTAAGTAAGGGAAAAATCCCTACTTAAAAATTCAGATATAATACCCCTGTCACATCTCAAGCTAACAACAACTTTACTCTTTAGAGCTTTGCAATAAGCAACAGAGCCAACAGCCAAACCTCTCCCCTGCCTGAGCGCTCTGAGGCTATAGCATTAAAACCCGAGTTACCCAAACCAACTTGGATAACAGCTTTAAGTGAATGTAGCTTTCATGTAGGCACACTTAGGTGTCGTCCTGCTCTTAAATCAATCAGATTCCAATCCTGCAAATTGACTTTGCACATCTCTCGCCTCACCTTGGGATAGGATCCGCACTCTAACTGCAATAGCAGGAGCTTAGAAGTGCACTTAAGCCCCACCATTCTTGCTAAAGACTTAAAAAGTTCTAACAATTTCAGTGTACTATAGAATACACGTGCAAGTATTTGTGAGGCAAAGACTGGGGTGAGAACAAAAGCCACAACAGAGCATCTCGGCAGCAGCCCCACTGCCTCTACAGAAGCCCAAGATCTGTTGACCTGATCCCAGAATGAGTACTCAAAGCAAAGAGCTGAAGCAGAACGCTACTTGCTTCTGCTTATGCCTAGCAATAACAAACAGTTTTTCACAACTCCAGCATTGCTAGGGAAACACAGAACCCCATCACTTAACCCCAACCACTGCTACCCTTTACAAATGGTATTTGATTGCCTTAAAATAAACCCTTACAGCAGTTACCCTAAATCATCTCCTAACAGCTAATTAAGAAATCATCATTTCTTAAATATCACTACAAATACAAAGCCAAATGTCTCCAAATTAGAAACCCTCGAGCCAACTTTTATACATCTTTATTTTTCCCTAAGTTACGGGAAGTGCCAGAGCCACTCTGTCATCACTGACTCCATAACCAGCATCAGCAGCAGGGTGTGTGAGTGACCGATGATGGGCCAGGCTGAAAGGAGCTATTTAATCACTTTAAAGAATCCTTCACCTTGTAGAACATACTGGACAAACATATGGGAGTTCTGGGAATTATTTAATGCCAAATGAACTGAAATTGGTTAATTAGATGAACTCTCACACTTGTTGCAAGTAGCAAGAGTCACCTCTGTGTAATAAGTGACATGGCATTAAGACTCTCATGCAGTTCTGAGCCATATATTAGGCAAGGCAGGAAAGGGAACCATTACCAAATGCCAGCGTTTAATATTCCCATTCCATGCTGGAATACTGTGAAGGTTAACTGGAGAAGCAAGGAAGTGAAGAGGAAACAATGACAATGTCCTTTTTTTTTTTCCTCTGGATGCAGTGAACTTCAGGAAGAATTTAATATTTGCCTTTCAATATTTACTCTCCCAATGGATTACTGTGAGCATCTGCACCAGAGATCTGATGATGGAACAAGGGGGTGTGTGTGTGTGTGTCTGTGTGTGTCTGTGTGTGTCTGTGTGTGTCTGTGTGCGTGTGTGATTTTACGTCCTTCTTACCTGGATTCCTTTTGAGTGATGGCAAGGTAGATTTCCCATGAACTCTCCTCAGGAATTGCTCCATGTGGTATCAGCAAACTGACTCCTACAAAAGAACAAAGCCAGAACTTACCTTTGGGAAAGGCTCTGGAGGTAAAGAGCAGCGCACAGCTGGCCTCTGATTTACAACACCTACAAAGGCCAACTGTGGGAGCAGAGGAATGCTCCTCTGAAATAGGTGGTTCTGATACAACATTGTATCAGATGAAAGGAAAATGCATCATTAATATGAACCACATAATTATTCATATTTAACTGGTTTAGAGCCTGGAATTATCTAGAATCATACAGGACCTAATGCCTAAAAACTTCTTGCTCCAACAGAGCTCTTAAACAGGTGAATTCCCTTTATTCTGTGTCCCTGAGAGACACTGGATTCATAGTCTAGATGTGGCTCTGCATCCGCAGGTACAGGCAGGCATCTTTGTCTGCTTCACCACTTAGAAAGGGAACAATTTGTGGAAACAAAAGCTACCATCAGCTGTTTCATTAAGGCTGAAACAGCTGATGCAAGAGTATCCAACATAAGGAATTTTATTCAGCGTAGTATGAACATGATGATGTAGTGCAACATACTGCAGGGCCAGGATTTTTAACATCCTTGATCCAATTCTAATTTGGTGCAGTATGTTTTCAGCTAATTTAACACACAACTTCTTCAGTCTAAAGTTCATCCCACAGAACTCTGAAGTCATAAAACAAACTCTACTTCTTCATGCAAATTGAGCATCTCCACTGCGATGTTTCGGTGATTGAATCCTGAATTGTAGCTGACTTTGAAGTGCGCCACTGTGGGAATCTGCCTAGCTATTAGGCTAAAAGAAAAAGAAACCCAGAAAGCCAGGAGCAAATGCTAACGAAAGGCATGCTGGAGTCCTCTCGGAGAGAGGAAGCTGATCTCCAGGGATGGCTGTTGGTTACATGCTGCAGCCTTCAGTCACATAATGAAGTCTGACAACGCAGTCAGATGTTGATGCTGTAGATTCTGCTTTGAATATGACCCCATTATATAAGATGCTGATCCAGTATCAACCTCCTTCCTGGGGAGCCCTTCTTTTGGATCAGGATCCAAGTAAGCAACAGCTTTGATTAATATGACTTTCATGCTGAAAACATCAAGAGAGGCAGTAATTTATAACAGTTCAAATAGGCATAATGCCTCTTTACTACTCGTCACAGGCTTTCTTCTGATCAGTCATCTCCTGTGTGGGCAACATGCTCTACTTTCCAAAATTTGCATTAAAAGAGCCCCTTTTTCTTACCTTTCCTTTATCTAGTTATAGAACACTGCATCAGCAAAGTAAGTTGGATCTAAAATTATTCTATATGCTTTTAATGAGAAAGGATTTACCCACCTGTGTTTGGAACCACCAGACGACCACCCAGGTGTCCAAAAATGGCAGTTGTCTTCAGCTCACTTGTGGTTGAAATAGAAGACAGGTTCTGAATGTACGTAGCCTTGTTTCTAGCCTGTATTGTACCAAAAGCTCTATTATTCCCATGAGGAAAAGTTCCAGAGTGCACCTTTCCATGGTACTCGCCTCTCTCTGTCACCCCTAAGGACACCATGAATGAACTCTGAACTTTGACTTTGATGTCTGACAGTGGGTTGAACAGTGAAGACTCTGTCATCAGCTCCTTGTCCATGGGGTCCTGCAGGCAGATGGGCCCGCTGTATGTTCTGCTCACCGTCAGGTCGGGCTGCATGGATGAGTTCAAAAGCAGGGAATTACCTGGGAGGAACCAGACCTGGAGTTAGTGACTGCATCAAGGTGGTAGAGAGAAATCTCAATCAAAGACTTGCTCTTCCTTCCTGATATCCTCAGAGCTCAAAAAATCACATAAACTGATGTTAAAGAACAGATGAAACGGTGCCACAGATCTAAACAAGTACTTTTGACCACTGTGCTGCACTTGAGGCAATTCCAGAGTGCAGGAATCCAAAAGGAATTTCCTTTTGTTTGGGGTTCAGGTTTGTGTGAATGCGTGTTTGCTTTCTCTCTCTACCTGCAGACCTATACTGCGAATGACAACTTCACGTGTGAGGGACAGTGGGCTGACAAGGAAGCAGGACAAGAGTAATGTATGAAAAAACACCACAGTTCCTCATTTAGGAGCATTTTAGCTCAGAAAAGCCTCTGGAAAAAAAAAGAGAAAGAAAAGGATAGAATTGGGGTCTGAATTCTTTGGCTGGTCTGGTCCTTTTTTGTTAGGGTTTTCTGGTGGTTCTTTGGTTTTTAGTAAGGGACTACAGGTTGGGTTGCTAACATTAGAAGTCCCTTCTCTAGAGAACAAAACTTGGATCGCACTGGTCTGTTGTCCATATGTCAGGAATGTGCTCCCTTTTCTCAGCAAATACTGAGAACTGGTCATTTTCCAGCTGAACTGTTTAGTTTACAACTGCTCTTCTTTAAAACCCCCCAAGACAGAGAGCCCAAAATACCTGACACTGAACTAATCACATCCTGGCATATGAGAAATTGCCGCACTCAGCTATTTCAGAGCATCCAGAACGAATGGTTCTGAAGCATGAAGTCAAACAAACAATTCCCCAGACTCAAAACCAGACTTTAAAAGGAAAAAGTCACTATTTGAGACAGTCATTGGGAATTACATGACTCTAATTAAAGGCTTGGGTTTTTAAATGAGTGAGTAAGCATCCTTCAAACATCCTTGCGTCCCTTTATCCAGTCTCTTGCAGTATGTGCCTGGTGGGGAACATCTCCCAGGAAGTAAAGTAAGTGTAAGGACAACACAACTCCCGCAAACTGTGCAACATCTTTCTCCTTCCCAAAGAGAGGAGAGACACGGGGATGTTTCCCCCCCCACCAGCACACTCACAATAAGGCAAGTCTGTGATAGAATGTCAGCACAGAATTAAGGAAACACACTCTTTGGAAGTGATCACCATGTGTACTCCTCCCCACCTTTCTGTCCAAAGGCAATAATATTCCAGAGAACACATGAGAGCTGCTTTCAGTGAAAATAAGTATTTCTGCCATATTTTGTTGTGTTGGTGGCTTTCTTTAGTTTGTTTTTCACACCAGTACATGGTTACACGTGTTTATTTCCCAGAGAATGGACGTCTGCATGTTAACAGCAGCTTATAAAATACTTGAAGTTGGGTTTCTTGAATGAACAGTAAAACCTCGGCACTTCTAGTAGAGTAAAGGAAATAGAAGGTCTGTAACAGAATGGGAAGGAACTGCAGATGTGCTTCCCGGGGTTGTTTTGATTTGTTTGGGCTTTCTGTAAGTCACACATGTCGTTGTAAAAGCTGGTGACAGTATTTCTAAAGCACTTAAGAGCCCGGTCAAGAAAGATTATGCACTTGTCCAGGTTGCCATGACAGGCAGCACAGACAATAAGAGACAGCTCTAACCACGAGATCCCCTTCCTTGTACCGCAGCTTTCAGCACAGCTGCTCAGCAATAAGCCGCCCTCCCACCGCCACTCATTGAATATGAGCTTAGTATGTCTTTGCAGTAGGAGCTCTGGAGAGAAGGAAATGAAATCACAACACTAACCTTGTCTGACTGTTTTAAAATTAAATGTCTGGAAGCCTCCTGTCAGTGCAGATGAATCAATCACATCCACGCCGTACTCACTCTGACTCCGCCTGTACAGGGTGACGCCAACCACCAGCACAGCTACAGCAATGACTGCGGCTCCCAGGCCAGAGTACAGGGCGATATCACTGGCAGTCTCAATGTCTGAAAGGAGAAAAGTGGGTGCCAAGTCAGGAACACACAGAGAAATGTTCTGCCTGGTGCTGGCTGGAGCGAGCAGAGGGGCGATCTGAGGCTGGGGAGGTGAAGCTTGAGACATGGATGCGGAGCAGATCACAGCGCCTAAAGGCTGAGTCTTTCTATCACTGAGTTTAGGATTTGAGTTCTGGAGTTAATCCAGGAGGTCATGAATCCCTTGATAAACCTTTGTGCAGCTTTCTCCTTCCCCCCTCTGCCTTTTCCATGCGAGCTTTAGTACAGGAAGGAACAGTCCATCTCGCACTGCTCAGAGGGGCTGAGGAGATCCCACTTAAAGACCTTCAGTCTTTAAAACCCAAACCTTATCTGTGCTGGCACCCATGCATTATGCTCACAACCAAGTTTTCTAAGACTTGAAACTTACAGCAGAGAAAAAGAACTCATTGCTTTGAGTGAATCCAAATGAAAGCTGCAATATTATGTAATTGAATTATCCTGTCCCGCTATCCAAAATCTTCTGGGATTTGGGACCACGTACCATGAAATTAAATTACTTGGCAAGTACACTTGGTGGGTCTTTAGATAGTTCCCTTAATGCCAAGCTCTGGTTTAGAGGAGGAGAGAATCTTGAATTCACCATATACATCATGTTATCCTGTATGTGGTGCTTCTGCTGTCAAGTGTGAAGCACTTGGCACACAAAGTGCATTTATTGTAACAAATGACAGACAAGAACGATCCAGGACTCCTCAGTATCAGTAAATAAACTGCAACGGATGGAAGTAATAAATAGCCAAGTACTGAAATCAGTATTTGGGGGAAGGCTTCTACCATGTATAACAGCTCTAAGCCACTTCCTAGAACATTACATTTCCCCAAAGTAAAAGGCTGGAAAGAATTCCAGAGAGTTGGACACTGCAGAAAGGAAGCTGTTAGCTGGCAAGGTAATAGTATGGGACTAACAACAGGAGATGCCCGTATATTCCCTTACACCAGACAGGAATAGGAAACGCAGAAAGACAGGGTCCTAAGGGAGGGCTGGAAATCCCGCACATCAGACCAGGACAACCCGAATCCCAGTCCAGTGCCAATCACATACTGGTTTACCTCTGGTTTATCCTCTAGAATCAGGTGCAGAAAAAAAAGTACAGAAACTGATTACATTTCTGTTCCTTCCAGTTTTCTATTCCCAAGCTATTTTGTTGTTGCAAACACTATTGCTGACTTCATTTCTGTGGGTCTTTAGTACAATGAATAAGCCAAGAGAAGGGATGGGATGTGGTGGGAGAAACCTGGCAGCAAGGGGGGGGGGGTCTCTCCTTCCACAGAACCACTGAGAGCTGGTGGTTATTTCACCATACAGCCTCTTTAAGCCTCTCATTTGATCATTACTTTAAAAACAGGAAAGTGCTGAAAATTTGAATTACTTTTTCTGCCTTCGTGGGATACTAAATGATAAAGCCTGAAACACACAGAAATAACCCATCAGTAAAAAATTACTGCCACCATAATGGCAACAGGTAGAAAATTGATCTCTTACCATCAAAACTAGAATATAAAACACACCTCAAGTTCTCACCTGTGAGTAAGTGCAATTTATTACTCTAAATCTACATAAATAGCTTTGGCTGCTTCTGTTGAATTGATTCAGACATGGGGTAATTTAAGTTTCATACTTTTGTAACTGCACACAACTGTTGTACATAGGTTAAAGCTGAGAGCAAGAACAGAACTTTCAACACGAGAACAGTCTGACTCGAAAGCTTTCTGGAAAGAATCTTTCAGTGAATACTCGGAAGCATCCCTAAGCTTCAATTCCACAGTTTTCTATAAATGATATGATTCTAAAGAAATCTTACAATTATGCTGATTGAATTTTCTTATCTTTAATAAAATGGTCATAGAAGACTTGGAAGAGTATTCCAAATCTCTTCAACCTTTGTCTCTTATCTAATGGCTAATTCCTTCTGTGGGAGAGCAGACATTAAAGACAAAAGAAAAGCCTGGCAACCGGGGGGGGGGGGGGGGGGGGGACACGACAGTCTCATTTCCTGCTTTCATGTGTTCCCAGAAGGGACCAAAGTGAAAAACAAACAAACTAGAAAAGAAAACATTTATAGTCAACCAATTACTGTGTAATGAAGCGCATCCTCCTGGCCAGCAGCGCAGGGACTCTGCTGGAGCACCGGGAGTTCAGCCATTCCAGTGGCAGGATACATGTCGGTGGTAATTGTAGCCTATATTTCACTCCACCTCCTGACACTGTTACACAACATTTATTGAAAGCACATTTGATGGTAATGAAGTTTCTATTAACTATGATTAAGTTTCATAAAGCACCTGAAGATAATTTAACATGTGCAGGAGCAGAAAATGAAACATTTGGTTTAGTACATTAGGAAACGTAATTGATTAAATTATCTCATTTACAATAAGTGCTTTCCAGGAGCTATGCAGGGCATACATCCCCTGTCTGCCATTAGAGTTTGCTAAGAGAGCGGGAAGGGTTTTCCAGCTTCCCACGCTGCCCTGCTTCCCTGTCCCTCATTGTGGTTCCCGTTCCCTCACACAGTCAGTTGTTGAGAACAAGGAGCAAAAACCAGAGAATTGTGCAAGAGGTTATTTAGTAAAACAGGCTGTTTCTCAATGATCCTCATAATCGACTTTGATTTTGCATCAGTTCATGCAGTCTTAAACCAAGGTCCTGTTTTGCTGAAGAGCAATGAGCTGTTCTATGGCTCTAACCCCATAGCTACAATCAAACCCATTAGTTCTCCTGGGTATCATGCATGAGAAAATCAATTCCACTGAAGTTACTTCTTTAATAAATCAGAAAATAAAGTGATTGGACTGATATTCTTTCAAGACTCTCAAATTAAATGGGAACTGTGCAGCTAACACCACAGTAATTCCTAAGCTCAGTTCAAACACCTCTTACTTTCCAGGAGCTGGACCCAGCTCAGACAATGCAAACAACTGCATGTGGTACTTCTCAGTACAGGTGGATTATTGATTTAAGTCCTTGAAAGGACTGAAGCCAAAAACGTGTTGATAAATCTATTTGCCAAAATTCAGTGATGTTTTTTTGCTGGAAATTCAACAGTCAGAAATCCTGCAAACTTGGCCCAGGGTTTATGACAGAACAACGCAATGTTCTGTGCACAGAGGCTGCTTGTGGGTTGGATGAAATTGTGTCTTTCAGTCAGTTCACTCCAAATGTGCTGCTCTGAACTAAAATTCCACTGAAATCAGTCTAAGACTCAGAAACAAAAAGTGCAGGAGAGAAGCTCCCAGCTGCATGTAAATGACAACTGTCTATTCTTTATAGGGTAATGCAGAGAAAGCCCCTTCACCAGCTGATAGATAAAGGCTGAAATGAGCTGAACAAGACCAGAGCCAGTGGTGGAACCAAGAAAGCACAAACCTCTGTATTAATTTCTCATTTTCTAATTACAGGCCCTCAAGAGGCCAGTGTGAAGCCATGCACGATGCAGAAAGGGTTCCCACTCAGACACAAATGACTGTTTCCAGGCTAAAACTACCACCACAAAGTTGCTAAGAAGATGCTGTCCGTAGCTATGAAAGCCTTTCATACAACCTTCAGCTTTATTCAGCTCCTAAGCAAACAGAATGGCAGAGAAGATGAGAAAAATCATATTTACAAGAGAAAAAAAAAACCAACTTACTTTGGGATTTTATTTCATGAAGAGGTTTTTTATCTGAGAGAGAGAAAGAAAGTTGCACTTAATACATTTACATTGAGCGTATCTCTTTCCTCTATTGCTTCTGTGTAGCTCTAGACATGAAACATCGCCTCCTTGTTTGCTCACAATATGAATACTTTATGTTGTCCATGTCTTTCCCTTCACTTTTTTCCCCTTTCTTTGTTTCTAATCTCTTTCTTTCAGGCTGTTTCTTTGCAATAATTTCTCCCTTGGTTAATTCAACTCTGTGTTAGTTTTACTGGGTGCTTTGATTTGGAAAATTATATAGCTGTAAGGAAATTCAATGCTTTGAAGCAGCTCATGTGGCAAAGAGAGTTAAGAATTGATTATTTCTTTATGTGTTTGATAGATGGAAAGGTGATGGACAACTAAACAAGTAATTTATAAAATATAAACATGTACAATATATTCACATTTATGTATCTAAATATGGCATCTATAATTTAACATATAATAATGGCATCTATATGTGTATATAAAGAACACACAGATGAATATACTACCATGCATATGCAATTATATTTGAGTTCTAAGGAAATTCCCTTTGACTGAGTTGTTCCCCAGTTTATCCTTTGGATGTTTTTGGATGAAGGATCTGGGACTGGCTTCCTCAGGGATGGGTTATCAGCACAACCACCGTTACTGCAATCCCGTGCCTTAGTGGAAACCACGTCATGGTCCAGGATGCTCAGTTGAGCGTTTTGCTGGGTGATGATGTAAAGCGAATGGATTATGAGGCACCTTCTGTTATTTTTACTACCTCAAAAAATGATCGGTTTACTAATAGTTAACCCAAAAGATTCTTGGATTTGGCCTTTGCCAAAGTTTGCTGGGGGGGGGGTTCCCTTCTTAAGGTTGTTTTTATCTTTGCTGGAAATGATGGACATAAACACCAGCTGAACAGTGTCAGACTGAGCTCTGCAACAGAAACAAACAGTTTCATGCTGCTGACATCGCGCTCTCTACAGCAGAAACTGAAATGCATTTCCCAGACAACCTGGTGGCATTGCTGGGCCCAGAAGCCTCTTGGCAATACTCAGTATGCTGACTGAAAAATGGAAAACAAAATTACTGGTGATTTATGATGCATTAGTAAAAAGCTGTGTTTGTACTTCATCTGCTGATGGCCTACTTGTTTGTTTCTTTTGGGGGCGCTGGGAAAAGAAATCAATAGGTTTTGAAGTTATAAAACATAACATTAAAGCACATAGATAAAAGTAAATCAAAATGCTCTGTGAAACCCTCTCTTCTATCAAGCAAAGAAAAAGCTTTCACCTCTGCAAGACAGAGAAATCCACCATGGAAAAGCGTACTATGGAGAATACTGGTAGGAATCAACAATGAAAGAACAAATATGCAAGAAATGAGTAAGGTATCAGGAATCTTGTGAGTGAAAGGGATTTGGACTGGGTCAGACTTCAGTTTCCTCCCAGCCCAGCAATCTTTCCTATCTATCAGATCCCCAACTAATTCTACCTTTCTCCTGCACTTAAGTATCTATTCAATCGTTACAAGCCCTAGAAGAAATTCCCTGAAAGAAAGGCACTTTCAGCTCTCCTCAGTTACAGGCTGGACTATCTGGATCCATCCAGAAAATCAAACACCAAAGTGAGGAATAGGACGTTCCTGAGGATGGAAGAGCATCACCTCCAGGCTCTGCCCAGCCTCTCCTGTCAGGGACCAAGTAAAGAACCTGTGAGGAGACCCCAAGTGATCTCCTCTTCACCGACTGACTCCAAACTTGAAAATCCATGGTATGGATTAGTATTTTTTCTGCCAGTTCAATCTGCCCTGTGCTTTCCTGGCATCTTACACTCTCGTCCTTACTTACATTTAAGTTCTTGCTTGTTAACCAAAGAAATGTTTCAGTTCTATTTTTGCCTCACGAAAGGAACAAAGTTAACAAGTTGTGCCTGATAAATAACCTCCAGGAGATTAGTTTTCTGTAGCGCAGCACTGCATTTCCTTCACAATTCCCCAGGGGATGGAAAGCAGAGCAGAAAAGGCACATACTGGAAGATGAACAGGGGAAAAGGATTTTTAAAAAACAGGGTAATTGCATCAATTCCTGTTAGCTGAGAAAGCAATTACAGCCCTAAAAATACTCTGACACAAGTAGGTACATACAGCTCGACCCATAAAGGAGGAATAGCAGCACAATCCAAGATGAAAGAAACAAGAGAGTCTGAGCACTTCCTGGTACCCCCACCCCAGCAGAGGAAAGGAGCAGTGTAACACAGAGAACACATAGCCCAGAGCTGATGGCAGCTCCACTCACTACCCAACAGCAGCAGCTTTCATGTCACTGGGGCTTTAGCTTTCCTCTTTTACTCTCAGAGCTCACTCAGTTCCAGACAAGTGCTGTTACACAAAGGATAATCCTGACAACGCGCTCAACTCCAAACTACACCAGAGTAGAAATCCACCCCCCCCCTCCAAATACCTGGAGATCAGTTTCTGATCCCACTATTAGGTGCAAAATTGCTGGTGTCTGCAGCAGAGAGAATCTTGCCTTCTGTTTGTCTTTGAATTCATTTCAGAGTATTGTTGTTAGTTCAGTTTCCCCAAATCCCGTCACACCTTTGCAGGGAAAATCCAGCAGCAGCAGCAGATCCCCCCCACTGATATTCAGCGTAAGCTGAGAATTTAGTTGTGTTAATTTTAAATAGCATTGCTTTGATGTCAATACATGCAACCCGAGTAGGCTTAGATTTTAAATGGCTTTTCATTTAAATCATAAAATGTGGGGTTTATTACTTATGCCACTTATCCTTTGTAAAATGCCTCTGATAGTTCATTTCAACATCAAAGTTGCATTTTACAGGCTTTGTGTTCACAGTGACACAGGTTGATTCAATCTGTGCAAAATTTACTCCCATTTTCAAACAGGCTTTTTGTATCTTTTTACCCATAATGATCCATTTATTTAAAGGAGGCAAGTTCTTTACACACAGCATATTAAGAACATTTTAAGTCAATTAAGAGCACTTTAAGTACCATTTGTAGAAAAGTGATTTGCAGCTGAAAGAGAAAGATTTTGCTATTCCAGACACTTGTTTTCAGACATGCACCACTGACTTCTGTTTGCACATGAGGGTGCAAAACAGTTAGGTGTTCTTAAAACTGCATCTATAAAGCGATTCTAGATGCCATGGCAAAGAAGAATTGGAATTCCTGTCCAGAGGCAGTGGTGAATCCTGTGCTGGTTCCATTGATTTCAACTTGTTGAGGCATTTTTCTTTTTTACTGCAGTGCCATTAGTCAGGTTAGTGGTTCATTAACAATAATCTTTGCACCAGTGGCTGTACGAGCATGAAGCAGAGGGACAGACCCTGATGCAAAGAGCTTAATTTTATACGAAGCATCTGACACACAATGAAAATAGTAATTAATAATTCAGGTAATTATTAAAACTAAGTTAGCTGCCACGTTACAACTATTCCAACAGCCAGCCTATCACATCATTTGGTGCTGCGGGCTTGTGTCTAGTGCCTGCTGTTGGCGTTCTTAACAGGGCACATTACCAGAGGAGCTGAAGTAAAGCAGGAGCTTGGAAGCTCTGCGTTGTTGTAATCTATTCTGTGGATAAACACAGAACTGTCTCCGGGGTTGTCAGTTTGCCTTCTTTCATAGGCATCCAATTTAATAACAGCAAAAATAAATACTCTGCCTGCGCTATCTGTGCAATCACCGATCAGGCTGTCACAGGATGGATTTGATTTCTGTCCTCGTTTCTAAACTCTGCTTTCTGAGGAGGAGGGTGAACTGGCAACTGGCTCCTTACAGCCTGAAGTAGTTTTGCTTTCGACCTCGATGTTTCTCTGCAGGATCTTTCAGAAGGCAACCTGCTTTATTTCCCACAGCCAACACCACACTGGTATCTGCCAGAAAAAGCCAGCCCCAAGCCTGGGTCATACCCCCCCCCCCCCGTGATGAACTGTCTGGGCCAGCTAACATCCCCCTTTGTCTTTCTGTGTAGGAACCCAGCTCTCACTCAAGCTGCAGGCCATGCAGATGTAGATCCTGAACGCACCCTGAAGTAGATTTGCTTTAATTTATCTTCCGTGTTAAAGGCAACAAATGGAATAAACTTTGACCTTAAACAGCTCTCGCACCAACAGCATGCACTGTGGGGCTTTGCTGGCTCACTTGCAAGACAAGGCAGAAGGCCGAGCAGGACACTGAAATGTGTTGCAGCACATGACTGTAATTCACATCGCAAAAAACCTTCATTTGGATTTTTAGACTCATAACTTCTGGCTAAAGCGTGTGCTGTGCGGATTTCCACTTTCACACATGCAGCCCTCTGAAAACCATCTCTTTCACAGCAGTACTTCAGCCACAAGCACTGTGCCGACACGGGTGTGTGGCTCACAGCACACATTTCAGGCCATACCTCCCAATCCCAACCAAGTGCCAGCTGTTGCTCACCTTGAATGCAGAGCCCTTCCGTGCAGTTCTCCGACTCCTGGCTCATGCCCTCGCAGTATTTGCCCCCGTTGCGGGGAGGTGGCGCGATGCATTCCCGAACCCGCAGGTGCTCGCACTCCGGGCTGCACACAGACCACTCGCTCCACACCTCCCAGCTTCCATCCACTGAATGGGGAGGAAGGAGAAACAAGCATCATCACTGTGTACTGAACTGGTGTAGTCAAGATCCTACCAAGACCTGTTTCCTATCTCTCCTCAGGTCACAGCAAGTAAAGTTTAATTCTGAGGAGAAATAAACAGAGTTTGGGCAGATGTGATGCTGCAATCCAGCATTAGGATGCACCACCCCAAGCGTGCAGCATGGGAGCTTTTAGAATAGCACCAGTATATAACATTCTGCAAACACAGGCAATTAAAACTGCAGGAGGAAACATTTCCTTGGGCACCCAGCTATCAGCTCCTGAAGTTTCAGCACAAATTCTACCCAAAGCCAGGCTGACGTCGAGGCCATGCCTTTTCCTACCAGAGCAAGGATGCTGACATTTACGAAAAGACCAGAGCAGACTTGGCCCTGTAGACTTCTGGCTAATGCCCTGAGCAAGAGGGAGGATCAATCTGTTGCTTTGCTGACTGATTTATAGCTGTCTCTGACCCCGTCCGATAATGAGAAGGGTTTCCACAGTTCCCTTTCTTTTTCATGCATAAATCAGACCAGAGAACAGTCAGATGAACAGAGACGTGTTTATGTCATATGAAGGTTTTAAATCCCAGTTCAGCACGTGTTGTATCTGAAAACTTGTAAAAGCCAGGAGAGATCTGTCAGCATCCAGACAAGTTATGATGTGACCACAGACTAACACAGCCTCTTACAATACACATGCACACAGTTCTACTGACTTTCTTTAGCTCTGTGTGTGAAACACCAAACCCAGAATCAGATAAGGGAGGCTTCGGGTGAACAAATAAGGAAATGTAGTATCCAGGGGTCCATGCCCCATATATGGCCCAAGCTCAGTTTCCAAAGGTTGATATAGTTGGAAAGCAAACTTCTGCCAGCTAATTTCTCAGTTTAGGTTTCTGTGTTTCCCTCTAGCATTGCTAACGTCACCTCCCCTTCCCACTAACGAGATTTTCCTACTGAACCAGGTGCTGTTATTAGTTAACTTCAGCGTAAGTTAAAGCACTGGCAAACCTGGCACATCAGGCCATAGTTGCTTGCGACCGCTGCTCACACCTACATCAGGCTCTGAGCTGCAGCCTAAATGAGGATGCAAGTGTTTCCCATTTCCTTTTTGACCTTCATGCGCTCGTCAAAGCACAACTGGCTTTTCAGACTGAAACAGCTCTCCCATGAATGTTACCCAGAGTCAGTCCTTAGCAGACTGTGCGTATCTCACCAGGGCAGAGAGAAGTGCAGGTGATTTTCTGTACAGACATCCCTTCACAAAAGGCACCTCCATTGAGCGGAGCAGGGTTGGTGCAGGTCCGGGAACGCTTCTGCCAGCCCCGACCACAGCGAGCGTTGCAGTTGGACCACTCGGTCCAGGATGACCAGCCTCCATTAACTGCAAAACACCAACATGCCAGAGGCTAAGAGGCATCAACCAACACATCTGATCAGATCATGTCATTCAAGGGCAGAAGTTTGTTTTTACACTCTACAGGTTAATTCCAAGCTGCAGTAGGAGCATCACTGCCCATCAGTACACAACCACATCGAGGCCGTGGTGTCAGAGAACACAAATGCTTGTTCTGGAAGAGTACTATGCTATAAGTGCAATGACTGACTGTCAGTCATTGGAGTCCGGGAGGAAGGCAAGAGCAGGCATTTCAATTGTCATAAAACATGTTTTGCTCAAATCATAAACAAGACTTCCTGACTTTAAAAAGGGCGATTCAGGAATGCTCTGCCTTCCCAATAAAAAGACCCATACAGTAATAAACATGGAGAGCACAAGAAGAAGGTAATAAAGCCCTGGTTCTGCTCTTCTGTCCTTTGCTGCATAACATCTAGATTCAGTAGTTACAGCCTGGAAGCTGCAGCAGCACAGATCCAATTAAGGCAGCCCTTTATGTACCTCCCCAGGCTTGTGCTCCAGGCTTTCCTGGTACAGGCGAAGCTTATTTATGTGGTTTAGTCGATAATTGGATCTTCTTAGTATCTGGAGCAAGGACTGCTATTATTGACATAACTTCTGGGAATCCATCACAAACAAACCCTTCATAATTCCAACCTCTCTAAGAGCAGGAGGCATCTCAGCCTTGAGCAACAGAACTGAAATTAGCCGTTTGATTCAGAACCAGCTGGATGCTAAAAATACAAAGTACTCCAGCACTAAAAGCACACATATCTGTGTTCTTCTGTAACGAGCACATCTGCACTGACCGTACACCACGACCGTGGCAGACATGCTCCTTCTCTTGGCAACGATGTTGGCAGCCATGCAGGTGTAGTTCCCCGAGTCAGACAGACGTGCCTGTCGAATGATGAGGTTGTGATCTGCTCTGGTGTCAATGTTCTCATCCAGGTTGGAATCTATGGGCTCCTCATTCTTCAGCCATTCCACCTGAAGCAGAGAACAGGAAGTAAGAAAAGATGGAAGCAGGGAATCTGCTAAATTGTATTTCAATGATTTCATTAATAAATGTCATTGTGATCTTTACTATAACATTAAAAGTGAAGCTAGGATAGGATTCCCACAAAGGCAGACATTCACAGACTCAGAAACTATTCCTCTATTCCTGTTGTGAAGACCCTAGAGCTCATTAACAAAGCACATCAAATTAAATGCTGGGTCATAGCAACATAGCAAATAATAAAGAACAGAAAATGGCAAAGAGCTTGTTCAGAGCTGTACGGGTGTGGATTATAAGGGAGCCATTATTGTCTACTTGGCGAAAAGGAAGGAAAGAAGAGGAAGAAGAAGGTAGGAGAAAAAAGGAGAGCAATTAATCACACTCTTCCTGGTGGGGTAGGTAATTACCTCCTTAATATTTAATCTGAGATGTGATGAGAAAAACCACTGGCTCATTCTAGTTGAGCAATTTCATTCACCTCCTGGTTCTCTTCACCAGAAATATTAAAGCTTGAACCTGAAAGCATTTTCTTCAACAACTGCATCTTGCTATTTCCTCTGTATTTGCTCTTGAATCCCCACCATGTATTTTGGTTTTGTTGCAGCTATTCATTTATTCAATTACTGTCCTGTTTAGGAGAGCCTTCTGGCTTCCCTAAGAGAAAGGCAAAACGGAAATGTCTGGAAACCTGTAAAGCCAAACGCAGGCACCTAATGCCTTGGGCCAACAACTTCATTGATCTGATCAGGAAATACCTGCTTTGAGTGCTGGAGCAGATTGCCCTGACCAATGGAGATCCGCAGGCCATGTGAAATCAGCTAATGATTGCACTGGGTTCCTATCCCTGCACCTCAGAGCAAGGTGCTGTGGGCTGCTAACTTAGAAAGTGACTGATTTTTAGTCAAAGGATATGGAAGAAAATGTCAACAGATTAAAAATAAGAACCATTGACAACTACTGCTCTGGATATGCTATGCTTTACATGTCAAAGAGTTGGACAGTGAGCAGTGATCACCCAACCTTCGTAACAGAGTGGGTGACATGTAGTGAGTATTATTAATTCCACTTATTTAGAGAGAAAAACGGATGGAATCACACAAAGCTAAGTTGTCACAGACTCCCAATTTACATAAATCCCAGAAAGCATTAGGATTTGTTGGGAAGGTACATAAATACCATGAACTGCTGTGTATAATGTATCTGAGGAGACCCAGCAATTATCTTCAAGGCATTTCTTGACTTGAAACGTTAAAAAGAAATAGTTAAGGCATGCTAAGCTGCTGCTACAGAAGTGAAGCATTAAAAATAGAAACAGAATTAACACATTCTATTAAAAGACTAAATGAATATGAGTTATTCTAATAGCTTTTCCAGACCTGAAGGAGGTGTGGCTGGGCCCTGGAGTCAAATCCCCTTCTCATCTCCGTTCAGATGAATAACCTCGTTAGGAACTTGTGGAAGGACCTGGAACTCTATGGTAATGAGCTTATGGATTTCCTAGCTCCAGGCATTCATTAGCACTCAGCTCTGCGCAGATGGTCTGCGATTTGTACACTTCCCAGTTTATAAACAAATCTGCACAAGCTGACCAGCAAAGCCAATTCCATTTCATGCCAGATACCAGCTTCCCCTTCCAGTAGCATCCCTCACTGGTTAGCAGGGGACAGAAGATGTGGGACCAACATGCCCACAGCTTCCCCTGTCCCAGTCAGCTGAGAGCTCACCCTGAAAGGAATCCAGATCTGTGGCACTGGTACCCTACATGGTGACTATGGATTAAATAAAGTCATTGTTTTACTCATCTGTCACAAGAGGCATTTCCAGAGTGTGAATTATACATTGCATAGGGAAAGCAGTTAGAAGGTTTTAGATCTATATGCTCTTCCTTAAGGTGAAGTTAACCAAAAATGGTAACAGAGTGAATACCACCATCACTTACATTCAGCACTCGAACCAGGCCTGGCTATTTCTGCATTCTTACAAAGCTCTATCATCAAACTCCTTTGCTTTGCTTCTCAGAGCTGAACTTTCTTTAATCTGGGATTACTTTTTAGACTGTCTCCTTCACAGAAGTTTTAAGAGTTCTGGGACCAAAGGCTTTGTGTGCCCCAGTGCACACCACAACAAACATTCCCATGCAGTTTCCAAGTGAGCAGCAGCACCTGACCCAGCCATGCTTATGTGTGTTGAACCAGAGGAGACTTCCCTAGGCATTGTCAGGACATGCAATTGCCCTTTGTCATGAGCTTCACGCATGCTGCAGCTCAGCTGTCCTCATTTCCATTGCTAGAAGCACTACAGGAAATCTCCTGGCCAACATGCATCCTCACGGCTGTTCATTTCTCTGGCTGACACCTCACCTGTACTGACCATGGGTGGCCAGGCACAGCTCTGGAGCAGCCACCAGCCAGCCCGACTAAACCCAGTAACATTCAGCTCTTCCCTGAAGAGTGTCTCTTTGAACACATTCATTCTCCTTTGGTCTGAGTGAGATGAGGAACAATCAAGCAACCCATTCACTACTCAGTTTCCCTCTGCAGTGAACTGTAATACTCATTATCAGAGAGGGCTCCAGCAAAGAAACTAGGAATGCAATTTAAATTATGGAACAGCAGCAGAAGCATAAATCAAGTGGCAGAAATTCAATGGTCGCAGTCAGAATTAAACTCACTTTATGTGCAGTGTAATGACAAACACAGTCATGTCCAAAGAAATGACAAACACGTCTAGTACTACCAGGGTTCATTATTTCACAAGTGCAGCTCTGGGGCAGCGAGTGGCACATCAGGTACCAGGTCCCTGTGGCTGTTACGCTCACGCTCCAGGGAGTTTTCCCTGTACACAGTTTTCCAGGAGGGATCTCCCACTGATCCACTCTTTGCTGAGTCTGGGGCTGCCAGGCTTGGTGAATGAAAAACATTTACATTAAAGCAAAGCATTTCAAAGAATGATGATCACGGTGAAGGGAGAACATTAAACAGATGGAACATAAACATGAATGAGTTGAGAGATGTGCGATCCAAAGAGGATTTGTAAGGGAGGGCAGCATTGCCTTTTGCTTCTTGTCTGCAGGCTTGATGACACTGCAAATATTCATCTCCTACTCCAGCTTCCCCCTTCCCTTGAAGAAAACTTAGATTTATTCAAACTCCTTCACTGTCTTTGCCCCAGCAATCAAAAATGGAGAACAAATGGATGGCTTTGCAGGATAAACTGATGGAGTCACGATGACAAAAGGTTGTGGTTACTTGCAGGGATGCAACCTTTGGAATAACTCGGCACACACACAAATACACAAACACAACCAAGCAAATGGAAGGCAACGAAGAAGCAGACCATGTCTCCACGCTGAAATGAGGCACCGTGTTCTGAGCTGCCACCCTGCAGGGCCTGAGGAGTAGACTCAAATCTCATCAGCATTTCACTCCTCCAGCTTTCTCATCAGCAGAGGTCACACAGTTGTTTGCAACACAATTAAATACATTTCTTTTTAAGAATTAGGCTGTCTGAAGATCTGAAATGTTTCCATCTTGAACTAGGCTTAGTTCAAAGCTGCTGTAATATACCCCAAGTTTACATAAAGAGATCTGATTCCCCCCCTGAAATTAAATCTGCTCAGAATTAAAATACTCCCATCAATTTCTACCAAAGGCTAATCACATAATGATCTAGACAAAAAATGCAAGGGCAGGTATGGATTAACTCAGCTGCTACGGACTGGCTGGCAGCAGATGAATTAGCATAACCATAAATTTGTTCCAATTACAGAAAGCAATTATCAAAGCCCAGCTTACAGCATTATCAACGTGAAATCAGTTAAATACACCATAGCCCAGGTAGATTACAATGGGAGTTAGTGAACTCTGGTTTTGCTGTAAAAATAAAGTTAATCCTAAATCACCCAAATTTCTGTCTGCTGTATCCAATGCTGAAACAGCCTGTCAGCTCCCCATGGCAGCAGCACAACTGCTGCTTGAGCTGCTGCAGGTGAGGCAGTCTCACTGTGTTTAGTACGTGTAAAATTAAGAACATACATATGTCAGGCCCGTCTGTGTGTGTGGCCACACAGACACTATAGACAGACACTCTCCATCACCATCCAGGGGATTCAAACACTCGGGGGACTTGCAGATACCATGAGAACATTGATGGAGGCAGGGCTGAGTCAGGCTATAAAAAAGCTTGGGCAAAGTTTGCTGTGGTTCCCTTAAAACTCTGCTCATTTTACGGCTTCTGTGGGAACAGAATGTTAGGCCCCAAAACCTCAGCTGCTTTTGAGCCCAGTCATTGAGATTTAACACCCAACAACACAACATAGAGTTCTTGTGGGCACAGATGATAACTTGGTGGGTCAGAACACATAAGACCTTGGTACTCCTGCTTTTAGATTCTACTATCCGCCCTTTAAATACAACATCTGGCTTTCTCATGTGGTCAATAAGCAGAGTACATATATATCAAAGATAATATAGTTAGAACGTCAGCTTCTCTTGAAGAGAAAATCAATTGCTCTCTCAATACGAGGTAAACGCTTCAGGATTTTGAGATGGGAAAGGTCAACACCTGACTTACGGCAGCACAAATGTTTCTATAGCACGGACAATGTACAGAGTTTACATACGCTCTCTCGCAGATGGAGAGAACAGCAAACACGTCCTCAACAATCCTCTGAGCCCACTCCACTGTTCATGATATCTTTAGAGAACAAGCCAACATTTGTATCTTTTGGATAAAACTGCTTTGTCAGTCTCAGATTCACTTCATATTTACAACACAGCCACTGACCTGAAGTGCTGTGTAACCCCGTGTTCTGTCAGTGCCTCACACATTCCTCAAGCCTTTGTTTGTTCCGATTTCTTTCTTCTCGCACTTCCCCTCCTCCAGACACCTGCCTACCGAAGGTGCCCACTGCCTTGCAACTGCTAACATTAGCGAGGCTCAGAACCCTCTATCTCCTAATAAATACTATCCAAAAAACCTATTTAGTGTGAAGCTGTTAAAAATACCTATATATGTGTAAGACTGTTCCTATATACATTTAAGATTACTGAAGTAGATTCCAATGCCATTTTTGTAGTTGCCCATACAATCATAGAATAGTCAGGGTTGGAAAGGACCTTAAGATCATCCAGTTCCAACCCCCTGCCATGGGCAGGGACACCTCCCACTAAACCATGCCACCCAAGGCCCTATCCAACCTGGCCTTGAACACCGCGAGCGATGGAGCATTCACAGCTTCCCTGGGCAACCCACTCCAGTGCCTCACCACCCTCACAGTAAAGAATTTCTTCCTCATATCCAATCTAAACTTCCCCTGTTTAAGTTTGAACCCGTTACCCCTTGTCCTCTCACTACAGTCCTTAATGAAGAGTCCCTCCCCAGCATCCCTATAGCCCCCCTTCAGATACTGGAAGGCTGCTCTGAGGTCTCCACGCAGCCTTCTCTTCTCCAGGCTGAACAGCCCCAACTTTCTTAGCCTGTCTTCATACGGGAGGTGCTCCAGTCCCCTCATCATCCTCATGAAGGTACTAAATTAATTCCATATAAATAATGCAGAAGGCATCTCTACTTGAGCTCTTAGCTCCCTAAGAACAAAACTAACACTTCTATATTCAAAGCACTGGGCAGTGCCATATTTTCCGAGACTTTGCATTAAAAAAGAAGGAAAGAACCAGCTGAGAACTTCTAAACCTCAGAAATTTCTAGCTGAAAACTTCCCTCCCCCCGGCCCAACTGGAGCAAGAAACCACATTTGAAGCTGGTTTCTTTCTACAGAGAGTTTCTTTTCATAGCAACTGTTTGCAATAGATTCTCCTCCACACCATGATTAGCAGCAGGTATGTTAGGCTGCTGACACGTTCTCCACTGGCTCTGGAGCAGGCTGAAAGAGACTGGATCATGATGCTGATGTTTCCTTGTATGAATATTCCCCCCCATGCTCATCAGCTCAGGCCTCTGTCTAGAAACAGTTCTTTCTGCACTGATTTAGGTCTCATATTCCACGGTCTTTAAGAACCTTATGAAACACGGCTTTTAGTGGAAGAGAGCAAGACACATCCCCTTCAGTTCCTTTCAGATGTGGCAGGAAACTCCTGTTTCTAGAACTTCCAAGTGTGTCTGAGCTGGAGAAACCTTCCTCACTGCTGGAGTTTGAATGGATGAGCACGGGCAGGGCAGGTGCTCAGATTACAGCCATGCATTAAGATGGCAGCGTTGTCTTTGTTACACTTTGGTTTTGGTTTTGGTTTCTACCCTCAGATTCAAACAAAGAAGCAGGAGAAGCCTCCACCACCATAAATCATTGTGGGTGATTAATAAAAACCAAAGGCCACTTTGCTGGATTCAAACCATTCATATCTACCTTTATGATCACACAGTTATTTTATCAATCCAATCAGAACTCATTAATCTTCCCTGCTCAGAGCCTATCGCTAGCAACACACCAGAAGCAGGTCAGCTGTACCTGCTGCCTTTGTTTAAATTAGTCCACTGAGGGAATACTAGCACCCGATCGTTTAATCACAGCGCTGTCACACCGTTCCGTTAACCGTATCTTTCCTTCATTAGAGTGAATGTATAATCTCATTACATAAATGTGACACACTGACTCACTCATCAATCAGCCCAGGCTTTTGTTGGTTGCACTGTGGAAAGCAGCATAGGAATATTCTCTTGGAAGAGATGCGCTCAGTCGCTGGATCACCTGAAAGCCCAGGGCTGCTCGCTGCTAATGCTCATTTTCTCTCCTATTGTTGCACTGTATGGGGTGTGCAGCCAGCGTATTTGCTCCATGAAGTTCCAATAGCAAGGGGAGGCAGGAGGATGATTTGCGCTCATGGCACTCTCTATACCACGGTTAATGCTCCGAGCTACATCCAGTTCACCACAAAGTGAGTATTTTTATGGGCTTTAAAAATCACAGCCAAAAATTCCTATTGCTGAAAGATCCAGAGGAGAATCAAGGCTGACATGGGAGGGGACGAGTCAAAACACAATTCAAAATAAGCTTCTGAATAACTACAATGGGAAAGGTGACAGCCTGTATGTACATCTCAATTTGTAACACTAAAGGTGGGCAAGGAGTTGACTCAGACATGCTACTTTAGAGCAGTTACAAAGACACATTGCTAAATGTGCCATTGCTAATGGTACATTGTCTGATTGTTAAAGATATCATAGAATCATAGAATCATAGAATAGTTAGGGTTGGAAAGGACCTTAAGATCATCCAGTTCCAACCCCCCTGCCAGGGGCAGGGACACCTCCCACTAAACCATGTCACCCAAGGCTATGTCCAATCATCAGATCCCCCCTGCTATTTCTGGAGGAATAAGTATCTCACATTAATTGGAATGCTGGTTTTTACCTCGGTGCAAAGATCATGAATGAATCAGCATTAATAAACCCCAAGGTCATTACATGGCTTCCATGTTAGTTTTCCAGTGGGGCAGTGCACACAAAGGACTTCAGTGGTTGCAGAGTAAGCAGAAATCAATGATCAAGCTGAAACTCAACTCCTGATCCCTTGACTATAAAGCTCAGCAGCATCAGTGAGCAGATGAGACTCATCCAGAGCTTTCCTTTTTTCCAAACGACTCAAATCTAAGTATATTTAGTAATGCACAGAATGTTTCTCATTATAGTGAATTCGGATAGTCAGAGAGACACCAACAGCTAAAGGCCCCAGGGATGGTGCTCATGGGGCGGGTGCATTTGTTTTGCAATGCATGGGCATTTGGAAAGTACTTCTACTTGCAGTTGACACTGAAAAAGAGCATTTTTAGATAAGATTATTGGGAATGTTTACAGTGCTTTGCTAACATGGCTTCTGATAGGCAAGATCACAGTTACAGGTAATTCTCAGAGATAAGAAACTCATCCCAGAAAGCTTCTAGTAATTGAAAACTAAGAGTACAAACAAAGAGCATGAGGAGACTGAAACGTGCTGCAAGTCCAGCCTTCAGGAATCAGCAACAGGAACATGAAGCCACAGCTAAGTGACCACAGTGGTCAGACTTGCTGCTGGTAGAACAAGAGGCCCGCACTGAGAAAACCTCCAACTACCTGTTTGTTCTTACCAGCAAAGCTTCCAAATCCTTGTAGGCCTCCTTCACACAATTCCTTTCATTATTTATAATTATAAACATAATGACAAGGTTTTATAACTCTCCTTTCATGTTCAAGCCTTCAAAGTTAAGAACACTTCTGAAAATAGTACCAGAAAAATACACGCCACTGCAAAACTGTACATCAAGAAAAGAAAAGCTCCAAAGCACGTCTTCATACAAAGGAATTATCTATTCAGAAGAACTACAAAGTTACCTGGTTTGTTTCCCCTCATTTTAGCAATCTAATTCAGAAGTGGTTTGCTGCAGCATTTCTATCCTGTGACCTCAGTGCCTCCTGGGTGTACTGATTTAATTCCAACAAGGCAAATCTCAGAAGGAAAACAAACAGTTTTCCTCCTGGAGGACAGCAGAGTTCACAGTTCAGCTGCATGAAACCCAGCACACACTCATTCTGGAGACAACAGCCAAGGGGGTTTTCCAAATATAGGGTATATGTGCAGGGACTAAGATGCTTCCAATAGCTGCAAAATGTACAAAATCAGCCAAAGAGGCACCTGGAGACGCACTGAGGAGATGAAGGCTGACAAATGTCCCTGTTTCAAGTAATTGGCACAGGTACAAAAAGGATCAGGTAAAAAAACGAAGTGACAGATTTAACGCATTCAATCAGTGCAGTGGCAGAGTAACAGAGAGGGGGATGATCTCACACTGCATGGTAGGAAGGCAAACACAGGGTAAGTGTTCCTCCTCTCTCCAGGGCTGGTCCAAATGGGAATGCAGAGGCTGTAGGGGCTTCTAGCTGAAGGAACAGCTCTCTGCTCAGCCTGGGAGAGTTCTGCATGTTCATGGTAAAGTACCTGAGTTCAAACCATGCTAAATATCTCCGAGCTTGATTTCCAAGAGAAATCATAGAACATGCTCACCTGGAAGTTAATTCTCTTCCCACTAAGTAATAAGGATGTATCAGGAGCAGGGTTTCCACAGTACTGGTACACTGGGTATTTCTTCTGGCCAGCAGACATCCCAGTGATGAGCAACCACTCCAGTCAAACTACAGCTTAGGCACGGGAGTGAACACTCAATTTAGGTGGCAGCTGTATTACAGAATGAGAACAACTCTTGATCTAACACACAGGGAGTCCAAATGAATGGGTTTTGCGCAGAACTTACCTGATCTATGACTCCCTGAGATTGCTCTCATATAATAAGATGCATTTTGTGGATGAGGCTGAGGAGATTGACAGATCTTCTCTGAGGAGCTCGAACAAGGCAGCAACAATGAACAATGAAAAATGCTCAGGGCATCCCTACAAAAACCCTCTTAGAAATCCTCTTGACTCAAGTACTCAAAAGGCATTGTTTTAAATGCCCACATCACTCTGTGAGTACCACATTTTAAAACAATGAGACACTCAACATCTTTAAGCACATAGTGTGCAGAGGCTCAGTAGCTCCTGCAGCACACCTGGCTGCCCCCCTCTGCTCATTTAAGTGTGTTTTCAAAGGGATGTTTGTTTGCTCCTTAGCTATCTGTGGTGGAAACAAGGACAAACATTAGGAAAAAGGCACTGCATTGACAACAGGGGCTCTCCATAGCATTTGGGAGTTGCCAATGACCAAAAAAAGAGCATCCAAAATACATCTAGTGCAATGTTTGGCAGCTTAGCAACAGAATTAAAACCAAATGTGATTGTAATGAATAAACAAAAAAATCCCCAAAGCATTAACCTACCTTGTACAACCAGATACCCCAATTTCTGTAAGCAGTGGTGCTGCCCTGAAATGCATACAGCTAACACACTAAAATGTCCATAATGTATTAAAAAGACTACCGGTTCTGTGCAGAGCAATGTCCTTTTTATTCCCCACTTACACAGAATAACTGTGAAATCTAAGCCTTTTTATTTCAGCACACTGAGCAATAGCATTAAAGTGGTTTTTACAAGCACTGATAATCACAAGCCTTTTCTGACTTTGAAACCTGCTCTTTGTTTGAACCTCTACAGAGTACTACTGCAGGCTCTGTACTGTGTGTATCACAACTCCTGTTGTAATTCCTAATCCGTGATCTAGGCTGAGGAAAAAAATAACTAGAGCATTGAAGATGAAATACTGTAGGAGAAAAGACAGCAAAGCAACACTGAAGCAGACATTTCTCTCCAAGAAGGCAGTGATGAAGGGCAAGGAGTGAACACCAGATGTGAACAAAGATGAAACAGCATGTAGAATAAAATAAACTCAGTCTTGATTCTGGATTTGTGCTGTCCATGGAGCAGTCACAGGCTTAAACAAAAAACCTTTAATTAAGGAGATGTTTTACATATAAGCCCTACATATTATTAGACTATCATGGTCTTAATCTGATCAGGCCATACCAACACATCCTGCACTGTCCACAGTAACTACCCACTTCTCCCTCTTTGCTAGATCTGGAAAAAAGCAGTAATGATGTAGATACCTATAAGACAGATCTATTTCCCCAGCTCAGTGAATAATCAGTTGTCAGCCTGCAAGTGGTGCTGCAGTTACCAGAACCTTCACTCCCCAAGGACAGACTTAGACAATTAAGTCTATGAAAAATCTCTGCTCAAGCACACAGTGTGGCTTGACTCTGGAAATGCTTCTTCCACTCATGTGTGCAGTGACTTCCAAGGCGATATCTCTACTTCAGAACTCTTTACTACCTTATGCCAAAACTGATCTTCTGTACAATTCTACACGGAGAACACTCCTAAGCTGGATATTTGTGCAACTCTGAACATCCACATAACATATGTACATATAAACTGTCATTAAAATGCTGCTTTTCTAGAATAAAGGAATCTTTGTGCCCCTGAAATATCAGTATTTTAAAGGTATAATTCAGAAAGAGCAATTCTGCATACGTACCAATTCAAACAGGACTCTAAGAGCTTACATTTGTCAGCTGGCTGCTACCTCAATGACCTGAAGGTTACATCCGCCCTGCTCTAAGACAGCAGTCTTCTGTAGTACCTCAGAAGACTTTATTAATGATTGTAATACCTTTATGTCTTAGGAGTCTGACCTGCTGACCGTCACAACATGGCCTGGGCTA
Organism: Ara ararauna; assembly: GCA_028858755.1. Classification (NCBI taxonomy): domain Eukaryota; kingdom Metazoa; phylum Chordata; class Aves; order Psittaciformes; family Psittacidae; genus Ara; species Ara ararauna. Next base: position 8,034,573 of record CM054390.1, read on the forward strand.
TGTCAAGGTGAATGTGTCTGGTCAGAGACATTAGCAACTACCATAATACTTGGATTTGTAATATGACCAATATGCTCATTAAGAGCATATTAATATATGTAATATGACAATATGTAAGATATGTAATATGAGAACTGCTCATTAAAAGTCTGGAGCAATGCTTCAGTAGCAGGCTGAAGATCTGAGTGTTAGACAAGATTCCAGCCCCCAGAGACCTCCAACTATGGAGAAAGAGTCAGGGGGTCTGAAATGCCAAAACCTGCTTTTCATCACTAACAGTGAGAGTTAAGAATTTGCATAGTTCCTTCACAGAGCAAAAGGAACTGATTTCACTGTTCCAAACGGAACATCACCTGATTTTATCGCATCAAAGTTAACTATCAAATATCCTACAGTTTCCCATAACTTTATGATGTGAAAAATGTGAATGCCGGCTGCAGCGGCTCAAAGCAAAACCAGTTTATAGGAAGAGCTTCCATGCAGATAAATACTAACTGAACAGATTGCACATACCCGAGACCTCAATCTTTAAAGTGAAATGTCTTCAGTGAAAAAGGAAAGACAGTTATTGTATTTGTAACTAATATACCCTAGAAGTGAAGCAAATATTGATATTCCAGGCACAAGACCCAAGATCTATAACTAACTGTATAAAGTGTATGCTGTTTGCATTTAGCAATCATACTGTTTTCCGTAACTAGAAACAAGACTCATTGAAGTCTATAATTCACCAGCCTTTTTTGTCATAGTATTTTACTACAACGCCATTATCCTGCCATATTACATTTACTGTATGTGAACAAGTCCCATAAATACACAAGCCTATGTAAAACTGGCAGCAATGACTCTCACTACTTTTGGAATACTTGCAGCTTTTGAATTGTATGTGTGTTTCATATTTTGTTGATGTGTTTGCAATGGAATATGCACTGCCCAGAAGAGAAATGATCTTACATTTCCATTAAAAGCTACAGTGGTAAATAAAGCATCAGAACTCATGCAGATATTCCCTGGAACATCCACAACAGTCCATTAAAATGCCAAAATCTGTGTTGAACATTTGAAAGAGTAGCACTGGATACAGCACATTTAGAACTGGACTATATGCATGTATTAAGTGATAAAGATATTTGAGAGTATTGCACAAACCTCTGCAGAGCGCTCCACACAAGTTTACACTCCTCAGGAACAGCTGAGCACAACAGCTGCCCTTTTAGTACCAAACAAACCCATCCACAAACAAAAGCAGGCAGGAGCTGTAGAAAGAGCTGCAGGCTGCTCCTAATGCTGGACTATGAGCTGGTGTCCTCTAGAGATTTAGTCTCAGAGAGTATTTATTTATAATAAAAGAGATTTAGGATGAATTTTAAGGTCAAGTTCTGCTCAGATTTGCACCTCATGCATCGCAGCTGACTTCAACCCTGTTACTCATCATGAGTTTCTGGTTGGGAATTGCTCCCCCTGAGCTAATCCATTCTACAGCATTATCACCCTTCTTCAAAATTAAGCCATACTAAATTCCCATTAAACACAGGTCTCCAGAGGATGACAGAAGCTCCTCCTGATGGTGAATTTCAGAGCAGAATACAGAAGCTTACTATCCAATTAAAGAAACATTTAAAACCTGATTATCAAGTCCACTAAATTAAACAGGAGCAACCTACGACAGTTTGAGACATTTAAAACCCTTTTGTCACTGATGGAGGGGTCAGAAGCAATATGCCTCCACTATACCACACCACCTGTCTAAAAAGATTACTAGCTACAAAAGCAAGTAATTTATTTGCTCCTGTACCAAAAACAATTCACATTTTACTCTCTGAAGCCCTAATAAGATAGAACATGCAGGACAGATTATCCTAAACTTAATTAAATGAATATTGACTGAGTATTTTCCAGGTTACAGTTGAAGACCTGTCTGACAACAGTCACAGGGCACAACATCACCACTACCCAAGACGAGACAGTAAGAAGGAATTACCATCAGTGAACTAGAAAGGATGCTCTAATTTATTCTGTTTGCTGAGTCTCTCACAAGCCACCAGGATCTATGAGTCGCATTGATTCCAAGCGCTCCACCTAAGCTGGTACAGAGCTGCATGAAATGACAGAATCAAGTTGTCTGCATTCTTCACTGCTTCACTCTGAAAGTAAATGATTGTGTCACTGAGAGGCAGTGACTGCAGTGCTCAGTATGTTCTTAAGAGAAAGAAAAATACCCTTTGGCAAGAGTACAGGAAAACACTAAGGCATGATTAGGGTTACCAACCTGCCAGCATTATGGATATGAAATCTTACCAAAGTTGCTTTATATAGTCAAGGTAATAGGTATGAATGGCACTATGTCATGTTAATGGCAGGGCTGTAATACATAGAAAATAGCAGTACAACATGTATTTCTCAAGGAGGGGCTTAATACCTACTTAGATCTCGCAGCTTGCATCCCCATTGCTTTGCACTTTGTGTATTGATTTAAAGCTGAGATTTGTATGCAGTGGCTGGTGACAGAGCCTGCCTGGCTGGCTCGGGGCCCCAGGTGTATTTAGCTCCTTTAAACACCTTTGTGAAGCTACATGGAAAGGGTTACAGAGTCTTACATGATTCTGTAGCATCTAAAATGCCTATCGGAAGACTCTACATGGCATCGAGAGCAAAAGCCAGGCAATGTGGACCATACAAATGCTGTTTCACATGCACAGGAGCACCACGGAAGCCAGCTTTATGCTGAACAAAAGAAGGACCTCAAAGACTATGTGCTTTAGAGAAGAATTACTGAAATGCTGAAGGACGCAGAAGAAAACAGAGTGGAGGGGAGACTGAAATTGCTAACATTCACAATATACACAAAGAGCAGCAAGCTTGTGAAACATGGCAAGAAGGAGGATCTATTTTTTGTGTCTTCTACCATTACTCCCAAAAAAGAAGAGTTTTCATAAACCGGAGAATGCAGACTGGAGAGAAACTACTTAAAGAAAGACTAAAAGGACAGCTGAGAAGTAAGGAAAGAACGTCAAGGAATTCACATGAGATGATGACCAGGAGAAGAAACAAAAGGTCTCATATATTGCACTGTATAAAATAAAGCACCACCTCAAAACCATCGGGATTCCAGGAACAGAAAGCAAAAATCAATCTATAGCACTTACCAAGCCACACACTGAAGCTCTAACCTCAACACATTACTACTGGTCCCAAGACAGACTGCACAAATGCCTCTTGATAAACCTTTTTCCAGGACTGGGATGAATGAAGAAGAAATGCCGGGAACTTGAGAGGCAGGGATGGGGAAGTGAACAGGACTCTGCTAGGCACTAGGCAACACGTTCTGCTCTTTCAAATAGGCTAAGCTATGCTTCACTTGCTCCAGTCAGTCTTCATGCTACATTTTCAAGGCTGAACTGTAGCCATTTATAAGTCAGACACAGGACTTCAGGGCCTGGCTGAATGCAGAGTGTTTTATGCAAGGCTATAGGTTAAGGTTATGCTCTAAAAATCATCTAAACCCAGTGCAATACTTGCTTGGTGTGAGAGGAAGGAGTGCATCACAAAACCTGCTGTGTCTTCCTAGGGATAACACAAAGGAATAAACTAAACTTACACACCACCAACAAAAACCACAGAAATCATAGCACTGTGCACTGGAAGAAACCCAATACATCCCAAGTATGATAAGCATTTTACCTTAGTAACACAATACACTTTGAATAGCAGCTGAGTTGTACGTGAAGCTGACTGCTCACCAGGGCAGGGGTGTGTGGATACATCTGATGCAATTTGGGAGATGAGCTGATGGGCTACCTGATGCTCAGGGAGCGTGGTGTGTGGCCATGCACTAGCCCAATGTGCCACAGTGGCTGAATGGGCATGTAGTACCTCAGCTACTCTGTACCAGACCCTGAATTCACTAAAGCTGCAGTAAAGGTTTCCTTCTAGTAACAGAAGTTTGCGTGTGAAGGAAGGCTACTGCTGTTCAGGCTGGCAGATCATGCAGCTTGACGAAATGCATCATGTATTATGTCACTGTCAAATACACTGCTTAAAAAATGTCTTTTTAATAGAGAGAAGGCATTCTTCCCTTCACAAATGTCTTCAAACTGCTCTCCAAACAACAAGCTGTACACAGTGAGCAGGGTTGGTCTTGTGAAGAGATGCACATGATCGACAGTAGTGAGGCTGAAGATGTTGCTCTGGCAAACCTGATATTCAACTATGCATTTTCTGAGAGGAGAACTCAGCCCTCCCTTTCATCTCATTTTCATCATGCAGGAGAAAAGCAGGAATACTTCCTCTGATATCTGTCTCAGCAATACATGTATCTTGCCCAGAGATCCAAGCCCACGGTACCCACCTGGCAGCCTGACGACAACAACAAGCAGCAGACAAGGATTCAGCAGAGCTTGGCTGGCTCCTACACTCCACCACAGCTGCCTCCCTGCAAACACTCCAAGCTGAACAAGGCCTCTGTTGCACGCAATTAATAAACTTATCTATGAGGAGAATCTGTTGTGGGACTGGAAGCCAGACCTGTCTCTTCCCTAGGCCAGCTCTGCACCAGAGAGAAAGAAATGGCACTGGTCCCATCAAACGTGTGCCAGCAGAGACTCTGTTATATTTAAATCAACATTTGCCACAGCAGGGGATTATCAGATACTCTACTTAAATGCTGGATTTTCTTTTTTATTTTGATGTTTAACTCATAAAAACTGCATTTATTTGGGTTGGGTGCTGATGTCTGCAAGCACAGCTGTTCACCAGCTCTGTTTCGCTTGCCATGTGAATGCATAAAAACCTCTTTCCAGTCTGCTTAGTGTCAGCGTTTGGGTTTTCTTGCTCTCTTGCTGCTCTGGCAAATACACCCTGAATGTCCCATACCCTCAGCAACCTCCCAGAGCAGAGATGTGTGGGATTTTCTCACGTTCCCTTCTTCACAGAGGGAAACTGGAGAAAGGAATCCTGCTTACAAAGGCTGCAGAACCTGAAACACAGGGTGTGCTATGGAGTGATTGAAGACAATGGATCTGCACCTGCACATAACCTGAAAGGCAGCAGGTCCTAGAGCTCAGGAGATGGTGTGTGCTATTACCACGTTCAGGGGTAGGTGCCTATCCTGCCCGTACACAATTCAAAATGGTTTCATAACTTGCTAAGGCTGTCAGAACTATTTGAAAGGGTAAACCAAGAGTTACTCAGGGTACACCTCAGTTACCCAATTTTCTACCACTGTTGATGCATAAGGTGTTATTATTGGTAAAAACAGGCACATTCAATAGTATTTCATGCACACAAAATGGACACTGGCGCCATAAAGAGTGCAATCAAATTCTCAGAAAGAGAATGCAGATTGAGAGAGATGCTCCTTTCCATGTCTTTTACTTAGGACCCAGCTGACACAAGCAACTGCAATTTGCTGCTAAATGAATCAAGACAGTACAGTGCATTTCAAAGCAGCATTAAAATCAGTGCTTGCCTCAGCAGGATTTGGTGCCCCTGAATCATGCTTGTATAACATTAAAGCTGGGTTAGAATATTGCAGTTCTTTATTTGTTATCCTTCTTGATCGTTTGCTTTCAACTAATGTGTTATTCAGCTTAAAGACTATTTACTAAAGCTGAACAGTATGAGCACACAGAGCATTGACCACGTCACATGAGCTACCACTATTAGTAAATTAGTTTATACAAGCCAAGCCTTAAGCCATATACAGTTCAGATGCACTTAAACTACAGCTCCAAACCTTTAATCTATGTTCTCCTAACTTCTTTATATACATATTGTGTGCAGAAATTAATGAGTATATCAATCTGGTGATGAGATACGGAAGCCTTACTCATCCTGGAACAGATGGTGGGAACAGAAATTGCTCTCAACAAAACTAAACTTCATCTAGAGGAATTCTCTCTGGAGAACCTCTCTGTGAGGTTTGCTCTCGATTGCTGCATGGTCTGTGTCATCCCACCCCAAAAATGAATTGGTACCGAGAGGCCAAAATGCTGACTGAGGACAGCTCAGATGCGGACCCCTGATGCTGCTACTTGGTTAAACACTTTTCCTGCACAAAAGCACAGTAAGGGGTTGCCACTCATGGCACATAACAGCATAAATATGCCTGGGAATTGCTGATCCATTCAGCAACAAGCACCTCTGCCTACCAAGAGCTGCCCAGATCCACTCACCCAGTTTTAAACCAGAAAACCAGCAGTGGCTGGAATCACCGAGGTGAAAATGTGAGGAACGACTAGAAGTGTGTAAAGGAATAGTGGGAAAGAACCTCTGCTGGTAATTCCGAGGAAATGATAGCAGCAGCCCTCACTAACAAATATCCCTGCTTTTCACTTCTTCTAGGACTAATGACAGGATTTTCCACATTAAACTATGGGGTAGATCAAGAGCATTTAATGCTTCTAACCTTAAAGAAACCTTCAGCACCTTTAAGCTGCAGAAAAACAATTCCAGAGATGAAGATTTATATTCTTGATAATGGGGCAGGCTCACATAAATAACTGAGCTCAATTTAAGTTTCATACCAATTGTAAAGTGTCTGCCTCTTAGTGAGCTGAAATGGCAAGATTAGAGCTCTGACTGTATCAGTCATTCATGGCCTTTGTCAGAAATAAATCACTAGATTAACTAGTGGCTATGGGGAGCACAGGAAATGCATTCCTGTTCCTGAACTTCTGCACTTGATGGAATAATCAGAATCCTCCCCTGCGATTCAGGCAGATATTGGCATGGTAACATGAAAGGGGCTGGAGTCTCCTATCCATTTTGGTTTTCATTCGCATTTCCAGGTCCATGCAGAGTATGGATTAAACAAACAAACCCCAACAATGCCACAATTAGCATCTCTTTTGCATCTAATGAAACAGAAGACAAGCTTCTTTGTCTGCAGTTATTTCCAGCTTTATGTTTTCATCTCGGGCTTCATCCAAACTCTAATGAAATAAATTCCTGGATCAGAACCACAGATCTGTTGCCAGCACTGGCTTTTGAAGCCTTCTACACTTCTCAGTACCCACATAACAATTAACTGAGCAAGACTTACTGGCTAGCTCACTTATTTCTCATCCACATTTAACAGCACAGGTTGACTTTACCTTGAAAACACTGCAAGAGTTTATAACCTCAAGCTTACTGCCTCAGAGCAGAGCTATTACTTAGCGAATCCAGTACCCAGTTTCTAAAGACACTGCATTATTTCCAGTGGACTGTTTACCTGAGCACAGAATTAGCCTTGATTCTGAGCCTTTATGTGAAATTTTGTTGTCCAAAGCAAATATGACCTGTTAAGATTTAGAGGCTGTATTAGCAGCAATAACAATTTTACAATCAACATCAGTAAATCTGGGTTTATTGAAAACTCTACAGTCTTTAACTGTAGAAAGCAATTAAAATGTCTCTTTCCCACTGGATAGAATACCTAACTTCCATACAAGACACACATCCTGTTTAACTGCTGAGTGTAAAGCAGTGTAGTTCAAATCATTCTAAAATTCTCTGTAAAATTCAAACAGTGATGACTGAGAATCACCTCTTTCTTTTCCTAAAGTGGCTGAATTCCAATAAAAATAACATTTTTGGCTATTAAAACTGTACAGAAATTGGAAGACAATCAAATGTGTGCACTCAAGTTCATCTATTCACCGTCCTTATGTCTAACCCATTTGCCTTTTGACATTTGCCACTTCTACCTGATTTTCAGCATCTTTTGTACGTCAGTTTGCTACATTTCTCCTCTATTTTCATGCTTCTCCTTAGATAAAAAGATGCCTGTTCTTTGCAGTTTATTTTCCTTGCTTCTTTTGTTGCTTCAGGTACAACACACCACAGCAACAGTGGAGATAAAGGGCAAAAATCACTTCTGAGTGATACGATTTCTCATCCTCATCAGAAGAGGCAAGTGAGCATGCTGCAGCGTGTGATCAGCAGCAGCACACAGTATTACATGGACCGTTCACGGCTCCGGCCCTGCAGCTGCAGCCTCAGTGTGGTCACCGCAGCTCACCCAGGGACCAGAGATATTTAAACACTGCCCTGGGTCCTGCCAGGGCAGCGCTGGCTCAGGGCTCTCATCACAAGACAGCTCTTTGATAGGTAAGAACAAGATGATGCCGTGCTCACTTCAACCAGCACACTGTCTTTTTTCTCTTCATGCCTCCCTAAGCAGATTTTTAAGCACAAGCCACTTAAAACATCTTCCTCCAAGAATAGTTGGGCTATTACCATTTTAAGGCATCCCCATTACTCTCCTGCTAAGATGCAATTCTCTTGACAAAAACCATGCTTAAAGCTAAGCAAAAAAAAAAAAAAAAAAAAAGCCCCAATTATTATTTGTGGCAGATTTTCTGTCTCCAGCAACAATTTATCATAATATTTTTAGGGTGAGGTTTTTGTTATGTTTTATTTTTCAATAAGAAAAGTAATTTCTGAGAAAATAAGTAACAATCTGTTTTCCACTTGTGAGCCTGACACTTGAAAACTACCAAACCCAGGGTTTCTTTTTTCAGCAGCATTCCTGAATTCTGATTAAAAGCCATTCCTTTTTAAATCTTATACAGTAAAAAACATTGATATTTAAAGCAGTCTGTGAGAGAAGACCACAGTACCCAACAGCAGACCTTGAAAGCCATCAGGTTTTGCCTTTCTCCTCCCTTCTCACTATGCCCCCGCAGCACCGCTGCACCAAGGCTCACCTCAGCTGCAGGGACTCCCTCGGGTGGGCGGCAGTGGAGGACAATCATCCCTTCGATGGGAACCTCCTTCCCTTGGGGATCTTGCTCAAAGTTCTTCCGTAAATCTGCAGAGTTCAATGCAATGAGTCATTACACAAAAGCCATTCCTCCCCAAGGAACACCACTTTGCCATGTGCGTATAAAGCAATGGGCAACTGAGAGCTCCTCATTCTTCCCTAGATGCAAAGCAAATAGATCCCATCGCCTTTGATTGTGTTTCCATTTCTCCACCTTTAAGAAACCACTTTTGTGTGACCGCAGAGACAATCTGGTTTAGAACCCACAAACTCTATGGTCCCAGTTGTGCACTGCCTCCTGAGCCATTGCCTTTCCAAAACAGGGGAATGAAAGGCAAGAACCAGAACGTGGCACTGCTGGGGCGCTGTTAGAACCAACCCAATGAATCCAAGACTGGGCGAATAATTTCCCTACTGCAAACTACTTCAGATGAGTGCCAGGGTATTTCATCAAGTGTCCTAAGCCAGATGATTTGTTTAGCTCGCCTACATACTGCAAGCTGTGGGAAAGGAAGGGAAGGACTGAGAGCAATTCCACGCGTTCCAAACTGGCTGATTGCAGGATTGCTGCATTTCAGACACCATGGCCGAGCCAGTTAATTAAGGATAAGAAACAGGGTGTACTGCCTCAGAGTCACACTGATGTGGTCACAGCACTTCGAGGGCAAACCAGAACAAAGCAAACCTGCCCCAGTGACACTGGCCTAACCCATGAATACGTGGAGTTAACTTGCTGTGGGAGGAAAACAAAAAGGAAGGGATGTGACTTCATATATGTGCTTTGAGAGCTCGGATGTTTCCATCAGACATACTCATTTTCTTCAAACAGTGCCTCAGATTCCACAGGGTGGATTTACTGATTCAATTTTCTCCATTGCTTACACTTCCTGAAATACACCCCCTTCAATGCAGAGGCTCTGAGTCAGTTACACTTCAATATATTTTCCAAAATACATTAAAACTTATTTTAGAAAGCCGGTCACCAGAGAAAGATGCACGCAGTGCATGTATAATCCTTTTTATGATTCTTTCTTAATGTTGATTTTCTCCCCCCACAGATAACCGCTGTCTCTTCCAGTACTCTTTAAAAAGTCATTCATTAACAGCTAGGATGCAGTTGAGCCTACAAATGCCTTTATTAGCTTGAAAAATGGAGTAGGATCCATCTCCTCATTTTCTCTGCGTTCCACGCTATCATAAAGAAATACTTACCTGCTTTCTCAGAGAAATATAAAGTGCTTTAATGCTTTGGTCTTGACTCACAATTCAGAATCTCTAGGCTTTAGTGAGAAAAGACAAAAGGACAGAAAGAAAGAAGCTGACCTCATCACACTACACACTGCAATGACACATGCTGTCAGTGCTACGGTTCTGCACACCACCACAACCTGCACCTACACGTTCTTGTCTCTAGTCCTTTACAGAGCATTTCCCAAGGGAGAAACTTCTGCCCCAAATCAAGTAGTTGGGTTGTTCACTGCAGACAGGATGACACAGGTTTGGGAAAGAGTGAGCCCTGGAATCTCATGGGGGTTGGTGATGGATATCAGTTGGTAGCTATTCCTATTTCCTGTCAGGAGTCCTAACAGGTCCCATCATCCCCACACTCCAGAACTGCTGTTCTTTGCATTTCAAAAACATGACTTCAAGGGCAAGTAGCACACAAAAAGGCCAGTGCAGGAGCACAGCTCTCAGACAAATGTACAGCCACAACCAGTGCAGCACCCTGGGGTGCCTGCCAAGGGTGATGGGCTATCTGCAGTTACGGGAGGCTGCTGGGGATGGGGTTTACAGAAGAACTGGTGCCATGGAGATGGGTTCAGAAGTCCCAACACACGGCCTCCACCTGCTCCTGCCGTTCTGATTTTCACTCATATTGCCATGTGATGGGTTTGGGAAATCACGGTGCAGAGAAAAGTCGATAAAAATTCAATTCAGATTAATAGTCCTTTGCAGCTTAGCAATACAGGGGAATTATTAGCTCATTCAGTGTTATGACAGTTAATGCAGTGAAATCAAAAAGTGAACTTACACGCATTTACACGTTCAAACTAAAGCAGCCAACAAAAAGATCTGGGATATACAAAATCAAGGAGTTCTTACATTGTCCTACTCCTTATCTCAAATGCTTATTTTAAGGTATCCTGTTAAAAAAGCATCATTTTAGAAAGATTTATCATGAATCTGATCAAGTTACCATTCAGAGTTTCCTTCTTGAACCTCCCCATCCTGTTCCTCTTCCCCCTCATCTCCTTCCAAGCAGCATTTCTCCCAGCTCTTTGCACGTTATTGCCATCATTCCCTGGGACTAGTTCTTTTAAGACCTGAACTGCTAATTTAAAGGACAAGAGTTCACAACAGGCTGGGGGAAAGTAAACTCCTCAATTCTCTGCTTGCAGCACTGCTGTAGAAGGATGGTTTCAGGCTCTCACCTGCCAACCAATGATATGCTTTGAAACTGTAACCCAGATATAAAACACAAAGCTATAGAAGATTCTAATGTATTCTTGCCCCTTTTTTGTTTTAAAGGAAGTGTAAAATACAGACACTGTTATATGTTTTTTTCATATTTCTTTGACCCCTGTGATCAACGTGGAGTAAAAGGGCACTTCCCAGGGGATTTTCTGCTGGCTTTAACCTTTTTTATCACACAGCGTTGTTGTGACGCTGTGACCAGAATCTCTGAAACAGATTTGCTGAGAGTAAATGCAGATTGATCAATCCACATTAAAATAAAAGAGAGGCCTGAAAAGCCCCATTACGCTTTCTGTGCTAGTCCTCCAGCATCTCACCAGGGAGGGATGGCAAAGCAGCAGTACTTGACCAGCATCCGTTTACACTGAACCCTAGAAGAACAGCGTTGTTTCCTGCCTTACAAAACCTGGAATAGCAGAACATTTCCTCTACTCACAAGCTATGCGGACAGATGCCTTCCTGCTCTTTGAGGTCCCTAGATGACTCCATGCAACACACTGACACCAGTAATCTTCTGGGCCATGAAAATCTTCCACCTGCTGTCTCGTCACATTGATGAACACCTCCCGAACCTTCAATCCTAAAGTGAAAGATAGAGGAAATTAGTTGATAACAGCCTCTTGCTTGGGCATAAAGCTAAGGTTAGCCAAACCTTTCCTTTTAATTACACAATTCCATTTTCAATCAAGGCAAAGCTTTCATTACTTTAACAATATCATATTGCCACTAATTAAATTCTAAAAGCTGAGTAGGTCATAATGCATTGAGTGACAAGAACTACCCACCCACTGCGGTCTTTGCAAGAAGGCAACATCTCCCTCAGAGACCTTGTCTCTTGCACTTTTTTCACCCAGAATGTGCATCTGGACTTAGATACTATAATATGAAACTGAATTATCTTCCCAACTAACATCTATGTGCCCTTGAAAACCTTCTGGAGTACCCTGGCAGGCCCCCGGTTGAGTCCGACAGAGCTATGCACGTATGACAGGAACTAATCTAATGTCCCACCCAGTTCCAGCCTGTTCCAGCCACTACTACCACAGCTCCATCCAGCAGCCATTTCCTCATACGGGGAGAAAAGCTGTGTCATTGCAGCACGCAGAAAGCTAAGCTCAAGCCATTACACCCTGAAACGAGGAGAAAATAAAGGGAGGTGAATGCATTTCACAGCTCACAAATGGAGATGTTCCTCCACTTGGGATTTTGCCATAGCAGCATATCTGCACGATAACCTCAGGGAGAGGAAATATAATCCAAATGTGGGTTGAAAGGCATTAGACATCAGTTGAAAGTGCTAGTCAGGAAAATGTTAATTTGAAACTAGAAAACATTCATGCCTTCTACTTTCTTCTTTCTCCTCCCGTGCTGTCCCAAGATACTTCTTTCCCCTTCACTGGAAGTGAATGAAAACTCAATGTTAAAGTAGTTCATGCCTGTGAAGTTTATAAAGCAGCAAGAAACTCCTAAACCTGAACTCCATAAAAGCTGGCTTCCATTTAATCTCAGGCATCATTACCAGCTGGGTGCCTCCCTCCAGAAAGGCACTGGGAAGTCATCGTGTTCCTTTGGTGAACAGGAGAGCTGAGGCCACTGCAGATGCTCATGAAGAGGGATGGGGAAGGTCAGACAGACTTTTAATACTACAAAGCAATACAAAAGCTTTGCTACTTTTCCAGCAATAGGCAAAGGGTTTTTTCCTTCTTTCCATTTAGCCTGTTTGGTTTGCCATTTCACCATGGTACTTCAAGACACATACAAACCTGCAACAGAGTCCTAAGTTGTCTCAATAATCAATTCAGTCACTCAAATATTTACTCAGTCTGTAATAAGCAAACAGAGGTTTCCAGGTTGCTTTTATTTGCATTGTGTTCTTTAAAATACGTGGATGCTGTTTCCAACAAAACTGTTTACAAAACATCTCTTTATTTTCTGACATGGTGAAAACAAGCCCTTCTGAAACAAACACACCCCGTGGAACTCGGCAGCTCTGCATCTAGCTCCTCTCCTTGCTGACAGATTGCGTGATTAAAATGCACCATCCCAATTTAGACATCCAAGCTGCTTTGCCAGTGAGGAATCCTTGGGTTCTCAGCCATACAACCATTTGCAGAGTCATCTTTGTAGGTTAAAGATAGGAGCAGCTACGGTTAAGTTCCATTTATGAGCATTCGAGTCCTGGCGACCTGATACAGCAGGTTTTGACTGCCTGAAGATTCAGCATCCCTCCACGCTGCATGACAGACACACGCTTTCCTGTTACTTACCTTGGCAAATCAAGCTGTGCAGTCCCTGAATGATCTCAATCAAAGCCACAAAGCATCAAAGCTCCAAAGCCTCCATGGCCAACAAGGTTGCCACCCATCTACTTAAAGACTTCTTCAAGAAGGGTGTAAAACAATTAAGCCCTTGACAAAGCATGACCTTTCTTAGGTGGCCTGTCCCCAGCCAGGAATCAGTCAGCACTCAATTAGCTGACACTCCTGTGCATCTTGCCTGTGCTGCCTGCAAAGAGCACTGCTCTGCATGCTGCTGGGAAGATACAACCCTTCACTGCATCTCCTCAGCATCTCCAGCTGTCCTTCCATCCCATGATCAGCTCCTTCCCACTTTGACCGCTAAGTACTATCTTCATGGGGAGAGAATCCTCCCCATCACCAGCCATTAGCTACAGCCTCACAGGCAGTCATCAGTCACTCCCCCGGACCTGTCACCATGTGTTCTGAACTCTATTTCTCAGCTACTGAGGAATTTTTGGAAGCAGCAAACAGAAACAAAGGAATGAGAGATGCATATTGTACTTACTGAGGCAGCCATGCTAACAACAACACAGTCTGCACTGACACCAAACAAGAAGCCATTTCTGGGCTCATTGGTAGTGTAAAACTCCAAGCAGCTGTCAGTGAATAGCGGCATTTACAGCTTCAGATTTATTAAGGTAGAACATTCTCCAGCCCAGCTATTCCTTTCATTGATGCTTGGTTTAATTAATCTATATATCAGCCACTCTTTTCTGAAGCAACATTAAATGTGGTTTGAATCAGGCAAACAACCAGCACGTGAGATTGAGAAGCTGGTGGTTCAGCATTTTAAGAATAGGCCAGGGAGGAATTGGGGTCCCTTTAAAGGTCTCCCAATTTGCCAATAGACAAAATAAATGCAGCCATAATGGCAGAACCACAGAACTGCCAAGGTTGGAAGGCCCCTCTGGAGAACACCTTGTCTCTGGGGAAAGTTATGCTTTGTTTATGGAGAAAGTACCCCTGTTTTCCTTGGTTTAGGAACAACCACAGAAAGCAAAGCTCTTGCGAAGAGCAGGACGTATTCTTCATTTACCATCGCCATATTTCACCAACAAATACACTCCGCGACCCTCTGCAGCTCAAGAAATGCCAGAAAAATTGTTCCTAGGAAATGACACCAAATGGAAAACCCACGCAAAGAAAAGCTGGCACGTAATAAACACGAGCACCATTTCACCTGTGCCTTGGGTAGCTCTAATAAGTGCTGCAAGAGCGGCCCTTTAAATTCTTGTGCAAATTAGAACCATCATCTTTTGTTACACAGTACAGCCTTACAGAATGTAAAATTATGGTACTGATATGCTAATAAGCTTTCTGCACTGTTGGATGGTTTAGCTGCAGATAGACTAATGCTGGCAGCAGATGAATAATTGCTCTCCATGTACTAAACATAACAGAGCTGCACAGAACTTCAGCATTTGTCAGCGTTATTTGTTTAAATGAGAAGAACACTGACAGCAGTTATTGCTGCAATCCTTTTATTTATCAGACAAGAAAACTCCAGTTACTCTTAGTAAGCCTGATCCTCTGGTGAAACCCAAAGTTGAAATAACTGTAAACTAATTCGGAGGTGCGTGCTGCAACCTTCAGGCAAGGAAAATAAAGCAGAAGGAAATTAATCAAACTGTAATGATTGCTTCTATCACAGTAGCATCTACAAGCTCAGGCTCTTGCTTTATGGGGTAGAGGACATGGAGCAAAGCTCCTGTTCTGCCACGTTCATGGAACAAACAGAAAAGGCAGGCTATGGATTACGGTCTTTTCTGCAACTCAGGAAATAAGGCAGCAGAGGATGAAATAACTCGGCCTCTAATGGAGCGATTGCGTGTGGCAGCACAGTGATGAGAACCCACACCCACCGCAATGGCAGTGTGTGCCTGCACTCACCTGCTGCACAAACAGCAGCAACTCCACAAGGGTTGAGACTTCAGTGCAAACTCCTCAAGCCATGGCTTCCATGCTCAAGCAGCCAGTGCGTGTCACAGCCCATTGCTACAGCAGTTCCAAAGTGACAGAAATCCTTCCTCTCCTGCTGCTCCTCCTCTACAAATGAACAGTGACTCCTGTGGTACTCTAAGATTTTTATTTCTGTCCTATAAAGACAGAATCGTGCGAAATTGGATTCCATGTTCATCACAATGACAAAATATGCCCATTGTCTACCAACAGCTGTCCCTCCTGTCCTTTTCTGTGTTCACAATACAGCACTGTAGGTAAAATCCATAAGGACAATGTGCCCGCAAGCGCCACTGCCAAGCTCGTCTCGCATATGCCTGGCTGAGAGCTCGCTGGCAGGAATTTATAGAGATGCTAAGAAGCATCTCTTGTATTCTGCATTAGATTTCCTCTTGTTTGGGTTTCTTGTTGCTATTTTTCACCACTTTTCTATACATCATCTCAGAATTTTAATCACATAACAAACAGTGGAAGGATGTAAAAGGACAGCCCCATTTTCCTGTACTGTACCCTCTCTTAGCGAGCGCGCCAGAATCGTCCCCTTTAACCACAGGCACCATTCTTGGCACAGCTTCCAGTGCAGTTTTCCACAGATGGAGCGCTCGCAGCACACAGAACACGGTGCACACTTGGTAACAGACATGTTTATGCCCCAGATTTGACTCCAGAAATGAGGGTGCTGCCAATACGCACACTCATTCTAAATAAAATCCAGTAGTCTGCTGTTTACTGAAGGCAAAGGAAGAGTTCCAAAATACTTTCTGGATCATGGTGAGAGACTATCCATGCTTGTCCTTCAACATCACACTGCAAACAGGCCTTCACTTCAATTTTTATGTCCTAAGGACCTTTCTGGTTATTTGTGGAAGGCTCAGCACTGCATTGTCTGTCCCACACTCGTGTTTAGAGAACAACGCTTTTAGGGTTAGCTTTGTTCCTGAGCAAAATTCGAACCTGCAACATTTACATTCCAGATCTCATTTGCACAGCCCATGCCTCCAGGTCTAAAACCTCAACGTGACTTAAAAACCCCACCTGATGTTACTTAATCTTTGTTATTAATCCAAGGCTTCCAAAACAGAACTGCAGCATCCACAAGACAGACATGAGATTTTCATTAACCATACGGAAGAACAATTTTTAGGGAGAACACTTCTTCCACACTGATTCAGCAATGCCTTTAGAAGTAAAGGTTGTGCCTATTAAATTAATTTCCTAAAGGTAACTGTAAAAATTAAAACTCATCCAGATTAGCATTTACAAAAGGCCTTCAGTAAAAAATTCCTTCTTAATGTGTCACTTAAAAAGGATGCCAAAACCGCGCTTCAGGAGATGTAACTTTGTTTTAAACGGTATTTTCTTCCCCTAGAAAGGAATTGCTTGTGTTGATAGACAGGATGTTATGCATACTCTGCTATTTCCAAGACATGGAGTTGCTTAGCAATCTGTGAATTTAGAAACAGGAGAAAAGCAGTAACAAAGCAGAATTGTGAAACGACTAGAGGATGCAGCATTAAATTGGTTTGCAATACTTATCAAGACGCTTCTAAATGAGAAAAGATATAGGGTGTGCTGGAAGCATGACAGAATCTGTTGATCATTTTCAACCTTCTCCCTTCTTATTCTCTTTTAGATGCTCACTATTACAAAGTGGATTTTCCTACTTAGCCTTATTACCTACCAAACACCCATCAATGCTTGGGCGCGAAGGCACATTTCAGCCACCACGCTGGCAGTTTTTCAGGGGTCATCCTGACAGGAATTTCATACAGGCGTAGGTGTCCCTGTTTCTTGCTTCCACTATAAATGACACCACTGAAATACAGAGGACTGCTATTCCCTCTAGAACTGCTGGTTTCTTTCAGACAGCTCACTGACTATGGCTAGTGTATGACCAGACCTGGTGGCATGTGTCCAGTTTGTTACATGTCTGTGTAATGCCTCCCACATCTACAGTCATCTTAATTCTCTCAGTTTTCCCTATTCATGCTATGCCTCTTCTGCCAGGATTTGTATTCCCCTTCTCTGCCTGTCAGCTCTGTCCTCTTTTTACCTTCTCCCATCCATTGCTTTCCCTTTTGCATTCTGGGAAACTGCCTCTCCTGCTCAGCAGAGCTGTGTCTATGTGGTACACACAACACCAAGCCAACCAAAAGCTGCTGTTGCAGCAGCCCAACAATAAGCTAATGCTGACAGACTGTGCCCTCCCACTGGGGCGTACTCCCTGTGCTCAGGGCAGCACAGCCTCAGCATGTGTTCTTTGAATTAGAGCTGGTTCCACTCCCTTTAGCTCAGCAGAAACCCACAGCTATCTGCTACATCACAGAACTCTGTATATCTCTGGATGTGATCTCCTGTTCTTTGCTCTACTTTGCACACTGTGAATAGATGCTGCATCCAGATACATCTCCTGAAGGACACTCTGCCCTTACCTGTAGTCTCATCCATGCTTTCCTCAGACACGTGCTCATTTTGATGTACCCATTCACCATTGCACTTGAAGAAAATCTGCATAGCTGGCATAGCTTTACAGCGTAAGACAATGGGGTTGCTTTTTATAATGTACGCATCATCTGGTTCTTCCATAAAATGAGGCAGTGTTCCAGGAGCAGATGGGATAGACTCTGGAAGGGCTTCACTGTTATCATTGCCTGAAAGAGAAGGAAAAGAAAACAACACATTTTTATGTTGTTGCACCCTTTGTATCCTCTCATTTCATTGATTAAAAACCATTTTGGATTTGATTTAAAACCTAATTTTACTGGAGAAACACCTGTAGAACTCAAGAGCTGTCAGAATCGTGCCTGGAAGCAATGACACACACACAAATATCAAATCATTTGTGTGTAAGAACAGTCAAGAAAATGGACAGAAAAGGATCAGAAAACTGCATCATCACTATTGCCAACTTTAGAGCTGGGGCACTGAGGCACAGAAAGCTTAAACGAGTCACCTCGTGTCATAAAGAAAGTCTGTGGAAGAAGCAGAAACTAAACCTTATTCTCTTGATTGACAGCCCAGTGCCTTAACTACTGAATCTTCCTTTCTTTCCCTGAAATTAATTTCCTTTAGACAGTTGCTGCAGATTTAACAGGGATCAGTGTTAACCACAGCGAAGTAGATTGATATGAACAGCATTACTGCAGCACTCCAGTACTGGAAGAAGCAAACTGTGATTTCATACGCACTTAGACGAAATTTTCCATATGCTTTTACGCTGTTTCCATTTACTGCAGCCCCTTTAAGGCAACATCAAAGTGGAAAAGTGGTTTCTGTAGGACCAGAAACTGCAAGATTGTGAGCTTTACAGCTCAGATCACAAACAGTGGGATCCAAGGGCATTTGCTCAGCAATATATAAGCCTAGGTGGCTTATTTTCTGAGTTCCTCCGCTCAGACATGAACACACAAGCACTGGAACACAGGCTGTTCCTTTACTACAGGTCTTCTAATTGAGTGAAAAACTAGATGCTGCTGTCAAAACCAGGAAATTCCCATTGATTTTTAGCAACACTGGGATTTATTTTCAGTACTTGTGTCAGTTTTGTGAGAAAATTCAGAGAACAGCAACAAAACTAAGTCAGAAGGGATCAATTTATGGAAGCAGATTATAAAGTACTGAACACAGACAGTGTAGCCAAACAATAACCGAGGAGGACACAGTCTACATGCAGATGAAGGGAACACAGCACCAGAGAAAGAGGAATAGCTGAGGGCAAGAGAGATGTGATTTAACCCAAACCAATGAAATCAAGTTGGATGAAAGGTAAGTTATGATCATATGAAGTACGTCTAAAATCCTTCTCAGGTCTAGCAGATGATGGAATGAGAACATGCTTTAAAAGTAGGTATGTCTCAGCACAGTGTATCTGTGTGTGCAAATATACACTGTGCATGTGCTGGGAAATCACTATGATTTCCCAATGACTTCAGTGGTTTAAACTACATTCACAGTGTGCTTTATAAAATATTATCCTAATTTTTAGCATTTCACTACTGAACATTTCTGCCAATTTCCACCTTGTCAATCTTCAGTAATACGATGTCCCTGCAGGCTTCATTAAATCCGTGCTTTGTAGGGAATAACAAAAACGTCATTAGAAGATTTTGGAGACGCTTGGTAATCCCATGCTCCCATCGATGCCTTGAGGTAGCAACATGCCTGTGTTGAGGAAGAATAGCTGGAGAACTTAGAAAGCCCAATTGTTATCCCACTAAATTCACTATTTAAGGCAAGACACAAAAGGATGAAATCCCAGCCCCACTGAAATTAAGGGCACAGTTCTCCTCCCAAGTGGCATCTGGATTTAATGATAGGGCTTTACATTCTTGTTAAGGGTTTCTGATGAGCACCTGAGAGCACTGATCCTGCACCTCCTCAGGGATTGCTGTGCTTTTGTCCAACAGCCACGCTGAGGGAAGCATGAGCTGTTTGATGCTGTCACAAGCGGGGTGGGTTGGTGACGGGGAAGTGCTCACTCCTAAAGAAAACATGTCACATCAAAACATAAGTCAAGGAGCATCTTAATGCATCTTTCTTTCATCTAGCATCTTTTTTGTACCCTTTGTAACTAAGTAATGCCAACTGCCTTCCACGTGTACATTCATTTTTACAGGAAGGCCAGAATACATAACTTCCTTACACATGGAATTGCTTCCATAATGACATTTGAGTCATTATTCAGTCAGAAAAGCAACTTAGTGAGATTCGGCTATGTTCTTTTAATCAGATGACCCTGTCCCATATGCAACAACATGGGGTTTTTGGAAGTCACTCAGATATTGATGGAAGTAAGAGATTTTGTTGCCCACATGAAATCCTTTAATGCCTTTGTTATTTTCTCTAGCATGCTAGGATTTACTAAAGCCTACAGGGACATAGTTTTCAGCCAAGATTGACAATACAGGGACAGAGAGAATGGTCAGTAATAGAACATGCATGCTGATGAGCTCCACTGCATCATTTTTCTTTAAACTCTACACAGTGAAGAGGAATAGAATTCCTATTCAATCAGCACTCCAGAACAGCACTGCTTTTGAACAAACAAACACCTTTGGAACTAGCAGACATCAAACTAATGTATATTTGTGCTGGTTTTCTCTGGCTCTGTGTATTCTACCTGTAGTTTTCAGGCTCGTAAAACACAAATAAGAGCCTAAAAAAAATCAGAGAAACTCAAACCCAGAATCACCTGCCACGATCAACTTTGCTTTACTGAAAAAACCTGGCTAATAGCAGAGTGAAGATTCTAAGCTGATAAAACTCATATTACAGCTAAATCATTTCTACTCCATTTCCAGAATGGACTGAACCTTGTAGCAAAATTCACACTTTAAGTGTTAAGCGTCTACCTCATGCAGAAAAAGGCTCTTTTTGATGATGTTTTTACACTCAGGAGCAAGGAAGACTACCAACCCAAAATGCTCTGAAGGGTTTCAGAGCATTTGGCAAAGCAGGGAGGAATTTCCTGTCTTTCCAAGCCAATACTTACAGTGTGGGGGGTGTTTTTCACATTTTCACTGGACATTCACATCTACGTGACAAGGAGGGAGCATTTCTCCTGCTTTTAAGTTACACAGCTGAGGAAGTTGCTATTTTCTTAAGATACTCTCTCAAATCCTGACACCTCACACGATGCCACCTTGTGGAGAAGCTGAAATAGAAGCTGCGCTGAATGGACCCTTCTGACTCTTGCTGTGCCGATGAGATCGGCTACACCAACAGGGCCTGGGACCCACCTGTACTTGAGAAACTCTGGAAAGGAAATCCCATGTCTCAGTAACTAAGTCAGGCACTAACAGGAAAGCTGCTCCCCCGAAGAAAGGCAGCACTAGTGGGGAAGGAAGAAATGCTCAAAACCCCACACTCCAGCCATGCTTATTTCTCTATTTTACACCTCGGGGTCTCCTAGGTTGTTCAGTGCATGTTGAAAGTCACAAGTGCTGAATACGCAGTTCAGCAAGCCAACTTTTGCTATCAGTGTATTAGTTTCATCAGACCCTCTTGCTTCCTATGGATATAAAGTATAAACTTCTCACAGCTGTACCGTAATCCTTCTCATCAAATATTTGGGCGACAGGTGGAAAATTGTTCTGCCAGCTGAGGAAGACAAAATCCATTCCTCCTGGCAATTTTCTGCAATGAAAACTCCCCAAAATGAATGTGCAATAAGTTGTGGAAATAAATCTAAAATATTATCACACAAAAGCAATGTGCTCAGAATCTTTAGCTGCAAACTAACTCTGCTTATCTGAATTTTAAAGAATCTCATTTCTTCTTCTGTGTGCATAGGATTAGAAATTAAGCTGGATGCTTCTACTTGAAACTATTAGCTATTGGCCTGCTTTTGCCCCATTTTGCTTTGCAGTGCACTATGGTCTCTTTCATCCCTTTCTTTTTTGCATGCACCAAGGAAGTCTGACAACAAAACTGGGCAGCACCCATCAACAATTCCATTCTACAGGAGGGTAAGCAGTTGGTCTGAAAATGGACTTTGTGTGTAACAGCAAGCAATGAAACAGGAACCAAATGCCACAGAGTCCAGTACTTAGTAAACCCATGCTAAGACACACACGCTACTCCTGTTACTTTGAAGGCTCTGGATGACTTTGTCTGCAGCTTATTAGCAGGAAAGGAGAGTGAAAGTCAATATATAATCATGGGAATAAGTTGTCTTAATAGGATTAAAAATCAAGACAACTGTGAAGTATAATGTACTTAAGTGCCTGTGCTTCTATTCACTACAACAGCCCCTTCCTACATAACTTACTAATGAACTGCTACAGGTTAAATGCTTTTCCCACCACAATAAAACAGACACGTCAGAGAAAGACACAAGAGACTCCCCACAGCCTCACAAGTGGTGAGTGGGACTGTCCAGGGAATGACAGTGACCTGCCACAGTTGTAAGCAACTGAGTGAGCCTACTGTAATAATACACTGTTCCTTGCCCAAGGACCCACAGTGCTCACCATGTGCACACTTTTCCATTCAAATGCAAGTCTATGTGCTAGTCTGAACCACCTATGCTTCTCACTGACAAGAAGCACACAGGGGTCCCTTCACTGTAACTGAGCAGGAAAGCTGTACATTCCAAAACCATTCCAAGCTCTGGTATTTTTATGAGCAAACCCTTCCTGCCCCCCACTTTCCACCAACTAGCAGCAGCACTATTATATTATCAAATGTCTCCTCACACAGTTTCATTTGAGAGAGACCCTATTATGTCAACAAAATATCACTGTCACAATTTTTAAGACATATATATATATATTCATATGTACATATATAAGTACAAGTCTCTTAGCGAGCAGGACTTCTTCCATGGAAAGGATTTTTATGCCAATATGAGTGAGGCCGTTTTCTCAATCCTCATTTATTCATCTTCCTCCCCTTTTAATATCTTATGCGCTTTAGCAAAGGGCTATGTACTTTCCTGAAAGCTCACACAGTCCTCATTTAATCTCTCTGCACAGGGCAGAAAGCACAATTTAGTTATATATAGTTTTTAAACATAATAAAGTTTAAAAGCATCACAGCTTTATCCACAAATTCCAGCCTTAATTCTTCTATCAAACAACACAAATAAGCTTTACACAGGGCTCCACTTTCAGATGCTGAAGTGACTAAGACAAAACTGACACAGGTTCTGCAACTGATCCCATCTCCCACTCAGCACAAAAATGAAAGCTGTTGCCTTCCACCATCTCCACCTACTCTTAACCCTGACCACAAACTGTCAGCTCACTTTATTCCTCAGGTCCCAGGGGGATCATCGAGCAGAGCAACCAAGGCCAGACCAGTACTTGGAGAGCAGCTCCTGTTGGCACAGCTCCAGTAGGTTCTTTTAACAAGTGAAAACTGGAAGAGGAAAAAAACCCTTTTCAGCAGCACCCCTCCAGCATTTACCATTCAGGGACACTGCTGTGGCCTCTCTTCAGCCTGAGAAACTTGCAGTTCAATGAAACTCATACAGTGACTTTCCATAACAGACATAGTTTATGGCTTGCAGGAGGGTAGGGCATTTATTTTTACCACTGAGGATTAATATGTTCATAAAACATTAGTAGTCTTTTCTATGCCAACAGAGATGAATACGTTACCCTATTGTAATCTCTTTAGTATTCTAAATCTATTTCTATCTAAGCTATACATATTTATAAAAATGATATATTGCATTTATTAAATATTAAGTGGATTCCAAACTTGAAGAATCTTTCATACATTTATTTAACATCGGGGGGGGGGGTCTTTAAGCAGTATGCAAGCAATATAAATCTTTAAAGGAAAAAAAGATTCTCCAACATTCTAAACAGATGAATCTGTAACAAAATCTTCCAGGATCCGATGTGCAAAGAGTATCAAACTAGGAGAACAAATACTACTTAAAAAAAACCTGAGATAAAATACGTGGTAAAGCCACACTTCTACATGTAAGAAAAGATGCTCTGCCTGGATTTTCAGTGTATCTCCCACTGATGTGTATTAGCTGCACCTGAAAAGCTTTACACAGAAAGCTGTACACGTAGCTCTTTAGTAGACTGGTCTTTGGCACACAAAGGCAAATGAACTGCCTTGCTGAACCTAGATTTAAGGTTTGGGGTTTTTAACCAAATGACACTTTTAAATTAAATTTTCAGTTCACATATAAAAAAGTACCTTTGAAACTCAAGTGCCTGTGCCCAGAAAGGGAAGGAAGTAGAACCCAACCCCAGCAAGGCTCAAACGCACATTTTGATCCTCAACAATGAAGGGAAAACAGTGGATTTTTTTCCATCTGTGAGAATATCAGGAGAAAAAGCCCTCAACAATTGTTTTACTAATGACACTGAGAGTGCAGCAAATACAATACGGAACTGCTTGGATTCGTTTCAAGGACTACAAATAACGCACCAACAGAAGGTGAACTATGTTGGGATAAAGTTATTAACATAAAAGTCAAGGGGAAATGATCACAATGTAAACCGCTTGTTTTTAAATATCACCAACTCTTTTTCATTAGGACTCAGCAATTTGCAGAACATCTTTGAGCCCAGCTCTAACCAGCTTTCATTAACAGCTTGAATCTGCTGCCCTCCTTCCATGTTTCCACCCCCCAAAGACTGAAACCAGCTTTGTAATCATGAGGATGGCATTCTTCAGCTGCTTGAAGGATCCTCCACCTTGACTGGCAAGACTGATCATCATGTGGATCTGCCACATTTTGCCACACCAAAAAGAGGAACTTCCATGGGGAAAACCTAACCTGAAGTGAACTAAAAACTTGATTTTGCTCCCAAATGATAAGTGCAAGCCAGGATTTCTCCCAAGTTCCATTACTAACTTAATGCATCTATTTATCAAACCCTGGCCAAAACACGGCACCTGCTGATGCATGTGCTTCCAGCTCAGTAGCAGAGCAATAATAAATATAATGAATCCATAGCAGTTCATAGTTGCACTGTGCCACGATGTTTATTCTTAGCTACAGCAGCATTTTATTTACTGAAGGAGCCACAGAGCTCTTCCCTCCAACTTAATTCACAAATCAATTGTCATTATTAAGCCTTAAGGCTTTGGTGCGCCCAGCTCCTGATTCAGCTGCTGGAAGAGGTGCTTACTGCAGAACTATTCACATCCTGCTTCACACTGGACTGCAGACAAGGTTTTGGTTTGCTTGCAAGCGAGTAATAAGGCTGCTGTACGACTGCTGATTATGTATTAAAAAGGAGGGGGCAAAAATAACCCACACACGCCAAAGCGCTCTTTGCTTACAACTCCTGCAGCATCAAAGCTGTTCTGCAGGCAAATGTCAGTTTAATTTCTTTTGTAAATGTTGGAGGGGAAAAACCCCCACCTTCCTTCACCACCAAATGCCAACGCATCCAACTCTTGACACCAGACGTGGCATAACGAAGCACATCAATGTTTTTCTTGGCTGCCAGCACAAGAAAGACAGGCAACTGCTTACAATCACAGCCAAAACTCTTCCCAGCCTGTCCGTTTCAGCTCCTCGAATCCCTGCTCCCCAGTAAGACCCGATGTTCTCAAGCACTGAGGGCACAGGACTGCACTGGAGCCAAGCAAAGCGAGTAGCATATGACACCTTTGAAACCAAAAGCCACAACAACCAGGGATTTATTTGTCCATTGGCTGATGTGTGCATGGATAAAGTAGGGTTTGTCTTCAGCTATAAGACATATCAAGGCAGTTTCTAAACAGGCAAATATTAATAGCAAATCTTATTATTTCTAAATTCATAAAACTAATGGTCTTTCACAAGAATGGATAGAGATCCTACTTAAGATTTTCAAAGTACTCCAGAATTAGATGTTTTCATAATAGAAGTGCAGTATACTGCAATTTAACTCCTATTCCTCTGAGAAAGAGCATAGAAACCTCAGGGTTTGTGCTGAATCAAAGCTAAAAAGCCGATTTCTTCCTTTCTACTTAATATTTAGATGAAATGTGTACTAACACAATGAGAAAAGCCTAAAAAAAAGGTGAATTGATTCAATGTTAGTTGCTATAAAGCCAGCTCAGACCTAGTAAGTCAAAAGGCTCATTCTAGTACTTGTTTGCCTTAAGATTAGTTAAGCTGCACCATTGTGGAGGCAATGCCTAGTTTGGCATTAGAACCTCACCAAGACCTTGGTTTGATCCCAAGTAACACAACCATCCATCCAAACCCACATGGATTCTGATATATAGGAGTTGTGGTAACAAGAGATAAGCCAATAAGGATCCTGAGTGGAATGCAGGGCTGTAAGAGTATCACCCTTGGGCTGTTCAGAACCAGCTCTTATGCCTCCATGCACTGCATCGGATATCAGCTCGAATGCTCTTCCCACTTGAAAAGTTGTCATTTTGAAGTTATTTTCTTGCATAGTCACCTTGCTGTGAGTCAAACTCAATTATCAGTCACTGTCATAGGGAAATAATAGCATGGGAAAAAGCAAGTACGGGGTTTAAATCTTCAGTATTTGAATAGGTAATAGCACAATTCCAAATACAAAAGGAACTTCCCCTCCCACCCATTCTCTATTTTAGCCATAGCCAGTTATCAAAGACATGAGTAATGTGGAACAAACCATGAATCATGGGGCATCTGTGGGTTTATTTAAAGGTGTAAAGTAAATGAAACAGGACCTGACCTGAGACAAAACAGATACAGTTACTTTTCTGCCAAGTCAAGTATACAACAAGAAATACAAATGAGAGGTCCTATTTCTTTCCCAGTATGTATAAACAGCTCTCTCCAGCTCCTTCTGAGCTAACACAGTCTCTTACGGACCACTGCGTCTGAAGTTATACTAATAACGATACTTAGATGCAGTTATTCCATCTTTTGTTAACATTCCTGTGGCACTCACTAAACCAGCCAATCTGTTACCCTTAATAACTCTTCCCAACAAAGTGAAAAAGCATTTCTCTTCAGGAGGCATTAAAAATGACCCAGAACATTAATAAGCAGAGTCTTCAGTGCACAAAGTGTTTACCAGCAAACATTCACCCTTTATTTTCCTACTCATACTGCCATTAAATAACAAGTGTGTTCCTAGTACTGACTAACACAACTTCTATAAGAACTGGATTAAAAAGAGGGTATGAATTAACACTTCTGCTACTAAAAATATCATGTTCTCCTAATAAAGTGATGTTCACTCTTGCTAGGTTCAATGAACACAGCAGTGAGAGATGATCTGGGTTCAGTTCAGCTGAATTACTGGGACAATGATAAGGAAACAACACTATGAAAGAAACCTAAGCTAAGAGAAACAGGTTTTTGTCTCCCAGCCTGAAGTGAGCAAGCTCTGAACAGATCTGCCCTTTAATGCTTCCAAGAGCACTGCAGTAATGCGTCTATCATAACACAGTTTAGGTACACCCACTAGGCAGAAGTTAAGACATCACAGTGTAATTTTCATCAACTGAGTCTTAAATCCCTAATGATCCAATTAAAACTGGACTCAAGAATGCCAGAGTTATTTTTGCTTCTTCAGCTCACACTTCATAAGAAAACAGGCAACATTAAGTATTAATAGACATCATTTAACTATAATATACAGTGCTCAGTTTAGAGATGAGTTTAATGAGAACATGCATACTTTACACAAATTAAATAGATGAATTAAATGTAAAGATGGATCTTGATATGCTCAAATTTTATTGTGATTGAGGAAAACAACTTCACCTGCAGCTAAATAATACAGGTTTGGAAGCAAAGTTTGTAATGCTTATTCTTACAACCCCCCCTTGGTATTTCAAATACTCTCCAGTTCATAAAGTATCTCCCATAACGGGATAGATCCAATTAGTGAATGTTTTCTACATATGTAGAGAGATTTAAGCCATCGAGGGGGTTTAGATCTTTCTGTAATTCCACTCAAAACCACAAGTGACATTTACATTTTTAAGTATTTTAACGTGTGTGTTTGCAGCAACTAAACAGCATAAAACAAAGCAGGGGGAAAATTAGTGCCATGGGCACCACAGCAGTCTTTGTGCTTCCACATTGAAGGGTAAGTCTGTACTGGCTATTCATTTTCCACCTATATTCTTTTCAGGGTATCACTCTGCTTTATGAACTAAACACAATCCAGGACAATGCAGGAACAAACACACACTTGCATATTCCTGCGCTCCTTCTCCAATTCAAGGAGTCAATTCCCCAAGTTAGCCAAAACAGGGGAGGAAAGATGAGACGAGAGAGACAAGGTAAAAGAGACAACAGCAGAATTGCTTTGGAAGGAACAGTGGACACAGGTATCATTAATGGTTCAAACTAGCACAAGTTATCTCCATCCAACTGGATTCATGCTGCAAGTGAAAAATATGCACTACATTCTCAAGCCTAGATTGCCTTTGCCCTACCCACATCTGCTGAACTGCATTTCAACAGGACCTGGCAGTTTCTTCTTATGCACCAAAGGAAATGGAACCCAATTAACCTGTGATCTTTACTTTTGCTACTTCCTACTGACTATGCCAACTGAATCTTGAGCCGAGAGCTTGGATCCATTATATACCATTCCCTGGCTCCTAAGGCTCATGGAACCTTTTCTCTCCAGCCTTTAGATTCATATGCTTCCTAACAAGCAGTAACCAGTTAATAGGTCAAATTGTGGAGGCATTAGATGCCAGGAATAGCTGTGTTTACTCACCTTAATATCCCTATTTTCAAAGCATGAATTTAAATCAATCTGCGTTTTACTATTATTCTGCTGAAAAGATCCTGTAGCTTTATTAGTTGGTTTGATTAAGCCAATATATCCGCAGTGTCGTAGCCCAGAGTAAGCAGATGCGCTCTGCAGATTCATGATGTACTGCAAAGGGTATTTTCAATTTTAATACCTTAATGAATTTCAAGGTATGACTGTGGCTGTTTTCCTACCCAATACACCTTCAAATTCGCAATAGATACCAGTACAAGATCCAGCCTCCTTCCATAGAACATGCACAATCTATAGACATATATAATTAAATAAGGAAAAGCTTATGAAAAATCACAGTCATGTAGGATTCCAGAGTCTTAAAGTCTTATATATAACAGTGGATATTAAAAAATCAAACACAAAATCAAACATAAAAGCCTCAACAATCTTCCCCCCCAAAAAAGACATTACAGACAGAATAGATGAGAATGATGCATTTATGAGAATATAAAGTGTTAGCATTACCCCCCTTTGTAGAATTAAGTGCTGTTCTAACCTCCATGCAATTAAAATTCAAATAGTAAAACATTCCAGCAGGCTGTAATATTATATACAGAGACCTGAGAGGCATTCAATTTATTTGTCACTACAGTTCTCCTAAGCTGTTTCCTGCACTAGAACATGGTAAGATTTCTGTAGTGCCCTCCAGTTAATTGTTTGAAAGCACAAATATTTTGCAATTCTTTCATCCTTCTTACAATCAGCTTTTCCTGAAGCCAGGAAGAACTGAAGCAAAGATATTCTACCTGAAGTGAGAGAGTAAACTCTGTTCAGTTTTCCTGATTGTGCAATCTTAATCTTCCTTTAAACAGAAACCCTAAGAAGTCACTCAACAGCCATCATTGTCACCAGGCAGCACAGGCTGGAAACATCCAGCCCATCCCCAGCCCAGTAAAGTCAAGTCACTGGAGGGCTGGTAACAGCTCCAGTGCAAACCCTCCTCAGCTCACACAGACCATGCCACAGTGCGTGTGGGCACTCAGCTGATGAGTCTGAGAAATGTACGTGGAAAGGAGAGCAACTTCCCTGCAAAGAGCTGATCTTGCTCCTCAAAGGGACACACTGAGAGCGAACGGCTCCTCGCGAGTGCCTGAACCATCTCACCTGGCTAAAGCAAAATCAAAACCTGAGCAGCTTTCAGAGAAACGAAGCCATCCCAGCTCACAACTCGGGCAGACAGGCAGTTCAGCATCTCTTACCAACACCAAACTGCTGTCAGAACCTGGCTCACAATCATTTCTCATTCAGCTGTTTACCAATTTCTTAAGTAATTCCCTCTCCCCCTTACATTTCTCTTTACAATGAACTCAAATCCAGGGGCAGTAACAATGCAGCGTGATCCTGAGGAAGCTATTGCTAACCTCACCTCAGTTACCTGGAACTTCCGCTACCTGGCAGCCACTGTCCTAAGCATGGCCTTAAAACTGCCTGTTTATTCACCTACCAGTGGGGGAAGAAACAAAAGACCCCAAAACAAAGCAAGATTGAAAACCAGCAACAAAAACCCATTTGAAAATAGTCTCTCTCGAGAACCTCCTACACCAACCGCCCCTACAGCTGACAGTTCTGTGCAGCACAAAGATCAGTAATTTGCAAAACCTGACATTTTCAATCTGAATTGCATGCTAGTTGGTGAAAAATCTTTCCTGTATCCTGCCCCATGCTGCTTTGCATAGAGAAGGGCATTTTCGGCTTTCACTGCTTTTGTTGTGTTAAAGACCGAAAAGGATTTACAGCTGTTGGCTCCGTGGCATGTTATTCATGCTGCAGAGATGCACTTTTGGGTGAGACTGGGGTCTGATTTAAATAGATGATCCAGTTATGTGTAAAAGACTCCAGGGAAAGAAGCCCCAGAGCCATGACTTTCCTGAAGTCCTGCTCAGGACTCTATTTCTTGCAGAGGACAACGCATTCCCATCAGATCCCAATTCACCGCTCAAGTTTTTCTAGACTATGCTTCTTGTCCAACAGGACAACACAAGACATTCTTCTTCATAACTTATCCTAAAATTGCTCGTAATTTTTATGTTGAACCAGCCAGAGGAGCAAAGGAAGAAGGTCCCCATTGTACTGGGGTGGTCCTACCATTATAAGCTGTTTCAGTTTTGAACTGGAGGCTGCTTCATAGTTTCAGAGGTGGTGGTGCTACATGTAATGCAACATATAAACTGAAGTATTCCACTACATCAAAACCAGGTCAGAAACACTGGCTCTAGTACTGAATGCTGTGTACTTTTTTAACGCCCATGACAGACATGTAAAACCCATAGCTGGAAACCATACCTGATAACCAACTTGTTTCTTCCTAACAGGAGGGGAAGAGGAGCCAATGGTCTTTGTGCACTCCCAACTCAAGAGCTGCCCTCAAAACAAAAAGCAGCAATAACAGTCCAGAACGCTTCTCTTTTTTCCCCCAACCATATCAAATATTATGGAGTATGACATTAAAATCCATCCCCTTCAACCTCCGCAAACACGGTATTTGAGTTCAATTTCTCAATGTTAAGGGACATAGTGCTTTATTAGCTATAATAAACATCAACTTCCAATTGGCAATTTGAGGGTAAGATCCCCATTACACTGACAGCCCTTCCCACTGAAGCTCAGTACAGGCGGGGCTCTGTCCTGCCTCACCTCGCACTGTATGTGAAGCATCATCCCAGTGAGGGACACAGCGAAAACCAGGAGCTCGATCCAGCAATATTCCCCTCATTCATTCACTTACTATTTAAAGCAGCAGCGCATATTCATACCCTGCAAACACTGTATTTCCATTCATGTACCATTTATCTGACGGCCTCTAATTACCAGTTTGCCAATGGAGAAAAGCTGCACTGCTAGGAAATATCAGCACAACAGTCTCAAAGGGTGGCTGGGTTAGTTTCTGCATCACTATGAGAACACCAAGTGTCTAGAACCTTCTTCTGCTACTGTGTGAACAGCTAAAAATAAATTCCAACCCATGACAGTGAAACAGCATTAAGTTTCCAATTTAGCACAGAACAGCACTCGTATGGCTTTTAAAAAGTCAATGAGATTTAAACACATGCTTGATTTACAACTTGGGCTTAACTCATTTGCCAAGTCTGGTTAATGTGAAGAATTGCATTCTCCCAGTGACTGATGCAGTGACCTCCCCACAGCTGCTATCACCTTATGACAGAATATTTAACTCTTAAATAGGATTTTACTTAGGTACATGAATGAGAGCTCAAATCAACATCACCCCTCTCTATGCCCTCTCCCCCTGCCCCTGCAACCTGTCTGTGCTTGATCCTGCTGATCTATGTCATAGGAAACAAAGTGAAACACAATGCAATATGTATACAAACAATATATAATACATAATATATTCCAAAGGACAAGTACCTATTACAAAAGCATGGCAAATCTATTCTGATGCTTAAAAACCTCACCTAGTTTGTCATACACATAGAAGTAGCTCTGCTAAATCAACAAGTACTCACATGTTTCATATTGGGAACTGAGAACAGAGAGAAATTATGCTGATAACAATCTTTTTATCAATAATGTACAAAGCCTTTCCTCAAACCTTTGTCAGAGACAAAGGCATTTTCAGTCTCTCTTTCAAAAGGCAGAACAAGGTGTAGAGATTTATATCTTCCCTTCTAAATGCCAACTGATATCAAAGTCCTGCAGACATTACTGTTGCCTCTCCTTCAATATGTAATGGCTGCTCAACAAGGACCTATTGCTATGATTCACTGAACTAAGTCATAAGTGATGACACTGATAGCTGATCCCCTTCACACTGTTTACATCCATCCATTAATTTACAGTCTCCAGTAACATGGGACTGACCATCTTCCAAAGGAATGCTGCACTAAAATTTCCCTAAACCGCTTTGATAGCGGGAGGCAGGTCTCATTAGCAGTAGTACTATTCTTAATAATAACTTTTAAGAAGAGAAAAGGACGTCTAATAACCATAATACCCTCTAATGGCAAGATCTTAAAAAGATACTCATGCAACTACAGGAAAAAGGAATTAACTGAATGCTACGTAGATGAAAAAAACACACAAACAAAAAGTAATAATCCCCCAATCCCAGTAATCCAACCTTTTTTGTCCTTAATATCACAGAAAGTTTCCCAAGACAGTGCTTCATGTATGAAGCAAAGAGATAAGATTTCAGCTTCCAGTGCTTGCTAAAGAGAAAATGAACATGGGTTTCAGCAAGTACCTTGTTTCTGATCTGGAAAATGACACTTCTCTTCCTTCATTCTTTGTGCTTTTATGTTGCAGTCTCTCCACAGTACAGCTCTCTTGTCAGTACAATGACCTGTACTGCTTAACCCAGCATACTGTAATGTGATTATGGTTGGGAACTACAGCACACCAAATACGAAAGCCGTTACACAGCAGTAAGGAAGGAAATGGGCACCACAGAGAGAAGAGAACAAGTAAGAGGCAGAAGCATATACTTGGAAAAGAAGAATTTGAGTGGGGATTTTTAACGTGGTGTTTTAAGTTGGGAATCTGCAGCTCTCTAATCAATGCTTCCATTGGTGCTGCTTGGAAACTATGAGTGTAGACAGAAAGGTTGGATCACACAGCTGCCAAAATGCTCATACTATTTCCTCTAACAGTTTCAGCAAGTATTGAATACCCTCAGGAATAAAAAATGAGAATCCAATCATAGAAGTATTTTGGGCCTCTTCACCAAACCAGTCCCTGAAGCAACAAAAGGAACCGGTATTTCAGTAGGACTTGTGAAACTAAAATTCATGCATACAATACAAGTCCAGAGTATGAGCTGTGGGAGTTCACGACACCACAAGCAATGCAGGCTGTCCCCCTTCTACAGCCCATGGAGGTCTGTGGTGGAGCAGATGTCCACCTGCAGCCCAGGGAGGACCCCACAGCAGAGCAGGGGGATGCCTGAAGGACTCTGTGACTCCGTGGGAAGCTTGCACTGGAGCGGGCTCCTAGCAGGACCTGTGGCCGGAGCAGGTTTGATCACAAAGGAGTTTTGCTCCAAGCCCTACTAGCTACTTTCTTTCAGTATCTCCTATGAAAAGCACCAAGAAGAATGTAGAATTATTTGAGAACTATGTTCAAATGCTCCACAAACAATCTTCTTTTCAAATCTGCAAGATGATAAAAATCACTTGTTACTTCTCTGCTGTTTGAGTCATCCTCTCCCCAAGAAAAGCAGTATTATTAACCTAGTATGTTTATCAGCAGCTCTCTGATTGAAAGCCCTTTTGTTCCAAGACTTGAAGATTTATTTGTCAAGTCTGACAGCTCTGATGTAGACTTTCTGTGAACATCAGTGTCTGAAAAGTAGTTTATAAAATCATGAGCTGGAGTAAATAGCCAAAAACCCTAGCAAAGCATGATATTTGAAGCAAGGAGACAAACTAGATACTTAGATGAAAATCTGCATTTCCATCAAAAAAGGCTCACTGAAATGATACGAAAGTATTATGGAACACTGAAATGCTAGTTCTCACATGTGTTCAACACATACAGATTTTATAGAAGATATCCAAACTCCATCTAGACATCTTTCATGCTAGATCTTGAAAAATCAACGTGTATAAATGAGACAGCCATTTACTTGTAAAAGACTTTATCTTAGAAGATTAAGCTACAGACCTTGCTCTGGCCCATGTAGTAAAATGAGTGGTGTTTCCTCAGGCTGAATTTAAATACATCAGTTTGGAAAACAGGCCCTTGCTGTGATTAACCTTATCACATTTTCGCAGTGCAGTGTTATGACACAGGTTAAATAATTTTCTTAATCAGAAAACTCCATAGTGACTTGTGAGAAATCTGACCTATGGGCACAGCCACACTTAACCGTTCAACTAAATTAGGATCTAATCAAAAGCAAGTAAAATGACTTCAGTAGATTCACAACAAAAAAAAGTCAATGCCTACATCCAAAGGAGAGTGTTAGTTACATACTGAGTGCTCCTAACAGATAACATTTAGGTAACATATGGTAACTCATTTGTGTACATAACTGTGTATCGCATAACACAGAAGCTATGGGCCAGATCCCCCTCGGGTGCAACACTGCATAGATTCATTAAAGTCAGGAACTGAATACACAAATCTTTTTATTATCCACGGACTGGCTTATAGGTTTATATACATCTATAATTGGCTTTAACACTGGACTTGACATTAAATCTGAAATCTGTCAGAATCTCCATTATGAGACAAACACAAGCTTGAGCGTAATACAGCAGAGAGAGAAGCTGCCAGGACTCCGCGTATCTAGCTGGACTTGGATACCCTCCAATTACACCAAAAGCTGTTTTGTCAATGCAAGAAGAATAAATCAGAGAAGATGTATTTCACCTTTTCGAGAGCCAAGCAATCAGCTCATCCATCATCTACCATCAGCGAGAACTTTAGGAAATAGAAGCAGAATAGGAGTCGATAAAATATGCTTAAATACCACCCAGGCCTCTACTCGCTGTGCTTTTAATATGGCAAATCGCTGCCTTCCGCTGGGCACACACCCCAGAGCCTGTGCCCTGACGCAGATTAAGTGCTCTGTTAGCACTGCATTCCTGAATAGATCTCAGAGGTATAGCTAACTATAATGGCCTCGAAACACACAGCCTAAATCTCCCTGCTGCTTCATTCCCAACATTAAAAGGTGCATGTGGGGGTAAGAAAACTCTGGAGTTAAAAATACAACCTTTCTTAGGGTTTTATTTAATCTGTTAACTACACAAACAAGAAATGTGTGTCTTACAGGCAAGAAGCAAAAGTGCAATAATATCCAAGGAGCTGGTAGAATATATTGTTAATTAAATTGATTTGAGCCCCAAAAGGAATGTTCTGCCTCTTTTTTGAGGCTTAATTAAGAACAATATCAAGGGGAAAAGAATCACCATGAAACCACCATGTATGAATTAAGCAGCACAGGTGAGAAAAGGGGCTTTTCTGCTGCAAGAATTCTTATGTGACTGCGAGGATATTTCATTCTCATCATCTGTTTAATTGAGCTGGTTTTAAAGTAAGGCATCCTAGCTGGTGAATATTTCATAAGGTTTTCTTATATTGATACATAATCTAGTACTCTGTCCCCAAAAGAAAGTGAAGGAGGAAAAATGATGCACAAAGACTTGATTTTCCAAAGCTCTCAGCATCTCTGGTCGTCGCTTCATTATAGAAGGACCCCAATAAACAATGATCCATTATGTCATTAGCCATGTCACCTCTTCAAGACTGGGCAAAAGAGCACATTAAGCCCCTATTTTCTCCTGGTATTAAACAACACAACTGCAACTTCTTCCTAGGGTAGAAACAGTTTTACTTGCAAAATTGCATTCTAATTGTCACAGGGCAGAGGTGGTGATCCACGTGGAGTTTAACCAATAGGACTATTATGTCCATGAGCATTTATAAAGCACCTGAGAGAATGCCGAAGAAATAGACCAGAGGAAGAAACATCAAGATAGGGATTCATCTAAGGGATTCCTACAGTTGATTAGCATCACCCACCACAATCTGTGTTCTTACCATCCTCCTTCCTATCCCACTGCAGCTGCTTCTGACCCTGCCAAGCGATGAGATGAAAGATTTCTTCCTGGAACTGCATAACTAAAATGTAGAAGTGTCTTTGAAAACAGACACTGCTTAGTTTCTTCCTATTGCTGGCAGATCTCATACATAAATTAGCTGATGTTATGGATGCTTCAACAGTAACTTCTTTTTATTCCCCACATGCTTTCCTATTATGCTTAGTAATGCACTACACAAAACACATGCATTGTCAAACACCACAGGGAAAAATAATAAAGGTATCAGTAGGGAAGTAGGGAAATGAAAAAAAGCCCTGTTCAGCAATCTCTAATGAGGTCCTTCTGGTCTCCAGCCAAAACTTCTAAGAGCAAGGCAGGGAAATTTCACAGAATTTAAAAAAAAAAAAAAAAAAAAAAGTATTAATACTCAGCTATAAACTTACTCAAACTTCAGGTTTTTAAGATAGCAAGACATTTTCTTTTGAAAGCCATTCTTATGGCAACGAGTGAGGCAAGTAGGAGATAAACTCAAGTTCTTCACACTGCAAGACAATATCCCAACCCCTGAACTCCTCGCTATGCAGCAGTCACTGTGGGACCTTTTGTGCTGCTGCTTTGTAACACATCTCAGACTGAGCCCTCTGGATGCTGCTGTGAATCTGTCAAAGGCCAGGCAGCTCAGGCCAAACAAAAGGGAGCAGATACAGATATCCAGCATTCCTTGCATTTAAAACAGGACTCACTGCTTCCTAGTACACGAGACAAATACCCCTTGAACAGCACACAGACTTGACTCAGCAATACAAGCTCAGCATCTGCACATGCAGTTGGATGACAGATTTTCTCCCCATACACACTCCAAGTTCTTTTCCCTCAACACCTCCTTTCCTGATGCTCCTTTGGACCATCCCTCGCTGCCCGTTGTTGCATAGAACCTTCCTCTTTGCTTTCTCTTTGTTCTTCCATCACCTAAACCATTGTTATTCCCCCTCTTCCTCCTCACACTCACAGTACTTTTAATCTCCTTTTAACAGCTATATAAGTTTTTATCTCTTCCTCCATAGCGATATAAACAGGAAAAGCTAAACATGGATGCTCATAGGAGAACTCCGATGGCCTGGCCAGTTTGTTTCCCCAGAAGTCACATTTCATGGGAACTATATTATCACTGTGAAATATAACCTCCTGGTGATGACACAGCAGGTAATAAACCCCCTCCTATTGCAGGGATAGAGTTGGGAGCTATTAAAGAACAGGGGAGATAGAAAGGACGGAAGTGCAAGAGAGAAAAAGCATGCAAGAATTTCTGCCTTTTAATATTCATTGGTACAAAACTGGAGGCACATAAAGGCATTTTTCAGGCTTCATAAATACTTTTGAAAACCTATGATCTATCTGGAATTAAATAATGCACAGTACTGTGAAGTGCTGCCACAGTTAACAGGTACGTCTGCGATAGCACACAAGGTACAGGACAGCGGTGCAGGGCAGTGCCACACCAAAACCTGAGATTGCTTTTGAATTGACTGATAGAGCCACAGAGCGTGTTACCTGTCACAGGTTTGACAGCTGCTGATCAAGGATCATGAGAACTTCTCACTATTTTATAGTGGTTTCCTCTCCAGGACAAGAACAGTTATTTGCCTGCAGCACTCAAGAATCTGTCCTAATTGGTTTTGCCATCTTTTTTCCTTATTATATTCCTTTTCTATATAGCAATGTTGTCAATATTTTTCTACGCCCCTTACTAACTCTTTGATTTCATGGGCCATTTCACATCCCTGACATGTTGTTTGGAAGGAAAGTCCTCCCATATATGCCAAACGACTCATTCATGAAGAAACCATTTTTCCAGATGTGGAATAGCACCCCATGTCAGCAGGGATAGAGAGGAGGAACTGGGATCTGACCCTTCTGCTATACTCAATCATCATGGCTCTGCTGAAGCTCTGGCTTCAGACACTGAGCTTGGAAGTCTCTGGCACACTTTTCCTTCTGCTGATTCCGCTGTGGGATGGTAAGATTGAGCAGAAGCACAGAGCAGACAGTTTAAGTCTTCCAGCAGGACTTCATCTGTCAGTGCTTTCAATGCTCTGCTGGCAACTGCAAAACACACCCTGCCTGGGAACTGTGGTCTATTTAGCTTAAGCACATTACCAGCTATATCAGACTACAGATTTATTTTTATCTCAGCATGCTTTTTCTTATTTTATATTGCCCTACCATTTGTGACTGGGTAAAAGTGTCCTGAATTTAAAGACATCACAATATTAAATGGAGAAGAACCAAGGTAACAGGCTCAGCTCAAGAATTACACCACCAAGTTCCATTCTTGAAGGCTGTCACTCAGCCACACGCACCAACCACCTTTTGTCAGCACCAGCTTTATGCTGACTTTGTGTCTTAACACCACTGAAACCTACCAAACCACCTCTAAGTATTATCAGTAACGCTCCCTAATGTATTACAGTCACTGAATTTATTTAAACTGCACTTGGTTTACAGCTGCAGAAAATCAGCATTTTCCGCTGTGTTTAAAAGGACCCTGGTTCTTTGTACCTTGAAGTACACTCAGTATTTTATCCAGCCCCAAAAATCGCCAAAGCTTTTGCAGTTCCTTAGAACTGGAAAGCATTGATCTTGCTCTATTAAATGTTTATTCAGGCAAAAAATCTGCTCATTTCCCAGCCTTTACCATCAGCCTGGTATTCATGGGAATGAAGTATCTGCAGACAGCAAATTCTGGCCTGTTGCAGGTTTCACAAGTGTGAATAGCAGCCTTTTGCACAGAATGCACTCTGCACACTTCAAGATTTCATTTACTTTTCCTAATCCAGGCCACAGCAATCAATTATATCATTTATTTCACAATTAAGTACAACCCCCCCCATTTGTGCTGTGAAAATGGGATCGAAGAATTGTGAAGAGTACAGAATGATTGAAAATTAGCTCATAATCCCTCCCATATTTGAAGGTGTGGAAAACAGAAAGTTAAGAGCTATTGTACGTGTGTGTCCCACTTTGGAGTCTCAATTTCTACCAGAGAAAACAAGCAGTAAAGCTTAGCCTAGCACTGAAACTCGCTAAAATGATAATTACATGAAACAAAAACCTTACTTGCTCTCAAAGGAACACAGGATTCAGCCACATTTATCTGCATTGGGAAAGGCACTGAATGGTGATTTTTCTATTTCCACAACATACTTGTATCAGGTGTTGCACCTTAAGTAGCTCCCAGTTGCTCCAGCTCAGCCTGTGGAGATTCCATGCAGGAGCAGAGTGTGATTAGAGCCCTTCCTCAACCCCCTGGAACTACCCAGGGGGATGATGTCACCAGACCCAGCAGCGCTCATGTGTTTATGGTGGAAGAGGTCATGACTGATGTTCCAAGACAAACCTATAAATGCTGCCGAATAACCATCAACAGGATGATAACTGTGAGTTACCAGTTTACAACACTGCAAAACATAACCATCTTTTGCAAAAGCCAAATGACTCCCTGGATGATTTTGACTAATGGCACTGTAACTCACTGCAACCTCCAAGTTTACCATTTTATTCCAGTCATGTGTTTCCAAATTACACCAGAATTGTGTTGTTTGCACTTCTAATCTTGTAAAAACTCTCTGGCAGCCATAGCCATTCCATGGGGGAGGATTCCTAATTTATGTAAAGCATTACAGAAAATGATCTATACAACAGTTTGGTACACAATGCTAAATGCAAGTCATTACTCACTGAAGATAATTTGAGAGTACTGTGTCAGGGGAGACATTAGATTACAGAGGATAAAAAGTAGGAATAGGTATTCACATATTTATCCATCTTTGCATAATCAGCTGAAGGAGATACTGGATGCTCTCTTGGGCCTAACATTGTGTGCTACACAATGAACTGAACACCAGTTTGGAAACTTGATTGGTTTTCACACTATCAATACAATACCTTTTTAATGGTTTTGGTGGTCTTGCAAAGAGAGATGTAGTCCTTATCTCAGAAATAAGTGCACTCCTAGATTCTGTTGTTGCTTGTAACTAGCAGAAGAGATGGTATAAGCTGACTGCTGACTAAGGAGAAGTATGTAGTTGCAGGTCATTTTGGTAGCCTGCACAGCTAAACTGTTTCTTTACTGCTTCATTCTGGAATTGCAGCATTTACCTCTTATTCTCTGTCATGGGGAAAGGATGTCCCACATCTCCCTCTTTTCAAGCACTGGAAGTCGAAGTGGAAGAAATGGAAATACAATAAAACTAAACAATACTTATTTCTACATGGCTATCCACGAAATTCATGCCTGCTTCTGTGCTATGCCAAACAACATAGGGACTAAAGTGGTTAGTGAATATATCTGAATAGTATGCCTCCACCAGCTGGAAATCTCATTGTCCTCCTCTTCAAGTACCAGCTATTTAGTTTCTACTTCAGCATGTGATACAGTCATCCCACTGGAAATGATTCCATCTCCCCCTCCTAGACTAACACCAGCTCAAATGCATTACAAACCAATTATATCCACCAGCTGCACGCCTCGATTTCCACTAATGAACACCAGCGTTTAACCTAGATAGCAGTTAATGAGATATCTGGAAATGGCATCCACACATCAGCAGCTCTGAAGCAATTTCTCCAGAATTAAGGGCCTGTCAGAACTTCAGGAACATGCAGAAAGCCAATCTCTCCAGTTCTGTTTACCAGCCAAAAAGATCTACGGCTCCCTGTCCCTCCACTCATTCCTAATACTAATTATGCTTATTTCAGCTTCCATAGCCTAAACGTTTTCTCTTCCCGTGAAGTCTGTGTACTCAGAACTCCTTTGTTTTAATGACTCTGTCTCCTGCTGTGCCCTCTATTGCCGCATACTGTTTATACAACTCTTTCAAACGTCTTCTAGAAAAGGAGGGCTACTGGTAGAGCTGATGGTGTTTCATCTTTCTTGGTTCCTTCTGTTTCTGATTATTCCAGCTACACACCAACACCATCTCAGACAGATGAGCAGCTCCTTACTTGCACTGCTCTAATGAGCAGGTTTAGTTGATGTTGCAATGTTCTCACTGTGGCACATTATTGTTCCCTCATCTCTGTTTTCTCCCTGTATTTAGGACTACATTGCTCAAGACATAATTGGGGTAGGGAGGCGTCTAAGGGAGTCATGTGTACATCCCTTTGCTTTTGTGACAGCAGGATCCCTCTGCAATGCATTAGGTAAGATTCAGAAAGGAGAACTAAATCTTCTGTGCCATTGTAACCACACTTCACTGTGTACAGGATCAGAGAATCACAGAATGGCTTGGGTTGGAAAGGACCTTAAGGTTATCCAGTTCCAACCCCCCTGCCATGAGCAGGGAAACCTCACACTAGACCACCTCACCAATCTTACCTCAGACACTTATTTCTTACTGTTTGATAGGACGCTGTTATCTGTCTGGCACAAAAGGATCCTGTTCCACTCACATGCTTCTACCTGGGCAAATACATCCTTTAATAATCCAGTGAACTCTGTCATAACACCAGTTGTGGATATCATAAAAAATCATGCAGTTCATTTTGTGGATCTAATGGACAGACCGCAACTGCAGAAAAAGAACTGACCTCCTAAGGGTGAAAACTATGGCTCTATTACCCTCCCATGGCTATTTAAATATGGGATTCTAAGTCCACTTTAAATCCATTTAAGAGGAAATAAGCCTTCTATTTGTAATGTGTAAACTGCTACTCCAACATGAAATGCTTCAGGGGAGGATGGCATTGATTTTCCAGAGAAAGAGGATTTTGTTGGGGAAAAAAACCAAAACCAAAACCAAAACCCCTCTCCACTACTAAAACGTTTCAGAGAAACACCAACAATTGCAGGTTCCTGCTCCAAACGTGTTTGGTTACATGTTACACCTCAAGAGCAAGTTTAGGGGCAACTTTTCCTTAACTTTTCACTCTAACCTGTGATTGAATCACTTTTCCACATCATTTCTAACATAGGATAAATCCTTTTGGTCCAGCTGTTGCTAAGAAATTGAGGAGGCAACCCCCCAACTGAGCTGTTTTCTTACACAACTGAAACATGAACCTTCTTTGACAAAAACACCTCTCAATATTTTTAGTTGCAATTTAAACAAAATACACCAAAGCCAAATACACTTTGAAGTGTCAGGCTGGCAAAGTGTGTGTGTATATGCAGACTATTGGCAGTGTGGATCTCACATGTATTTAAGTTGCACACCACATGTACAATCTGACCAACATCTTTGTTTCAGCACTTGTCACGCACATGCCAGTCTAAAGAGTCACCAGACAGACTTACAAGCTTATGTTGATGCAGCCTTTGATAATCCAAGTCTGAAGCCTCATGACAGCAG
Source organism: Ara ararauna (assembly GCA_028858755.1). NCBI lineage: Eukaryota > Metazoa > Chordata > Aves > Psittaciformes > Psittacidae > Ara > Ara ararauna. The sequence goes on from CM054390.1 coordinate 8,077,104, forward strand.
TTGCATGTCAAAAGAGACCCTTCTGTAGAATACAGGGCTCTGCTTTCCCCACAACAAACCTCTCATTTGCTCTCCATCACATAGGAAATGCTGTAGCTACACTTGCCATTTCTTGCTAGTATCACACCTTCAAGCATCAAACATTATCCCCAGTAGTAAATGTCATTTGCAGCACTGAACTTATTATTATTTTTAGAATCCCTGTTTCTGGATGATGATGCACTGACACTGTTTGGGGTTTTTTATAGTTTGGTCAATATTTCACACTACTTCCTAGAGAACATCGGCCAAGTTATGACCCAGACTCCGGCCTGGTGAACTGCTGCAATGACCCTTTTTCACTTCTTAAAATAAGGAAGTTGCAGAGGGTTAAAAGACAGAAAGCTTTCAGCATCTAAAAAGCCTACAAACATGCAGCTTCCCAGTGTTTCCTGGGTAGGTGGGTGAGCAGACTGAGGAAACACAGATGATGTCTAGTGAATAGCGCAAATTCAGATACCGGAGAGCCAAAACAGACACAACCTGAATTGCATGAGCTGCAAGTCTTCTGCTACATGAAGCCAGCGCTTCAGTGATACAGCTCTAGTTTGCTAATTGGTTAATTCGTTTCATTAATGCTACCTATGTTTCAACTTATGCCCTCACAAAATCATTTTAATATAACATCTAATTATGATTATTTGTTTGTAGGTACATACCGTGATCCTTTTAAATGCCTTGTAAAACACCTTCAAAACCAACACATAGCATGTGACTGAAGAATTATTACTCAGAGCTTTCTGGAGTTCCACTGCCTGAGATGGCCTAATATTTCTGAAGGTGTAATGTCCTTCTCTTGTTTATCTCCATGAATCACTTTACATATTGCCTTACAACAAACAACAAATTCAAGGACAGAGATCCAGGATTTCACTCAGAAATAGCCATTTGCTTTTGCACTTCATAAATGGGCATGTAATTATCTGTGTAACTGTTAGATAGAGTCTGCATAGTTGTTAGATAAGAAGAAAGAAGTACAAAATGCTTGCTCTGAGCCACTTGCTGAAATTAGTCAGTGAAATATATAGGCCCTCCACATAGAGGGACATAAAGGAGAGCTTTACCTACGAATAATCACAGCTTTACTCTGAGACATCACAAAATTCCTATAAATCAAATTTACTTCAGTTTAGACTTACTTTGACCTTCTATGAATTTAAATAAGGATTCAACTGATTCATGGCAGAGCAAAGCATCACTGTGAGTCTGAGGGACTGTAAGCAGAATCTGCCTTTAACTCCTGACTTTGAGACCTGTCTGCTAACTCCTCCATTATTGTCACTATATATAAGTGGGAAAAGAGTATGGGAGAGTCATCACATACTGTTTTCCCCAACATATCACAATTGCAGCAAACACCTGTGCTAAAGAAGAGCAATCAGCAGCAGGCCACTAATGCACACACAGAATGCCTTACTACTACAAGTTTAAGGTGTCAACATTTCTTCTGCACAGGAGGCAACAGACCCAGAGGAACAATCATCAGCACATTGAGAGACTACTTGAAAACAATTCTTGAACGAATGGCACTTACTTAAAGAAAAAAAGACACAAACAAACTAATCCCAGCACAGGATGCCTGCAGGGCACCCACCCTCCCATTGGGAGCTACAGCACTTGGTGCCAATCACTCACACACTGAACAGAAGTTACTTTCAGATGCCTTTCATCTACATGCTTCCCTGTCAATCTTGCCTTGCCCTTTTCCAAACACTGCTTTTTCCACCCCTTACCAGTCTTTTCTATTAAAAAGGAAAAAGAAGTGGTGCTTTGAATATTTAGGACAAGAGGTAACGGTCATAGGACAAGAGGAAATGGCCTCAAGCTGCACCAGGGGAAGTTTGGATGGAGATGAGGAATAATTCCTTCCCCAAAAGGTGCTCAGGCATTGCAACAGGCTGCCCAGGGCAGGGCTGGAGTCACCAGCCCTGCAAGTGTTCACACACCATATAGAGGAGGCCCTCAGTGCTATGGGTTAGTGGTGGCCTTGGCAGTGCTGGGGAACATTGGACTTGATCTTGAAGGTCCTTTCCAGCCTGGTTGATTCTATGATTCTATATCATAGAGCTTCTTAAAGAAACCTATGCCTCCCTGCACTCTTCTGATGTGAGCATTCCTACTACGCTTGAGAGAAATAGCTTTAAGGGCTTCTATTTCGTTTCCCTTGGAACAGCCACTGTCTGCACACCACAGACAGCCTCAGCAGGGATGACACTTGGAGCTCTGAAGTCCAGCCACCAGATGGGAGATTAAAGTAATTGTTCAAATCCAGTTTTGCGTCTGGATTTTGGATACAGCATCGGCTACTTAAGATTTTGGGATCTGACTGAAGAAATCTGCACATCAAACAGATAAAGAAAAAGCAAGAGCTCTGGTATATTGCTAATAAAAAATATAGGCAGATCTGAACAACATTAGTACTGGAGGAGCATTGATTTGTAGCAGTTCTTCGGAATAATATCTGCCCTTCTACTCTCATGTCTGTTACCTTAATGCTCTGGTGCTTTGGGATCTGTGTTGCTGGCTTTGGTTTGGGTTTTCCACATGGGCTGTATCCACTTGCCTGTTATTTACTAGCAGCCCAAATAAGAAGATTATAAAAATGTTTTGGTTTTTTCCTTATACACAACACACTGAGCAGCAGCAAATACACATTAAAATTGCAGTGAAATTGCTTTCCTTCATATTCTAACAACTAACATGAACCAGTCAGTATTCACAGGCAATTCCCAGACAACTGTATTGAGAAGGCATTACATACTTTCAAGAGTTAGTTAAATGTTGTATGAAAGATTCATTGTAAATTAAAAATTAAAAAGGATTCAACAGCTCCAAACAGAGTTGAAACCCATCTGTTACTATAAATAACCTTTTTTTTCTTTATCTTAATGTAACCATATGCCATGGGATAGTAACTGACATTAAAGCATTCTCTTCAAACCTCTGTTTAGGACTGGAGCAGACATAGCGATCACTGAGGGTTTCACATAGTAAACACACAGTTTGCATTAACAGGTCTGTGGCAGAACCCTCGGGATGATTTGATGACAAGAATATAGTTCAGGAAGAGTTCAGCATCTCTGCACAGAGGACACATGGAGTGACAAACTCAACCTTCAGCCCACCAGCAGCTTACAGCTTCATATTGCAGGGAAGGAACGCAAGGCACTAGAATGACTCTTCCAATCTTCCATAGCTCCAAAGGATAAACCTTTAAGGACATGTCTGAAACACAACTTCATAAAATCCACATCTTAAGGTCCTTTCCAGCCCTACCTATTCTGTGATTCTATGATACTCAGAGCAAAGGGAATCACAGTCAAAACAGTAATAGAGAAATGCTCATGAACTACCTGTTCTCAGAAAGACACTTCTGCAGCCAAGAGCTTTCCTATAGAAAGATTTTCTGATTGAAAGATTTTCATGTAATACCATAGAAAAACTATTGCCAAAGCTTGCATTAGACTACAAAGACAAAGAAGAGGCAAACTATGCTTAGCCTTGAGCTATCAGACAAAACCGCAAGGCTTTCAGAACAGTTTCCCTCCTCCAATGGTTTAGATTTCTGACATGATTAAAGCCCAAAGAAGTCCATTCTGCCACATGGCTGTGACACTTAGCGTTGTTTCAGAAATGACAACAGAAAAATAAATACTATTGTTTAATTTCACAGGAACTCAGATTCTTTTACTGTTTCATTACAATATAAGTAAAGGCACTGTCACTGCAGTGTTGAGCAGACAACCTTAATGTCTTACATTAGTTTTATATAGTTATCCTCCTTGGTATGTGATAACGAAAGAATGTATGATGGCTGATGTTCACTGTTACGACATGAGCTGAGAAAATAATTGCCATTAATATGAAATGATTAAAGTTCATTCTGCATCTGTCCGCTGCACACCACAAAAGAACATATAATGTGCCTGAAGTTTCTATAACATCCTTTAATAAAGCTGCGCTCAGTTCATTTTGTTTTAATGGTGCTATAAAAGTTCACATGCACCCACGCAATGTTTTCCCAAGTAACTGAAATTTAATAGATAAGAATTCCCTTTGGATGAATGCGAGATACAGGCTGCTGCTGTTAGAGATGCCGATACACAAACAGGACGACCTTCTTGCCTACCAATGACCACAGACAAACAGATACTGTACTAAGCAAGACACATTTGTAGACTATGGGAACAAGTCAGCATTCCGAAAGCGTGCAAGCAGCAACACCCTCAAAGAGGCAGCAATTCCTGCCAAGTACAAAACCAAATTCCAGGTCTTCCACCATTTTTCTACTTAAGAATGTATTTGAACCCTAGCAGTGTTATAGCGTGACAACAAAGGATTGATAAGGACAGAAGGGAACATTTTCCTCCGTCCAAAACTCCAAACCAATGCTCCTTCCAGCTCACCAAACCCCACAACCCATTGACCCCAACAACCCCCCCCAAAAAAACCCTTTCTTTCTCATCATTCAGCTTGACAATACCTGGTAACATTTACATTTTAAGCTTACATGCAACTAATAAAGCTGAACAACCTATATTTTACTTAAGTAGGGATGAAAACCAACACAAGGTCATCTCCAGAGAATTCCCCATTCATTCTTGTTAGCTCAAACAACAGCAATTCTACACCTGCATACTCACGACTTCTTACTTAAAATACTAAATTGAGATTGAATAGTTCTTGCCAGTGAAGATGCATATACTGGACTACAGTGAAAACAGGTGCTGCCTCCTCTGCAAGGTCAGGTCGTATGGAAAAATGCCTCTTGCAGGGAAGTGACTTTTACAGCAAGGCCTTGACTGTCCTTCCAAGACAAGGAGGAGGATTACCTGGAGGAATACGTTTACATGTTTGTGTACTAATCCATGTTAAGGGTGGTATTAAATACAGGGCCTTCAGCGAGCTTCTGTTTACGCCCATCAGAAGTCTTCACAAATACTAAACACACTTTAAAAATAACCTGCCAGCAATGGGAAGGAAGAAAGCAGACTGGGGAAAGATGACTGGAAGACCTAAATCTTCACTTTGAAGTGTTAATGCAACACATGTATCACACACTCACATGCAGCTTTCTTAGATAAATGTGAGGCATATTTTACATTACCCAAGTTTTCATGTTTCTTCTCACAAGAACATTGAAATCAGATTTCTTAGGGCAGACCCGACAGTGAGATGTCCAAACAAGGTTTGACATGGATTCACTGTACTCTTCATACCAACAGAGCAGGCAACTCAAGGTATGAGCAAACTACGCAGTCTCTTTCCAATGGAAAGCAGCAAGTTTTCTTAAAAAGGAAGATTTCAGTTGCATATGAGGAAACAATTTTCTTGACAGTGAGATCTGAGAACATGGAAGTTTCTCAAGGGAAAAGTGGTGGGAAGATCACAGAGACATTTGTAACTAGGCTAGATACCTCAAAAAGTGCTCTGTAGGGAACAATTCCTCACTGATAGCCGGAATTAAGGTAAATTTACAAGTGTGGGGCCTAAAACCACTACCTTCCTGATAAAAATCACATGCATACACACACAATTGCATGTCTTGAGGAAGGAGCACCTAAGGCAGACAGAAAGTGATGCAGCTTCACAAAATTCATGTCATTCACATTCATTCATTAATAAGAATGACCAATACTGAACCTACTTCTCAACACCACCCAGGTAGGAAAGGTCAGCAATGGAAGTGAACATGCCAGTGGAACTGTGACATTGTTCCTATGGGCAGAACACAGTCACAACAGTAAAAGTTGTGTCCACTCTCACATCTGTGTCACTTCCTAGTTCAAAAAAGATCAGCACTGTAATTTTCTAAAGCTTCTACTATTAAAGTCTAAAATACATTCAAAGCATCAAATGACACCTCCACAAAATATGCTTCTGCAGCCCCAACACAGTTTAAAAATAAACCCTGCATCTGTTAGCATTCTATTTCTGCTTAAAAGAGAGCAGAAAAAACCCTCAGAATTTTAAAGAAAAAATATTCAATTGAAGATATTGCTATTGTATCCGTGTTAGATAACTATTTACAGAAGCTAAAGATTCAATGTTGTAAACCCCTTTATGAGACTTTAGTACATAGAAATGAAAACATAAATGGGGAAGTGTAGATTGCTTTGATTTAGAAAATTGTTGCCATTAAACAGTTCACAAAGAGCCTGGTGTTTCAGCATCATTATCCCCAATATGTCAAAGTAAGCGGTTTCACAATATTTAAAGCACTCCCAACTTCCTCATAAATATCATTTATATTCTGAAGCTGCTATTCAGTGTATCAAAAATATCATTTACATTCCTCTGTAGTTACATAGCATGATCACCTGAACAGATATACCCTTACCTGACATAAGTAATGAGAAAACAGAAGGCCAGGGCTGTTTAAAAGGTTTAGTAAGTGAGACAGTATTGCGTGTCATACTGAAGCTTGCTTATGTTTTGTAAGCACAGAACATCTCAATGTACATGAACTGAAAAACTGTTCAAGTCCTTTCCTTGCTGCATTTACAACTAACATCTAGTTGTGTGCATACGGCTGTTACAGACACGTCAAGGGATGGTCACCACCACGTGCTGAATGCACTGCTGCATAAGAACTGAAGTGACACTTCCTTTACTTAACCCTATTATTGCCGAGCACTATTTGCCACCCAACCTAACATCAAAAGATGCTTTTGGTTTCTGTGCACCAAGCCACTGCAACTTCATTTGCCTGGATATGGAACTATAGGAAGAGATTTGGATTTATCCTTCAAACTTACCATCATCCATTTCCAATTGTGTATTTTACTCTCTAGACAGCTGCCATTCAGATGACTGTTGGGTAATCGATAGACACAGTGACAGATCATCACAACAGCAAGCTGAAGCACGAGATACACAGCAAATACAAGGTTAAACCCCTGAGCAGGAGAAAGGGACAAGGGCACCATGTCCACAACTATCCCACTGACAAGGAGGAAGCTGAAATCCCTGTTCCAAGACATCAGTGTCTGTAGCAGAAAATGTCATTATGCGCCGGTGACCTGATGATCCAGGAGAGAGAGAGGGGGACAGACTTCAGTTATATTCCAATGACAGAAAGTAGCTTTCTTTGGAGCACACAGGTTACTAGACACTTAAATCAATGAACCAGACTTCACAAATCCTTTGTGCAGAGAGCTACCCATTTTGATTTGTTCTTTGCCTCTAGTCTGAACAATTGGCACTGAAGCAATGGCAGGAGCAGACACAGACAGAAGAGGACTATGCTGGCCATAAATCGAGAGGCACCTTCACGTAGATGCTCATCTTCTTAATATAAGCAAATGAAGACTACAGGAAGAAAACCAGATGGTTTAAGTGAACTGTTACTGCTGAGGAAGTGGCTGCTTGCTGAAAAAACCTTGACACAGGTAAGATGAATTCCTCCAGAATCTATTAGGGAATCTAAATGCATCAAAGGATAGATGATCTGCTGTGCAGGTTGTTTTACAGGCCATTTCTCATGAGCTACCCGATTGCTGACCTGATAATTCACTTTCAAATGGTGACAAAGGGAAAGGAAAAGCACCCTTGCAGACAGCAAAGAACAGTTAAGATAAGGTTGAAAGGGAAAAGCATTATAGAATGCAGAGAGGCATAATGATAAGAATACAAACATAGAAGATATTTTCCAGAAAACTTCCAGAAAAACAACTGGAGGAGATTGCTGCCTTGAGAAAACACAAACCCAGCAGTTACAGGAACTAACGATGTGAAATGAAAAGAATTCACAGCTTAGGTTGCGGCACTGAGGTGGTTCCCTAAGACAAAGTAAGCCCAAGGCTTTGGTATCACAAGATGAGACAAAATTTGCCATTGCTCTTTAAATCTGTTCAGCATGCTTGTGTTCCTGTGACTGAGAAGCCTCACTCAGCTGTAGGCTGATGCGTATGATGCTCTGTTGTGGGGCTGTACCGTTCAGATTTCTCCTGATTCTAGTAACATCACAAATGCACTTCAACACAAAAAGAAGCACTTCTATTAATAGTTCACTCCCTCAGTTACATGTACAATAGAAGACTGCACCGCATCAAACCCATCTAAATCCAAAGCAACACCTATGTCATAAATACCCAAAGACTGTGTCTGCATGGAAGTGAAAGAAAACAGGATAGAAGCAGATTGCTTTATTTTTCCTCACTAATTCTTTCCCACACTCTCCTGAGATGAATAATGGCATGGCTCACCCTGGCAGTGTCCAGCTCCCTTTTCCCTTCTATTTCTTTACTCCTAATCTGCTTGATTTTGCCAGGAGCAAAACCAACCTGGTGAGAAGAAAGAGAAAAAACAAAGATATTTATCCCATTTTGTTTCTCTGCAAGACATCCAGAAGAAATCCAGCACGTTGGTATGTTTGAGGGGAGAACCCCATCTTTCTGCACAGATGTGCATCTTCTGTCATTTGGCAGAGCTGCGGCAATTCAAGTCCTATGATTCTGCAGAGAATATCAATTGCTGTGACATCCCAAGGCAGTTTCAATTTACAATTAAATTGTTACAATACAGAGGTTTGTTACATTGCAGCACTGATGCAAATTGCCGCGCACTGCTTAGTTTAGGGGGTGAGCTTTCTACACAATTCTTCCTGTTCTCGCCCATCTGCCGAGCCCGTTTTTCCCCCTTACCACACCTGCCACTCTCAGCCCCAAGGGGCTTACACAGGAATTCTTCTCCTATTTCTCTGTATAGCAACATCTTAGGAAGAGCTTGTTTTGGACTCAGTGCTATGAGGGAAAAAAACTGCATGGCAGCTTTATGAAATCAATTAAGATTTTAAATTCATCCATTAACAGCACAGCAACCCTCATCTCTGCGCAACAGCAGAGCACAGTGTTTTACTTCTATGCATTCACAGGACACCACATCTTTCTAGACTCTGCATGTTTACTTATACAACAATAACATGGCCTACTGGATCAATACATGGGGCTTGAATTCCAGAGAACTGACTATGGTCCCACGATGGCACTGGTTTATTTTGTGGTCTTCAACAAATTATGCCCTTTCACTGTGCTCCAGATTCTCCATTTTAAAGGAGGTCTCATACTGCCCAATGGGCCATCCACTGTAGTAGTGTAAGACCACATAATTTCATCAATATTAGTAAACCAATGAGGCCTTACAGATGCTGAGAATCTAATTCAGTGATTATGTGATCTTGCACACCTTACTGAAGGTCATGTTCCAACAAGCAGTACGAACAGGGAGCTGTCATTCACCAGATGGTAAACACACAAACCCCAGAAAAGCACATCTGAAAGAACAGAGCATACTGATTACCTAAATTTACAATAAGAAGTACCCTTTACGCAACTCTCTTCTTTTACAGTAGACCATATTGCAAAGACAGTATTTCTATCAAAAAATAACATTAGAATCATCCCATTATGTTTTCTTTGATTCCCTATTTATTCACCCTACCTACGCCTCATCGTCAGAGCTCACGCTGTGACTGTGGAATACACAAAGAGGATGATGCTTCATCTAAACCCACGCTGGATTAGAAATGCACACCATCAATGAGATACATTTTTATTAGCAAATTATGCCACACACTCAGCAATTTTTTCCTATTTGATCTTTTAATATTAAAAGATGCTTTGTGCTTCAAAGATGTGAAGTCAAGGACTTTGTTTCTAGGCTTCTAACAAACCTTTACTGCCAGAGTGCTGTATCACAGTGCGTTTCATACCCGAATGAAATCTCAATGCTTCAAGAGAGACGTGTTTTTATGCCACCATCAGTTAATAAAGCTCTAAAATCCAAACTTGTATTAACACCAACTGACTCTTGAGATGTTATTGATAAAACAACCGTTCCATGCAACTTATTCTTACAAACACTCTTTCAATTACAAGCTTTTAATGGTAATTTAAATTGTTACAAATAAATAACAAGAAGAGGTCAGCGAATATTCCAACTGCTTTTAATTTGTACATACCAAGTATCTCCTCAGAATAAAGAGAAAAAACAGAGATAGGTACAGAGGTAAGTTTTCAAGATTAGATGTTACCAGCTCAGGTTTTCACTGTCCTGATACTGTCCAGATTCAACTTCATCATTTCATCTTGAATTAAGTAATTGGCTTATAAGACAGACAAAACAGAAGGCATGTAAAAGACACCATTTCTAAATGCTCAGTCCCTTTTCAGTCTTCTGCAAGGAAAACAATTATTTTTATATGCAGTGCTGTGCTTACCCCTCTCTCTCCATCTCACAGTAAACCACTATTTTGAATAGGAAGACAGAGAGAGAAACAGCAAAAAATTGACTTCGAGGAAGCAGCAGGTGCAGAAAAGGGGCACTTTGAAGGGCTGGAACAACGAACACCAAGCTACATTCTGTTCCCCCCAGGGTAAATGCTTTACTGCATGCCAGTGTGCCGCATTTATACAATAATTTTTAAACACACTTATCACTGCATCCCCATTTTGTATAATACCATGACAAAACCCCTAGAAAGCTCAAGCATCAGCACATTAAACAGGCCTGTCATGGTTCATATCAAGTTCAATTTCATAGGCTTTTATATTCAAGCCCCCAGCACTATCGCTATACGGTAATCAGAAAGCTAAACCAATCCTCTCTTCTATGTATAGTTCCAATCTTCAAAGCCCAGCTTAGAAATCTAGACATATAATTTATTTGCGCCTTTCTCTACACAACATGAGAGCTTGAAAACAATTTCAGATTAGATCTTAATGGAATTATATCACTTTAGTTACTGCTGAAGCCATAAATGCATAATCCTGGGCAGCATCCCTTCACCCAGTAGATGCTGTGCAAGTGACCATTTGCATATGGCCTGCTTTAAAAGCCCCAAGGCTCCTTCTGAACAATCTCAGGAGAGCTCTCAAAGGTCTGTGCTACATTCAGATGCTTTCAACTACTGTGTATCCACCACTGGTTGTGATTGTGCTTTCTCATAACTCTTAAATCTGTGACAACGTAATGGATTCTCTTACTCTGGATGAAGATCTGCTTTTGGTCTGAGGGGTTTTCACCTGAGCTAACATTCATTGCACCTCTACTTAGAAGCAGCTCTGGAGCTCTAATGCTCCTTCTCAGGAAAGGACAGCAGTTCTTGAAACAGGATTCATGACAGCCGGTTGTGTAAGTGTGGCCTGGAAACAGAATTTAAATGCCTTTCTAAAGAGAATAGATAATGTAACAGTACAGAATAGGTAAGGGAAGATTTTATTTCCTGATCATAAATAACTGCTAACACTGAAGTTTTAACCTGCACATCACCACTGGACAGGGAGAGCCCTATTTACAGAGGTTTTATGCATACATAGTGCTATCAATAATGGAAGATTTTACAGCATGGTTGTCCATAGATCAAGATTCTGGCACAGATCCTATTTTAACTCTCAAAAACACCTGCTCATAGCTACTACAAAATATCCTATAGGAGTAAGATTGCCATAAATTGCCAAATCTCTAGCTTTCTGAACATTTTGATGCCAGAGCTCTCCTGGGAAGCTGACTGCAGGGAATTCTCCAGGACAGCTTCCAAGAGCTTAAGCTAAAGAGTAAAAACCTGCATTACAAGCATTTGCAAGAGCTTGCAAAAAATGCAGTCATCACCCTTAGCATCTATAAGACCTTTTAACTGAACACTAATTTAAACACCACTTTGGCCACAAGCAGCTTTACACCTAACTCAGGGAAACAGTGCTTTTTAAGCTGCATTTATCACTGGGTTGAGTAACGGCATGTGCCAGGAAGATGTACCTATTTTGGATTAATCAAATCACAGAACAGGAAAGCTTCTTGCCTGAGGTCATTGTTAAAATCTGTAAAAGCAGATCCGATGCTTTAACCAAACAACAATTGTTCCTTCTACATCTATAAGCCAAAACCTACACCTGAAGTAACCCTTTTGCAAAGATTATTTCTAAGGATTATCTGAACGTGCCACCTGCCATTAAAAATGGGACAAAAAAGCTACAAAAGAAAAGAAGAAAAAATCTAGCTCTTTTGAGCACAGTGGAAAACAAAGCATTTCTATGGATGTTGCCATGTTTGTGTCCCAAAGCACTTTAAAGCAGCAGTGTTTCACTATCAGTGATAAGTCCAGATACACACACCACTTAAAACAGCAGAGAAACACCATCTACATAAAGCTGGCAGGCAGTTCTTAACAGCTTCCTCTCAAAGATCATGACCTGCAAAGAACAGCTCCTTCATTTTAACCTGACGTGTTCCATCTAACATCTCTCTTCTATGAACACTAAACCCCTCTTCAGTCAAACTACCAACTCCACACCCTTCCTCTTCAAGGCAGCACTGGTAGGTAGCAAGAGCAGCACTCTAGACACCACTTTCATTAGGTTGTCTATCAAGAGGATAGCATCTACACACTCAGTGGGGTGCAAAGATGTGGAGCTCCTGGAAGTGCTGCATAATGTCAATTCGCACCAGCTCAGCTGCTGTATTTCACTTTTAAAAACTCCTCCTTAATACAGGTATTAAGGCAGCAGTCAGGAACAGCTCTTCCCAAGCCAGAATGAAAAGCACTACTTTAACTAGATACAAATACCAAAGCAATGAGAACCTATTTGAATGGGGAAACTTTCTACATGAGCTAAAAGAAGCATTTCAGCTTCACTCTAGGAAGAAAGGGAAAAAAAGAAAGAAAGAGAGAAAGAAGGAAGAAAAAAAGAAACAAAGGCAAGACCCCCCCCCCCCCCCCCCCCCCGTGCTTGTAAGTTTAGCAGCTCCTTTTCATTTGACTAGATGATGGAAAAAAGAGTGTCAAAGCCCAGGCAGGGTCTTGGGTATTTCTTAACCTGCCACTTAGAACTCTTTTGTCTTACAGCAGCATTCCCGCTTTCAAAGACAGCAATCCTCAGGAAATGGAGCTCTGAGAGACAGCACTGGATGGCACAGCTGTCAACAGAACTCTGTTTTCATGCTGTGGCACAGACTTCCACAGCATCCCAGACAGAGCTATACCTGCGGATGCTGGGAGGTTTGGAAGGACAATTCCAAAAGACAAACTGTAGGCACGAGATTGCCAGAGTTGAAAGGGACTGCCTTTCTCTGGATTTACTGCTTCCAGCAGTGCACAGCAACCTCTCATACTTGGAGTTTTCTCACTCCTGCAATTGTTTGCTTCAGGGCTCACTCTCAGCATGGGGAAACAGCCAGACTTCAACAGCCTCAACTGAAGGACCAGGAAAATAGCACAGGAATTGTGTCCTTTTCTTCTACAGACTTCACTGAAGGGATGTAAGCTCTAAGGCCACGTTCATCAAAGCTAAAAAGCAAAGACAACACTTAAAAAAACCAAGTGAAAGGAAAACTTTTAGGACAAGAAAACAAGAAAGGAAACACTTCCTGAGTTAGAGACATGGGTAGGTAGAGGGCAGCAGAGGGACAGCAGCAATCCGAGCTCTGGCTACTCACCAAAGTATAAACCTTTGGAAAGTCATCTCATCATTAGCCTACATATAGATTTACTACTGCATTCAAAATACCACAGTTGTCATGAAACACTGAAAACTTCAAGCAGATGGATTCTTAGAAGTGAAGCTGTCAAGCAAGAAGAAGCCAAGTACCAAGCTTAATACAAACAACTCACAGAAAAAAAGGGGGAAAAAATAAGAAAAAGGGGAAAAGACAACATTCCAGGTAGGTTTTCTCTCCTCTGCAGAACACAAGCCCTTCCGATCATTCAAAGTGCAGCTTAACACTTGCACTTATTTTCCTGCTCTAGAACCCAGTAACGATATTCTTGGCTGCAGACTGCAGTGCAGTTACTGTGGAGGTTTGAGTTCACTGACAATAAATGGGACACATTTAGGACATTCTGAACGTTTCAATTTGTCTATCAGGAATGACAATGTGTTAGCAGTGCATGTTTCCAGTCTGCAAGGGTAAAATCTATTTCCAAAGAAGATTCTGACAGTTCTTTTTTAACAACAGTGACAGACTTGACCCCAGTAAACAATCTGCTCCTCAAGAACAGACATGAGCAGCTCATGACACACCATTAGGCGTGCCCATGGAGCAACCTGGAATGGGACTGTCGCATTGTCTGCTGTTAGCATGCCATCAGGATTCATATGGATATTGAGAAGCTGGGCAATCATCACCAACTTCAGAGCATTTAACAAGTTTTTGTTTCAGAGTGCATATTATGACAGGTCCTGTCCTGAATTCTTCAAAAAGGATTTGAAATCCAATTCCACCCATTGATTCAGAGCTCTGTAGCTTACTCAGAGCTTTTCTAGATGCTTTCTCAATTCTAAACCGATCCCTAGTCATCAGAACACAGGTACTAATACACAAGGCATTGAATTCTTTTTCATTAGGCAAAAAATATCCTATGGAGAGACAATTAAATGACTGCATAGCCTATAGTAGTAGTTCCTGACATTTCCACATGACAGCAAGTGCTACAGGCAGTCAAAACAGAATTACATATTCAACATGGTTAAGCAGCTTGGATGTTTTTGCAAGCCTTTGAGAGGAGGTTGCAGAGCAGAGGTCATAGTTTATGGAATTCATTGGCAGCAGTAATCCACCTAAAAAAAACCCTTAATTCACATGCAATTAAATCATTCTTTAAATGGGAAAAAAGCGGAACAACGCTCTTTTGGCAAATGCTTCTGTAATTCACTGCTGAGGCCAAGTGCGCTCGTTTTTCCACTTTTCCTGGTCTACAGATGACCTGTAACCATTCTCCCATGGCAGAATCCCAGTTTTGTACCTCAAAGGTCCCTTGCTGAACCTTTCCACTTGCCAACAAGGAGGTGGCTGTCACACTACTGTACCTGACTGGACACAGCAGTGATTTCAAGAGGTCAGACAGCAGCACCACTAAGATTCTCTTACTTCAAGTCCTGTTTATAGCAGTAAGGGCTGCTTCCAGGAATTCAGAGCTTTAAGACAAAAAATTACAATGCCAGAATCTTTGCTCTGACAAAGGCCATGCCTACCCCCAGTGAGCTAGATGTTACAAACAAAAAACCTCAAGCCCTCAAAAGCCAACCAACCAGACCAAAAAACAAGGGCAATATCTAAGGAAAAGCAACCAGTTGCTGCAAGTGGCTGTTTCCCTACACAGACATTCCCCAAGCAAGGCAGGGATTTTATTCCATACACAAGCTCCATCCTTGATTCACTGTTTTCTGTGCCACCTTCAGACTGTAATTTGTAACCTATGAACATGTCATCCTAACCTCCATTCAGCCACTCTCACCACTCACTGCCCGGCCCAGGCAGGCGCTGGTTGCGCTCTGTGTGATGGGCCATTGCTTTTGATCAGTCCTTTCCCTCCCAGGGCTCCTGGTGGTCCTGCCTCGCTCAGCCTGACACAGCCAATTTACCAGTGTTAAGGTTTTTCCACTCCCCGATCCCACAAGGAGGACCTAAAGGCCACGCTTTGCATTTCTGGAAATGGAGGAAGAAATACAGCACTGGAGCTTCCCAGGAACTGCCTTCACTGAAGCAAATGTATTTCTACAGCTTCCAGAACAGCCTTCTGCAAATTATTCCAATAATGTTCTTTTGTTCATGACTGAGCACATCCCATCAGCAGGCTTCTAGGCCCAGCACTGCAAGACTAATTGCTTTTCACCACATATATAATAGGAAAGCTTCTAACATTCTCAGTCATAACTTTAGCAGGATTAAAAAAAGAGAAGTAAATAGGCCTGAGAAGTCACATGCTGCAGATGTAATTTGGGAGAGGCTATTTTTATACTTTAATTTTAATGCAATTTAACATATTAAACTAAAAGTGGGTCCTTTGAGATGCACTGCAACGCTCCAACTTGAACAGCTTCTCAACTCTGAATGATAATGCATCGAAGCTTAGCTGCGTGCCAATATTTTATTATTTAAAAAGTCATTCTCATTTAGGTTTTGATCCATTTTATGTTCCTTGACACAGATTAAGTTATTACAAAATTAATGAAAATTGTCTGCATGACAGCAGATTTCTTTTTTGGGCCTGCAAATATAATTATCCACCCACAGAAGAGACTGAAAAATGAAGTGAGGGTCTCTATTACTGACAGATACTGCCCTACATTTTTAACACAGGGAAGAGAACTTGCTGTCAAACACGCAAATCATTTCCAAGTAAGCACCTTCCCAAGGGATCATGTTTACAACAGATAAAGTAGTAATTGGGAACGCAGCAACTTTTGTTTTTATATTAGCAAGAAACAAGGCAGCATCAAAGCAAATCTCTGGTGAGGCTCAGCATGCAAGGTCAAGTCTGGGGCAATTTTCCCTGCCAATCAAAGGATTTCCTCTGGATTTCACAAGCTTTGTAAGCCAGACCTCCTCATGAGTAGATCAGTGCTCCTCCCTTGAGAAAGGCAAACTAATATCCTTCAGCTTTAGTGTGAGAAAGACAAAGAGAACTAAGACAAGGATGGACATCACATGCCATTAATAAAGTACGAGTATTGTTTATTACAAAGAGAAGAAAAGTCACTTAGCTGACCAGTGACTTTCTGCTGCATTTTAGCAACTGGAAACAGCCAGCTTTACCTCTCAGAAAATATTATCAACAGCGGCAACTACCAGGCACTCAAAAGACGTGACTTTACATCCTGTTAAGGCACACAGTCCACATAAAACCTCACTACACTGCACTTGACCGGTACCAGTTCACAATCCTTGGTAACAGCCAGAAACATTTAACAGATGCATCCACTCAGATATCTTCACCTCACAGAAGAAAAGTCCATAGCCTCAGTCTTGCGCATTTGGGTATTTAAGGAAAGCTGTAACATCCTACAGGTCCTGGTTTGGCTTTTAGCAAGTGATATCCACTTACAGGTGCAGAATTGTTTGGTGGTTTAAGGCTATAAAATAAAACTCTGACTAAAACTGTTACAAAAACAGGTGATTTGGACAGCTAATAAACAGCCTAAAACTTCACGCGTATCATCCCTTCTGGAACATGGCAGACCTAAAGCTTGTACAGTCATCTGAATATGGAACTAGTCCACAGAAACACCTACAGAACAAATCAATCACTGCCCATCATGGCATGGGAAAGCAAATGGACACCTGCTCCCTGCAAGCACCCTCTAATTACATCCATATTCCTGAAGTCTCCATGGCAGCCAACTGATCATCAGAAGTTTTATTCACAACCTACTCCAAGTTACATCTAAAGCCACTGTCCAAGAGATGGAATGATTCCAGGAAGAACATTTTAGTGAGTCATATGCTTGCTTTTTTTCCCATCTCAGACACCAAAATCCTTCCCCAAAAGCTTAAGCTGAAAAACTAAGTTAAGAGCTTGGAACGAGGACACCAGAGGCTCGCTGTGCACGGCTGCAGGAATTATACCAATCAGAAAAACACTGAGAAGGAACTGAACCCATGCTTCCAGGTTGTACATTACTACCTTAACCTTAACCACAGCTTGCAGTCCTTAGGACCATATTCTTTCCATCTTACTCTCTCCTGCTTCTGGCCTGTAATGATCCCATTTACTACACTAGATACATCACAGCCCACAGCAGAGAAGATGAGTTTAGCCTTTAATCTGGCTACTTCTAGGCAGAATGCCTACGTGAACACCAGTGCCATTTAAAATGCCTCAGATGTCTCCAACGTTGATGAAGTCCATTTGTGATGCTAATACCATTAAACAGTTGTCAAGACAGATTTGTGAGAAGACAGCACTTTAAGGTTCCAGAAAGTGGTTTTCAGCCTTTTATGAAGAACTAGGAATCTATGAGACAAAGACATTCTTTTGATGTTTCTTTTCAAAATGCAGACATTGAGACATGACATTCCTATTTCTGATAAGCAATATTTTATTAGTTTGCAGCATTATTAAGAATTCTCCAACTTTGCCAAAGCCAGCACTGTTCTGTATTTTTTAGCTCTCATAGCCAGAACGACACAAAGAACTGCCTGCTAGCAATATTCATAGGTGAAAGGCGTCTATTTAGGTCATGTATTCTGCTCGCCCTCAAGTGCAGAATTATTTCTGGTAAAATACTATTTATATTAGAGTTCCTGGGTCTAAGATAAGGCAAAAGAGGGCAAAAGACAACAAAAGACATATCGGATACGTTTACCTCAACACTTAGCAACTGTAAGGCATCTCTCTGGACCAGACACAGAAGTTAAAGTGGTAGGGACCCTGCAGCGTGGTTCAAGTGGCTCTGGAACTGAAGAACACCTCTTAAGACTCAGAGAATCCTCCCAGTGCTTCAGTGCTCTCTGAAAGGGAGTGTGGTTCCAGACAGGATCTCAAAGGCTATCCAACAAAAGACACCAAGTAGCTGGAAAGCAGGAGGGCCAGAGCAGTGTCCTTCACAGTGAACACATCTTCCTGCACACGGCTTAGTGGCTGGGAGTTTGAGCTATTGCTAAGGTTTTGTAAACCTTTCAATACAGGGCAGTTCTAAGGGATTACTTTTTGGAAGATAAAAGTAGCAACTGGGTAGATATTTATGGATGAGGCCTTTCAGAACAGCATAAAGTAAAAATTATTCTCACCTGCCTACTCAGAGCCAGCCTGACTTCTAGCTAGAACAGTACCCAGGAAACAACAGTACCAACAAGCAGCAAACTACACATTCCCAACACAAAGCAGATGAGGATACTTCTATTTATATCTTCTGTAGGGTTTATAATGACCACACACACACATACTGCTTTATCAGAAATATTTAGGAAGACTCCTCCACAGAGCTGCAGCAGGAAAAAAAAAAAAAAAAAAAAAAGAGTCTGAGCAAGATGTTGATACTGCAAAGGAATAAGAAATGGCAACGTAGCCTCCTTAGGAGAGCTTTGGAAATTATCCTCTCCAAAGCTGTCTGATAGAGGTGAAAACCAGAACTGTTTCAGGAAGAAACACCATACATAACCAACCAAATTAACACTCATCATAACAGATGTCTGGAATTAGCACAAGATTTAGGAAACGCAGCAAAAGCAAACTCATGCTACAAACCTAAGGAATTAAAAATACATGTGCAAAAATGCAGAATGAGGTGCAGTAAGTCAAAGAAAATATTTTATCTGCATTAGTCTTTCCAGGTTAATGATGGAAAGCAGAGGATGTGAATCTCTCTGATAGCAACATAGTAAAACAGGGGAATTGCATTCGGATCTTTCCTTCCCTGCTCCAAAACTGAAGCCAGTACAAAGTGCTTGAATACCAAGTGACTAATTGAATTTTGTAACCATTACAGAGCAGCTGATAAGCATTTTGGCAAGCATATTTCTGTATATGCCCAAATCTAATAGAAAGACACTCTCTGAAGTTCTGTGACAATGCTGAGGCAGCTCTGGCATCTTGTTTAAGTGGGTTTTTTTTGAAAGACATCTGCCATTTCTAGAGAAACCAGTAGTAAATCTGATCAAAGACCTTGAGGTTTGAATTACTATTAATAAAGACAAGAAATGCAACTTGCCCAACATCATTTACCAACGTTGGGACATTTGAACAGCAGGAAACCTTGCTTTTTTAATAGTCTAGTTATGTAAATACCCACTGAAATACTAATTCACGGGGCAACTCAACCCCTAAATTTAAAATTAGGAAAACCCCATTATTAACAAGCAGTTATTATGTAGTTTGACATAAGAGAAGAGGTATTTGCAAAAAAACATGTCTCAAGGAAATCTCAGAATCATAATGAGCAGAAAACCTGCAGATGAAACGTGCACAACAGAGGTTGTGTAGCACTCAAGAAACCTCGCTGACAGCATAACCCAAGACCTTTAGTAAGGCAGAGCAACCTTGGGATTTCATGGAGTAGAGGACATAGAGGGTATTCTACGATATCAGGCAAGATTATAATCCAGGTCACATGTAAAACCATAAACAGCCCCCTCTGTCTACAGAATATATATAAAACCATTGTTGCAGACCTTGCTGATGTATGTTATGGGGTGGTGTAGGTCTTGATGACATGCTGCTGAGTATATGAATTTCATCTTTTATTTCCTTGTCAGCTGGATTTCTTCTGCAGCTAATTGGAAGCCTGTGTGCAAGCCAGCAGCTACTGCAGCCTGCCTTCTCTAGAGTTTGACTGCGGGAAATTTAACAAGGTCATTTTTAAAAGATGCAGAAAAATGAAAAGGGAAAAGAAGAGGCCAGACCAACAAGCAATGAGACAGTCCAGGTTATTAACTAGCATAAGATGAGAGACAGGAGGTGGTACTATTCACAGTCCACACCTTTGCTCATTAGTCATTGCTTGAAACAGAATACTGTCAACTGTTTGCTAGTTGGCAAAGTGTGATTCAGGCTATGAACAATTCACAGGCGATAAGAAATTGATGCTTTTTTAAATCGCTTGTGTAGCACAAGTACAGGTCTACGAGAACTCAGTGCTGGTTTTCCCCCTCAGAATAAATGAGCAATGCGCATTGCTTCCTTCCGCTATAAATAAGTGACTATTGCTTTGAGACTTGCTTTCCTTTTTCCCTTCAATGTCTAATGCAAGGAACTGACTCCCAAGCCTTTCCTCTGAACGCTATGTGGCATGCACTGCCACAAATGTTTCATAAGGCTCCTTCCAGAAAATAAATGTACATCAAAACACCGAGAATACAAGTGAATACTTGTTGAAATACTCCCCTGCCTTTCAAAGGTGTTTTAAACACGCACTTTGATGATTTCTATAGACACTACACAGAATAATGAAATAATAAAGCACAGTGGTGATTTCTGCTGCACCCCAGCTTTTCAAACATGCATGTATTACCCTGTTGAACTCTGCTTAGCAGCACAAGTGTTATACTCCACTGGCTGGAACACAGTACTGGAGGTTTTCTTTATGTACGCACTGCACAACTCGGACAAGTCCTCTCTGTATCAGCACCGGCGTTCACCCCATGATGAAATGAAAATGTGGTAAAGCCTGAAGTTACCCAAGAGGCACTGACCCTGTTTAAGTAATGAAGTTTTAACCTGCATCCACCAAGAAGTTTGTCTATCATTTGAAAACAAACAAGCATGAACATAAGGAAGACTGTAAGTAACCATACAGTAAATTAAATTACTCTCAGTCTTACTTGCCCCAAATGTCACCAATAAAATGCAAACCATTTTGGAAGGATTTTAAAAAGTCACATACAGCAAATGAAGAATTGCTGAAATATCCACATCTCCTCCTCTGAGTGCTAAACTGAAGGCAGGAAAAATGTAGGCTACTCACACAGCTACCTAACTGCATCACTTTGTAACTGTGAACCTGGTAGGTCTCTAACGTTCTAAGCAGTCTCACAAAACCCATGCACAAATATACAAGGATGTGTGCCTGCAGGACCACCAACAGGGCTACCTAACTTTCTGAATTAAAGTCTTAAATATCCTTGAGATGACAAAAAGACACTTTCAATAGTCACCTTGTCTTCTCTTTATTAAAAGAACTCGCTTTGTGTTGTTCCTGAGAAATTTGTGGTGCCAAATCAGTGGAATAGCTTACTACAACAGTAAGAGCCACAAGAGATTTGCTGATCTCCAGCAGAAATAGTTTAATGACAACCTAGAGGTCAAAATCTGTTCTCATAAATACAGGACATCATCTCAGTACTCCCTATAGGAGTCTCTCCATGCAACAGTCTAAATCTTTATTAACACTTGCAAGTGACAAATCTGTTTTGCTGAAAAGCCACTCAATAGCCAACATAATACCTTCACCAAAATAAGGCTACAATCCTTTGATCAACCCTATCTGCTTTACTCTTTTGAGCAAGTTCTTCTAGAGAACGCACTAAAGCAAAACAAACAGCCTTGGTTTCAAATGTATTAAAAACTACCAGGATGCATCATCTGCGGGCAGCTACATAACCATAAATATTACAAAGCAATCCACACAAAAAGGGTTGCAAAGGTGACTGCTTGTAATCTGTTTAACAAAGTCATAGCGCTGCTCTAATTTCTGAGCCAGAAATCAGGGAGATTAGAAAGGGCAGCATCAGAATGCCCAACTGCCCTGATCAAAACCCTACCTGCTCACTAGCAACTTGTGCTTCCCTCACAAACCAGCACAACTGTTCTGTAGCAAACAGGTACAGAATAGTTGGCCAGCTGGGGAAGGGCTCAAAGACTGCATATAAATTACCCATTGTTTTCTGAATTAAAGGAGACAGAACAGGGACAAGGAACTGCAACAGAACCTTCTTCACTAACATACAAGACAGTACGCTGTAATGTCCCTTTTGAGGCACACATCACTATCAAAAGTAGAAACAACAGCTTTTATTGCTACTATACGTGTGATATCAAACGCTTGATTGAGCAGAATTTCATGACTGTTCTTATTAAACCACTGAGACAGTATTTTAAATAGCCCTGAAGAGGGTTTCTCCTCCTGCTGTCCACAATGCAGGTTTAAAACAAATAGAAGTGCAAGAGCAACAGCTTGGCCTCAGAACAATTTCTTTGTTAACAGGAAGAGAGGTTATTTTACTTGAATAGATTTGATTTCCTCATCCTCATTCCCTATCTAACCGCTGCCTCTTTTTCAAACTCGGATTCGACTTAATCCCACAGAGGCAAGGGAAAAGAAAATCTTCAGCCTAAACCCAGAGAAAACCACTAGAAAACCACCAGAAAAGCAGCTAACAAATCATGAAACAATGTTTCCACCTGGAGGTTTTTGGATGTCAACTACACTTAGCTGAAAATAACGGAAATACAAGAGGAATACATGCTACCTGGCATGCCATGAGGTGTGTGAACACAACACACGCTGCAACAGTTCGTATCTCACAAAGCTCAGTTAACTGAGAAACACTCGACAAGCCTTGTGAAAGACAACTGAATGCTGCAATTCATTCACAGCAAAACCATATCACACTCACTAACCTAACATTTTCAAGAACGCCCTTTAGCATTGCTAAGCTAAAGCAGTAAGAATGGGAACACCCTGCCCTCTGAGCTGAGACAGACCTCACTGTAACAAACTGGTGGTTAGCATTTTTAAAGTTAGGTATTCCACATGCACTTGACTGCTCCTTATTAAGTGAGCCCTTCTTCTTCCATCATCTTATCAGAAATTCCCATTTTAAGAGAGAAGGTGTTGGTTAGAAGTACCAACACGCCAACAGTAACCTGCTTGTGTGGCAAAGGATTTTTTTCTCTCCTCCTTCCCCCTCCAACATAACTGCAGAAAAGAATAATCAACTGTGGAAAGGCCCGAGTAGTTCAATGGGCATAAAAGAGGCACTGGCAATAAATTAGAATATTTTAGCCTTCTTTATGGGTTTCAGACATTGCTTCACAGCTGATACCATGCATGAATGTTAAGCAGCCTGCTGGGTCAGGCTCGCTCTTGCACTACCAGCCACTACTGTGCAGCAGCAGCAGCTGCCAGGTCTTGGTAGCAAGCATCCCCACAAAGAAATACAGCTTGCTTAGAGGAGTCCAAATCACAACAAGTACCCCTCAGTTACTCTAGCAACGGTGGAGCTTTTTGCTCTCCCAGATCTTCATATGTCTTTTGAGATAGAATGCCTCTTACACAAGTACCTAATCAAAGATCAGCCCTTCTGAAGCCATGAGAAGCCACTTACTGAACAGGATCCCCATACTTTCAATCAAAGCTTGTTTCTTCACATTTCATTTGGGGCTGAGTCAAAAGTCATTGCTTCCCTTCCCATTTTTCTTCTGCATGACACGGCAGAAGACCCACAGGGCAGAAGGCTGCAGTCCTACATGTACAAGCCAATGTTCTGGCTGGACAGGACATGTCCTTCTGTGACAGCCCACCTTAGAAACACGCCACCACCACTACAACAGCAAGTTGCACCCAGTTGCTTATTTCCAGCTGCACTGTGCGCTGAACAAATGAAGCAATCGCTTCCCCACCTCCATAGCACCTCCTGGATTTATGAAGTTCCTTCCTGTCTACCCAGTGTGAAAACCAGCTTGATCCCCATGGAACATTTTATACCTTTAATAAGGTATTTTTAATACAGACCTTCTAGTAGGTTTAAGAAACAAACCAAAATAACTCCTTTGGCTGAGCTATCATTCTGTGGATTTTTGTTGTGTGCACTTGCAAAGAAAGCATGGGTTAAAAACAGGAACCAAAACCAGGCAAAGTCCTATTTCCCAGGAGCAGCTTTTCCTACTTGCTCATGTAGAGCTGCTCTAGAGGTTAAGTGTGACAGGCTGGGATGAGGGAATATTTCAAGCTGTGTGACAGTGCAGCAAATTCAGTATAGCCAAATAGAAGGGACACAGAGCAGCTGTTATTTGTTTCCATCATGACAGGTGTATCTTTTGTCCCTACAGGACTGACGTGACTGTAACTACAACTGACACTCCAAAAGCACAGAATCTCCCCAGACAGCTCTGCCAGGTTCTTACTGGCTGTGGTTTCATTCATGGGGGCTGCAGGCTGGCTGCTCACCACCACTGCAAGCAGCAGCAGGACCCTGAATTAGCACCAAAACATTTAGTCGTGTTTTATCTTTTACATAAGGTAAATCTCTAAGAGAAAGAGAAATGGAAAATAGTCTACACAACGCATTTTCAGACAAGTAATAACAACGTTTGGTCAGCAGAAAGAAGGTCCTTCACCTTTTGCCTCCACTACCCCTTCATTCAGCCAAAAGATGCAGGAGAACATTTATAGAGAGTAGTCCAGTAACAGCACTTTCCAAAAATAGAGAGGCAGAGCGTTTTCTGTCCCCCTCCTCTCTTCCACTAACATTGCTCCTGCCCTTTGAAATCATACGAAACCTCTGGAGTGCTTTCATATCTTCAAGGAATAAAAGTGCTAAAGAGCATGGCTGTATTTCAAACACAAACATACAAATCAGCTCCTAACTCCTGAAGCTCTGTCATGGCAAATGGTACAACCAGCTAGAAATGTCACTTAGCTACAGACACAACTTCCATCAAACCAAGAGGCAATAAGAGCTAAGAACACTGTGGTCACCACTTATAATGGTTTACCAGTCTTTTCCCCTCCCACAGTGGTATGCCATCACTCCTGGACTCGTGAAGGGGTCCAGATCTTGCACTCGCCACCTATTCTGCATTTACTGTATTCATCAAAAAAACTCTGGCGATTAGAAACAGCAAACTAGAGGAAAGCACTAAATAACACTGGAAACTGTAAGTCCTTAAATTATTCACTGAATTCAAACAGGTTTTGAAGTACACCGTGGCATTTCAATAGCCATTCAATTCAGTCTGACATGAGCTACAGCACTGCAATGCTAATTTGGGAGATGACTACAGCTGTAAGAGGTTGATTCAGTCTTCATTTGCCTGTTTCTTTGGTCTGTCTTCTGAAAGGACTATGGATGTACTGAATTCTAAATCTAATGGGAGCATCAGTCCACCTAGATGTGGCAAAGTTAATTTCACTAACCAAACAGCAGCACTGCCCCACTACGACTCACTGGTGGTTAGAATCACTACAATCTTCTTCTTTTTGACATACAACTTAGTGAAATACCACGTGTACTGCAGAATCTTCTGATAGTCTTTTGGTGAAAAATTCGGCATGGGAATTGAACTGCTGGGACTAATCTCTCCTTTTACTATAGTACTTTTAATTGTTAAATCTCGAGACCCTTGTTGAGGGCACTATTACAGTTACTTAAGTCAAAAGCTATAGCCCAGGCTCAGTCTAAAACTGGGAAGTTTCTCCACCTACTGCGTACTCTTCTCCCTCCTCCACAGTTTGTCTGGGGAGGTGGAATGAAGACACAAATGTTGCTGTTCTATTTCTTCAAGGCATCCAATAAAGTTATAGATGTTTATCTCAAAAGACCCACATCACTGTCCACTCCAAAACCTGAGATATGACACAGATGTGACAGCTCAGAGGATAAGAACTCCAACTTTCAGGGCCTTTTCCTTATACTAAGCTACATTAAGAGAAGTTTTGCTACTTGTTTTACAGAGGAGGAGGACACCCATCACAACGGTATTCCTGAGTTTTATTCTTGCTATTCTAACCTCTTACTAATTCCTCAGAAAGGAGGCAAGGAGAGGTTGCTATGTCATTTGTTAAATCAGAGCTCTCAAGCTTCAACTTTAAGTCATGTTTAGTACAACTCAACATACTATGCAATATTTGTGAAGAATTAAAGATGCAAGAATAAGAGCTTGTGTTCAAGGGACTGAAGCAAAGTTATCAAGCTCAGCATAAGCCAGGTACCATATTACTAACTCCATACATTACTAACTCCCAGATTCAATTAAAATAGAGCAGGAACATTTAAATTGTAGTCTAAATCAGATCTGTAACAATCTTCATAGAAATAGGCAAGTCAAGTAGCAAAGTTATCTTTGGAAAAAATCTATTAGCCGTAATGGAATGATAATCCTCTTAGATTCATTGATGCTGACAGATTAAATACTTTAAATTCATCTTTTATTTTGTTAGGTCATTTGACACAAAATAAGTCCTACATTTTTAATATTATAGTGGGAGTAAAAGGAGTTTTGCTGTTACTCTTGCAAATCTGGTATTAGTGGAATGCCTCTGGGTATTCAGTAGAGCTATAAACTATGCTACCAGCTGACAACTGCAAGGACCAACTTGTTTCCGTTTTTAACATACTACCACTACTTATTAGAAACTAAATTCATTTTACTGAACTTGCTTTCTATTTAGGAAAAGCCTAAAAAGCTGGACTAATAACAAGAACATATGAATAAACATGTTTTCCCTACAATAAAGTGTTAAATATAGGGTTACATATACATACACCAACCCTTTGGTCTTAGAGTCAGGATGCTGGCACATCTCCAACAACAGAGCAGCCGGAAAGCTCCAAGCAATTCCTCCTCCCTTCTCCTTCCAGGAACCACTGTGCTTCAGCAACAGCAAAACACTTCACAGCGATGTTTCTCAGTCCCTGACGCAACTGCCAGACAGACTCACCAAACTTCCACACAGACCACTTGTGCCCTGCGTGGAAGTCCTAACTATGAGGTTACTGACTTTCCTGATCTTTTACTGACAAAACCTGTCAAAAGGCTACAGTTGTACTCCTGCTGATCAGAACTGCGTGTTGACACCTGGAAGCTTTCCATTATACACAATTATTTACTGCATAGCCCTTTGCAAGGTTGAGCTGTTTGCATTTGCTCAGAAATAAATTCTCTCTACCACGCCTAATATCATACATTATTTGTAGCTTTTTATGGGTGGCCACAAAACCCCAACTGAAATCAGCACAGACACAGCAAGCAGAAAAAGAGAACAAATCTCCACCATCTCACTTCATGTTACTCCATCTTAGCTTAAGGTACAGTAAATTGCTCGATTTTGGATCTACGGATTTGACCCACTGATTCTATCAGGGTTCTATTGTTAATAAAGGTAAATGTGAGGTTTTTGCCCTGCTGTATTTAACACTGGAATATTGGTCAGCTATTTTCACTCCTTCATAACAAGGAAATTATGACCATTTGCCGATGAACCACCTAAGGAGGCTCAGTTTCTTAAGAATGCACAATTATCCAGGGCAGCAAAAAGTAAACTCCAGAATTATAAAGCTATTTTAACAAGACCCTGTTTTTTTCAAATACTCCAAGAATGACATGATATGAATAACAACATTCACAACTTTACCTAGAGGGCTTCAGTGAGGACAAAGTGCTAAAGAGGATCTCTCAGTGCCCCCACTGCATTCATTACTGATTTGCATGCACAGCTTTGACAGGCAAAGGGTTGGTCACTGCTACCCAATATCACTTTTTCGTTCGAAACAGCCCATGTTCCTTACAGCCAAGTTAAAAGATACAAAACAAAGTTCCAACTGAAAACCAGCATTATATGCACCAGCAGCAGTACCTCACAATGCGCCGTCACCAGCAAATACGCCCTGAATTGGAAGCTGAATATTTCAAAGGGTAATGGCTTACCACAGGTCTTTAGTGGTTTTCAATCTGGCCTAGACACAGCTAACCTGAAGCATCTGTCACCATAAAAGTCACAAACACATGTGCTGAACTGCAAATCAGATATGGTTTTATATGAAAGACTGAATTCAATTAATAGAGCAAATTTGGTTTTCTGTAATGCAATTTATCATTAGGAATGCTGGAAGTATAGAAGCAATTTTGGGAATAACTTCTCAATTTGTAAGAAAGCTCCGTGTTTGCTCTTTTTATGTTCACTGTCTGCCACAGTTCAACCAATTCAATTTCACACGCAGAAACGCTCGCAAGAAAGTTTTAGTTTCACAGAAGCACTTTCTACCGAAAACAAAAATCAAGCGTATCCAACCAGAAGACAAGTAATGTAACACTTCTTTTAAACACTTCCAGGTGGGACTGCAGCTTTCTGAGCAGTGAGTCAAAGAGCACTAAACCACACACACACCAAAATCCAAAGTGTTTTGGTTTGTCCTTCTACAAATAAAAGCCTCATCAACCAGGAGCAGACTTGCTTCAAAAAGCTTTTGACATTCAATGCAAGTTAGACATAAAAGCATGTGAAATGTGACTTCAATTCTCCATTCAGCATAAAGGCAAAAAGCAGTTCTCCTGGAAAAAGTCAAAAGCAATTTTTAGGAAGTTCTGCTACTTTTGTTCCTATTCCTCATTTAAAACAGGCACGGATACAAAGAAAAGAGCTCATTACACTATTCCCATTCATTTTCATTACACTTTTTATGTTTAGACACATTTAATAAGCTTTGTCTGCAGATTAATTACACTCTTTTATTACAGTGTTTCAAGTGCTAAAGCATCCATTGGAGACTCAAAGCAGAGAAGCCATTTACAGTTACACCCACACCCTTACTATAGAGGTACTGCAAAGAGGGCAAAAAAAGTCAAGAGTCCCTTTCGGCAAGGTTACAGATCAGGTCCAGTGCTGGGATTAAACTGCAGGTACATCCAAGTCCTAATCAAGCCTGCAACCCCTCAACTCCCTAGTCACAACGATTACAGAACCAGGAATGGAATGGAATTTCACAGCCCAGATAGAACAGGAATACTGGCCTGTTGCATTCACAGATAATGCTACAGCTTCATATCATCTTTGCCTTGCAAAGGCTGTTACAGAGCACGTAGTTGGCGACTAAACTGAGCCACCTCCCAGGCCAGCTCCCCCCCCCGGATGGCAACCTGGTCAGAGCAGCTCCAGCTGGATGCAGAGCTGGCAACAAACATGAGGATTTTGAACTGTTTTCAAGCCCAGGGCTGCTGTTCCTCTCAATTGCCTGCAATGGGTTTGCGGCTTCTAGAAACTCCTCAGAACATTGTTATAGAATCACAGACTCAGAGTAGTTAGGAATTAAGGTGATCGGTACTTCCATCTTTCTCTTTCCATGACACATTAAGCAGAAGTTTCCAATGAGATGCTCACAGTAGGAATTTCAAACATGAATGTTAACACTTTACATTTTTTTAGTACAGAAAGACTAGGATAGCTGTATGCTGATACTATGCTTATGTGCACACATGTAATCTCACATACATACTCTTGCCTGAGAAGCCATATTAATTTGTCACTGCTCTACCTCAATATAGACACAGTATTGCACAAAAAAACCCTTGTACATGCAGATTAATGAGACACTGCCTTTTCATCCTGAGTAAATTCAAACAAAAAATGTTTTTAGCCCAAATGGAACTAAATGAACTCAGTGCACCAGGGCTTCACTGAGGTCTGCAGCTTCTTAAGACCAAGAGGAAAGTGGCAAACCAGACAAAAACACCTACAGCAGCAGTCAGTAGAATATTCATTAGGGAACCTGATGTTTAAGTGTAATTGCCCTCTGACATCCCCTGCACAGACGTTCCTGTAAAGCATTTGGTACTAAACAGTATCGGGCAGGTAACCGGACTCCACCATCCAGGAGCCTGCAGTAACAACATTTCTGAATGGCATTATAAAAGGCCACAAAAGGGTGGGTGGGGAGGGATAGAAAGATGGATGACAACCACAAAGATCACAATTATACAGGTAAATTACAAGGCTCAGATTACTTAAGTCTGTACCTAGAGTTAGCATACTACAATAACCCAACTTGAGAGATGCTTTCAAATGCGGTTTATTGATCTCTAATGAGACCCGATGCAGCATAAAGAATTTTACACTCACAGATACTCATGCTCTAATGCCACATGATACAACATGACTATTAAAGTTCTTTAAAAGTCTACATAGAAAAATAAACATTTCTCTTATTCTACACAAATGAACCTGACCATCTGCTTCACTGCACCAGCAGCAGCATCTAGAAACAACCGAAACAGCAGCCTCTGGTGTTAAAATTCTGCTCTTCTTCTCAGGCTCCACCTTTCAACAGAAAGCAGGACTAAAAATACAGAAAAGATACATCAAGTGGCCCTGAGGAAGCCCTTTGCACCAGAAGTAATTTTCCATCTTAGCATATATCATACTATTTGTGTTTGCCTACTGTAATTCACTGTGAAATACCATCAGATTAGCTTCCATTCTGCCCTGGTGAAAATTCATCTTAATACAAAGTCCTCTTACTGGATGAAGATGGAAAATGTTTTCCGTAGCGTGGAAAGCTCATTTCATCCCTGTACAGCTCAAGCTTTATGCTCTACATCTCAAGAGATGAATTCCACATCTCTCGAGCACATATATGAGCAAGCACATGTGTACGAAGCGCAAGCCAAGGAAAACCACTCCCGCAATATGCTACCTGAAAGGACAGAATTCTCTTGTCTTTCCAAAAAGGAAATGTTTTCACGGAGATGCATGCATTAGAAAGAAAGCACATGACGGAGGCTGAGCACACCTCGCTTCCAGGACAGGATCATATCCAGAGCTCTTCAGGTTTCTGAGCAACACAAGGAAAACTTACTGCCATTCCCACCTGCAGAATCGCAGAAATTCCTAGTACACTCCCTGTGCAACACAGAAGTGTACCCCAGCATCATCAGAGTGCACATTAAAACGACCCCCATAAGGATGAGTGTTCTATAACAGACAAAACTACAGCATACCCATGCCCGAAGTCAGTCTTATGCTCAGAAGAAATGCTCAGACTTTCTCACTCTTTGTCCGAGTTCTCTCACAAACTGCCAATGTGGAATAAATTCAGAGCTAAACAGAAACCTTAACAAAATTAGACAGCGAGTTAAAAAAAAGACACAACATATCTACGAGTTCAAAACACGACAACATCAGCATCCTCCACCCAGTTCTGAAACACTGCTCTTCACAGCCCCCATCTTTCCTGCAGCTTCAGAGAAATGACTGGTTTGAAACTGTAGTTTCTCTACCTATGTAAGCACCAGCAATGCTGCAGCACATGCACACTGTGAAGATGGGAAAAAGGCGATAAACTGTTCAGTAAACAAACCCACAGGAAGTTTATTTTCTGAGTAGTTATGAAGTTTAATAACAATATAACCATTGGGGGAGAAACTCATATAAGACACTCCACACTACATGGGAGTGGAAGGAGGGTTCAAAGCAGAGCACCTGGGTTGTTACTGTAATGAACGCTTTGTCCTAACAAAATCAAACCACAGCATTATCCGAATGGAGTGATTTGAGCAAAGTCACACCAAGATCCCCCACAGCAGCCATGTCTTGCCTTAATTTTGGTTTATTCCTGTATCGCTCACTAAGAACATTTTAAAGTCTACACCTAGCTGATATATTAATAATATGCAGACTTCAAGATCAAATAAATCAATATGCTGACACGGTGTGTATTCAGTTGGGGCTGGCACGTCAGAAACATTTCAAACAGTAAACTGCTGAATGTACTTACGAATAATCAAACAGCTTTACTCTCAGCAGGGTATCAGGAACACAGAAAGAGA
This sequence comes from Ara ararauna, assembly GCA_028858755.1. Lineage (NCBI taxonomy): Eukaryota > Metazoa > Chordata > Aves > Psittaciformes > Psittacidae > Ara > Ara ararauna. The sequence continues at coordinate 8,108,899 of CM054390.1, forward strand.
ACTTGAGACAGTCTAATAAAGCCACAGTAACAATATGCTTCCTTTTGGATGTAGAAACCAGGACACGTAAAAAAACTCTCGACTCTGCTAACACAGTGTAAACTCTGAAGCAGAGCAGCAAATCAACACCATTCCCCACATCAAGCATCAGTGACAGTTCTTACACAGCTCTGCTGGTGACAGTGAAGCACTTTGCAAACACGGCCAGAATTCTCAGACACACGAATCAAATTCCAGCCCACTCAGAATGAAATAAATGGAGGCTCATCTAATTTGCATAAGGCCATTAATAAATGCAAGACAAAAGGTACAAGCAGGACACAAATCACTGGCATTATCAGTCCTGTCTTCACCACGACATTTTTCAGTATCAACAGAGAAGTGAAAATAGCAAATTCTAAGACAAGCATTATTTTTCCAATAGCTCTGCTGTCCAGAGGCTGGCTTACCATCTCGGGTCCCAGATGCAGAGTAACACCTTAAATATGCAGCTCTCTGGATTGCACTTTAGCAGTGCTTTTTATGTTCTTAAAAGAAATTAAATACATATCTATCTATATATATACACACACATTTAAAACGCCCTCAAACTCTTCGGACTAAAAGGAGGTATTTTCTTCAACAGCTTAGTGTCCACAGCCCCACCTGTACTCCATTAGGTGGCTTAGCAGAGCATTTCATCATCAGAAAATCAGTAGCAATATGCAGTGGCTACCAAGCTGTACAGCAAGTGCCATGCTAATGGAAAAGGAAAATCCCTGAACAAGGCTTATTTAGAACAAAATGTACTCAGATCTATAAACACTACCTAAGACACAGCTTCAGGCTTCAGTATCAAGACACAGAGGAATACTAATGCTCATGTGTTATAGACTTCTTTATTCAGATACATGCAACCCAAAATTAGTTTCAATGCATCAATGAGACAATAAATATTACAGACGCTTCTCATTTTCAAATTACCGACATGTCTATGCATTTTATCCTGTAAAATAAAAGCCCAAAGCTATATATGCATATTCATTTCAATAGATTTAAACAGCTGTGCGAAGGGTATCTACAGTAATTTGATTTTTCTTTAACCCCCATTCAGAACAGAATCCTGGAACACAATTTGTTTCAGACACAGCTTTTAAAACAACTTCATAAACTAAAACCTTATAGCTCAAAGGGTTGTTGACTGAGGTTAACTTCTTAAGCCAAAGCTACAAGTAAACACTATGCAATGTACAACTGACAGACCACCGACACCAAACTGATGAAAACCCACACTGCTCTTCCTCAGAATCCTGATCAAAACCAATCCTGCTCCAGTCTAGCAACATCCAGTGTGGCACATTTTAACTGACTAGTCGAAATTAGCTCCTTAACAGCAACACAAGAGCTGTCCTGAACTGCGGTGGGGAATATCAGATGCTTACAGGGTCCGATCCTGACTACACTTCGCCCAGTGCAAGACCTGCCACGGATGTGTGAAACAAAAGACAATAAGCACCTGACACTACTGACTGACCCATGCATTCCGCTGTCATCACAGCTGCTTCTTGATGAAAGCATTAAAAAATAACTAAGAAATAGCAGCCTTCATTCTATTCTCAGCACCTATTGCCCTTTTCTACGAACTGTGGTTTAAGAACCAGCAAAAGGCTGTATTCTGTCGGTTACACAAGAGCTTTCCCGCTTCCCCTCTGCTGGACCAGTCACCGGGAGCACAGCAGTCAGGATCCCAGGAACGGTAGGAAGATGGGATAACCCGCTGGCTACCTGCAGACGAGCTCCTCTATAGACACCGAACCAATAATGCGTCTATACAAGAAAATGGAAGCACAGGCACCACAGGCACGCAAAGAGAGTCAGCCCTGCACAGCGGGCCTAGTGCCGACACAGCGAGAGGAATCTTTGCGGGTCTACAAAGCCTCATTACTCCGTGCTGTACAAACAAGCTGTTTGCAATGAACCCACCATTACCGACTCGAGATACGGGATCTGCGTCTTACTGACAGTGCCCTCCAGAAAGGATCACATAAATCCCCGAATTGCCCATGTTACACACGCGCTTCCCAGGCACTCCAAATACTTTGGGAAGTCCATACAGACCAGCCCAGGCGTCGGACGCCAGACGATGAGGAGCCGTTGGCATCCTCTGGCTATCTGCCTTAAAGGCACTGTGTCACTAAAGCGATTCACCAGGTGAAAGTTAAACGCCAAGCGCTCGGAGCACCCCAAACATGCCCCTTTCCCGTATACCACAAGCAGACAGCCGCGTGTACGCACATCCAACCCCGGGCACTCGCTCTGCTCCACAGGTCCTTCGCTCCTTGCTGCCAGAAGAGGTCACCGCACCCACGGCCGCGGGACAGCCCGGCTCTCTCCACAGAGCTGCTGCCCAACGGGTCCGTGCACAGGCGCGATCCCCGCACCCCTGAGCCGCGGTTCCCCGCTCCTGCTCCTCTCCCTGCCGCAGACCCACCTCGGCCGCGCTGTCCCGCCGCAGGGCTCCGCTCCCTCAGCGACGGCGGTCTGCGACGAGCAACCGGTGGGACCCCCCCCCTTCCCTGTCCTGCTCACCTCGCAGCGCCGCCGTCCATCCACAAAGCCCCAGCAGCAGCAACAGCCACCACTCCAGGCGCGGGGGGCCGCGGCTCCTCGCAGCCCCTCGGCCCATGCTGTCCCCGCAACTCCTGCGCCTCTCCCTTGCGGCCAGTGCGGGGAGAAGGCGGGATGCGAACCTCCCCTCGGTCCCTCCGGGGTCGGGGTCGAGCTCAAGCCAGAGAATTCGCCCCTCTGTTTGATGCTTTGGGGTGGATTTACCCCCTCTCCCCCCCCCCCCCCCCTTCTCCCCCTGTGTCTCCGGGTGCGGGACGGGGCGAGGCCGGGGCAGCGGCTCCGCTCCGCTCCTCTCCGAGCTCCGACCACCGCCGACTACCGAGCCGCGGCGCGCGCCCGCATCCCTAATGAGCCGCCCCTCCCCCGCAGCCGCTTAGGCGCGCGCTGGGCGGGATCTGCCGCCGGCGGCCGCGGAGGGGGGGTGCGGACATCATCCCCCCCTCCAAACATCCCCCGCACCGCAGCCCCAGGGCGGGACCGGGATCCCGCAAACGCCGCCCCAGCAGCAATGGGCGCGGGGCTCGCTCCAACTTTGCTGCGCCAAAGCCGAGCGCGGCTTTACGCGGGGAGCGCAACTCCCCCCGCAGCGGTTCTACACGCCCCCCCGCCCCCCCCCTTGTGTTAATTCCACACCTTCGGGCACAACAAGCACTGCGCTCAACGAGAGGGAAACGCTACAGCAGCCACCCCCCACCCAAAGCAAACCCGTTTTGTGCGTCTTTATTGAGCACCGCATGGTTCGGTAATCAAAAATGCTCTTTCTTACCAGCAGTGTCACTGTTTCACTCTCCCTTTCCCCCACGGCTAATTGCATATAAGTATTATTACACACCTGAGGAGGATGCATGGCACACTCAAGCAAATAAGGCCAAAAAAATGACCAGTTTGGTGCTGGTTTACGATGTACAGATTCAATCAATAAGAACTTGGAAAACACAGGCACCACTTGAAGAGGAGGTAAGTTGATAGAGAAGCAACTTTCAGTCATAGAACACCAGTTCTTCCCCAAACTATCCTCACGCATCACCAACACTGCTCTAATTCCTGAAATCGTGTGTTTCTTTACCACAGGGATCAAGGGGTAGAGGGGGAGAGGAAAGGAAAAACACCAGAGGGAGATGTGGTGTGTCAGTGGCATAAGAAAACTGCAGGAATGAAGCAGGAAAAGGTGCAAAATGAAATTTGAGATTACTGAAGTATCACACCATGAGATTCCTGCCACACCACAAGGACAACTGGATCACGTTTGGTACCAAGCTGCTCTGAGGTCTCCCCTTAAGGAGCCTTCTCTTCTCCAGGCTGAACCAGCCCAGCTCTCTCAGCCTGGCTCCAGGGCAGAGCTGCTCCAGCCCCCATGGCCACCCCTGGGCTCACTCAAGAAAATATCCCTGAAACACTGTATTTTTTCTCCATTTCTCTTCTGTTTGGAAATAAGCTCCATTTCCATCAGGTGCCAAGACCATCAGAGTCAGAATATGGGGTTTATTCCCATCCATACCTTGAGCAATTGCACCAAGTTCACTCTATGCCAGCTTCACCCAAACCTCAAGTGTGAGAGGACTCAGTTACCACATACAAAGTGTTTCTAAAACATGCAGCTGGATTAGTGGCATACAGTTAAGAACAAGGCTTATCCATTGGTGCTCCTATAGCCAACTTTGTGCTGGGTCCGGAAAGAAACAAGGAATTAAAGAAAAAGGAATCTGTAAACAGTTTTAAGAGAGAAAAAAAAAATCAATATCCAAGACCATCACATCAGAAGATCCCTTATTCCCCTTCTATCATGCATTTGGCAGACTTCAGCTCACAAAGAAGAGCAGAGCTGCAAAGGCAAAGAGCAAATACACAACGAAATACATTTTCTTCAACAGCCTTTTAAGTCATTCTTCATATTCAGTGGGTTCCAAAGGGAAAAGAAAACCAAACCAAAACAAACCAACAAGGGCAAGAACTAGGAGGCTACACAGGCAAGTTTCCACAAGGCAGAGCGTTGAGCATCCTTCCTTTAAAGCCTGACGATGCCAGCCCTGGTTTCTAGCACATACATGCAGCTACTTCTGCTTCAAGCCCAACTAATTATCTATTTTTGCCTACGCCACCGAGTCCATGTTTGGTGCTTCAGCTAAAAATATCAAGTTCTCTGTTTGTAACGCAAATATGACGGGGAAGAAGAGAGCAAAAGGAGGAAAAAAGGGCAACAGCTGGTAACTTCAATCAGTGCACTTGAAACACAAATAAGCCAATATGCCACAAAGACAAACTCTCAGGGTGGGGAAGGATGCAGCAGTTTCTGAGCTGGTGGAATGCAGCTAAATGTGAAGTTTCACCTTCTCTAAGCACCAATGCATACTGATAACATACAGCACCAAAGCTCTGGACACAGCAGTCCAATGTGCTGCTGTATTTGTGTGACTGGAGGCTATTTGCAGTGTTTTACCAAGAGTAAAGTCACAGGAAAGCAAGAGTCTACCTTTGGTGGCAGCGTGGGAGCCAGGCTGCAAAAGGATCCAAGGGAGAGTCCAAAGAGGATTAATGGAGGAAAATAAAGAAAAATGAATGGGGAAGCTGAAAATGCTGCAAGGAAGGTACCTGCTCATCCCTAGCACTTCAAGGGTTAAATGTTGCAATGAGCAATATTCCCTTTTCTGACAAAGTCCATATTCCACATGGGGGAGTCTGTATTTCCTGGAATCTGACAGCCTAAAGTTTGATGCAGCTGCTGAAAAAAGATGTGGAACAGAAACTGAAAGGGAGAAACAAACAAAATCAAAGCAACTTTCTTGAGCACCTTGATCACAGCAACCACGTGCCCAGAGAACAGGAAAGTGCCTACAGGAGGAACAGAACCTGTAGCCAAAAGCCTCAGCTCTGGCCTTCAGCTCTGCCATCACCTCATCAACAGATGCTTCTGAGCAGAGGTTTTTTCTGCATCTCAGGCTCCATCTCATACTGTGTCACTGAGCTGGTTGCTAAAGAGATTCCTACACACTTCAACCACATTAACTCATTAAACACAGCACTTTACGGCTATGAAGCAAATTTTTCTAGCTAGAATACATCAATACCCTAATAATTTTCAATAAGCCATAGAGCTACAGCCTGAAGGGGGTGAAGAATAAGAAATAAATCACCTCCTCCACCCTGGAAGCTCAGCAGAATGTTCCAGCTGAGTTTGCAAAGGTGCTTTCAGTCTCCATCTCCAGTGCTACATAAAGATTTGCAGGCAGGTGATTACATTTTGCTTCTTCTTTGATGTATGACCTTGGAGTAACCCACCTGTGATGTGCAATAAATCAGAATCCACATCACCTGAGCATGATAACAGGCTGGGGGAGGTCACTGCTTTCAGAAGCAGATGAAGCTGCTTCACTTGCCAGCTTTTGCAAGTAAAAACATACCTGTGATGGCACAGGCATCCAAAAGAAGGTACCATTGCTATGCATAATGAATATAATGACAAAAGGAGAATAAACGCATCTAAACCATTTATGTATATCACAGAGAACATTAGACACGTATCAGTTGGCTCTAATGCAAGTATCATGCCTGTACAATAGGCACGTAATTCAGAGGCAACCAAGAACACCCAACTGTAACAACACATAAGTAGACAAATCACGTGAAGCAGTCTGAATGGGCTCAGTAGCAGTGACAGAAGCCAATAATAAAAGGAAATCCTACTTGCTTTTAACATATTTCCAACATTTATCCTTCCCGTTCTCTCTCCTTCCCTCACAAGAGCACCCTAAACAAAACGGGATCTGAAAAATGATCCAGTCTACCTGGAGGAGTTGTAATTGTGAGGATGCTGTGATACCTGTGAGCCCACAATCTGCTTACACACAGAAATAATGTAGGGGCAAGCCTCTGACGACCTTAAAGCACATTCCATTCAATTTGGCTTTTACTTCATAGCAACCAACTAAAGACGTGGACCCTGTCTGTCATAAGGCAAGAAGGGAAAGTCTGGGCTCAAATGAGTAATCAGAACTCCACATAGCAAACGTAGAAGGGGATTAAATTCCTCCTGTGGTAGCTCTCAAACCCCCCCCCCTTGTACTGAGACAGCATTTGCTGGGCCTGAAGACCTGGGTGTGCCTGTGTCAGGAGAAAGAAAAACACCTTGTTTCTCTCTCCACTGCACACACCTAAGGCAGGACACAAGCAATGTGCTCCTTCTGTCTAAATCTAATCTAAATTAATTGCTGAAGCACCTGAAGGACAGGAGAGCTGCTGTAATACACACTCCCAGCCCAAGGCTGTGCAGGAAGTATGAGATGGTGTTACTGTGCTTAAGGATGATACTACTTGCTCGCAGCAGTTATGGCTTGATTCCGAGTTCTCAATGTATTTTGACAACAGGGCCGGCATTTGGGTTGCCCAAATGTAAAAGGAGTGCTTGCTGTACCATACAGATGTGCTCTGTAACAGTTAGATGAAGACTAAATCCAGCCTGATGTATTTTTAGTTGTGGAGATTGTTATCACAGTCCTGTACATGCATATTTTATAAAGCAATCCCAGAGGGCATGAGAGCAGGGCTCAAAAGGAATTAGCCAACTTCACAGGCAATAAGCACATCAGTGAATATTAAACCTAATATAATGTATAAGCAACCTCCAGAGGAGCCCATTCACCAGCGGCTGAAAGATGAGAGCATGAGAAGAACGCTATACTTGGTTTGCCTGTGCATCTAGTGCTCCACTCTGACCAGCAAAGCCATTCTTATGAACCAAACATACGGAGATAAAGGATGAGTGTAGCATCCACATCATGAATATGCAGAAACACAGCTGAAATTCAGCCTGTTCTTTTTCCTGTGCCCTCAAGTTTATGACAGTCTATAGCTGCCTCTCTGTTATCCTGAAGGGCTCTCTCCAAACAAAACAAGAGCTGAATGTGTTAGTGAGAGCTTAGGATAGCCTGACACTTAAAGAACACAGTCCCTCATCCCTTCCCCTTTAAAGGATGCACTCTGCCAGACCTACAATAAAATACAATGCCCAGATATTAGTTCTGTCCAACCATTTCTCTATCTCTGCACAAGGTCTGCCGCAGAAGTCCTTCCGAGGCATGGAACGCCTGTTTGCAACCTGTTTTCACTGTGCACATCATGCAGGCTGCTCTGAGCACTGACACCCTGGGTCTGGATCCTTACCTGACTTTGTAAAATCCTACAAAGCAGTATGACCCACTACCCCAAGTACAACAGAAACATTTAGCAGCAAGATACAATAGCAGAACCAGCCACACGGTACAGAGAAACGATCCCTAACAGACTGAGTTGCCATAGCATCTGCTACACCAGTACCATAACCCACATGTATGATGGCAACTAATAAGCCAGCCACAGCCTGCACATAAGCCTTCCACAAATAGCTTCATTTTCAGTTGTTTCACAGTCTCTTCAGCAGTATTGTAGGAATTGAGAGTACGCAGGTGTCGTGGTTTAAGTCCAGTCAGCCACACAGCCTGTTCTCTCACTCACTTCCCCCTCTTTCTTCCCCCCGCTCCCAGAGGGATGGGAAGGAGAATCGAAAAGAATGAAACTCCCACGGGTTGAGATAAGAACAGTTTAGTAACTAAAGTATAACACAAATCACTACTGCTACCACCAATAATAATAATGACAAGAGAAATACAAGGAAAGAATACAATTCTCACCACCTGATACCAAGCCCGACCACGCAGTGCACCCCCACCCTTCCGGGTCTCTGCTCTCTGCTCTTACATCCTGGGCATGACGTGCTGTGGTATGGAATAACCTCCTTGGTCAGTTTGGGTCAGGTGAACTGTCTCTGCTTCCTCCCGGCTTCCCCTCCTCCCTGGCACAGCATGAAACTCAGAAAGTCCTTGGCCAGACCAAAACATCACAAAGCAGTAACCGAAACACTGGTGTTATCAGCACTGTTCCCAGGCCCAAAATCAAAAACACAGCACTGCACCAGCTACCAAGAAGCAGAAAAATGACTGCTGCTGCTGAACCCATGACAACAGGCTAAAAAACTGCAGAGTCCCAGCTTTGTACTGTCTGGGCACCCCTGCTCATGCTTGCTTTACAGCTCTGCATTAGGACATCTAGTGGCTGAATAACTGACTGTATATATACATGTACCTGAATACACTATCTAGATTTCCTGTCAGGAAGCTCCTATCTACTTTCGTAAAGCTTAGCAAGACTTATTTGAGAGCATCTCGGGGTATCTGCATTACTCTGCTCAGCCATACAACCCCAGCTCAGTGCTGGACAGAGTGCCTGGAATGCAGCAAGCACAAGGACAGTCATGGCTACGTATGCCAATTTCTGCTTTACCTTTTCTTGGGATATCACAGCAGCATATTTACCTCTGATCTGTAGTGTAGTCTTACTCTTTGCAATGCACACAACTCTCCTCAGCTTTAGTTTGCAAAGGTTTTTCCTTATTCTACATTCTAGCAACTTGAAATGAGTGTTGCTCTTAAGTTTTGTGTTACTTTATTTCCATATGAATAAAAACCCCTTTCTTTCCAAAGGATAAACTTCAGCCTCCTCAGAGATGGGGGAAAAATACACCTTAAAAGAGTCTGTGAAGGTCCTTTAAACAATTCCATCCCACTTGCTTTGAAGTCACCATTTGAGCTGTCATAAACCATCATTTCTGATGAGTTAAAATCTGTATTATTTGCCAATTGATTAATGTAAGATGAAATACAACTATTTGCATTTTCCTGTGTTTACTCATTCCAAAAATCGACAGACACCACAGAGCAAAGTTAATCTGATAAAAAGTGAAATGCTGAAGTGGTTAGCTGTGCATCCAAATAGGAAATGTGCATTAACATGCCAAGGGGGTGAGGAGCATCTGAACTTCACTAATCGATTTGAAGAATCATAAAACCCAGGCATTTAGAAAATGTCATAATCTTAACAGCCAATTCACTGCTTGATTTGTAATCTGGAGATATCAGCTGCACGTACTTTTACCTGCAGCATTTCCTACCATTGGGCAAAGAATTCCTACTTCAACATTAATTATTAATTTCCACACCCTTTTAGATTTCTCCACATATATGAAAACTCTGATCCCACCTACTCTTGTCACACATCCAGGCACTCTTGTTGTGGCTGCAGCTGGGTTACAGACAAAGGGCAGGTGCCCAGTGGGCTCTAACCTCTGCATAAGAGCTCAGCCTGCAAACAGAAAACACACATCACTGATACTCCCCATCTTTTAAAGTCACTCCCTAAGCATCCACTCCAGATTTAGCATCCTGGCTCAGATCTTCCTGTCTGAATTTTCACTTGGAATGGGAGGTGCACAATAAGAAACAGATGATGCAAGGGCGAGAAATGCGTGTGGATGAAGAAGTGTGCCTTGAGAGCAGAGAAAATCAAAAGCAGCAGGACATTAGACAAGCAATTCAGTAGCTTAGCTATTTGTAATTTGGGGTTAAAAGGAAAAGGTTACACATTCCTGCAGTAAGAGACTATCTGAGAGATTCTTCAAAACAGTGCAGACATCGCAGTACAGTTCAGAGCTGGCAGGGATGCTGCTGTCTGCGGGCAAGAGTAGAGTTAGAGGGCAAGGGACAAGAAACACTGGGCAAGCCTGTTTCTGTTCTGCCGGCACAGAAAAAAAGTGACATACCTGGCAATTTCAGTCTCAGCCAGAGGTAGTAGTGTTCTCAAAAGGCTATTACTGAACAACTTCAGAACCTTCTCATCAAGAGGGAAGTTTTTGCCGCATTTTTTCATCCAAACTTACACAGCACAGAAAAGCAGAACTCGCTCAGACCTTCCTCTGGCAATTAACCAGCAAGGGCTCAGAGATCCTCAGTGACTATGCATGACTACAGACCAGTCGTGATAAGAGGAGGGATAGAAACACAGGTCCTGAGACAACAGAAATGCATAAAGGAACTTTATAATTGGAGAGCAGCCCCCCCTTAACTCCCCCAAGAAGAAAAAATTCAACCACCAAAACCCAAACCCAGCCTGAAAAACTCATAGAATCCTTGTATGGAACCTGGCAAAGAGACATCACCAGCTAGCGAGCCAGGGAAGAGGTTAATGCTCCAGACAAGCAGAGTTTTAGCCTGGATGCTTCCTGTGAAGCCTGAGGTGCTTTGGGAAAGATGCTGAAGGAGGCACCAGTCATCTAAATTGCAAACATGTTTGGCTTGATTAGGGACACTTCACCTCCATTTGATTTGCTAATGCACAGGACTGATCACGCACAGTTCTTGTCTCCCTTTTTTGCAAGCCAGTGCACTGAAGCCACACAGCGAGCCATGAGAAAGGGGAGATGATTTTTATCCTAATTAAGAACAATCTTGCCAGGACTGGGAATATGCAGGCATCATATCATTAAGTTACCTAATTGTGCCTCTGAAATGACCACGTAATGATGACTCCTCAGTAACAAGAGGAAAAGTGGAAGTGAACTCTTTGCTTTACTATTTTCATTTTCATCTCCAGTGCAAACACAGAGGGCATCCACCTAGTAACCACAGCTCTGATTTATTCATCATCAGTCACACATCATGAAATACAACTGCTTGATGATCTCAGGTGTGAAAGACAACAAGTAGTTGAGCAGTTCCTTAACTATTGAAGCATTATTTCAGAGAAACAAGAGAAGCCCACTTCAGTGCAAGTGATAGCATTTTCTGAGCAGTCAGTTAATGCGCATCAATCAAGCACCAGCCAGACAAGCTGCTCTCCCCATTTAATGTGATGAGAAGGCAAAGAACCCAATTACTGACAGCTCCCAGCATTCTCATGGAGTGTGCTGCTGACCTCCTGCCACTCCCAGAATCCCACTCTATCAGACTTGTCTCTGCTGCTAAACACATGTCCCTTAGGCCCTGCTTCCCAGGCCATGGAAGGGCAGACAAGCCTGCCCATGGACAGCTCTGGGACTGCAGCAGGAACATACAAGCCTGGTAAGTCACTCCCTGATGGAGATCACTGTAGGGACAAATGATTGCCCTGCAGCATGTCCCGCCATGGAGAGATCTAGTACAATACACAGGCCTCTTAGCAGGATGATTTTGCCCTCTTCCCACTGTCGTGGTTTATGCCCAGCTGGTAACTCAGTACCATGCAGTTTGCTCACTCACTCCCCCCCACACTTCTTCCCCCCACTCCTGGAGGGATGGGGAGGAGAATGGAAAGAATGTAACTCCCACGGGTTGAGACAAGAGCAGTCCAGTAACTAAGGTATAATACAAATCACTGCTGCTATCACCAATAATAATAATGATAAAGGAAATAACAAAGGAAGAGAATACAACCGCTCACCACCCGCCGACCAATACCCAGCCCAACCCGAGCAGTGATCCAACCCTTCTGGGTAACTGCCCCCAGTTTATATAGTGGGCATGACGTGCTGTGGTATGGAATACCTCTTTGGTCAGTTTGGGTCAGGTGTCCTGTTTCTGCTTCCTCCCGGCTTCCCCTCCTCCCTGGCAGAGCATGAGGCTCAGGAAGTACTTGGCCAGAGTAAACATTACTGAGCAGCCACTGAAAACATCGGTGTTATCAGCGCTGTTCCCAGGCTGAAAGTCAAAACCACAGCATTGCACCAGCTATTAAGAAGGAGAAAAATGACTGCTGCTGCTGAAGCCAGGACACCCACCCAACAGTCACATACACGGAGGTGGAGAAGTAAGTTGTGTGAGCTTAGCATATTACACACATAGAAAGGTGGCAGATCCCCTGGCCATCCACTCATTCTGCAATTGCTTGAGCATTCTGAAGAAGAACCAAGTATCTCTCAGGCAAGTATGATTTAAAAGAACACATCAAAGGATCTATGTAACTCCACTGTGAGACAAACAAGTGTTGTGTGGCAGGGACAACAACACTGACAAGAGACTTTACAGAACTTACTACAGCTGAGCAAGTGATGCAGTTGTGCAGAGAGAGGTGGCAGCTACACAGCCATTGCAACCAGCTCCTGAATTAAGAGGAAATTCCTGTGAGAAAAGCTATTCAGATATTAGCTATTCCATTCTGTAAGTTGCATTAATGTCTTGATGTGCTTCAACATATCACACAAGTGCCAGGAGTGGCACAAGGGTGGGAATGACAGGTCTGGGCCATAAAATCCTGTTTAATTACTGACCAGCAGCAGCTCAGCCTGGGAAAGGGCAAAGATGGTCCTTCAGCACTGCTCTTACAAGCTATTCCTAGCTCAGGAGAAGCATGGCACATGATGGTGTCACTGAAAAGTCCTCCAACAAAGCAGATTTGGTGGCATAAGCTTTCATTTAAAAGCTGTAATTCAGCTTCCTTTTATAAAAGGTCCCACAGAATACAAATAAGAGTTCACAGGTGGATACTGCCAAACCTTCTGATGGCTTCAGATAGTTTTATAACCATAGGATTTCCTGTATTTTGTTAAACTTGAAAGTTTTCCAGCGTACTTCCCAACATGACAGATTCAGATAGCCCACAGCTTTTTGCTCCTATTACGTTTTACAGGGTTTTATTCCTATGACTAGTATCCAATAATAAGAGTACACTGCCCTGTCAGGCACATAACATCCATGCACTAGTAGCGGACACAGTAAATTCTCCAGCAAGTGGAAAAAAGGCATGGTTAATATTGTTCATGTAACAGGATGATGCCCTCTGCCTCAAACCCCACCACATTTATGATATTAGGCACCCTTAAGCTAGCCATAAACATGTTTTTCTCCCCACCCTGCAACAGCTTTAGCACCCCATTTGATCTCAGAAATCAGTTCATTAATAACACTGCTCTATACCTGTGATGGATAACAACAAGCACTATGTTTAGCATGTTTTGCAGCACCAGAAAACCAACCTCCAGGTTGGGGCGGAGAGAAGAGCCTGCCTGTTCAGCATTTCAACAAGCCCTTTGCCATCAGCAAAAACACTGCTGCTTTTTCAGATGAATTAACCTGTTCCACCTGTGAAGAACCGGCTGTACAAATGCTTCTCTGAGGTCTGAAATACACAATGCAGTAGAAATTGATAAAAGGAATTGGCAGCTCAGAATTTGGTAAACCTTCCTGCAAGTGGTTTGCAATTAGAGACTAGGCTACATCAGAATGCTATCAACAAGAACACTACGTGACATGAACCACTGCGTCAGCCAAGGCAGAGCCTCGGCTGTAGTAACCTGTGTCCGCAGGATCCTTCCTGGCAAGTTTCCAGTGGCGGTGGAATCAAAAGGCAACAAAGCACTTTAAGAGACAGCCATGACAGTTTCACCAGCTTGGACTGAACTGCATCACTGCACTACACAGGTACACCCTCATACCGGTCCCTATCATCTCCCCCTGACCCGCAGTGCCTCTGCAAGAGATGATTCCTGGAAGACAGGCAAGCAATTCCAGCTCTATGCAGCAGGGGGAAGCAGTAAGCACTGTAACATTGACTAGCCACACGACTGTCATGTACTAAAGGCTTAATTATGTTCTCAAACAAAATACAATGAACTCTGTCATAAGTAATCACACAAGAGACCATGAAGTCAGTAGCTTAGTGGAAGTGGCCTCTATGAAAGATGAAGCACAATTTTCTCTGGCTTTAGGGAAAACTTGCTGAGCTCTGAAAAGAAAGAACTGGAATACAGGGGCTTTTTGCTTTACTTACCAAGACCTGACTTCATGTGTTAGTGTTTTACCAGGAAAACTTACCAAAACCAGAGAAATCCCTTCTAATCTCGAAGGTATCTTAAGGATTTACAAGTACATCTGCTTTAGTAAGTGAAAATACATCTCCATATCCAGGTGTTGGCAGACAGACAAAGGAGGAAATATTTTACTTACAATATACCTGTAGTATTCAAAGCGTGCTCATTTTATGTTTTACTCGGGTGCAGTTTCCCTCTGCATAGGAACTAATCATTGCATAAAACTCCCCTTTGATGTGGATCCTTTTCTCCCATAGTTCAGGTATTCGTCATTGCCAAAGAAATTTGCAGAAATGAATGCATTGCATCACACACAATTCTTTCGCTTTCATAGCAGCCAGCAGAGCCTACAGAACTGTTTCTTTACAAGTGATTACAACTCCCAAACAGGTAACAAAGACAATTATGACACTGAAAATTGTACTGCTATTGTGGACAAATGAAAATGTAGCTCTGCTGCTGAATGCTTCAAGGTCAAACACTCCTTCAAAATTCATATCCAAGTTATCCAAGGTCATCACTGGTGTATGTTTTTTACTCTTTGGTATAATACATTAAAGGAAGACAGAGCACTAGGACACCAGTTCAAGCTGCAGGAAACTGCTAACCTGGGTGAAGCCTTCAGGGCAGGTCAATTCCCTCCTCCTGATTACATCTCCCCTCTCATTTTTGAGGCTCTGTTACATGTTCTTCACTTCTTTCCCAGCAAGCAAGGCTCTAACTTTTGCTTGGAGAATCTGGCTGTGAGTAAGGTCCAGGGAATGGGATCATGAGATCATATCAATTCACATATGACTTTTTGTTGCAAAAGACCTAACACACCAAAGCCCAGCACGTAATGAAGCACATCATTTTTAGCAGTACAGTGCTTAACAGGGACTTCTTCCTTCAGCCTCCAGCCAGGGCACTTCATGCTTTGAGTCTTCTTTATGCCTCCATGCACAAGCAGCTGAAGTAGACAATTCCTTGCTCATGCTATAAAGAAGATTTGTGAGGAAGGGAGGCAGAAGAAGACAGACCAGGTAACAATAATTATTAAGTTATTAGAAGCACACATCATATGATAAAAAGAAAATTGCTTTGAAATACAGATTTTTACATTCCTCAATGCTTAAGTTGAAATAATATTAAATAACTGCTGTCTCAAGTTAGAACTAGAGGTTAAAGGAGAGTAATTACTGATTATTTAAAGGGTAGTTGTAATGAACCAAGATAAAAAGAGATGTCACATTTCTAAGCCAGATCCTATATTTTAAGCTGGGAATGTGACTCTAGCCAAATATTACCAGGAGAATGCACTTCCACAGAAGAAAGCTGTGGCTTGCAATAAAGTTCCTACAGTAAGCCTACAGTGTTTCAGTTCATAGCACTATTTCTGCTCTCTGGATCAGAACACAGATGGGCTTTAACAGGAAGTTTGTGTTTCACATGTAGTTTAACACACACACACATATATTTTAATACATCCAGGAGTTTCGCAGAGTAAGACATATACCCAGTTCTTCCAGTGCTGTGTAATGAAACCTGCACTGCAAGTGACAGGACCTTGATATGAAGAAAAATTAAACCCAATCGAATTCCTGTGTATTACATTCTCTCACCAAGGCAGAACATCACATCAGGCTTTTAGAACATGATATTCAGCAGGGAAATAAACCTAATAAATTCAGGAATAGAACTACATTGAGTGATTTTCTTTCTTTAACCTTTGATTTCAAAGCCAATAATCACAGGATATAAAGCACTTTCATTTAGCTTTTAACAGCTACAAAATACATACACAGGAGTAAAACAAAGCACGAAAAAGCACCGAGATTAGTAAGAAAAAAATCCTTCTTTTCATTCTATTTTATGTTTCTATGAGGCAATTCAATGATTCAAAAATATTAACTTCAGCCTTGCTGATTAAAAGTAACTTTTCCCTTAAGTCAGCTGATTTTTGGTGCCTTTTCATCCACTGTCATCTCCCCTTATTTAGGGCATCTCATAAGCAGCCTTGACTGCATTAGGGTGGTAAGAGAATGAAATGCCAATTTAGAAGATGCTTAGTACTTGAAAACTTCCAGGGTGCAAACTTGCTTAAAGGTAGAGGCCTGCTTTGATGTGTTGCTGTGTCACAGTTGCACCTTCAAGGACTGAAACCTTCCAGAAGTAGGAGATGAGTGCATCGAGTTAGCAGCTTGTCAAATTAGGTTTAACATGGAGGCCTACTCAAGCACCCACACTCCCCCCTTGCTCATCAGAATGATGGGATTACAATGAAACAACCTTCTATGGGGGGAATTGAGGAAAATTTTCCTCTTTCATCAGCCACCAACATTATCACTATCTCAGTAAGTTCTGTTACCATCAGACCAGTACAACACGGTCTCCTGTTTGATCACTGATGGAGAGGATGAGACTGTTGTCAGTATGAAACTGAACTGGAGAGCAGGAACAAGGACTGCAGAGTTCCTGAGACAGCTGAGGTGACAGTTAGAGGAGGTGAGGCTCTTCATGTGTCAAATGCTTTGATAGCTAGCCTTTTGCTGTAGATAAGGCAGGACTCGCTATCCCTTGCCCCTCTTGAAGCAAGGATTAACTAGCACAAAAGATAAGGAACCTTTGCCTGGCTGGGGGTTACTATTGATTTGTGAATTCTGAGATGTGAACTTTAAACAACTTGGAGCTTTGACTCCACATGGGGCATACAAGAGTGTGTTCAGAGAGCTGTCAAAAGCTTCTCATCTACCTAAGCACTCAATATCAGCACACATCTGACGTAAGGCACTGAAGAACTAGTCAAGTTATACATTTCCCTGTGCAGTATGCACTGTATAGCACACAGGGTATGCCTGTCTCCCCACTTGCTTTCTCAGAGCCAGGCAAAGTTATCCTTTCTTAATTTCAAAGTCGATGAACTGTGAGTAGAAGATATTGCTTGTGTTTTCCAAACCAGCCCACTACCTTAGAAATGCTGCTCACAACACTGATTTCCTTAGTGATATCATACACAGGCTACAATCAAATCGCCTATTATGCGGACCAAACACAGAAGATATTGTACTCCACTAAGAAACAGCCATAGTCTTGCAGGGAACTCCAGTAATCTTGTATTCCACACCAAAAGACCCGAGGTTCCATCACTAATGACTGAAAAGAGAGGTGTAAACCCTTCTATCTCAGTTTTAGCCCATTTAGACATCCATCAGCAGTCTATAGTTACCATATGCCTTCACAGACAGCTTACCTTAGGACTTTCAAGAGCAGCAACTCCAGCCAACAGATGATTAATATGTCAGCAAAATAGTTCTCTACCTTCTCTCTCATAGCAGATGAAAGACATTTATTACCCTGTCCCCTTCCGCTCTGATGTTACAGAGATGCCAGACTGGAGAATCTAACCTCAGCTGTCCCATATTGTCATTTTAATTAAAGCCATATCCTGTAAAACACTATATGCTCCCGAAGCCCTGATAAGATCCCATTATCAGAAAGGAGTAAATTTGTGATGCTATCTGGGCCAGCCCATGATTATCTGCCAGAACAAAAGGAATGTTATTAAACAAACCCTGTTAGATCACTGTCAGTGAACAGAATGAAATCCACGCTCCACTGAAATCCCTTATCTCTCTGGGGTCACACCTGCAGCATGCAGTCACTGCTCTGTGCTGAAAGCTAAAGCTGAGAAAGAGAAGGAATTGCTGTTTTCTGTTTCACTGTGGAAAGTTTTGCTCCTTTCCTGCAATTCATTAGAAGGAGAAACACCAACTTTAATATCAATTAACTCCTGGGAGATGACAGGTTCTTAAGTACATTTTCAAAAGCCTCATTAAAACCCCAAAGTGACTGTATTTGTTATTCTAAATACAGCTATTACTTTTTAGGACACAAGGAAGAAAGGGTTACAACGTCTGTCTTACCTTTCAGGTTTAATGATCTCCTGTGGAACAAAAGCAGTGGGAGGGAATTGCCACACTGCTGTTTCTGTACCATTCTTTTCACTTCTCTGACTCAGGCAAATAACGTGTCAGCCCCTTGAGGAGGATCCTGGTCTTTGTGCAGCCAGAACAAAACACTCAGCAGCTCCGGGGGAGGCAAAGAGCTGTGTCACAGCCCTGCATTCGCTCCGGTTTCTTGGTGTTACAGACACCAAACCCAACCTTTTGGTTTTCAGTCCACACATGCACAGGCCATATTTCTGTTCTTCAAGCAAGCACACAGCTAATGCTGGTGTGTGTGTCCCATTCCAAAAAGCCTCATTTAGCTCCTCTGACTTCACAGCTACTAATAGACAAGCTCTGAATCAGAAAAACCCCAAAGTACAGCCTGTCTTTCCTTCAGATTTTTAATCACTCTGCTTGTTATTACATGAGTAGCAAGAACAGCTCTACTGCACTATGCAACTAATAAACCATCCTCCTCTGCTGAGGAACCTAAACAAAGAGCCTAAACTACTTCGGGAATGGTGTTATCTGGGGTCTGCACAGATGATCACAAGCAGCTGAAGCTTCATTAGTTACCATTCATTATCTAAGCTGCATTAACTCCGCGCTCTCCCCGCACCAGGATGCAGCATTCCAACGCCATCAGGTGGCTCAATGCACGCAGCTGCCTCCTCTTCACTAGTGCAGAGGGTGCAAGAGCACTTGTGGACCCTTCACACAGCTCAGCTGGAGACCAGCAGCTCCCGTGCTGTGGGATTACAGCGTATCCTACCTCTGCAATCCCAAAATAAACAACACCCCGTTCTGGGAATGCAGCCCTTCCTAATCCACTTAGGGCTAGCAACAGCGGTTCAACGAGTAATAAAAGGCTACTAAGAGGAATGAATTCAGACCCCAAATAAGTTTCAAACTGAAGTTGTAAGACAGAATACAGTGTCCTGCTCAAACAGTAGATTCACGCATTTAGCTTCTCTAAAATGCATTGTTTTATCTCAAAAAAAATCACGAAAGAAAAGTCAGTAAAGGGAGTTGGCTGCTGATGAAAACGATATTTGCAATGAGCTAAAGGACACGAGCTGCTGTATTATATAAATTCATGACCAGTTAATAAACTGGTCTTTAAAAAGAGAGTTTTATCTTCCTCATCCATATGTATTTTGATAGGATGACAAATATAGATACGATTTTAAAGGGTTTCTATTTCTATTTGATGTGTTTTCACATCTCGTTCTAATTGCAGCAAAAGCCTTTGGTTGAGCAGGGTCTTCCATGATTGACTTCCCACTGATTTGTACTGTAGCAGCTCCACTTATTGATGGACAGGAGGCAGATTTACAAAGATGCCTTCAGCACCAGGACCAAGATCTTGAGTGCCTCAGAACTGAGGTCCTAGGGGTTTCTTTATAGAATAGGTTGTGTTAGAAAGGACCTTAAGACCATCTAGTTCCAACCCCATAGAGCCTGGCTTTGACATCACCTGCATATGAATGAAAAGGGGAACCCTCGCTTCTGTGACTTCTGGATCAGGGCTGGACCTCCTGCTCAGCACATGATGTTTTCCTGATGCTTTTTGAAGCTTGTGGAAATAGGAAACAGCTTCAAACTAACAAACCCTGAAAGAACTGCTGACATCTTGCAGTCAACCTTGCCAATCCCTATGGCTGGGACAGCAAGAGCTCCTTTCTGAGCCCACATAGTTTGGATTGTGGGAAGTAGTCCGAAGAAGTTTTCATGAGTGCCTGATAGAAGGACATTAGCATTTGCCTCCTGGAGGTTCCATGATGAATGGGAAAGGCTGCTTTTGAATTTAATCCAGGAATATTTATACATAGTAGTTGTTGGTAGCATTTGTTCTCTAGACCGTATCTAGGAAGCAAAGATCTATTATAATGGCCCAATTCTGGTTGCAGAGATGTGGTCATTACTAAAATAAGCTTGCAAGGTGCTGTAGAAGCCTTGCAGTTCTGTTTTACTTAAATTGTTTGCCATTCTTCCTGAAATTTATTTTGATCTAAATCGATATTTTGTTCACAGTCTTGGCTCTGGTATCTTTTCATTCACTGAAATATGATGCTATTTGAGCAATTTAACCTTTACTTCTACGTGATCCAAGCAGCACATGCTTTCCAGTATCTGTCTTCCAGTCATCAACATTATCTTTCCACTTGTGTATTTTCCCTACAACATTCGACTTCAAGTCCCATATGCACACTTCTAGTTCATTTGGCATCCGAGTTCCTGTCACTAGTACATCACATTTTGTGCTTAGTGATCAGGTAGGGAAGGTAGGGAGAAAAAAGGAAGATGGAAACAGCAATATCTTAAGATTAACTTGCAATGCTTGTATTTTGCAGACACTGCTAGTTTCCAAATCATCTCACAGTATGTGAAATGCAGTTTTCAAGCCAGGGCACCTGAGTTCACAGCCAGCCAGAAGCTGCATACATGCCTGGAACGAATCTCCTTGGGTAGCGCTGGTTGACTGTGGCCACTACGGGCTGCAGCAGAGAAAAGGATGAATGTTCCAGGTTCCATTCCAACTTTATGTGTGAATCGTTGGCTCCAGTGGTTGCTTATATTAATGCTTTATTTCTTTTGCCCTTGCTCCTAAATCTGTACTGTAGAGAAAACCTAAACAAGCCAAAGAAAGTGTATTTTCTAATTTGCTCATAGGCTGCCCCTAAATAATAATTCATTTTATTTAATACAAATATTGAAATGGAATTTCCAATAAACACTTCTTAATCTAGAAGAAGTTTATAAAAATCACACAGCTTCCTCAAGCAAAGGAAAAGGGAACACAGCTAAAATGCAACTCAAACAGGGTAATCAGCCAGGATATTCAGAATAATATCTCCTCTTCCAAACAGTACCAGGGGACCTCAGCAACTTGCACCATCTGCTTTTGCATTTGCAGTTGGCGTGTGTGCACCTGGCTCAGAAAGCCAAGGCAGACAGGGATTTACATGTAAATCAGTAACAACACCTACAGAGAGTTGTAGAAAACGGAAATAAAGAGTTAACAGAGAGAAAAACCAGCATGATGCTTCCTTCCTCTACCTCTTTAACTGACTGCCTCCAGGAGAGATTTGTGTGCAGGCAGTTACTTGTTCCAGGCAGGATCTCATCCTGTTGCAAGAACTGATGCTCTCATTGGATGGCTCATCCACGATGCTGACATTTCCGAACCATGGAACATTGTGTCACGAGCACAAGGCAGCAGTAAAACAAGCAGCTCAGCAACAACAACAAGCTGCCAGCTCTGTCTGCTCTGAAAATATCAAGGCTCTATCCCTTCCTCCTCTATGGAAGCTGGCAAAGCTCTTGGCTCCTAGCATGGAATTCCCAGTGAGATGCAGCTGGACAGAGCACATGGGAGGTACCTCCCCGCTGCGAGGGCCAGCAGCAGCACAGATAACTCAAGCCTACTTACCAATTCCACTATCAGAAATAAATAAATACAGCATAAGCTGCTCCAATTCATTACTGTTTATTCATCCTCTGAGTGCACTACGCACAGCTGGTAAATGGCCAATAAATCCTCCCAGCTGCAGCCAGCAGGGCTCACTCAGCAGGACTGCCTCAGCAACCTTTTGGGCAACACCTCATGTCAAGCTGGTTTTGCACGGAGGAACAGAGGAGCCGCTGCTTTGGGCTGAGTTCAGGATACAGTTGTTCATGATACAATTCATGCCATTTCCTTGTTGCAGGAAAGGTGTTTTACAGCATCCTGGGGAGCCGCTATGCAGTAACTCGAAAAGAAGGAAAACTTGCTGTTGCCTTGACACTTGTTTATGCCAAGAAATGCGAAGGCCCATAGGCCTTTTAATATGGTTTTATGTGATTTAAGGACTCTTATTTAAATATAATGCCTTTAATATTAAGTATCGGGATCATTTTAATGAGCATATCCAACATGTTCAGTGTGAGACTGGTAATTGACACAAAGCACTATCTGAATGCTATTTTAAGGATGTATTTTGGCACTTGAAGTCCAGCTGTCATCCAGCTGTATGCTTCAGAAAAGTCTTTTCCACTTTTAATCAGCATCCGTGGTCTTTACAGACCCTGTCCTGAAGGATGCCAAGCTGAAGAACCAGTGTGCATATGTGAAGTCAGCCAACACCAACATGGGATGAAGAAAGGATCAAATCAAATTCCAGCATTACTTGTCTTCTACTTATCCACCACCAGGCAACATCAGGTGTCAACTTAAACACTGCAGAATGAGGGTGAAACTTTCCCATTATTTCTCATAGAGCTCAGATGCAATTTAGTGTCAAAAAATACCCTTTTAAATGTAGCTTCTGAATTCTTTTAACTATAAAACTCCTCAAACTATCTCTGAGGAGGCTTTTCAGGAAGCTAAGAACTTGATGTGAGACACGCAGAGCACATCAAGTGCTCAAGTCATGATTTAAAGACAGCTATGGAGTAGAAATAGATGGCAGGGAGTAGAAATAAAAGGTCAATTTTCATCATGACCAAAGTTAGACACCATGCCTGGAGGAGAGAAGGCTGAGTGGTGACCTCACAGCAGCCTTCCAATATCTGAAGGGGGCCTAACAAGGATGCCGGAGAGGGACTGTTCATCAGGGTCTGTAGTGATAGGACAAGGGGTGATGGATTCAAGCTGAAACAGGAGAAGATCAGGTTGGATATAACGAAGAAGTTCTTTATTGTGAGGGTGCTGAGGCACTGGCACAGGGTGCCCAGAGAAGTGGTAAATGCTCAATCCCTGGCAATGTTCAAGGCCAGGTTGGAAAGAGCCTTGGGCAACATGGTCTAGCATAACGCATCCTTGCCCATGGCAGGGGGTTCGAGCTAGACGATCTTAAGGTCCTTCCCAACCCAAACCATTCAATCATTCTCTAAGTGCAAATTTTGTTTAATACATTTATAAATGAATGTTTTGGCACTTGCTCAGAAGAGATGCTGCGCATCAGTCCTTGGAGGCTTCTAATCCAGTTCTTACCATGCTTTTTGTTTACTTAGTTATAGACATAGGCTGATTTTTAATTGCCTTTGGTCTGACAAGATTTAATGAACTCACCACAGCACCAAGCCTGGAGCTTACCAAAAAAACTGACACAGCTGATTACAAAAGAGCTGCATAAACAAAGTCTAGTTATGTCTAAAAAAGCCAAGTCCATAGTATGGAGAAGAAGAGCAGAGAGAGCAATTAACAGTGTAAAACAATATCCATAGCCAAGATTCAGAAAACAGAGGTGAGAGAAACCCGGATGGTTGCACTTGGTATTATTACATCTGTGATGGAGAGTTGAGAAGCAGGAACAGATGTTCTGAAAAAGTACCAATTTTATCCACTAATTTAAATGAAACCCTCTCTGGAGGGAAATTCACCAACTCACTTGGGCTCCCGGCACCGGCTGGCTATTTAGTGAAGGAGACGACATCCAATTTTCATGACATCCATTCTGTAACTGCTTAACAGGAGTAGATGAAAAGGGTGTGACAGTTCTAAAGCCGAAACAGAGACCCTTATCCTCAGCCATACAATAAATAATGCGAAACCCCTGGACTCCTTTCTGTCAGAGATCACATTAATGCTTGCTGTTACCTCATCCCAAAATAGCCCAGCATTCTGGCACTCTCACAGCACAGGAGATAAAGCATGCCCTGCTCATTCACACTCCCAGCAAGCGCCATGTGTTTCATTTAAGACTCTTAAATGAAACAGTAAAGCCCTTCACTAAATGTAGTTATTCTGGTAAGTTAAGAGAGCACAGATACTAAACAGGGTTAAACAGGGCCATGTGGTGAGCACAGTACCGGTGTCAGTAAGAATCAGAGGAGGCTCCACTGATTTCTATGGAACTAAAGTCTCATATCTTATCTCAGTGCAAAACTAACAAACCAAAATATCAACAAATTCAGGCAATGGGAAAATGTCATCAAAGCTCAGTTAGTGCAAGGCAGGAGTAGCTCCCGTGATCCTCGTCAATTCAGCTTTCCAAAACATTACCTTTCAGGTAGCATTAGTAGCAATTTCCTTTCCAATTGAGTCACAGATGCAAGGAACTGGGTGAAGCTATTTCAATATAAAAGTTGAGATTAAGTCAGATCACATCTTGAGTTCATTACAGCTCATGTTCTTCCAGGATAAATATTGCTGCATTTGCTGCTAGAACCAATACAGACAAGTTTATCTTTTTAGGCACAAATGCAAACACCTAAACCCCAGTGATCATTCCAGCATAAGTAGTACGAGCCACCTGCAACTGTGTCTGTTACTAGTGCATGGAAGACACATGAATCATTGGTTTACTGTTCTCTTAAGCCATGCATTTCTACTGCCTCTCAAAGGAAAAGAAGTAGCAGGAAGCCACTTCTAACTGCGAGTCTCCAGAAATGCAAAGAGAACCCTGAGATCACCCAGTGAACAGTCAGTAACAGTGAGCGGGCTGCTCTATGATGGCTCAGCATCTCATATTAATGAAGCGAATCACGAGATTATAATCATGAGAGTGAGAATGGATGCTAATTCTTCACCTACCATCAAACTACTTTTCTTGTATGAGAAAGAGATGAATTGCCAAAAGCCAAGTGTTGCCGGGGTTTGAAAACCACAATTGTCCAAGAAAATCAAACTGCAGAATAAGAATGCATTCAGCTGGAGTTGAAGGATAAGACAACGTGAAACAGTCAAATGTCATGAAGGAGAGAGACAGGATGTAACCAGCCAGGAGGTCCAGCTAGCAAGAATTCCAGCTTTTACTATCTGCATATACATTAAATGCATAATGTAACATATAGACAGCAAAATCTTTAATCTTGATGCATCAGCACTCAGTGTTTGCTCATCTGATACTGCCTTTTGCACCAGAGCATTCTGTGCAAGACAGTTTCATCTTCCATTGAATGCAGGTGTGATGCTACATGAAATGATAATGAAAAGAGAAGCATAAAACCACTGCAGCAAGACCAGTTCACTCAGTACATGACCTTATGCCCACCCTTTAATCCCCTTTCTCCCCAGAAGATTTGATTTCTACCTGTTCCATTCCGCTGCAATGAAAACAAAAGAATTAAAACCAACCCTATGCACTAGCACATCACCTTGCAGAAATAATCCCATTAAACTTTGATAAGAATAGCTTGTTGACAGCCACTTGGAGCATCAAGGCTATGCTTTGGAGTGAAGATGGGCATTTGGGGTCATTCTTGCACTGTTTTTTCCCTGTTACACATGAATGCATATAACCCTTTCAGGAATGTCAAACCCTGTCAAAACAAAGGCGTGTAGATTTTGGAGAGAAGCTATGTGAGCAAGTAGGACAAAACTGCTAAAGAGTAAGGGTAAGGTAAGAAAATTCAGTCTGTTACACAATGGAGTCAGAAAGAAGACTTGGATTTTGTACTGTGCATATATACGTGCACATGCATAGTTACTCGTTTCCTATTCATGGTAACCTATGTCTGGGTGCACTCCCAGGAACTGAAGTCATAATTCGTACTATGATTACTGTAATGCTGTTGCAAAAAGCCAGCAGCAGAAGATAATTCTTCCTATACCACCCAAATTCCTGGGGCCCAGATCTCCTCAGAAGCTGGATCACACCCCAGTCATACATTCATTTTTCCTTCTTCTGCCAATGCTTACTGCTTTATCTGTTTCCTCTGGCCTCTTTCCATCTCTTTCATCTGTGTTTATAAGGAGTGAGCAAGCTTTTTTGAGGCTTTCCGAAGTTGGGCTTCATGCTTTTTAAAGCATTTCTGTCCTGTGCCTCTGATCAAAAGTCATTTTTAAAGGGCCAGCCCAGCTCAGCAATATGCAATGCTGACTTTTTAGGTGTGTACCTAAATCACCCTGAACTAGGGAAACAAAGCTGGGTACCAAGAAACTCCTATTAATAACCCAGTGCTATGCCTCAGGCAGCAGACTCTGCATCCTGCCTAGGGCCCAATTTTACTCTTGAATGCACAGACATCAAAAGGGAACTGCAAGCTGAGAAGTTTGGGGTTGGGAAGAAAGTAGGAACATGAAGGCCTTTCCACTCTTCCCCTTGCTTTGCTCTATTCTTGCTGCCCACTTCCTTTGCAGCATGGATATGACACAACAGATTTATCCAGCCTGCCCCCCACTCAGTGTATTTTAACCCTTCCATGGTGCTACACTAGAATAATCCAATGTGCTGTTCAGGTCCCCTGGAAAGAATTGCTCCAGTGCAGGAAGGATGCTGCAGACATGGGAAAAAGTCTACAAAAAGCATCATAAATCCAAGTCTGGAGCCCATGTTTGATAGCTGGAAAGCTCCAAATGGAATCCTTCAGGGTTTATTCATCTCTGGACTTGGAGAATAGCCATGAAATCAGAATTTCACTTTGGAATTCAGCTACATAATTTTCCCAAGTCTAATGTTAGGTTCCTGAATTCTTAGTTACACAGGAATGAAACCTATAGCCAACACACTGATAATTATTAAAGGTAGTATCAACCAGGAACATTACTGAGAAAGGGGTTTTCTTCCCCAGTTACTATCCTCAAAGGAATAAATCACTTTGCCATTCCATTCCTCTGACCAAAAGAAACCCTCAACCCTAGTAAAATCCCCCCTGCTCAAACCTGAGATATGGTGGCATGATTACGAAGGATTTTCGGATGGAGAGGGAAAACAGGATTTGGAGTACTGCTACTTGCTCTGGGTCCACAGCAGAAAAACACAGCCTGTGCTTTTTAAAGCTGCCTATTTGGCATCATTAACTATGCCTGGCTTCCTGCAGATGCTCTCACCAAAACTAACTGATACAATACATATTTCCCTATCATGAAAGTGTCGATATAGTAAAGTTCCATGAGGCAGCTTTTGATAGCAGACAAGCTGATTCATAAATTTTGCAGTAGCTATCATTAGAATTAAAACCAGTGTAGAATAATTCAAAGGCATGAGAACTTGGGACTTTGTTCCTGGATAGTATAAAGCAAAAGTGCGCCAGGAGATGCTTCTGACACCAGCAGGTGTTTGCATTGCCATGACTGTCTGTGGAGTATTAAACATATTATATGAGGATGCTAATGCTTAACAGTCTGCAAGAGACACTTTTTCCAGGGTTTTATAAGTCTGGACTGTAAATTAAAACCACCATAGGAGGTAACATGCAGTAAACCCATGAACACGTTTATATATCAGATGGAGTCAGTTATTGGCTAAGGTCTTGTTTCTCATATATCATGAATAGTTACATCTACCAAAAGGCAAATTCTTCACAGAAAGTAGAAAAATTTTGTCTTTTTGGGACATTCTGAATGTTTCAACTTGTTACCTATTATCTCTGTCAAATTAGTCATTTACTGGCAAACAGACACTGTGATGGGAAACGGTCAGAGGATGCTCCAAGAATCACTTCCTATTGAAACAAGGTGCAGAGGTGGATTGGTCCATATCTAGGTCAAGCTGGGCCAGCACACGGAGCAGCACTCCTGGGTCACACAATCTACCCACAGACTATGGTCAGAGAACAACAAGCAGCTACTGAAAGTTGACAGTGAACAACAAAGCAACCGGTCCTGGATAAAAGCAATCAAGGCTCATCACCTTCCTGGCTTCTTTCTGATGGGAGCACCTCAGAACAAGCTCTGAAAAGCAGCATCATCATACCACTGATTTAGAAATCTCTGCCTAATTTTAATCTAGCAGGATAGAAAGGCTTGAAATTTTATAGTGAAAAACACTTGAAACGATCAAGTGCTGAAAACCCCTTATCAAACACAACCATTCCCTAAGGAAAACCCCCAAATACTCAGAAGAATCTTCGTCAGGTTGGACATTCTACCTATTACGGACCACAGGAATCTTCCAGTTCTTACATTCCCTTTAGCTTGTACAGCTTTGCCTCTATAACTTTTAAACCCCTGAAAGAACATAGAGTTAAAATTTTAATGGCATTTCAGCAGAACCTCTTTGAATTTGGTATTAGAACTCAATTTAGCCTCCAGTAAAGCCTTTAAAAAAAAAGTCTGATGCTTAAAAATGTAATAATCATACAGGAACCTTTCAAACCCAGCATCAAACAGAATAAAATATATTTTATTAATGATACAATTCACAAAATTACAAATCCTGCCACTCTGCCACAAGAGAGACTTCCTCTGCTGTATTATATTGCATACACATTAGCTACTGGTGTTTATTCTGTATGATTTAACCTCCTGATTGCTTTGAACGCTTAATGAATGAGGGTGCTTGCACTAATGATTAAGGAGATGTTGGCTATAATAAAGACATTCTAGTAAGGAGGCTGGTCAGGAGTCTGCACTGTAGCGTCAGTAAGAGATCTCTCTTCATGAGGTCAGCTTTAGTCTAGACTAACGTAGTCCAAACTAATATAAATGCCAGGGCTAAACCAGATAGAGCACTGGCAAGAAGAACCTGTTGAGTTGCTGTTTGGGTCCAGTCTGATAAGCTTTTTAATGAAACCGTTTTAGAAAGGCCAACTGACTGATGCATGGAGTGGGTTTTTAACGGTTTAGGAACGTGTAAAGGAAACATAACTACATTAGAATACATCTTCACTAAGCAACATACTCTTTTAGCACGGATTCTTGCAAGCAGCAACAAGAAGGAAGAGCTCTGTAAGAACAACTCACAGTGCTGATGAAATATTAAGCCCTTTTATAAAGATGTTTCATAGAAAATGGCATATTGCAGAATATGGCTGATACTCTCTACTTGCCAAAGAGTGCTCAGGTTACTAAGCAGTGATGTCTGCTTTTTGTCTGGCCTCTGGCAGGAGAACACAGTCTTCCCAAGCTGGATTGTATTCCCAGTTAAATGTATCTTGAGTCCTACTCCAGCAGAACTGACTTACTCTATATTGGATGCTGTCCATGCCAAGATTTATCATTTAATTGTAACTAGGAGCACTGAGTAAATCCCAGTTGCTTGGGGAAATTACTCAACAGAATTGCAGGATTCTCAATAAAACACTGGGAACTTACTGCTTAGATACCACCTCAAGGGCTCCCCCTCCTTCCTTAGCTTTCAGCTTTCCCAGCAGAAGACAGGCAACTAATTATGAGGAGCATAATACATTCCAGAGGAAGTCTGAGAAACGTGCTAGGAACACACACAGGGCAAAGGCATTAGAAAGCTTTCTGACACCTCCAGATTATCAGAAAGGGAGATTATTTGCTATGGTTTGCCAGGTATTCATTCTTTACCTATAACCCCTATGGCTGGTGTAATTTGGTTTGAGCATAGCTAAGCAGGCCTCTGCCACACCAGACCACTTGAAACAGCAGCCTGAAATATTTAGGGCAGATTTACCACTCTTCATGTCTTCTGCATCACTGAAAAATAATTGTGTCACTGTCCTGAACAGTGACACACATTGTTTAGCATAGTCACTGCTGTAAGGGGTGACACAGAATGTTTGTCACAACATCAAACATGAACCACTTCAGATACACTCCACTTGCGTTCAGGCATTCTCTCTTCTGCCTGTGGGAAAGAACTGAGAACCTCAATGATTATTGTTTCTATCCTGAAAACACCAATATCAAAGGAAGACAATTACAGCTTCTTCAGTTAGAACTCTTGTCAGATTATAGACAGGACAAACCACAACATGTTCCTCAGAGTTTCTAAGAGCAGAATTGAGCCATCGGCAACTTCTATCTATGACGTTCCAAAGAACAAGCAGTTGCAAAAACAAAGACTGAGTTCTGTAAAGCAGGAAAGGCATCAACTGCCCAACAGGATGAAGTATCTTGAGTTTTCCCAAGCTTCCCCACAAGTCACACAACACAGTGTCATCATGGGAGCGACCCTGAGCAGTTTCTGGCTGTTGCATATCCTGGTTATCATACACTCAACAGCCTGCAAATGTTCTCAGTGCATCATTAGGGCAAACAAACAAACCAACCAAAACTAGAGAAGAAAAAGATTTACAAACATTGACACACTGAATGTCACATTTGAAAGAACGAGGAAGACTTTTCTTTCCCCCATGAATACTTACAAAGCAGCAATTACATGCAATTGCAGTTTATAGTGTGTCTTCTGTTGTCTATTTTTTCAGGCATCACTTTCTATGGGTTGGCAAACAGTTGCTACACAAAAAAGTTAAGGAGCTATAAAGTATGAGAAGAATTTATCACAGAAAAGATGCCAAACCCACAATGAACAGAATTTGTTGTTAATTTAAAGCATGACAGCAACCAGGTCAACACAAGAGATTGCAGTTACATATTTGTCCCTAGTTTCCCCACATCTCACAGTGCAAAGTCAAAGGGCCTGCTACAGTTTTTAAAAGCATCATTTGAAAGACCAGGATCGCAGACTCTTCCAATAATTTACTTAGGAAGGACCTCTGAAGGTCACCCTGTCCAATCCCCTGCTCAAAGCAGGACCAAAACATGAAGCTTATAGGCCTAACTGGTGATCACATGAAAATTAGGCTGATTGCATGGTCTGACCTCAAGATACAACAGTTTGAAGGAGATTTATGTCTCATAGCTTCCATTATCAAAGAAGACATCAGAGTTCATTGTTCAAAACTTCAATGACTCTTCTGGGAACTGCAGCCACTGAATGTATATAAGAAATGGAGAAAATTCTCCATTTCTCTCTTCAGCAAATGGACAAGAGTATGGAGTAAAGAAAAGGAACAGAAGCTAGGGATAGAGGGGAGAAGAAAATGATTTCAAATACTCCAAAGTAAGCTGGTGCTTCATGCTGCCAGAGCACAGAGGCATCAAGATACAGGAAAGTCAGTGTCAAATTGGAAAGCCCAAGCAGACTTAATGCATTCATATTCCACATGTGCTCTCTGCATGCTTCTCACTTCATCAGCAATGCTTCTGTGAAAGGCACGGCCACACACTGGGAAGTCTGGGAGTATCTTCTGCTAGTTAGGGCTGCAGGAACACTTCGAAGCTACTGGGGTGCTGGTGACTAAGTAGGTTTGGCTGAAGAAATCATGTTCCTTTTTAACTTTATTGTGGTAACGTAATTTAGCTCCAGAAAGATCTCTGTTGAAAGCCTTAGCGTAAATAGGAGGCAATTCACAAATACAATTCATTTACCATTGAACACATACCTCAGTGGGCAATGTTCCTGCTTGCTTGGAGTCCAGCTTGTTGGGAGTACTCTACTGTGCAGCCATACCTTTACTTGCTTTGCAAAGCTTTGTATAATGCATTTATTCTGTTGGAAAAGAGATAAAAATCAGTGGGTTGAATAACCAGTCCAGTCTAACAGCCAGGGATTTACCTTCCTGCTCTAGATGACCAAGAAGTGACTTTGAGACAAGACAATGCATGGAGCAGCTGAACTTGGCATTCCACCCCTTGTTTTGTCTTCATGCAAAAGAAATCAGAAATTCAAGTCATACTCAGGAAAAATTTCATTCACTCCAATCACAAATCTGCAATGTTAAACCCTGTTTTCACAAGCTGTCTTGCATGTGGCAGACCCTAATCCTTCATGCAGAGAAGCTCTGCAAGGTTGAAGGCTGAGATGAGATTACAAGGTCAGGACTCCTGGCGAGCTCAGTCTGAAAGACAGACAATTTGAAGCAGATGGTTCTGTGTAAAGACCAACTGAGATAAAGGGCACTATTGGAATATAAATGCTTATTACTATTCAAGTAAACAGATGGGTAGGTCTTTGCCAGATCAGGGCCACTTGTAAAACATTTTGGAAATTTATAGTTGTAAAGCCTGACTTTTGCATGATAGAATGAAACACTAAATACCTTTTAGAGTAATAGAGCTAAAAGGAAATGTTATTCTTTACACAGGTTATTAAATAACAAAGATGGTAGCAATTAAGATAAAAATAATAGTGATTGTGCTGGAAGGAAGAGTGCTTTGAGAAAATTACAAGTTCATTTCTGCTTTGATCTTTACATTTGATGGCCTGAGCAGTGTCCCATCCACAACCACTTCCAGATGCAAAGGCCACAATCCTCATCCAGACACTGGTCAGAAGTTAGCGTAACAGGCTCCTTTTCTCTCCAGAATGCTATTCTGATTCTCACACCTGGTTCATTGCTCACAGTGTCTACCAGAGAAGATTTAACACACACAAGTGTCAAATTGTGCTGGTATTAAAATAGAAGGAAGAAACCCAAGTGTGGCACGTAAAGCACTGAGTATTTATTAGCTGATACAATCCACTATTAATACAATGTCACTTTAACTGAGTTATTTTTTTCTCTTTTTTTAAAGGAGGGGACAAGTGATCCAGATTTGGATGAACTGAAGCAATTCCATTCTGTGAGAATGGCTTCACTCAAGTATAAGTGCAGTTGTGGAATTTTAAGTGGGAAATGAAGAGATCTCTCATCAATTTCCCTCAATACAGTCAGAGCCCGTCTTAGACAACTGAGACATGGACCATACTATTTTCTTTTAAAAGACACAGAAGGCATGTTATACATTTTAGCTGTTAGTTTAAGGCTCAATATAGTGTTAAAATGTTTCAGACTGACAGATCCTAGAGGTTGGCTCACATATTCTGAGCCCCCTTTTTTGAAGATACGGTACCATACAGTTTAAAAGCTGGTAAATTCAACTGCTTGTAGCTTTCAAGCAGCTGCCCATCACGTACTGATTATTCAACAATATTGTGTATTACAATTTAACATAAGTTTAACATAAGCTAAATCATAAGTCCCACCCATTGATCCTCTTTAATAACCAGACCACTCATATGTGTACCTACAGGCCTAGGGCAAACATGGTGCAAAACAACAAAGGGGCTTAATGAGGCAAAACTGTGCCTGTGGCTCAGTAAAACACACAAGCAAGGAGCAGGTATCAGCATGGGCTTTTCTCTTCACAATACCCTTTGTGTAAAAAATACTGGTAACCAAGGTCCTTGTGGGCTTATTACAGTAAGTGGTGAAATAACAACTTACATTTATTGAGAGGACTCTTGTATCTGATTAGAGGGAACTCCATTGTTCCCAAAGACATTTGTGTGGGTGGGCAGTTAGAACTCTGAATCTCAAAGGACCATCTAAGAGATGGGGTACAAAACGACTGACAGAATGAACGACTGGCTTGTGTTTAGTGGAATAACTATGCTCAACGCTTCTCTATTTTTAATCTGTAAAAGTTTTGACCTGTCTTGTGAGTGATTCACTTTCTATTCAAAAGAAGTGGTAGCATCACTCCAGCTCCTCACCCAGAGACTGAATGATTTCTTCCAGATAAAGACGGAAACTACAGCACAGCAGGAGGTTGAAGCCACATGGTCAAGGTGCCAGATTCTGGTCCCTTTGTGAGGCTGGAAAGGAGAAGTGAGGGAGGAAGAGGTCAAACAAAGCTACACTGAAGTGCTGCCAGTGTGTTCAGCAACACTTGACATTGGTGGTAAAGCTGGAAAAGAAAAAGACTTCACTTATTTCCCTTTGCTTGCTGCCTACAGTAGCTGGGCTGCACTGCCTCACATACAGCATGATATAATCCCATGACCAAACAACACATCTGCAGCCTGCTCATCAGCTGTTTCATGCCACCTTCAGAAAGCAAATGGTGAGGAGAAAACGCTTTGTCCTGGTCAATATAGTTAAAGATTTTCCATCCTCCATTTGAGAATGTTTGCTTCTAGAGAGAATGTAAGTAGAACCAAAGATAAACTGTTGGATTTATACAACCCCTTTAACATTCAAGGTACTCTTACCCATTTTATATTAATAGATTTGGTGTCATCAGCATGAGAAAATTAAAAGCTGGTTTCATGTCCTGAATCTGTCATAGATTCCTGGTACGAACTTGGGCATTTCACCCAATCTCCATTCCCTGTTCGGGAGCTTCCTATTTCATTTCAGAATCCTTTTTCTCTAGGACTCTTGAAAAGAGTTAATCAGTTTTAGAGCATTATCCAGTTTTCCTCTTATCTCATGTCTGGATCCAACTGTTGTCAGCTGGCTTATACCTATTGTAAGCTCTTTTGAGATTAAACCCACGTTTTGGCTCCGAGTTCGCAGTCAGTTTGTGGAGTGAAGAAACTCTTAGGCAGGATCACAAATTATAACACCACCACCAAGATTTGATGAGCATCTGAAGACAATGAATGCTGGCTCCAGACCTGCACTAAAGGAATTCATTATTAACAATATACAGTGGCATGGCTTGGTACAACAAATGCTTGTAGTTAGCTATCCCTCTGCATTCCTTTTTCTTTCCCACCCTGAGAACCACTGCCCTAGTCTCAAGTCAGAGGAGCAATGAAAATGCGATGCAGCCTTGCTGATAAGCAGGGGTAAACTTGAGTATAACATCAACCCCTCTGCCTACACCCATGCTTTCAATAAAAGACAAAGCTTTTTACCTATTATTTTCATTTCTGAGACACAAAATGAAGTCTCTTTTGCTGCTCAGCTAATCCTTACACTGTCTTGAGAAGAGATATGTTTTTGTCACTTCCTTGTGCTGATAAGACTTGTATCAAAGTTGTGGGGGAATGAATTGCAATTTTTCAATTTAAGAGACTGCTCATATCAGCCAGAGCCTTCATTAAACAAATCCCTTGTGAAACCAGAGATAAGGTGCAACATATCTGTGTATTAAACAGAAGATGCTTCCTGTAGTATATGCAGCAAATATGCTATTTTTTTTCAGTGTTCATTGATAACTTACTAAATACTGCAATTAATGTGTTATCCAGCTGACTGGGCTGAAACAACCATTTGCTTTGGTCTGCAACATTGGTAAGTTGACAAAGATGTCTCAAGCACTGTCTCTAGAGCATTTACTTGATCACCACACTGTAATACTTTGCTGTTAGCATCTGTCAGGTTTGAGTCCTGCCTACATTGATAGAGATACACAGAACCACTATACAGCGTAGTAGTCATAATATCCACAGTTTTAGGATGGAATTCACACTGCTATCCATTTACTGGATTATACTTATCTGAAACCTATTTTTACACCAGTGGATTGTATCTTTGTAGGAGTTTGTCTAGCCTGCTGCAAATCAGTTTAAAAGAGAAATCACTTTTGAGTACAGCTGAAGAATGTGGTGTTACTGTTCACCAGAAAGATTCAGGCAGAAGCTGTTCTCCCTCACCCAGGTAAACAAGGTGTGTACCCTGCTATTGAGAACAGGATTCCAGGGTTCTGTTCCCAGCTCCACTTATTTCATGGATTACAATGGAAGCATTTTAATTGATTTTTTTTTACAAGAAAATTTAAATTGCATTAGAATTAAAGGGAGTAACATTTAGAAAGCACAGGGTTAACAGCCAATTCTGTGTTACTACCACGTGCTACCAGAAAACTCCTGTTTCTTCACTAGAAGTCAACTGTACAGCATGCTTCGTATTGGCTGGGGACAAGGCAATTACTACAGCTTCTTTATGAAGCACCCAGCATTGTCTGTAGTCAGAGATCAGGCACAGGGGCACACAAATCATTGTGCTGTTTCATCTTCTTTCCCTTTGGAGCATTTGGTTTCTCAGTAATAGTGTGGCTCTTCCATCTGAGTCTGAAATGAGAGCCCCCAAAGCATTCAAGTATATCAGGAAATTGTCAATGGGGATGGACAGAGACAGTGTAAGCGCCTTTTGAAGGTACAGCCAGGGCAAGAAGATGTGCACATTCAGACTTCATTCTTTTCAAATGCTATACGGACAACTGTATTTTAATCCATTGATGAAAGGGTCCATGCACTGTTAGCTGTCAGAGGTTTATGTGACCTGGAGGAGAGCAAAAGACTGGAGCAATGCAATGTTCACATGGTGAATGAAAATCCATTAAGACGTGCCTCTGGTCTCTGCCTACATCAATAATCAAAGCCAGCTATTGATGGCTTTGGACCACCAAGTCACAGGATAGGTGGCTATTGCCAGGATTTACCTCCTAAGAATGCAGTGTTTTAAGAAAAGGAAGGGTTAAGAGCAGAAGAAGAGGCCAGCTTTGTTCTCTGCCATGTAACAACCTCCCTGGGTGACACAGGTTAGCACAGTGATAATGTTTTAGTCTACGGGCAGTTTTCATTACTCAGGAATTCTGAACTCACTCAAATAGTCACCTGGAGTTGTGACATTTCAGCCCCTGTCTCTCTCTAGTCATAGCCAGGCTGGTCCCCAGCTCAGACATTCATCACATAACCTTGTGCACTCACCTGGATAAAAGGACTTTGATCCTTTCGGAGCAGAACTCACAGGCATTCAATTTCACACCTGTGATATAAGCACAGGAGAGCAGCAATGGCCATGACAATAACAGCATCTTGCGAAATGCAACAGCAGAAGTTCCAGACTCTGCTTTTTTTCTGTTGTTCAGAAAGTGAAGCTGTATTTCCAAGTGTGGGTGCATCTGAACAAGGCACAAACCCACTAATTATACAATCACAGAATAGTTAGGGGTGGAAAGGACCTTAAGATCATAATGGGAGTGATCTGGTCCCCAGAGTTCATCCCGCCACTGGGAGCTGAAGGAGGAAACTTGAGGGTTGTTTCTCTAAACATGATTCTGGCACTCATTAGGGAAAAGTGAGGAGTAGAAGGAAACAGGAAAAGAGAAATATCAGAGGCAATTTTTTCATCACCCTGTTGGCTTAAAATACAGGGGTTTCAGCAGGTTCTAATGAAATGGAACTGCTTTATCCGTAGTATCTTATTGCATTAAGTCTCCTGCAGATATCCATAGTGACCTTTAACAGTCTGATAATCCATGCAAGTGACTGACATATCATCCATCAGTTCCTGGGCATATGCTGGTCTAGCAAATAGCAACAGGCAGACACCGCCTCTGGCATGAACCCTTTTTCTTCACAAAAAAGAAGAAGTTAAAGAGGAAACCTCACAGCAACACCCAGTAACCCTGGTGAGATGGCTTAAAACAGAGAGGGAAATGTTATTGGCATCAAGCTGTCCCCCACTGCTCCAATGTTGGTGGCAGGGACAAGGGATTCACAGAGTAAATGAATGCTGTCCCAAATCGGTGTGAAT
Source organism: Ara ararauna (assembly GCA_028858755.1). NCBI lineage: Eukaryota > Metazoa > Chordata > Aves > Psittaciformes > Psittacidae > Ara > Ara ararauna. The sequence goes on from CM054390.1 coordinate 8,146,009, forward strand.
ACCTAGAAGTGTTCTGGGCTGGGACTGAAAGGACGCTCAAACCTTGCTGCAAGTAATGCCATCTGCATAGGTGATCCTGTGGGAGCCTTTTCCACCCTTCAGTCCCACAGTGCACTGACCATTTTTTACCAAGTACTAGCATCTAAAATAAGGGTCACTTCCAGCTTTTATCTCTTCACATTCAGAGGCACATTCACTTTCTAAGTACAAATCTGACCATGTGTATTCTTACTAAAATCTAACCTGTAATCTACTCCATTGTTACCCGTGAAGTTCAGCTGCAATATTTCTGTTGTGAATGTTTCTCAGTTGTAGCCCCAAGCTGTTCACAACTGAATGTAGCACTTCATGAACACAGTGACTCCTGTACTAGAAACAACTGAAGGGCCTTCATTATTCCTTTAAGTTATTTTGCTGCAGCTACATTTACTCCTTAAGAATGACTGCTGGATTCTTGAAGGGCTGGATGATTTGGGGGGAGACTTCCACTTCATGTTCTTTACAGATTAAATTCTTCACAGTTACCACAGTGTTATATTTATTTACTTACATTTTCCTCTCTTTTCCTGGCTATTTAGAATAAACTGCTTTCCCCAATCTCAGGAGACAATCCTTCAAGGCTAATGACCTTGTTAAAGGTTCACTCATCACAGTAAAATGTCAAGCAAGGTATTTTAAGGTAGTAGAACTGGATGGCAAATGTGTCTTTACATTATTATGTGGAAAAACTATCCAACAAACCCACACCCAGAGGTAGTTCTGTCGATTCTATGCATTTAAATGTCATTCTTGTCCATTTCTTGGCATTTTGTGTCAGGTTGAATATAACAGGGAGTCTACCATCATAAGTTAACAGAGCTGCTTCTGGAGCTAAATATTGTCTTTCCCTGGAATAATGTGCAAATGCAGACATTTTTCCTGAAAAAAAAACCCAGGACTGAGGCTTTATATTATTTTTATATACCCACTCAAGTCTCAGGGGACATATCTCAGCTCACTACTATAATTGTTAGCTGTCCCATCTAATGACCCAGTGAGAATTAGACTACAGACATCTATTCCTACACCCACACCCACTTGCCAAGGAACTTTCTGGTGTGTAAGCACTCACCTACCTCTGTCTCCAGGCCTATACTCATGCAGTCTTTTAAAATAGGGTTAATAAACAAAGCCTTTATGGATGTCTATGGACGTTATGGAATTCTTTGCAATCGCTGAATTTTAATCCTAAGAAGATGGTAAATACGTATCTGTTTATATTTCAGTATAATGTGGAACACCCAAGAAAGGGTTTTGAGGACACATAAAGGACAGAAACTTGAGGGAACTTCTGCTTGGAGGAGACAGGAAAAAGCTCACTCTCTATTTGGCCTGGCAAAACGGGTTCAAACTTAAACAGGGGAAGATCACATTGGACATAAGGAAGAAGTTCTTTCCTGTGAGGGTGCTGAGGCACTGGCACAGGGTGCCCAGAGAAGTGGTAAATGCTCCACCCCTGGCAGAATCAAGTGTTCAAGGCCAGATTGGACAGAGCCTTGGGTAACATGGTCTAGTGTGGGGTGTTCCAGCCCTTGGCAGGGGGTTGGAACTGGATGATCTTAAGGTCCTTTCCAACCCAAACCATCCTATGATTCTATGAAGAGTACAAAATCTGTTGTCACCACCATACCATAAATGTCTTTCTATGGTGATGACATTCAAATGATTTAGATGTTGTAAATTCCACACCAATTTTCAAGTTGATTCATGACCACCTGAATCTTACACACAACTTACATCCTACCTTTCAGCCTACACCCACTCCAGAGATCTACTCTTGTACAACTTCAGCTGACAAGCAACTATGGATCCAAACACCTTACACGTCACAGATCTTCATATTCAGAACTTGGTTACTTGAACCATCTCCAGAGCTGAATGTAATTGAAGTTAGGTAGTAATTAAATTCCTCAGCATTGCATGCAAGTGTAATGTGTTAATAAAAAAGTAATTGCACCTTCGTTGTTCAGCAGGTTTGGCTTAATTACATGGCAGTTCTTTTTCTCTCTACTTATTCACTCTCAGCAAGGGCTCTCCTTACCATCTGCTGATACTTAATTAATATATGCTAAATGTCCTACTATATTATTAAATCTCATTTAGAAGCGTCCTTAGCATCTCAGTATAGGACTGCCTATATTGCAAGAGAATGAGCAAGGACCTTGCCTTGTATTTAAATAATTTAGCTAAGGGAAGGCTAATTAATGGAAGAGAGGCGTGATCTTTCTCTCTAGAAATGAGCAAAAGGGGAGTACAATTATTACAGAAATGCAATGAAAACCTGGAGATTTCCCAGAGGTAAAATGTGTTTGAAAATCCTTATACCCCACCAGATCTAACAGTCCTGGCTGATGCAAGGCAACCCCATTAACTGCAATATTTCTGTTGCTCTGCATCACAACAGATTCTATTTTGGATTTAGGAATAAAGTAGAGATAAGTCTTCTTGCTCTCAAGTAGCAAAGATTTGCACTGGGACATAACATGAAGCCAGCCAGGATAAAGCTTGTATTTCTGAAGATCACTTCCCTGGCAGCTTTATTTTTATCCCTTTGCAAAATATCACCAAGGAGATTTTACATATATTATTGCATAACTCAGTGTGTCAGTTGATATACCACTCCATAGGAAAAATGGATAAAAACCAGTGAGGTATAAACTTGCCAGAATCAGGGTAAAATCTTGTGCCTCGGAAATAAACACAATGGCCAAGGTTCTCAGTTGTCCATGAGCGAGAGGAAGAAAAGGAACTGAGCAGCTCTTCAGATGTGAAGAGAAATGGGAAACTGAAGTCAATTAATTTCACTGCTTTCACTGTTTCCTCACAAACTCAGATGCTTCTGAGGCAGAGTTCCAGCTATCTCCAGCACCACCAGGATTTCACGTATCAAAAACCTCTGCAATAATGCCTCTGGTTTTTATCATCCAAGCAAGTAGGTTAATGATTTGTCATTACCAGCTAAGTCATGACACAGTTCCATCGTACAGTGTTTCTCTGCCTGACAACCCCTCTAAGCAGAACAGTGGTGGAAGGAAAACAAATGGAGACACGGGGACCAGACAATTATTTAAACCTCCTCAGAAAATAGTAACAAAGAACTTTTGCAAAACCAGAATTGAAGGCAGAAACAGTATCAAAGTCAAAAGCAACTCCAATAACCTGCCTACTTCACAGTTTCCCTTTGGGGTAGCATTTAACAAGAGTTATGGATGCAAATATGGAAGAGTTACGAATGCAAATACAGTAACTTAGAGTATTATCTGTATTCCCAAATTCTTTTCCCACCTTTAAAAATACTGATTCTAGCCTCTTTTTAATAACTGCAGGTTTGTCTCCTATTATTTTGCTGAAGCTGTTGTGGAGCATATTTCCTGCTGAATAGAAAAGAAGGCAAGAACTCCTAACCATTAAATATCTATTGACTTGTACATGAAAACAGTTCAGAGGGCTTGAAGTTGCCTGTACTTGTATCATACAGGTCTGAGGCAAGTCGTTTTGATGCATGGAAAAATTTCTCCTGACTTCAGAGAGCTTTAGTTCTCTCTGTACAAATAAATATAATTCCCAATGCTTCATTTCCCCTTGAATGATCACACTTTTACTGAGTCATGCATTTAAAAAAGAAGGACATAGAATTTTAATAAGGAGCTTTTCTCAATGCGCCTTATGAAAAACGTAATTAGATAAACCTATCAAAAGCTGAACTATAAAGCAGTCACAAACTAAAGGTCCATCCAGACCACAGCAGTTTCCTATGTACAGACTACACAAAGTTAGTGGTCTTCAAATGATCACAACAGAAGTGAATTCCATTTTGCCTGCATTTTAGCCAGGCAGCAGTGGCTCTACCAGCTCAACCATGCTAATGCTGCTTAACCTTACGTGGATATTTATAGTCTAACCTCCGTGGAATTCTCTCTAAACAGGTTTTGAAGCAGCTTCAACATTCCTGAGGTGAATTACAAATGAAATCCATGAAGAACTGGCAAGCAGCTTCCTAGAACTCTGAACAACTAATTATCTTACAACACGTTTCAGATGGCTTACACAAAATAACTTCTCTGATATTCAAGGGGTTAAGGCTTGGGAGAATTTCCCTGATGAGCTTCATTAGATATGCTTTGGGAGTCTCCTACATTGCACATTAATGCTGGAAACAGTTGTTTGGTTTTTTAATTCATTACTTTGGTTTACTTATGTGCCTCCTACTCTCAAGTAGTACAGAAATGTTTCGTTTATAGGCTTAAACCCTGGATATTGGGTACTGGTGGCTGCTGAAGTCAGGAAGTGGGCATTAATGCTGGCAGGAGAGTGGCTTGGTGTACAGAAATATTGACATATTTGATTAAAACTTAACTCCTGATGGTATCACAAAGTTCTCTTAAGAAGCAGTATACAAATAATTGAGAAATAGCATGTAAATCACTGAAAAGGGATCCAGACTTTGATTCTAGCCTGGGTGTTGCTACAGAGGAGTAGTTTCAGCCTTCTAAAGGATTTTGCAAAATGGGTTAGAAATGCAGGTGATTTATTCCTAATAACTAACTCTAATTCTTCGTATTTCCTTATAGAATATTTGTTTCATGCAGCTCCTGCACAGGAGAAAAGTTTACTTTTAATCTGTCACCGACGCCACCAGCCTTGCTGCGTAAAATGCCTGTTCAAATCCATCCTCTTCCAGCAAGCCCAACCAAAGCCCTAAAGAGCTGGTAATGGTCCCTCAAGCAATGGGACTATGTTAGGTGAATGTAATGCAGACAGTCAGACAATCAGCCATCCTGCCACTACCAAACAGTTTAGCTGTGAGTGATGCTCCTGAACAGCAATAATTTAATTGCATACTGAAAACCATGCTTCCAATGTTCCAGTCCTGATCTGAACTTCTACGAAGCAGGGCTGCAGCCAATGCGAGAACCACACTGGGGGTCTTTGGCTGGCTGAATGTCAGAATAACTCAGAATAAAAAAGATGCTGCAGGCAGGGCCCAGGGCAGCAATTTAGTCCTGCAGCCCCTGCAGTAAGCAGTCAACCTAAGGCAGGGTTCTTCTGGCAATGTTCCCTTCCCATTCAGCATCAGAACTGACCAAAGCAAATCCCAAACTTTCCACAATAGTGGAATCCTAACTTTTTTTTCCTAAACAATGAGCCTTTCCAGTTGAGCGTAGCAAGGCTTTCTGAACCACCTCACCTTAAGCTTGGGTACTGCAAGAAGCTCTAAGAGCACAGGATGGTTTTGTTTTCTTTTAAAAAGTAACTTTCACAGAAATTTCAGGATGGGATTATCAGCAGAAAAGAACATTTTGCCTTTGTTGGGAGCTTGGAAATCATTGCGCTATCTAAGCAGCAGTATCTAAACTCCACTTCGAATTACTGTAGCTCTAGAAGCCAATTTCTGAAACCAAGAGAACTACAGCGTGGTCCCGTATTAGCATGGTCCCGTATTTCAGAGCTGCTCCGGTACTTCAGGGAAAAAAGGTGCTTCTCAGCAGGAATGCTCAGTGTTTGCAGCCACACAATTATTTCTAATGGAGCCACAGAAGCTTTTGGGCAGATTATTAAATCACAGCTCAAACAACGGTATTGCCCCGATAGGTGTACAAAGTGCAAGCTCAGAACATCTTAAGCGCCAAACTGAAAGGAGACAAGTACAGAATTGGCCACCACCTCCTCTGCTTTCCAAACTAGTAAATAAATTGTTTATCTTGTCAAAACCTGACAGGATAAAAACAATGACATCAAGATACATCACTAACTCTGGTTCTACAAGGATGCATATGACAAGCAAAACACTGGGAAAGGATCTATATGCTTATGACAGGAATGCAGTCACAAAGAAATATGAAGTGTTTTAATAAACAGACTTAAGCTTCAGAAGAAGAGTGGGAGTTGACATCAGTTTGCACTGATGGTTACAGTCACAGTAATGCAAAAGAGATTGACTAATCTGCATAAGACGGATTTAATTCTGCTTGCCTGCTCCTTGTTTGAGAAAAGATCAACTAGGCAGGGAGCCAGAGCAGATCTTCTCTTTCAGCAAGTGTTCTTCCCCACCCATCATCATGGAGAGACAAACTGCAAATAACCCTTTCAATGAACACCGTCTTCACCCGCCTTTTATCGTACCTGCCTGTCCTTGTGAAGGGACTGCATGGTTGGAACTCCTGAGTCTGATCTGGAGATGGAAAATGCCCTTATCTGAAGCCTACTGATCCCAGCTGAACCACTTCCCAGCCTGCATATCCTCAGCCTGATTTTATTTTAATGCCTTTTAGAGAATGCTTTTAACATTAAACTTATTGAACCTGCGCTTAGCATCTCCAGTCAATTGCATTAGAAGGCAGCAGTGTACTCATCTGTTCAGAATCCCAGGATCAAGGCCCCGGTTTATATGATACCTCTAGTCCTTGCTGCCCATGTAGAACCAGCAGTATTCAAAAAGCTGGCATGGCACTTATCTTTTTTATGTTGCAAATTAAATAGACATGCTTCACTGCTGTAGCTCAGCAACTGCAGTGAAAATTCACCCTTCAATGTACAAATCAATTTTGGTTTATATTTTGCTCCTGGATGCTGGGCTATGACACCGACACACACAGAATTGCCTGACAAGTATCTTTTAGAAAAGGGGAAGGATAAAGTATGGTGGAGGGGGGAGAGGCAATTCCTCTGTGTTTTCATTTACAAGCTGTTTACTAAAACATCTAACATCTCCAGCATGCTCTGGTGATTGGCATTATCTGCAATATGTGCACAGCAGCTGGGCAGAGATGGTGCCTTCCCTTTACCCCCTCCTCATCTCTATTTTCTTGTAGATGGCAAGCAAATGTCTCCCCTTTCATAGCATTAAGAATCAGTAATGTAAGGGAGCAGAAAGACTAGCAGGCTGGCCATTCATTCCCCATGAATCATCCTGCAATTTCTGAGTTTGACAATTGTGCTTCATATATTTTAATGTGGGTTTTGAAAGAAAAAAGCAAGTCAATTCATTCCTTAACAGCTCCCGGTAATTTCAGCTCCCTCTTTACTTATGCATGAAACAGACTTGGGTGGAAAAGGTTAGAGGCAGATGAATTTCAAGTTTCAGAGCTCAGGAAAGGACAATAAGACGTGCAATAGCCTTAATATTTGGGTTCCACTGAGCAGCAAACACCTTTCATATTAACTGATAAAACACCACTAATGTGGCAACAGATGCTTTGAGTTTTAAGGAGATTTCCTGCACTCCTCGGCACACGTGGTTTTTTCCAGTGTGCTCTACTTCTGGCAAGTGGGTGGCAATCTGAACTCCTCAGGTTACCACGTCTTTTATTCTTAGAGCATGCAAAATATTCCATTGACATTCAACGTTGTTTTTCTACTGTATAAAAACACTACATTCTGTCTGCTGAAAGACATGTTTTGAGTCACAAAGACAGCGTAAGAAGGCGGGAATATGCTGGAATTTCTTTGAGCTAAATCCCCCTATTTGAATTTTCCTACAGGTAAGCAAATAAGGGGATTTTCAACATTACACCTGATGCTTCGAAAGCAACACTGTTAAAGAAATAAAACCTTCTTCACAAAGCCAAGCAGGTCAGGCATCCAGGCAATCTCCTGTCCCCAGTGTAAGCTACAAAACCTTCAATAAGCTCTTGGAAAGTACCAACACTGGAAGGTGTAGCTGCAGAAGCTCTGCCTGTCAAACACAGGACACCTCTTGGTCCTGAAGCCATAGGAGAACAAATGAATGATAAGAAATGATAACAAGTGTGAAAATGTTTCTGCAGGTATTGTTTCACACCAGTTCCTGACCATTCCATTCTGTTTCTTACAAAGTGGCTCTTTTCCTCTTCCAGGAAACAAAAAGACTTGATTAGACCAGAGAATAAAGAGTGGCTTGGCTGTACCAGGTGTGCTGGCATCTTCCAGTGAGCACTCAAATGCACATCTCTGCTGAAAGCCCAGTGTGAAACTCTGAACACATCTAACACCCTGTCACATAACACTGAGCTCAGGACAAAGTACAGCCACAGTTGCTGTTAAAGACTGAGGATGAATTACTTCTAGATTTTTCCATGAGATAGTGGGTATGTATTTTGGACCAGCTGCTATAAATCAGCATAACTCAGTTAAACTCAATACAATTCCAGCTTACTTGGAGAATTCCTGAGGCTCTCTCACAGGCAGCGCAATGTTTGCACTCGCCCAGTTAATGGCGCAGTTTCTCCCGATTATCATTTGTGAAATTTATTTAAGTCATAATGAATTTGGCACAAGATTTTGTTATTTTTCTCTCCTAAAGTTCAAACAAAAGCTCTCAGCTTCTGTGGGGCCGGGCATAAAACTGGTGTGAGGAATAAAGTGAGGGCGGTTGCTGATTTCAGTGCTCTCTGAAGCAGACTAATGTCATTTGGATTAAATGATCCAGAAGCTTTGTTCCTCCTACTTGCCTACACTTAACACCACCATCCTGTGTTTCTCATGCTCCTGCACCACTCTGAGTATCCCAATCTCAAGGTACCAGCAGAAGTTGTACTTTTCATCTGCCAGGTCATTCCTTGGCTTGATATTTTATGCAACTGCACAGATAAAAAGTATCTAGTACAGGGTGCAGATGTACCCCTGCTTCCCTCTCCTTCCTACCCATCACCTCCCACAGTTCCTTTGCATGCTGCTTTCTGCTGCAGTGGGTCTGAAGAACAGCAGTGCCAATCCCAGCACCATGAGGCTTTTCAACGGATCATAAAGAATGCTATAATAACAAGAAAAACAGCTTCCAGGAATGGAGAGTTATGGAGATGGTGGAGATACAGAGATCCTCTCTCCTGCAAACGCCAGACACATTGCCCTGCCCGTAAAGTAGGACATAACAAGAATATCAAACATACCTAAAAAGACAGACAGCCTTTTTTGATTCCCTACTTATACAATCAATTCAGATATCAGAAACCAGATATGAGTTGTTTTTCAAACTGCAGGATTCCTCCAAACAGATCAGGAGAGGAAAATTAGCAATATTAAATGCTACCTCTTCAGCAGGCTGAGCTCATTCATTGCCAAGCTACAGGCAATTCAGCTCAATGCCTGCGAGAGAGCTATCAATCACAAAAACACTTGCTTTTGTATCTGTGCTAAAATCCATAGACTTCCACTCTGTTTTCTGTTTTATTATATTTGAAGCCATCGTTTCATAGATCATCTGGATGTCTTTAGTGCAGCCATCATCATTTCATGAGATGAAATTACATACATAAAATCTCTACTCAGACTGTACGTCTACTGTGCTTATCTTACACACACATTTACCTGGCAGGGCAAAACTGAGGACTCCCAAAGGGCTGAAACCCTCTCTCATTCTCTCTCCTCTTTTTGGCCCCACTAGCACCAGCTGGAACAACATGGTTGTGCTCGCATCATGCATCCAACATTATCACATTGCTCCCTCCCAGTTCACACCTGAAATGCAGGTGTTTGTGAGGAATGTATTCCTAATTCTTATGACTTCACAGAAGTATTTGAAATCATGGCTGAGCACAACCAGTCTACAATCTGGAAAGCAGGTAAGAACTTAGCACTTGAAACAAATATACATATCTAGTTTATAACTTATGACTTTAAAATATCAGAGCTTGGTTAATACTCAGCCCTCACTAATTCAAATTAAGGGCTATTACTCAAATGTGATTTAGTGCAGAACAGCTAATTTAATAAATAACAACTGACTGTCACAGTCACTCCATCTCTGGTGTCTTTTAAGCTGAATTTGCATTGGAAAGTTCCATATCAGGGGTTATTTTTACTCTATCTGGGGCATACTCGTGAGGGGGAAGGAGCCCAGAATGATTATGTGGTGTCTGAAGAGATTGCTAATGCCTGTGTTTTAGGAAACTGGAACCTTCGAACAATACATCAACTTGAAACTGCTCACAGACAGCCACAACTCTCATTCATCATTCACTTTCTCAGGAAGAAAGAGTTTTCAAGAAAGACAATTATGGATGAGCACAAGTGGTTGGTAATTGGGGTTAAAGATTGTGCAGGCAATTTGTTACCTTCACGTCTCTCTCCAGAGCTGATTATAATTGGAGGTATGTGAAATATTCTTGTCTCCTGAATTTATTGGATCTTTATTTTGGATTCAGAGGAGAAAGTTTAATCTAGGATGCACATACAAGACATGAAAGTGTAGCTGGATTCTAGCTGAAACAACTGTGCATTCTGAACACTGCACCATGTCAAATTAAGGCTCACAAGAAACCACAGAAAACAACTATTCTGAAACAACCTCAGAGGAAGTCTGCACCCCTCTTGTGTAACAGGCACAAAACCCAGCAGCGTTTCAGTAACCCCAATCTTCCTGGTTACTGAACAGTGAAAAGGTCACAGTAATTATTCCCATTTATGAGGAAAGCAAGCTGGCATGGAGATTCCACCTGAGCAACAGAACTTGTCACTCTTGGTGTGGGAATTCCAGCAAAAAACCACAGTGCCCCTCAACCTTGATCTGTTGAGCAAGGCTACACTGACTTCTCCCTTTAATTTTATAACCCTTCTTGTGCTACATTTTGCATAGACATGCATTTTATGGATTTAATCCATTCTGGCAGAGCTCATTTCTCACAGTGATGACAACAGTGAGCATCAGCAATGAGCACCTCTGACAAAACACTTTTTCTGCCCAAGCATATTGTTGGAATGCTGCATCTGGCCTGTGTGAATGGCATTCATTATAGCTGGTGCACCAAGATAATGATATGCTGCAGCCAATTATGGCATTCACTTCCTTTCCTGCCAGTCAGCTCTGCCTCCTGTCTGCTGCTTCCAGTGCTGCCAAGACTGAGAAAAGAAACATCCCATAGCCTTTGAGAATATGCATAATGCAGTTTTAGTTTCCAGCCACCTTCAGGAATATCAGACGATCATGATCAACAAGCCCAAACTTCTTTGGAAAGCACCAGCTGATGTGCATTTTAGTGAAAGGAAGTTGGTGCTTTTCAAAAGAATCCAGTGCTATATTGCAAAGCTAAAGATTCTTATTTACATAGAGACTCCTCTACTTTCTCATGGCTAGATTCTAAAATGGGCATATTATCTCTTTTGCAGTCAAAGCATGTTCTAGGTACATTGGTAACAACAAATCCTCAGCACTATGATCATTTTAGCTCCTATGAAGGCAGCTGCCAGCCAAGGCTCTGTCCCAGTGTTGCTGAAACCATCTGTAGTGTAAGGAGAAAGTCAGAAAATCACACACATCTATAACTGTACCACCACAGGGACACACAACATACATGTCTTCCACAATAAACTGACAGAATGAGTTTGGAGATCCAATCGCTAGGCAGCAACAGGTATCTCATTACACAACTCCACCATCCAAAATCATACGTACACTTCTCCACACAGATGTGTATCTGTGAAAGAAAGAAAAGCAACAGATACAATTAGTATACACCATAACTTAATGACCATTAATTGCTTTTATAGCTGTGCAAGACAAATTACTACCACAGGCAAGAACAACTAGATGTCAAGCTTTGCAAATAAATGACCAGCTGTGGGTGTTGACAGGGAATCCCACTCACTACTCCTTCAGTTACAACAGCACACAACTTACACGTGTGTGTCAAAACAGATTCTGTGGCTATGGCTTTACATGGAGGTTACATATATGTTCAATGTTAAGCAAGCACTATAATATGTTTCTTCCTCTCCTCTTGGTTCTCTCCTCTTCCTCTAACTCCTCTCTCACCTCCCACTAGAGAATTCATTGCTCTTGCAACCTCTTCAGCATGAGAACTTCTGAATACATACTTGAACTTATAAAAAGAATAGAGCTGTAAGGCTCTCAGGGATACAAATAACAGAACTATGGTATTAGGAAGCAGAGACTTCTTGGTTTGAATCATTCTTAGGGATTAGATAAAACATGACCATTCAGATATTCCTCTTAGGACAGCAAAAACCTGGGTGTAGGCATACTCTAAAGGCTTAGCTCTGGTCGAATAGTAATTTCCAGCTCAATAAACCTAATGGAGTACTTATGCAGGTTCTATAATAATTCCAAGATTGTAAGTCCAATTGAATATTAGTCCTGCTGCAGGTGTTCAGAGGTGGGCAGCTAAAAGAATATGTGTCCCTTTCAGGGTGTGCAGAAACAGGACTCCATTTACTGCTGCACAGCACAGCAACTGGGCCATAAAGGAGTCTGACTTAAGACTATCCTAAAGGCTAAGTAACATTTCAGAGGAGTGGTTGGGAATATCTACATTTCAGTAGCATCTTTCCAAATCTGACTTCATAACACACCTGGTTTCTTCCTCTTTTATTTTCTTCCTGCAGAAAATATTATGGCTGCATGAGCTTGCTTTTATTTTTCCCTAAATCAAAGAATCTGTCATAGATGGACTGAAAACCTTCTACCTGATTTAACCTTAGTTTGACACAGCAGGGAAGAGTATGATGGACAGGTTATATGAAAGACCATGGTCTTTGGGATCATTTGTGGATTGGGGGGAGAGAGACAGAAGTGCTGTCAATGGAGAGATGTGAACAGGCCTCATGGACAGAGAGAGACAGCATAGACAGATTGAAAACCAAACCCAGTGTGTGTGAAAACCAGAAATGACACTCTGCAAAACTCCAGATGAGTCCTTCACATCCTTAACCTCAGCATGTCTGTGCATGTATTGAATGAACTCCCATTGTCATCAAAAGCCCTTCTCCCCAGCAGCAACCCCGAGTCAGGCGTCTCTTCACAGAACTGTCTCATCTGCTACACTACAAAAGTGCAGTAACAATGAAAATACAGGGAAAAAAGAGAGCAGAGCAGTTGCGGTGGATGGAAAATTAAACCCAGATTAGCAAGATCACAGCAAGAACAAGCATTTCTGTCACCAACTGAGAGAATTTTTTCAGGCAAAAGGGTAACAGGAGTCCCTAGCTCTGTCACTGCTTTCTTCAGCAGGATGCCTTTACCTGTCTTAAGGCACCAAAAGTGTATCAGCATTTGAAAGTTATGTGCAATACATCTTTCTAAACTCATCAAAACTTCTTCGCTCTCCCAACATCCTAAAGCATTTAAAGTCTGCCCAGAGTCAATAGTAATTACAGAAATTCATCATGGTTGCCAATCATGCAGTTCCAAGCCAGGGTGCTTGTTATTGCTAAACTACAGTTTGTCAGCCTTGATTTATTTCTATAGGACACCAGCCCCTTGACAGCTGGAAGTGGGACTGCTTACAAGATTGGGCAATTGGCATTCCCTATGATAGGAAATGGTTCAGTCAGGTGGCCTGGTTTGGCTTTTTAAGCACGCACTGGGACCATTTTCAGATGCAGATATTGTGCTACACATGGGAGGATGCTAACAGGTCCTCTTAAGCAAACACAGTGCACAGAATAACCTTCACTGCATCTTTGCTACACAGCAGATGTTAAATGAATGCCTCAGGTTACAGGAGTTTCATTAAACGTGAGAATCGCACCTCTCTCTCATCAATATGAGCTCTGCCAATAAAAAGACAAGTTTTCCTAGAGGAAAATTCAGCCCCAGCTTGGCCAGGACTTTATTCTCTTTACTCCCCTCAAGCCTTCAGACAGCAAGAATGATGCAAATAATGCGATACAAATATCTGAGCATCCATAAGGAAGGAAGGATGGAAATGAGGGACGAGTGCAAAGGCACTTAAATTAGAGCATTGTCCTAGAATATTTTCTTCCCTATTTCACAAGGCAATGCCCCTGAGCTTAGCCTTCTGTAGCACCTCCATTTTCACACAAGGTTCAGTAACCTTACCTACTGATTTACAAAACACATCCCTGATTCTCACCCTGTGCCAGCCTCACGCTCCTGCATTGTGCCAGGTGGTATGGATAGTCTGTGCTCAGCACTGACAGAGAAAACACTGGGTCACAAGTACTGAAAGGCCGGAACAAAGGGAGCTGAAGGACACTGAATGCTTTGAAACCCTGGCTAATATTGAAGTGAAAACACCCAGGCAATGGAAAAGGACTAACTGCCTCTTTCAACTTCCATGTCAGTAGTTAGAAAGCAAGACAAATGCTTCAGAACTGATGGAATATACAAACATTTCCATTGAAATAAACATAAAAACACTTTCATGATATTAAGATTCATGGGCTTTTAAACTCTGAATTTGAAGGGCAGCAGCATAATCATATGGACAGATGTGTGCAGTAACAAAGGTCATAAAAGCTTCCTTCATTAATTGTTGTTTCTAGCTCAAAACTGCAGCATAAGCTAAGCTTTTTCTTAGAAAGATACTAAGTCATCATTTAAAAACTAAAAATTATGGGTAACTGACCTTGGCACATATAAAACTTTATCTCTGCCTGCCATTATATCTGAACTGCCATTTGTATTCCTTTTTCTTTTGGTACATTTAAAGTACATTTGAAGTAATTGCTGACCATTTACCCTCCTTTGTATTAGATGCAATTAGGCGTTACCCTCTTTTGGACCAAGAGGTAATGATGGTTTGTGTGATAGTGCAACCTTCCTCTCAAGTTTTTACTGACTATTCCAGCTAAGGACCTGCTGCAGTCAGCTGTACACGGCTGTGAATGAGACACACTGAGGAACACTGGTTACTACAGGGACAGTAACAACAACCCTTCCAAAGCTCACAAAATACTCAGCAACTCCATCTTGCTCCAGGTAATTCTATTAATTCTAAGCGCGCATCTGTGCGTGTGCATATCCAAGTACAGAAGCAGAAACGTGGTGGGAAAGAACTAAGCTAAAAAGTGTATTTTTAACAAATGACACAACTACTTCTTCCCGAACTTCAAAATGTGTTTGAGGAGAGTGTGAGGTTGGGTGTAGATTCCCATGGACATTTCTAATCTCACAGCTTGCTGCAGCCTATGTGTGTTTGGCAGTTAATGCAGGTAAAGCATTACCATGTGGCACTTCTGCACTTCAGGGTGCTCTCTTCAGTATGTGGTAGCAATTTTACACCTAAAAAGAGTGGTCAGCTCCTACAAAATGTGTACAAAGTGATACAAGTGGCAGTAATCCTACTTCTTATACAAGAACCACAACACCAGGAAAAAATGCTCATCTAGCCTTATCCTGTCCTTATTTTTGCGATACCTGCACACTTTTCATGTGTTCAGAAGATGCATTAATGAGGTAGCACCGCTATTAGAAACTACCATGGAATGGTCATTCTTTGCTTCATTCTTTGTTATGTTTTAGGAAGACGCACTAGCATGAAAGAAGATGAAAGGACTAAGTCCTTTCTTAGGACTGCATCCTAAGATGCAGGACTTAGGCTGTAGGTGCTGCACAAAGCCTTGCTGAAATAGAGGCGACAATTTGAGAGTATGATACCTACGATATCAAAGTTTACAAGCTTACTGTAGATGATTTATTTTAATCAATATATGATAGAGATTAAATAGGAGAGGGATTTTTATTTAACTGTGAAAATTGTTGCATGAATTTGGGATCCTGATTTACTCCAAAGTTCCTTCCTGAGTGAAATCCCTCCTCAGAAGCATTTCTTCTCTTCTTGTTTGGTTGCTGCTTCCTCTATAGAACAGACTGGCATGATTAAACCAAACAAGAGGGATTAATTGGACAACCTTCTGTGTCCTGCAAGCAGCTCAGGGAATTGGCAAACTATTATCTGCTCAGATCCTCTCTTTCATCACATGAATCACCCTGCCTCAAGCATCACTCTAGATAAAGCAGAAATGGAGAGGCTGCAAAGTGTCTCTTCTTTTTATTTATCGTGAGCACTTCTCAAAATATGTATCCACTTTATTATTTTTCCCCCTTCCAGTCCAATTAGTTCAGGTTCTCACTGCTGATAGTTCTTTGTAATTCACTTATTTTTAATTGGCGTGGAGTTCTGAGCTGCACTGGTTTTGCAGAAATGAAGTATCTGAAGAGCAGTTGAACTGTGTCTCTTTACGCCTCTCTAATTTCTGTCACTTCAGCAGAAAATAGTAGTGCTTACTGCCACATAGCAGTGGATGTGGAGTGTCTTGAAGATGCTGGGACAAACCCAAATGCCTTTTCTTACCAATGCAGTTAAGCCAAGGGGTTAAATTTCAATTCAGTTTATCTAAATCTGGAAAAATGCCAGTTCCAACATTCTGACTGTAAAGTTACCCAGTTGTGCATGGGGGGAGCACATAATTTTGTCCAGTCACAGAAGGACCACAGCTTCGTAATATCAAAGCCATTTCATTTCTTTGTTTGTTGTTTATGAGGCCTTGGAATGGATTCAGCCATCATACTCCATTCACAACTGCTGCTAGAAAGACCTCGTATAGTATTTTCAGCTTTTTACTCTGATAGAACCAATATGTGCAGTTTACCTCTTTCATCCCTTCAGTTCAGCTGGTATTAAAATTTACTGTCTGAGTTTTTCAGATTTATTCCAAAAAGGTTTGCTGTAACATCCAATGGAATTAGCTGGAACCATTTGGCTTACTTTACCATGCATTACATCAGGCAGTTAATCACATTCCTCCCAGACCCCAGGAATCCCATTCACCCTTCTGGATTCCTTTTCCTCAGTAGGTAAAGCGACAGTCAATAGCATTATCTGCAAGGTGCATATTGTGTACATTAATCCAACTGCCAATGTTGCAAAAGGGTCAACTGCTTCGGAGAGAGCAAAGAATATAGTAGTACAACATGGGTGCAATTCTTTGGATTGCCAGCTCTATGTGACAGATCACAGGGATTTTCTGTAACTAGCTTGAAAAAGATACAGAACAGGAGGCAGAGTCCATTACTGACAGAAGAAAAGGCCTGTCAGAAATCCCCATGCAGCAAGGATGTAGCTAAGATCAGTACAAGAGAAAGTTTCTGCAATCCATCATGAGAACTGTGTGCAGGTGACCCAGGAATCACCTCACACCATTGTGCTCTGCAGCAGGCAGTCCTTGTTGGAATTGCCCCTCTGGGCGATGAAAGCACTGGATGTGACACCTGCGAATTTGCCCTTTATGCTGCAAACCCAAGCTGTTAAATATCACGCTCTTTTGGCTGTGATTTACTCTATTTATGGCCCTCCTTCCACCCAACCTTTCCTTATCACAAGGGATCAGTTCTGGACATACAACAAAAGGCAACAATGGTTTTAATAAAAAACAGAAGGACAGGGAAGATTGATTTTGCCAATGAAGACAGGCTGCAGCAATGGAGAAAAAGAAAGCAGGCAAACAAGAAAGAATAATATCAATAAAATAGCACATTGGTGGCTGTATCAACCCACAGGCACATTTATAGTAGATGAAACCAACTGTGTTTTCTTAATATCCCTTGTTTCTTCTGTATTCAACAACTCTTCTAATCAAAAAGTGGGTACCTAAAAATGTACCTGAGGTTCTTCCACTTGACAAGAAATGACTTCAAGGAAGAAGTATAGTCCTGTCAGACCTATAAGTCTTGATGCAGAAAAGCTAATTTGCCTTGTGACCTTGTGGAAGTCTTACCAAAAAACTTGTGTTATTCTGCTCCAGACTTGGCAAAGTGCTACCAGAATAAGGTACACTCAAAACACTGATTTTGTAATACTTTTTTTAGACCACACATTAGCAGAAAACTTTCAAGTACAGCACACAAGCAGTACTTTGCATCAGAATTCATAGGATATTAAGATATCTGATACTTTTGCCTTTTCATACACAGTGTCATTTTCTTGCAAATAGAAATATGTTTAAGAGTTTCAAGTTTTAATGTATTGACAAAATGTAAGCAGAAAAGGAATTCAGTTCTGATGGAAATATTCTCCATAAAACAGTTTGCAACACTGGTGAATGAGATGTATTATGTGTAATGAGAAGTGCTAAATATGGAAGAGAGCTGTTTATAACATGACTCTCAGGCAATCAGACAAACTTCATGTTGACTTTCATTTCAGAAAGTGGGAACATCACAAGTCTTGAGTTACCATAAATAAACTGGTAAGAATTACCTGTGAAATGCAGTCTTATTTCAGATGCTAGCTGCTCAGAAGGCCCACAACAGCATGCAAGTGGAAACGAAGGTTGGTTTTATTTCGTCACGTCTATCAGGTAGCTCATCAGGATCACACTGTACTGAGCCTCCTTGCCATTTCTAATCAGCTGCAACAGCAAAACATGTTCTCAAGCCAAATGAATGTTTAATAGCTGGAGTCAGAGATGTCATCTCAACGTGCACGTAACCAGGTTTGGCTCTCGGAAACCAGTGCTAGAAAACTGGAGAGAAGGGGATAAGTCAGACTTGGAACTTGCCACCCTTCGTGTGCAACAAACGTGTCGCTCTGCAATAGCCCATGGCAAAATTGTCAAGAAAAATTAAACCAACTACCACACAAAGCTGCCTCTGGCAGGAGGCTTTTTGAAAGAGCATTATAGTCCATGGAAGAGAAAGATGTAATACCTGCCAAAAGAAAGCATCCTTGTTCCTTCCTCACAAATTCCATACATAAGCAGAAACTCATCAAAGGATGCATCTTAACAACATAAATTCCTCAGCTCGAAAGAGGCTGTGTTTGAATAAATAAAAATAGGTTTATTTGAATTTTCTTTGCACAAAAACAGAAGGGTTTCAGCAAGAAAATCTGGAATGGTTTTTATGCTGAGTATATGCTTGAATTTCTTCTGGAAAAGGGTGGAGTGCTGATTCGTCTGACAGTAGAGGTGACACTCATTTTTGTTGCAGAGAGAAAGCAATGTTATAACCCTCAAAATAGTACATAAAAATAGTGTCTGCTCTCCTCAATGAAGATAGGTTTAATCCAATTGGAGTGCAGGCTGTTTAGAGCAAGGATATAGGATTTGTATTTGTGCATAAAGCACCAACATTGCCAATTTCAAGGTTCTGTAAAAACATTCATTAGCATCATTTAAAGGGCAACTACAACCCTGGCATGAATTGGAAAGGAAAAATTGCAGAGGAGCTGCACTGACTTACACCAAGATTTGGCTCCTGTTTTTCTATACAAAGCCAAGAGTTTATCCTGAATGAAATAACAACTTGGAGAATAAGGCATTTTTTTCAGTTTCATGACAAAATTTCAAGCTTTCTATCAGTTTTTGACAGACAACTTCTATACAGAAATAAGCCTCATGTAAGGCACAATGGTTTATTTACTCAAGTGGAATTTAGAATTGCACATAGTGACACACTATTTTTCCTGCTCATCTTTACAGTGAGGGTCAGGTCCTCCTCTTATTTGTAGTGCTAAAACCTACATTAGTCCCAGCGGTTTTCAGCAGACACTTCCAGATTCATATCACTGAGTTTAAAAGGGAGTGTGGCCTCTTCTCACTTGAGTATACATCAGTCTGGTTTGGAAATTAATTTTCTATGAAATATCATAAGTTGTAACATCACATGTGGTATAATAAAGAGCACCAGGATGGGGAAGCAGTTTTAATAAGTGAGATTTAGAATTAATGTTGTAATTGGGGCATAGAAATGAAGCGTGATTCAGTCACTAGGGAATCATTATTTTACTAGATACTGGATGACCATCTACATCTATTACCCGGTCACACACTGAAGGACTCCAAGCCTTTTCAGAAAACCAATTTGTGTAAAGCAAGGTAGAAAAGCTTAAAACCCCCCTTTGCTATTCAAAGCATGAATGCCCCCTCAACCCAATATTTCTATTGAATTTATATACTGTTCTCATGAATCCATGTCGGTCACTCTGGCACGGCGCCGGGTTAAGGGTTCTCCCATCTATTGATCTCAGCACAATAAGGAGTAATCAGAGCCACTGAAATTTGATTTTTATGTGATGGGAATGTGCTGAATCATGGCTTATTGTTACACCAGTGTTTCAGAAACACTTCTAAGCCAGAAGGGGGGAGGGCTAAATCAAATCACGTTCAGTGCATGCAGGATAAATGTCTTTAGAAGACATAGAAGGGTCATCAGAAAAAAAAGCCCTCTATGGAGAAAGAAGCCCTAAAATAAAACTAAGAACCAGGAGGAGTAGCAGAAAGACAGACAAAACTGTGGAAATTAAAGTCTAATTTTTAATTAAAGTTTCCAAGAACACTCATGGAGTTATAAATGTATATGCAAATGTTATTATCTCAAGAAGACGTAATTACCTGGTTTAGAGCTGCAGTTGTTTACAGTGATGAATTTGGTTTATTTTAAGTCCCATTCTAGAAAGTGGTTGTGAGCTCAGCTCTCACTGCTACAAAAATGAGCTGAAGGTATTTGGCAATTTACAGATTCAGGCCAAAGAGAGAAAATAATTGATAGTAATGATTGATACAAAGAACTTACCAGAGCAAGATTGGGAGAGCAGCTTATGGAACGAATGCCAGTGCGTTAACGAGGAAGACAAATTTCAACTCAAATGAGCACAATGAAGCTATTAAACCATTTCATATCTGTTCCTACCACAATAAATGCTACAGATATGCCAGTAAATCATGCACACACTGGATTAGATACAATTCAAACAACAGAGAGCTTTCATTGATGTTGGGGCTAGGTAAAATCTATCCAAAGCCATCTGCACAAGGGTTTTAGAAGATGAATAAATGTCACTGAAACAGCAGAGGACGTGTGATATCATCACAGAGACAAGGTGATGAATTTATAAGGCACACTCTATATTCCATAACACAGAGAAACTAGCAAGTGGCTAACCAGCTGTACATACTGTGTTTGCTTATGAATACACAGAGACATGTATGCATCTCATATAGAAGATATGCACCTATATAGGAGACAGCTGATTTGTCTCTGTATATAGAGCATAAATCAAATATAACTCACTTCAACAAAACCAGATCACAGTGAAGAATTAAGAAATGCAGAATCCTTTCAACATGAAGTGAGTCTTGGGTTTAGGTGACAACTGAGTTTTACTTTAAGAATTTAAAAATCCATAGTTTTCAAACACAAGTTCTCTGTTTTTAACACGTAAAAGCACAAATAGTTTCTGATTCTTCATTATTTACTTACTGCTGCTGTTTCTGTCTCTGCTAGGCTGTATAAATACTTCATGGGAACCTTATTTATATAGTCTCATGTAAAGTGGAGCTTTAAACCCAGAAATATTAACTCTGGGATCCTCGGGTAGAATAATTGGTTGCCTGCAAGTGTAAGAGTTAGTTGAAAAGTATATAAATATGTCAAAAAATACAATTAAAATTAAAAAATCATGATCTTAAATCCTAAAAAAAGCAACAAGTTCAGTCATATCTAAGAGCAACAAAGATAACGTTGGCTCTCTTTTGAGCCAGGAAGACTGACAAACGTGATCAGCCATAGCAGGATGTGAAAAACACTCTGGGTGACAGAGATTACTACTGTTGTTATTATTGTTGTTGTTGTGATTATGTATTAGTGGAGGTATCACAATGACACCGTGTAAATTAAGTTCTATTAATTAGCTGCTATATTTCACCCTTGAGATTGCATCATTTCAGCAATTGCTAACAAGGAAACTAATTAATGTCAACTTAGCGCAGATGATAGTGTCTGCAGTCTGGATACCCCCCCAGCGGGGGCCAGGGGAGGATCAGAGGATCCTCCAAGTCCTTTCACAAAGGTCACAGATTCGCTTAGATCTTCACATTCAGGTGGCAAAGAAAAAGGCATCACGGCCAGGTCATCATGCAGATCTCCACCACTGTTACGTACCTTGGCCTCAAACCCAGCCTGGAACCACCAGCACAATTAAAATCACTGCACATTCTGCACTCTGAAGACTGCTGCTGTTTGTTAGCCTGCTCCTTGGGTCAAGGGAAGTGTGAAGGTGCACCAGGACAGCCACCAGCACGAGGGAGTGGGCTGAAACATTGCGGAGAGACAGGAAGCAAACTCAGAGGATCGCCATTTGGCCAGGAACACCAAGCCCAGCCTTCCACCAGCAGCCCCTTTTAATTTGGATGATTAGCATAATAACTCCTTTCTCCAAGTCCCTTATTAACTCCGAGGAAGACAAAGCATGCTACCAGCACACTGCCTTGGCTTTGGCTGCATGTTGAGGGAGGAATAAACAGCAGAGTGGGCCAGATCAACCTGACAGACCCCCCTGAGCTCAGCAGCAGGAATTCCACCCCATCCTGGCAGCATCCCCAGACAATCTCCTGTATCCTTAATCCAAACCACATGCCAGGCAGGTCAGTGAGGCTGGTTCCTACCAAAAGCAGCAGCCAAAGCCTGTGAGCTGCACCATGTCCTTTTATTAACCCTGGCTACCTCTTCCATAGCAGAGTACCCCTTACTATTTGTGAGAATATTTACTATATGTTTTCTGAGATAACAGCCCCAACACATAAACCTCAGTCTATTTCATTTCTGGCAGTGAAATAATGAACCCAGCTCTATATAGCTGCAAAAGAAACTGACTTAAAATCAGAAGGTGATGTTGACATTTTTATCTCTTACAAAATGATTATGGAATTGAGCATTTCATTTGATAACACACAGACAATACCCTGAAAGGTGAATATGACTTGGAGTAAAGGCAGACTATGGATTTGAGTATGAAACTACTGCATGTTACACTGAGTGGAGTGGAGATCAGCCCTTGGTTCACCACAGGAAAAACCCATGCAACAGTGCATAGGATGAATGCAGCCTGGAGACCTGCTTCAGAGCCAGCCTTAAACTTATTATGTTGTTAGCACGAATGATGTAAGCTCAGAATAAATCATTGTATTCATCCCTCTTTATCTCCTCCGAACACAAACCCATTGCCACATGGCTGCTGAGGGACACCTCTCCCATGCAGCAGAGCATGCGTGGCACTGGGGCACCCAGCTAACTCTGAGGGTGAAAATAGCAGGAAAGAGGGATTTCTGCCCTCACCAGGAGGAAATGGACACAGCTCAGCAGGAACCCAGAGGAGCGGGAAGAAGCACCATACCAGAAGCTCCTGGAATGAAGAAGGACTCAAAACAAACCAGCCCTACCCACCCTGAA
Source organism: Ara ararauna (assembly GCA_028858755.1). Classification (NCBI taxonomy): domain Eukaryota; kingdom Metazoa; phylum Chordata; class Aves; order Psittaciformes; family Psittacidae; genus Ara; species Ara ararauna. Next base: position 8,168,954 of record CM054390.1, read on the forward strand.
TGAGGGAAGGGCTCTGTCACCATTGGCTGAGGCGAGGCAGGGTTCAGTCCCATTGGCTGGGGCAGCGTAGGGAGCCGGGCTTGAGCTTTACCTGATCCCCATCAGCGTTTGTGGGGGTTCAGGGTGGCTTTATTAATCACGATGAGTTCCTGTCTGATGTGCGATGCTTTCTGTGGAGCCGTCCTCGCGTTTAACGCGCTGCTCCGTTTCAAAGCCCACCGTTAGCTGCCAAAGCAGGGTGATGGTTTCATAAGGACTGTCTAAGCAGCTGTACCTCATGTGAGACATCCGCATGCTGCCCGGCACCGGGGCTGGCAGTGCTCAGGGCGCTCGCTCCAGTGCTGTGTTTCCATGGGATTAGATAATTGATTGTGCTCTTCCTAGGAGCAAGTCAGAGCCCATCAAGACAATTGCTCGAGCTTCAAAAGGCTTTGTGGAGAGAAATCCCAGCTATTGATTTGTTCAGCAGAACAGGGCTTTCAGTGGAGAGCTGCAGCTTTCAAAGGGACAAGAGAGCAACTTTGAAGGTGTTTGTGGGGAGGCTGCTGCTGCTCCAGCAGCCCGAGTTTTCTGTCAGCTTTGCAAAACTGCCTTCAGAGCTTAATCCTTTGAAGAAGTGCCGTTCTCCTTTTGGAAACAGCAGTCATTAAATAGTTTATCAACATAGTAATAAACGAGTAAGGCAAGTAAAAACATCAAATGAATGTGGGGTTGTTGCTTTCTAGAAAACAAAAGCAGAAAGAAATCACTTACTCTCTCCCGCTTATCTGGGGGATATGTAGGACCAGGCTGATAAATACATCAGCATTTACTTCAGCCTTAATTTTGCCAGGGTTATCTCTTCATGCAGCCGTAAAAAGCAAGAGATTTCTCAAAGAGACACAAGTGTGAAAGGAAATGCATTCGATACCTCCTCCAGTGGGGGTAACAAAGGGTAAATAGAGTGAAAGCAGAAATAATTACTTATTTGATAGTGTCTTTCAATGAGGAGATTAGATTTGATTCTTGCTCTGAGAAGGAAAGGGAGATGCAGGGAGGGAAAACTGATGGAGCTCTCATGCAGTTTTAATCACAAGTCAGAAACCGTGTTTAGCTGTCAAAGGTACTGTTAGGGAAGGTTACCACAAAGGAATGAAAGGATGGAAGAAGAAAAGACTCTCGCTTGCTCGGGAGTGTTTGTACATTTTAAATGGCAGTTTGAAATGTTATGCAGAAGATGTTTGAATTTTGCATTTAGTTATTTTTGCTTCAGTTCTAATACAAAAAGGTTGGTGAGGAGAATGTCCTCATGATCTTCTCATTAGAGAGGCACTGGATCACAAACTTCAGGACCTGTCATTCTGATAAAGAGCAGCTAGAGAGGGGAATAAATGTATAGCACTCAGTTCTGCTTTTTAAAGCACTTATATGTATTTTTCATGTAGCTTTTATTGATTAATCCCAAGTTGGGGGGAAGGTTTATGCACCATTAAGCAAGCAGATCCTGACAATTCTTTTCACTGGGTAGATTGAAGCTCAATTCCCAGTTCCAGTAACTGGACTGACTGAAGCAGACACTTAATTGTGGATCCATGTTCATATGAAGTTACTGAAGTTTCAAACAGAAAGGAAACTTTTTTCCCTCACTTTCTGTGCTGTAGTGACAGATCTCACCAGCCCTTGTTATATCGCATAGCACCTCACTAAACACAATGAGAGGCAGTGTTAATATGTAGTATTATGGGCTTTTCCTAGGTGTGTGACAGCAGCACAAGGAGATGATTTGCTATAAATCCTCCATGTTATTGTTCTACAAATCAATGCTGTAATAATCACAACGGGCTTCTTTACAAAAGGATCGTGTTATGGGTGAAATTAATACATTACAGTAGCACTTTAAAAATTGTCTTTAAAGTCCTTCCAACCCAAACCATCCTATGATCTGATCCTATGAAAACCCCCTTGGTTAGTTTGACTAGGAATTTCAGGGTTGCAGGTACACAGCACTGGGCCCTTCAACACACTGCTGATATGGGACTTCTTGCAGGAAGGGAACTTCACTTGGTGTGAACTTTATCACCCACAACACACTGTGTACTCTGCTCTTGATTTCATTGGTTTTGTTCCCCCTTCACAGGTATTGAATGCTGCTTGGTTTTGGCTTGGCATTTTAGTTCAGATAAGGAATGTGCTTTTCAAGTAAATTGCCTGATCATCTCTATTTCCAATGCTTTGCTTGATTTGTGGAGCGGTCTCAGAGTGTCTATATGAGATCGGTTACTACAGCCTTCCTCCTGCATCTGGGAAGACTGGAGATAAAATGCAGTTGATAGATTTAGAAAGGCAGGAGTAGCTCAGACAGCCTGACTTCTGTAATACGGGCCAGCAAGTGCCAGGAGATGGTTTCCCTGTGAACCACATACGTTTTTTATGAGCTGCCTCTGTGGGACATCTCCTTTCTATTTAAAGAATGCAGGTACCAATTAACCACCTTGACTCTACATGAATTATTCAAGTCACTCATTACCCTCACTGTTTAAAAATAAAGAAGAAAAAGACCATTGATCCCACAGATTATTTCTGCAGGACTGGAAATAAAGGCAGTTCCACCATCCCTGTACTATATAGGCAAAGTTCGTTGTTCCAGCTGGTACATCCAGTCTGGTCCCACTGATGTGCCTCATTTACCCTCTGTGTAACAGAGCAAACTGCAGCCCCAAACCTGATTCTCCAGCACCACTGTGGTGCTTCCCTCTCCAGGTAGTTTCTCAATGCACATTTACTAAATACTGTATTTTACAAGTAACAGTTGTCCCATGACATATGCAGAAAAGACAGAGAGCAGGTGGAAATCTCTGTTTTCATCTCCATCAATACTTCTGTCCCTGTCTGTCTCTTTAATTGCTATTGACTGCAGAAGGTATTTTTTCATTGAGGCATGAGGTAAAGTGATATTGATTACAGTAAATGAACTTTTCTGTAGTCTGAGTCAATTGGGAAGGTGCAGAGAGGAAACAGCAAGAATGTTTACCTTGCACAGGAGTAAAATTCCTCTTCGGAAGCTCTCTGCTTGACTAAGGGACTGGGTGAGGTAAACCCACATTTCGACTGTTTAATGCAAAAAGTCAAGCTTTGGGCAGAATGAAAATCAGCTTCATTTGCTTGATGTATTGAAACAGAAGAGAAGGAAATTACAACAAAAACAGATTTAACTTCTAATCCCTCATGTAAGGAGCTTTTGCCATGTAATTTTGTATCACAACTGCGTATTTCAATCTGGGGAAATAATGGTATAAAAACAAAGAAATCCGTATCAGCAACATACTTGATTTTATACATCTGCTGGGACCCGGTGCCACACTCAACTTGGTTTGTGATAGAAGTAGTGCACGGAGGCAGGCACCTGCCACAATTCATCCCTGGATGCAGAGAATGTTGTTCCCCATTTTCAGTGCAATTACGATGTACAGCCACATCCCTCCCCTCACAGCTGCACACAAACCTTATTAATTTAAGCTTTTTGTAAACTAAAAAATAGCACTTCTTGCATCAAAAGTTAACTTGAAATAGTAATTTATTTAACAGTACCGTCTAAACACCTGAGCTGAGAGCTTTATTCTGCTGTGTACTATGGAGACTCTTCATAAAAGCTTTCAGCCAAACAGCAGAAATGAAAACATCTTCTCCCTTTATCACGTTAAATAGGAAAACTGACATAATTCAGCATGCATGAAATGATGTACTCTGTCCTCAACATGCTTCTGTTTCTGTAAGTGGAAGTCTTCAAACCTCTGAACTGCTCATTTCCTCAAAATTGGGGGGGAGCAAAACCAGGGAGAAGTAAGGGGCAAACCCCCATTCTTTTACAAGGATCAGACTCCTGAGCTTCACCCTTGAATTACTTCCTTTCCTTAACAAATTCCAATCCACCTTTAGCAGGTTCCTGTATTTACATTCAATAACATCTTCTCCTTCCAGAGCCTCTGTGGAGACTTCCCTCTTTTTTTTATGGAAACGCCAATAGTTCTCACCTCTCTCTGGACTCATTTAGTCTGTTTACAAAACACTATCAAATGTCGGGGTCTCATCTGTGATTCATACCCTGACATTTCATTATTGCTCCATAAATCACTTATCCGAAGAAAAGGAAAAGTCTAATGAGATTTTTTAAGGTATTGGTGACATTTATAATTCTTTTCCACTTAATATTATGAAACTATTTGGTGCTGTTAAAGAAAACCTGAACAGCAAACGCTACCAGTTTGTCTCTTAAATGTCTGCTGCAGGAATGGAGGATTTATAAGGAGGCTTAGAAGTGTATTTATATGGAATGTACTAATCATACAGTTATGTTTTAGGGTGTCTTTCATCCAAGTGGATCTCATTGCACTGTGAAGATGATCCTTGGAATTCACCAGTCCCTTTGCTCATTATGTACTCCCTACATTCTGCAGAATGAATAATAGCATGTGAGTGACAAATAAGACACTTCCAGATAAATATAAGTCCCTCAGAAGAGTGGCAAAGCCTGTTTCTTTTATTGCTTTCTTAAACTGGAAAATGCAGACGTCTATTTTGGTCTCCACTGGGTGCTTATTTTGCATGGGGAAGATAGAGTGAATCATCAGTTTGAGCATACGGAATGGACTCACAATTCCTAGCTGTAATACAGGTGGATAGCAGTTCACTTTCTTTGCTGCTCCTGATATAAAATTATTCTGGAAGAAAGTAGGAGAATGAAATCTTGATTTTGAAAGAGGGGAAATTAAAGGATCTCAGACAAGCAGCAACTGATAACTGTGGTACCATTAACTCACGTGACAACTGCGATGGAATTTTCAATGAGGGGAAAATAAGTTAGTTTGAGCAAAACTCATTTTTTCATAAAGGCTCAGAAATCCACACTGGGCATAAATAATAATGAAAGTTCATATTTGGCACTTGCAGACTCATTTAAAAGCCCATTGTTATTTTTCTCTGTTTTCTGTAATCACATCCAAGTGCTTCTGGTTTCCTTGTAAACACATAGATAAGGGAAATTATGCAAGGATGAAAGTGTCATGTTGATTCAGCAGAAATTCTTTTCGTGCCTGATAAGCGGGGTAATATGGAAGGATAAGGAAGCCACTGCCCCATTTTTAACCTTGATAGGCTAGAGGTCTTCCAAAGGTGGACACTTCACCTGCCTCTGTGTCACCTCACTGCCAAAACAGAAGAACCATCAGGGATTCTTCATCAGGGATTGTAGTGATAGGACAAGGGGTGATGGATTCAAACTGAAACAGGGGAAGTTCAGGTTGGATACAAGGCAGAAGTTCTTTACTGTGAGAGTGCTGAGGCACTGGCACAGGGTGCCCAAAGAAGTGGTGAATGCTCCATCCCCTGGCAGTGTTCAAGGCCAGGTTGGACAGAGCCTTGTGTGACATGGTCTAGTCTGAGGTGTCCCTGCCCATGGCAGGGGGCTGCAACTGGATGATTTTAAGGTCCTTTCCAACCCAAATCATTCAATGATTCTGTGATAAGATTCTACGTGTGCGTTGTCTTTTTGGAAATCAAAGACCAGGATAAAGCATTGGATATTTTCTTCCCTTCTGTCCTTTCTGCATTCATCAAGGGCTGCAGACTGAGTAGAAAGAATCAGCCTTTAGGGCATAATTATACAACGAAAATCAAACATTAGGAAAAGCAGTTTGCAGGGATTTTTTTATATTTGATTATCATTAAGTGAAGTGAGAGTGAAAGATGTAAATAACCTGACTAATTCATAATCACTATGAAAATTCAGTGTTGGAAGGAGAATCCCTTTGAGGGTGTCTTTCAGGATGATGACAGATCATGTTTTGCATCCAATATTGGGGTTTTCAGCTAATCCTAGAAGGGCTGATGAACATTCAGACCTTCCCATCTCATCAATATGACCATGAACATCAGCAGGGATTGTCTGTTCTCACCCAGCATAAGCTGAATAGTCCAGCTACTTACGAACTTCAATCACACTTCCAAGTTTTTCCTTCAAAATATTTCCCTTATAATGATATTTGCTCTCCTGTGGGATCTTTCATCTAAGATCTTAAAAGTGCTTTGCAGGCATTAATTAATTAAGCCCCACACTGCACCTGGGAATCAGGAAAGCCTTTGCCATAATTTCATGGAGCAGTTAAATAGTTTCCAGCCACATTCCAACCCCAGCTCCGTGGTCATTAACAAGGAATATCTGCTCCGTCGAATGAACCCAGTAGTAGTATTTTCACTTGGATCAGTTGTGGCTGATCTTCAAAACACCAAGAGTACATAATGCAGAGTTTATGCCAGCTATATACTTTTTAGGACAGCTTTATGCCATTTGCAAGGTGACTGTACTTGATCCAGCATGAAGTATTTTGGGAACACAGGGAAGGGCCTTCCCCAATGTAGCAGAAGGTTTATAACCAACCTACACTGCAAATAGTGAGTCTCATTTCATTTTCCTCAGTGAGCTTTGCAAAACCAGGAGTAAGAAAACAGCGACGACTGGGCTGCATCCACCGCCCCTGAAATCCATGGAAACATTGATTTTAAAGGATACAGTGCATAGAAATGCCAGATACACACACAGGGCTTATTGTAAGAAAAGGTGGCTGGAGTTCCATCCCTGTTCGTTTATGACACATGGGTTACATGCAGGAAAAGTACAAAGCAGAGCTGTGTGTTTTGCTTCAGATTTTAAACCTGAAATTGATTGGTTTTTTCCAGGTCTCTTATGTTGTTTCTAGAAGAGCATAACTTGAAAACAGGGGGGACAGTCCCATTCCAGCATGCTATAAATGTAAAGCAAATCGTTCAGCGTCATCCCTTTCACAAGCCAGAGCTACACAGAGGTGCCTAAGTGGGTCTAACCCAGTGAGAGCACTCAAACTGCCAATGACAATCCAAACAATTCAAATGATCAAGCTTGGCTCAGGGGAGGTGTTCAGTTATTTGAGTGCAGCCAGGTTGGATTGGTTACCCAAAATACCTTCAATCTCTACAGAATCAACTGACCTCTCGCTCCTCCTTCCCTAGGTTTTCTGTGGACATCTATGTTAATGTGAATACCAGCCTTTGCTCAAAACCTGACCTGTAATAAAGCATATAGGCAAATTAAGCTAGAACATGAGTTTAGCAAGCTCCGACTTCCAGATTTTCAGTACTGTCGTGGTTTAAGCCTCTCTAACCACGCAGCTCGTTCTCTCCCTCACTTTCCCTTTTTTTCTTCCCCCCGCTCCCGGAGGGATGGGAAGGAGAATTGAAAAGAATGCAGCTCCCACAGGTTGAGATAAGAACAGTTTAGTAACTGAAGTATAACACAAATCACTACCGCTACCACCAATAATAATAATGACAAGAGAAATACAAGGAAAGAATACAATTCTCACCACCTAATACCAAGCCCGACCAAGCAGTGCACCCCCCACCCTTCCGGGTCTCTGCTCTCTGCTCTCCATCCTGGGCATGACGTGCTGTGGTATGGAATAACCTCTTTGGTCAGTTTGGGTCAGGTGTCCTGTCTCTGCTTCCTCCCGGCTCCCCTCCTCCCTGGCAGAGCATGAAACTCAGAAAGTCCTTGGCCAGACCAAAACATCACAAAGCAGTAACCGAAACACTGGTGTTATCAGTGCTGTTCCCAGGCCCAAAATCAAAAACACAGCGCTACACCAGCTACCAAGAAGCAGAAAAAATGACTGCTGCTGCTGAACCCATGACAAGTACCCAAGCACTGATCAGCTTTTTCTGGCTGCAATTCATAAGTCTTTTGTCCCAAACTTTGCAATGTGACTCCAAATACACTAACAATTTCCAAATGATCTGCTGGAATTAGTGCAACATATTGTATATGCAAATCTGCCTTTCAAAGTTTTTCTTCTTGCTTTAATCACCAGCATTAAAAGGACCCAGTGTTTCCCTTTCATCTGGCAGCAAATTAATTATAAAAGCTATATGGTAATATTAATATTGTCTTACTGTAGATCAATGGTTTTGATCTTTGATTCTAATATCATGCGTTTGATGACAAAACCTATATGTGTGTGTATATATATATATATGAATTTCAGGGTGGCAAATTCAGGTAAAGATTTAAATAGAAATGTTTCATCTTTTAATCTGTTGACTCAGTTTAAAGTTCCAGAACATAACTGACTTTGGTTCACTGTTAGGAAAATGATTTCAAAGCATCTGAAATAAAGGTTTGTGGGGTTTTCCATTGCTTTTAACAGCAAGGGAGGGTAAAATCTTCTGTGGTCTCTGGGGGTGATCTTCCTTCTAGTCTATCCCAAGTGAATGATTTATCATAAGCGAGAGTAATGTGGCCATTGTAGCATGTGTACACACACATACATACAGACACCTAGTGTGAAGTCTGCTCTTTCACACCTTGACTTTAATTCTGCTGTATCCGGCTGCTCACACATTATCGCTGAATACACACTCATTTCAAAGAGCATCTGTTGTTCTTTGAGCTTAATTCTTTTCTTCTAGGGTGGTGGGAAAGGTGACGGGAGGCTGGGATCAGACTAGAAGAGGAAGGATGAAATCTTTTATTGTTACCTTCCTGTAATGCAACTTTAATGAGGTTTTTTTTGCACTACGGTGTAATAACAAAGCCAGGCTGTGGACTGAGCAGCTCCTGATCTCACTGTGGGAGCTTCTTCCTTTGATGTGACTTAGAAACATCTTGAGTTGGCAGTGGCGGTTTGAATGTGGAAGCTCTGTACTGTTCTGTTTGTGCATGTCTGATGAAAGCTAGTCATTTTGCAGCAAAATCACTCGGTTTAGTGCACTCATCCATATGCCAGATATGGTCTTGTAAACTGAGCCCCCCTCTCCTTCTTCTCTTCATTATTATTTTGTCCTTAACAAGAGAGAGGTTCAATTGAATGCTCCAGATCAAGGCAGAGAAAATGACTGGTTTAGAGTACCCTGAGCTGTGGCTTCAGTAAAACATGATTTTTTTCTGCTGCGCTGAATGATACCAACTGAGGAGTAAATTGCTTCTCTTTGCTTATGGAAGCACGTGTCCATTTCATGGCCTTTGGATCACTTTCCTAATCGTCACTTCTTAAATAACAAACAGAAAGGATGATACTAAGAATTACCTCCTCTCCTTTCACATTGTTTATGCTACCCACCACTCAGTCTCTCCCAGGTGAACTCGGATTTCCATACTATACTGCCACCTTTTCACTCCATGCAGATTTTCGCCTGAGAACCATGGCCTCATGTGAATACTGTGTCAGGCACTGCATAAACACGAGGTGAAAAGTCAGCCTTGAGCGGATGTGCTGGCAGACTACACATAGGATGGCAAACCCCAGCTGGGTGCAGCACATAATTGAGGGCAACGAAAGAGCAGGATGAGAACTGTGTTTATAAGCAATAGTCTTAACATACAGGTAATCCATATTGCAAATAAACTATTTTGAAGGTATTACAAGAGAGGGAATTTTTATGTGGTTTGCGAAGGTGAGAATGTGAACAGAAAGTAAATTGACTTTGCAGACTTCCACAGAGAGCTCTCTTCATACAGAGGTGTTACGGGAGGAAAGAAAAGAGAAGGTATTCCTAAGGAAGTGTGGCCATATTATAGCCTGAATTTCATGGAGTGGTTTGGGTTGGAAGGGACCTTAAAGCTCATCCAGTTCCAGCCCCCTGCTACAGGGAGGGGCACCTTCCACTGGAGCAGCTTGCTCCAAGTCCTGTCCAAGGATAATAAATAACTTGCTGATGGCCCAACAAATCATACACATTGATTTGATCCCAGTTTCTGTTCTAGTTTTCACTCATCAGAATCACATTGCAGCTCTTACTTTGCCAGCTCTTCCCATATCCTCTTTTTCTTTGCTCCTCACTAGCAAAAATCTTTTGTTCCCTTTGATTTTCTCTATCAATGGATTTGCAGCATCTAAGATTTCTAGGTTTGTAAGTGATCCCTCATAACGACTGGACTGGGTTTACTCCCACAGCAGCATCCTGTTACAAAGCTCTTCCTAAAAGCTAATCAAGAACTTGGGGTAGGAGATTGTGGGTCTTGAAGTCTCTCCATGGCCTCCCACTTCCCTCCCTTCACTCCTGACTTGGATCAGTTCAAGGTAAATATAACTATTTCAGCTACTAAAGGAGGATTATTTACTGCTTATGCATCATTAAAGTGTGCCTCCACACCATGGTGATGAATATAATAGAGACAAGAAAATGCTGTTCTTATTCTATTCTCTTAGCTATTAACCATGCTGTTCTTCAACATCTGCACCCCTTGAATAAACAAAGTTTGGGACAACATAAGAATTGTTTGCTTTTGCTACTACACACACTGTGTAATTCTTGACAATCTGCTTTCTGGAGCATAATTTTACCATGCATTTAAAACTTCAGAGCTACCAGAAATGCTTTAGAAATCAACTCAAAAGAATTCTTGAGAGCTTGAATTATGTATGCGTGGCATGTGTCTGTGTGGACTAACATTTGCCAGAAAATAAAGGTACGGATGAGCTGAGAGGCTTTCTTTTTCAGAACCCAACCTGAATAGAGAGCTTTCTTCTTTTGCAACGGATGCGTGCACTGAACAGACGAAGACAGGAAGACCTGCCTTCAACTTTGGTGTAGATGAAAGTGGAGTCAGCAGCTGTTGTTGGAGAACTGTAAATCACCCCCAGACTCAGCTGCTTTACTTCAAAGGATCAGATCATTTACCAAAATAATTATCTTCCCTGGGACAGGCGAGTTCAGATTTTGTTATAAGCAGTGTTTTAATGTACTTTGTAATGCACTGATTCTAATAGTCTACCCTGTGAATCTTTGGTTTATAAGCTAGATACACTAAGAGCTGGGCTGGTTCAGCCTGGAGAAGAGAAGGCTCCAGGGAGACGATAGAGCAGCTCCAGTGCCTGAAGGGGCTGCAGGAAACCTGGAGAGGGGCTTTGGACAAGGGTCTGTAGGGGCAGGACAAGGGGAATGGCTTTAACCTGCCAGAGGGGAGACTGAGATGAGCTCTTAGGCAGAATCTCTTCCCTGTGAGGGTACTGAGATGCTGGCACAGGGTGCCCCATCCCTGGCAGTGTCCAGGGCCAAGCTGCACACAGGGACTTGCAGCAAGCTGCTCTAGTGGAAGGTGTCCCTGCCCATGGCAGGGGTTGGAACTGAATGAGCTTTAAGGTCCCTTCATCCCAAACCAGTCTGGGATTCTATGCTACACAACATGGATATTTTTGTGGCAAAAGAGCCACCACTGTTCTACTCCCCTCTTCAAAGGTAGATGCTTTATAAATGACTACTCAAACTGTGCCTGTGTCCAAGCCTTTTGGGCCATGTAGCAAAAATTAATTATAAGGTTTCTTCCCCTATGGGTATTAGGAAGTGCCTGTGATCCGTTGCCAAAGTTCCTTGGCATTCAAAGAGACAGATATCAGCAACACATCAAAAGTATACGATATAGCATGTCAGGGTTGTTTAAAAGCTGCGTGAGTTATAGTCTCTGCCGTTTGAGGAGAGGCTCATGTTCTTCACTAAGCAGGTTTCCATCTCAGGCCCTTTGAAAATGTTTGCTCAGTATAACCAGAGGCCCAGTGTAGGATTTGATCTCCACTGGCACCTTCAGAACAGAGAGGCTTATTGGATACAAAGTCCATTTGCTGCCTTCTGGGCTTCAGGACTGAAACCAGCTAATGTGTGAATGTATTGAAGCTGTAGAATCTCATCAAGCTCTATCCCACCCGCTCTTTCCAGACTGAACATAGAATATGAGCAAGATGTTGTTATCAGGTGAGATTTCCTCTGCCTGGCTGGAGAAAGGTGTGTGTTGGGCTTTGTTACTTAAGCCCCTTGGTTGGAGTTGTTATTTCTGCGGAACCTGCAGGTTGCTATATTAATCCTAACAAAAATATTCATAGGAAATCCCCTCTGCCTTTCTCTTCTGGGAGACACTGTATTTGTTTTCCCATCCCTTTATGCCTGTGTGTACTTAAAGCATGAACGAGACACAACAAATACCCTGTTGGACAATATTAGTCCAACCACCCTGTGTCAGTTCCAAATCAAACACCCTTCAGCAGAAGCAAGGCACGCCAAATCCTGCAGCTTGCTCTTTCATTCTAATCAGATGCTTTGCTCCTCATGCTGGAGATCTCACTGACTTACCAATGGTGTCTTGCATGTCTTTCAGACACAGGAGGGAAGTCTGAAAGAGCAGAGCTGAGGAGGAACCGGCACTACCTGAATTCCCTCTTTGACTGGAGGATTTCTGTGTAAGCCAGCGGAAGGATTTGCTGTAACACACTTTTCTTGGCAAGATCATTTAGATAGAAAAATATTCTGAAGGATGCAGTAAACAGCTCAGGATGGGCAAAACTTGGATAACCTGAACAGTACCTGTGCAGTTGCTAAGCCAAAGGAAATCAAATGGGATCAAGGACATACAGAGACAACTAAGAACTATGCTGCTGGAAAAGAAATCACAATTAGAAGCAATCCACTTTAACTGGTAAACGTGAAGAACTTTCTCACTCTCTCAGCTTCTTGTTTCTTTCATTTCCCAAGTTTAACTCGAACCTGGCGTGTTCTGTGGATGATGGCTGAAATTAAATACCCACACAACACAGAAACCTAAAATCCCCTGAGAGACAGAGAGTCAGCCCCTGCTGTCACCTCAGCTATGTTCTTATACCCCAAACAGAAACTGATGTAAGTGGCTCCATTCTTTCTTTCTTTCCTTATTTCAGCTTGTGGATAGCTTTAATAGTTTCTTTCCATCAACTTGAACTGAAGTTTTAATGTCTGAGGTACTATTTTGTATTCTAACCTCAGGCTTTTCCTACTTCTGTCAATGATTTCCATTAATAGCCTTCTAAGTGAGTGTTGCTGCCATCCCTCCCCACTGCTGTTGTATTGAGAATTACGCGCTTTGACTTTTCAGACATGCTGTAATTTTGCTTTTTTAAACAAAAAATGCTTCACTTTATTCCAATCATCTTTATAAAATGGCACATTTCATCTTCAGAATGACATTCACTGGCTGTCGATCTGAAAGTACCCGGGTCCCCTGTACTGTGATGGGCACCAGGCAATCTGATGTTAAGACAGGCACCCACTACACATACGTACACAGATAAAATCAGCACAAACCAATAGAAAAATCTCAGCCCAGCCACCTAAAAGTCTCATACACAGCCCGAGGCACAGGGGAGCTGCACTCTCCTCTCCATCCTCTGAAGATGAATGTGCCTGAACTGAGCACAGGGCACAGAATATTGAGTTGCCACAACCGGCCGCAAAGTCTTGGGTTTGTTTCTCAGTGAAGAAAGGGGAAAGTCTTCAGAGCAGTGACCTCAACTGGAACTGCACCCCAAGCTGAGATTGCCAGTCCTAGAGATTGCACCTTGAATGTCCTGCAAAGGCATCTCCCCCTGTTGTTGTTCATAAAAGTTTATTCCTCTTAATGTGAAATGTCCGATTTTCATTCTCATTCTGAAAGAAAAAGAGCATCTCATGTCCCCGCAGAGGCAAAGATCCCGAGAGCCTGGCTCCAGTGTAACACTCCAAGCTCTGGGAAGACTACACAAAATGAAAAGGTGGTTGTGATATTCCCATTTTTTGAGACCTGACTCAGGATTTCTGCTTGGTTGTGGTTAGCAAACCATGATGAGCCCTGAATGCTACAGCATTCAAAGGAAAGACAAGGATCTTTCATTCAAACCCTTCCAGGCTGCATCCACTAAAAACCCCAAATTGACCAACCTCAAACTACTAGGTTTTCCAATATTCCCTCTTGCAGACACTGGTCGATGAAACCACTTCAAGATGAGAGAGGGAATGTTATATTTTGATTTTTTGGGGTTTTTTAATAGGCTTCTCAATGGGTTCCTCATCATGTTTTCTTTCTGGATTCTGCTGCCCTGAAAACCTCAATGATAAGCAATGTACTGTTGCTAAACTCTCTCCAGGAGAGGGATACAATTTTCTTTCCTTCTTTTCTTGTTATGTTGCACTAAAGGAACAATAATATTCATTCCTTTGTAGCATAATTAAAATAAACTGCTCTGCTGCGGCACTTAGTCAATAGGAGCAGTTCTTTATTGCCTCATATGCAACAAATCCTCAGAGATTACAACTTAAAGCACATATGAATGTTCCTTTTCAGACTCTTACTCAGAAGAAAAACATAAAGGTGCAGCAGCAACTGATCCATAACCCACCAGACTCACGCAGATAAATTATATCCACTGGACACGCGTTACAAATGCCAGTTTCTGTGCAATGAAAGGAGCAACCTAATTAATTCAGTGTAGTTACACATGGTTAAAATTCATAGAAAGAAAGATAGTGATTTGATGTTAAAGGACCTGGGCAAATCAAATTTGCTGCTAACATGTGCTTTCAATGGGCTGAACTTGGGCTTGCAGCTTTTCATTTGCACAACAGCAGCAGAACTGCTTCCAGCAAGAGCTGAGCATGACAGAGGGGAGTGTGGAAAACCCAAACCATACCCAACATTTCTCCTGCTGATGAATGTATCACAAAACTCTTGGACGCTACATGGGGTACACTGATGCTAACAGTAGGGTAATGAGGCCTTTCTTAGGAATAAGCAACCGATTTAGGTTCTAACTCTGGCTTTAACATCAACTTCTCACCTAGCCATGGGTCACAAATAAAACTAGGTTTGTACTTAAAAGCATTGCTTGAGATCTTGTGGGTTTGTTCAGAGTTACCTGAGAAGTTTGGGTCTGCTTTACCGTGATGAGTTTGAGAAATCCATTTATGTACCTGCCCAAGAAAGCACTTAAAGCATATTTGAAGATGTGACCTCCTTTGTAAGGAGTCCTGCCATGCAGGCTGAAAAGGAGCCTAATTCTTTACCTTGGCCCTGTAGGGATTTTCTGAGAGCAATCATCATTACACAAGAACTGCTCAAATCCCACAGACATAGATGTGCCATTAATACTGGATGGAGTCCAAACATCAGAAGATCAGCAGATGAAATACGTAGATGATGACTCAGAGCAAAGTATAACATTATATTACCTGATTGAGATGCCAAATACAAGTAACTGTATGCTATGAAGTAGATCAGGTGTAGAGAATTTGTGAGCAAGTTGCAGGAGAACCCACCCGCGTACAAAACACAGTCAAGCCTTCCAAGTCCACCCTGGTTTCTGTGAGGCTACGGGACCATGAGCCAAGGTGAATTCGGTAAAGCGCCTTTTCCCCTATGAGATCCCACTGTCTCTTTACTGCTGTACAGTAACCACAATGTTTACAGCAGTTCTCTCTTGACAGAACCCAGGGCATGCCTGCACGTAGGATATGAAAAACTGGTCACTATCCAAGGAAAAAAAAACATAAAAAGGACAATAAATTTATAGTGTAATTTTGCCCTAGTTACAACAGTGTACAACTAGGACAAGCAAGGCTGCTTTCCACAAACTAATTTATCACCACCGGTTGCTTTTCTATTGCTTTCAATAAGAAATGCCAAAATAAATATGATTTAAAAAGGCTATCAGCTGGCTGGAATACTCACTGGGTTTGGTGCAACACAATAAAATTGGTTTCTAAGTGTTGTGTTAAAAATAAATAAAGAAACAAGGAATGAATATGGACCTAAATCTGCCACTTAATGCACTACAGTTATGCCTCAATATTTACTGTAAACCAGGAGAAAATTGTCTTTGGATCCTAACTTGCATATTCATAAGGTTGTCATACAGCTTGAAAGTGGTGTTTTTTCTGTTTTGTTATAACACTTTAGATGTTGGGGTGTTTTAGTGCAGAGTTTATGTAAATCCTGCTCTAAGCAATCTGGATTTCACTGGTGCTGAGTTTAGAATTCTGTTGAGTTAGGGGAAGATGGAGACGAAGAAAATCACTCTGTGGGAAAATTCAGCAGCGAGTACAGCAATGGAGCTACACAAGGAGGTTGTAACAAGGTAGGAGTGACAGAAGAGCCAGGTCCATGCAGAAACTCCAGACTCCCTCACCCAGGACTTGTTCTCTAAAGTAACCTCAATTTGCTAATGTTTCTTTGAGCCTTCTCCACCCCATCCATAGTTTGTGGTATTAGTACCTTGCATGATAATGATGGAAGAACCTCAAATTGTGAACTAGATAATACTTCTTGGAGGAAGAGCAAAGTTAAGTGGGGTAGGTGAACACAGGTTGATTGAGTGACACCACACTTTGGGATCCGTGTACAGAGGAATGTCAAATGGAGATAACAACTGTATTATATTACCAGTGACACCAGTTCCATCAGAACATCCTTACAGATGCTGCACTCAGCCTTGGTTTTATGTCTGGGAAGGTTTGAGTTATTAATGGATATGTGACACTGTGAAGCTGAATCCCTCTAAGGATCAGGATTGTGAAACAACAAACCTTTATTCACCTACACGCCAGGTGACTTGAAGCATTCCATTCTGCATGGAATGCTGCTGCTCCTCATCCCTACCACTGCTGTTTACCTGAAGGGAAAGCTCTGCAGAGCACATGCTGGGCTTTGCCATTTGCCTGTAGAGTGCATAGTATAATCCCAGTAATTCATCACATCAAAAGCAATGATTTCCTCTTGCTGAAAGGATAACCTGAGTTCTTGAAGAATGTGACAGCTGGTGAGCAGAGGGGAGCTGAGGGGAATGCAGCAATCCCTGCCAGGGCTGCTTGCAGGATTTGATTTGGGATGTTCAGGACTAATGTCATGGGCTCCCACATCCTGAGTTACGCCATGCTGCAGCGGCAAATTCCTTATTCTACTCATTTCATGACTAATGCATCCACGGTTGCTGTAACACATCAGTGTTACACCTTCATTAATCACTTTTTTCCTTACAAAACCTGTATACAGTAGTGAAATATTGCTCCAAGTTTACTAAAGAGAAATTCATGTTGGTCCCTGCTTCTAACTAGCAGTGTCCTTGTACCAGAAAGGAGGGACAGGACATGAGTGAGGAAAAGAGTGGCAGAGACCCCATACATATCCCATGTTTCCTAGAAATAGGACAGAAGACAGCTCTGAGACCAGTGGTGCAATCCAGCTGCCTCTGCTTCCTTCTCTGTGGGAACGGAGAGATAACCAGACATCTGGATCATGCACACATCACATCTCCATTTTCCAGATCATATTCAAGAGCACACAACAGACACTTGCTTTCCTCCAGTGGAATGAGAAACCAGATGGCTTCAAAAGACCCACTTTGCCTCCAAGGCAGCATATGGAATATTAATGAATAATAGATTAATAGACCTTTGCCCACTTAAAAATTGACGCTGTTTGTTAGCTGAGCTGTTTGTGCCAGGGAAGTGCTACAGAACAATGGTTGCATTCAAAGAGCCATGTCATCTCTTTGGAGACGTCCTTCGCAGGCCCTTGAGGAAATCACTTCAGAAGGAGCCTGAGACAGAAGAATCCTCACAGAAGCTGGTTTTAGTTCTAAAAATCAGTGGTCATTTGGAACCTTCAGAGAAGAGGAGTGTGGAGAAAAGGGATGGATATTACAAAGCAGGAAAAGCTGTTTGCCTTCAACTTAACAGCAAGCAACCAAATACAACAAGGAAAATAATTTGTCTGAAGAACACAGTCATGGCAGGCCCATGAGAATAATGGCTTAAAGTTTTCCTGCCCTCACCTGAGCAATCTGGAGCGAGCAGTCACTAACAAAGCCAGGACCAGAGCCAAGAGCAGAGCAAGTCTAAGGGCTCCGAATTCTTGCACTGAAACTCTGGATACTGAGGGACAGCAAATGCAGTTGATTAATTTGAACAGGGTTTTTCAGGTCTTATTAAATGGTATTTCTAACTCTGCTGGGAATCCTAATCCTCTGGTTTTGGCAATTGATGCACTGCTGGGTGTGTGTTTCCCTCACCCTCTTCCTCTCCCCTGGGATCTCACCTCCTTATTATGAACCTGGATAAGCAGCTTTAATTCAGAGTCAGTCTCATCTCCTGAATTAAACTGGGCCCAGAAAAATCCTATTACTGTTGTGAGGGAAGGTGAATAAATGTGTATCTTGGCTGATCATGTATTAATCCTGGTATCCACTTAGGGCGTGAAAGGAAATGTCTGTTCAGTTGCCTAGCAATATAATTGAATGTAAGTCTTAGCATTCTGAAAAAGGGTCAATTGCTAAATAAGCCCCAGAACCTCATTTTCATGCTTTTTTTCCTCAAGCTTTATATTTTCTAAATGCAAGCCCAATAGCTACCAGGTATAAGAATATGAAATAAGACAATGGCAAGAGCTCATATTTTACATGCTGAGTGTCTCACTCATCAGGTGCAGAGCTCACACCAACTGAGACAGATTTCACATAGAAGAAAAACAAGGAAAGAACGAGGAAAGCTTGCCAGGGTGTTGCAAGGAATAGCGCATTATTTCATGCAGTGTCAGGTGCTGGTGTTCACTGGGTCACATCCATTTCGTGTCGCAGACCTGTGCCTATCTGCAACCAGCTGAGGAGCTGGCCCAGGTAATCTGAACACCAAATTCCTGGCTTTTTTTCTTAAATGATCATGGATTCTCCTTCCTGAAAAAATGCAAGTAAAGTGATAACCATTATGGGGGGGGAGGGGGGGGGGGAGGTGTTAATATGTATTTGCAATGATTTACAACTGTTTGTTCAGAGAACTTCCCCCAGGAGAGGATTTGCCTTTGTCCTGGAGAGTACATCTGGAAGAGAGCCCTGAGTGAAAGGTGCCTTGTGGGCAGTCACTAGGAAGAAGCAGTAATTCCATTTGCTGTGGAGAACTGAGTGTGTGCTGCTAAATGTCAAGTGGTTTTGTGAACAGCTGGAGAGATGAAGCCACAAAACTCCTGTTTATAACCCTGCAGCCTCTTATCCTGTATTGGGATGTAATTTGGTTCAGCCGTGTGGCTCAGCATATTAATCACATTGGTTTAGGCCATTTTATAATGCCCCTTTTGTGTGGCAAATATGGGAGACAAAACTCTTGAGACAGAATCATAGAATCATGGAATAGTTAGGGTTGGAAAGGACCTTAAGATCATCCAGGTCCAACCCCCCTGCCATGGCCAGGGAATATCAACTGTTTAAGGTTTTTCCAGTTGATACGTGTTATTCTTCCCTGAGAACTTCTAAGGGATTCACCCAAACATGATAAATATCAAAATCTATATGGGAGACAGTCAGTCTCCTCACCCCATTGCTTTTGGAAAAACAAGCAACACTCTAAGCAGAGATTCCTCCAGCAAGAAATGCGATGGAATCCTTCAGGATACAGGCTATCTCCAACCTAATGGCTATCAACCATATTCATCCTTTTTGATCATGGGTTGCAGTAGCAAAAGGACTGACAGGCTGATGTGCCGTTACCTCTCAGATACAGTCTCTTTCACATCACAACCATTTTTTCCTTCATTAGTGCCCGGATATAGTCTGAAAGAATCTGAGAGAGAAATTAAAGAAAAAGTGGATGAGAAGATGTTACTGGGTGCTGCATTCCTGTACCTGCTTTTGGGCTCAGGCTTCCAGCTCATTAGAGACTCATAGGGTCTTTAAGATTATGAGATCTGCTCCATTTGGATCTCCCTGTCACTGAAGAACATTTCCTTGTTTCTAATTACCACCTTGCTCGGTGTGTGCCATTGGTCCCCTTCTGACTCCACTTTCAGAGCATTCCTGATCCAGCTAGCAGCATCCGCTCTCTTCTGGGACAAATGCTTATTACACTTTGGAAAATCTGGTCTCCACAGGTGTGAAGAACTGCCAAAATTTCCAAGTCATGGAATGAGGAAGACTGCAAAGAGCTTTAATATCATCTGGAAACACCTTTAAATGTGGAAAATCATAGAACCATAGAATGGTGAGGGTTGGAAGGGATCTTAAAGCTCATCCAGTTCCATGGGCAAGGACACCTTCCACTAGAGCAGGTTGCTCCAAGCCCTGTCCGACCTGGCCTTGAACATTGCCAGGGATGGGGAATGTTTCCTTACTGAAAATAAATACTTCTATAGAGATTTTGAATCATGGGGTAGGAGGACACGTGGAATAATGCCAGGAAGCCTCTTCTCTCTCAAAGGCACACCTTGGCTCATACAGCTGAAAAGGATTCAAATAGGTGCCACTTCTTTAGCTCTAAGGGCAACTTAATACTGAGAGATTGGGTGTGTGTCATCCCTAGATCTCACGACTGAGATGAGACACCTTCATAAACCCTGAAATAAGTAGGTGAAATTCTCTACCTGCTGTTATATGTAACAGTTAATAACACATTCAGAACAAGACATGGTAAACCCCATCAATTCCAAAGTATGCCTTCACAATCTAGGGATACTTGCAGTCTCTCCTGGATCTGTGCTGCATTTCCCTGGCTGTTGTATCAGAGTTCCAAGAAAAAAACCCTCAGCAACCACTTATTCCCATAAGATTTCAGATTAGTCAAATGGATTGTCGTGGTTTAAGTCCAGTCAGCCACACAGTTTTCGCTCTCTCACTCCCCCCTCTTTCTTCCCCCCGCTCCCGGAGGGATGGGAAGGAGAATAGAAAAGAATGCGACTCCCACAGGTTGAGATAAGAACAGTTTAGTAACTAAAGTATAACACAAATCACTACTGCTACCACCAATAACAATAATGACAAGGCAAATACAAGGGAAGAATACAATAGCTCACCCCTTCTAATACAAAGCCCGACTACTCACTTCCCCTCCTTCTTCCCCCCCACTCCGAGGGGGGGGGGGGGAAATTGGGAGAAGAATCAAAAGAATGCAACTCCCACTAGCCGAGACAAGAACAGTCCAGCAGCCAAGGTATAACACAAACCACCACTGCCACCACCACCCACAAAAATGACCAGGGAAATACAAGGAAAGAGGATACAATTGCTCACCACTCGATGACCAAGCTGTGAACTGAACTCTTCCGGGTTCCTGCCCCCCCAGTTTTACATCCTGGGCATGACGTGCTGTGGCATGGAATAGCTCCTTGGTCAGTTTGGGTCAGGTGTCCTGTCTCTGCCTCCTCCCGGCTCCCCCTCCTCCCTGGCAGAGCATGAAACTCAGAAAGTCCTTGGCCAGACCAAAACATCACTAAGCAGTAACCGAAACACTGGTGTTATCAGTGCTGTTCCCAGGCTGAAAATCAAAAACACAGTGCTACACCAGCTACCAAGAAGGAGAAAAAATGACTGCTGCTGCTGAACCCATGACATGGATTTTGATAAAGGTTTTCCAGTTTTACGGAAGCAAATACCTTGCCAGCACTGCCAATATTTCTGACAGTTCAAGTAATTGCAATACTTTATGTATCTCGATTTCTAACCTGCTTTTTACTGCAGTAAAGATCACATATTATTATGTCTTTGTATGGGTTACACGCTGGTGTTTTAAGCACATTTTTTCTTCATAACTGACAGTTTTCTAAGTAACTATTGAATTTGAGTTGTGTCTTATCTAAAATGGAGCCCTTTGTTATGCTGGGTGCTGCTCCTGTGCCTAATACGAGACAGCCTCCTCCTTAAAGAGTTTACACCCAAAAGAAAGAAAGAAGGGAGATTCATATTATGGAATAAATAAGGATGTATGTACATTGACACCAGGAAATACACGAACTGGGAGCTGCAGGGACCTGGGAAACCTGGAAACTGAAATCCTAGGCTTTAAGTGCAAATCCAGCTCCTTTGTTTTAGTGGATTTTGCATGAAATACTATAAATCTTCAATTCCTCTAATAGATCTGTGGGCACCTCTGATACGCTGAGAACTGTGGGGAAAGCACCATCCTAATTCTAATTGCACACACATTTTATCAAGTATTAGTGATCCCATATTGTGCAGAACAAGACTGCCATGTCCTGTGTTTTACTATGAATAAATGCTTCATGTTGCTTTTCATTTTGCATATAGATGCACAAAAAGCACTTGTACCGCCAGGCGTTTAAGAATGGATTGTGCACAAATCCTGGAATCTGGCCAACACATTGCTCATTGATCTGTGCTGGAAATGCTTTGTTACGTAAATCAAAATGAGGAACAAGACGTTAAATCCTGACACTTCGATTATTTTCCCCTTTTTTTTGTGCCCTGAGACAATCAGGCAAGAGGCCTGCCTGCAGGAAGGGGACAGGGGGGAATTGAGCTTTATTTCATCAGAGACTTTAATCACTGACATCTTTTTTTTCCCCTTTATTTTTTCCATGATCAGATATTCATGAGAACGAAACAATGATCAAGGTTTCTACAGTGCTGTACGGAGTGGAAGCATTGCATAGTCCCTCAGCTCTACAGCACAGTGAGTAAACAGCCCTTCATCTCAGTGCCAGTTCAGTAATGTTCTCATGCCCTCTTTTGGGGGGAGGCAGTTATTCTCCATATAGCCTTCAAACAGCAAGTGACACATCTCAGTATTGAAATAATGCAATTTGCTAGCATGAACTCGCATTGGTGAAGATGAGCTAAGCCTCAATTTTTCCTCCACCCCCACTTTCTTCCCCTTAGATACACTCAGTGTACAATTTCCAGGTGACTGTAGTGAAAGACTGTCATCTTTATTCTCAGCAGAGGAATGTCTGCTTACAGTCATTAGTGAGCATCGCTTGCATTGCGTTGGTACTAAGGAGAAACGCAAGGTAGGCAGCATCACGTGTGTTACACCAGCATGTATGAACTTTGACTGAGCAAATACTCCAGGCTTGAAAGAGCACTGGTAGTAGTGCTGTGGGCATCTGTAATTCAGCAAAAAAAAAGGCTTTACAAAACAAACAGCAGGAGAAAGAATTATTATCTCTGCTTTATAGATGGCAAATTGATGCACATAACTCATGCCTTTTGCAGCCCCACAGAGCTCATGTAATTGTTCCCTGCAGCTACATTTCTCCAGTGGCTTAGTACACAGAAGAGTAAAATCCATCCATGATCATATTGCTTTCCTAAAGCATTGCAGTCCTGAGATGGGAGTGATGTAAAGCAGCAGTAACCGGGCTGGCTGTGCAGGGGAAGATTCACCTCCAAAGGACATACTCCCCAAATACAGACCCAACAGATCTGTGGGTGGAATTTTGTGAATGGCTTCCACAGCACTCTGAGTCTTGGCAGTGCTTCCAACATTGAGATAGGAAGATATACTCAATTCTCCAGCTCTTGCAAATACAGCTGATGTCTGCCGTGCATCAAGAATGTCTTACTAATGCCTTATGATTTCCCTAAATGTAATATGAAAGGTGCATCCACAGGGAGAATTCACAGTGCAACCTGCATCCATTAAACCGTATCAGCCACATTTTGCAAATAAAAGGTTCAGTCACCCAAATGCAACTCTCCTTTTTAATTAAAGTGACTAATAACTTTGGACAGAAGGCTGGAACCCTGTTTCATTGCAGCCCTACAAACAGTTCCCTTAAGGGCTGTAGCTTAACTACCAGGTACCTGGATTCTAGGGACAGGAGGTCCCTTGGGTGAGGGATAAAAGGCATCTGAAGGGGGCTACAAGGATTCTGGAGAGGGACTCTTTATCAGGGACTGCAGAGATAGGACAAGGGGTGATGGGTTCCAAGTGGATCAGGGGAAGTTCAGGTTGGAGATAAGGAAGTTCTTCCCAGTGAGGGTGGTGAGGCACTGGCACAGGTTGCCCAGAGCAGTAATAAATGCTCCACGCCTGCAATGGTCAAGGCCAGGTTGGACAGAGCCATTGGTCTAGCGTGAGGTGCCCCTGCCCATGGCAGGGGATTGGAATTGGATGATCTTAAGGTCCTTTCCAGCCCAAAACATTCTATGATCCTATGATTCTTTAGCCCAAGGCAGAGCAGAGAGGTAGCAGAGAGTGGAGAGGGTTACAGCTTGTATTAAGGCATGCACGTATATGTACATCTCCAGGTATCCGGAAGGGAAAAGAGTAATGATTGACTTTATACTGAAGGAAAAGAGACAAACTGAATCCCCAACCTCCTGGACATATATCTCTGCTTGAGTGAAGAACCACTGGATTCAATGCACATGCCACAGATTGTAGGACTGCCAATAGTTTTCCTCTTCCAGCATCTTGATCATCTAACTAAAGAGGATAACAGCATTGAGCTACCGTCCATCTTAACTGCAGTAAACTCTGTGGAGAGGCCCCAAAACCTTCAATAAGAATTTCATTAATGCCACACTCTGCAAATCACATTTGTTCACCCCCCAGAGAAGAGCTTTGAGATCCTCATGTTGCTAAAGGGCAGATGTCCTGTGCACACGTACTCCAGAAGGTCTTTCTCACCCCACCTCACCTCCTGCTCCCCATAGATACCCATAGATCTACATTCAGATTTAATTTAATAGGTCCAGAAGAAAAAAGTACCAATTAAGGTTGTTCTATCAGCTAAAAATAAAAGCTCAACTGCTGAAGCTGTGCAGGCAATGGCCCACTTACAAGTGCTGTAATCAACCTGCAGCATCAGTAGGGTTTTATACCATCATTTCCCTTCCAGTATGTGATTGTACAAACCTTAGAGAAAAAATAAATCCTGCAATATAATGAGGGATTTAAGTTTCTTTTTTTTCTTCTCCTTTGATTGCCATTGCTTGGAGTTACCTGGGCAGGAAACATATGCTTCTTTCCCCATTAAAGAGCAAAGATTACCAGTTTTTAGTTAAACCTGGCATTCTACAGTTATTTACTGGGACTTGAGGAGGGAAAAAAAGAGAAGAAGAAGTTGGAACCTAATTACACAGCAGATGCTGAGAGTGGTATTTATTCACCAAAACCACACAGGTCATTCATTAAAATCTCAGTTTTAATTAGCAAACACCTGTTTTGTGTTTGATTTTACACTGATACGTCCTGTCTACAATTTGCTTTCTTCAGTACAAGCAATTAGATAGC
Organism: Ara ararauna; assembly: GCA_028858755.1. NCBI lineage: Eukaryota > Metazoa > Chordata > Aves > Psittaciformes > Psittacidae > Ara > Ara ararauna. The sequence goes on from CM054390.1 coordinate 8,193,752, forward strand.
CCTGACAGTTACAGTTAATCTAATTACAACAGGGGTGCCTTGGGAGCCCAGCCTGGACTTTCAGAACTGACACACAGAGGATGACAGCTCCATCCCATCCAGGCTGTGGCGGCTGCTGGGGTGGAGAGATGGTCTTTTCCCCCCTTTCTGAATGACAAAAAGATGTTGCAAAATTCCAGCCTTTTCTGTTTTAAAGAAAAATTTCTTTGTAGGAAATAATCTGAGCTCCAGAAGGACACGTGATGCTATTGCTGCTTTCAAACATGACCTCTAGTCTAGAATTCACATTAAGAATGATATATTGCAACAGGCTCATTGAATACAGTCCATTCACTCTCCTCTTGTTGCCCCAAATTATTCTTCACTGGTTTCCCACAACCCTTTCAAGTCCTTACAGGAGAATTGAAAAGCAACTCTTCTCTCTTTTCTCTGTGGTCCTCACTAGCTGAGAGGGAAGTCTGAAAGGTTGGAAGGAATCGTTTCAAAAGGTCTCCTCTGCACAAAAGTGAAAAGCACCCATTACCCCCTTGTGCTGCCTCTTGTGGAGTGATCCCAGATCAGCCTTAGGTCAGAAATCAGGTACTTCCAATCAACATTCACTCTGGAATTGCTCTATTTTCTGTTTACTGACATATAAAACCGTAAAAGAATTGGAGGTTGTGGTTATTCGAGACAGTTCTATCCTCTGACTGATGTATTTCATTTTATGCCATAGGAGTTTCCAGGAATCCAAAGTTTTTCACTTTAGCTTACCTGCAGCCTAGTCATAAAGGTGACAACCAAGATACAGACCAGGTTATGTTTTAATACAAGGGAAGAACACGGAATACCTGCGGGAACCCACCCAGCATCTTGTTTTCAGGCTTTACAAAACCAAGCGCTTGAAAACTGCATTTAACAAAACACTGAGCAATGAAAATGCATTTTGATTACAATGCTGAGATGAACTAAATTTTTGTAGATGTAACTGAGACATTATCATGAATTCTTCTTTGAAGTACATCTATTTGAAGCTTGTGTTCTACATCACAATCACATGTTGCACATTTTCCTCAAAGAATTTTGGCACCCAGAGTCACTGTGCTACTCTCTTTTCAAATCCCCTTTGTCAAAGCTTGCCTCATCCTTTAAATAAGGATGAAGTAATTCTCTAATTCAAAGACTAATGTAGCAATAAGCAAACTACAGTAATGTGAGTATTGTTGTAATAAATTGTTGCATCAAAAGGAGTGCAAGCAGCAGGTCGAAGGAGGTGATCCTACCCATCTGCTCTCATGAGACCCTACTCGCAGGACTGTGTGCAGTTCTGGTGTCCTCAACATAAGGACATGGAGCTGTTGGAGCAAGTCCAGAGCAGGCCACGAGGGTGCTCAGGGCCTGGAGCAGCTCCTCTATGAAGCCAGGCTGAGAACATTGGGGCTGTTCAGCCTGGAGAAGAGAAGCTGCGTGGAGACCTCAGAGCAGCTTCCAGTGTCTGAAAGGGGCTACAAGGATGCTGGAGAGGGGCTCTTCATCAGGGACTGTAGCAATAGGACAAGGGGTGATTGGTTCAAACTGAAACAGGGGAAGTTCAGGTTGGAGATAAGGCAGAAGCTCTTCCCTGTGAGGGTGCTGAGGTGCTGGCACAGGGTGCCCAGAGAAGCTGTGGCTGCCCCATCCCTGACAGTGTCCAAGGCCAGGTTGGACAGGGATGGGTGACATGGTCCAGTGTGAGGCGTCCATGCCCATAGCAAGGAATTGGAACTGGATGACCCTAAGGTCCTTTCCAACCCAAACTATTCAATGATTCTATGACTAACAAGGTGGCTTTTGCTGAATGTTATCCCAGTGTCTGAATGTCCCACCACCCATTGCTCTCAGTGTAGTATTTAGTAGTCCATTAAAACAGGAAGTGATACAAGTGATACCTGTGATTACAAAATTATCATCACTTATGATAGATCTTCTTCTGGAAACATTCCATGCCTTGCATTTATGACACTGCTTTCTTTTTATTTGTCGAGCACAGTAAGCTGGCCTCCTCCCCATCTATCGTAGAAATCCACTGTAAAAGGAAAGAAAATCACCCTGGGGTAGGTGAAGAGATTTTGAAATAAAGCAATTAAATTTAACTGTGTCATCCTGGGTAGGCTCAATACTGGAATTGATTAATCCAGCCTTCTGCTTGTCCTGGAGGGGAGTGGTTCTCCTAAATGCACAGGGTGAAGGCTGTGGAAGGAGATATGGGGCAGTTTCACTCCTCCCTGATGGAGACGTGAGGCTCCCAGCAGGAGAGTGTGCAGTAATGGAGCACTCATTAGTAGCTGGAAGCAAGCTGGGAGAGATCAGGGGTGTTGTGGTACTCCACAATAATGCAGATATGTCATTGCTGAGAGTACAGCTTGTGAGTCTGGCAAGTGCATTTCTGCACTGAGTGAGAGCACAACCCTGGGAAATAATGAACTAGTTGCATTCCAGAGCAATTTCCTGCTTCACCCCAGTCAAGCATATCTGGCCTATTAAACAGTTGTAAAGTTACATCATGGACAATGGCACATAAGCTGATGATGGATGTGCTGTGTAAATCATGGCACTGGGAAAAAAAATGCCTGAAGGGGCTTGTGTGGATTTCTTCCTGCCTAATTTTTAATATCACTATGACAGAGCAGACCAGCCAGCCTTTCCTTTGGCACACTGGTTCCATTCTGTGACCCAGACATAGCTCAGGATAGCACTCCACATTTGGGCTTTGATACTAAGAACATAATTTACACCACGCCTGAAGCTACTCTGCGATTATACTGGCATCTCCCCATTAACCCTCAGCCTCAGGAAGTAATGCTGCACCAGGGGGCTTTAATGCCAGCTTGCCCAATTCCTTTAGCCTGTAACCAGCACAGCTGGGAGCCCAGGCCAAGTACCTTATTTTAAACTCTGGATTCTACTAAGGCAATGCTGCTTTCCCTGCACTCATCAGATTTATTCCTACCTGCATCTGGATTATCTTTAAAATGCCTGTGAAACCAAAACAAGCTGATAGTGATGACACAAAGATGCCTGTGCTTGTCCCACGGTCCTTTTGCTTGTGGAGAGCTGCAACTTGCTCCCAGCAGGGCTAAAGTGTATTGATACCTCACATCCCTTGTCTCTGGGGTGGGTGGGAATCTTCACTGAGGAGATGTGTCCATACCAGCCAGGAGATGTCCAACTGAGCGCTGTCATAAAACATGAAGCATCCTGAGGCAATGTGACCTCGCATCAGGGATGCTCATCCCCATTTGGAATGGGTGCCCAGGGGTATCTTGAATGGGAAGCCAGGTTTTAAGACTATTCACAATAAGGTACTTGGCTTCTAGAACCAGCCTTTTAGTTTCAATTTGATGTGTAACTTGCCATATCAATATAAATAAGCCTTAGAATTGTGACTTGCCATTCTAGCTGATTTTAGACTCAATTTGTGTTCTTATATTAATCTTACATTGTGATAACACACCCTGCAGTAATGTCAAACTGTGCATGCCCTGGCACCTTCAGAGAAATGATGGCATAAACCCACTGAAGCCAATGTTGCTACAGTGCTTTAAACCAGCCGAGGAGCTGGTATTTTAGGTGCAAGTGAGAGGATGAGAAATGAAGTTCATACAAATTTAAGGACCAGCCTTCTAGTTGCAGCAAAACCAGCCTTGGGTCTTAAAACCTTTTGCATTAGTCCAACTTCTAATGAATGGGGACAGGATCTACAAAGTGGCTTACCACAAGATCCTATGTGGATACACACCATCCAAGACTGCAAAGTTTCAGTACTCAAGGGATTCACTTTTTGGTCAGAAAGAAGAAATAGCTCCAGGTTACACAGAGTAATTGGAACAGAAGAACACAAAAGCATCTCTCTGGAGAATCACAAAAGACTTGGGCTGCTTTCAGCAAATCCTTTCCAGAGCTAGTTCAGATACTTTGAGATAGCCAAAACAAGTACACAAACAGAATACAGACCTCTTCCCAGCTTTTTATCCTGACATCCTCTTACCCCTTCCAAGCTAGATGAAATAAAATATAGAACTGCACAAAGAGAACCTTTCCAGGTAAGTATTATTTAAACAATATTCTCCTTTAGGTCACTACTCAATAGTCCTGTCAGTTCAAAGCATGCTTTGGGTCACAGCAATTCCTCCCCCCAAGAATAGACGAAAGTCTTAAGAAGATATGGACTACTGAAGACGGGTCTTCTTTTAATCAGCTTTAATATCAGAGTGGCAGCAGCAACCTCTATGCTTAGGCCACAAAGATTTGTTATCCTTTCTTTTGAAACTGGTAAATTGGTTCAGACTTTGAGATGGCTTTTTAACTACCACCAGAAAAAAAGAAGAGAAAAGGAAGAGAATGAGAAGGAAAGGAAGAAAGGACGTGGCTATCTTGTGAGATACTTAGAGCTTTGTGGAAAATTCAGATGGACAGACCTGTCATGCTGCTGTTATCCTGCCTCTTCTTCCTTGCCCGTCCCTTCTGAAGAGTTTATAGCTGTCCATTGCAGCACTCCAGTCATGCCAGTCATCCCACTGTGTTTTGTGATGTCAACTGTGTCCTTGTTTTCCTGCTGCATGATGGCTTCCAGCTTCTCCTGTTTGTTGCCTGTTGCTGCAGGCACTGCTGTAGATGCACCAGTGGATCCCATCACCTTTTGGGCAGAGGAAGCCCTCAAGTCCTTGCTGCCACATGGATCTCCATCCCCAGACTCCACTGAGAAAGCAGACCAAAGGACCTCACTATCGTGCTGGCCCTCCAACACTGCTGTGCTGCCCCTAGGCTTATCTCCAGGAGCCTGAGTTGATCCCTGTCCCCCTTCAAATCCAGTTTAAAGCTCTTTCAACAGCCCTGCCACCTCCTGCACCTAACTAAGGTCTGCCAGGCTAACAGCAGCTCCAGGTCATGGCTGCTGTGAGGCCCAGAAGCAATGATGCTTGCAGACAGTAAATTAAAAGGGCTGGTGGTGAAAAGATATTTAGAAGTAGTGACAAACAGTGTTCGTGAATTAACTTTAAGCCTCACATTAGTCCCACTAAAGACAGCAGGATTATTCAAATGCCGATTTTCTCAGCTGATGAACTGTTTAATTGGACTGAAACCCACTGAATGAGCGTCTACATGGACATCACTGAGAAAACACAAAGGGAAACATTAGTAGTAGAAGCAGTTTCTTTTCAGCAAGCTTCACTGTGGATGTTTATGAATTATCCTTCCTTTTGCATAAAGGATGGGGGAACATGGTTAACCAAAGCAATAACTATTAATAAATTGGCACTTTTACAGTGACCTGGAGGAACATTTATTGCATGCTATGTGCTTGTAGAGAGCAATGTGCCATTCTGAGAGCTTCCTCAGGAGGCTGTTGTGGTCCATTCTCAAATGAAGGGACAGAATTCTCCTTGCCGTGATAGTCAAACTCAGTGGCAGGAACCTGCATTAATGTAGATAACACAAACCCATTGCTTTTTTTCCTGAAGTAATCTTAACTTTATTATATTGGTTTGAAGGGGTAACTGCGCATGTGATAAAACTCAGTGGAGGGGAAGACAGAAGGGCAGGAAGCAGCATTTTCTGACAGAGAATAAGTATTTGCCTCGTGGGGCACTATAATCATCTGGTCATCTTTAATATCACGAATAAGAAATCAAAACCTCCAGCACTGTTTAATCAACATGTTTGAGCACAAGCAGGGCTCATTTCTACACAAACCTGATAGAACCAAATGAAGTTTATGGACATAAACCTAATTAATTTAGTGTATTTGGATTCCCGTCCTCTGGTCCCTGTTGTGTAAACTGCAGCAGCTGCAGCTGTATTGCAATGAGGATCAAGTCGTGCCAAACACGATGTGAGTTTCAGTTTGCAAATATTTGAGGCTTCAGTGGGAAGGTTGACACAGCATTGCAATCAATTCAACAAACAAGCTACAAGGGTACTATTGACAGGGAGCACAACGCTCCAGCAAATCTGCCAATTGAAGGCAACGTGTACCCAAATATGAATTCTGATTTTTGTAATCCTTTTGCCATCAAGGAATCCATCCTCCCGCTCCACTTCAGCATATCAAAATCTAAGGTTTTGATTTATTCCTGGCAAAAGCCATCATGCATAGCAAATGGTAAAGAAATTAAAGGACATGCTGATTTAGAAATTGCTTGCTCTGGGAGCTGGTGGAGCCAGCTGGAGATAAGCTGTGGTAGGGACATGCCAAATCCTCCTTGTGTTCCAGAACCAGTATCCATAGGACTAAATGCCAAATATTTTCACTCAAAATATCCACATAGCTGTCAGGTCAAACTGGGCCTTATGTATTGGACTGAATTTCATCTCTGGCATTAACGAAGAAACAGGGATTGCCACTCAGTTTTTCATACAATGTACTATTAGAACAAGCTGCTCACAAAGCACCCAAAGCACCCAGCCATGGCCATAACTTCTTTTGCATCTAAGATACATGTGCATTTATCCACAGGAATTTCCAGAGGGGGTTATAATGACCTCCCAAATGACACCCAAGCAATGAACTAGGGAGACACTTGCATCAAAATCACAGTGATTTGGTCTTCAACAGGACTAAATGGAGGAGTAAGGACAGTGCTGTGAGTCAGAAGGACATCTCAGGGCTGAATTTTGAGTGTGGTTTCAGTTTAAATCAGAATTGCTGGCCAAGACCTGTGTTTGCTCCCAGCACCCACTAGCAGTGGCTGAAGGGAAGCCAACCTCCCAAGACCCTGCCCTTCTCCTGACATGCCATTCCTGGGTTAGACATCTGTCAGACTGTGGTAGGAATCTCATGATGTTGACAACTCCTTGCAAGAAGGAGCAGTAGAGTCCCTTGATGTGTATTTAACATGGAGCAGATGAACATTCTTTTTCCCCCTCCTCTTGCTGGCCCTGTCACAGGCAGGATGCATGAGGGCAGGCTCCAGACTGGACTGTCACTACTCCACTGTCCATTCGCATTAAGCTCTGAACCCTGAGAGGAGAAGCTGCTGTTACACCTCATATTCCTCAGCTGCCTGGCACAGCCGATGGATGGGCATCTTGGTGGAAAACAGGAGCATGCTTCATTGCTTTGCTTGTGGGTTGGCAGCCAGGCACAGGCCCATGATGCATGTAAGAGCTGTAAACACTATCTGCTGACACCTGAATATGCTGCTTGCTCCAAACGCTTGCAGGGACAGTTCCCAGCTCCTTTGGGAGCTCTCTGCAGTAGGAGACAGGGAGGAAAGAAACTGACAGCGGCACTTCAGAACGTGCTGGTGAAACTGCTGCAGGAGCTGCTGCAGTGTATTTGGGTTCTCTGGCATCTCACCACAGCGGCTGCATTTGCTGCCTCCTCCACAGCTCAAACCATGGGATTCTTTCACACTCACTGGGCTATTCCTTTGAAACCAGATCAATAACTTGCTCAGCCCACCTGTTCATAGGTATAGATCACATCTGACACACTGTGGCCTTGCTGCCACTTGTACAAAATTAATAACACTGGTAATTCCAGTGGCTCCTAATGAATACACAAAAATATCAAATCCAATTACAGGAAATAGTGTTTTAGGACAAGGACTTTGAGCCTCATTACCCACAGAGTCTAGTTCTTGTTTTAACCTGGGCTTGCTTTGTTCTTGAAGTTTGGAACATCCCTTTCAGCTAACGCGAGTGAAACCAGGAAACAATATAAAACACTTACTTTAAGGACCACTTTCTGATAAACAGATACATCACCATTGGCAAAATGTTCTTATCATCTGTGATTTCTTGGATAATTCAAAAGGTTTTATTTAACCATTCTTTTAAAGGGGTTTTATCAAGTTTTATCATACTAAACATCTATATCTATGTGACACAGAATTTTATGGAGTGAAATTCAGCCCCATGTATCCCAAGATATACGGATTGAAACCAAAGATTCATTTCAAACCACCCAAACCATCAATGTCAGTGCCAGCTACCTGAGCAAACCCTGCCTGAGGCAGAGCAGGACAGTGAGATTCTGTGTCCTCCTCCATAACTGCTCTAGGCAGAGCTCTCCACATGGATTTTCCTGTACCTGGTTTTGAAAAGTTCCAAGCCAGGGATAAAACTTTCCAGTTTGATTGCATGAAACTGGGTCTTCACAGCAGATTCTAACGCCTACCTGGAAAAGAGGCTGTTTTATATGGTTCAGAATCCCACTGAAGATAACAAGACTTCTGGGCATTTAAAAACTGCTTTTACAGTTGGTTGTTCACAGAAACTTGAAAAACTTCATCGAGGTTCAAAGCTTTTGCTCATCATCATAGAATCATAGAATCATAGAATAGTTAGGGTTGGAAAGGACCTGAAGATCATCCAGTTCCAACCCCCCTGCCAGGGGCAGGGACACCTCCCACTAAACTATGCCACCCAAGGCTCTGTCCAATCCAGCCTTGAACACTGCCAGCGATGGAGCATTCACTACTTCCCTGGGCAACCCATTCCAGTGCCTCACCACCCTTACAGTAAAGAATTTCTTCCTCATATCCAGTCTAAACTTCCCCTGTTTAAGTTTGAACCCATTACCCCTTGTCCTCTCACTACAGTTCCTCATGAAGAGTCCCTCTCCAGCATCCCTATAGGCCCTCTTCATAGTGAAGCAAATACAATTCCTGATGCTGCCTACACTGCACCAGCAGCCAAGCAAAAGGTACAAAATATTCATCACTTTGCATCTCCTTTTTGTCATTACTTTTTGTTCTGTGTATCTGCATTTGTGAATTGTGCAGCAAAATACGTCTGTATTTGTATTTACATGAATCTTACTAGAGAAATTCCTGCTGCTTTGACACTGCATTTACCAGAGCAGCAATCTCAGACATCCTTATTCAGACTTTTATTTTCATTCTAGCTGAGGATGTGTCCTACTTCTGTGTTCAGAAGATGAAGTGTTTGCATTATGCATTCTAAATATAGTTTTTTCTTATTCACAAAATCAGGTTGAATGGTCATCACAGAAATGTATCTGAGTTAGTTTCCTGCCCCACAGGAGTTGCGCTTCAAGGATTTGATATCAGGGTGGGACTAAAACTTGATGCAGCTTCATTGTAGAATGATGATTTGCTGTATGTTTAATTTTATAGCTGAAGGGTGAAGCTAAAATACATGTTCCCTGTGAAGGTGCTGAGGCGCTGGCACAGGGTGCCCAGAGAAGCTGTAGCTGCCCCATCCCTGGCAGTGCTCAAGGCCAGGTTGGATGGGGCTTGGAGCAAGCTGCTCTAACGGAAGGTGTCCCTGCCCATGGCAGGGGGTTGGAACTGGATGAGCTTTAAGGTCCCTTCAACCCAAACCAGTCTGGGATTCTATGCTAAAAAACATGGATGTTTTGGCTCTCATGCCATGTTAGGAACAGAGACTGCATGCCTTACCCTAAAGTTCTGTGACTAATTGCTGAAGGGAATTAAATAATCATGTAATGGAAAATTCCTATTGGGTTTAAGAAACCTGGCTCCTTTTTATTCAAAGACTTTGCTTTTGTAGTTGTTTCTGTTTAAAATTCTACAGCCAAATTTATCTGTAGTATAACACCATTGATTCAATGGACTTACAGCAGGGATAAAGATGTTAACACTCACTTATCATATCCCCCCTGTAATTTTTCCTCCATCAGGTAAAGCTCTGCTTAGCAGACAGGATATAGGGGATTGTTACAGCCAGTGTCCTTGTGACATTTCATTAAGCTGGTCTTCTAAAGCTTATCATTAGAGATACTGAAGTCTTGTTGGGAGAACTTAATTGCATCCCATTTTCCCTGACTGAAGGTGCGTTTGAAAAGTCAGCTTGCATTTTGATTTTTCTTTACTTTTTCAAGGACTTTGTGCTGCCCAGAATTTTAAATCCCTCCATCTGCTTCGCTCACTCTTCACCTGGGCTTTGCACAGCTCCTGCTATTCCTAACTTAATGCTCCTATTCCTTCCCAGTCTCCCAGTCAGACTCCAGAACATAGGCTGCTGCCACTGGAAAAGACTTATGTTTAGGTCTTGCCATGGGTGGGAAAATAATGAAAAGACCATGAAAGTACAGAGAGCAGAGGGTGTTTCTCTTTGCTGCAATCAAAAACTATTGTCCCTTCCTTTAAAATACCCCAAGCAAGAGAGGAACCTCCAAACAGTTCTTTCCAGATCAAGCGCTGCTCCTTCCTTTCCATTTCAAACAATAAGTTACATGCATTTCTAGCCTCACAAAGCTGTGTACGCACAGCTAACAGGAGGTCTGTGAATATTCATCCATCTGGAAACTCAATTTTTGATGTTATAAAGCAAGCTTTGTTTACAGCTTTGCCACTCCAGGGTATTGAAGGTGAAGTGAAATTTATAATCTCGGAGTGCCAAAAAATACCCACCTAACAGAAGGGGGTTTGTTGTGGCCCTTCAGGTTTCTGCTTAAAGGATTTAATAATAATCTGTTAATTGTTTAAATAATAACCTTTCTTTTCAGGTACCTAAATCTGCCTTTCTTTGCGACAAACAGTCCTGAGAGCTTCTTCTGAGGGGCAGCTCTGTTGAAGCTGATGGAGTTTCAATCAAGAGCGTGTAAGAGGAGAATCAGGCCCTTTGTTTGTTTTTTATAACCTCTGCTCTCCAGAATCCAATTCCCTCTCCCTGTCTGTGCACAATAAAAATGTTATTTAAGGCCAGTCCTCCTTGCCGAGTTCTGCACTTTGACACAATGACTATTTATTCACAGACATATTAATATATTGTAGCTGCAGAGAGGCATTCGTTAGCGCATGCAATAGGAAGTGCCTGTGCAATCCGTGCTGTAATGGCTGAGTCAATTATCACCACATAAATCTTTACTTTCAAGCATATTATGGGTTTTTCCTGCAGCAAGTAACACTAGCTCTCAGTTTGCAGTCAGGAATGATCATTAGTGCACTGCTGGTTTTGAAGGGGATGGTCCTTAGTGACAAGTCATGGAAAGGAGGAGCGGGTTTGGGGTTGGTTTGTTATTGTGGTTTGAAGGTATTTAGATTGAGTGTTTGCAATAGGCAGCTCTGCTGGGTTAATTTGACCAGCCTCATCTTCCTGTTCAGCGACGTACGCAGTGCCAGCCTTAAGGAGATAAGTCTTTCAATTACCCTTCAGCAATCTCTGCTTTTCCATCCCTGAGCCCCTCAGGGCTCTGACAATATAATGAAACTCAGGCACTGTAGCCTGAGAAACAATCTGTAGCTCTGCCAAAACACCTCAGCCACACACAGAGCCCACGGCTGCACTGCAGGTAGGAGCAGAACTGCCTCATATGAACCACATTCAAATAGGCCACTAACTAACTGCTTTGTCTACTAAAAGCAAGGAATATATTTTGACTTGGGCAGCTGCAAACCCTACAGGTCTCCACAGAATCCTTGACATCCTTTCAGCAAATCTTTACTATCCTCAGTGTCCAAGGCAGACAAAAGACACCAGCTTAGATCCTGTGGTGTAAAAAAGCCCCAGTCTCTCGTGGCAAGCCGGGAGATGTATCTGTCTGACCATGCGGCACAGGTACCCATGCAACTTTGCCAAAATAGCCGTGTCCTGCCCTGGAGGAGGCCCTGCATCACTTACTTTGGCTTTCATTGTGCTGTAATTTGAAAATCTGTCTATGTTTCTATAGACTTCTAAAGGTTTCTGTAAGCTGTTCTTCCAGAAGGTGAACTGGTGCCAGAGGCTATTTTGGAATTAGAAAAGCAAAGGGCAAACCTAGTTATTTTGTGCAGAAAAGCTACCAGCACTCGCACACAGTATACTGAGGAAGGGGACAACCCCTCAGGATTATAAATCCTGGATTTTTATGGCTGGGTTCTGCTTCTAGCACAAAACGTGCAGGCCTAGACAAATCTGACAGAGGTCATTTCATTTGCACATGGTGAGAACAGCATCAGAATCAGCCCCTTGCTCATCAGGGGCTTTTTGTCTGTATTAATGGTCCACAATTAGCTCTACTTTGTGCATATTGAAAGAACAGATGGCACTACAACAGGCTCAGATGAAACTTTAACTTGTCCAGCTATGAAACTACAGAAATAAACCCTGGATATTAGAAGCCCAAGGGGTCTAAAAAATCTAGTGTTGTATTTTATTTGATAAAGATTCTGCACAGAGCAAAAGGAAATGACCAGACCTGCAGAAGCACAGTTCACATGTAGTGGACTTGCTTTGTGTAGGTATCGGAGCAGAATCAAGTTTGATTGAATGGCTGCACAGCCCCTAATAATAGATGTAATTATTGCACCCCACTTACATCCAGCCTGCGTATGGTGATAAAGCATTCCAGCTATTCCAGAGAGACACTAATGCAAGCCATCAAATAGATTCCTTTAAGTAAGGATTGAAGTGTTGCCACAAGCGGGATTTAGTGGAGATGAAACTGGGGAGAGGGAAGGCGTATGAGCATTGATTTAAGGTGAGACACACAAGTCCAATGGCTCAGATGATCTCAGCTCTGTTTCTAACACTTGGGAGTAACTGAAGGTTTGGAAGCATGTTGCAGCTTTTCTTCCATGCATCTGCAATAAATCTAATTATTCCCACAATATAAAGGCCTGCCACATCACCCCTTCCACTCCAATATCCAATTTAGACCACCACTGACATTTAAAAGGCACCTTTGTGCTCAGGCACTCAAGCTGCAAGACAAGCTCTGTGTGTAGGTGTGTAGAAGGGAAAAGATTCACTCTAAAAGGTGACAGAATGAGCCAGGAAAATAGAAAAGCAGACATTACTTTAAGGGGGAGTGTATGTGTGCTCATGTGCCTGTGGTCTTTTCTCCAGCCTGAAAGAGTGTGCAGCTTTGCTGAGTCAGTTCTGAGCCTGTCCAAAAATAACAGAAACAAAATGTTCTTATGCTGTAGTTCTCCTCGTTTGTATATTCAATTCCAAGAGCAAGATGAAGATGCTCCCTACCCAAGTTGCAGAAAATAACACTCAAAATGCTTCTCAATGCAATTCCATGCAGCTTGATGTTTACATTGGGCACACTTTCAACTTGATACAATGTTAATTGATCCTTTATGATCTGCATTGAGAAATAAGCCAAAGAGTAAAGTTGCTGATGTCTTGTTCCCAGCCACAACTGCGTGTAGAGAACAGGACAAAAGGGGTTGTGTTCACTTTACCTTACCCTATGCAGCTGATGCTGTGCAACAATATAAGCCTGGCACCTTCTGAAAAGGGAGCTGCTGCTCCTTTGGTTCATGTGTTGCGTGCAGTGTGCCCCAGATTCCTTGTTTTGTGGGCATCCCAGGTAAGCTGAAACTGTAACGTCCTAAAGGAATGCTTCCCCTGGAGACTGGCCTCCAGCTGCCAGTGAAGGTGCACCCTACACAGTTAAATAGTCCTGTATAAGTAAATCTTACTTAAGCAGACCTTGATCTTGACCCTTCTAAGAGGTCAAATCCAACAGGAAGACGCATCCATGAAAGTTGCACTTATAACCTCAAAGGTTTCTATGAGAACCTCAACCTCTGATATTTTCCTCTCCACTGGAGAAGGTATCAGTGGTTAAGGCTCTCCGGAGATTTCTTGGCTTTAGGCTATAGAAAAAGCATTGGTGAGAGCCTGTAGTAAGGTTACTACTAACACAGCAATAAATAAAAATACTTATTGGAAAGCAAAGAGCAACCTGAAGGAAATCTCAGTGTGTAAGAGCGATAACCAGGCACAGGCTGTTCAGAAGAATTACTTGTGCAATCTCACTTGAGTAGCTTTCTCAGGCAAATTAAAAGAGAAAAACTGTAAGTGTATTGAGAAGAGACAGAATACGAAATGAGGTTTGTGCTTCTATTTTTCTTCCTCCCTGTGACTTGAAGTACAACCTTGAGGGGACTGTTACTCTGTTCACTGCATCTGTTCATGAAATGAATGCAGCAAAATTATCATAATGCAACTTATTTAGCTCATTTTGTTACCAGGAAAGTCAGACAAAGAACTTGCCGAGACTCAGCCTGGAGTTTCAGAAAGCAGGCATCCTTTCCTGCCGCACTGGGGATCACTCCATCTTACGTGTGTGCCTGATGGTTTCACTATGAGTGGTTTATTAGGATCAAACATACATGTGCATTGCTTTTCCAAGAAACCATGAGCATATTCAGAATGTTCTCAGAACTCATTATAATGTGTAAATGTTCTATATGCATGTGCACACAGTCTCTGAGGTAGTAGTGGGGGTCCTCTGGTGATCTTCAATAGTCTTCCTCATTGTGTCTGCCAGATGAACTCTGTCCTTGCACATGCCCTGTTGTTCTCTGGCTGTTATCCATTCCCATGTTTCTCAAAACCTGTGGATTCCAACATTTTGATCTGCTTATGTCACTGTTTCAAGGACAAAGTGTCCCATGATTTCCTGTTCTCTGGTCCAGACATAATAATTGACTTATTCTTCATCAGGGTGATAAGACTTCTCCAAGTTTGCCATGAATTCCTTCAATCATTTCTGCAATGGACTTTGGAACGCTCAGATGGAACCTTTTTGGTGCCAATTACTATTTGTAGAAATGCCACAAACCAGGAGTGGAACTACCTGCTAGGACCTTCATAGGATCATAGAATAGTCAAGGTTGGAAAGGACCTTAAAATCATCCAGTTCCAACCCCCAGCCGTGGGCAGGGACACCTCACCCTAGACCATGTTCCCCAAGGCTCTGTCCAGCCTGGCCTTGAACACCCCCAGGGATAGGGCAGCCACAGCTTCTCTGAACAACAGTTCACAGGCAAAACAATAAAGAGGACTAATAGAGGAAAAATATAGCAGCATTCACTGCTTGATAAAGGTCAAGGAAAAATACAAATTGCATTTACCTGGGAAAAGGGATAAGCACTTTGAAATAAAAAATAAATGCAGAACAAAGGCGGTTTAAGCAAGGCTCATTTTTATAATAATGCCAGGTTCCTAATTGTGTCAGATTATTATGGTCAAATTGTAAATTAACTCCAGATTTCCCATGTTAAATGAAGCTGGGTCAAGCATTAGTTCCTATTCTTTGACTTCACTTGCATACTAAAAACCTATTGCATTAGTACCATCAGTTGGATTTTATTGGACAGCTGGTTACAAACACTGTATTTCTCACCCAAGCTGGATTTGATGAGGCACATTTATTGCATTTCCACTTCCCCTGGAGGAAAGTGCATTACCACAAGTGTATGCACACAACCCAGTAGGTGTTTTACATCAAAATTGGCTGAAAATTACCCAAATAAATCTAAGTGAAACAATAAGAGATTGATCAGACATTCCTCTTTGGTTCAAGATAAACACATGCTTGCCTCAAGTCTTGATTCTTGTTTGTTTTCTAAGCTATTCTGGATTTGATATTTCCATATTTTCTTCATCCAGATCATAGGTTAGTTATTTCCAGGAGCTGGAGCACCACAGAAAGGAAGCCAGCTCCAAGATTTACAGCTGTTACAGAGCACTTGTTTTTTTCTAAGCTAGGTATCTACATTAGCCCCTCATGAAACCTTTGTTACTGGATTAATTCATTCATTGGTGTTCTAATTGGGAAAAACTACCTACTTATAATAATGAACTTGAGACACCCACCTTCCCCATACTAACACACTCTCATTTTCAGGCTGATCTTATTTCCTGTGGATAAAGTCAGACTGAAAGGAAACCTGTCAGTATTTGCCACTGGAAATCACCCATTCATTTCGCTGGAAGTGATCCCATCACAGAAACAATTTCTGACCTTATCGTGCTCATCTTTTTCTGTTTGTGTGGAGCACAAAGACTCAGATGGTTTTTCCCTCACTTTGCTTTGCAAAAATTCCCATTAGGTAGCTGGGAGTCAAGCACAAAGTGAGTAGGATGACTGCTGATGGTATAGATTTCCTCAGCGTGGGAAGCCTGTGGTGAGGTTTGCCACACTGAATCAGATGACTGATTCAGGTTCTCTAGCTGGCCTCTGGCAGTGGTCCATACCTGCTGGCTACCTTCCAACCCAAATCATTTCACTCTTACAGCTAGGGTATCTCTTCCCTTACAGTCTTAACCAGATGATTATTCTCTCACTGTTCATTTCTTGGCCCAGACTGCTGAATATAATTTGTGTTTCTAGAAGAAAGTCACAGGCAGGTCAGAAATAGGCTGCTTCTGAGGCCAGGTGATGCTTTAACATTCAGGTAAGATAAACAACATTTTTTAAGTGCTGCATTTTGTTTTCTTCTAAACCCAGTGTGTTATCTTTGGCTTTTCAACCATTCTAATATGTGGCAACTATTTTTGCATTAATCAGTGCATGATTTCAAAATTAAATAAATACCCCCTGCAAACCATGAGCAGATGCTACAGCAGATGCTACAGAGGAAACAGAAGGAAATTCCTGATTAATTGCAAATGGAGCTGCTTTGGTCAGCTACAAATATCCAGTGAACAATCATAGGCTGTTTAAATAACCCTCAGCAGGTCTTTCAAACTGCTGGGCCTGCAGGTTCTTCTGTGAATCTTCTAACACTGCATCCACCCCAGCTAAGAGGTGGCTATGGTGACACTATAGATTTATTGACAGCCACAGAGAGCTCAGACCACCTGAGGGGGTCTGTAGGAAGAGGGATGCTGCGTACACCTTATGTGACATTTAACAGTGAGAGATCAATGAGCACTTCAGAGCATCTGCTCCTTTTACTGCTAGCTCACGAGAGAGAAGCAAGGCTTCATGCAGACCCTTGACTTTAAAAGCCATAGCTGATGGATGAGACAATGGCCCTGAGCTTTCCCCACTGTGCTCAGGCCAGGCATTGTGAAGATCCCAGGTATTGTGAAGATCCCAGCAGTGTGAGCAGAGAAAGTGGGGAAAAAAAAGGAACACCAGGGAAATCCTGCAGTTGCAGGCAGCTCTGAAACCACCCTTTGACCCACTGCTCTGCTTCAGCATCCCCTCCTTTGAAAACTCAAATACACCAGGAAGGGGAATAGGTGGTTTTGAGAAGCGATAGCGCAGCAGCAACAGCTTGACACCCTGCTGATAACAGCAAAGACTGTGCTACCAACCTCTAAAACGTGTGACAAAGGTGCTGGGATGTGGGAGGGAGAGGGGGGCAGCATTATTCGTAATTCCTTGAGTGGGATATTTTTCCTCTGCAGTTTATAAAACAGCTCTTTGGGAGCTGGGAAATGAAATCTGCTTCTTTTCTCAGGGCATGGCCGCATGCTGGTGAAGCTAGCTGAAGTTTTGCCACTCCCTGCAATGGGAGGATGATCAGTTCCTTTGCTGGTCTCCGCAGCTTTGAATTCTCTGGTTGCTTCACTACTAGAGGTGGATGCCACACTGCATCCTTTGGAAAGAGTGGCATTAAAGCTTTTGTACCAAGGACAGTAGAAACAGCAAAGGTTGGAATTCTGTGATTCTTTTCTGAATCGCTGAGTGAAAGTGGAGATGGGATAACAGAGGAATCAGATCTATGAATTCCACTTTATTTTCGTGTTCTAAGCTTTCCTTTCCGCATTGTTTAGATTCTTTTCATGTCCTCATAACTTTCACTATCCCCAATGCACAAACTGCATCAAAGAGAAAAGCCTGGGTCTGTTCAATTCCTTTCTCAGCACAAAGAATAACAGAGTTCCTCTCTACTCTGACATTGCACAGGCCAACACAGAACCAAGGGGCGCTTACTTTCCTTTCAGTTCCACCAGAGAACATCTCCTCTTGATGTGCAAGCCAGGAGTCAGGCATCAACAAGGGCAGCTTCTACTTACATACACACAGCAGCAGCAGTGATGCTCACCCTGAAGAGAATCACACCCTATCACTGTTACTTCCTCCATTGAAAAGGAATACAAAAACTATGCTGCTTATCCCAGCTCTGTTTGCTGACCTCATAATTCTGCACCTGGCAAGATTTGAAGCACCTTTCCTGCAAAACCAGCCTCCGGCTCACATGAAGCAAATCTCTGGACAGAAAAAGCTTAGGTTCCATGAGGAATTATGAGAGAGACAGAAAGGGATTGGATTGTATGCGGGAGCCTGGGGTATGTGCAGAGCTACTTAATGAAATGACAGCCCTTGTTTTGTAAAGGAGCTAATGGCCTTGACAAGAATCATAGTTTCTATTCAAGAGGCTCTTGCAGCCCAAGTAACGAGTCTGTAATTCACTCGCCAGGACTGTCATATTCACAAAATGCATTTGTTAGAAGCTGCATCAGGCCAAATGCTTAAGAAATTCAATAATCTCCCCACTAAATGCATTAGTGCTGCCCCAGCTATGAGCTTGCTAGATCGTGGTAGTTGCACTTAAGCAATTAGTATCGGGACAATCGCTCTGATTCAGTTGAAACAAAGTACTGGCACTTGGAAATTAGTTTACTCTAATGAGAGAAAGAATTTCTGAAGAGGATATAGGCAATGAAAGCTGAAAAATGTAATGGTGCAGGGACAAAAATGAGCAAAAATGACTTTACAAAATTGCACACAAGGTCAGTTCCCAGGTACTTTGGGACAAAGACCACATGCAGGTGATGTGCCATGAGCATAAGCTGCATCCAGTACTGTTAAGAACAGGGCTATTCTCCTGCCTTCCTATGAATGATAACTGAAACAAGTCCTTCCCAACCTTCTTAGCTTCATGAAATAATGAGTCAGGAGAAAGTCTGAGAGCAAACTGAGTTCTGTGGCTTAAGAACTATCAGGCTAATATGAGATGCCATGAACAAGTGGCAGTTGTGCAATGGCTTACCCAGCAAACACACTGTATCTGTGTTCCCTGAAACAACCCTGAGCTGGGTGCTTGCTTTCCCTTCAAGAAGTCAAAGGACACTGCAGCGAAAAGGAGGTTATTCCTATGTGCACAAGTGACCACTTTTGCTCAGCAGAAGTAATTGAATTATACATCTGATTAAATCAGAAAATAAGAAGATCTTTGGCTGTACAACACTCCACGCTCCGTACCTGAATTCAAGTTCAGCGTTCACCTTTCTGCCTGGTATAATATAGCAATTAGTTCCAGCAGAACTATATTTGCTTATAGAACTAATTAGAGATCAAGAAAGTGGCTCACTTTTGATAATTACATGGTTGTGTCCCATCTATCAGCTGGTGTTAAATTGTTGTTATATTAATGTAAAGCTTATAATCATGGCTGTTGTAAATTGAATGAATGTTCTTGCCAGTTCTCCAATGCAATTAATTTACATAAAAGCCTCTGGAACTAAAAACTAAAATGATATACATCTTTCCAAGGGTTTCATTTAAAACAAGGCTAAATAATAGAGAAATTGTATATCTTTTTTCTTTTCTCTTCACATTCTTCTGTTTACTGAAGTTAATGGCCAAATAATCATTGAAATGTGCCTAACCCAGTTATTCAGAATTGTTATACCAATAGCTCATTTACATGTACAGTGATTCATTATTCAAGACATTAATATTTTAAAAAGCCTGTTCCTAAACCAAGGGAGATTCCAGATGATGGTGCAGGAGATCAGAGGGAATTCTATTCCCTCACACTCATCTGCACTTAAATCATGCTCATCTCTTTTATTTAGGCATCTGCATTTTTGTATAGAGCATGGATGCTGCTGATACAGACAAATCTGACCAAGCCTTCCCTGCTGAAGAAAGAAAATCTACATTCTACTCATCTATAAGCCTGCCACAGACCAAATTTAAACAAGCTGCACCATGCTTTTCCAAGCAACTAATATTGTGAATCACAGAAGCTAGGGTCAGAAACGGTGGGTAAAAATACGTATGCCTCCAAAATCATGAGGGTTGGTAAAGGGGAACTCATTGAAAGCTGTGACAACTGCTTACCATGCAAACACTGCGTGCTTCAGTGCTATTTCTTCCACCTCCTCTCAGACTGTTTTGCCTGCCTGTTAAAAAGCAGATGTAGACTAAGTATAGATAGACAGTTAACTGTGGCTCTGAGCCTGAGCTCAAGACCAGGGTGTGCTCATTCCTGCTTCAAATGATTAGATCTCTACCCCGTCAACACATCTTTCTGGATGGGAAGACATCAAGTTCACATCGTGCCTGACCATAAGTTCATGTTCCTGTTCACAGAGCCTGGTTTGGGGAAAGTGAAGCAAGTCCACGTGTGTAGAAGGTCCATGCCAGTGATTATCCTGAGCCTGATCTTGCTCAGAGCCTTCATGGCTGCTCCACATCCCAACAAAGGATAGCTACAATCAAGGTGGCTAGAAAGGGTGAGCCCTCCTTCACTGATGTTTGCAGTTGGTTTACAGGAGAGCATTCTAAAAATCAGTTTAAATGCTTTAGGACTTCTCAATGCCTCTACAGAACTAAATGTTAATAAAAGGGTTAAAACGTAGTGTGTGTCCCAGTAAAAGACTTAGTCAGAACACCACTGGTAGGTAATTGCCGGCCTGGTCCTCTCTGCTGCTGCAGCCTACTTAATACACTGCCCATTTTACTCTACAATTCTTTTTTTTTACTCTGATATTTGTGACATTATCTTATTCCAGCTGAGCTTAAATATTCACTAGAGTGGAAGTTGTTTTCCTTTGATTGTCTTGGAGCAAAGTTCCTCACTGCACCCACCTTATTACAGGGAACAGAGCACGTTAGGGGAGGAAGCCAGTGACCTCAGGTAATGATGCAGAGGACCTCCTAAAGCTCACTCATTTCCTTCAACTGTCTCTAAATTATTATTCCCAGCAACCTTTGGAATTTCTACCCTTTTTCCTGTAAGAGCGTTATCCAAGGAGACAGTGGCTGTGAGCATGCAGAGCACAGGGGTGGCAGTACAATAACTCATATCAGCTTGCATTATGCTTCAATCCATGTGAGTTCCATGTAGTCACAAAACCCACATAACTCACACCATTGCCCTTCCTTAAATGTTAACTCCTGACAGTTCAGGTTTCTGCCATGGATGGGCACTTCATAAAAACTCCTGGAAAAGAAACTCATGCATGTGTGGAAGTTATTTCTGCAGTCGTTATGCATGCTTCTACATTAAGCATTTACATGCCACAGTAGAATTACAGCCAGTCACTCAAATAAATTACTTTCTTCTGGGGAGAACAGCTCTGGACAAGTGGCACTTCTATTACGCTGCCCATTATTGTGGGGTGAAGCAGCAGATAGATAGAAATGAGACTGCCAGGGATAGGAGACAATCTAAAGAACACATGAAGTTCCATTGTAAGATTTAAGACATCTTTCCAGAGGCAAGAAACAGTCTGTAAAACCTGGCATGCACACGGGTGTTTCCAGACAGCCCATTGTGTTTGGTTGAGTAGGACACTCACAGCTGCAGTTTCAAGCTCTGGTGTCACCAGGGTCAGACCCATACAGCATAACATACATTAAGAAATGAAAATCAACTTGTTGCATTACAGGTTTCCAGGAAGTATTTCCCTACTTTAAGAAACCTCATAAGAAAGTTCTACATAAGGAACCCAGTGTTAGCAAACACAGAGCTTCCTCTGTGCTGCAGAGAGGACTCTGCTTCCATGAACAGGCTGTCATTCAGAGAAATGATGGGACTCTAATGTGGGGGCTCCGCAGCACACAAGAGCAATGGGATCTTTGTGCAGGCAGGAGTATTCAGTATTCATTATTTGCTGTTAGTAATCTGTTTATCATTACAGTTTCAGCCAGCCAAGCACACTGTGGTTATGCAAATGTTTGTAACTTAGGTGAGCTCCAAACAGCCTGAGTAAACAGCTCATAAAACCTGCACAGGCTAGAAGTTCTCAGCACAAGCTCTTCTGCAAAGGTATGAGAACTAAGTGCTATGTGTATATTCCAGGGTCATGGGCAGGAATATATTGCAGCATGTATCCCTTCTTTTGTACTTGAATTCTTGCAGGCTGCCTACTCGCACCCTTGGGAACATCACCAGAGCTCAAATACTTAAAGACAAACCAAGAAACACAGTTTCAGAGCCCCATAACAATAAGGCCCTGAGAGTTAACCAGGAACATTTATCCTACAACTGGCCTGAGATCTGCTTTAACAAGTGGCCATGTTGAATTCAATGTCTGTCAAGCTTTAGGAGTTGTAAAGGGATTTATTACTTCCTTTACTGAATTAATTAGTCACTGTTATTAGGGTAATTTTAGATTGTACAAGAACAATTCTTCCAACCTCCTTCATGCCCAGATACTACCCCACAATGAAACAAAAGATAATACATTTATGCTATTGTGAAGATATAAACTCACAGAGAATATATTGTACTACTGAATATATTGTAGCACAATTCTTCCACCTTTGCTACTTATACTTTCATTTTTGAATGGGAGATAGATCCCACTGTCTACCATTCCCTTTAAAGCTATTTAAAATCATTAATCATTTCTGTTATTAAATGATCCAGAAAGGAGCAGAAGGCATTGTAGGGAATAGATCTCCTGTCCAGTTGCTGTGGATCAGGAGCAATCTGTGAAACTCTACTGGTGTAAGACTGGCCTAGAATGAATCCAAACATTTTTATTTCAATGGCTCCTCCTCCATTCCTCCCCACACTGTCTTGTACCATACTTTTGTGTCCTGCTTCCTAACAGCTCTGATTTGCTCTGCACCAAGGAGATATTAGAGAGCTTGGGGAGTGGTCAGGGCTGTTGCAGGGTGGGTTAGTGATGTACAGTTGGATTTTGCATATTCATGTAATGAAGAAAACAAATCCTTTGGTGTAATTCCTGACCTCCAGCTCTTCACAGACACACAGGAGCTAATTTATCTTAATGCCAGTGTATATGACAGGAAGTGTACTGAATTGATGACTGTGACCCTCACTGTCAAAACAGGGAGAAAATGCATTCCATGAGACCATGCATTGTGTTCACAGCCAATACTGATCCCATCAGAGCAACTCTCTGTTCCCCAGCCATAACACACTACAAGAAGAACATGACCAGTAGTAACTGAGCATCCATTATTTCCTATACATTCATCCCACAGGGCAGTGCTGGACATTACATACACCAGATACAATGCAAGGTCTTTGATTATTGCAGGGAACTGATTGAATTTAACTTGATACAATCTCTTCCCACTTTTTTTCTGCCTGGATTTATAGGGTGTTTTTGTCTTGCTGGTTCATTCTTTTCAGTGGTGAGAACTTTGCCAAGCCTGCACTGCCAGCAGCTTCCTTCCTGGTGAGAGGATGGGAATAAACCTCTTCAGATAGCAACAAGAGTGGTTCCAGTCTGCAGAGGAACCTAACAAAATGTCAGTGCCAAACCTCACTCAGTATCTTCCCCAAGATGGTGCTTCCATGTAACACCCTTTTTTACCACTGCAGCGACACAAGCGTTCCCTTCTGAGTTAACATCACCAACTACTAACAGGTATTAAGATGCTGGAGGACATTTATATGTCATTTTCCATGGTCTAGCACGGTTGTTCAAGGAGAGAAGTTGACTCAAGCGACAGAGGGCAAATAGATCTGAGTTTAACTTCTTTGAATTTCCTTGTATTTATTGCCTTGCCATTCAACATGGGAATGGGCAGCAGATAATTTATGGTATCGTGCTCATAGAAACAAGTTTGTATTAAAGCAATAAAAATCTCAGAGCACCAGCAGTTCTAATAAAATAAGAATTATCAATAGAGCAGAAGAAAGAGAGGTGGGAGAAGAAGAGATGGTCATTAAATCACTAACACTAAGGTCTGGCTGAGGTGTGCTCAAGTCAATAATACCATAAAGTTTTATACTGGCTATACTGTGGGAAAATGTTATCATCTCAGTGCACATGAAGACAGAACCATTTAGATGTAATATATTCACCTGCAATAATAGGAGAAGGATCACTTGTGCTGTGATCTAGAACTCCGAGGAGGAGAGGTGTTGGGGTGGGAGTTAACGTCAGGTATAATACCACCACATGCAAACATTGCTCCTGCAGAGCTAGCCTGTGGGGAAGCAGACCGAAGGCTCCATCTCTGCAACTGTTTCTAAGGGATCCTCTCCCTGTGTAAGGAGAAATATCATAGTAGAGGCATGGTTTAAATGTACTTTGATGCCTTGGCTTTCCCCGATGTCTCTCACAGAGACTGGAAAGACCTGGAAGTGGGAGGAATAGGAAAAGAAATAACTGTAATGTGTTTACACAAGAGAGCAGAAACTGTAACAACTCTCGCGTCAGTTACAGAAGTGTGATGTATAGTGAAGAAGATCAATTCAATTCAAGAAGTAGAACATTAAGCCTTCTTTTGCATATGCTCAGAGAGGGAACAGCTGCATCAGAGCCATAAAAAGGGAAATACCAACAATGCCAAAAAAACTTAAGAAAATGAAACCCCAATTAATCAAAAGAAGGAAAATCCCTTGAAGTCACTGCACGTAACCGCTTCTGCTACTGCTTCCTTTGCAACGTCCAAGGACTTGTGCCAGTGCACTTGCTGTCCCTGCCCATTCAGCCACAGCAAGGGCACAGACCACTTTGCTCAGTAAAACTCAGGTCTGAAGGGCGCAAAAGGTTCTTTCACTTCCACTTTGTCTCAAATAAGGGTGGCCTTGACTAAATACAAACTGTTTCCTAATGCTTCTGTACAGGACAGACAGAGGCTGACACATCTCAGCATCCTGCCCACCCGCTGGGCTGAAGAGATGCAGGAGAGAAGGAGCTGGAAGGCAGAGTTTAGGGAGATGGATCTGTGGCTCTCAGGACTCACCCCATTGCCAGCAGACACCAGAAACTCCAGATGGAGAAATGGTTGTTACAGCCCTGGCTCCCCTGTGACACAGCTCATCTGTGCAGCAGAGGGAGCTTCCTCCGATGCCTGCAGCCCCCAGGACAGGCAAGTAATCAGCTAAAACCAGTATCAAGAGTGGTCCAGAGTAGAAGACAAAGAGTTAGAATGAAGAGGCAAGGTTTGCACATACAAAACCCAAGTACAGGCAAAGGTCTTGCCCATATATGCCAGCAGGTTTTTCCCTGAGAGTAGTTGTCTTTAGCTTATGCCGTCAATCCTATTAATTCCACTCCACTCGAAGTTCACAGAGCAATCTCCAAGTGTCTGAATGACTGAAAAGAACACATGAGCCCACAGGTCTCTGGGCATTTAAGACTACAAACTTTCTGTGGGTTGAAGAGTAGTAAATACACAAGATTAATGAGAATTTTACTCTATTTTCTTTGGCAAGTATGAGATCTAGAGCCACATTATCTAGGAGGAGGGTACTGGAAAGTAGAGAGAGAATGAAGAGGCAAGGTTGGACAAGGATGACAGAGGACTAGAAACAGGTATAATTTACATGGTTTGATATTAGTTTAGCTGGACTTTCCCAGGGATGTGGAAGATGTGAAAAAGCAGATATTAAACAATTACAAGAAGAAAGTAACATTTTTTTAGGACACATTTTACCATTCTGCATTTCAAAGAAGTGAAAAATTATCACTATAGGAAAGGTACACTGAATCCCACTGATGCAGGAAATGATAGAATGAGAAGAATACAGAAAAGAACCAAACTATGGAGCAACAGTGAGATTCTGAGGTACAATCCACTGCCAGATGTCTGCAGCACGTGCAGTCCCTGGAGCAGGGCTGGCAGCACAGACCCAAGCCCTCACCTCCTCCTATGCACAGAACCTTACTTCCCAACAGGTGAAGGGGAGGTAAGGTTCTGGAGCTCCTGCACACATAAAAGCAGTCCTGCCTTTAACAGATGAAGATTAATTGGTGCTTTTTCATCAGATCTTTCCATCTGGAACATTGTAAAAGCCTTGGCAGAAAACCTAGGGGATCTTCCCACCTTCTGCTGGAGCTGGGGGCACCGGCCATTGCTGGGCTCTGTCTCGGTGTGTAGAGGTGTGAGCAGGAGCTCTGCTGCTGAACTCCATTGTGTGTGAGACCAGCATCAATATTCCTGACTCTTAAAGAGGGGCTCAGCAGGCTCATGGGCTCCCCTGTGGTAACATTTCGATATAACCACCTTGACTTAAATCCTTCCACTGATTTTATGTCCTTGCTATTTAAATGAAAACTTGCTTTTGTGCTTTTGGCTGACTGAAGCATGCTGGTTTTATGGTAGATTTCACATTGCAATTAACTTGCTCCCTCCGCTTTACCCTCCTAGCCTCTGTGGCTAGAGGAGCCCTGGGATTGCATCTTGGGAAACCTAAAACCAAAAATACACTCCCAGCATGTTGTCTGGGTGCAAAACTTGTCAAGTAAAAAGGGATGCTCACAACTTCTACCGCAGTCGCTGAGAATAGGTGTCACTAGTTATGTAGTTCTATATTAAATACAGTAAATACATGTACAATGGGATAAGATTGCAGACTCCTGCCCCATCTGTTTTGGCAAATCAGCATGCAGCCCTTTCCTCCCAGCCCTGCAGTGTTCCCTGGGTTGACAGTTCCTTGGATTATGGAGTATTACGATTTAGGATAGCAGTGTTTCACCCGTACTGCAGTGACTCCCAGAATCACTGATGACAGCTTATCCGTTGATGAACTGAATGACTCCTGAAGAAACAAATCAAATGTATTCTCATATCCCTTCCTCTGGGCTTCCTATTCTTTCTATTTGTTGTATAATTTATAATTTATATAACTTGTGAGAGCTCAGAGACTGTTTGGTTTAATTGTAGAGCAGAGAGAACTCTCTGCAGTTACAGGTGAATCTCCTGCCTCCCAGCTGCACATTCCCATGTATCCAAACAAATCCAATGAGAAACCTTCCACAAACAAGCTTGGAGTAACTTAAAGCTGCTTGAACTTCAGTGTCTGCATTTCAGAATTTTGTCTTAAAGCACTGATTAAAATTTAAGCCCTTAAATCTCATGGTTTTTTCCATACCTCTGCAAGTGACATAATTGAAGTGCTTTAGTTTGACTTGGTAGCATGAGCCAAAACAGCACTGTGTAAATAACAAAACCAGCTACTGGATTATTTCAGTCTTGGTAAGAATGTCCAGCATTTCTAGAGATAACGTTGATAGTAACAGCTGTCACATCGCTAAGTATATACCAGTAAGTAAAAAGGTTCTTCATTTCAACGCCATTTCAGTCACTGAGGTGTTCAAAGTAAACCTGGTAATTGTTTTATCCCACAATTATTGCTATTTTCCTGCAAACAGCACACACAGGAAAACACAGAAGGAGAAAAGGAGCCTTGCCTGGTTTATTTTTATATACCCCAGAAAATTATAGCACAGCTAATAAAATGAGGGTGTCCTACACAAGCTCCAGTATTGTATAAATCATGAATAATACATCAGCCAAAAATGAGAAACTGCAATAGAATCAAACCTATATGGAAATAAATAAAACATAACAGCAGCACTGCAATCATGTTAGCTCTGTTGATAAAAATGTGTTTGTGTTTGCAAGAGGGGAAGGGAGGAAACTTCTCTAGTAAATGATTGTAAAAGCATTAGTAATAATAAGACCTACGTGGCAAGCCAAGAGGACTGGTAATTAACAAATAAGCGTCCAGACACCTGAAGCTGTTTGGTGGAGGAGGTAAAAAGATGGGAAGCCAAATGTAACAGTACTTTTAAGAAGGTGTCATGGATGAATCTTGAGGGTGGATGGGAACATACAACCTGCCTTGCAAAGCAAATCGGAATTTCCTAATGGTATCTTGCAGTGTGTGTCTCTAATTCTGCATGTGAAAAAGTTGTGCCTGAGGAAACCAGAGGGGACTGAGGAATTGGGGGCAATCACCTCAGTACTTCACCTTGGGTAAGCATGGGGTTAAATCCCAGCTTTGTGTTTGCCATAGATTCTTTCAGGTGTGTTGCCAGGAGGGAAGGTACCGGTTCAGGGCACAACTATTTCCCTTATAGGAAGAAGAGAAATTAAGATGGGAGAAGGTGGTTCCATGTTCATGACACTCTGCTGGAATCTGCTGCAGACTCCTGGTGAGATCACCTTGTTCTTCTATGTACTTCTTCACACCTCCTCCTATCCAAACTTTATTCCCCCCACTACCTAACGGAATAGAGTTCCACCCAAAAAGGCAGCTTTGGTAGGTTCTGAGCTCAGCAGAACCAAGCTGTGAAGGTATCATATTTAATGGAAGTCCAAAGAAAACATTCAAGGACAAAGACTCCACTTCCACAATTCCCTGTAATGATCCCCATGCTTCAAAGTAAATCTCTTACCCCTAAGATTACTATAAACATTTTATGCAAATGGGCTGCATCTCTCTTTTTTTTAAGATTCAGAATAATCTATGCAGATCTTTGTATTACTGCTCAGAGCCATTAGCCAAGATGAGTTCATGTTTTTATTCACTCTGCATGCTGGATGCATTTTATTTCCTTGGGTGGCAGCTTTTATTATTAAAGTCAGCAAAACTTGATGTATCCTATTACCTGCCCTTCTCCCTTCCAACCAGACATGATTTATGAGTCAAAACCCAAGTCTGGATTGCTAATAGCCTGCTTTTCTCTGATCTTCTTTGCATTTGCTTCTGAATGGGAACAAAATTGAAAGTAATAGCTCAAAATAACTCTGATTATTAAACAACAATAAGTAGCTTGGAGAACCTATTTACCAAAGTATTCCTAGGATATCATACACATTCATGGACAGTGTGGTTTGTCCAAAGCTATAAGCCAGTTACATGCTATGCTTGTTGCCCTTCTTGGAGAAGGCAGGCATTTCCTTCTTCTATTTCCCAGTCTTTTAATGACTGGGATGCTCCCTCCAAGTGCCCACGCTTCCCACTGCTGGAGCTCTGGTGGTGTTTGTCATGTGCAGGTCCCACCATGATGGAAATAACCCCAGTAACAATGATTACAAAACATGGATGGGGTTTGTACGCTTTTGTACCAGTGAAGTACGCTTTTTGTACTGCAATGGTCAGTAAAAAAGAAGTAAAAGCTGATTTTTCACTTCACTCATTTACAAAGAGCTGCAGCCTTCACTGGACAAGTACTGAAAGCCAACTAACTTTAATCAAGCTTTAACAAAGAGCCAGCAAGGTGTGACTGGAAGGTTGGCACCACAGCTCTCTCAGCTGCATGCCAGCACTCAGATACGTTTATGCTGTGGCTGCCCTTCAGTGAAGGCCTCTGGAAGTCTTACAGCACCATCTATAAATATTCAGTTGTTGAATGCAGCAGCAGGAAGAGCCTTTAATTTAATTTTGAAGGCTGCATCATGCAAATCTGATGGAGGGGAAAGGCTCTACTGCCAAACGACAGCCCTGCTTCTGGCTTCCAAACCCCAGCATTAATGCCACAGTTTAGGGAGCATCACCTAAGCTGAATCCTCTCTGGAAGAGCAGGAAGAGAAGAGCACAGGACTTACACTTTCCTGCTGCTGCCCCCACCAATCCCATTCAAGCTAATGGGTACTCAAGAGGTTTGGCACCTTGAGATTTAAGTGGTTGCTATTGATATTCTGGCAGCTCAAGGGAGCCTGAAGTTTCCTGAGGTTTTTTAGCCTGGCTAAGAGCTGTATGAATAGGTACTAAGAGTTTATCCCTCCCTCAAAAGCTGCAAATGCAAATAGATGATGGATAAAAGGCAAAGACAAAAGCACAGAGGAGTGAGGTCCTCCGCCTGTGGCCAAAAGTAGATTTGGGGGCATTCAGAAGAAGGGAACGCCCGTGCTTCTCACCAGCTCAAGCCACTGCCTCCCCAGCTGCTGTCAGTGCACAGCTGCTCCAGACACCAGTTCATTCTGCTGCTGCTGTGAGGCTCTGTTCTGTGAGAAACTCAATGCGAAATGCAGAGACAGGAACAAAACCACACCAGCAACAATTAAAAAGGGGAGCTGTTAATCTGAGTTAAAATGAAAAGGCCAACTACCCCACAAGCAAAATTAAAGGCATTTAAGGCTGAGGATCTGAAGATCTGTTAAAGTAATAAACCCCAGGACACTTCTTTGTCTTCTTTACTTTCTTCTATACAAGGAAGTTAGATGATCAACTCTCCAGCTACCCAGAATTAACTATCCAGGGCAGAATTAGATGGAAAATAGATGAACTGCTGATAGCAGCTCTCTTTGTAAGAATCATGGAATGCACTGGGATAAGATAGGGTAAGATCAGGAAGCAGCCCATACCCAGCCCTAGCCAGAAGATGATGCTTGGAAAAGAGGCCATAAAATTAAACTATCACTGAACATAGAAGATCAGGGCAGAGAAAAAGCTTTTGCTGCCTAAGGATAGTGAACCCTGTCAATGTCCTAATATATCTTCAGCTCTTATTCATAGGCTGTCACTCAGAATGGGGACACCCAAGGCACAGAAGGGACTCACGATTCTGAGCAGGGGTCTTGGGACATCGTATACATAAAGCTGAAGTTCCAGTTAAGATCATAGAATCACAGGATGATTTGGGTTGGAAAGGACCTTGAGATCATCCAGTTCCAACCCCCTGCCGTGGGCATTTACCACATCTTTAGGCAACCTGTGCCAGGGCCTCACCAACATGATGGTTACACAGAGACACACAGGTTGTGAAAAAGATCCAAAATACAAGCTGGTGGGTGGTTTGCTAGCAAAGGATTGTGTCCTCCAAATACGAGTTATATACAGAATGAGTTATTATAACAAAGGCTACACCAGTGGAAACCATAATATAGAGTGCTCAAGAAGATGTTTTGGCTCCTGCTTTTTCCAGCATATTAGCCAAAGTCAGGCAGATGTTTACCCATATTCCTGCAAGTTCAGGGTGTTACCTTGAAGCCTGCACACCCAATTCTGAGGAACACGTGCTGAGAGCAAAGAAGAGGTTAACAAGAAGGGAAAAGCACATCTTCATGTGGTGAAATTTGTTACATTCTCTACTTAATGATTCAGATGCTGTGGTGTGGTTTAGTATGAGTTGTGACTTCTCACATTTAATGAAGTGAAACCCTCTTGGCCCACTGTGAGATGTATGCAAAGATGAGAACCCAGTAATTTACAGCATTTGTGACCTTATTACAACGTACTTTTTGCTTGACTGCTCTTCAGACCTAACAGGAGCTGTTATCAAGGGCTCCATGGAATATTCATTATTATTTATAATTGGATGTAAAAGAGATTTATCTGTAAAAAGATGTAGCTTAAAAATGTAATTTTCAATAATTTTATGCCAGCTTAAAAGAAAAACAAGATACTCTTTAAGGTTAATATTAATTTCAATGATGCTGATGAATGCTGTTCTTCACAGTGAGAGACAAGTAGTACAAGCTTTGGTAGACTGCCTGCTAAAGGGTAACTAACTGTTGAGCCAGCAGAAGCAATGGATACCCTCCAGGGGACTGCTGACTTGTTCTTCACTTGAAATCTGTAACCTGAAATGCTGCTTCCAAGTTACTACTGTTGCAATCCATACCTTCGTGCCAAGCAGGATGGGTACCACAGTAATTACAACCTCCTTAACCCTCATTAGGAAATATGTACATTCTGCCAATTCATTTGTGGTCTAATGGAGACATTATCAGGTATCATGATTTCTACCTGCATTTGTTGTTCCCCTATTTCAGGCAATTTACTCCTTTGACACATGGACTATCCACCAGTTGTATGGACAGATCCTGACACTGGAGGGCAATAAACTCAGCACTTCTGGGAGCCTCGAATGTTCTGGAAGCCTGATTCATTTGGGATAACATAGAACTTCATGAATTTCTAAATCCAGAGATGGGATTTATTTGGAAGTGAACTAGAAACCTAACACCACTAAACAATGCTAGACAGATATAACTGAGGATTCTTAGAGAAATCCAGCATCTGTCCTAACTGCTTGCCTACAAAATGGTACAGTATGTCAGATGGTGCTTGTGTAGCCCAAGATACATCTCTTCCTTCCAAATTCCTATTACTCGGAGCTCAGCCTTGCAGTTATGGTGAAAAAATAAATCACATCCATTCAACTTAAACCAGTTTAAGTAAACTCAAGAGTGCAGTCCCTCCTAAAGGAAAATTTATCTCAGTAATAAATCAGACAATACAGTAAAAGATCTGCACTAAGCTTTGTAATGCTTACACAGATCCAGTTCAGGACACTCCTTAACTGGGTTCATCATCCTTGTGGATTGAAGCTAGAAATAAGTGCAGAAGTCGTGCAAGAATAACGATGGGGATCACAATGAAATACACTGTAAATCCCGATCAGCAGCAAGAACTGACCAAGGTTTCACCTGATTCTTTCCCATTTTATCATGTAGTTAGGCATCTTTGGACCAGTCTAATGCCACTTCACAAGTGAGAGATGCTAACAGCTGCCCTTGCTCTTAACAGGTGAAAAAGATGCTATCAGGCAGTTTTGAGATCTCTGAGCTCCCCTGTCATCACTACATAGATAATGCTTCTCCTACACTGAAAAATGCTTTAAAAGTTTCACAGGAGTGTATGAAATATTGGTACATGTATTATTTGCTCAGAATAGATTGCAGTGAAGCAGCAAAAGGCTTTTTTAACAAGTGCTGTTTATTCCTATTTAGTACCGGATTCCACCATCTGCATTACAAAGGGTCTGCATCTGCTGTTTCATTTTACTTCTAGTGGCTTATCATGACAGACCAACAAAAAGATTGCAATTTGAAAAACTTCTTCTTTCAACTTTTCTAATCTTTGCAACAACAATTTAACAAACGTTTTCATGTTTACATCTATTGGGTTTTTTTTTAATATCAGGTCATTCAGAGCTTTCATTTGATTGCTTGAGGAAACCAAACTGTTGCTGCTCAATCTCTTTGCAATGCTCCCTATAGTGCAGCTACTCAGAGAGCTATCAAAGCACCAGTGGAGGGCTGATAAAATCAATCTGTTAAAATCACCTATACAATTTATTCTTCCTCCTTTCCCTGCCCCCTCTGCCTTTTAAATAAGGATGCCTGGTTATTATCCAGCCACCTAAACAACAAAAGAATTCCCTCCTGTACTGTGTTGCCACTTTGATAATGCCATATTGCTATAGAGAATGTTTACTTCTAAAGGTTGAAGATTTCTCTGTAATGCTGGAGATGTTCAAGCTGTGGAGGATATTGCAGAGGTAGCTCACAAATAGCTGCAAATTCTATATTAATGTTGCCTCCCCTTCTTAGCAAAGTTTTCTCAGAGCAAGGCTACTCGGGGATCATGAAGTCCAGATCCCAGTTACGGCAACAGACTGGAACAGAAGAAAACAGGTGGATATGAAAGAGAAATAAAGTTCTTCTAGTAACACAGTGGCCAGCCCTGCTTTAAATATCACACCACCATCCTCTAGGAAGATCTAAGCCCTTCTCTCCCTACTCTGTAGCTCAATGGCCAGAGTTTGGCAAAACACACATTCTCTAAGCCCACTCTTTGCCCACTCTTTGCATCATTCCATAGCCCCTGCTCCAGGCTCTCATCTGCATGGCTCCAAGCGCCTGCTGGTCAATAGACAGAATTAGCTTCCCATTACTCACCCTGTGCTAGAGGCAGTTCCATTCTAGCTGTTCAGCTCCCTATGGCAATACTGGAGGAAAATATCCCTTGAGTAAAGTCAGCATTGTGCTTTCATGGAACTACAGTTGCTTCCAGCAGCCCAGGACACAAAAGCTCTGAAGACTGAAGTTGCCTATGCGAATCCAATACTATCACAAACCTCCATACTGAAATACTAGCTCATGAGTAATCTTTCTTCCCCCTAATAGTCAGGCTTAAATTGACTTAATTGCATGAGATATAGCCTTAGCAATTTCCTTTTGTGATTTATAGGCTTAAAACCTGTTTTCCTGCTGGCAGGCAGCGCTGTTCACCAGCCTCCCATCTCCTGTTCCCATTTCATTTAGGCAGAGTGATCTGGCATTATTAAAATTGGATTGTTTCCTTATCCCCAGTAAACAAAAGGTGGTTTGATACCAAGTGTTAATATATTATTGCTTTATGTTCCTCCCTGTCCATCAAAACTCCAGCCTGCACTCTGGGGCACAGCAGGAGCTAATCATACATCAAGAATCAGTGGTAGTGTAAGCAAGATCCATCCAGCCTTGCACTGGTTTGTCATTAAACAAGAAAATTTTCCTTTCTAGTCTTTTCTGCTACTCTTACTTAACAATATAGGACAGCAGAGAGGTAACTGAGTGTCCTTTCCAAGACTCTTACCTGCCAGGCAAGTGTGACAACTGAAAAAGTTTCCTTCCTGAGCATCGCACAAGGAATAGGTCAGCAACTGGGACATGACAGAGCCTTGTTTGTGTGATATTAGAAAGAGCTAAGTCATACCAAAAGACACGTGCAAGGCATGGTGAGACATGAGGAAGAGATCTCTGCTACAGCCTTGCAGTCAGCACAGAGGGAAGGGGCATGGCAGT
Organism: Ara ararauna; assembly: GCA_028858755.1. Lineage (NCBI taxonomy): Eukaryota > Metazoa > Chordata > Aves > Psittaciformes > Psittacidae > Ara > Ara ararauna. The sequence goes on from CM054390.1 coordinate 8,227,902, forward strand.
CCAGGAGGAAAGGAAAATCAATCTTCTGGTGTGACATGATATTCCTTTGATCAAACTAATCTTTTCATACTTCTTTTCCCTTTTGTTGTTGCTGTGAACATCTTTTGCCTCAGGGGGAAAAAATGAAGAGACACAAATAGATAATAAACTGGCATTTGAAATCAACCAACAGGGCACGAACTTGCTTTGGTAGAAATAGAAATAACCAAGTCTGATTGTATTGATTTACTACTCAGTTGTGAATCCTGCCCTTCGGGAGCCACCGGAAGAAAAATAGAAGCCTACTGTAGGAGGGAGGGAGGAAGCAGTGCATATAGACTCTGTGCGTTAATTCTCATTTCTTTCCTTTCACCATGCGAATCATCTCCAGTGAGGCCAGTTCAGAGTCTGAGTCTGCTACTGAACACTGACTATTGCTTCATTTTTTTCCAGAAAGATCCATAGGTCAGATTTAGGTGAAGCAAAATACACTTCTAAAGGCCTGAAATGAAACATTAACACGCTTGCCCTTTTGAGGAACTGTCATCCGATTTAGCAGAGATTTCTAGAAGATGAGTTCATTAAGTTCATGGAATACTCTCCCAAGGGAAGTTGCTGAGGTTCTTTCACCAGATGTACTCAAGAGAAGATTCAATTTAACTGTGAACTGCAAAGGTTTGCTGAAAGTTAAGCACTCACAAGATCCCAGGAAGGGAAGCAGACTACAGTTGCCCTTTAAATCTGACACTACGGCTGGGCTTTACTATCTGTAAGACATCTACCCGTGTAAGATTCTGAAGATCGGAGTCCAGTTCTCTTGTTTCCGCCACTGACATGACACTGGACATCAACATGAGAGATCGCACTAATTTTTAGCCTCTTGGAAGCCTCCAGACCCCACATAAAACATGTTAAGGATGGGTTTACCATTGCTCACCTTGACTTGTTTAAGCTAAACCACAGCACACATAAGTACAGGCACTATTTGGATACTTCAGGTGTCTCACACTGCACAAGCTGTAGCAGGGGAGACAGAGCCCCATTGACCTTTTCAGTATTCTGTATTGTGACTTGCTGGAGTCATTTGACTCATTTCACTCTTTTACAGCTCCAGTGAGAGACAGAATGGGGTGGAATGGTCATCCCAATCAACACAGGAAATGATGAAAGGTCAGCATAGTAAAGTACCCAAGGATGTTTCAGGGAATCCATATGGGCATTAAAATTTAGCTGCAGTCTCTGTGCCAAAGCCTGTAATGAGAGAAGAAAATGGCAGCCTATGGTTTCATCTCCTGTAGGAACCAGGAATTACTTTTCATGCAGACAGATATGCACATATTTCTAAGGCAAATGCGCAGACAGGACACAAACTTGAATACATGCCCGCAAAACACCATGTAAATATGTCTAGTCATGCAAATTACAGGGCAATTTTTGAAGTAAACGACATAACAAGTGAATGGGATAGGTGGGTTGGGGGTTCTCTTTTTCCCCCTCTTTTTAGTTAAATGTTCTGCCAGCTGCAATGGAAACAACAGTCCTTGTCCCCCTGCTGGTCGCTATCAGCATGATCAGCCGAAATTCAGTGAACATACACTGATTCGTACTGCCTGAAGCTTTGGCTCCCAGGAATCACATACATTTACTTCAGCCCTTTTTGACATCAGCTTCCAAGTTGTCCTAAACCCTTGAGATGGCTGCAGAGCTCTTTGGCTCACCGCAGCAGTGTTATTCAGGGAGAGCTGCACATCACCTCTGCGCACGGTGCCATGGCTCCATTGGGGCTCCCAGGTACTGCTGGGTTGCAAATTAATAACAGCAGAACTGATATTTATTTACCAGCAATGTTCTTCAATAACTTAAGCTAATGCCAGAGCCCAAGATGAGCTTGCGAACTGATGCATAAAAAAGAATCTAATCTTGGCAAATTAGATACTAAAGAGCAGTATTAACTATGGTTTAGATATCCTGCTTGATAATCTGCATTCAGAACAACTTTCTCGACCTGACACATCTGCAGCAAATTCTCCTGCACACAAATTTCTCTGTTGAAACAATCACGAGTGAGAGTAAATAAATAGCAAGGTAGCTCTGATAAGGGTTTTATTGATTTACTTTTCACTCCTCTGAAGCTGGCCTTGATTCAAGTATTTTATGTAAGGTTCATTTTTGAAGCCTCTTTGGCAGCAGTTTCAAGTTTCTTCTAATTCCTGCAAATTTCAAGTCAGATTTGGGGCTGTTGTTGATACCAGGATATCTTATTAGCAATAAAAGTATATTACCTATAATTGAATAGCTTCTCAATTAACAAGTTGGAGAGCCAGCAAAAGCAGGCAATTCCCTCTGCTGCATCCACAGCAGGAGGCATCTGAATTACCAGAGAGTCGATTAGTGCACTTCCACCCAAATGACAAATAAGTACATAAAATGCGCAAGATGGAAATAGGCAAATATTAGCTCTATGTAAAGTGAATGCAGGAGAGGTTTAACAATACGGAGAAAAGTACTGTTCAATGTGTAATTTCTATTTGAAATACAGCCAAAGAAGACTGTAGATGCAAATGGAGAAGGCACAGGAGTTATTCCATAATACCTCCAAGAGCACACAAAGGATGCAGTGTGTAGCAGTGACAAAGAGGAACTGATCTTCCTTCACTCAATCCCAGCTCAGCAGCAAAGAATCTGACCTCCTCAATCCTAGTGAACTTAACCAACCTTGTCTTTATTTGTCAACAAACAGAACCTTGCCCTAGGGAATTTGCACTGAAATTAATAGCATTATAGAGTTGTTTAAGCACAGGGAGTAATAACTAATCCTGAGACACTTGTATTTTGTTTGTACAAGCTCCTTTCGTGATATTAACTCCCAAGTGTTTATTATTTGCAGAAATATATCTCTGGCATTTAAAAAGTCAGCTTTCATCTGTTGGAGCTAAATATGCATGGTGTTTCCATGAGCAGTGTGTAATTGGGTAATTCCAATTGCAAAGAAGAATCTTTTCCTTCTTGGAAAACAGGTCGAAGTTTGTCTAAGGTAATGAAGCAGGGGTCTGAAGATCACTTATGGAACAAATTGCATTAAGTGAAATCAGGCAGTTGCCTGTTTTGATTTCTTCCCCTGTAAAAACTCGATGTCACCCAGTCCCCACTGCTGATGGACTGTTATTATCGAGCTTATTCTATGAAGAGACAAAAATTAAGCGATTAAGGAAAAATATTACAATCAACTCCCATTCATTCATCTCTCCAAACCCCATGGTACTTCAGCCCAGTTTTTAAGTCACTTTCAATAAACAAGATGAGGACAGAAACGGGAAGGTTGTTGCTATGTAACTTACAGCATTGAAATGGATGAGGCACACTGACCTTTGCCTCCGGAGATGATGTGCAAACTATTTATATGCACAGCTGTACAAATTACCAGAGTTTAATGTTAAATTCCATGGAAAACCATCTTTGCTGTTCTGCTTTTGAGGAAAGAACGGGGTTTAAATATTTAATAGGCTTTCTTACTGGGCAAGAATATTTAATATTATGTAAGTGAGCAGCACAGAGACCTCATTCAAGGCTCTGGCTTCAAGCATTTGGCAGGCTCTCCTATAATGAGAGTGAAAATGATAGGTTCATCAAATCATAAGCAGCAAAAGGTACCAAAGAACATTTTGGAGGTTCAGCAAAATCCCTTTATCATGTGCTTTCTGTAGCACAACTTTCAGCAGTGTGTCCTCCCTCCTGCTGCCTGCTCCAAGTGGCTGCTGAATCCCCAGTGGAGTTTACCTTCCCCCTCCAACATGCAGGTAAGTGATAATTAGATTTCAGGTTTACAGAAAAGCCTTCAGAACTTCCACGTAATGTTCCCAATATGCTGATAAGCTGGAAATCTATTCTCACTGTAGTCTAACAAGCACTGGTGCAGGCCTGCTCAGTGCTGGAGAGTGCAAACACGACTAATCCAGCGCTCAGCAGCACCAGCTGAAAATGACAGAAGATTCTGGCTTTGTGCTGAGATTGAGGGTTAAAACCCTTGCAAACAGGGGGGCAGCAGAAGTGAAATAAGAATTCACAGTCCAGTAGAGCTCAAGGTGTTTCACAGCTTTTGAAGAACCTATTGTAAAGACACAAGAGCAGAGGCACAGAGAGGCAGAGCAAGCTGCATGACAGAGCAGCAGCAAAATTTGGACTTAGACCCAGAACGTCCAAGGTTTTATTTCATGATATTCCCATTGCAAACTTCTCCTAGGAAGCAGGACACAGAGGCAGGATCCAGCAAGAAAGTCTTTACTCCCAGCAAAGCCACCCTGACTGAAAGACAAGACCAAAGAAGTACAAGAATATTCTCCCTGACCCAGCCCTGTGTGTTCCAACAAGATTAAACACCCTGACACTGAGTGTTCTCAACTCTGCAGAAACCACATCAACAACTATTAAAGGTCTGTCAGAGCCTATAAGCATTTTGTGCAGCAAGTATATCAAGTTATGAATAAATACTCACATATTTAATACATTTCCTTTGGGGCCTTTTGATGTATACCCCAAATATTACTCTGCTGAATGTACCACTTCATTGTTGTCCACAAACGCAAGAGAACACATTATCAGTAAACAGATAATGGCTTTTACTTGAGACTTCAAATGATGAAGACACTAAGCAGTGAATATGGGTAGTAACAGAACCTGGTAGATGGGTGATAAGATCCGTGTCTTCCTTTGTTGTTCTGTCTTCATCTGAGGCAGCATTGAGGAGGTTGGAAGATGTGAAAATTGCCTGTGGATTGTGTGTGGCAACATATATTGCATCACAGTCCTGAGTTAAATAATAAAGTTGGGGAAAGAGTTGGGGTTATTTTGGGCTGTGGGTTTGTTTGGGGTTTAAATTTAGGGTTAAAAATATTAAACAAGAGAAACTTTCAATCTGATTTTAAAATGTTACCAGGTTTTATGGACTGAGAATTCTATTCCCTTTCATTTCAGGATGAAGAAGTAGTGTATTGCAATACAGCATGTAAGCAGGGGTCAGGCTGAATTACTGGGATTTGGTTACTGAGTCAGTGGCACTGGGAGCACTGACAGAGGCTGATGGCCTTCCAGGGGCAGTAAATCCTGTGTGGTACCTTCTGGACTAGAGACAAAAAACACAATTTGCCTTTCTTTTTTTTTTGCCTTCACATCTTGCAATCCAAGAGAAATTGTATTAGATCGGCACTGCTCCCAAGGAAGCCCGAGGCTGTAGGAAGCAGTATGAGTGAACGGGTCTGTGGCAATCTTACCTTTGAGTCAGCACTGGATCAATTACCAAGCATGATTTTATGGTTTGATGGACCATAAAGCTTCAGGCAACAAATGTGGGGTATGATCTTGATCATGTGAGGTCATTAAAGATCCCATAGCACTACTTGTTTGCATCAGGCTATTCATCTGGCTGTCCTGGATCAATTTTAGTTCAGCTCTTTCAAGGGAAAATCCTCGTATGCAATTTCTGACTTATTCATCACCTCTAGGATTCAGCTGCTGTGTGGGAGCATCACTGTTTCAAACACTGCAATGTCACCCCAAAGGCAGCCAAGTATTTTCCATTGGCTTGCGAAATACTGGGAACGTCTTATTTAATCTCCCCAATAAAGGGTTATTTAACACAGAAAATGGGTTATTTGGGTTTATGGTGCAACATAGACATGAACATGAATGGTTAATTTTTAAAAGGCAGTTTCCTGCCTGAGTTTGCCTGCAAATGGAAAAGCCACTTCCTGCTGGTAGAGCTTGGAATCAAAATTGCAGGCAGCTAGATTTAAATACACAAAACCCTCCACATATTACAGTTGTTTATGCGCTATTGGAACCTTCCATAAGGTTTTAAAAGAGGCCATAAGTTATACATAATTCTTTGTATGGGTCCTCGGAATTGGACGTTGATTTATACAAGCTGAAAGTTTGACCTCAGACAGTATTCCTGAAACACAGGAAGAGGTTCAGTGCTCAAACTGACAAGGATACCCCAAAAATTACAATACTTGACTATTGTAAGGCTGACAGCCAAGCACAACAGAAAGAGGGAAAGAAAACACTTAAACTTGGGTTTAATCTACATACGCTGAGATACTCCATACAGGAGACAAATAATTCAAGGCTACAGGCACCGAGGACTTCATAGAAAAAGGAGGATATTTATTACTAGTGCTGAATCATATAAAGTTATTTGAAAGGTAGACTTCATTCTTTTCTTTCAGGAAATAAGGATTTATATTGCCTTTATATTCTCTTGCTCTGAGCAGATGAATCGTTCTTGGGAAAAATACTTACATGATTCAGCATTACTGGTTCTAATGTGAAAGGGAGTTAGAAACACTGTTAGAAACATACAGGAATATAACAAGCAGCAAAGTGTTGCAGATGTTTTTTGTACTCACACACATTTGGTGCCTGTTAGACCTCAGGACTGAATAAGCAATAGCTTTTTTGGATGCAGTGGTTGGATTAGGAGCAATAGCTCAATTCCAAAGGCTGAGGTATGCAAGAGTCTCCATCTTGCTGTCTTTTAGCAGGGTTTCAAAAGCACCTGAGAAATTCCCACCGATGGGATGGATCTTCAAGACCTTTTAGTACATGAATTTGTCTTGAATCAATGACTGTAGCATGTAACATGCACTACATAGCGTGATCCACACATGCGTGATGCGTGCCACATGTACCATGTCATGAAGACCCTGTAGGTGCCCATATGGGTTTTTGTAGTAGAAGAGATTTTTCATCCTACCTCATTTTCACAACCCGTGGCTACCTCCAATACAAGCACCCGCCTTTGCTTCTCCATCTCCAGAGAGCAAGTCCTTCACCTTCAGAATGCTGCACAAGTCCAGCACTTGCCCCGCTTTAAGCACTTTACTGCTGCTACCAGTTGGGAGATCGGAGTGGGAAACAGATTTACTAGTAAAGAGCTCACTGTTGTTATTTTACTTCTCAATATTGCTTTCAATTTACCAAGAGCCCTAATTTTGTTGTCAGCGATGGTGCTTTAAGCACACTGAATTAGTCTCCTCATTTATACCTGCCATAAATTAGTTTAAGATTAAACTGCTCAAGAAAAATGTTAAAATGATTCCCAAAAGCCAACAGGAAATGGGAAACAATGTGAAAATATGAGCTGGAGAGATGGAAGCAAATGACGAGGAACAATAAGAGCAAGACCCAGGAAACTGGTGATTTCCACTCACTTTCTAATCACACTGCACATGTATCTGTGCACCCTGCTGCTTTGTTTAGAATTTCAGTGTAAACCAAACTCCTTCAACCTTCACAAAACAAATGAAAATAAAGGAAACCCCACTTTGCTCCAGCCAGGAAACAGTGGCTGCAGGAATACAGGTTCTGAGTATCTCAAACCCACTTTGAAATACACTAAGTCAAAACACGATGTACCTTGGCAGTTTCGACTTTCATATACATTTCATTCTATAGAGAATAAATATTTCATCAAAATTGATTCCTTTTTCTGGGGTAAAAAGACACAATTCCAACTGACTCCACTTAGAGCCGCTCATCTCTTCTCCCACAGATAGTTCCATTTATTTCAATGGAACCACTGTGTGGAGAAGTGCTGCTGATTCCGAGTGCAGGTATCACAGTGCTGTCATCCATCACGCTCACATCACTGAGATCCCTCACACAGTAAAGCAGCACAGCAGGATCTGGCCGGCAGAACACGTCCTGCTCAAACACTTGACAAGGAGTTGAGTGATTCACTATCAGTGACGCACATCACCCGAGACACCCACAATCAGCATTCCTGATCATGTGGGTTTTCAGGACCATTACACCTCATCTGACCAAGGACTGATGATTTCATCACTCCATTGTTATCACGCTGGATCTGATGGTTGATAGAACTACATCCTGTGCTATAAATACAAGGAGAAAAGCTTATTTAACTGCAGGGTGCTACCTCAGGTGACATGACATCTGCAGTGGTTTTCCAAAGCAGCATCTCAGTTTGATGCTTTGTGCATCTGTCAGCTTGTAAAAATAGACAAAGTTTAGCCCAATAATTGTCATTATGTTTTATATAAAACATTGGTCCCAAGTGGAGGTATCAGTGGCCTTCAGTGAGGTGAATCAAGAGGTGGTGGTGTGGGGAAGTGAAAGTAACACTGAATTAATACAACACATTGTCCATTATGGATCTGCTTTTGTCCTAGACATTCTGAACCAAAGGAAGTATCTAGTGTGGAGAATTTGATTCTGAGCTCTGCACCATTTAATCACATTTCTTTTTGCTACCCGCTCACAACAACTCACCTTGTATCGAACTTAACTTAATGTTATTATATTCTGAGGACCAAGTGCAGCTGAAACACTAACTTCATTAGTTCTGCAACACTACCTGTCAGGTAGACTGGCTGCAGCCCAATGGAAGGTGGTCATGTGTGAAGAAACAAGGTTAAAACCAAACCATATCATGGAGAGAAGATGCAGAGGACAGAAGTGATTCTATATGTATAAGGTAAAAGCAGGTGTTAGTAATCTGTGTGTGTCAGATTTTATACAAGCTTTTCCACTACAAACAAGTATAAAACCAGCAGAAGATAATCCTCCTTGCAAGCGCTGGATGGAAACTTCATTCCCGGCACAGCAGCAAGAGCAAAAGGGAGCAGACCTTACTGACCCCCACAGCAAAGCTCCAGAGCTAATAACAGTTTTGCAAGACTTTGACAAGTTGATCAGAAATGTTGTGTTTGTGAAAAGGGTATAAAGAGGCCTGCTGGACCCAGAGCAATCACACAATGCCAGGGTCTAAATGGATTAATCTTCTCACTGTAAAGCATCAACCTTGTGGGTCCGATTCTTCTCACCTCTGTTTTGCACTGCTGTCTCTCAGTGCAAATATTCCTGGTTTTATGGAACTGTAAGCTCAAACCTGACCTGTTCAAAGAACTTGGTCCAGATGAAACCTCTTCCTAAGTGCTGGATCTTCCCCCAGTCACACTCAAATTGTGTATCCTGAAGAACTGGTTTTGTGAAAGTTGAGAGATGAACAGGCCTGAGACTGCAAAGTGCTTCTGTCCAAACTATTAATGACATTGACCAGATGCAGCTTCTGCAAGCCATAAGGAAGTTCTTTTTTCTCCTTGCACAATTTCAAGAGCAGTCATGGTTGGAGGGCTAAATCAAAGCAGCGCATCTTCCGAAGAAGCAGTGTAGCTAATAAAATCTAACCATAGAAAAAGGAATTAAATGGAAATAGTCTGATAATCAGTTAAGCAGATACATATTTTCGTTGGAATATTTTCAGAACAAAATGGTTTTCACCAGTCTGTAGTAATTTGAAGAACTAAAGAACATCATTGCTTAGGAAAAGTCAGATAACAGCTACCAGCAGACTTGCCCACTTCATACCAAGATGTTCCATTTTCAATCCCTTGCCCTTTTGCTTCCCATTAATCATTAGCCCGTAGTTCACATTGAATATTACTAACCTTACTGACAAAAAAGCAAAGATTCTAATTCTAGAATCAATTTATGGTCATATTTTCTCTCTGAAACATTCCTGGAACATAAGCGCCCTATCTGTGAAAAACAGAGGCAGTACAAATAAATGCAAGCTGTGATCCTGCAGCACTTGGGGTCCTCCCTCTACAAAGCCATTGCAACAGAGGGAAAGAGATCCACAAGCAATCTGTATATGCAAATGGGAGTTTAAAAATGGACATCAAGCTTCTAGTTCAGAAAAAGTCCCTGAGTCAAGAAAGTATGTGAGCTATTCAAATTGTGTGTATATTATAGCAGCAAAGCACCAGATTAGTGTTGTTTTAAAGACAGCATCTTTTGTTTTCCTTTCTACCTTCCATGTGTTGGGCAACATCAGCTTCATTATACAAATATGCTCTTATTTTTTTCCATCAGAACTCCTCGTTTGATCCTTTCTGGCTCCTATTCAGCAAATACGCCAGATGTTGTAATTTGCACCTGCTTGGTTAGGGTTTGAAAAGCCTCATTATTTTTAGGTTAGCAGAAGGAAAAGTGTCTTTGGAGCCTTTGATGAATTCCATGAACTTTTCCCACTATTAACTCTTGCAGCTGGTTGTTACCAAGAAGCAGGAATCCATCAATGACTTGGAGCAGGTCAAAGCCAAAGCAGTAAAAGGTGTAACAAAATGGTGTTTAGCCAGTTTATATCAGCTCTTTGGTACAGTCTGAATTCACCTCGTTGATGTTCACAGCATACTTATATGTGGTGTCACTTCACAGACCAGGACTTGAAAGTAGAAAGTGACACTTGGCCTTTATTAAAGTATATTTTCACTTGCTCTCTTGTCATGGATTCAGCAGTAGCAGTCATTTTTATGCTTCTTGGTAGCTGGTGCAGCGCTGTGTTTTTGATTTTGGGCCTGGGAACAGTGCTGATAACACCAGTGTTTCGGTTACTGCTTTGTGATGTTTTGGTCTGGCCAAGGACTTTCTGAGTTTCATGCTGTGCCAGGGAGGAGGGGAAGCCAGGAGGAAGCAGAGACAGGACACCTGACCCAAACTGACCAAGGAGGTTATTCCATACCACAGCACATCACGCCTAGGATGTAAGAGCAGAGAGCAGAGACCCGGAAGGGTGGGGGTGCACTGCGTGGTCGGGCTTGGTATCGGGTGGTGAGAATAGTATTCTTTCCTTGTATTTGCCTTGTCATTATTATTATTGGTGGTAGCAGTAGTGATTTGTGTTATACTTTAGTTACTAAACTGTTCTTATCTCAACCCGTGGGAGTTTCATTCTTTTCGATTCTCCTTCCCATCCCTCCGGGAGCGGGGGGAAGAAAGAGGGGGAAGTGAGTGAGAGAACAGGCTGCGTGGCTGACTGGACTTAAACCACGACATCTCTCTACGCACGAATGAAGTCATTTCCTCAAGCAACAGCCATTGGTGAGAAATTGGGTCTTTTGACTACAGCAGCAGAGAGACTAAAATAATTTGTTTCCTGAGGGAGGAGCTCTGTGCAATTGCCTCACTGTATCTGAAGGTGGAGTGGTACAGATGAACTTGCGCAGTAACTCCCCTTCCTCAAAGCAGAGAAGATGCTTCACAGGATTTATCACACCTCTGCCTAGGTTAGCAGCTCACAATGTAACCTCCTTTGTTCTGTTGCTTTGCTGAGCTAATGGAAACAAAAAAACCTCCTTTGAGATATTGCTTAAAGTCACAAAGTGGAAGCAGAAGACATACATAAGGAGCTGGATTATTAATGGAAACAAACAGCTAAATGACCTTGGGCTGGAATCCTCAGAGGCACAACAGCTCATGGCATTACTGCGCTCCTCCCTGGGCATTGAAACCCAGCCACACACTCGCATCTGTTTCAAGTTGTCTTCTATTCTTTCCATGCCAGCCAGAACGAACTGGAACAAGTTATTGCACAGCTATGGTGAAATCAATCCAGTGTTAACAAGTGTCACTATATTAAACAGAAGATGAGAATGCAGAAACTATCACAAGGAGGAAGCAAAGTATAAGGCTATCTTCAGCTCATCAACAAAGCCTTTTCTTCACATCTGCCCAGTTTGCTAATGATCTCTCGTGTTGATTCACTCTACAGAGATCACATTCCTATTTGACTGGCTCCATGCAGTTAGGTGTTCTCAGGGATGTGACCTTGCCCTTTCTGGGATTCCACCCTGGGTTGGGGTTTTTACTGTGTGCAGAGATCGTGACTTGTCAGGAGGCAGGAGTGTGGCTCCTGTGGCGTTTACCCAAACTGTAAAGAAATTAACAGCAGAGAGAGAAAATGAGCCTGCTGCTGGGCTCAGAATAGGAAATGATCTGTGAGTAACTGGAACAAGCTGGGATGCAGTAAATAGGCCATTAACATTCCTTTTGGCAAACCTGCACCTGTCAGAGCTGAAATGCTCAAGGAGGGAAACAAAGGGGAATCATCTCTTAAATGAGGTCAGAGACAAAGAGGACTCTTTGGATACTCCTGTTACTGACTTCAGCAGCCTTCTGGCTGCATGTCAGCAGCAAGGGTTATTGCTTAGGGAACAAACGTACCTGTTATGCAAAATCAGTGCAATATATTAAAAAGTATACAAGCCTGGTGTCCATAGACCACATCTGAATCTAACACTGGTGAGTCTTCCCTAAGATCACATCTGTGACACCCAACCAAGTCAGCCCCAAACTCCAAACCTGCTTTTTCTGAGGTGTTTCAAGGGCTGACAGAGCATCTGAACTGTTGCATATTCTGCTGACCCCTCTTACAGCGCAGATGAATCTGAAAGCTTTCCTCACAGCCTGCACACATTAGAGATGCAAACTCTTGTGACGAGTGAAAGACTGCAGCCAGCAGTTCCTATGCACTATGCATCAGGTCTGCAACTGTAAACAAGGAAACCATTAACATAAATGCCTGGTAGGGAGAGCTACTCTCAAACAGGAATTCTCCAAGCTTTTCAGCAGCAGAAGAGAGTTATTTTCCTGGTTTCCCTAAAATACATCTCAAATTAAACCCAGGGAAGAGGGTCGAGTGCAGAACTGTGGCCACTTCAGTTAATTTTTGAGGTTTGCCTTCCACATGCCACAAGGGTTTAAAAGAGAAGCTCCTCTATTTCTGGTGCTCAGGTTCACATAATGAGGGTGCAAGTTCAATAACAGACAAAGTCTGGAAGAATTGGGCTTCTACCTTCTGCAGAATTTGAGCAGAAGAGGAAAAAAACTTACAGTCACATGAAATGGGTGGCTTCTTGGATCCAAACAAGGGATTAATTTGATCTTATCATAAAATGGTTTGGAATGGACCTTAAGATCATCCAGTTCCAAACCCCTGCCATGGGCAGGGATGCTTCACACTAGACCATGTCACACAAGGCTCTGTCCAGCCAGGCCTTGAGCACTGCCAGGAATGGGGCATTTACCACTTCTTTGGGCACCCTGTGCCAGCGCCTCAGCACCCTCACAGTAAAGAACTTCTTGTCTCTGTATAGCAAAAGAACTATAAGTTAGGAAGGAAAATGGATTTGTCTTGAAATTTCTGCAAAATTCAATATTTATTTGGTTGCTGGTTTTGGCCTCGTCTTTTTGAAGCGCAGAACTGACACTATAGGATGAGGATATAATCAGAGCCTTAATCGCTTACAAGTCCATTCGCTCCTGGACCAGGGTGAGAGAAGCTGAGCAATGAGAAATTTAAGTGGCAACAAAACAAGCAGAGCAGGAAAGTGCAAAGGAGTTTAGTGGGACAAAAAGAGCAAACCACAAGAATGCCGGCATCACAACCTGGCTTCATTCAGTGTTTTCCAATTAAAGTGATTTTTCTTCAAAGAAAACCTTCTCTGTGGAACACGTGTTTCTTTGGAGCATTCCACGAGGAAAATGGAAAACCTACACAGTAAAATTTGACTTCATGGTAAAATTACAACCAATTTTTCCCCCACAAAAACAACAAAATGGTCACTCACTGGTTTTCAAATCAATTCTCCACTCATTTTTACTGAAGAATGAAGTTTCCATGATGTGAGATGTGGGCTTCCCCCCAAAAAAGATTTCTGCTTAACCTTGACCAGCTCCTCTCTGGATGATCACAGGATTTATCAATGGTGAGAATGGAACTGTTTATGAAAACTTCCAGTAACTGTCAGATACAATGGATGAATTCAATGTCTCCTAAAAGCTCATTTAGAGCAAAATCCTACTTTAAGACCACACTCCACACACTCCACATGGGTTCCCCTGCAGGAAGGTCGATTTCCACCCTCATCTCGTATCTACCCAGTCTCATGATCATCCATTTCACAGGCACAAAAAAATGAGTTAAAGCAAACAGAAAATGGGTGCATTTACAAGACCTGTCCTGCCTTTTCACATCCAGTTCTTCCCTCCTCCCCTCTGCTTGGGCATTAGGCCTGGTAATAGTGAAAGGACATTTTTCCTTGAATTAGTGTGAAACACTCTGTCAGAGAATAGTCTAACTACCAGTAATTTTCAGATCCATTTACATGACATTCCACTTATTTTATGCAGGGCCATGTTGCTGTTCCACTTCACTGCATTCATTACATATGTCCTTAAAATGGAAAGTTCTCATCTCTGCGAAGATCACATTTCATGTGGTTATGTATTGCAGTATCTCCTTCTCAACAGCTGCTTTAACTGTTCATTTGCATCAGATTCTTAGCTACCACAAAGACTTTTTTCAGAAGCAAAGATGTGATGGATCCTGAAAGCCAGCCTCCTTTGGCAGGAGTAGCTATATACGTCATTCCAGGTGTTTTGGTACTTTTAAAGCCAAAACATCTGTGTATTTCCTAGTCACAAGTGTCATGATTACAGCCACACAGAAAATACAGAAAATAGAAACATTCAATCCAGGTTTCTTCTATTCTGACCCATTTCTTAGCCAGGAGTCCAGCTTTCCCGTCCCCTCCACTGCACCATCCTCCCAGGCCCTGCAGATGAATTAATGCTTCCAAGGCTACAGAGCAAATCAAAGCCTGAAATGGAATTAGAGCCTGCAATTACCAGTTTGTACTTGAAAATCTTAGTTTCTAGACCATGCAAATGGCTTCCGAATGGAAGCTTGATTAATACCATGTAGAAACTTAATTAACTGACAGGATCCACCTATTGGTCAGGCAGCCAAGTGGCAGCATTTCTGCTGCTCAGTCTCTGGAGGTGTAAAACTCAAGCTGGTAAAGTTTAAAAGGAGAGTAAAGCTGCAAAAAGCCTTTGCCATCAAGCTCCTCAACTTACATTTCACTGCCTTAATTCAGGGATGTGTCAATGCAGTCCTTTTACATGCTCCAATGTCCTTTTCACTACAGAATCCAAGAACTTCCTATTCAGCCAATACAGAGGTTCCAGCAAGCAGAACTGCTTTGGAAACTCCAGTTCAGCACAACAGTGTCTTGCTTCTTTTCCCAACCTGTTTTTAGCATTGACACATGCTGCTTAACAACTACATTATGCTTTCCTAAACACAGCTGCACTTCAAAGGTGCAAAGTTGAATACTACACAGTTTATAAGCCCATGTTTACCTGTAACTCATTAGTATTAATCAGAAACTAGCAGGGAAAGCTCTTTCCAGGGTCATGCCTGAGGTTCAGTCTTGTATTCTAAGTTGAAAATGGGACCAGAGTAGCTGCCAGCTGGTGTGTGCCCAGTGAAGGGAAGTACACTTGCTTGAAATCTCTTGGAATTTGGAATGACATTTCAGTCTGTTAGGATGAAGGAAGGCTCAGAGCAAGGCTGTGGAGCAGCCAGTCCATAACCAGTGTGCTAGAAGTGGTTTGAGCAGCAGCCTCAAGAGGAAGCAGTTAGCTGCTCAGATAGCAATTGAGGTGAGCATAAATCTCCTTTCTCCTACAAGGAAAGTGTGCAGATGCATATATGCAACAGGCTATGTTGTCTTGAGCCAACTGGATTGTGTGAGCCTTTATCTATTTGGAATGCATTTCTGCATTTCTACAGACCCCCACAGCCAGAATGCACTTTTTAATCTCCTAACTCTAGCAAAAGCCCAAGTAAATATATTCACAACTACACACTTATTACAGTGAGATTTTAATCTATCTTTCATAGATTATATAGGGGGAAGGTCAGCATTATAATTCAGATACAGAAGTCAAGAAGGTAATGTACTTGTTTGCATTTACAAACTCCCAGACAGTGTCAACAGCAATTCTGAGAACATCAGCTAAGTCTGCTGATCCACCATCCCAAGGTATAGAAAAGAGAACAGGAAGAACATGTACTTTTTTCCATGCACTCTTTACAGCAGTATAAACTTCAATGAGTGAAACGGAGTCACTCTCAACTCCAGATGCTCTAAGTGGGGTAAGGTTAAAGCTTGAGTCATACACACTGAAGCAGAAATAAATTAGTTTTCCCATGTGAGGCACTATTAAAAATTGAAATAAACTACTAAAACCGGTGGGGAATTCTCCATTTCTTCATTTTTTTAGTCTAGATCATATACCTTCCCTGGGAGACATTAAGTCAAACAGAAGCTATTGGGACTTAGTAGAAGCACTAAGTATGGGAAAAATACTGTGCTATACTAGAAAACACAGATGATAGATGCAAAAATCTCTACACCT
This sequence comes from Ara ararauna, assembly GCA_028858755.1. Classification (NCBI taxonomy): domain Eukaryota; kingdom Metazoa; phylum Chordata; class Aves; order Psittaciformes; family Psittacidae; genus Ara; species Ara ararauna. The sequence goes on from CM054390.1 coordinate 8,243,949, forward strand.
TCAGATCCATTAAGGGATAAAATCATGATATTGACCTCAAGAACAATGACTTTATACACTCTCTTCCCACAGTGGTATTAAGGAACAGAAGGAAGAGGTTTTCCCCATTGTTTCCAAGGGAGCTGTTCATCCAGAAAAGCAAAATGCATCCTGCCAAATCTGAGTGCTTTTCCTGGTAGAAAGCACCACGCACGACAGTTACCAGGCATCACACACTCTTGGCTGTAGACAGGGGATGAGACACACGAAGGATGTCAAGGAGAACAAATTTAGCACACAGGAAAAACAAACAGGAATTACTCATGATGAATTGTTAATGACCTGTTTACTGCTGAACCTATCATGGAAAACAGGAGTGTGCCTGAGCCCATCATTTAGTTCAGGCCAGAGAACTCAAAAGGTAGCTAAACGATAATGGGAAAATGAAAATATGGTTGAATTTGTGATGTTAGTGGCAGTTTATATGGGGGAGTTGCAACAAAGAACAAGGAAAAACATCCTACATGAGCTCAGAACAGCAACATGCAGACACTAGGGGCAAACTGGCCTTCAATAAAGAGGGGAGAGAACTCTGAGTATGAATGTGCGGCCAAAAAAGCCCTGGCTAGAGTTGTGCCACTGAATCAATTCAAACAAATCATCTTTCAAGCATCACTCAGGTGTCAGACTTCATAACTCAGTTTATTTTTAGGAACTTATTTGCCGAGGTACAAATAAACCCCTGGTGTTTGGATAGTTGACGAGGGAATTTATCTTACAAAAGACTGACAGAATCTTTGCCTCCACCTGAACTTGGAGAGCAAATATTTACTTTGAAGAGATCAGCTTCAGAAGAGACAGGAGTTGCTTTCTGTCACCAAATTCTGAAGGAGGAAGGTTTAGGGACATGTGTTTGCACAAAGCCAGCTAAGGAAGCAGCAGGAGAAAGGGGCCTGTGAAGAGCTGAAGGAGCCTGAAGGCTCCAGTGTCTCAAACCTCAGTTTTTCCTATAATTGGCTCCCTAACTGTCAAACTTAAACTTTATATTGACATTAGTAAGCATGAAATATGCACCTGTGGTTCATTCTCCATATGGAGCCTGAACCATCTGCACCTTCTGCATCTGAATGTTCAGCAAGGGCAGGACTATATTCTCCCCAGGGAGTCAGTTCTCAGCTGGACCTCATGGCTGGTTAGCACAGTGCCACAGACGAAGTGACAATACCACCTTCTGAAGGCAAATCTCAGCAGCATGAGTGGTTTGAGCTTGGATCCTGGATGTAAAACTTACCCCACATCACCCCTTCAGCACACATTGCACGTGACATCAGAAAATAGTTATTGCTTAGACTTACACTGGAATTGCTTTAGTGACATCAAACACAAAGCCACAAATCATCGAATCATAGAATAGTTAGGGTTGGAAAGGACCTTAAATCAAGCAAAGGGGGATTTAGACACCGCCTTTTTTAACCTTTACAGTTCTTTAAGCATGTGCGGCTGGCTATTCATGCAAAGCAGTCAGCACATCCCTCTGTCTTCACTTTACTCCTGCATGCCTCTCTAATGTATTTTGAGCAATCTGCGTGTAGAAAGTGTGCAAATTACAGACCTGATCTCCAGATTAACCTGTGCATGTACTTTGTGCATGGGTCTTCTGCTGCAGATACACATTTCTCTTACACGAAGTTTTCAGCAAATCGCAACACGTGGCATTCTCAACTGGTGCAATATTACGAGTGTCAGAGCTGTCAGGATGATTAACAATAGGTATTTGAAAAGAAAACAGTAGGTAGTTAAGACCTGCTCTTGGAATATGATTTATGGAGGGGTTTTATGACAGATCCATGACTCTGAGACAAGAGCAGCATGCATTCAGCAAGTGGAAGTTTGCCCAAGCAGAATGATGTTTACTACAGGATTCGTGTTCCTTTCATTTTGCAAAGTTGGTTAAAGTCAATAAGGAATGATAAGGAATACTGTCCTCAAACACAAGGAACATTATGGGATACCCCACCCCACAGGTATTACACATATCCCACCAGTTTTGTCACAGCAGCAGCAGCAAGCAGATCAGATCAGTCACTCTAAAGCCAAACTCAAATATAGGCACAAGAAGTGTCTTCACAGGACATTTCTACAGAACTTGGAAATGGGTATTACTTTCTTAGATTCAATGGAATTTCAAGCCCCACAATATCCCTGGGAATGCCAAGGTTACATCAGTGTTGCTGGAAGCTGCACAAACACAGCAGGCAAGTACCAGGGATGGAGCAAGTGAATTCAGACCCGTGGTACCCTCCAGTACTTGGGTTTTTTAGCCTATTGAGTTGTGGTGAGCTGCTGTACATCTAAAAGGAAATGAAGATAATTTACTTTGGGCACTGCTCAAACTGTTTCAAACTTCCCTGTCATCCCCTGTTTTTCATACTTAAACAGCTATAGAACAACAATATAGAGAACCAGGGCTTTTATGTGGACTCAAAGGATTACCAAGAGATCAGCAACTCAGTGACTTGCCAAAGTTCTGTAACAAATCTATAGCCCAGGTAAGATCCATACCTATGGGGATAACTTCCTTCTCAGTTACTCAGCTGCAAACAAGTTGTCTTTTCACCCCCAAGTCCCCAAAATCAATAAAGCTATTTAGCTGTTAAAGTGAAATTAGTGAGATCCGAATCAGCTCCCAACATGTTTCTATTGATCTAAGCCATGAACATTTCCTTCTCTGCATGAGCATAACCACATCTTTACTGTTTAGAGACATCACTTCAGGTCACAGCCAAACTGAGTGCTCTACTTCACCTGTGTTCACTCAGGGAACCTCTGAAACCAGAGTTCTGGGATACCACAGAGATTACAGCAAAGCTGGGTCCAGCTCCATCACTAAAGCTAAATGCTTCCAGACTCCTCCACATCTATGCCCAGCCTTCCTGGCCATAACTCCTTACCTGCAGGAACACCATTGCACAAGAAGTGATTGACAAGGACTTTGTTTTCTTCATGCAACACCGAGAGACTCCAGCAGAACCAGCCACTGGACCTGCCTCAGTCCTAAGGTGTAATTTCTATTGACGGCCAAAGGATGGCTAAGGGCATCCCATTGGGCAAATAAACCCTACAAGATGTACCTGGACCTAGCTTTAATTCCTAACCATTATCTTCTTTATTATACACTTTGCCTCTGCTTCTACTTGCCAAAGCACTGGGATATCTGGAATGTCATTTGCAGCCTAATGTGAGGTGCAAAGAAAGCAAAGCAATAATGAGGATTGTGCTGCTTGCAAATGCTGTTCCCCAACTGAGACATAACCACTCCCTGGCAGTCAAAAGGCCACATATGTTGAACAGAACAGTTGTTTGGGAGCTTTTCCTAGGTTTTATTTTGTTAAACATTAGAAATGGATGAATGAAAGGAAGAAACCTCTGTGCTTAAAACCCCAGGGGATGCAAGGAAATGGGCTGCTGCAATTGTCTAAAGCAGCTGTGGAAACATTTAGCCTTATTCACATTTGTGTTCTCTTATTCCTTGTTCTTTGGAGCTTTTGTCCCAAAGCATTATTTTGCAGGGGTTTGGGGTTATTTGTATTGTAGCAGGGGAGCCCAATGTACTAATGTTAAACTGCTCTTAAATGCAAGATTTGAGAGCAGGTTTCTAAGTATCTATTCATTCTGAAAGAGAAATCAGTGACATTTGGTAAGTAAATATTATCCTTACAGACCAACACATGGCAAATTACCACATCTGGGGAAGAAGCAACTTGCTCAGGTCACAAAGAAGCTGGAGGGGGAACAGCAACTGCCATTGCTATTGCTCAGCATCAGCATGGTGACGGCTAGTTAAGAAACCAAGCCAAAAACTCTTGGTGCACCTACATTGGGTAAATTAAGGCAGATGGAAAACATGCCAACAAGCAGCTTTGCGGAGACACCAACCTGGCTCTGTGCCTAACCTAACTGCTCCTGTCACAGCATCCTCCCAGCATCTCTGTACAACACCCTCACCGAGGGTAGGGCGCAACCAGCACATCTGGTTGAATTACACAGATGTTACTACAGCCTCATTGCAAAGATGTTCAGTTTCCCAGAGATGTTTGATTTTGCTGACATGGACGAAAACACATCACGTTCCAGTGATTTCCCCAGTTCACACAGGGAGTCACTCAAGCCTCCATTCTCATGGCATTTTCCTCCATCCTTCTGCTTTCCACTCTCCTGCTCCCTCCCCACCATCCTTCTCTTCCTGAACCTGTCATGTCTGCATCAGGAGTGCAATTGGAAAGGGAATCTCAGAGGAGCTACCTGTCAGATATGTCTACTTGGAGATAAGCTCTGCAGCTTAAATGTGGAAAGGAATGGTTCCTGGGAGGAAATATTGCTGTATTGCTGTTAAGAATAGGAACTTTATCCAGCTGGTGAATATGACAGAGATCTATCAAAATAAATAAAAAATAAATATTAAGTCATCAAACCTTACTAGACCGCTTGGGTAGCAAGGGAGAATAAGGCTCAGAAGACAAAGGAAATTTATTTTTTAACAGACGGAGAGCATCTATGTGCAAAAAAAGAAAGCTCAGAGAAATTTTCACAAATTGGTCCTGAAATACCAGCATGTTCTTAGGGCACTTTCAGGTAAAAGACATGTAGAAATTAATAAGCATTTTAACTACAAATATAGCTACAAGTTTAGGTCAGTAAGTGATAGAGATGGATCTCACATTATTGCACCCGGAAGAGTCATCTGCACATGCTGTCATTTAAATGTAGGATCTGTACGACTGACACTTTGCTGCCTGGTTTAGGTCTGGCAGCCCAGCCAGGTCTCTGCAATCCCTGCATGGTTTAACTCCTATTAGAGGGATCAGCTTTCCTGTGGGCTCGCTTTATTCTATACTCTTTGGACAAATACCTACTGGTAGCTCCAAAGAATCAGAACATTTACTAGCGCAGTGTTTTATAAGAGAAACTTAGAGGTGAACTTACAAGCCTGCAGGAGCAATTTTTCAATACACTTCCTATTGCATAGTAAAATTCAAGCAGTAATTGCTGGTTTCTTGATTTTCCTTCTGTACCACAAAGCATATCCTAGCCCACATGCCCTGTCTTTTGGAGCTCTCTATCAGATCTCCAGAGAGGCAGAGGGATGCTGTGGGTGTTCACCTGCAGCATATGTGACTTTAAAAATTGGCCAGCCAGCCAGATGCCCGTAAGAGCAAGACTAAGAAACAAGTGTTTGATCCTTCCAGTTGATAAAGTATCACTTCCTGCCCCAGAAATGTAAGAGAAAAAGCAGCAATCCATAAAACAAAAACATGCTGAAGGATGAGAACAAAAAAAGCCTTTCTTTGGTCAGTAAACAAACCTAGAGAATAGGTTTTCAGCGTGTTGACAATGTTCTGGCAGTTCATTAATCCCAGCAAAATCTCTCCAAAGTTACTGATGCATGGATTCCATTTTCAAATTTCTCATTAGTTCCTCTTTATGGATTAAATGCTGATGTTCACGACTGAATGCACACAGCTTCAGCTGATGGATGTAATTGGGTTGTAATGGATTTTAGCTGCTGTTCCTTCTGATCTAGCCAATTTGAAATGCAGTATCAATGTATTCTCCCCATCTCTCTGTAGGGAATGAGAAATTGAAACCTACAAGATGAAATTTATCAACTCCCATAAAGTTCACTCCAACCACATAAAACTGTTAAACTTCTCATTATCATTCAACTACAGTTATTTCCCAAACTCTGGTCAGGCAGTCAAAATATTAAAGTGCATTTGAAAAAAGTAGAATTGAACCTTCAACATTCTGTATGTCCCCAACATTGATTTAGGGGCTGTAAATATTACCGACCCAGGATGACATTAACATAGCAAAACCTTAACAGCAGGAACATCAAGTGATATGAAAGGATTAAAGGTTGTAGAACCTCCTTCCAGTTTTTAATAGATCTCTATCTCAATAGATAGATGATTTGCTATCACTCTGGGGACAGTGTGCAAAAACAGCTTTACGCTTCCTCCCCTCTCCATAAACAGCATCTGCCTTGCTCTCAGCTTTCACTGATTTAATCCAGCCTTAGCTAACCAGAGGAGTATGGAATGGTAGGAGTATGGAATGGTAAGTGTATGTGTGTATTCCATAAGGGAAGGCAGCAGAGCAAAGGCATAGAAAGGTTGACAGAAGACCCCTGTGGAAATGCAAGAATTTTTACCAAACTAAGGAGAAGGACACCTTAAGGTGGGGGAAAAAAAATGGCTGTAGTTTGGGGTTTTTTAGACTAAATTTAAAGACCTAGCTACAGTGATGCTTTGAGAGATCTCAGTGCAACTGGAATGGATAAAATGCAAATCTGGAGTCAGATTCCCATAGTTATGTAGTAGCTATAGACCAGGGAACTGGCAATAGACTTAATTCCTGGCTCCAAAAAGTTAGAATCTGGGATGTCAATCTTCGTCAGTGCAAAAAATCATTTAGTGAGATTTATAACTTCGTAATTATGTGTTTGGAGGAAGGAAACAAGCAGAAAGAAGGATTGAAGTTGGTGCAGCTCTGGTCAATGCAAACCAACATCAGTCATCTAACTGGAATCTTTTTGATATCAGTTCTCAAAGTGTTTTTACTTATTCATTTTCTTGCATCTTCATCTACCCAGAGAGATACATCTTGAACAGTATCAGCCACTGTCTTCTACCCTCCATACCCTGTGATATCCAACTGTGAGGAAGCCCAAAGCCAAGGCTAAAGCCGGTAAAAGGATTTAGGCAAATTGTCCTGTTGAAAGTTTTCTTTAATGAGCCCCACACATGAATGAAGAATCTCTCATTGGAATATTAATGCTTCTAAAAGCTAAAGGTGCAGAGAGTTTATCATTTTATCGTCCAGAAACCAGACAACTAGGCATCCAGTTTTGAAAACACCACATTTTTTGCCCATAGAACTATCTAGTTACACTCCATACAGGAGCACTTTACAGAACAGCTTCAGAATGGTCTTTCCAAGGCTGACCAGCAGCATGATCTGAGCTGCCTGAAAAATCTCAGCACTGTGCAAAGTCCTAAGCATCTGCAAATACGGCCAGGTCCACCCAACATTCCCATAATCTTCAAATCTGACATAAGTAACAAAACCTGTGAGCAAGATCAAACATGACAATAGGCCTCCAATTCAAAGCGGTTTCATTTTTATGTGATTGACTTCAATTGCATTTGCATCAGGCCATATCAACTGACCCTATTGCAGCTTTCCAACTTGCCAACTACTTTCCCTATCAGCTGCTGCTAGGACTGAATCCATCCCATCTACATCACTCACTTTCTCTTTCAGATCCTAGGCCAAATTCAGTAAGAGTTGTAAGTGAAAACTTCATTACTGACTTCAGTGGAGTTGCGCATGCTTGAAGGAGGGATGAATCTGACCTGTTCTGCCTATTACTGGCTACAGAGTCCCAACCTCATTATAAAAAGCCAGTAAGACAGATTTTCAATTTCTTAGTTTTATTATTATTACTATTAGAGTATTCATTTCCATTCCACAAGGTAGTTAAAGACTGGCATCTCAAATAAATTATACTTTCAGGGCATGTTAGAATAAACACTCCTCACTCTGCCAGCTCATACTCATGTGTCGCTTCCTTGCATAGAAGCTGTGCGCTGCTTGCTGTGCTTAGCTAAAACAAGCTTCCTAACTTGAGTACAATTGTAATCAGTGTTGCTTTATTTTAACATCTAGAACTTGAATCTATAACCTCTCCACCACAATGCTGAATAAAATCTTTATACGCTATGACAATGAATTGTAAAAGCAGTATTTCCTCTATCCTCAGAGAAATGCAGAGATGAAACAGAACTTGGGCATTTGAGAAACCTGAGATACATGGCTTTGTTTTCTCCATTTCTCTTCCTAGAGTTCTCCCGTGCATTTGCAGCTGTAACTGGGCACATGTGAACATCAACTTGACATGGACTTTATGTGTTTTCTGGCTCCAATTCTCAACTATTCAAGTAGGGATGCTCCTATCAGATGCTTTGAACTGTGTATCACCCTGTCTACTTCATAACATCAGAGCAGCTCCATCCATGCTACCTCTTCAGTTGAGTGGAGTGTCAAAGCAGGGCAGGGAGGAGAAAGGAAACATCTACCTAAGTAGTAAAAACTGTACACTGTAGACACTCAGGAAGTAAGGATTGCTCAAGTGGCTGTAGCCAGTGCTGGTGGCATGAGCAGTACTCAAACTGAAGCTGTGTATGAAACCATGTACTTTCTTGTTATTTGATACAAAAGACTACTCATTTATTATCACAAATACTTGTTATCTTCCAAACCTGATATACTCTTAATTAAATGATTGCAGTACTTTTGTAGATTATGCATAAATCTTCATTTGTTTTCTTTAGTAGCACTGGATCTGGTTTTGTTAATTGCATAAATGCTCCCTCAGGCAAAAAAGCAATAGAGCTCAAATATAGCAGGGGTTTTGCTTAAGGAGACTCAATTTGATTTAACATCACTGTCAATATGATGAATGACAATTCTCTCAAATGAGTCACCCAATACCTTGAATACAGCACTGGAATATTCATGTCATTAGTACGCAAATAATAAATTCAATTTGGAATCGTATTGGCTTGTCCAGAATTTCCCTTCATTTGGGGAAATAGAGATGCTTTGTCTTCAACACTTTTTAATCGAAATATCAACCTTTTTACTTCCCTGATACGCAAGTCAAAGTCCCTATCTCAGATTTGCCTAAATACTGTGCCTCAGTTTCCATCACGTTGCTGTCATGATTCTTAAGAGAGCTCAGATCTCTGGATCTTAAGGCTTCTTTGATGGTGGTTCTGCTCAATTCAGGAGCATACACCTGCATTATGAGTAGGAACAAAACAATTACTAGCATTTTCCTTCCACATGAAGCATATTCCAAATGAGGTCTTGAGGCACTTTGACAACCAAGTATCGAAAAGGAGGTAGAATAACAGGTCAAGTTTAGAACAGAAAGTCGCTCCCAGAAGCTTTAGGCATTCATTAAAGTGTTCAACTATGGGCCCTTCGAAAGAGCAAAGAAGAAGCCTCGGAAGAGCAAGGTGTGTGATGAAAGGTGGAGGCTCTTGCACTCTCCAGGAGTAATGCTGCATTTCTTTCAAGGAGACACTGCATACAACTAGCAGCCAAGTAGAGATCTTTTTCTTCTTGTTTTGTCTTTTTAATTAAATCAACTCCTGGTCTCAGTGATAGTGCCATCATTTTACACACCATGCATTCATTAGAAATGCATTTACACATATCATATCTTGATCTATCATCTCTTCCCCTCATCTCCATACTCTAGGTTAATACACCTTGTGATACAGCACATTGGCCACATTCAGAACAGCCTGAAAAAGACAACATTGATAACCCCATATGGAATCTATCAAAGAGTATATGTGTCCATGTGTACCATACATATTTCTCTACAGATATGTAGCAAAGCAAGACAATAACCATGCCTTTTCTTATCAATATTAAATCTACAGAGCCAGAGGCCTGATTCACTTCTTCCATACAAGCCTGACACTCCCCCCCTGTTACTTATGTTGCCCTCTGGAATTCCTATACCAGCTTCACACTTAGAGAACTCAGCTACTTCTGGAATCCAGTAACCAGCTGGAACAATATCCTGTGCCAGATACAGGACATTAGAAGAAATAGCATTACATTTAAGCCTTTGAGTTTGCACCCCAACAGAATCAAATTGGTGCCTTTTGTCTGTATCCAGCCCTTTGCTGGCTTTGTCTAGGAGTTACCATGCACTTCCTAGTCCAGGGATACACAACCAGTTAATCAGGTATTTGTATTTCATCATATCCCAATGTCATGATGTTTTTCTGAGGAAATACTGAAGTGAGGTACCAGACAATTCAACCCACAAGTTGCAGTTGACAAGAGTGACACTTCACCTCTTTCAGGTATCCAGAGTCTATACAGCTTTTCCTGTAGAGTAATTTAATTCTGTAATTTAATAGTTGTTTGGCTACTTCTACTAAGCTGCAGCCTGACATCAGTACAGACACAACCCAAGAACTAATGGAACTCTTCAGTGGGAAACAGAAGTTCCTTTAGAACTCCCATCAGGTCACTGACATGAGAGAAATGTAGAGAAAAAGAATGTAGAGAAATAAGAAGTTGTCTCACTATTTCTCACATGTAGAGAAATAAGAGCTTTTACCTCCAGAACAAAGGGGCTCCTACAGCAAAACAGGTGGTTTTACCAGCCCAATTCCATGCAAATTTAAAGTTCGGAAGTAGAATTTTATGAGAGCAGGGTGGGATAGAATTTTCCCTTTCATAGAATAATCTGCAGGACGTTCTTCCATTCTAAGGTGAAACACATCTGAGACAATATAACCATAACAGAACATTTGAGCACCACCAGGATGTCCAGCCCTCCAAAGGAAGATTCAGACAATCCAAGGTCTCACCTTACTTTTGGAGAGGTTTAATGTCTATCTAAGGCTTTTTTGGGCTGTTAGCTTGGTTTTGCTGAGGGAGAATGACTGTTGAACCTGACACATGGCTTTACAGTAGAAATCTCACCCTGCACAAAAGTGTTCGCATGGAGGGTGCTTGGCAGGTATAGCTTCACATAGGCTTGACTCTCCAAACACAGTAAGGTTCCAGTAGAGAACTCTAGTTCTCTAGGACTTCTCAAGGACTCTAATGGCCTTTTAGCCTGCCCAAGAGATGAGCTGTAAGAAACTAATACAAGACAGAAGAATGGGGATGATGATGAACATGTGCTTTGGAAACGAGTGTGATGTGGAACTGCCAGGATCTCAGCAAAACCTCATCACAGGCAGGCTCCCTGCACCTTGCACTGTGCAGTCTGACAAGGGTGTGCAGCCTTGAAATCAATTGACAGCACAAGAAAGAACATTATTAGGCATCTGCAACCTCCAGGCACTCTGCAGCGACAGGATTTGTTGGAGGGCAGAAATGACAGCTATGTAACAACAATATCTTATTGATATGGGCTTCCTGAGCAGTGATGGAAGAAAGGGTGAATGCTTCTGACAGCAAGTGACTGCGGGATATGTTAGAGGCTTGATGGAGCAAGCAAGGCTACAAATGAAGTGGTACAGGAAGAGACATGGACATGGCACATGACAGATAAAGATGAAAGTAGGTCAAACATTACTGTCTCAGAGTGGTAGTGACATTTTGGCATATATAAAGCAAGAGTCATTAGTTACTATTGTGTTTAAGCCCATTAAGCACACTGGCTGCCTCCTAGCAGAGACATTTGTATTAAAATCATACTGATGATTCCATTGCTGAGAGCTGCATTTGCTCTACAAGGTTATTAATTATGCACCAAACTGACAAAGACAATGGCACTCACCTGCCTGTAAGGGAATTAGAAGACTGGAGTTACTAAGTCACAGCTGCTTGTGTTAGAGAGATCACACACTTAGGCTGTTTGTTTGGAATAGAAGGACAAGCAGCAGATAAAAACAGACAATAGCAAATAGCACTGAAAAAGGTAGTGCATGTCTAGGTGCCTTTCTGCAAAACCCAGCAGAGGATGTTAAGAAGCAAATGAAGAAATGCAATTAGCATGTGAAATCATTGTTGCAGCATGTTAATATACAGACACTAAGTGACAACTTGCTGCAGTGATTGCAATACAGTAGATAAACACCGCATATTTAACAGCTCTTTTCAAAGACATCTACCCACCCAACAAGCTCAGTTCAGGTTTTCAATCTTTACAGGGGCTCAGAACATTAGTGTTGAATCAAAAACCCTGTCTCATTGCAGTCACTGATAGAGGATGCCTGAGTATATTAGCAAACATGGATTATGAGTGAAAGGCATCTTGAACCCTTTTAAGACTACAGATACTTGACGTATTTGAAGAGACACATGAGTATGACAGAATGGACAAAATCCTGCCTGCTTTTGAAAACAGGCCCAGTATTCCAATGCTCACATTGCTATTAGCATCACTAAAGCTATTGATAAACCAAACAGAATCCAAAATACATGGTCAAATATTATTATTTCATTGATTCAAGACAAGAGCCTTCTTCTGATAGGTGCTTAAGTCATTCCAAAGTTTGTACAACTTGAGGTATTGATTTCATTCTAAAGAGACATAACACCTTTCTCTGTAGTAATGCAGAGATGAGGAGGATAAATCAATTGAACATATTTTTCTGCATGTGACATAAAACAGGTTTGCATTCCACAGTCCCAGGGTTCTTTTGTCCAAATGGATTCTCCTTTCATTAGTCTTCCATCAAAGCCAGACAAACCAGTGTGTTTTTCCCAAGGAAAATGCTTAAAGTAGTTGGATTAAGCAGAGATTAAGCAGTTTCCTTCTCAATGAGCTAAATACAATACTTAGGAACTTGTGAACTTACCTTTTCTAGTTGTCTTCTGCTGTCTTCAGTCCCAGCACTGCCCTTCCCATAGACACATGCAAGTTGCTGCTTTCTATCTGCAGGCTTATTGAGCAGAAGCCATTTACTTTTTCCTGTAGCTCTTTGAAACCATCTGTTGCTGATAGAGCTTTGCAATGAAAAAGTGAGCCACTGAGTTCCCATAGTCACATCAGGGCATTCATCTTGGGCATTACGTTGAGTGCTTTTGAATAGCCAGTGAAATGCAGACCGCTAACCAAAGGCTGCTTGGAAAGTGCAGAGAATGTCTATCTCATGTTTGTTTGAAATGTTGTATCTGGAAAGTAATAGCCACATGGATGTTTTTTTTATGCATTTACTTTTTCTACTAATATCAGAATAGAGATTTTTAGCAACTCCCTTGTAACTGAGTCAAGTTTGACCACAGGGCTAGATCCTCAGCTACTCCAGTCTGCAAGCTTCCATGAAATTAGTGGAGCTTTGTTTACTTACATCAGTGTTGCCTTGGGTTTCTTCTCAATTATATATATATATATATATACATCATTGCAAGTCGTTTGTAAGTTCCATATGAGAAGTACCATGACGAATCAGAGTGCATTAACAGAAGAACCCAAGAGCTTGGAAGGTGGGGTGGAGCTTTGCTCTTCATCAGGGTTATTTTGCCATTACCACGTTCAAGTTTCGGCGCTGGAATGGACCATTGCCTTACTGATGGCATCTGCAGCGTTAAGAAGTCCTATTTGTAAGTCATACTCCTCCTCAGTCCTTTATTACTTCTTCAGGGCCATGGAGCTGGAAATTCAGAGCAGTATTTAATCCAACCATTCTGATTTAAACCATATCCATTTAATCAACAGGTATTTTCAGAACAGTATGTTGTTCTATAAGGTATACATAGGCACAACTAAGCCCCCTCCCTATCAAAGCCACCATCAGCACATTTTAGGAATCAAATGTATAGAAAGTCTCTCCCTTCACAGGATTCCCTTTCCCTCTGCCCAATGTCCATAATAAATAGGTGGTTCTTTTGTTAATAGGAGTAACTGTTGAAGGGAACTGGCACCGAGACAATAAAGCTTTTCTCGGCACAAGTTTAAATAGTGACTGAAATCATTCCAAAAGCAGATTGCTCAGTATTTAAAGGACATGGACAACATTTGTCCATCAAGAACACAGGCCCTGTTATCAGTAAGCAGCAATAACCATGTGTACAAGAAGAAATAATGTCAGGAAAGGGACATCCTGCCGCTATTATCTGAAGGTGTCATTACAACCACCACACAGTGCAGTAACGCTTTACTTTTCTGTTAGAATCATAGAATCAACCAGGTTGGAAAAGACCTTTAAGATCATCAAGTCCAATCGTTACTCCAGGACTGCCAAGCCCACCACCAAGGGCAAACTGATCTCCCCTCAAGATCACCCCTTATGGCTGCCCCTCATGATCTCCGCTCACAGCCACCCTTCATCTGCCCCACATAGTGGCTCACACTGTATAGCTGCTTCCCCTACCCCTCACAGCCACCCCTCACACCCCATGGCTCCTCCTGTTCTCCTCTCATGATTGTTCTTAACTCCTCATTGCCACCCCTCACATCCCATGGCTGCCCTTGCTCTCCTCTTGTGAACTCTCCCCTCATGGCCGCCCCTCCTGTCCCCTCACGACCTACTCTCATGGCAGCTCCATCTTTCTGCTCATGATCTCCCCTCATGGCCACCCCTCCTCTCCCCTCATGACCTACCCTCATGGCTGCAATTCCTTTCCCCTCACAATCACCTCTCATGGCCGCCCCTTCTTTCCCCTCGCAACCTCCCCTCATGGCCGCCCCTTCTTTCCCCTCATGACCTACCCTCATGGCTGCCCTTCCTTTCCCCTCACGATCTCCTCTCATGGCTGCCCCTTCTTTCCCCTCACAATCTCCCCTCATGGCCGCCCCTTCTTTCCCCTGATGATCCCCCCCTTATGGCCGCACCTCCCCTCCCCTCATGACCCACCCTCATGGCCGCCCCTTCTTTTCCCTCATGACCTACCATCATGGCCGCGCCTTCTTTCCCCTCATGATCTCCCCTCATGGCCACCCCTCCTCTCCCCTCATGACCTACCCTCATGGCTGCCCTTCCTTTCCCATCATGATCTCCTCTCATGGCCACCCTTCCTTTCCCCTCACTACCTACCCTCATGGCTGTCTTTCCTTTCCTCTCACGATCTCCCCTCAGGGCCGCCCCTTCTTTCCCCTCACGACCTACCCTCATGGCCGCCCCTCCTCTCCCCTCATGACCTACCCTCATAGCCTCCCCTTCTTTCCGCTCTCAATCTTTCCTCATGGTAGCCCCTTCTTTCCCCACACGATCTCTCCTCATAGCTGCCCCTTCCTTCCCCTCACTACCTACCCTCATGGCCGCCCTTCCTTTCCCTTCACGATCTCCCCTCATGGTTGCCCCTTCTTACCCCTCTCAACCTTCCCTCATGGCTGCCCTTACAGCAGCTACAAAAGGTCCTGGAGGGTCCTGGATACCAAAGTCCTGTAGTGCCAGACTCGGGTAGGAAATAGAACAGAGAAAAGCCGTTTGAACCACATTCAGACTCTAAAACCAGAGTTTCAGTTCGGTCTGAGAGCAGAAGTGGCTCTGGCAGAGCCTTGAAAATTCCACCATTCCCAGTGGATATCAAAGTTCAGTGTCTAAACCAGCAATCCTAATATTTCACTTCAAAGAAGCGTCAGTACCTTTAATATGGCTTGAAACCCAGATGGCTGACACTGTGCTACTCTGTCACTGTCGGCAAGCTAAGGCTCAGTGATGTTAGGTACTGAGACTGGGAAAGCTATAATTGCTTATAGCAAAAGAAGTGAAGAGTTAAATATATGTATGAGATAGAAAACACCTTTGACGCATTTCCTCTCTTTCACACTACATTTCATTCAAATCTACAGCATTCACACGCACTGTCTTCATCCTGCTGCAATTCAACTTGATTTCGTCCCCCCATAGATTTGTTTTCCTCAGGATCTGCGGTTCCTCACTAGTTGCCACATTGGGAAAAGTTTGGTTCAGTTTTGATATGCTTCAATATAAAGTGTGTGAAAACACCAGAGGCTGAAGAGTGTTCAGGAACTCGTGAGTTTCAGTTCACAAAGAACTATTCTCTATCTTTAAACAGCCACCAGTTGGAAGCAGTCTTATTTGAAAGCTGATTGTTCAATTGAAGCTGATTCGAGTGACCTCCATCATAGCCTGCAAAGATTTATAGTGGAGCTGTGCACAATCACTGGGGTATTGATGACTTCACACAACTGCGGACATCTATTTTCCTATGCTCAATGAACACCTCCAAAATCCCTCTGCTCCCTCTGAATGAGGACCCCAATTCTTGAAAACAACCATGCACAATTGCTGTAGATACCAGCAAAAGGCTACTGTGGGATCCTATTGCTTCTGGAGAAAGGAAAAAAGGATGAATTGATGGATTTGCCACCAGGTAAGCAAAACCAAGATCTGGCTCCAAGACATTGCATCAGCGTTTGTTTTCTAGCATGACAGAGACAGATGGGCTTTTTTGGAAAAGGATTTTTAGAGAAAGAAGAGAAAAATACATCTGACCCAAGTTTGACAACAAAATGTCAAGCAAAGATGGGAGAAAGGAAAGACAAACACGTATAAAAAGGAATCATTCCTTAGCCTACCCCACTTGTCAGAGTAGGAGCTTCAACCCACGGACTCCAGTAATTACTGAAAGTCCACACTCAGCAATTGTAAGTGTTCAGGGGAAGATGTCTGTGCTTTGGCTAGAAGTTCTACTTGTTGTTTATGCCTAAAGATGTTTCCTATCTAAAGACAGTGTGCTGCCCACATCTGATACTTGACAAAGATACAGCTCATCTGCAACAGGATTTCTGTTCAGTTTTGGAGCTAAACCAAAGCCTTCCCCACCATAAAGACCCAGTGATAGGGTGTCACTGCAGAGCACTGCTTGGGCACTGACCACAAGGGTAGGATGTGCCAGGTCTCTGCTGTTCAGCCTGTGTGGTGATCCTTCATCTGTGCTAAATCTGCCTCTCAAGTCCCCTCAGGAACATCAATATGATCATTGCCAATTATGTAACGACAAAGACAGATTAGTAATTCAGACTTAACATAGCATCAAGATTTATCACCTTATATGTGCTGTTTCCAGAAAGCACTGCAAAGCTGTCACTGGAGACACCGAGGGGTAAAAACTAAAGCTTTGTCCTGATTACAAAACAGTTATTCTTTAGCAACAAGTGAAAATAACTTATGCTTGGGAATGTATCTGGGTGTTCATCTCTGTCAGTAACACTCTGCAGCCTCTGAATGCACAGAAACGAGGCATTTATTAAACTACTTCTTGGGCCCTTAGAAGCTGCTTGCTGACCCCAGGAGGACTAAAACTATCATATGCCTGCAACAGCATTGCCAAGGAAGAGCTCTCCTGCAGCCCAGAGAAATAAGAAGGCCTCCAACATTTGAGGTATTTAAGACTTGACTGAACACAGCCCAGCACAAGCTGCTCTAAGGGGTCTTGTTTTAGCAAAGGGATAGATCTGACCTTCAGAGGTCCCTTCAAATTCACCTGCTCTGGGTTGTGAGTTGTGATGGATAGAAGTTCTCTGACCAGGGATACTCCTGTCCTGTCTGTAGAGGGGGAAAACACCAGTTATGCGATTCAGACACAGTAAAAAATTAAACCAGTTTCACCTTGAATGTATTTGTGTCCATGAGAGCTCTCTTTAAACAAAATATTTTGGCCTGAATAAGCTAACTTTACCCTTTCACTACTGCTCTCAAATGTTAGGATATGAATCTTGAGGAATTCTGTAGTTTCTCAGTGGTTTGACTTCTTGGGAACATAAATCAATCCAGAACAACATTCAAGGGATGAATTCATTTGACAATGACTTTCTTTCAAGCCTAGTTAAAGGCTGGATGAATTACTGCAGGATGAGTTCATGTCAAGGGTAGTGCTGGTTGAAAACTTCATTAATCTTACCTCGAGTGAGTGTGGATCATAATAAAAAACCAGATTGCTTCAAAAATCATTCTTTTTATCTGCAGAAACCAACTTTCTGCCCTTTCTTCCCATTTGTGGCATTAACATGTTAAGAATCAAACTGCGGAGAGAATTCCTGTGACCATCTGAATGCCATTGCATCTTACTGCCACACCAGGGACCGCTCAATAGCATTGTGCTGCTGGAGCACTTAACACAAGTCGCTGCTTTAGACTCCCACAGTGTCACTAAATGGAAGGGCCAGATCCTGGCTCGGACCAAGTCAATGCACCCATGCTGATTTATGCTATTTAAAGATGTGAATTTCATGCACTGCAAAACTTGTGTGCAAATCAAGCATTTGGAAGGCAGGTTTAGCTCTGAGGGGTAGTGCAGCCTTGTCAATAAGTGTCACTGTTTTCACTAAGGATTTTCTTCTTTTTCATGTAAATGAAGCAGAAAGGTTAACAAGAAGCCCTGATCTCTTTATACACTATGATCTTTGACTGCTCTGGCCTTCCTCCCAGCAGCTTCAACAGAGAAGCATCCTGAATGTATGAAAACTGCTCTATTTCCAGCAATTAGGGAAACTAATGAATCCAAGCACCACACAAAGCTCTGATTTATCAGTCTGCCTGCTCCCAATTTGTACCACACACTGTGTTCTCAGAGACACTAAACTGCATAATTCAGAGGAGGTTAGAGTTTGCTGCAACAGGTTTCTAAAAGCAATGACTACCATCTGACAGTGCACTCTCCCTCTCTTGTGACCTTGTTTTTCCAGCTTGACACAGAGCATTTTAGTCAGGAGGCCATGACTCACCATCTTGCTACGGCAGCTCCTCTTTGCCCATCCATGCTCCCTGCTTCAGGTTACTGAAATGGAACAGGAAAGGTTTCAAGGAGCAGCCATCCCCTCCTTTGCGACTACAGCTGGGAGCCCAGAGTATTCATGTGAAACATCTCTGACCGAGGCTAACACCAATATACCAAGCTGTGATCTGCATAAGAATCATGCTGCTATGAAATACCTCATCTTAGAAGGGACCTTGGAAGCCCTCCAAGTCTGCATCTTGCATGAATCATACATACCCTATTCACCTAGCACACACCAGTACTTCTACCACATAACTCCATGAAATAAATGCTGGATAAAGAGCATATTTAGTGACTGAATTCATAATGGAGCAGACTAAGACTCAACACCAGTTCTAGCCACAGCATGGATTAAGTTCCACAAGATGGGGAGTTTTTGAGCCCTTTCAAAGAAAAGCACTTAGGAACATGCTGTGAGGTTTAATGGACTATGTAGCTCTGGAAGTTAAGCCTGGGGTTCAAAACACGCCTGAGTAAGTACAAGCACTCTATTGGGAAGGCACTGACTATGAAATAAATGGGGTACAAGTGCCAAACCTCTCCTAATACACCTCCCTTCTCCTGATAGCAAGAAGGTTTGACAGTCACTCTCGGAAACACCTTTAAATAACTTCTCAGAGTCTTTTCTACATGTCTATCAAGCTCAGTTGTTAAAAAGCCATCCAGCAACAAGGAAGCTGCTGAGGTAATATTTTAGGTGCAAGGGAAAGTTTTTCCCCCCAGATTTGGAAGCCCCATGTTAGAAAGGGAAAGGGTGTATCTTGGTGCCAGAAGAATGGAGCTAAGAACTAATTTCTCCAGCATTTTGTCAAAGGGATGTTTAATTTACCATTTGGTTTAATTAATCATTGCATCTAATACACTTAACATTTCAATAATTAAATCAGGTTTCCCCCTGTTGCTGTAGGAGTTATCTGTTCAGTTCCATCTTTAACTGTTTCATCAGCCCTACTGCTCTCTGCTTGTGGCACCATTGTGGAGCTGACCGCATGCAGAAGAGGCCCAGCAGCAGCTTTCTGTCCTGGCCCTTTGGCTGTGGGAGCAGGGACCGGATGCTCGCACTCTGTGCACTGTGATGTGAGACAGGCGGGAGCCATCTCTTGACATGGACAAAATCACTGAGACAGTTGCAGGAGCAAATTCTTCCTTTGGAGAGTGCACAGGCCTGGGAGGAGGCAGTGCTGGTGGGGCAGAGTCAAGGGCATTTTCCTCGTTATAGTTTTGCCTGTTTTCCAAAGAAGCTACAACTCTGATTTTCAGAATCAGAGGTTGCAGCACCTCCCATACAAAGACAGGCTGAGAAAGTTGGGGTGGTTCAGCCAGGACAAGAGAAGCTACGTGGAGACCTCAGAGCAGCTTCCAGTGTCTGAAGGGGGTTACAAGGATGCTGGAGAGGGACTCTTCATCAGGGGCTGTAGCAGCAGGGCAAGGGGTGATGGGTTCAAACTGAAACAGGGGAAGATCAGGTTGGATATAAGGAAGAAGTTCTTTACTGTGAGGGTACTGAGGCGCTGGCACAGGGTGCCCAGAGTGGTGGTGAGTGCTCCGTCTCTGTCAATGTTCAAGGCCAGGGTACCTTGGGTAACAGGGTCCAGTGGAAGGTGTCCTTGCCCACGGCAGGGGGTTGGAACTGGATGATCTTAAGCTCCTTTCTAACCCAAACCATCAATGACTGCATGATTTTCTAGAGCCAAAGTCCATGTTTTATGTAAATAAACTGAAGAGTTCTATTCATTTAGCTTTTTATGAAAGACATGGGTGTGCTGAGTGTGAGCCCATCCTGAATTCATGTGGATGTGACACTTGTGGATGTGACAAGTCATTTGCCGCAACTGAACTTTGCTATCTGCTTGCTACATGCCAAGTCGTCACCCTCTCCGTATGCATCCCACTGCTGTAGGATACAGGCCAGTAAGTAGAATAGTTGCTTGCTATTAAAATCTTATATTGGGGAAATAATCTATTCACAGCTCATTCCTCCCCTCCTCCCTTACCTTTCCCTTAAAAACAGCTCTTCTCCACAGTAAATAAAGTCAGAAAGCCTTATCATTAATTCTATTTAGGCCTAATATGTCATAAAGCAGGCAAAGCAGGCCATTTTCCTCTCTGCTGGGGCACAAAACATGGATTAACTATTCCAACCAGAGCTGTGGATGATTTATTAATTCAATTTTGGAGAGTGTGACTGCCAGATCATGTAAGTTTGTTATAAAGAGTCTCTCTGAGGACTCTTTCACTCTTTTAAAACCAACTGACTGACATTTCACAAGCTTCACAACTACAACCACCTATCTCTTCACCGCTTGGTCTCAGTGGTACACAGAAGTTATGTAGTTTGTCCTGCCCACAGTAAGGTGTTCGTAGCCGATGAGGGAGAAAACCAGTAGCTGGTGACTTGTGGCAGCAATTCCAACCCATATGCCTACTACCAGGCTTCAATCTGAGGCCTGTCCAGTGCTCTGCAGAGACTGGATCATCAACTCTGCTTGTTCACAGTCAGAGTGGTTGTGGTTGTCCTGGAGGTCACTTTGTCCAACCCCCCAGCACAAGCAGGTCCATCTGGAGCCAGTTGTCCAAGGCAGTGCCCAGGGTTTTGGTTTGGTTTTAAATATGTCCAAAATTGGGAGATTCCACAATCTGTTTCCGAAAGGAATTCTCTACTGCTCTCCTTTGCCATGTCTTGTTTCAGAACCACTAGGCTGGTTCAGGAGCTCCCAAATGGGGAGCATTGGACAAATATACACACCCCCAGAAAGGCTCCCTGTGCCAACCTACCTGCTAAAATCCCTCCCGAAGGATGAAAACTGCTTCTCCTGCATCTGGCATAATACTGATGCTGGTTCTGCCTTCACCTCTGTTAACTTCATCAGAAACAGACTGGAGAGACGCTTCCTGAGAAGGGAGAGGAGCTGCTACCAGGGACACTGCTGCTGTACAGTTTGGTTTGCTCTGCATGAGCATGAGCAAACCAAGTCTAGCACCCTTGTTCTAGTTGATAGTTCCCACTAAGAGTGATGATGAGCTCCAACACCTCTTTCACTGCTTCCTGTCTATAAAAAGCAATCTTATTCCTATGAATGTGAAAAAATAAGCCATGTGTTTACCCAGCATCTCTCCTGGGTACCCACAAGGCCCAGATTTAATGTAGATCTTTTTCTTGTTTGCTTCAACATTTCATTTGTTCATGTAAAAGCTATTGGGGTATTTTGTTAAATGAGTATCAGTAAAATGTAAAACAATTCAGAAATATATTAACTGCTGAGGACTGACAACTTGTCACCAGAAAACCAGAACAAGGCATCCTCAGAGACTGCAATACCAGGGAGAAACACAAGCAGTTCTGTTTCATCTCCCACAGTGAACACAGTCCATTACATTTTAGTCATTTACTTCTGGAACAAACCCACTTTTGACTAAAAGATGCTTCCAAAAGGACGCCTACCTCAGTTTGAAGGCATCGCTTCCCCAGTAGCTTGTGCCACTGGCCACCAACCACACGGTTATATCTGATTAGTATCTATCTCGCTTTAGCTTAATTTGCTAATACTTGCTCTACCTTTCTTTACCAGATTAAAGAACCCTTTTGTACCCACTGTGAAGTAAGAACAGGAGCCTACTCTCAGTCCCCCCTGACACCATATGTTGTTTCATTTTTAGATCTAAAGGATTCAGTCTCATTTCCAAAGACAAATAAATAAAAACCATTCTAAAGGCTAGAAACATGAATAGTAAAGTAAATTCTCTCATTTGCAGTAATAGCTGTGAAATGCTACTTGGGGACTGGAAAGTATCTCAATCTTGTAATTACACGTTCATCATCCCTGGTCCATTTCCAGTCCCTCAGGCAGTATTTCACAGCTACAGCCCTCCAAGGCAGCCATACTTTTTGGTAATCGGTCATATATTTTCCATGCAGACGACAGGGTCAGTTCTTTCACAGGGCTCTGGCTCCAGCCAGCCTGACACTTCACTGGATTACAATTGTATAAAGGTCCAGGAAGAAAAGCATTGAGGATATGAATCACTTCAACTCATTTGTACAGGCTAAAGTAGAAAGGCGGCTCTGCAAGGTGTCTGTGGCACTGATTTACCATCCAGAACCTCCTGGGCAACTGAAAAATGAGGTCTGGAGGCCACAGGGGCAATGGGGAAAGATAATTCTATAATCTTTCCTGGGCTTTTAGGAGATTAAAAGCCACCTCCTCCTCTTCAGACATCAGTGGCTGCTGGGTTTGTGGGGTTAGGAATAGAGGCCTCATGGATTTCAAATTACCTTGTAGGAATTCTGTATGGTGTGGCTCTTCAGCTCCTGAGCCGTCCAGGCAAAAAGGAGGTAGTGGAAAGAACTGCAGTGTAAGCCACAGAAATAAAGATTATCTTTTCCTATGCCAGATCTTTATGTAACAACACTCTGCAATAGCAGGCTCCCCGCTGCAAACTCCACCACAACCAAAAGTGGGGGAGAGGCAGATGAAGAGGGGCAATGGTTTAACTCCTGCAACAACCTCTGTTAGAGCTCTTCTGTCAAAGCATTTATTCTGCCACAAAAGAAACATCTTGACACACTTGGTTTTTTGCTTTATAATTTCCTATCCTTCAGAGTGGAGATGCTCCCTTCCATCCAACAGAGGAGAGCTACATCATTAAATGGATATTTCCAATATCACACCCTATTTATACTACTTGTATATGGTGAATTAATGTCCTATCTCCATAGATTCCCCCCTGAACAAAGAAATTGATTTATATCTGTTTTTACTGTACATGGATCTAAGTTCCAGTGTTGAGCTCTCAATTATACAGTAGGAATGGAGGGCCCCAGAGCTTCAACAAGAAAATAATCAGAATTGTGGCAGTTTATTCCCACTTTGCAAACGCATCAATGAATGCAGAAGGTTTTTAAAACAGAACTGGCAGAGTAAAGGGACCTTAAAAGAAAGGATGAGCAAACAGTTGTCATATTGCAAGAACATAACAGTGATTAAACAGTGATAAAAACAGCCTTAGCTCTGACTACGCAATACACTCGCCACCAGCTGAGCTATTCTCACAGCCTCCCGTCACTGCTGGTCCACAGCAGACACAGGGGCTGCAGCTCAGCTGAACACTGTTTGGGGAATTAGCATCTTACATCTGTCACAGGCTAAAAGCAGACACCCTTATGGCAGGACAACTGGTGCACACATCTAACACCCACATATCTTCTTGTGTCATTGCAACTGGCTCATATGTCCGAGCTTTAAAGGTCTTACCAATGTAGAAAAGTACTGTCCTCTCCTTTCATGCTGTATAATCCCTCCAGCGTTTCAAACTACAGCCTCAAGTACGGAAAAGGAGAGGGAATGGTATCTGCAGTAGAATTGTATTCTGAGTTCCTGCTTGCCACCAAGTCCTTAAGGAAGGCCTCTTCTCCAGCTCATCTATATAGAGACCTGGACCTGCAGAGAGCAGCTCTGAGTGCCTCAAGATAAGCAGGGCTGAGACATGTTCTGTGCAGGTAGGGATAGGACCACTCAAGACAATGGAAAACCTGGGACTGTCTTTTAAACTGCTTTCCCCTGGCACTGGCAGGGCTCTATAGCAGCTCTGCAGGCAGTCCTGCTTTACACATCAGGAAAGAGGATTCTGCCTTTCGTTCAGAGCTGCCTTTCATTTCCAGATTTCAGGATAACACCGTTATTTCAAAT
This sequence comes from Ara ararauna, assembly GCA_028858755.1. Taxonomy (NCBI): domain Eukaryota; kingdom Metazoa; phylum Chordata; class Aves; order Psittaciformes; family Psittacidae; genus Ara; species Ara ararauna. Next base: position 8,267,906 of record CM054390.1, read on the forward strand.
GTTATTTCCCTTGGCAAAATCACAACGGTGTAATTAATCTAATTAGCTCCTTGCACAGGCACTACACAAAAAAACAGCTAAGCAGGTACAGTGCATGTCTTCCCATTGCCCTCACAAGGATGAAGAGTCTCTCCCCAGCATACCTGTAGGCCTGCTTCAGGTACTGGAAGCTGCTCTGAGGTCTCCACACAACTTATCTTCTCATTCAGTTTTAAAGCACAACTGAATCATGTTTTTAAGTTTTTCCCTACAAGCAAGTCAGGTTGCTAGAAATAAGGGCAAGACAGGAAGAATACAAGTCCAAGTTCTTGTGCTCAGACTGAGAACCCTGACTGCTTTAGCAAACCCCCCATATCCTGCGCATTGCTCCACAAGGCTCAGACGAGGTTGTTTGCAGACTGAAATTTACCTTATAAAACACTATCCATGAGAAACTGGGGCTTTAGTGAAACAAGTTCCTTCTTCAGAAGTTTCCAACAGTGTCAGCTATAAAAGTCTCAATATGAATTTTAAAAGTTGCTCCAAAATTCCCAACCACTCCTCTGTTTTGCTTTTTAATTTGGCAGGGTTGATCCCCAAAGGCAAATCTCCAGCTTCAGGCCTGCCTTTGCTAGAAAGCACTTTGGGGATGCGCACCCCAGAGGCTTCCTTCTCTGGTTTAGAGTGAGCACACTGACAGAGCCTCCACCTCCCATCCCATTTCCACCAGTTTAAGGATCATAGAATCATAGAATAGTTAGGGTTGGAAAGGACCTGAAGATCATCTAGTTCCAATCCCCCTGCCAGGGGCAGGGACACCTCCCACTAAATCGTGTCACCCAAGGCTATGTCCAATCCAGCCTTGAACACTGCCAGTGATGGAGCATTCACAACTTCCCTGAGCACCCCATTCCAGTGCCTCACCACCCTTACAGTAAAGAATTTCTTCCTCATATCCAGTCTAAACTTCCCCTGTTTGAGTTTGAACCCATTACCCCTTATCCTCTCACTACAGCCCCTCATGAAGAGTCCCTCCCCAGCATCCCTTTAGGCCCCCTTCAGTTACTGGAAGGCTGCTATGAGGTCTCCACGCAGCCTTCTCTTCTCCAGGCTGAACAGCCCCAACTCTCTCAATCTATCTTCATACGGGAGGTGCTCCAGTCACCTGATCATCCTCGTGGCCCTCCTCTGGACTTGTTCCAACAGTTCCATGTCCTTTTTATGTTGAGGACACCAGAACTGCACGCAATACTCCAAGTGAGGTCTCACAAGAGCAGAGTAGAGGTGCAGGATCACCTCCCTCTACCTGCTGCTCACGCTCCTTGTGATGCAGCCCAGGATACAGTTGGCTTTCTGGGCTGCGAGCGCACACTGTTCGCTCATGTTCATTTTCTCATCAACCAAAACCCCCAAGTCCTACTCTGCAGGACTGCTCTGTATCTCTTCTCTCCGGCTCATGAGATGTTTACACAGGCTTGTAGCGCAGTAGGTAACCACATTACAGACCCTGCCCCCTTATGCCTCAAGTTTTGTAGTGCTGCTTATACCAAGAGCCAAAGTATTTCACCCTAGGAGAGAGGCAGATTCTTCATACCCTTTAGATCAGTATATACACAAATCAAACAGAATAGCCCATTTATACTAACTTGGTTTCTGCTTTATAGCAGTGAACAACCAGGCAGCAAACTGGCAAGAAACCATCATATTCTCACATTTCCCACATTACTTAAGGGGAAGGGTCAAAACCAATATTTTGAAGTTATTTGGAAGGTCACTTTAAGGGAAAAAGATAGGAATATGTTCCCAAATGCTTGGCCTTTGTGATTAATGAGTGTGCTGAAGACAAACCCACACACATTTCAGGAACAGATGGGCTTGTTTTGGCTTAGTTATCACCAAAAAGCTCTTTTCTTATTTTTAAACCCCAAACATTAGTTATTTCTCCCAAGTACCTAATTCTTAGCCTGAAGAGAAGGGAAAAGTGTAGGAGCAGAGGATGACACCTCCTGATTCTAGCAAGCGAGGCAGCCATGGAATAGGAAGAACTAGATGGAGGCAGGTTGCCCATGAGCAGGGCATTCCTCCATTCATAGAGAAGTGGAATCCTTAGTGCTGCAGAGAAACCTCAGAAGCATTTGTAAAGGTGCTGCAGCCCATGTGTGCTGCCAGGGAACTTCTAACCCACAGGGTACCATCAGCTCTGGGAACATAAACCACTGCAGCAGCAGTTGGTACATTGAGGATGCTTTGGACACAGGTCAGATATGGGTTTACCTCAGTTTACTTTCCTGTGCTTTACGCACCCATGGTGATAATGAGTTTTTTCATTGTGATCGAATCAGTACCTAGCTCAGAAGTGGAAAGAATTAAGAAGTTCTCCTTCCTCTATTGTTACCTCAGTTACTAGCTTCCCTCTTCAGCTCTCAGAATGGCAGATACACTGAGGAGCAAATGAATTCCCCTCATTAGCAATTTAACCATTACACAAACCCCAGCTGACTATGTCAAGAAGAGCTTCTTCTCCTGCTTTTAAGAAGGCAGAAAGTATACACTGTGCTGCTAAGATGCCCAACTGGATTTCTGCAACAGGACACAGTAAGCCGAAAACAATTAACTGCCACAGCTCAAGATTAGATTTGATTTGCTCTCTGCTCCTCAGCCTGTGCCACAAACACTCATGTCATCCAAATATCAGCTCATTCTCAGGGCATCTATTGAAATCCAAAGGGTGGCTGGAATTTCTTTTAGTCCCTGGCTGCCTGCAGCTTGTCACCTCCCCATATCCCCCATGACAAGCACAGTACAACCCTGACAGTAGCGTAGTGCATGTAACCACAAGCTGAGAAGCTCCTTTCCTCTTTCCCCTTTCTTAGTCCTTGAACCTCAGGCTTTTAAAGCCTCATTTAAGATGCAAGAAATTCATGTTTAGCTGCCATCCCTAAAGATGGAGTACAGGCAATAGGAGACACCCAGCCCATTAGACAACGTGGTGCTTAGCTCCCTGAAGACTGGGCTCAAAAAAACCCAAAGTATAGACTTTTAAGGCTAATTGCTTCCAAAATGTAGTCCCCATTTTCTGTCATTAGAACCCCTCTAGGGATAAAGTCAGTAAAATAACTAGTGATATTTAGGTAGCTTACATTTAGCGGAATGTGCAGTGAGAATGGGGAAAAAAGTCCCTAGGCATTTGTGTCACCCAGCTGCTGACAGAATGTTTAAGCTCCTTAAAAATGCACCTCTCTGGCAGCATCTCAGTCAGTCTTTGTCCTCTCCAACTTCAGAATGACGTATTTCTAGTCCTGTATTCATTTACCTCCATGACAGAAAGATCTCTTCCAAGCCATTTCCTCTAAGCTTTATTCATCTACGAGATGACACATTCAGGAATCCACATCTTGGCATTTTCTGAACTCCAGTTCAAGGATTCCCATTCCACTGCACAGGCTCCAGATCCACATCTGACGCAGAATTGAGGAATAAATCCTGTTTGGGGGGAAAAAGCTTTGATAAATAAACAGGGTATTTTAAACCAAAGCTGAGCTTCTAGGCTGGAGAGACAGCATTTACCCCATCAGCAGCAATAAGCAGCACTGCCCTCGGAAGCAGTTCCTAATATAGTACTGTCAAATCTGCTGGCTTTGGAGGATCTATGATCATTAAAGTTCTACTTACGGCCCAAACTCCCAGCTTGTGGCAGAATAAGTTCATGAAAGCTGGGTCTTTCAGTTAAAAACCAGCTAAAACAAAACTCCAGGTTTCCTGATTGTGGGGAACAGCTTGAATCTACTCATGGAAGAAACAAGTTTCCCAGTCCCTTAACATTTATTTACTAAGATCTGTATTTCTTCCAGCAATATCACAGCTGGTTTTGGATGGTGGATTTTGGAATCTCTGGTCAGGCAAGATGCTCACTGTACCACTGCTGGTAATTCAACAGCACTGCTTGCCTGGTCTGAAAAGATGTGTCTGACCACTCTTGCTTTTGCTCCTTTAGTCTGTTCATCTCCTGCTCAGATCAGTGCTATTCTGGCTATGTGTTTTACTACAGCAGAGAGTGAGGGGGAGAGGGGCATTTTAAGTAGAGGCATGGTATTTTAAGACTTCTGTTTGCACACATTAATTGGGATTAGCCTAACATTTATTCCACTTATGGCTCAAAGCCTATTGTTCAGGAACACATGTCAAGTTCTTCTGGAAAAACAGCTAGGCTGGGAATTGAACTGCTTGCACTTATTGCCTGAAAAAGCTTATATTTGGAAACCAAACCGCTCCTGTTATCTACTTGATGGCATGTATTGTCCTAGAAGAAAATTTCACCAGAAAGTTTACCATGGGGAGCAGACTTTGTAAAAGGACAGACTGATCAAGGGATAATGTTGTAACAGGGACAGTGGAAAGAAGCAGGGAGAGGTCTGAGTAGTCCCACGAAACAGCAGCAAGGTGTAGCCCATCAGTACCATGTTTAAGTCAACTCAAGAGCAGATATTCTTCTTACTCAGTGAGAAATATTCTGGTGGTGCTTGTAAATGCTTCAAGTAAAACACTGTCAAGGCCCTACTGGCTTTGCACACTGTACACTCAGTCCACATACGCCTGGAAGTACAGTCCATGGCTCTGCACTACCCAATTCCTTCCTCTTTTGCTCCATTCCTAGTAAAGCACCTGACATGAAGTGCTTTGCTTTCCAGAGGAGGCAGCTCTCAGCTCTCTAATGAGCTATACTGTATCTTTTAGCCTGGAAACCACCTCACTGAACATCTTCAGTGCCACTAATTTGGCTTCAAGCACAAATTTCCCAGCTTTGATACCGGGAACAGGGCTAATGACTGCTCTTATTGTTTGGCACAGGTCAGATGGTGCTGACAGCACTCAATCTCAGAATAAAAAGAAATGCCACAGCTCCAGAGAAGTCAACCTAAACAGGAAAATGGAAAGGAAATCACTTGTGAGGGTAAGTACACTTGTGTGTCCGAATAAAGCTTTGGGGCCCTTACACAATGAACCTAATGAGACTTATTCTCTATCAGAGGTCTTACCCTCCATTTCTTAGCTGACACATTTAAAGCATGAAAGGATGATGAGGAGATCTGAGCAATGCAGTTTCCCACAAGGACATGTGCTGGCCTAAGGCTGTTCCTGTTATAACAGACACTGGAGCCTCCAAGGCTGGAGCCTAGGAAAACGCAGGAGTGCTTGGGAATGGGAGAGAACACATGCCTACCCTTGCCACTTCCCCACACCGCTTCAAGAGAAGATGAAGGCAGACATGCAGACGCTGACCCAAAGGGCAGGATTACTCTACTAACTAGGGAGCGAAAACCCCAGCCCCAAGTTTTCGAACACCCTGAAGAAATGCTGCTGTAAGTAAACTAGTGTTAAGTCCGATTTTGAAAATCCCCTCATTGTGAGCCTGCAAAGTGAGCTTAAAAATTAGCCACTGATTTTTAACATGTTAGTTGTCAGGTTTGGTTTTCCTTATTTGATTTTAGTCAGTCTGCAGGCATTAGGGTCCCCCCACAACCTTGGAGCCAGAGCACTGACTGACAGCATTGCTAGGCCAGGGGGTTATTTAAGTGATTGCCAAAGGAGAGCTTGCTCTTTGCTCCTCCTCTACACAACCCTGTGTCTACACAACTCTGTGGCAATCTAAGGCTCAGAAAGTGGTTACAGTTTTCCCAACTCCTCCTATTGACCATTCTGCAAGGTATATTCCTAAGGATGGCAAACCCCAGCAGTAATAAGCCTTTTGCAATCCCCTCTGTTTAAACTGCATTGAAAATGCCATTTGCATCTATAATGAATCATAGATTCACACAATCAGCTAGGTTGGAAAAGAGTTTTAAGATCAAGTACAACCATTCCCCAGCACTGCCAAGGCCACCGATAGCTCATGGCACTGAGGGTCTTGCCTATATGGTGTGTGAACATTTGCAGGGACGGTGACTCCAGCACTGCCCTGGGCAGCCTGTTCCAATGGCTGAGCACCCTTTGGGGAAGGAATTGTTCCTCAGCTCCATCTAAACCTCCCCTGGGGCAGCTTGAGGCCGTTTCCTCTTGTCCCATTCCTTGTTCCTTGGGAGCAGAGCCCAGCCCCCTCCTGGCTCCATCCTCATCTCAGGCAGTTTTAGGGAGCAACAAGGTCCCCTCTGAGCCTTCTCTTCTCCAGACTGAACCCCCCCCCAGGTCCCTCAGCTGTTCCTCTTGAGACATATTCTCCAGACCCTTCCCGATGACAGATCATGAAGACCCAGTCTAGATGCTGCCTAATATTTCACACAGCACCTCTCCAGTGCTGACCTATTTACTTGGTGTAGACTGAGGATGCCGGCCCTGACAACTGGGTCTTGCCATTTCAAAGTGTAATCGATGATGACATTATCAGAATCATGAAGCCTCAGTGTCATCAATTGTTAATGAGGGGAAGCTCAGCTTTCAGGTGTTATAGCTAGCAAGTAAAAAGGTCTTTGAGCAGCTACTTGCTGTCTCTGGCAAATACTTTGTTATTGGAAAAAGCACCACCAAGGCTTTGAGGCACCCAAAACATGTCCTGGTTTACTTCTTTTAACTAGTAAAAGGGAAGAAAACACCTCTAGCTTTTGAAAAACAGTGGAGGAACAGACTGTTGGAGAACATTAAAGGCTAAGCTCAGGATAGCCTGAAAACCCCGCAAGTGCAGCTCTGCACTCCCCCAGCTGGCTGAATTGCAGCACAAAGCCGGCAAACACCAGGCAGGTTCTTAGATGTCTGCTTAAGCTCTTCACTGAGGCTGAATGCAGCACAACTCAGCTGCTGATTCCCTTCAGACATCACCTTCTTGTTCACACCACCCACATTTTGAAAAGGCGGTAATATCTATGGTAATATCAACACTAAGGCATCAGTATGGAAAGCACTGGAGAGAGACTGACCCTTCCCCAAGCAACTGACACATCAGGTAAGCAAATAATATGTGAACTCAAAGGCAAGCCAGAAAGTCCACGCATAGACAGCTTGCAGCAAAATTAAGCCAGGCAGTTCAGCCAGAGCTTCCAGGAAGTGCCTAAATAAGAAAGTTTCTTTTCTAATGCCCAAAATGGAAGATAGCATCGCATCAGCATCATGTTGTAGAATGGTTTTGGGTTGGAAAGGACCTTAGGATCATCCAGTTCCAACCCCCTGCCATGGGCAGGGACACAAACCTTAGAAGGGATATTTTTGTATCTGCACTTGGAGTTTATGTCCAAGACTCAGCAAGCAGAGTCTGGGCTGGGTGATCAAAGCCAGAGCTGCTGCTCTTCCCTTCAGGGGTTTCCAGACCCAATAAAGTTAATTTGGTGTTCAAACCCTCCCTGGGGTTGCTGCAGATCAACAGGAGAAACAGCAACTACTTCCATTAAATTCTCCTGTGAGGCTTGATATGAACAATACAGTTTGATACCAGAGTGATAATACACTCACCTTTCTGCCTTATCCGCTGCCGTACACACAAGGGCCTCCCAAGAGGACAGGCTGTGTTCTCATCCCTTGTCTCAACCACCTATAGCATTATTTTGGTTATATATTGGTGTCAAACATTCTGGCTTCCCAGCTTTGTGAGGAAATGAACCCATGTTCCCGCACCTACCATTTATCATGGAGAATAAACCACATGAAGGGGCAAAGAACAGAACCAGACTGCTGAAGGTGGCACCAGCACAAATGTTGTGTAATAAAAAGGCAAGTTTCTCCAGTGCCCAAATTCTATCTAAATATGCAGCATGGGGAGGCACTCCTAGTGGGGTTACATGGTTCTACAATAGCTTGATGCTTTGACATGGCCCATATAAGCCAGCAAAGTGACATTTCAGGTCTTCAGCCTTCAAAATCTCCACCAGGGTTTTATTTTCCAGGCTCCAGCCTGACTCTTCAGACAACTCCTGTCAGTAAAGAGCCACGTTTCTGGGTTTTGTTTGTCTCAAAGCAGCAGATGATTGTGAATCACAGTCCCATTTTGCAAAGCTAATGAGTGTAACTGATACATGTCCTCTTTCAGATGGCAGGGATTGGGGGAGGAGAAAGAGCATTCAGTACGAGGTACAAAGCAAGTTGGCATGCCAGCTGAATGCAGACAGAGTGAATGCAGGAGGACTGAAATAACCTGCATGTATGTCAGATGCTTGTGTTCATCTGGTTAACACTTTGGAGCACGCCTGTTATTTTTAAAGCACAAAGACATCATGTGTGACATGTACGGCGTCTGCCACTTAGTCTCAGGAGCTAACGCCAGTTTGAGCTCGTTTAGCCTGGAGGGTGAAAGAAAACTGCCCAGGAAAGCGACACTTCCTCTCTGCCAGGTGAGTTTTACTGAACTAGCCATTAAATGCATGTAAACATGGATCATACAGCGTTCCCTTAAGCTGTTCCTTAGACCATGGGAGACCAGAAGTGTACCTGAACTGAGAACTTGGATTTCACCAGGTTATTTGATGTTATTCCACTGCTCATGTAGCTCCCCCCTCGTGTCCCCCCGTACTGAAAGAAATCTCTTCCAAATTCCCACATGCCAAGTTGGCTTCTTTGCCTATAGAGCTTTGGAATGCCTTTTCTGCTTGGGTCATGAGAAGGACAGACATCTCCACAGATGGTTTTCTACTATCTGTCCTCCACCAAGAGGACACAACACCTTTTCTGCTTGGATCTGAATGTTCTCACATCAAGTGGCCAAATCTGAGCTCCAAACTTATGTCTACAGTGTGTTTGTGTCACACGAGCATTATACCAGGTTGCCATCCTAAGGCTCTGTGCCATAATCCTTATTATTTACTTTCTGGTTTTCTGCTGTAATCCAGACTTTATTTTCCCCTTCAAAGTTCTTTGTTTTCAATTTTCAATTCATTCTCAACAGCTGCAGAAGATTGCCCTGAATATAAAGTAACTGACTCTAAAATTATCCACAGATCCATAAACATCTGAGCTAGGATGCACATAAGTCAGGCTTCCTAGCTGCATCTTTAGAGAGAAATGGCCGGTTGAGGTTGCAACCCTTTTTCCTCTAACAGGAAGAAGTGTGTGTTTGTGTGTGTCAGGGCAGGGGAAAGACCACACAGGACAAAATCCAGCTCTAGGGCTGTATTTTCCAAGCAGACTTAGACCCAGTGTCCTCTAGAACCACCTTTGCTGACTTCAGCAGGTTATGCCTTGGGCCCCAGGAGCACCAGCGCCCGGAACCTAAAGAGAATATACTCTGTTCTTGCAAATATGAAGGCTGATTTTGCAAGCTCCTGAGAGGTGGCTGTATTAGATGGGCTTTGGAAGAGGAATTGAACCTTATTTGAAATAAACCTGAGCTAACTAAAGCATTAAGGAGGATTAGAAGCAAAGCATGGGCCTTAGGAATTGCAACAGTTTAAAGACAAGTTCAAACTATCCAGAAATAGATTGGCCTGAGGCAGAACTCTGTGTCTGAAAACAACCGCAGGGAAGTCTGGCACCTGGAATATCTTTTTTATATAAATGCAATTTCCTGTATTTTAATTTGTGGCTGTCACCTCCTGTCTGTTCACTGGATGCCAGCAGGAAGAGTCTGGCCCTGTCTCCTCTATGCCTCCCATATGGTGATGACACATGGATAAGGTCCTCAACGAACCTCTCTTCTCTAAGCTGAACAACTTCAGATCTCTCAGCCCTTCTCCATACATCAGATTCTCCAATTCCTTAATCAGTTTTGCTGCTTAGCATTGGCTTTGTCCCATTAAGTCCATGTGCTCTACTGGGGGAGCCCGGATCTATCTTCACCAGTGCTGAGTAGAGGGGAAGGATCACTGCCCCTGACCTGCCACCTACACTCTTCCTAATGTAGCCCAGTATGATGGTGGCTGGTTTGTGGTCAACTTGGGACTCACCAGAACCCCCAGGTCATTGTCTGCTTTCCAGACAGTCCATTTCTTAATGGACAGCAGTTCTTAATCACCAGAACAACCTGCTCAGAGATGTGGTAGTCTCCATCGCTGGAGGTTTTGAAGACACAACTGGACAGGAGGCTGGATCATCTCATCTAGGCTCTCTTTCCCATGCGGTGTTGGACCAGATAACCTCTTCAGGTCCCTTCAAACCTGGGCTGTTTGATGCTTCGACGATTAATATAGACTTCACATATAGGAAGTGAAACCACACAACCCTGACCCCCCAAATTGTGTCTGAAAGTTCAGAGATGGAAAAATATACCACTGATACTCTGCTCCTAAGCCCTTCTTGTCCCCTTAAGAGGAGCTTGTCCCTCTTAGCACCTGGGGATACTCAAGAGTTAACAATGCAATGTTCAATGAAAAGAGGGATGGTTACACCCCCAAGATGTCAAAAATAGCTGCTGGGTATGAGCACATTTCAGAAGAGGCCAAATGTCCAAGGACAGTGAAAGGCCTTCAAATTACATGAGCCAAATGTTAAAGAGTTCCATAACCTCAGAAACATTTGTTGGCTGATGGCCTCTTATAAGCCTGCCCCCAGATTCTGCCCAAAGCTGACTCTAGGGAACCTCCCTGAGGGGCATTGCTGGGGGCACCACACTTGCACAGCACTGTTCCAGCAGGATCTGTGCGTACGTATGAGCGCACAGTGATCTATGAGACTGAGGCATATAATCGGAGCAACAGTTAGGTCTGTTGATATATTAGTGCAATAGTCAGGATGATGCAGGAGTATCAGAACAGGCCCATCTGATAACATGTACAAGTAATTCATCACCAGAATGAGTTGCTTCAGTGACGTATTACTCAGGAAAAAAGAATGCACCATCTAAAGGGGGCAACAGCAAAGAAGGAAACTCTTTATTTCTAGGGTGGAATATTCACAAATCCTCAGGGGCTTCCTTGCCACCAAAACATTTTCACTGCAAAATACATGATGTACATCCCCTCCCTCTTCATTCCCACCCACAGTTACAAATCTGCTTAGCTGACCGCTGGGAACAAAAGCAACTTCATTCCATATGCACTAGAACCACAAACCTGAGTGCTGCATTCCAAATTCATATTAAGAATCCCCTCGGATTTCTTCCAAGTGTGGGATCTGCGGTTTAAGCACTTTACAACTTTGCAGATTAAAATAAATTCAATGAAGTGATTTTTAATTTCTTCTTCTGTATTGAATTGCTTCTTTCTTTTGCTTTTGGTGCCTATTTAATTTAGTCCAAACTAATCCAGTTGGCTAGTGGGAGGAACGGAAGGGAGGGGAGAAGAGCCTTTTCCCTAATAAATCCGGAGTGGCTTACATTTGGTAACATGTGCTGTAAATCCTTTGTATCTGCAGAGATGACAGTACAGTATAATGAGAAATGATTTTGAAGTAGGAATTTAAAGCCTATACAATAATGACACCAAGAGATAAATAATTAATGTCTCACTTCTTTTCTTAGTGCTTTTTATCTCAAGGAGTCTCCAGACTCTCTGTGCTCCTTATAACTGACAAGAATCAATTCACTCTGTTCACACACATCCAACTAAACAAAACACAGATCCTGCTAAGGAACGTGTGAAGCACAGTAGAAGAAGCTTGGACTGAAAGTAAAGAATGTTCATCAGGGACTGTAGCGATAGGACAAGGGGTGATCGGTTCAAACTGAAATGGGAAGTTCAGGTTAGATGTAAGGAAGTTCTTTACTGTAAGGGTGGTGAGGCACTGGCACAGGTTGCCCAGAGAGGTGGTGAATGCTCCACATGTAAAAGATATAGATGCATCTCTAAACGGTCCAAACTGGGTGAGCCTAACATCACTTGCTGGCATTCAAAGCAGTAAAAACAGGTCCTACTTTCAGTCTCCTATAGGAGCTGAGCATTTGCTGCTCCTCAGCTGCAAACTGGAACCTGCCATCACCACTGTGGCAATGTGTAATTTAATACAAGCCTTCTTCCCTGAGCTATCCTTCCAGTTCAGAAGTGAGACTCTCTTCGGAAGACCACCTTACGCTGTGTGGCCACCACTCAACTACTGATCACAAGTGAGCCTGACTTGGTATACAGCCACAGAACAGCTCAGCTACTGCAACAGCGTTAGCAATCACCCCCTTTATGAACCAGTGCACAAGAGTGGAACATACCAAGCTACACACACTCGGAAGAAGTAGAAAGAGGCTTGTTTTTAACGTGACTGCCATGAAGCATTTGATGCTTCCCCCACCACCACCTTTTTTCATGCTTGGAGAGGCAATAATTTCATTAAGTGATTAAATGCTTTTATTCCTCTGACTCATAGTTCATAGATATCCAAGCAGGAATTTCAATGAGTGTTTCCTCCAGTGAAACTAGGATAAGGAAAACATTCCTGAACAATGCAGGAAGGCTGAGCTAAACTGTCCTTAGTATCATGGTGTACATCAGCAGCAGCTGATGTATCAAACTAGCTATCAAACCAGCTGGAATATATGGATGTAGAACTAGTGCAATACCAGAACACAGGTCAGTATGCCTAACCTCCTATGGCTCAAAGTGTCTATACTAGTATCTGTCAGAACTAAAACCTTTACTTTAAGTGAGTTTTAGTGCAAGAGGGCAACTATATGCTCAATTCTGAAGGAGACAGTCCTGATGATCTAAGCAGGATACTAACCCCTGGAGCTGGACACTTGGCTCCTAATGGCCTTTGCACTGACACAACCTCAGGGTGCTCTGAAAACCTCCCCTTTCCATTAAGGTAGAAAAGCCTGCTCTTGAGAGCAGTGCTCCTGCAGCTATAAGAACAGTCAGCAGCCCAAAAACCCCTTCTTTCCACTTGTTCTCTTTCTAAGAATACTCTCCCATCTTACCCCACCACTGGCAGCTCAGAGGTCTCCCTGCTTTAAAGTGGCAATGCGACAACAGAGACCAAGGCTGTTCTGAGCTAGATAATTGTCATAGAGAAATGTTCACAATGAGAGTTCATTGGGTTTTGCCTCTTCCACAAAAGAAAATGGAACCAACCAGTTATCTTCCTGGAAAACCTGCAGCTTCCAGGACATACACAGCATCCAGTCTCTGGATTTAAAAAAAGAGCATGGCCTTGCTTCGTGTAATTCAAAACAGGGAGATGAATACAAGTCTGGAGCACCATAGGCAGAGGGCTCCCATCTTCCTTCTGGTTGAATTACAGATATGATTCAAGCCAACTTTTAGGCCCAAAAGCAATCAGCCAGTAAAGCAAATATTCATAGCTTCATGTGGAGGACTGAGGTGAAGCTGAACACTCTATTACTGAAGATACTAGGAAAGGAGAAGGAAGGATAGTCTGGAACTGAAGGTCGAGCTAGCTGGCTAGGCACAGTTGATATATTTATACTTAATCTTCTTTGGAGGACAGCACTGGAAACATACACACACAGTCCTGTCTCTCTTCAATACTAAACAATGTCAGGTTCAAGTTTGCTCTCCTTGGCTAGAGTAGAAGTCTCCACATCTTGACAGCTATAACAGGAGTGTAATGTATTATCAACAGAGCTCTCTGCCTGGATTTACATAGGTTTGTAGCCTAAGCAACTGCTTTAATTGCCAGGTTATTGATGGAAAGATTCCGTATTAAGTACTGTAAAATGGAAACATTACAAAGCAAGATGTTAAATCCATTCTTGGCTGCAATGATTTTCACAGGCTTTATGCCAAGACATGGTAGTGCAGTTTGGGTCTGTAAGAGTTTTAAGTTGTTAGAAGAATTTGGAGCTGGACTAGCACTTGCTTTTAGTGTAACCCCACTGGTTTCTCCTGAATTCACGTGGAAATCCAATGTCTGAGTTGCCTCTGGAAAACTAATTACAAAAGGGAGCAGCTGAAGAGATGGGAGTTTGATTTTTCTGTTAGAGAGATGCTGCAAAGAAAGAGCTGAAATAGATGCTCACAAGCAGGTTTCTATCTGAGCCCCTGAAGTATTGCCTCATCTGTACCAGGCCCTCACTGTTTGCTGTTCCCTAGAGGTAATGATTTCAGTTTCAATGGCTGCCATTCAGTTTCAAAGCAGAAAGTTTTAGTGGCCACTTCATTTTGTGTTTTCCTTGATGAATATCTATGCCATCACCAGCTACTCGACATGGCCATTCATCAAAGTGCAAAGTGCTTTTCTCCTGGGCTTAATCTTTATCATCAGGATCAAACTGTTTGAGAAGGTTAAAGGAGGAGGGGTAAGTGCTTGGAGACATCAGCTAACCGCCATAGACCATTTGTGATGCCTTCCTTACCTCCAAGTCAAGGTCTTTGGGGAGGGAGCTGTAACAAATAAGAAACATCTATTTCATTCTCTAAAATGCCTGTCCAATTTATAGAAGCAGCCCTCCCTCAGTGGAACTAAAGCTGTTCTACCAGGCACAGGGAAATAAGCCCTCAGTCAGCTTCGGCTGCTGGAGCCCCACAGGAGTTGGAGGAAATATTCCAGTTACACTCCTGAAGCCATGGCTCCAAATGACAAAGCAACGCAGGAGTTGCAATGGTTTCATTTAAGGCTGTAGTTGGATGAAAACCAGCTCCTAACCACGTCACTTCTTATGTCACACTGAGGCAAGGACTGACTGTACATTTTGCTGTCACCCTATCACACCGAGGTCTTGACCATAAGGTCATGCTCCAGTGAGAGGTCCTGTAACAGTGAGGAGAAGAGCAGTTTGAGAGAACAGATGCTACAGCAAAAAAGATAAAGAGAAAGACACTTGTGTCAGAGGAGAGCCAGAGAAAAGACTGCACCACTGCAGCATACTTTATTGAATACATACCTCCCAGGGATGCCCATTTATTCTGCATCTATAAGCAAGAGTTGCAGAGAGGGAAAACCAAACCCACACAGACCTATTGCTCCAGTAGTTTTTCAAGCATGCAATGTATGGAATCAGACATGCTTCCTGAGTGACAGCAAAGAAACTTCTGGCTTGGAATTACGGGTTTGTCAGGCGGTTTAAAGCAGCTCCGTTCACTGCTGGACAGAGGGACCTTCAACAAGATACAGCCAGTGAAACACGCAGCTTTGCTTCCTTGCTGTTGTCTCAGCACTAACTCAGATTTATTTTCAAAGGTCAGATGGGCAGAAAACCTGAGCCTGGCCAAGAGCTCCCTCAAATCAAGTTAACTTCTCTCCCTATTTCAGTGATCTTTGAGCTAGGACCTGCAAAGCACACAGAAAGCATTAAACCTTCTCCAACCAGAGTGCCACTGGTGTCTGACACAGACCTGCTCTCACAGTATAGCAACATACATGAACTGCAGGTCCTCAGTTCAAAATCGGAGCCTTATGCACTGACAGCCATCTCCAGGTATACCCTTTGACAATAGGTTTTACATGATGTAGGCAAAAGATGAGCTTCACTAAAGCCCACAGAGGAGCAGATTACCTGCTCACAACACTAAGACAAGCCTTGTCATAGACTCACATGATTATACCTTCCAGTGAGGCTCAACTCCAGGTTCTTCGGGCAAAGAAATAAGGCAATGATTGTATCTCCAGCAGAAGATATCCATTCCTCAGTTTGATCTGTTGCCTGTTCACTTCTCTGTTTATCACTTGTGAATAGAATCAGCATGGGTGATGGCTGCTGCTGCCGAGTGCCACTGACTCACTTTCATCCCTGAGATGATTCCATATTGATCAATGAGCTGAAACAGTTATTCCAATTCTGTTTCAGAAAAACTATCCCTAATGCTTCTGTTCTGCTGTCTTGAATGAATGCAGGGCTCTCACCTTCTCTTGTGATGTCTTTGCACTGCCCAGTGAGGCTCCTCTTTATTTCATAAGCCTGATCCGGACCACTTTCCTAAGGCCCTGATGTGGCACTGTACAAATTCAGTAGCAGCAAGGGAGTTCAGAACGAAAGCCATGGCCTAACAAGAGAAATATTAACTCAGAAGGAGGAACATCATCCCTGCCTTGCATATGCAGGATTTCAGGATGGAAAGATCAAGGTTCTTTGCTTTTTTGCATCAGTAAAGATGTCAAATTCTCGAATTAAGCCTTTGGTGCCTAGTCAAGTGTCTTGAAGGAAAGAAGCTTCTTTGCATTTACACGGATGGACAATCTCTAGAAGACTGCCTACAAAGATTGTTATAGTAAACCAACCGTGTCCTGGGCTGCATGAAAAGGAGCATGACCTGCCAGTGATCTTAAGGTCCTTTCCAACCCTAACCATTCTATGGCTCTATGAAGTCAATTTTGCAGTAGCCCAGAATCAGCCAGGAATAGCAGAAGGGAAAAATAACATTTCTTGCTTTTTCTAGAAAGACATGAATGCAATGTACCTGCTCCTGTTTATTACCTGCAGTCTGTTATAGCAGCAGTAATTCAGCGTAATATAGCCAGGACCTTTTATTATGCAGTCTGTTGAGCAGCCAAGAGTTCAGGGTTAACAGGTTATGTATCTGTTTATTATGCAGTCTGTTGTACTACAGATTAAATAGCTTTTTCTTCCCATGTACCAAAGGAACTGGGATTTTCCATCTTCCAGCCTAACACCACATCCTTCAGAAAAGCTTCCTCTCCTCTTGGGCCACCCCCTGCCTTCCCAACCCTTTCATTCTTTACACCAGACATGCCGCTAACTGCTGCCTTTGAAGCAAGAGCTCCGTGGAGCTGTGGTCTCCTTTCTGACAGCTCTGTGGTTTTGCTGGCTTAAAGCAACATCATGTCTTCTTGTATCACACTATCACAATCCAAATGCAGACATGGAATGAATATTTGATGCTAAGAGGCAACAAAGGACCAGCAACACACAGACCCTTGTTTCAAAGAAAGCATCTTTGTGCAAAGCATGTTTGAGCTACATCTCCTTTCCTCCTGCTTTGTGTTGTCACAGGTTTATCTCACAAATTTGAAAGTCCAGTGTAATAGTGGAATGCACTAAACATGAGGATAATGCATTGCAGAGAAATCTGAGGACCTGGCATAGCCCAGCAAGGAGCAAATATGTCTTCAACAAACCTGTTTTAACATTTGCCTGCTGGGTTTGACATGTTCAGAGGCCAATCTGAAACATCAAGCCTCAAATCACAAGTGCACTGCACTGTTATTTCCCAGAAAGGGACAAGCTGCCTTGGAATATCCAGTACCAGCAAACCAAACACAAGCATGGTGGTCTCGTACAGTCCCCCTGGTGCAACACAGGCACTGCAACTTCTGCTATTCTATAGATTTATGCATATTGAATTGAAAGGTGTTATCATATCAGCAAGTCCACTGTGTTATGAACCCCTACACAAAAGGCTATGAAACATAAGTTCCCTGAAGCCATTTTGAGGGTTTAAGTAGGACTTCAAAGAGAGAATAGCACTGTATTAATTCAGAAGAGTTTAGCTTCTTGAGATGGGAGAATCAGTACTCCCCAATATATATGTACCATAAACAGCTTTCAGCTAAAGTCTATCCTTAGAGCCTCGGGGTGTCTCTCCGATAGTAACTTCCATTCAAAGCCAGCTCATTCCATCAACATCAAATACGTACAAAATTAGTACAAGAAGGAAGAGAGGGAAAAAAACAATTTGGAGTAATTCTACTTTTACATGCTTGTACTTAATTTTTTTTTCCACCTGTTATTGCATATTCAATTCAGTTTTCCTAGCCATAAAGAAAGTGGTGCTAGAAGGGATTAATTTCTCCCTGTTCTGCTAATAGAGTAATTTTCCACTTGCCACTAAAGTGATAAGAGTTGTTTCTAGCAAGGTTACAGATGAAGAAACGGGATTTGGCACAGGCTGCAGGACATGCATTTATCTGCAGATGTTAAAACTTCACAGAAGAGACAGCATCTTTGTTTCACAGACAAAAGACCTAAAGCAATTCACCTAAAGGCCTCCCACTATGCTAAAGATGGAACAGAACTTGGGAAATCCCAGTTATGCCAGCTGGAAACTACAACCTGCAGTAAGATTAGAGGAGCGGCTTCACTGGGGAGGTTTATCACTTCCATTACCAGAGAGAGGCACTACTCACTCCTCTCCCTTCTGCTCTTGCTGCTTATCCCACCCAACTCAGCCGACTTCAGCTTTCCCTGGTGACTTGTACGGGGAAGACTTGCACAGGCCAGATAGGTTTTTGCCTGAGCCACTGCAAGTGAGAATGAATGACGCCTCCTGCCTGGAAGCAGAAGGAAAAGCAAAACCTCTTGCTGTCCCCAAGCTACTACGAAGAGTTAACTGGCTCCAAAGCCGCAATTCTGTGTGTTGACGTGTCCCACAGCAAGCCCAGCAGTTGCACTACTGTCTACCACAGGTTAGAACTGCCTTTTTCAGACTATACAGTGACAAACAGTTTTGGAAGGTAACATCTTTCACAGTGCTTCTTAGAAGGGAAGATCCACCTCTGATTCTCAGTTATACAAAGATAAATATACTTGGCTTACTCAAATATGAAAGATCCTCAAGGGTGGAAAAACTCCATCTCTGCCT
The DNA here is from genome assembly GCA_028858755.1 of Ara ararauna. Classification (NCBI taxonomy): domain Eukaryota; kingdom Metazoa; phylum Chordata; class Aves; order Psittaciformes; family Psittacidae; genus Ara; species Ara ararauna. Next base: position 8,286,223 of record CM054390.1, read on the forward strand.
CAGTTTCCTCACCTCTGAAACAGGATAATAGCGTCTTTTCTTTCACATCCTTTCGTTCATAAAGAGAAGGAACCTACGATAATGGAACTGTTATTTCAGACAAAGCCTACAGTCATTACCTAAATACAAATAAAACTGTGCAATTACAGACAAATGCCTGGTAGATTCATTCCAGACACCATATCCCCTCCTAATGCCTCACCTCCACATGATCCCTGCACTGTGTTGCAGCCAGTGCTATAAAAACAATCAGCTCTGGTGAAATCCTTTGCCTCCTCAGGAATGCAGCAGGGTTAGAAGAGAGTAGTTCTATCTATATGGAAATGCAGATTTCAAATATATCCATCAAAACCAATTCCAGAGGAAACAATCCCCTAATATGGAGCTGATAAAAGTTGATTTTAAGTCAGCCTGAAGCTGTAAGCAATAAGAAGCAGATTTATAATGGCAGCTTTAATTATTGCTGGGCTTGTTCTTTACAGTTTACACCAGCATAAAGCCATTGGTCAGCTTGCTACTGAAGTTACCTGTATTCTCTAACTTCACTTAGTTCAAATCATGTTTTTTGTCCCATTCAGATGACTCTGCATACAATATTTCTGGATGCTGCATGACTCTGCAGGATGTCCCTCTGGGAACAAAATAGCTCCAAACATTCCAGATATATCAGGATCCCCATGGAGAGCACCTCTGGCAAATATTAAACTATTTTCTCTTTGGCAGATGTGTTAATGCTGAGGACAAGCCCACACTTCGCAGTTGAGCTCTGGTGCATGACTCCCGTATGATGCTCTGAAGCAGGTACAGACCAAGATGCTCCTGTGATTGCTGATGTTAACAACAACTCTGATTTTTCAGAGGGACAAGGCAAGCAGGATTACAACAGCCATTTGTTTTTAAGTGGAGAGCAGTTGCCCAAAGTCCTGGGTACAGTTGTTTTAGAGTAAGAGTTTACCTGCCTTTGGGTATAAACACTGCAAAGAGATTCATATCCTGTGACTGCTCATTCAAGACAGGGTAATAAAAGCTTGTTGACTTAGAGAAAGGCAAGCCATACTTCATGGGGAGGAAGAAAAAAAATCACATCTCCTTTCTTGTTCTTCATTAGAGATACAAGTTGTTTCAAACCCCCCAAAGCTTTCATTCAAAGAGGTTGGCAGGATTAGCAAATAAGGGACACATTTTTATAAGGGGGTTGTCAACATGACCCCTTCTTTGAAGAGAGAGATGTGACAGAAGACATTTTGCCCACCCCTTATTGCATTCCCAGTACATTGCAAGAAGAGGAATGATTCCTTCCCAAAGCCTCAACTGTCATGGCTTTGTCTAAATCAATCTCCTGTCACAGCCAGGAAAGGAAGAATAAGACAGAAAGAAAAGCTCCTCAGCATCTCTTGAATATCAGCATCCAGCCTGATTGCTTGTACACTTGTTTAAGATAAGGTTTCCTAGCAACCTCAGGACTTGTAATTAACATCAGGCTTCCAGAAAGGCTGCTTTTAAATCCCTGGTTTTACCTCTAGGATACGAGTATGAACATAGAGTTATTAAAATGGCTTTAGTTAAAGTCCAACATCTTGGAAGAAGTTGGACGTTTCAACACTAGAGACACTCCTTCCAGTGGCAAACCTGACTCCCAAAAATGAGATTCTGAAATTCTTCAGCTCCTTTTGTGCTCTCACATCATAGCAGAACATTGTCGGGCTGTTTCCCACACACCAGGTGATTAAGATGGCTCAGGGAGCTTCGAACAGTATGGATCTGAGGTATCAGTGCACTTTCATTACTGTAAGAGTCAAAATTGGATCCTTTCTTCTTTGATAACTAGAACATCTAAGACAAGACTTTCCTCTTCTAGACTCAAGTATTAGTTTTTGTTGCTCACTGTTTTCACTACTAATAACAATGAAGTAAAATATTCATCTGCTATCATTATTCTGCCGCCTGCAAGGACAGGAGATGCAGTTACTGGCCATCATCCTGCTTGAAGGAGCCAAAAGTGATCAGTATTGTTACTCAGTTTTACGATTATTGACAGTGGTAGCATTAAATCCTACCTAGTCAGCTACAAAACCTACGGTGAAAAGCATGAAACACCCATAAGCATCATCCTAGAGGTAAATCTATGTTACATGCACAGAACTAAGCCCTTACTAAATAAGATAAATGGCCTCATCAGCATGTGAACAGCAAACTGCACTAAGGAAATATAAAACTGTCTCTAACCATGACAAATTCCTCACCCAGCTTCAGCTACACAGATGGAGCCTTTGCCTTCCTCATTGCTTTTCCTGGCCAGCACAGAGACAAGCCCATTGTAACACCAGGACAAGTCAAAAACTGGTCACAGAAGGAAAGAAAACAAGGAATATATTGGCTAAGAGAAAATCTCAGCTTACGAGTGTGTTACCTAAAAACAGTTGAAGGTGATGGCTCTCTTTACAAGCCAACAGGAGATCATCCGTCTCCTGTATTGGCTTTGTTCCTTTAGGACAGTCACAACTTTGTATTAGGGGAGATGCAATTTAAGGTTGTAGCAGAACAGAGGCATCCATTGGTAACAGCGGATACAGGCACAGGAGAGAGGTGCCTATGGCAACAGGAAAGTGTGTTTTCCACACCATGTCTGGAAACAGTGAAGTGCCTCTAACAGAAATTGTGTAACTGGAGGAAAATATAACGTAAAGGTAGCTGCATTAGATAAGCTTTAATCTGCTGTTACCACTGAAGCTGCATCAATAGGTTTTATTTTATTAACATATTAGACACAAAAAGCCTGAATCTCTACAGTCTGACCTTGAAAGGCAGATTAAATACTGGTGCCAGCAAGTAAAGTCAGTAGACTTGGCACATCTATCAACACCACAGAATAGTTAGGGTTGGAAAGGAGCTTAAGATGATCTAGTTCCAACCCCCAAGATTCTACTAGTTCACTGGAAACCCATCTATTATGAACAAGGCATCTATCCAGTGCAAATAAACCAACCACATACTCTGCCAGAGTCATGCATTAACGTCATTTTAAGAAGCTGCTCTGAGACACAGGTCTACTCTTTCCAGCCTCTACACAGGCAGTGCTGTTGTGATGAATGTTAACTGGAAACAGTTGAAAGTATTTCACATCAGAGCATTTCATCTGACTGAAAAGGTGCTTGAGAACTAAATGCTAAAGGAATGGATTACTTTGCCTTAACAAAACATTTACGTTTTGGTATTAAGTTCCCCAAAACCTGTTAACAGTTATGGAACATTACACTAACACTGACATACAAACCCAGCTTGTATCCAAACTACTCTTACTGAAATCGAACTATTGCCATGTAAGCAGGAATACACATCAGTGCTTTTCTCATGAGAACTTTGAAGTGAGCTTTCAAGTGGACTAAGAACCAGCGCAAAGGAAACAGCACACATTAAATATAAATAGCACTTACATTTGGATCCTCCTTCCCTTTAGGTATTTTGGGGATCTCAGTTCAGAGTTCCCCTCCTATTAAACCAGCAGAATTCCACAAGGATGAAAGTCTTTTTCCAGCCAACTCTCCTGCAGATTTTGCAGCTTTGAATCACCTCTCCATAAGTTGAAGTGGCAAAACCCAGCAACAATCAAACGCTTTATGCCTCCTTTCAAGAACAGCTATAGACTCTGGGTCCATTAGACCAACAAAACAAAAGAAACAGTAAAAATCCAAGTGACAAAGTCAAGCTTGGAACTGTATGAAAGCACAAGATAAAGCTGAGATATAACATGATTTTTAGACTAAATAACCTGCTCATCTGAGAGCTTTTCCACATCCTTAACTTGATCTTTGCTGTTCATATAGAGTAGGCTGCAAAGGTCAGGAAATATCAGATAGAGAAATGAGCTGTTAAAATCTTGATCACTCCCAGGGCACAGGGAAAGGGAAGCATCCTCCTGCAGTCTGTGGCACAAGAAGCTTTTCAATAGTCAGCATAGATGTTTGAGTAACTCTAAATCCCCACTGCTTAGCCCTTGAGTTGCACCATATCTGTATTGACAGTCAGTGTTCAAAGTTGTTCTGAGGGGTTTGATTTCCTCTCCCCTCCACACAAACCTCCTGCTTTAGCTTTATTGCCAAAAGGTTGCCAACAAGGCTCAGTTTTAGACATTGAAACAGCAAACGCGCCTGCTCCTTTTCAAATAAGAACAAGAAGGAATTCTTTCTTCAAAAAGAAAAAGGAAAGAAATGACAATTCTGAACAAGCCTCATCACTCAGAGCCCCCTCGGCCTCATTGAGCACCCTGAGACCTCCAGGGTTAAACATGCCCTGGAGCCACACTTCACAGTGCCTCAGCTATAGCACAGCACATTCATAATTGCCATTTTAACAGTACCAACATACTGTGTTTGTAAGTAGTAACCAGTTTTTAAGCCAGCAGATATCCTTCAGTTCCCAAACCTGTTGTTCTTGTCACTCCTTATGGAACCATCCAGAAGTTGCCCTCCTTCCTTCGCCATTGAAAATAGATGGAGTTGAGCAGTAAATTTAGAGATAAATGATTCCTGGTAGTGGAAGCAGCCTGCGACTTGCTCATACATAACCAAGGAAGGTTGAGATAAATAAGGGGTTATTTCTTTTCCCTCTTCATCCGGACTGTAGCAATAGGACAAGGGGTGATGGGTTCAAACTGAAATGGGAAGTTCAGGTTGGATGTAAGGAAGAAGTTCTTCATTGTGAGGGTGCTGAGGCACTGGCACAGGGTACCCAGAGAAGTGGTAAATGCTCCATCCCTGGCAGCGTTCATGTCCAGGTTGGACAGAGCCTTGGGTGACAGGGTGTAGTGGAAGGTGTCCCTGCCCATGGCAGAGGGTTGAAACTGAATGAGCTTAAAGGTTCTTTCCAAACCAAACCATTCTATGAGTCTGTGAAAACAAGTTGGAACTGAGGAGTCAGTGGAGAAGATGCAGGCTGGCTGTGACAAAAGGGTGGTTAATGCAACTAAGTGTTAACAATGGCTAAAGTGAGAATTAATCCTTTGTCATGGTATTTACTGGTGTGCTGAGCTATAGTTGGGTAAAGGAAATGTGAGAGTGTGTTGAGAGGTAAGCTTAATTCATGGAATACTTTGTGGAAATGGCTTTTGGACTGACATCCAGGAGGGCTGGGTGTAGTTCCTGCTTTTCCCACAGATTTGGGTCAGCTCAGTGCCTTGATTTTCTTTTTCCAGTTAAAAACTTGCTTGTCATTGCATTACCAGCAAAGAATTCACTTGGAAGTGCTTATTGTATGAGCCAATGTGATATGTCAGGGTGCAGTTGTGTTACAATTCATAATCTCTTGGTCCCAGATGTTGCAGTCACCTATACGCTGTCATGAAACATATGCAGATATATACCTTAGTGAACAAGCCATGAGCAGACATTTATGTGTGCATAACTGAAAGTGCCATTGGAAACTGCCAAAAAATGGTGCACTAAGATACATTTTCTTACATCTTTCTAGAAAGGTGTCCCGGAAAACTTCCATCCAAATGTTAAGAACTTAGTTTAGAATAGTCATCAATCAGCTTTAATGTACAGCAGCAAACACAAGGAGGCTGAAAACCTTTTTGGCTTTTCTAGGTTCTACTATAATGCAAGCGACAAAAAACTGTAATCTAATTATTCATTGTTTTCCTTTCCTATTAGAGATATAAAAGCACCAACATGAAGGTGGGGGGAGTAAGAAAGGACCTTTGATTGTTTTACAGAAGCTATTAAAATAGGCTTATAGAATAGTTATTAGTGTTTGGTTAGGGATGCTCTGACCTCCTGTCTTGCAGGTCTCATTTATGTCTTGTTTGATGAAATCTCTTCAAGACTGCGAAGCAAAAGGGCAAACTGATTTATGAACAAGACTCACTGTTGCACTGGCAGATTTGGATAATGAGAAATACATTAAATCTAATGAAGGGAACGTGTGCCATTCCAAGGCAGGAACTTTCCGTTGTGATGGGAAGCAACTTCCCATCTTGATGAAGTGATTCAATATCCCTCAGTGGATTAACTTCTACAATGCAGGAAGGCATGCAGCTTCTGTTGCAGCCTCCTTCGCTAATGACAAACTTAATGTCAAGTGGTTGTTTGCTATCTTAAGTTGTGGTGATAGCAACAAGAGGTTCACTAAGTGACAAGTTAACAAATTCCCTAATGTCAATGTCCCTGATGATTGTGTTGGATGAAGATGCATCTGAACCTCTGTCACTTTATACAACAGCATGTCATGGCTTATTCCCTTTGACAGGAATTGACTGTAGGCTGTATTTTTTCAGCCATCAGCCTGTACAGATTAAAACTGTGCCTTCAGCCGGTTATGTGTTCACAGTCCTTATGTGTATGTTTAGGGTGGGAGGGCAGGGTGAGAGCTGTTGCTGGCAGTACATTAGGGTAAGAAATGTGCAAGCAGCAGCAGCATCATGAACAGGATTCAGAGCCAATGTCTTCAGAGCAGACATCTCCTTATCTAGGAACAACTCCCCTAAGGCTGAAGACTTTTCATTTTCTGAACAGAAGCATGTACCACCTTATCTCTGCATGCTCTATATATCAGCACAGCCCCATTACCTTCAGTTTACATCTAGTCGTACGTTGGCTTGCGGTCTGCAGAGTCTAAGCTTGCCTGGCTTACTCAAGATCTGTGTGCCTGAAAACACAGTGCATGTGAAGGGCCTGGCACTCTGAATTGAGAAGTGACACCCCACTTGCAGCACTGCGTGCAGTTCTAGTGCTCTCAGCATAAGAAGGACATGGAGCTGTTGGCATAAGACCAGAGAAGGCCATGAGGATGTTCAGGGGACTGGAGCGCCTCCTGTATGGAGGCTGAGAACATTGGGGCTGTTCAGCCTGGAGAAGAGAAAGCTGCGTGGAGACCTCAGAGCAGCTTCCAGTGTCTGAAGGGGGCTACAAGGATGCTGGAGAGGGACTCTTCATCAGGGACTGTAGTGATGGGTTCAAACTGAAACAGGGGAAGTTCAGGTTAGGTATAAGGAAGAAGTTCTTTACTATGAGGGTGCTGAGGTGCTGGCACAGGTTGCTCAAAGAAGTGGTAAATGCTCCATTGCTGCCTAGTGTGAGGCATCCCTGCCCATGACAGGGAGTTGGAACTGGATGACCTTAAGGTCCTTTCCAACCCCAACCATTATAAGATGAAGATGGCTCAATGTAAAGATCAAAAGTAGGTGTTTTCATTTAAATTTTGGCTTTACAGTATTGATGTCCTCGGTTGATCGAATGCCTGGGTCTATGCCCTAGGAAATGGTTGTGCTCAATGTAGATCTGCCCTTACTATTGAAAGCTTGAACTTGAAGTCCTGATGTCTTCTCCTAGTGAAGTGGCAGAGCACCATTTAGGCAGTGCAGGCTGCTGGTATATTCCTGCCTTTCTCCACTTTGCAATCCTGAGCACATTTGTGTCAAGAGGGGAAAAAAAAAGAGATATTAAAAAGCAAATTAAAGTGGAAAAAATTCCCCTCCCATCCCACTAAAAATATTGATTAAACAAAAAGCCTGAAGAAGGTGGTGGAAAACAAGGCCAAAGAAGCCCAACACTGATAAACTTAATTAAGCTTCTAACGAAAACGGAGGCAGCCCATGGTGATTACTCTGTGAAACTGGGACTAATACACCAATTAGGCTAATTCACCCCTGGTGCTCTAAACAGTTATAAACTTAATCCATATTTCTTCTCACATGTCAACAATTGATTTGTTTAGTTTTGGGAGCTCCTGGTTTGGACATGGAAAGCAGCAGATTGTTCACTAGGGAGGGGCTATATAGGAACAGATCATGTCCTGCTGGCTGTATACTGTGCTCGAGGGGTTCTCTTTCCTTTCTTAATCTTGCACAGGAACCCTAATCCGCACTGAACACTAATGAGCTTAGTTCGAGATATTATTTATTAGTGAATTCAATGGTTGGGAAACATTATCTATGCTGGAACAAACATACAATGAATGGGGAAATTCCTTATGCTTTTGGGATGAGCCCAAGGTCAGCCCTAAGACATCCAGGTTTTTGAGGAAGATGGTGAGGAAGATGGTTTCCTGGCTGAAGTAACGCTGAGATGCTGCAGTAGCAATGCAAGAGCTGCAGAGTGGATGGAGCATGGACATGGACTGTGTTAACCCAGCGTGAAGGACTGGTATCTGATGTTGAGTGCAGGTGGGGGGTGACTGTGAGCGAAGATCATGAGGGGAGATCAGTTTGTCCTCAGTGCCATGGGTTAGTGATGGGCTTCACAGCCCCTGGGTAATGGTTGGACTTGATGACTTTAAAGGCCTTTTCCAGCCTGGTTGATTTGGTGATTCTAAAACTGAAATAGTTTATTCCTAATGTGTGATAGGAAATAACAGAGGATTGAAATGCTCAGATTCCTGCTTTATTTATACAATGTCTTTGGATGGCAGTTACCTGATCTCTTCTAAAGAAATACAGGGCTTCAGAACTGCAAGAACAGTTTGTGCGTTCATGACCGTGTCACAATGCAGGGCTCGGGTCCAGATTAATCCGTTTCTGTGATCTTGAAGTTTTCAGATATCCTTCAGCTTTTGACATCTTTGGACACACATAAATTCTCCCGCATATGGGAATTAGGTAGTAAGCAGGTCGGAGATCACCTGATGCCTGTTCTGTGTATCCTGTAAGCAAATCCTGGGCAAAACAGAAGGAAGAACAAAGACTTGGCAACTTTGGCTCAGTTGCCTGTCGATAATGAAAACTTAGATCAGGCAGTTAGATACAGTGGCTGTAGCAAATAAATGCTGTCTCTGGCAATTAGCAACACTGAATTAGAAAATGAGCTAATATAATCAATTATGTCTTTTAATTTGCCAGACAGTATTTTACAGAGTTTAATTTTCTGCTCCTACACCTTTCAAATTATCTTCAGGTGCTGTTTTGAATAGCATCCTTGATGCTTATTCTAATACTATTAGCACTGAACATGCCTCCACCCATACAGAACCTCCTCCAGCCACTCATGAGCTAGGTCAGTGATCCATGGGACAGATGAAGGTGGCAGAAGATGTCTTGTCCCATAATGGGATCCAGCTTTTTTCTGCGCCATCCAAACTCTGGCTTCCAGAGCAATGGGTATGAATCTGTTCTGTGGCTCTCTGAAGCCTGTGTCTGGCGTGTTTTATTTTATTGCAGCCTGCTGCAGGATAACACTATTTCAGAAGGTTTTACATGAGTAGATTAGAATTATTACCAGCAGGAGGATATGCAGTACACAGATTGTGAATGGCATAAAGAGTGCGTGTGCGCATGTATTTCTTCCCCTCCCTCGCTCTCTCTGCATCAGATAACCTAAGCTGCCTTGGATTTGCACAGAATTGTGAATCAGAAGTTTAAAGAGAAAGCTTAAATTAAGGAGCTGCTTTTTAGATAGGACTTGCATATTTGGATCAACTATTAAGCCACTAGTCTAATATTTAATTCATAGATGTGGCTAGTAATGGATGCTAAATGCAGTCATAGATTTCTCTTTTCTGTTGTGCTCCCACAGGTAAATGTAGCATTCTTGGTAATTCAGCAGAAGGGAGGGATGGAGAATGGCTGAGATGTAATGGTGATCCAGCTGGGGAGAGGTGTTGTGCATCCAGGCTCTGCATTTCTGGTTGCAGCTGATGAATCTTAATGAGTGGAGAAACTCCAACCTTATATTGTCTGTGTGCTCAGGGTTGAAGTGATCACTTGGTAGTGGGTATGAATTCTTTGCTAGGAAAGATTCAGGGGGATGAAGGGGGCAGTTCTTTAGCATAGGGCACAGCAAGTCCTTGGGCTCAAGGACTCAGTTACTGGAAAGGTGATGGGGGAGCTGCCTCCCTCACTGGAGGGACAGACCATGGTTCAGTGACCTTATAGCTGTTGTGTGCAGCATCCAATGCCTCTTCTGTGCGTTTCCTTAGCAAGTTGTTCAGTATTTGAGGATGGTGTGAAACACAACAGTCTTTTACTCATTCTTACACAATTTGGGCTTGAGGAAATCATGGCACTTTCTTTGGTGGCACTTGTCTCACCTGAAGGTTTTGTTCATGCTTGGCCTAGGCAGAAAAAGAGTGCATTTAAATCTAAGCAATTGTATTTATGCAAATACAATGAATGTGCTTTTTGCTCGTTATTTGCAGTGAGTGCTATGATTGCAAAGAAGCCATGGGTAAAGAAAGGGCCAGTAGGCATTGCTGGCATTTGAAAGGAAAGCACATGCTTTAAAGCAATGTGGTCAAGTTATGGCCATCTATGAGGAGCCATTTCCTTGAGGATATTCTCCATTTCCTCTTCAAGTCAGCTGCGCTCAGCAGGAGAATCAAGAAGAATGAAGAATCTCTTGGATTCCTGAGCAGGAGCAGCCATGCTGAGCAACCTGCAGTTACCAGCAACTTTCAGATAGCATGTAAAACTTTCTTCTAAATCTCTCAAACATAAGCCAGCAGCTATTCAGGTAGCCCCATCCGAGCTTTCAGCTGCTTCACAGGAGGCTGAGAAGTCAGAAGCCCCATTTTAATGTAATAATAACTTTAATCAATTTACAGAAATAATATGATTCCCTAAAACATGGGAATTAGCAAGGCAAGCCCAGAGAATGAACATTGCCCAGAGGCTCAGACGCGTTGGAAGAATTCAGTAAAACTCCACCTAAAGTTAGTAAGAAACAGACCATAGCATATATTTTTATGATGACATCCCGAAGGTCACACCAGCACCTGGGAGGGGAGGAAATTAAAAGGTAGTTTCTCTGAAGACACCATTTTACAACACTTTCTGCTTGTAGCTTGTTAATTTTCACAGTGGAGTCGCCTCGCAATGGGAATTAAAGAAACAGATGAAAAAAGCTTTGTGCCTCTAACTGTACCAAAGGCCCCGCGCACACTCCTGGGCCTTTGATGAGAAACATTAAACATGTTTAATTTAGCACATCAATTTGGCAATCTCGTTTTTTGCAGCGCTTTGTAGCAGCAGCCGCTCCTCACGCTGCCGTCGCCACCACCCAAGAATTATGAGGAACGTGAACCGCGAAAAGTAAATTAGAAAAATCTCATTTCACTCACTCGAAAAAGAGGGGAAATGAGATTTTGATTAAAATCACTCACACATACAATTTTAGGTAAACTAATTTAGCAAGACTGACTATATAAGTTTGATCTTACTTGCCTCCGTCTCCTTTTAATAGCTGCTGCAGTGGCCTTGTAGCATCCTCCCTAGCAGCCAGGAGGAGAGGAAGAGCTCTTAAGTGTGGTCTTCTCCTTGCCCGGTTGTTGTAAGGCCAAGGAATAGAGCTACTCATTTAATTGGTCAATGAAAAGCCAATAATTCAAAAAAACAGTTGGAATTTGTCATTGGAATGTGCCAAATTGGATCTTTTGTTTTTCTTATCAATTCATGGAATCATAGAATGGTTTGGGTTGGAAAGGACCTTAAGATCATCCAGTTCCAACCCCTGCCATAGGCAGAGGCACCTCACTCTAGACCATGGCTCTGTCCAACCTGGCCTTGAACACTGCCAGGGATGGAGCATTTACCACTTCATCGGGCACCCTGTGCCAGTGCTTCACCACCCTCACAGTAAAGAACTTCTTCCTTATATCCATCTCTCTTACTTCATTACAAGAACAATCATGGTTAATTTGAGCTTCTCCAAGTTCTGATACCATTGGGAGAAGTTTGACATTTTGATGTTGGGGACAAGTGAGTGATAACCGAAAAGCACTCTCTGTTTTTTTCCAGTTCCTGTTGATTCATGAATTCTCAATGAGCACAGTATGACTTTCCTGAAATACATTTGTCGTTTTGAACTATTGACTGTACAATGACAGCAGGTCATTTCTGACCAGCCACTTGTCTGAAAGGTGCTTACAGAGAGGAGCTGCACTAGGGTTTTTAAATGCACACTGTGTTTTTTGTTTTAATATGGGATATCAATTATACAGCCTCATTCTTTTTTCTCCTCCTGGGCCAGCGGAGTCATTAAAAGGCAGGTTTACAGTGTAACTGTTCACAATGTTTGTAAAAAGATTTCGTGTTGGTTTTGTTTCTGTTCTATTTGTACTGTGCCCACACTTCTTGGTGGTTAATCTTCATAAGTACCTTCTAAAATAGATAATTGAGCTATAAAAGGATGTGAGAGTAAGGAAAGATATTAAGGCTCTGAATCTGTACCATACATCTCTGCAACAGGGAACACTGGAATCCCAAACCCTGTGTTTTTGTGAACTCTTCCATCACAGTTTGTTTAAGGAGCTGGCTGTTATCATGTCTTCACATGCAAGAAAGAAGGTGAGACAGGAAGAATCCTTCACTGGCCTTAGGTGTACAGGGGTTATGGCACATCTTTTAGCATCTCCACTTCCTTTCAAGAGAAGCGGTACCTAATTGCAGACAGCCTGATGTGATGGCATGACTGAGCACTTCTGCATTTCAGGCTGGGAGAAGCAATAAAAGTCCCACTGAAAAGAACTGATTCCCTTTTACACTTGACAGCAGTTTGCATTTGACAACAATACTGTGCACTGTCAGTAGTTTCCTAAGGTATTATCCTTATTGCCTGAACAGGCCTTAATGGGAACAAAGTGATGTATTGCACAGGAATGAGTTACACCCATGTAGTCCTGTAGAGCATTCTGTTTTCAGTGTTCCATTTCCCTTCATCAGTAACTCAGATGCAGTAATAAAATATGTACTTTTTCCCTGGCTGTTTGGATCAACTGAAGTCAGCTGGCTTTTATCTCTTTTGCTTTGATTTAATATGAATATACTTACAGGGAAATACCATGATCAAAGATGAAATGCAGAAAGCACTAAATGAATTTATTTGGCCCTAATATGTATGAGCTGTTTGTGTGTTTTTAACTCCAGATCAGAACACTTGAGAGAATATACAAATGACAATTTTTACTGTATTTTAGGAGATTATAAGGAGAGAGACATGTCCCTCAGGAGAATCTGAGGTGAAATACTATTGGCCTCAATGTGTGGGGAGCTCAACACCAGTGCAAAGGGAGTGAAATGGGAAAGCTCACAGCAGTAAGATACATGCCCTCTGCGCTGGCATGCACGATTACACCGAATAGAGCAGTGCCAGGACCAGGCAACAGCATGAGGCATCACAGGAGGGAGAAGTGATTGATATGCTAAACAAAGTAGCACAAAGACAATGTAGGATAAGCTTTTGTACAGAAACAAACCTGAAAGATGACAAGGCCAATTGATTCCGTCCCAAGCCACTTTCTGTCATCACCCAAAGCTTCTGATCTGTACAGATGCGTGAGAAATGGCAGTTTGTCTTTTTAATCACTTGTCTTCAACTCTGCTTTGTTCACTTGCATCTGAGGGAGCAGCACAATCTCCCTGTGTGTAAATCTTCAGCTGGTTCAACTCAGTGTCAGGATCTTCAATAACAGGATGTAATGTGTACCCATGGTGAACCTGCCCCATAAGTGTGCCGCCCAAGCCTTTGTATTGCTCTAGCTTTTGAACTGCAGATTACTGGCATTGTTTTTCCCCTCCTTCACTATAGGCTCCCTTTTTATTAGCTCGCTCTAGCCTTTTAAGTATGATGAAACTATTTGGTAGTTTTATTGCAAGATCCATAAAATAAGTAATTTACAAAGCACCTTCAAATCAATTTCATTTCAATAATAACTATTTCTAGTGTAATGGTCCTGGTATAACTGTGAGTCAAGTGCGAAAACTGACCTCTCTGTATCAACAATACCTTTGATACTTGACTCAGCTCTTGCTATGAGTGGATGAATGACCTGAGCATATTGACAATGGTTTAAGCCTTCATAGTTAAATCATAGAATCATACAGAATGGTTTGGGTTGGAAAGGACCCTAAGGTCATTCAGTTTCAACCCCCGGGATTATTCCCACACAATCTCTGCAAGGTGTCTACACAATCCCAGTTGAGGCCATCTCTGAGATCTGATCTCATGCTGTTTCCATGTGAAAGATGTGAACACCTTCAGAGCCATGTGTGGCAAAAAACAAGTGCTTCAAGCTGGTGTTCTAGAAAACCATGTACATCCAGAGTTTGATGCCAAATTTACTGGCAAGTACCTGCTAATGTATATTGCTCAATTAGAACCAAAAGAAGGAAGAGGGCTTTGAGTCTTGACTACTGTCTAGGTCCACAAAACAGGAAAGATGAAGTTTGAACTAGCATGTAAGGCTTTGTACAGGTCTTCTGTGCTGGGGAAAGACATCACCTTTCTGTATTGCACTCTCTGTTTTAAGGGATGATGTGTTCCCAATTTGCAGCCTCTAATAGGGCATGAGGTTCACTGAAGGGCCTGTTTGATAATTGCAGAGTGGGCTCTGCTGGCCAATAAAATAACAGCGAAGGGGACAGGAGCATTTTGGCTCTAATGAAAGCAAACTGGAGGAGTGCTGAGCTGAACACAGGCTTTCCCTGCTGTTAAGAGTGGGCTGGTAGCCAGCGTGTTCCTGCTCTTATGACACAGAGGAGCACTTCATTACAGCAGGAGGTCCCTGTTACAGCCATAAGGGAATAATCCATGTCAAGAAGTTTGCAGGAGGAAATAGAAGTTGGAAGGTACCTGTGAATAAGCCACGGAAAAAAGGTAGCATCAAGACTGGATGATGGGTAAATGATTGCTCTGTGTGGCCTTAAAGCTGGGATGGCTCCTGGCTGATGTCAGAAAGAGAAAGCTGTGATTTAGTGTTAAGGTCAAAGTTTGGACATCTAGTACCCTTAGTTCAGTATATTGCTGCTGCTTTCCTCTGCTTTCCCAGGGGGAAATCACCTGTCTGAGCAAATAGTGTTCACTGGAGAAGGTCAGGAAAATTACAGCTGTTATGTGGGGAATAAAGGAAATAAGTAGTTTTCTATTTTTCCTATGGGAATTTTCTCTGGAAGAATGTTCTCTTATCTCTTTTCCACCTTTCACTTGGTTTTAATCTTTTATTTTTATATATGGGAAAAGGAAATGGTCACTGGACTGCAAAAATCAGCAGCTTTGCTCTGTCGAAAATTTCCTGCAGAAGAAATAGGTGGCAACAAGTGAAAACAGGGGAAGGCTGTGGCAATCCTGGCAGTTTCTCAATCTGTTGGAGGTGCTCTTTCCCCCTCATTGCCAGACTGTTGATGAGGTGCTAATGTGACCTGGAGAAAGTGTCAGCAGCATGCATCCATCTGGCTTCACTTGGTTTGATAAAGTGGTAATGAACTGAGATCTAAGTTACCTACAGAGAACAGGAATGCACCCTCTGTGCACCCACGAGGCTGTGCTGCTCTGTGCTTGCTTCAAAACCACCCCTTGGGGTAATGCAAAGAAGTTATTTTGATAGGATAATTTCTATAACCAAAAAAGCTGGCTCCTTCCCTGATTCAATGACACACTACAAGTGTGAAGTGCATGGAAAGGAGGAAAAAGCAGGGTTATTTCCATTTTACGTGCAGGGAAACATCAGGGAGGTGATGTGATATTCCCCTAACTTCATAGGAACCGATAAACACCAGGCTTCACTGGAGATGGCTCCATTTTACAGCTCTATTGTAGGAGCAAGTGCAGGTCATGAGCACCACTGCAAGGTGATGCTCAGACTTCAAGTTTGCGTTCACTGGGGATGGAGGGAAGTGGATAAAGGCAGAACTCCAGAGCCGGTTCTCTCCTTGGAGCAGTTGTGTTGTTCTCTCCTCAGCCTATGAATGCCAGCTGGATGGATGCAAGCACAGGAGAGGACTGTTTTGCATATGGAAAATTACATCAGGAGAGGAAGGGGGATGTCCAAACCTCCCTATAGGGAGTGGTATAAATTATCTGCTGAAGAGCCAGGCTGTGGCCACCACCATTACCCGAATTATAGTTTTTTAGTCTGAATGGCTTCAAAGCAAGCTCTGTTTTTGTACATTACTCCTTCATCCTTTTATATTCAGAAGATGAAAGGAATGATTTCAAACACTGGTGGAGAACTTAGGCAAGAACAGAGCATTCTGCTGTTTACAGTATAGACAGAGGATCTCAATTAAGGTGGAAACTACGAGCACAACAACCTGGAAAAGCTCTTTTTTCATGAGTTGTGGGATCTGTCTGGGAACACAATGTACCTGTGCGTGTTCTGACCAGCTCAAGCCAAAAGCAGGGCACGCCAGAAGGCCTTTGGGTCCTAAATTTGTCAGCTCAGCTTTTGATGTGTTGGATAAGTCTCAAGTCAAAGCTGAAAACAAGGGGTGAAGCTGGTTTATAACTTCATTAATAATCATAAATGACTATTCTTCATTCCTTCCGAAGAAAACACCCAGTAACAATAGCAACAAATCTCCATTTGGGGGGCTTTCTGTGAGACATAACAACTGTGTATGGTGCCAAGGAGGAATGAGAGCTAATAAAATGCAGAATATACATCATCCATTTACATTTATTGCACATTAAACCTCAGCACACACAAAAGATAATGACAGATGCAAATTGAGAGCACTCCAACAGTGTATCTGTCAATGGAGAGCAGGCACAGAGCCAGAGACCCATGTTTCCAGCAACCACATGTTTTGAGGGAGAGGAAGCAAGCTGCAGAGCAGGGTCTATTAGACTGCATATTCACCTCACCAGGGCAATGTGCTAGCGCCTTTCCTCTTGGTTTGCATCCAGATTCACTGCAATCAGTTATTTGCAGAGGTGGGACTGAAGCTGAAGCCAAAATCCCACCTTCACAAGCTTTGATTTCTAATCCAAGCAGCCTGTCCTGAGCTGACTGCTCACCTGTAGCAGGGGAGCAGCAACGAACCCCAGCTGAGGTCAAACACATATTGACAGTCTTTGTATGGAAGAATGCTATCAACAGACAATTCAGATGGAGGAGTTGGCATCCCTCTTCCTCAGGTGGGGTGACACTGAGTTTTGGCACAAGATTCTATACGGGAGAGCTGGAAATTGCTTTGTGATGCACTGTCCTTATGCTGGTGTTTCACTCACAAGCCAAGCTTTTGAATCTGCTCTAGGAAGGAGCCAGCTCTCATTCATTCTTTCTTGCTATTCTTTGTATTCAAACTGTTTACTCTTTAGTCAATCAGCACAAGTCTGCTCCTTTAATGTAGAAACTCCCCTTTCAGACAGGCACAGCAGAGGAAGATGCAAGTTGCTGCACAGCTGGAGCATAGCTATAGTATGGGGGAAACATCTGGATTGAACACAAAGCAGTTGATATTACAAACAAGGGAGCTGACAGCTCTCTATCAGAACAGTCACCTGAACAATTACCTGGAGATCTGAGCCTTGTGCAAGTAGTGATTTCCCAGAAACAAGGCTGGCACCAAAGCCTGGATGTGTTTGTCTTCAGCCTTTCTGCCTCTCCCCCTCCTCCTGCGAGCGAATTGCTACAAGAACATTCTGCTGCTTCGTTTGCTTCTGCTGTGCCAAAGATAAACAGCCCGTCAGCGCTATGCTGAAAAGGACCAGAGAAAGGGGGCTGGAAGTAGTTTAATTACCAAGAGTGCTTGTTTTGCGTGTGGTGTGATTGCTTCCTATGATACAGTAACTTCTCTTTCCCTGTGCAAGCGTGGTGTTTCTATTTATCAGAATGAAACTGAAGCAGCAAATTAGAGGAAGAAGGAGCAACTGTATTGCTCTGGTTGTAAGCAAAGCTGGCAGTGTGCGTGTGGGAAAGCAGCAGTTCCTGTTGGAAGTTTATTATGGATTCTTTGGCCTTTCCTTGCACTTCCTGCTCTTAATTAGATTTTAAAAGCTTGCCCAAGCTCTTGCCAAGTTTCGAGGAGTTGGATGTTATTCCCATTTTACAGAGGGGGAAACTAAGGCACAGAGCAACTTTGATTTATGAACTGAACACTGAAAATGTGTTGAAATGTATAGCAGATATGTATATCAGATAGAATGCATAGAGACGTATATCAGATCTACTGCATGACAAAGCTGACGGCTCTGGCCTGGCTCCTTTCTTGCAGGAAGCTGTCTCACTTGGGCATCAATGTCATGGGGCTGTGCAGCAGAAAACCTGTCTCAATATAGCAATGCACCTGAGTGGAAAAATGCAGTTGAGACAGTGGGTTCATGTGCAGGTGCATGTGCAGCCCTGGAGGGGAAGGGTCCTGTTTGCATTAGGTACCATTTCTTTAGTCACCTTTTCCCTTTAATTTGCTGGGCTTTGTGCTGCTTGCTAGGCATCTTTGAGCAACGCTCTAGTTGACGATGCATAGCACTTAGCATGCTTTGCGCTAATAAGCTTTTGTAAATAAAACCTGGCGAGATGAAAAGGCCAATGCCTGATTACGAGCCACCAATTTGGTCTCATTAAGTTCTTATAAGGGGGAAGAAAGTAAATAGAATCTTTATCAATTTATGTACTTCCAGTGCTGAAGAGAGCTTTCCACATTCATTAAGGAGGATGCTGAGAATAGAGATGTGTTTCCAGGCGCTTTTGGCTTATGAAGCTGTTAAGGGATGTTTTACTGATGATCAGCTTTTACTTCAATCAAAAGCTGAGAAGGTAAAGACAGAACCAAAGGGATCATCAAATATTTATACATGGAGGTTGGAAGGGGCCAATACACGATGGAATAACATTTCACTCTTCAAATGTGGATACTGGCAGTGTTGTGGACACTAAAGAGAAGAACAGCTATCTGCATTTCCATTTTGGTACCTGTTTACATGGGATTACCAATAGATGTGGAAAAATATAGAGGAATGATACATAATTTGGTTGACCTGTCTGCTGCTCAATAGGAAGTTACCTGCCAGTTTGTATTTCAGTTCTATATCTACAGTTTTTAATTGTAGGTTTAAAAGCAAACCTGAAATAGATCTGTTCACATCTTTTATCACCTGTACTTTAATGTGTCAGTCATCAGTTTAAAGACCAGTTACTATTGCAGGTAATTTCCCTTTTACCCTGAAGTCTGCAATTGGAAAATATTGACCAACACTGAGCAGACCCTGGAATTTTCATTGGCCTTTTGAAATTCAGGGAATGCTGATGGATTCTCCTTTAGGGGCAAGGGTAGTGGCCTGCATTTGTATCCTTGCTTTATTAGTTATGCATCATTTTATTTCTTTTAATACAGAGAATATGTAAAACCGCCGTTCTTCTCCATCTTCCATTATATACCCCCCTTTATCTCACGCTTCCATACTCCTCTCTTATATCCTTGTTTCTTTCTTTCATAAAGACAAGCAATTCATTCATCAGACAGATTGATAAAATAGATGAGTAGAGATGGCTCAGTCTGCTTCTCACAGTACATGCTTTTAACTGCAGCCTCTTCTCACTGTACCCACGTTTCTCCACTCTTTGGGCTGTTTTTGTTCTGTTCACAGGCTTGGATGGTGCCAAGATGTGCTCTCAGTCGCTGCAGTCTGTCTCAAGCTGTAGTCTCCAATGCATGAAGCTGATCCTACAGAAGTACAGAAAAGGGGGGTTGTGAACCGATGCACAGCTGTAGGTGCTCCTGTGATTAGTACAGGTAGTCAGGGTCTGAGAGAGGGGCTGGAGGGTCTGTCCTTCCAGTAGGAATTCTGTTACAACCTTGCTCAGGCTGCTGAACCAGAGATGCCAAGTGCCAGTCGATATCCCTGGCTAAAAGCGATCTCAACAGCAGCAGAGTACAGATGCACCAGACATGTTAATGGCAAAGACATGCATGCAGGTGTCAGACTTAAATATGGCTTGTGAAGTTAAACAACGCACACTTTTAATCTACAGAAACTTGATTTAATGGGATTTTTTCTGACTAAAGGGATGTGTATTTGCCAAGAGTACTGCCCTTAACAGTAAATGAACAGCACCACCTTTGGGTCCTGGAAGAAAATGCGCCTTGGGCCGCAGTTCCTTCCCCCTGCTTTTCTGTGTAGCTGATTTCCTGCTGCACTGATGAAGATTTAATATGAATAGTAAAACTGGGGAAGGGGGAAGGAACTGCTGCGGTACTGAAGTAGCCTATCGCAGGGTAGAAGCAATGGCAGGTCCACAGCTATCGTGTGCATCATGTCTTGATGCTGGTAACTTGGGTGGTGAGCACAGAATGCAGGAACAAACTCAGGCTTTGCAGAATATGAGGACCCAGAGTCAGCCTACAGTGGATTTCCCTACCTCTAATTCTTATTTTTGCATCTGGCAGTAATTTATGCTAATGTTATGCATTTGACCAAAAGCATTTTAATTGGGAAGATTGGTTCTGTGCATAGCAAGCCAGGTGTTCTTGGTTTTCCTCTGGAAAGAAGGTTTTGAACCATCGATTCTTCCTTACAGAATGTGTCTCCGTGAGATGCGGGTGCATGTGGCTGTGAGCATGCACATGTGATGGCTGTGTTGATACACAGGGCTGAACGCATGCACTGAGTTCCTGTACACGCCTATGTCCATGGCATAAACAAGTGGCTCTATGAACGTACATCCATGTAGCTTTGATGCTAGTGTTGCATGTGTTTCCATGCTCCTGACATGCTAATGTCTTAATGTGCTTGCAGGAATATATCTATACATGGTTCTTGTGCATGCACAGAGAGTCATTATGCTTTACAAGGATGCTAGAGAGGGACTCTTCATCAGGGGCTGTAGCAATAGGACAAGGGGTGATGGGTTCAAACTGAAACAGGGGAAGTTCAGGTTGGAGATAAGGAAGAAGTTCTTTACTGTGGGGGTGCTGAGGTGCTGGAACAAGTTGCTCAGAAGTAGTAAATGCTCCATCCCTGGCAGCGTTCAAGGCTGGGTTGGACAGAGCCTTGGTCAACCTGGTTTAGTGTGAGGTGTCCCTGCCCATGGCAGGGGGTTGGAACTGGATGATCTTAAGGTTCTTTCCAACCCAAACAATTCTGTGATTCTATGATTATGCTTGTTTAAGAATCTAATCCCTACCGAACTCCGAGTGTGTGTGCATGTGGGAGTGTTTGCACAAATTCCAGTGGAAGTAATTGGACCCGTTTCTTGTCAGTGCACACAGAAAGTGAGATTTCTCACCGGAACTTTTCACCCTAAGAAACAAACCAAGAAGTCCCAAAAGACCAAGTAAATGAAGTAAAAATGCTGCTGCTTTTTATATGAGGAAGGTGAAACCTAAACCTTGTTAGCCCTTGTTCTTTCACATGGTCTAAGAGACTGGAAGCTTGCTAATCGCAGGGAGATAAGCCAGAGAAGAGTTGCTAACAAGCCTTCAAACTGACAGCAGGATTTGGCAGGGTTGCTGTACTGCTCTGCTGAAGATCTTTAAACTTTAGGTGTCATTATCCTCTGACCCTGAAAAAAACCCTACCAAATATCCATGAACACTGGCTGCACAGTTCTCACTCCTAATAGGATGTAGGAGCATGCTGAGGAGCATCTGACACTGCTTGATGAACTGTCTGCATAGCTCTCGCATACCTCTACTTTGGACCTTTACAGAACAAGAGAGCAGCTTACACTGTGTTAGTTCAAGGTGGTCATCAGCCTCGTACCAAATCAGATGCCAGTCAAAAGGCTCCCCTGAGCTCCAGAAGGCTTTAAGCCAGACCTGGCCAAATCCTCTGCCTTTGTAGGTATTTGTGTGAGTGCAAATGTGAGCCCTACCTTGATCCTCAGTCTTTAATGTTCACAGGGCCTGCTGAGATTTGTGACCCTCCAAACACCTCTTTGCATTTCAAGTTCAAATCCAGTTCTGTGACTTGGTCCCTTTACATTCAGGCTTGATATTCCTGGGAGTACAGCCCCTCAGCACTATTATCCTTCAGTCTGCTTAGCTTTCAGCAAGGTCATTTCATCACCTTTCTTATGTCCTCTGTCATTCCTGCTTCCTATATTCACCTTGATGCAATTGATTTCATTGCTGTTTCTTGACTCCCTAAAGGGGTTTTACTCTGATCCTGTCACACATGCTGCAGTCTTGCACCTCTTGGCAGTTTCTAGCTAGTTCTTTAAGACCCTTAAGTGAAAAGGCTCCTAACATGTAGCACTGTATGCATGTGTCATTTGAAGTATCCGTAGTTTTTCCCTTATAATTCCCTTGTATATAATGCTCATAGGAATGAAATTAGTGAAGTGGGATTTGGCCTATTCAATCTCCTGATTTTCATGCCCTTGCCTGGCTCTGAGGCAGTGGTAAAGTGAGGGTCTGCCCATCCACAGCCACCAAAGATCAGCTCCCTGGGGTGGAAAGGACAAAACCCAGATTTGTGTTGGTTCATCTTATGCTACCACTGCTCTGCTCACTTCCCATGGGCTCTGACACTGGAAGACTCAGCACAGCCCTGATGCCGCAAAAACTTGTCTGCTCTATGCTGTGGTCTCATCCATGCCTTGTCAGATCCTCCGGAGCCTTTCTGAGGCATACAGAGTTCTTTTAACCACATGCAGCTCTTCTTGGATCAAGCTGAAACTGCAGAGCAGTGTTTGAGATCAGCCCCCCGAGACCACTTGCTGCAGGTACCTTGTTCTCCTCAAGAAGCCTTCTGGGGGGGTCAGGGTGTGCTATGCACTTCTATAGACAAGTGCAAAGCACCATGCAGATTTAGAGCAATGCAAAGATGATTTTAAGTCCCTATGAAAGGATTAGCAGCATTGACACACAGCCTGGTCCTGCGAGGTGCCATAGCTTCCCTGGGGAATGTGATAATCTGACCTTGGTGTGCGAGATCATGTTGTGCTCTCAGGTAGCTTCTATGGATCAGTCCCTTCTTTAGCGATACTTTGAGATCTCATCCATTAGAACCAATTATTGGCTGAATTATCAATAAAGGACAACTCGGTGACAGCAATGGGTGAGCATGAATTAACCAGCAGCTAGAGCTTGAGAGAGTTCCCTCATGGGAAGGGGAGGGAGGCAGGAGCAAGGAATGTTGTTACATCCACAACATTTCTTTAGGGGAAAAAAAGAAAGCAAATGAAGTGGAATAAAAGCTGCAAAATAGAACACCCCTGACAGTTTGCTACAGAATGTAGTTTTTCATTTAGAACAGAGAGGGTGGTTCATCATGGGAGCACAATGAGGGGCACGCAAGTGTAGGTGCCATCACAGGGAGATTTCAAGGAATAGCTTGAATGAAAGAATTGGTGTAATTAGCTGGAATCCCATGAAGATGAACAGACAACCTTGGCAAAATGGCATGAGCAAAAAGGCAAGAAACGTTCCGGTGCTTCACAGTGTCTGATGCTATTTTGTCTTTTGATGTTTGTTTTCTGCACAGTGCCAGCAATTTCTGTCATCTCTGGTGCATGTTGCCAAGTCTATTATTTGGGATGATTCCTGCTTTAAATATTTTTAGCAGCAGCGGATCTTTAATCATGGGGAAATTGTTTTCAGGAATGATTATTTTATGTGCATCCCAAAGCAAATCTGAAGATCTAATACAAAAGCGTTTGTGATCATCTTATAGCCAAGGGACAAAGTAGGAAGGATGGGATGAACTCAAAGGCCATTAAGGAGAAGGATGTTTCATTTGGATGAAACAACTGATCTCTGCCCTCTGCTGAATCCATAGGGTGCTTTTGACTGGTAATGCTAAATTCAGTGTGTAAGCATAGAAAGCAGTCCACCCTCCCATATCCATAATGCTGGAAATTAAGTCTTTATCTGCAGCACGGTTGTGATGAGCTAAGTAAATCATAACTATTGAAAAGACTTTTTAATGCTCCACTCTATCTATTGTTCTTTTTAAAAGCAGCAGTGATTTTTTGTTGCTGCTTGGGAGCTGATACCCAGCTGGTGTACGACTCCAGAGTTCCATTGGCTTCACTAAGGAAACAGCAAATTGGAGAGCAGAAATGGGAAGTCAAGCTTGGCTTTTTTATTATTTCATTCCTAAGATCCTGGAATCCTGTTTTATAGCCTCATTTTGAGAAGTCCTGTTAAGAAGTAAAGAACAGTGACTTTGGAGCTAAGTGAGACATTGACCTTGAATTTGTTCCCCCTGTGGGGTAGATCTCATCCAGGAGACGCTGGTATTTGAGTACAAAGCTTCCATGAATTTTACTGCTGTGCTGCTCTGTGTGTGCATTAAATACCTTTAATAAAGTTACCTCGGTATGAGGGGCTTGAAGGTCCAGATAAGCATATAAAATCTCAGATGATTGTCCGAATCCATTTTGGACTGTAAAATTAATACGAGAACCTAACAAAATCAGAGCTTTCCTAACACCTATCTGCGTGACTCCTATCGATGATTTGTATTAAGGAAGCACTTGTACTTGTCTACTGGAATTAAAGGCAGGCATTTTTCATACTTAAAATCCATAGGCAAAGCTTTCAAACTCACAAGTGTGCACACAACATGCAAGCAGAGGGATTGCTGTGCCACTGGTGAAGCAAAAAGGACATTAAGAACTTCTTTGTACAGGTAGATATAGAAAAACCACCCCAAAGTAGCCTAATTACATGAGCTTAAATTGTGGTGTGGACAACCTCAGTGAGAACTAATGCAGATGTCGTTCAGGTAGTGTGGATGTAGGACTGGGAAAACAGAGCTTCTCAGCCTCCTGAGCTACCACCTCTCAGTGGCACTGCAGTAACTGACTATGCACAGACTCACAGAATCATAGAATAGTTAGGGTTGGAAAGGACCTTAAGATCATCCAGTTCCAACCCCTCTGCCTATCCTTGACAGTAAAGCAAAATCCCAGGAAAGCTCAAGTTTCTATGTGCATCCCAAAACAAATATCCTAACACACCATCTGTGTGGTTAGGATGGGTTAGGAGCATCCATCCAGGCAGTTCCTGTCTGATATGAAGTTACTAAGTGATGGTAACTCGATTGCTCTTGACAATACCCATTCTCTCTAGATGGAAATTGCTTCAGGTATGAATGTGTGTGTCCCTGTGAGGTTAAATGTACTTTAATTGCATCATTCCAAATTCACATCGTTAGTTACTTGGGAAAGTTGTTCCAAATTATCTCAGTATTATAAAGGAAAACTTGAACAGAACAGGGACACACATTTGCCAGTTTATTTATTATCTCTTTCTGTCATCGCAAGTAGATGTTTTTCCACAGCCTGTTTTAGTATGTTGCTGATGGTCCTTCCCTGAACCTACTGAGGAGCAGAATCTAAAATGAGAAAACAAGGAAGAAAACACCATAGAATATATGAGCCCTTCCACACAAAGCTGTGCTTTGAGGTCCAATCTGGTTCCTGTAGAGATGTAAGAGCTGGTCTCTGTTTTAGTGCAGGGTATCATAGAATCAACTAGGTTGGAAAAGACCTTTAAGAGCATCAAGATGCTGCCATCCCATTACGCTGTATATACGTGGAGCTGTCTGTAAGGATATTTTAGGTGATGTGTGACCTGGCTGCTAGTCTTGGAGCTGCCTCTCTCCCATAGCAGCTCATGTTTCCCAGTTAGAACACTGTCTGCTTGGAGCTGGTGGTTTTGCCTCAGTAGGAAATTCCTACAACTGGCAGGACCACATTAGTTACAGTAAATTAGCCTTGGTAAAGCTCATAGGGAAACAAGCATGCAAAGAGTCTCCAAAGGAGTTTAGCTACTGCTGCTTGCTGACTAAATCAAGATGGGATGCTGTGTGGGTTCCCACCCTTCTGCACAGTAAGAGAGCTCTGTTTTAACTGGGGGTAGCAGCACCACAGTGCCCAGGATGATCCAGTAAGAGGCATTGCTCAGGGAGGAAACATAGTGCAGTCAGTCTGGTCAGTCTGGAAAATATGAATTGAAAAGCAGAAAGGAGAAATTCCTTGTTTCTTGTGTAGAAATATACAGGAATCAGTTCATTCTGAGGTGTTACCAATGCATGCCCATCAAAAACAGTGTGTGAAACAGGGTAAAATGAGGCACACGCTACTGCTGTTACTGGTATTAATGTTGCAGTTTAGCATTTATTAACCAGCTCCTCAATGGCATAGACATGCCTGCCTTGGGAAAGAGTGTGATTGACCATCTACTGGGTAGTGTGGGCTCTAAGTCAAAATGAAAGGTGTCAGGGAGAGTTTAACCTCAATGAATTTATATCCTGGTGGTTCCGAACTTATGCTTATGCCTTGTTTAGAAATAAGATAACATTTACAATAGTGGATTCAGTTGATGTAAGCATTTGAGGGTCAGGTCTGTCGTTTTCCTCTGTCTTTATAGGGTAGTTTTCATGTTATGCCTGTAGGCGCTGCTATAATAAATGCAATAATAAATAAATGTTGGCCTGAAACAAGTACATTTCAGAGTGCTGCTAAATGCAAAACAAAATCTGGTGCTGTATACGTGTGTCAAGAAGATGACTAAGGAAGTTGGCCCCAGGAGCATTATTCAGTACTCATGAGCCTCCTGGCTTTCATGATTACACTAAGCCAGAGGAGGAGGTGACTGAGGTAACCCTACAAGTGATCTTTAAGACAGTTTGTTTTACATCTCTTATCTTGGGCTGCAAAGAAACCTGGTCATTAAATGCAATGAGCAATCCCAAAGCAAACCTGAAACACATCAAAATACAGCTTTTGGTTCCTGCATCCTTTTTCCTTTTCTTGTTGTAGCAGTTTCCCTGGGGCAGTACCAATGCAAACAAATGAGAAGAGCCCCAAGAAGGGACTACATTGGTTGCAAATGAGCTAATGCAAAGCAGAGGAGGGCTTTCACCAAACCAGGCTTCTGGGGGAGACCCACACACCATTTCCTTCTCATTCTATCTTTGTTTCAATCACTTTAGGCTTCTCATTAGGAAACAGACCTGTAAGACTTGAAGCAACCAATCTCCCACCACCAAAAGCAGATAGCTCGATAAAATTTACTGAGCAAATGGTTCTTGGATTGCAAGCTTTTAAGGATAGGCTGGAGATATTCAAAGTCTTCAAATGGATTTATAATACTGCCAGTTTTTTGTGATTCCATCAGTACAAGCCTCTCAATGTTTACTGTTTGCTCTTAAGGCTGCGTTTGTTGCTGCGATGTTATTACATACGAATCTCAGCATTATGCACTTGTTTCTTGATGAAAAGTAGTGATCCTAATCCTTGTGGATTTAGAGGAAAACTGGGAGATAGGCCTTGCCTATACCCTGGGTAAAGAGAAAGATATATAAGGTCAAACTTTAAAGATATTCCATACATCTCATCATACAAATACTTGTGTATTCGGAGCTATGCCTTTGCCACACGAGAGCCTCAGCTGAGCTGTGTGCTGCCCCTGTATCTCAGTCTCCCTGTCTCTATGTGCCCGAGGCAGATTGCTGCCTTGATAGCACTGTGACTCCTCCATAGGAGAAGTTCGCTGTTTGTTATTAAAAGCCACTCAGATGTAAACTCCTAATTCCTAACGATTTATGTAAATCTGTACCAGGGGAATATGATTCAGAGATGGGAGACAGGGACAGGGATGCAGCAGTGCAGCTTCAGCCATTTCCTCTCCAGCCAGAGCCAGAACTGCATGCATATGCTCCCTTAGACCGTATTTCTACTACCTTAGAGCCAAAGCAGATCCACCGCCTGGCTGCTACCACCCAGGCTGGTAGTGCACTAAGCCACAGATCTTCTTTTACCCTCTGGCAGTCTAACTATCTTCTCTAATGTAATTAAAATGGTAATTATTCCCTGTCCAGAACATGTCTCTTACTTATAGTCTGTGGAAGTATTACAGTTGATTAAACACATATGCTGCTGGTAGATAGCTCCTCCAATCGCATATGGAGTGATAAAGAGTTAGCTAAGGGAGGACAAAATATAATGCAATACTCTGCTTATGCAAAAGAAAGAGCAACTGGAAAAAAAGCAGAGTGTAAAAGCACAAAGGATGGATTGAACACAAAGGTACGGGGAGAAAAAGCCTATGGAAGTTTTGGAAGAGCTGGGAGAGCATCTCTTACCCCTTTACTTGATAGAAGCCAAGTATCTGCATGGCCGAGACTGGTCCTTCAGCCAGGAGACAATCCTAATACTCTGCCCTCACAGGTATCCATGCACTTTGCTTGGTTTCAGTTTGAGGTGCACATGCTCAGTTCTGAGTGAAGTGCCAATGCAGAGAGAGGGCGTACAAAGGCATATGTCAGATCTGATCTGTCCATCTGTCTGTATGTCTATGTATCCATATGTCTAGTCATCCATTTATTCCTATATTTATTTGCTGTTGGCTTTACATATGTCTTCTCGCAATCCTGATGGAACAAATGGAATCTGAGGGGCAATATTATTAACAATTATTTCCCAGTGTGTTTTCCTGCACACTGAAATTGTTAAGCAAGGTCTGAGGGATGTGTGTATGTATATATACACACACCTATAGATATATAGATGCGTATATATATATATACACACCCACAGAATCCTATAATGATTTGAGTTGAAAGGGACCTTAGAGCTCATCCAGTTCCAGCCCCTGCCACAGGCAGGGACAGCTTCCACTAGAGCAGCTTGCTCCAAGCCACATCCAACCTGACCTTGAGCACTGCCAGGGATGGGGCAGCTTCTCTGGGCACCCTGTGCCAGTGCCTCAGCACCCTCACAGTAAAGAACTTCTGCCTTGTCAGTGTCCCAAGCACCCATGTCCTACAGATAACCATGAAACCCATGGCAGTTTTGGGCCTGAAGAACTCTGTTGAGGGAAGTTTGCAGACTTGGGTGGATATAAAGGAATTTGGTCTCCAAGGCTTTCAAAGAGTTTTATTTAACCAATATGAAAACTAACAAGCAGAGAAGCTATTTCCTTATTCCCTCATGCCACAGGCTACATACAAATTGCTGAAGGTGACCACCTTCCTCACCACAAACAAGTGTATCTTTATCTTACAAACGTTAGTAAGGCTGTGAGATGAAAGGGATGGGAATAGCACTTCCTTTCACAATGTAATTGCCGATATTCCATCTGGGGCAGAAGTGTGCATTTTCTAATGTGTAGAAGTCACTATCTAAAAATGTTTGAAAACGTACTTTTTCTTTCTCCCCCATTTTCCTCCCATGGAAAAAGTGCTGAGGTAGAGTTTCCTTTCCCTGTAAACAGGATGCATTTTATCCTTGTGCAAGGTACAGCAAAGCTTTACATAGAAAAGAGAGTGGAAGTCAGAAAGCGAGGATGACAAAAGCTTCACAGATTGAATTTGCTCCCCTGTATATGGGAGGGAAAGAATAGGGGTGCGTTAGTGTGGAATGAGGTCTTTGACCGTACAACAAGTGGAGGAAGCTGCAGAGGTAAGGGCAATTTTTGAATAAGCAATAGCTAGCAAAAATCTAGTTTGGTGCCTGCTTTTTGCTCAGGAATTATTCCTTTCTAATCACTGCCTCTGCTTTTCTTCTGATGCTGCCTGTAAAGTTTCACACAAGCCCCAGGTTCCTTTTCCTGCTGATGCAGTGACAAGGCTGCATTGCCCGGCTGTGTGCTTTGTAAGCCTGGAGCTGCTGAAGACACTGGTTTACATTCACTCACCTCCCTGACCCACACGTTTTCTGCCCACATGGCCTTCTGTTACCCTGGCAGTACCTCAGGGCTGTTTGTTAATATACCCCTGTATGGTGCTCCGTACAGGGGTTAGGTCCAGAGTCTGTAGCTGCAGCTGTAAATAGCAGAATAGCCAGCTCTTACTGCCAGGAAACAGCCTGCCAGGAGGATTTTCTCCTGGGAGACTTTCTCTTTCCAGAAAAAGCTATGGAGCATTTTTCCCCTAAGAGAGGTCGTGGCTATTCCTGAGAAGCTCAGATATAAGGATCCAGCCTATAACTGCTTTGTACATCCAAGATCTCCAAGTCTGAGATATCGTTTAGGTGAGGTCACACCTTCGAACCAACTCCTGCCCTCTCCAGTGCTTTGCCATCAATGGCTACACATCAGTGTTCTCCACTCTGAGAAAAGCTCTTGCAGGGCATGTGAAGCAGCTTTCTGAAAGCTCATCATGACCATCTATCTTGTTCTGGTGCAAAAATGGATGATGAGTAGACCCTATTCCAGTTCATCCTTTGCCCATCCATCATCTACCCTGCCACCAACTGTCCCCTTAATGAAGGGAGCAGAGATGGATGAGGACTAGACAGACGAATGGACAAAGACTGACGGAGGGATGCGCTCCTGGGCTTCACTGCTCTCAGCACCATAGGAATTGGGGCTGCATGGAGCTAATCTAACTTCTTCCATTTGATGGAAACTATTCCAGATGGGGATTTTTTTCTGTATTTCTTTCTCTTGGGGATTTGCAGATAACCGTTAATTTGGGAATAGCATCTGCACAGACAGATACAGATGTAGGTAAAGCAGGATTCATTAAGTGATACTGGTGGGAACAACTAATTCCATAGCACACTTCTGTACTTCTGTGACACAGCCTGCTACAATGTGGTAAACAGAGAAAGGATGATGTCTCTGTACAAGTAGGAGAACCCTTTAGCTTCAATCACAGTAATGCATTTATAAGGAATTAACCTAACACAAAGGTGATTGGTATCTGGGCAAGACTGCAGCGGCCTTTGGATCAAACTTATATTCAGAGGGTAAGACATCGAGGGCACTAATTGTCCTCTGGACTTTTATGGCAGATAGAACTTGGAACAGTTTGCAAAAGCGCTCTCCAGGACACCATCCCTCAGGCTGTGTTGGGCTGTCACCCTGTGCATGGAGGTAAAAAATACCTTTCTGGCAGCCTTTTCCTTTATGATCTTAGATTAACACTGCCTACAAGGCGGAACTCTGCCCTGATATTTGCCTGTTGTCAGAGAAACAGTGACAGAGCACTGGTTTCCTGAGAGACTTCTCTCTCCCAGAGAAATCACTGCAGAGTTTCTTCTAACCCCCAAAGGTTTGCTTCTGTGCCAAGGGGATGTAGAAGGGCACCATCTGGAGCCGCCTGCTATGGTGGCAGTAGCAAGCACATCCAACTGCAATGAATTGCGATGAAAGGGCTGTTCGTTTGCAGAAGGGAAATTCATTACCCTGCAGGGGGGAGAGAAGGTACCAGCATATTCTTGCCCCAGATGCCAGGTTCAGCAGGCAGCAGTGCAAGCTGAGAGTAGAAGTTCCCAAACATTTGCACTGATTCAGAAAGCCGCAGTGTGAAGCTGGCTTATCTCCATCCCGTAACGTCTGCCATTCTCTTCTGTGCAGCTATTTCAGGTCAGCTCATGCTCTGAGTTCACTGCTTAAGGACTTCTGCTGCCCTTATTATTGCTAATCCATGTTGACATAGGAGAGAATCCCCACCCTCATTTGACCTGACACTGTGATAAGTATTGTTGATGCAATAAGTTATGTCTATGAGCTTATCTGTCACCTTCCAAGGGGTGGGAAAGGATGGAGATGCAGTCTATGGAGTCTCTTTGTTCAGTGGGGTTTTGAACAAGGCAAAAGAAAATCACTGTGGGTATTCCTTGGTTTTGGGGTTTTTCTTCTTTAGTTTTTCTGGTTTAAAGCAAACTGAATTGGTTACAAGAAACAAAAGAATGTGTGCTTAGCTTTTTGGTGTATACCCATTGCTTAGAAATACCTTGGAATGAAAAACCCTTGTCCCAGCCTCCCCCAGGATATTAATGCTTCTCCACACAACCTAAAGAGAGATTATGCCAGCTGTATGCAAGACAGTCTTGTATTAATCTTCTTGTGGTTATTACCAGGAGGATATGGTAAGTAGCTCAGGGATTTGAGAGACCAACCTGGTAGGAAGGCATCGCTCTGGTGCACACTCAGCTGCAGAATACCAATGCTTTGCTTCCAAACAAACTCTGCCGCTGGCAGCTTGCTCCATGGCATAGATGTGTGGTCAAGGCAGAACACAAAGGGAGTAAAACTCTGCTGCAGCCTGCTGAGCCACCTGCAGAGTGCAAAGTGTGCCTGATGATAGAGGAAAGCAGACCTGATGAGAAGCTACTTCATTCAGGTTATACTGAGTCCATTAGAGGCAGGTAGCTGAGGCAAATACCTCCCTAACTCTGGCAAGGTGTTTGGCAGATCCAGAGCCCTGGGAAACAAGAGAAAGGCAAAGAGGGGGATCCCTGAGCAATCATTAATTGCCATACTCCTGATTATACTGTTCCAAAACTGCCTTTTCTTGTTCTTGTTCAACCTTTCTGTCCATCAGATCCTTTCTCTAGTGAGCATCCTGGCAATGGCTGAGTTCTCAGCCCTGCCTGGGTACCAATGCCATAATAAACACAAGTATCTTCCAGGCCTGTGATCAGACCAAGTACGAAAGCCACATGAACACTAATTGTCTCCCTGTGTGCTACTTCTGGCTGCTGTACACAGGCTGTGATGAACTTACCAGCTTGTTTGTTGCCATCCAGATGAAGCGAGTGTACTGCCAGCTATGCCTCTGTACTCCCTTTGCCAGCAGATAATTAGACCTGCACAAGGTGGTCCTGGCAAATATGGTACCCACCTGGTTTAGCAGGAGATACAGGTGATGCTCTTTGCAAGATGCAGGAACTCTTCAACCCACACAGGTTCTCCCTCCACTTAGATGAGGGTTATATCTGAGCATCTTGCCAGCACAAATGCTGCCATTAGCTAAGCAGGGGTTATTCCCATTTTATAGGAAGAACTGAAGCAAGGATGGATCAAATGACTTATCATAAGGAGTGGGTGGTGGCAGCAGGAAATGAGTGTACTTCTGATGCCTGTCAGCTATTTTGATTAACCTCTGAATCTGGATATTGGTGAGCTTTGAGAGCCTTTGCCTCAAAATCAAGAGAAGCTGGCAGTTTCTCAGTGTTCCAGGGTAAAATTAGATGCCATTTGTCATTGGGTCCCTTTGTTTAGTCACACAATAGGACTTTTTCAGCATTTAAGGACAGTAAATTCCCTTCACACAATGTCCCACAAGCACAGAGGACAGAAAGAGGCAAAGCTCCAGTTGCCTTGAAGTGAATTTTTGCCTACCCATCTTGCAGCACCAGCATATTTGAAAGGAACTGGAAGCTTGTTAGGATGAGGGGGAACCAAGCATGGACAGGGGTAGGGAAGGCTGCCGTGATTGTAATACGTTAGGAAGGCAAGAGGAAGGCGCCTTTCTGCTTTAGCTGAAGGGGGAAAGGCAGCTTGCTCCTACCCTAAACAAACCCATCTGCAACACTTCCAATTTGAATCCAAATACTATCTGAGGTTTGGGATTCAGCAGCAAACTAGCTTTGAGTCCTTAATCCCAGCGCCTGATGTTTGGGGGTGTTGGGATTTGGAGCTAATTAATTCAGCCACCTGTAATTTTCATTCAGATGCGCTGTCTGCCTTTCTCTTTGATATATCATATGGTTCGGAAGGCTGCAGGCAGTGCAGAATCCCAGTCCCTCTGTACTGCTTTTCCTGGTAATCTTTCCCTTTCTTTTTCATGCTTCTTCTTCTTTTCTTCCATTTTCATCCTGCTGCTGTTTCCTTCTTATGGGTCCTTATGTGCAGCAAAAATAGCCCAGTCAAAGAGACCCTGACATTCAGTAAGTGATTTAGCTCTGCATGGATGGAGTGAGTGGTCTTGTTCCCTTCAGGGCTGTCTGCAGAATGATGCTCCCAGTACCTGTCCCACTCTCCTTGCCTGGATTCATCCCAAGCACAAAAGATCCAGTGCTGGGTGTCCTGGCGGGAGCAAGGATTCAGGTGATAAATATTGCAAGACCTAGAAAGCCCAGGAGCCCTGTGCTGATTTCTTTCCCTTGGCAGTGAAAGGATGGAAGAAGAATGAAAAGATAATTAGTTTGGAGTCCTCGGGAATGAAATGGAAAAGGTTAGTTCACTCCCTTCTAATGCCAAATGAAAGCTCAGGCTCCAGGTACCCGGGCTGCAAGGTTCTGCAGCCAGTGAAACGTTTGCTTGCCTGTTCACACAACACCCTCTCTGCTTTTCTGTCCCTGTAACAAGAATGCCTTGCAATAATGGAAGCTGGAGTCAGTTTTCCCACATCTGTAGAGCCTGGAGCTGTTATTTTCTATGAGAGCTTTTCATATTCCATTAGTGCCAAGTGAGCCTGGGAGCCTGGTTCCATAGGGTGCTGCACACACCGGCAGCAAGAGGCAGCTGCAGCCCACGGCCTCCATCCAGAAACAAGCGCTGTATCAGTCCTGGGCATTCAGACAGCAACTTAATGGCTTCAGTGGGAGCACCATGCTGCAGGAGGGCGTCTCTTCAGATCTTTTGCGGGCCTGAAGGCTAATGAGTACATGAAAGGAGGAAGAGAGATGGGAGATGTCAGAGCAACAGAACAAGATGCTGTTGTTGTATCGGTTACCTTTGCATCCAGCTCATATAGATGCACTAAATTAATCAACAGTACAAGGCTCATCTCATCCTCTGCCATCCAGTATTGGCAGGATTGTGAGTCTGTGGGCTAGTCAGTTTGAATTTCCAAATCCCCACCAGGTTTTCCTCAGTTTTCCCAGGGAAAATTATCAGACTTAGCAGGATTTCCCAGTTTTATCCCAGTTTTCTTAGGCTGTTAAGGATGACTGGTAATAAAAGTTCCTCTAAGCCACATTGGTCATTTCACTTTACATAAGTTGGTAGCTGCAAGGCCTTCACATGATTTGGAAGTCTCTCTTGCAAGGATGTCCTATCACTCCTGCCTGATTTTAGGTAGATTCAGGTGTCTGAAAACTCTTCTTTGCCTCCTGTTACCTTAGCAAACATCACCTTATATTCTTATCTCATGCAATCAGGCAGCAGAACTCTAGTTTGTGGTGCTGGCAGCTCTTCATTAATATTGTTATCCATGCTTGGATCTGTCTTGCAGACTCAGGTGAAGCACTTTGATACTGGTATAGTCAGACTGCTAATGCATCCTACCACTGTTCCTCTTGCAGAAACCTACCTGTTGAAGGTCCAGAGAAGCCCCCCGGTTGTTTCCATTGAAGGTCAGCAGCCGTCTGCAGTAGTAACAACAAATAGGCCAAAAGGACCCTGGAGCTCATGGGCCATTGCTGTTTGAATGAGATAAAGTTATAACTATTTAACATTCCTGGGTGTGAAATTAGACTGATCACTTAATCTCCTTAGTCTCTGACTGCAGGTCCAGCATGGGAATATGAATCTTAATTGGTATTTTCTTATCAATACACTCAAATTGCAGGATTAAGGACAAGGCTCTTAATGCAACCTGAGTTTTTGGGAGATGCTTCTGATTGTAGTGTGATCAAAACATCATCACTGGTGCAGACCGTGTAGGAACATGAAAGGAAGTTCTCAAGATCACACACTTGTGATCCCACCCGTGTGTTCTTCACCTGCACACCTAACGTAGAGGCTGTGCAAAATGCCTCAGAGCAGTAGCTCAGACAGAAAGGAAATGTAAAAGCACTGCTGCTTGGTCTCTAGGGAGTTTTTCAGGCATTTTATTGGCATGATAGTGCTTTAAACGATGTTCCATAAAAAAGATCTGTGACCATGTGAATAAATACACAAAGGACTCCTGTTGATTGCTCTTTTTTTATTTGCTATTTAAAGTTAAGGACATGGTTAAAAACTTGGCTCAACAGTGATGATAAGATGAATCCCCATAATGCATACCAGAAGATGCATTACAGCCACACACTGCATCTCCTCTGTTTTCTAAATGCAGCATCATGACTTACTGTGCTAATGCAAAACTCTGCCCATCCTAATAAATGGTGGTGCGATTAATACACCATCAACCCAGCTGCTGGCTTGGTCAGGGTGACCTGGAGCAACAGCAGGATGTGTGAATCCCTGTGTTTTCCTCTGCTGAAGCACAAACGCCAGGCTCTTGAAGCACATTAGTGTGCAGGAGTACCCTCTGTGCGAGCCAGCCTGCCAGCACGCATCCCTGTCCATCTTCATTTACAGGCAAAGGCAGAGGCTTGTACCTTCTGTGGTACAATGGGCAAATATGACTGCAGCAACCAAATCTGCAGTTCTTCTCTGTTATGGGAACTCTTCCTATTTGTTCCCTCCCTGTCAGGTCTGAGTTGCATTTCTTTCTTCATTATGTCAGCTATAACTATATATCTCAACTCCCATTCCCTGTTCCCTCTTATTCCCTAGAGCTTTGCCTGTGAAGTTCTTGTATTTCATTCTTTCTTAACTGCAGTTCTGTCCTCTGCCTGACCATCAACCTTAGAAGTTGAATGGGTACAAGGAAATACTGCTACACAGGGGGATACTTCCATCACCCTACCCTTTAAAACATCCGGGTTCAAAGCACGTCTCCATGGTCCAAAGCACTCCTCTCATAGTCGTGACACAAATTCCTCTGGTGAGCAATTCAGAGCCATAAGACCTGGCTTAGGAGCAGAGCTCAGAGTGAGGAGGAGCTGTTTAATGATTATCCCTTTGTGAATGAGGACTTTTGTGCTGACAACCCTCTGGGCAGAGGTGGGAAGGCAATTGTATCCTGGCACATATACACATTGGCTGGGTCTTCTCTTTAAGCCAGAGTGGAGGGCAGAGCCAGGGGCCTGATCCATTGCAGTGGCTCCTGCATTGGAACGCATCTTCCTCTTGGATCAAAGTACTTGCAGTTGTGTATTCCCACCTTGCAGCCAGCAGGACAATTGGGCTTCCTTTTTGTAATAGCAGTGTCTGAAAGGTCAGAAAACAAAAGAGATATTTTATTCCTAGAACTCAGAGCATTTCCTGTTTTCCTCATGATACAGATGGACACACGGAAGGGCATGACTGCATGTTTTAAGGATGTCATGTATGAAGTCAGTGGCAAAGTGGGAAAAAGCCTCATAACAAGCAATATTCGAGAGACCAGAGGAAATGCCCTGTGGAAAACTACAGATGCTTCATGTCCAGGGTGTCAGAATCCTATCTAACTCAAACAGCCACCAATACTGTTCCTGGCACCAACGTGTCAAGGCTCCTGAAATTGCCCTGCTGCTTAATCCTTCATGCCTAGCATCACATGATGCTTAATTAAATGTACCATTTCCTCTTCTACGTAATGTTTCAGGAGTAAATGGAACCCTTGGCCTCAATGAACAGGCTATTTTGTGTGCAGTTATTAGAGTCAGCTTGTGAAATGAGCTTGCTGTGCTGTGGAGTTGGTCATTATAATGCAGCTGGCAAAGACAAGCTGCTGGGATGGCAGAGGGTGAAGGTGAGGCTGCCCAGCCCAGGGCAGGTCCCTGCTCCAACAAGCTCAGCCTGGAAGACCTCCAGCCCCAGGGATGCAATGCAGCATCCCGGTCCAGCCCCACTTGCTCAGCCTGGGGCATAACAAAGCAGGACTTTGCTACTACTGGGAGCAGTAACAGGCCACGTCACACCACTGTGCAGGGCTGTGTGAGCCCAGACCAGGCTGTGCTGTATTAACCTGCTTTAACTGTGGGATAGAATCAAACTCCCCAATGTAGGAGCCTGGTGATGCCTGGCTCCTTAGTGGGAGATATCTGTTGTTAGAGCGCTGTCAGCATAGGGAAAGAGTGCAATTGGTGAAACCTAAACCTATGCAGGGAAACAGCAGCAGCTCTGTGTGGTGCAGAGCTGTCAGGTTATGTCTGCAGCTGTAGGTGTGCTTTGCCAGCTGGGTGTGAGCCGGGCTTGGAGTGGAAGCTGTATAGAGGTGTTAGTGCAGCGCCAGCAGTGGCTGGTGAACTCCCCTGGGAGGCCAGGCAGATTACCCTGGGCTCAGCATTGCTCTAAACCTGGCCCACCTCTTTCTGACTGGAGCTGGCTCACGTCTGCCTGGAGCTGACCCTGTAGATTCTCCTTTAAATCCATCATTTGCATGCTAGCTCTCTGTGTAATGACAAACCTCACCCAGTATTCTGTCCAGCTCCAGTCCCTAAGGTCAGAAGCTGGTTCCGAGGAGGTAAACTCATATCCAGACAGCCTGGGGTGATATGGTATGTGCAGGCTCAGGCTCTATCTGGAATAGTTCAGTTCAGGGGGTTGCACTTAATTAAAATTGCAAAATTGAACAATTAGCTGATGCTGAAGATTTCCTAATCTCTCTATTTTTCTTACTGTTAATCTGGAGCTATCAGTTAAAATAATTCTCCAACCTTTGATGGGAAACCACTCAGATAACAATAGAATCATTTAGCTTTCCTTTTGTGAAGATTAATTTGCCTTCACTTTCTTTTTCCATACTTTTGCAATTATTAAAGGGAGTTTATGCTCGGATCTCAGAGCCAGGATGTTATGGAGGATGCAGTTGCGGTACCCAGCACTGGCTAGGCTTGCAGGAAAGGCAGGAGTCGAATTCATGGCGGTTTTCAGATCCCAGTCGCGCTGATAGCTTTAGTCAGTTGAGGAAAAACATGCAGCAGTCTTGGGCCAGGGAAAAGCAGTTGAGGTGTGGAGCCTTTGAAGTCTGAAAATTGATTTTCTTCAAAAGGAAAAAAGCTCCCTATCAGCTCACAGCCACAGTCAGGGGCAGCGCTGCCTTTCTCCTGCAGTCACAGCTCAAATCCAGCCCAAGAGTTTAAGAATAAATAGTGTGTAATGCTCAGTCAGTCATGAGGCATTCACTTCAGGTCCACTTTGTGCTAGTCAGGCTGGGGGCATCTAATCGAATTGGCCCTGGGGAGAAACTCCATTGCCAGTTCAGGGTGTCACAAACTTCTGCTGATGCAGGGAAGCCTGGTGCAGTGATTTCACATCAGCTTCCGCTAACGTGTCACCCTGTCAGCGTGTCCCAGCGAGGAAGGGAGAGGACTGGGGGAAGGTTGGAGTCACCCCGCATCGCTCTGCATTGGAGCAGGGCTGGCAGTTCTGGTGCGTGGGCAGTTTTTGTGCTGTGGGCTGGCTTCAGGCAGTGCTCAGGGCTGGAGCCTGGGGACAGCACTGTCCCTCCTGCCCCCTCTGAGCAGAGCCCTCCAGTTTCACCTTAGCATTTGATCCAATCGTTGTGACTGTACTGCTGGAAGAGCTGACCTTTGCAATGACCCTGCCTGTACAAAGCCCCTGTTCTAGCTGAGAGCTGCATTTTTGGGTTTAGCCCGAGTTTTAAATGCTCTAATTAAATCAGGGGCCTGGTTTCATAACCCTGGTTGGCTCAGGCAGCTGAGAAAGTTCCTTCACCGTAGCTTTATTAATGCAGCAGTAATCTCCAGGCTGGGAGTTCACCTCCTTCACCCAATTCTTTGGGAATGGGGAATGAGTTTCCAAGCAGCACATGCCCTAGGAAAGCCAAACCTGCAGTCCAGGGCACTGAATTAGAGCACTTACCCAAATAGGGCAGCGAAGGACAGAGCAAGGAAAAGGCACTGATGGTTTTCCATCAGACTTTCGCATGAGGCCATTTTGTGTTTCCACAGCACCCGGCATAGCTCAGGTCCATGAAGTCTCAAATCAAAGCTCCTGGCCACCCCCTACAATTAATAGATCTGTTGTCACCTCTCTGTGGTTTAAAACATAAAGCCCTGGTTTAGACCTGGTAAAGACCTGGCCAGATTTCGAGCTGAAAATCTCATTGTTCTGCAAGTGTTTAAGTATGTGGCTTCGATTAGAACTTATTCTAGTATCCTCCCTGTAAAACTGATGCATTTAGCCGATGTTTGATACTGCTCGCAGTCACGAAGGTGTAAACCAGGAGCTGCTCGATTCCAATTGACAGCTACACCACATAAAAATTGGCATGAGCAAGAGGCGAATCAGTCCCCTGTGTGTTTTCGAGGTGCAGGATGAAATGCCTTTCAAAGCGCTGCATAATGTACAGCATAGCAAGGATACAGGATGGGTTGATTTTTCTTGGTGCTCCAAAATATATAAGAGGATGGAGATATGAAAAGAAAAAATATGCATTGCTCAATACATGGAAACTCTATCACAAAGTGGCTCCAAGGAGATATATTTTCTTAGGTGACACCAGCTTCTTAGTGAAATGCCCGACATCTCAACTGCTGTAAATCACTGTTGCTGTGTTGACACAAGTGAAGCTGCCCTGATTTACACCAACCAATGCTCTGGCCTTTATTCATTATTATGGCCTCAAATTAATCCCTCTGGAGAAAACCCGAGCAGTTTGGAAGGTTGGGCTTTTTTGTGGGTACGTGTATATCAGTCAAGGCAACTTCCAGAACCTCAGATAAAGAAAACCATTCCAGTGAAGCAAATATGAGTAATTGAGGATCACAACTGTGATTATAAGGTATAATTACAATTAGCTGCACAAGAGTGTTAATCATGAAAATAATTATATGTCAGCTGCTTCCAAAAGAAAAGAGAACGTAATGAAGTGGCCCAAATGGGTGACAAAAACATAGCCCAGGAGTGACAGAGCTGGTGGTGACAGAAGGGGAACAGGAGCATGCTTAGAGGCAAAGTCCACTGGATATTTGCTGTTGCCTCTCAAGCCTCCCTGAAGAAAAGCAGGGAGTCAAGCTCTTAGCTCTAATAATGGGCTGTTTAGTTTGATTGAGCCAGTTTTAACACCACTGTAAAATGCGGAGAAAAGGAATTGCAGGGTTATAGCTGCTGGGTTTCTCATCTTTGCTAGGTTAGTGCTGTCATTATTCCTTTTGCAATGGGATTAAGAACAGACCAGTCCTCCAGCCTGTGGACACTACTATCAGATGCAGCTTCTTGCTTGGTCCCATAAAATAAGGATGCAGCCACCCCATTTTTAGAAGAGATTTATGCAGATTTATTTCTCCTGGGGTTGTTTTAGCTGGTTTTGGAGTTCATTTTTGGTCCTTTCCCTCTTTTTACTTAGGCAGCTCCTTCTTTTTCAAGCTGGTGTTGGGTGAATCAAATCCTGCAGCCTCCAGAGCAGGTCATTGTGCCACAGGGTATCTGTCAGGAAACCCAACTGTCCATTCCCTTACGCACACATTGTGAATTATATAAAGCTTTCTTCAGGGAGTGAGCATGGCAGGGTCCTGTAATTTATCTTGCATGAAATGAGCTTGTTTGAAAGGACTGGAAAAGCCAAACCATTAATTTAGAATAGCTTCTGGACTCTGCAGAGCTGCGCTTCCATTCTCCATATCTGCTGCCATAAAAGTGATGGGATTTTAATACCCTTTTTTTCCCTTCCTTTTATTTTGTGCTGTTGCAGACTCAGTGCTGGCTGCTCCGGTTGCATGTTCCTGGTTGCTTCTTCACCTCACTAGTCACATCTGAGCTACTGAGTAAGTTTACGCAGTGTAAATCCTCTTCTTTAAACTCATTAAAGTGAGCCAAGCCTCTCCAAGAGCCATTTGACAAACTCTCCTGAGTAGCAAAGTCATGTTTATTATGACTATTATTGCTATTATTATTTTTCTCCCAGCTCCATCTGTAATGTACACACCATTATGTTTTAATTATCTGTTTGGAAAGGAGATTTAAAAGTGGATGCTGCAGGAACCTGGTCAGCATGCACAATAGAAATCCCCTTGAGAGTCACTCCAAGAGGTGAAATCTGACAGGGGAGGCATCAAAGATGCGCTGCCAAGAAGAGGGCTGAATGTTTGTACCCACAAAGTCTTTTGTCCCATAGAAGTGGGACTGAAATCTGATGGATCTCCCCCTGCATGAGGGTGTTTTCGTAGGTCTGTTCTCAGCTATGCGTTAGGGGAAGGAAGGTGCTGGCAAAAGGATGTTTCCCTACCCTTGGTAAAATGACTGTCACCCATTCAGCAGAGAAATGGCTAGGGAACTGAAGGAGCATCATCCTAAAGACAAGGGAATGGAATCAAAGTGCATTGGTTGCCATGGTGCCTCGTCTCAGACACAATGAAAATAAGAAGCATGAGATCACACAGGCAGTGAACCTCTGCAGAACCCATGCAGATCCCCAGCTGGAGACCTGGGGTCTTGGCCAGCCCTTCAGATCCCAGTTTTAATCCCTCATTCCTAAACCAGCTGTCCCCTGCCCTGTGCCATGCCCTACAAAGGGAACTAGGAATCTCTGCTCTTTACTGGTTTTCCTCTCCTTTCTCACACTTAGGACCGTGTTTTAATGCACAGGATGTGGCAGAGGACACTTGGACTCACCAACTAAAGGAAATAGGAAGGCTAAGTCATTAGGACAGGTGACCAACGGGTGTGTAAATGCATCCATCAGTTAAAAACACTGCCAAAAGGACAGTGAAGGAGTGGAGTCAGAGCAAAACCCAGACAGAAATGAATTGTTGCAAAACCTATGAAGCATCTCTTGCTTCTTAAGCCTGAAGTCAGCTCAGCTCTATGGCCCCTTTTTCACACCCCTGCATGGGGACAGATGTATTTGCCAGTCCTCCTCCGCACTGTAATCACTCCACTGTTTAATGTTCTGCATTTTCCATTATCACTGATCTCCTCACACGAAAGGCAGGAGCCCAGGCTGCTCCTCTGCCCGTGCCAGAGCCAATGTGCTAAGCCAGCCCTCCTGCCTGGCAGCACTGGGGGAGCTGGGTTCCCTCCCATGCATCAGCCTCTTCCTGCCCATCCCCTAGTGCTGGCCACGCAGTAGGGAGAATGGACAGCAATGCACCACAGCCTGCTGGACCTCAAAGCTCTTTTCCCCTTCCCACACCCCAAAAGAAGGTCCAGTATCATGACTTACATGGCTTAAAACTGAATGGTTGCCAAAAACATGGAAGAGGTCCTCCTGCATCTTGCAAATCCACAAAGCTTAGAATTCCTCTGGGAGAAAGATGTGGGATGAGACTATTGGCACCCCCAGGGTTGCCCAATAACAAAACTGATGTTTAATAACTCTAACCATCTCTTCAGCTTTCATTAGCCTCCTCTTTGGCTTGATAGTGCTGGGCATGAAGAATAGGAGGATTTGAACAATTAACCGAATTAATGAGGGCTGGTTATTAATGTTCAGAGCTCAATAAAAAAGGGGAGAGAGAGAAATAATACATCAAAAAACGAGCTGAAAATAAGGGTAATCTTTCATTCCCCCCCAATGAGATATATTGAATTATTGCTATACTTAAAATTGAAGCACCAAAGGAATGGAAACAAATAGCTTCCATTAGCTATTGGAGGGTCTGTGAAATCTGCTGCAAGCAAATGTCCAAGCCAGAAGAAGAGGATGATAAGAGGAGGCTCTGGGCAGCTCCTCTGGGGCCAGACCTTGAAGAACACTCAGCCTCTGTGTTGCAGCCAGATCACCAAAGAACACAGGGCCCCTTCTGCCCTGCCAGGGCGAATCCTGGCATTGGGTCCAGGTCCATAACAAAAAGAACCTGGTCCATAATCAGAAGCTGTTGAGGTGTTCAACTCTTCTCAAGGTTTTAGTATTCAGTATAGTAAGAAGCCTGCTCCACTGCACCTATGGGTATCTGACCATTGACTCCCCATCTCCAGTGAGAGTTACACAGAACCATTGGTGCTCCCATGTGTTGAGGATGCAAAATCTCCAGAAGAGGGATTGCCTGTGGAAGTCGGAACTCAGGCACAACTGCGACACAGACGCTGCTAACAGCAATCCCTGCCTTCCCTCCATCCCAAGTCCTAACCAGCTTCACCCTTACAAGAAAAGCACTTAATTATCTGCATAGCAAGAACTACAGAATCGACTGCCATTGCTCCTGCTCCATGGGTGGGATCATCCAGGATTGTCAGGGCTAATGGTAATTGATGTTTCCTTTCACACCTGCTCTCTTTCCTGCTTTATTAAGCCTCTGCAAACACTGCTGTCTCTGGGGAAACAGTGGGAGTGGAGTAGGAAGCCTGTGGAAGAGAACAATTCCGGTTGTTCAGCGCAGCACTTTGCTAAATTGCATTCAGGCTCTTTTGCAGGGTAATAAAGTGTTGTCTGAAAGGCAGCGTGGAGTTTTAATTTTCTCATTGTCAATGGATGCTGTAATCACGTAATTAACAAAGGGGGGGAGATAGTTGTTTAGAGCAAGCTGAGGAAGCCAGGACATGAAGCAGATGCTTGGGGGAGCAGAACAACTTTTATGTGAGCCCTTCTAGACCTGGAAACCTTTTTAGTACTTGAAAGATGGGGGAATCACAGCAGTAGTTAAAAGGAGTGTGCTTTGGTTTACTATTTTATCCTTAACTTAATTCACAGGTCAGCTTTTCCCCTGCATTGACCCACTCTGAGCCTGGCTGCTCAGCGAGGGGTGAATCCCAGCATCTAACCCCTGGCTTCTGGGGTGCTGATCTCTCTGCTCCTGCAGCCTCAAATCTCATGCTGTATTTTCTCCTGCAACTTCAAGATTTCTCCTTACCCCCGCAGTCTTCACTAGACCTATTTTTCACAGCCACTGCACTTCTACCCAAGTTTATTACTGGTTGGACAGAGCCCTGAGTGCTTCATATTGCAATGACACCACTGTTTCTTCTGCTGTG
Source organism: Ara ararauna (assembly GCA_028858755.1). Lineage (NCBI taxonomy): Eukaryota > Metazoa > Chordata > Aves > Psittaciformes > Psittacidae > Ara > Ara ararauna. The sequence continues at coordinate 8,330,243 of CM054390.1, forward strand.
GTTTTGTGGTTTTCTCCAAAGTGAGCAAAGGGCTTTTTAGGCCAAATAGCTGATGGAGCAGTGAGGGTGTTGGGTTTGTCATGGCCTCTGTGTCACGTCAGAGTAATCGGCAACCTTCAGAGAGACAGGAGGCAGAGCCACACAGCCATTAACTTCCCACACCCTGTGATTGGCGATGGGCAGCTGAGGACCAGAGCAGAAAAAAATCACCCAACAGAGCCTTTTGTGCTCCTTCCACTAGAGCAGGGTGTTCCAAGCCCCTGTGTCCAACGTGGCCTTGAATACTGTGAGGGATGGGGCAGCCACAGCTTCTCTGGGCACCCTCTGCCAGCACCTCAGCACCCTCATTGTAAAGAACTTCTTCCTTATATCTAATCTAAATCTCCCATCTTTCAGTTTAAAGCTGTTCCCCTTTGTGCTATCCCTACCTGCCCTTGCAAAGTAGTTGCAATTCTTGCATGAGTCATCTCTAGGAGATGAGGTTACTGCTTGATATTACTTCCCTAAAGAGTATGTGATGTGCATCCCTCACTGCTCTCTTAGCCATCGTAGTTGGTGGTTTACCTCTCAGAGTCTCGTGTAGTGTTTTGGGTGTAGGAGCAGGAAGCACACAAAGACCTCCATCATCTCAGTTTTACCCATCACCACATCTGTGCAAAATTGATGCCAGATTTATACACAGGCACAGACGCACTGGCTCGGTGGAGTGACTCCCAGCTTGTGTGCCAGTAAATAAAAGGACCATTATTTCTGTGTGTGCTTCACATGACTGTCACTGTCTGCAGCCGCTCTTCCAGATGGGAGAACAGGAAACCTCGCTGGTGGCTACGGTGCTAGCAGCATGCAGAGCTTGTCTCCTCTGCAAGTCACTGCTTACACAGCCCTCAGCCACCCACAGCAGTAATTATTCACAGCTCTTTAAGTTCCCTTTGTACTGCTCTGCTGCAGTTTTGAATCACTCCATCAGTTGTGACGGTTTATGAGAGCTGATGTGGCTCATCCTCTGGAACTGACAAGCGTGCATTGGAGCAATTAGTCTGTAAACTCCATTTTATTTTTCACCCTGATCCTTCAGCCATTAAATATCAACTGCTTTCATTGGGTGTTTTTCTCCTTGTGTTCTGAGCAACTCTTGTCAGCAGGGCTGGAGCCCAAGTTATTCTTTTCAGAGCACCCCAGAGTGTTCACAGCTCCAGCACTCCCGCACAAATGACAGGCTCCATATTGTGCCAGGGAAAGGTGAGTTGTTAAGCGCGCTTAGTTCTGTTAACGCAGGAGCTGACACGGTGCAGCCTCCTCTTTGAGCTGCCAGGCATCCCTATGGTTTTTAAGCAGATGCCACTTGGTTACCTTGGAAGGATAAACTGTGCTCGGAAAACCTGAAGACGAAGGGGAGGGAATTTGCTTATGTAGCTCCTGCAAAATGATAAGTTCTATTAATTAACAAATCCTTTTCCAGGGTAGGTGTCAGAATCAGACAAGAGCCAGTCAGTAAACATGGGAGCACAAGGACTGTGCAGGAGCAGAGCTGACAGCAACAGCAGGGAACAGGACAAGGAAGAGGAGGAGCTGTGCCAGGGAATGTTGGCATCACCCCAGCTGGTGTCCTAGACCACAGGATAAGCTGTTCCAGGTCTTGCAGGTAAACTGTTAGCATACCCACTGTGATGTGTAACAGGAATAGCCCTACTGAAAGTTAACAGGCTGTGCCAATGTAAAAATCACTGAAGCCTAGAAGTTTAGAACTCGTTTAGGTGCCTGGTAGCCACTGAAATCAATGTTAGATACTTAAAATCCTTTAAATACAGCACATCTTATTGAAAGCCAGTGGAAAAAAATCCTGCTGGTCACAACAGATGCTCATCCAAGATGGAAATACAAGACAGAATCATGGAATGGTTTGATGTGGCCCTGTTGGTTTCTCCTGATGTTACCCTGCACATCTGCACAAGCCAGGATACTTCTTCAGACAAAGGGGCATGTTCTGATGTAAAACTTGAGCAATAACTTGTTTCCCAATGCACAGCAAGGTCAAGGAAGGAGTCAGCAATCTCTGGGCAGTTTTATGATCTAATTTAATTTCCCAAGTGCATCAGCCTGTGGTTCATATAGTCCCTGACATATATACTTGGCCAAAACCTAGGAAGAGGAATATGTGGGTGGCAGAATAACTCTGGATGAGACAAGAATGTAGACCCTTATCAGCAGAATGAAATCAACCCTTTATGTGTTTGAATTGCTTACCTTCACTCTCCTACAGAGCCAGATCTCCAGCTGATATATATCAGCTCACGGCAGCATTATCAGCAGAGAATAAAGTCGTTAGAAATGTGCATTAATCATTTAGGAGGAAGCATTTGCATCTGCGTGCACAGCTGAATTTTGCCTTGAGGTGTGTCAGTTCTGTCTCCATTTAAAAGAGTAGCTCTATCAACCCAGTCCAGGGCAGAATTTGTGCCAGCGTGGTTTGGAGCAGCGAAACGAGGTGTAAACATGGCCAGAGCCTTCTCTTCTCACACTCATTTACACAAGTGGCCAAGGTGAGCCTTCATTTTGATATCCTCACTGCATTCAGAAGCATAGGGAATTATTCTAGCCCTTTTGAGGGCTGTAGTCCCCTTGGACTCCAGCAATCAGATGTATGAGGCCTCTCAAGTATGTGAGGAGTTAAGCTGCAGGATGGCTGGTAAGGTCATGTAACCATGAAGGCTTTCATCTCCCTCAATTGATTTCCTAAAGACAGCTTGAGGTCTGCATGCAGGGAAAGCTCATTAAAACAAGAGGGATGAGTCTTTCCACCACACCTTGATTGGCAATTGTGATAAATTCCTATAATTACTATTGACTACACAGAATGTTTTTGTTTGGTAGAGGCAGAATGACAGCCCAGCAATGGAATCAAACAGGTAAAAGGGGAAGTTGCATGGAATGCCTGTTTCTGCTGAGCAACCTGAGTAGATCTGTGATGAACCACCGGTCTTCATTCTCCTCCTAGCTTCCCATCTCTTATAGTCAGCTAGTGCACATTGAAGTTGCTTTGTTCTGTTTTCTGACCCAGTAGTTTCCAACATGGTCATTTACCAATGCTCCAACGTTGCCTGAATCATACAAGGTTTAATCATAGGAATAAAGTATTTACAAAGGTGAACTGTTTCATAAGTCTCTATGGTCTCTACCAATCATTGAGAAATTGTGAGGATCATCCAGAAACATGTTGATCTCTTAAAAAGATAGAAGTTTAGCAACACTATAATAAATGTGGAATCTTCATCTTCTCTTTTCTGAGTCTGCAAGTTGTTCTAGCTTCATGGTTTCGAGCTTTTGTCATTCCTACTCTCCTAAAAATAATGGAAATTGTCATGCTCTTGCCATGATTCAGCAGCTTAAACTGTAAGAGCAACTCCGGGCTGAGCCCCATCATAAAACAGCAAAGCCAGGCAACATTACGACACCCCCCTAAAAGTGAATCAGGAGGTTTGCAAAGCCTTAACCTCTAGGGAGTCTTTCCAGATGTGTTTGAAAGTTGTTCTTGCCTCAAAGCTTCCAGGACAAGAAGAACAAGACAAAATGAAAGCCACAGCTGAGCTCTGCGTTAAATCAGAGAAGTCCTGGGCTCCCATGCATTGACTCCAGCGGGATTTGGAAAGAGCCCAGGAGGCAAAGAGCTCCAGAGCTGTTGTGCTTCCATTAAGGAATGAAAGTATGAGATCAGGTCACTCATGCTGGAGACCGAGCTCTTTTAACAAGCAGACCACACATTCATTATTCCCTTCCCTGCTCTTGGAAGACAGCCCCACAGCCCATGCTCTGTTGTAACCTCACAGATTGAGCAACACAGGCCTGGAGCTGATGAGCAAACCCAAAGGGGTCAGATATTTTCCCTCTGAAAAGAAAACCACACGTTTACATCTGCTATTTGTTTCCAAGAGGAAACCAGTTTATAAGCAACAGACAGAGGCCGCGTGTGCGATGTGGAACACTCACATGGGCCACACACAAACCTGCCTCTCCGCATTATAAACCCTCGTACCTTAAATCTGGCCAGTTGTGTAGGTGTGGAAAGCTCAGCCAGAAGCTGTGTTTCTTGCAGGGAAGAAGTGAGTGAACACAAAGCAACAGCAAAGGAAAAGAACAGCAGGTAGAACGATTGCCTTGTAGGAGTCTTCCACTCACTACTGCAATGATGATTTGAGTCATGCACTTTTGCTTTTGGGCTTTCTGGCTCCTTGAAGACAGAACACCTAATGATAAAATACCACCTTTGTTAAAGCAGAGCTAATGTTTAAGAGCTGCAAAGCAGCCAGTTCACACTGGAGTCAGCTTCTTCAGCACAGAAGGAAGGGGGAAATGTCAAGGGCACAGCGGGTGCTGCAGTTTCCTCCCAGGCTGCTTGTGCCTGTGTTTGAAGTGGGTTTATAGATTGCTCATGCTCAGGGCCAGAGGCAAACTGCAGATCCAGCGCGCCGCACGTGTGCGTGGAGCTGTGACATGTGCGAGCCACAGCTATGAACAGGTAAGACTGCCTGTAAGACACGGTGGTACCTCTCTTCACCTGGCAGCGCTGGAGCAGAGGCGTCCCCATGGTTCTCTGTACGGCACTGCCACCAGATACACGTACTTAGACACACATCATTGCACACATCAATATGCCCTCACACAGGACTGCAGCCACCTCAGGAGTACATGGCTCTGCTCACAGCCACAGAGAGGTCTGAGCTTTCCATCCCATCCTGAAGAAGCTGAATAGCTAAAACTACCATCTACAGCCTGTCCAGCCTCCCCAGGACCATGTGAAAGCAGCTGACACAGACCATTCACAGGGAAACTTCTTTGTGGGGAATGAACATTGAGGTCCTGCCTTAGCCCTGTGTACAAATTGCAGTCTTTGGGTTGTTTGCACTGGAGGAGGACAGGGCAAGCTGTGTGCACACAGCGCAGATGGAGCCAACGCAGGAAAGGACAATGCAAGCGCTTCCTACAGGGATATGTGACAAGCCACTGGGAAAATATCAGGCTGAAAAGCCACTGTAGTTTTGTGTTCTGGAAGAGCTCTGTGGGCAGAGAAAGAGTGAATTTCTGGCACTGATGGGCATTTCTGAATCAGTTCTTCCAGCACAGACCGAGCCCTTCCAGTGCCTGGGTTTCTATTCCCATTAAGGGTTTGCATTCACCTCTAAGACCTCCCTGCTGAAAAGGACAGGGAAGCTTCCTTTATCTCCTCACATCTATGTTTGAAGGCCCAGTTGTCTCCTATAGATTCTCCCTGGTTTTAGCAGGAATCTGGCACACACAAGGAGGTAAGGGCAGAATCAGGACTTTCTTGTTAACAGCATCACCCGAGACCAGCCCCTTTCCACTTCTTCCTCAACCACCTCCTTGCCAACAGCCCTAAAATTCCATAGAATTCCTTTGTAAATGCACTGTTATGGTGAATGGCAGAATTTGACCTGTCTGAGACTGTACTTCGCCATCATTCTCACCATTCTTCAGTAATCACAGTAGAATCATGGAATCATAGAATAGTTAGGGTTGGAAAGGACCTTAAGATCATCCAGTTCCAACCCCCCTGCCATGGGCAAGGACACCTCCCACTAAACCATGCCACCACAATAGCTCTGTATTGTTGTAAGACCTACTGGCTTAATTGTCCTCCTACTCTGGAATTCCAGGAGTATGTAGATGTATTCCAGATGTATTCTGCATTGTAGCCAAAGCTTGGTGAGTGCAATGTGTGTATCCCACCAGTTACAGCTATAGCATGAGTAATTTGGGGGAGGTGGGAGGTGAGGCAGCAGAAGAAGAAAAGAGCTTCTCCAAATCCTTCAGCTCCTCACTTGGACACAGTGAATGAGATATTTAAATACATTGCCATGGAAACAATCAAAGAGGGGGTCTGTGTGAGTGTGTGTGTTTTAGTAATCCCAAAGGGGGTATTTAATTGGAATCAACCACAGCTTTTTAACTGTGTTTTAAATTGGAGAGAAATGAAAGGAAGAAGCTGCCAGAAAAGAAACATTAAATAAAAGGGGGGGGGGGGGGGGAGAAGGTTCACATGAAACAAGATGGGAGGAAAAAGGGAAATCAAAAGAATAAATTTACTGTAACCAGCAAAGGATTCATTAGGGCTACAACAAAGCTCAGTTCAATTTCCCTCCTATTGACATCAATGAGTTTGATGTAGGTCCAGGCCAAAAGGAACATCTTTCTCCCAGGGGACCGAGCAGCTGCCTGTGAATTGCTCCACACAGGGGAATAAGGTTCCTTTTCTTTCCTCCTTACGTTTTCCTTTGTCCAACAGCACCTGCACTGAGCAGTGCCCTAGGAGCCTGCCTTTCCATTTTCCACTCCTTGCAGCATCTCTCCTCCCTTCTGGAATCTCGCACTGGGACAAGCCGTTCCATTGCTGCTAAACCTGAGATGTTATTTATTACTATCCTGCAGCTTGAATACATTGAGCTTAGCAGAATTATTTCTGGGATTGGCAACAGTCCCTTTAGGATTGTAATTAACTACTGTTATTGTAAATGTTAGTATTGAAGTTGCTATTTAAGATAGAGGACTCTGCTATTATAAGAGCAACCTCACTGTGAGTAAACGTAGGGGACATTGGAAAGACTGATCCTGAAGTAAGGGCAGTAGGAGAGGAAGCCTAACAGTATTAAGAGAAAATCAGGTAGGGTATGAATGAGATTGTACCTCAAACAGCTGAACTTGATGGTCCAGAAAGTCTTTTCCAATCTCTTGCTCCTATGTTTTAAGCTTTTTGTATTGAAATGAGATGTCAAAGTGTCTGAATTACAATGCAGTGTGTATTCAGTCGTGCACACAGAGCGGGAGGCAGCTTCTGACCCTTGTGTAAAAAGACAAGATTACATTTGAGATTAATTCTGCATGGACAGAGGTACCAGTAAGTGCACGTTAAGAAAGGAGCATTGATCCCAGATGCCTGGACCAGGCTCTGATGTTCTGCTGCAGAGAGAGCCAGCATGGAATTAACACACAAGATAGGCGTAGCTGGGAGGAGTCCAGAGGCACAGCGAAAGGAAAGGACTTATTCAAGGTCCAGTTCTAGTCCTATTTTTAGCTACAGCACATTTTCACCATCCTCTGGAGAGGGAATGGGAGGATGCTGCTTGGTCCTTGCTGAAGGACTCGGAGCCCAGGTGACAGAAGTTGGGTGGTTTTGTCATTATTCATAATCACCTATTGGACTCGTAAGTGCAGTGTTTGGGAACCAGGAATGCCCTGGGAGGTGAGGAAATCAACTGAGCTGGACCAAGCTAATTCAGCCTCAGCCTTGTGTAACCTTGCAGAGGGGCTCTGTAACACTGGGAGATGTATGTGAAGAGGCTGTGACTGCAATGGAGTCATTGTGCTCTTGGTACTGTCCCAACACACGAGAATAGCAGCCTGGCAGAGACAAGCCTCAGAGACCCTGGCGCGCTGTCAGGAGCAGCTTTATCTCATGGACCACAAATTAGGACACGCTGGGCTCCCATCAGTTGGAATCATTCTGTTTTGGCAATATTCTCCCTTCCAACTTGGCTATTCCTTGACTGGATCTTCCAGTTGTCAACCACCACAGTTCAAGCGCAGAAACCTCTGCTTGCTTCTCCCTCCTTTTCACCATAAACCAAAGCCCTCCTGCCATCCTTTCCCCCTCACTCCCCCCACTCTTTGCAACTGGCACCTTCCCTGAAGAAGAACAGCAAGAAAGAAGACGCAGAGTTGTAATAGATTTTCCCCACTGGAGCGTACATTAAATTTAAGGCTTTGCCCCGGACACTGAATGGTTGGTCATTAACACACCTCGAACCAGCAGCATAAACCAATCCTCATAAGTGCTGCCATGAAAAATGGTGGCAGAGATCAGAAGTGATCAGAATGCAGACAGCAGCTGCAGCTCTTGGCATAAAAATGATTAATGAAACATCCCCAGCATCCTTTCTTCTCTTTGCAAGGGAGGAGGCAAGCGAGCTTGACAAGAACAATGGCTCCTCATGTGAGGAGGATAATAGCAAGCATGATATGTCTCCAGGAGATTCCCAAGGCCTTGTACATACATAATAAATGGCCCTTGTCGCTTTTGGGAAACTTATGAAGAAGAATCACCAAAGCCAGCAGAAGCAGTGAGGGGAAAGAGCAAAAGATTCAACCCCAAAGAGCCCAGCCTTGCCTGGGAAGTGTACCAGCTCTGCTTGCTCCCTGCTTCCATTTGCTCAGCAAAGTGATTTTGAAGTGAACAGAAGGGTCCCCAGGCTCACCTCTCAGTGTGTGATAGCAGCAAGGCCAAGAAAGGGACTGCACAAAGCAGAGCTGCAGGTAGATCTTAAACCCTCTGTCAGAAAGCAGAGGATGACACTGAGATGCTGGCCTGTGCTGCCACGGCACATGCTTGCAGGACACTGGGTGACTGATGAGGATGCTTTGGCACAGGCTCTCTTCCTGAATTGAGTCAGACTTCTTACACGAATGGTCCAGATTCATCTGATCTCTTCCTGCCTCTCCCTACCTGTAGTATAGAAATGCTCCCTTTCTGCTCTCCCTTGACTGCCCATATGCAGTGCCACATAAGCAGTGCCACACAGACTGAGCCTTATCCCTGTGAGGTTGCATAAACCCATCTGTGAGGTGAGGACGGATTCAAAGCGGTCACATTGGGAAATCTGCTTTAATTTCCTGCTCTGCCTCGAGCTTCCATGTGACATTGTAAATCACTGACAGCAAGAAACATGAAGATAGACGGATTTGGAGATGCTTGACTGGTGCTGCCCAAAGCACACGGGGACCATCTAACAGAGTGCAATCAACACAGCTCCAGGCAGCTATTTGTGCATATGCAGGAAAGGCAGTTGAACAGAGCAGGGGTCCTTCAGGCACTGACTCAGGAGTGAGACAGTTCCCCTTTGTGAGTCTTCTGGTAAGACTTAGGGACCTTGCAAATGATCTTTGTGGATTTTTCCTCTAGTGTCTCTAAGTCACACTCTGTATTTTAACGATGGGGATGGCAGCACTTGCTGTTATACTTCTTTCCCCTGAGCATTCAATTGAACACCTACTGCAAGTGGTTCATCCTCCTTTGCTAAAGCACCATCAACCTCAGCTGTGAGAAGATTGCCATGAATGCCTGCCAGGTGCATGGAGAAGATAAAGGCAGGCCTTGCATTGATGACTGCTTGCTGGGTTTCTGCCATAGCTCCAGGACTGGCTGTGAAAGGAGGGCTGGACCAGCGGTAGGTAAAAGTATCCCTTGGCACTATAGGCATGACCACGTTTAAACAGATGCCACTGATTCTGCAGTGCTATTCCACTGAGAACAATAGAGAGGAATGGCTTTTGCTGAAGCAACAGCATTCCCAGATCTGTGAGAGGAGATAACAGCCCAGTGAGGCCAGGTTAGCACTGGTGTGAGAAACACGTGGGGTTTCATTCCATGAGAATGAATGGAATGAATGGAGGAGAAGCCTCATTCCACCTTCTACTCTGGGCAGCATAAATCAACCAAAAGCCACTACATAGGAGTGACTCTCCTCACCCACACTTCTTTACCTGCTGTTGTATGCTGTTAGTGCCAGTGCTTAATGCAAGGCAGGCTTTGGCCTCTCAGGCTCAGCCAAGTTCTTCTAAGGTATTTCCCTTCTTTCTCTGTGCAGCACTGGAATAACAGTAGCCGGTAGCAGGGTCATTTATTTGGCTTTTCATCCTTCAGCATGATGGATGAAGATACTGATAAATAGCTGCCTCTGTGCAAAAGTCTGTTTTGGGTCCTTAGCTCTCATATGTGGCTGTATGAATTGTCTTCCTGCTCCTTTACTTCAGGAACAACTGCTGAAGACTTAGGGATGTTTGAATGCTGGGCCTTATGAAAAAGGCTGGGGATTTTCTGCTTCTTTACTGTCGATAGAAATTAGTTCCTTCCCTGCTTACATCTAGATCCCTCCCATGGGGCAGTGTCTCCAGGGAAGCCCCACAGACACCCCTGGGGCTGCATCAAATCTGTGTGGGTTTCACAGCCTGTTACGTGTCTGATCCCTTGGCATTTCCCAGCTCCAAAGGCGCTCTGCTCCCAAGTGTTGCGTTAAAAGAGGGGGAAGATAAACCCCTTAATTTATAAAAGGGAGCCAGGAACAGCCCCCATGCACAACTATCAGTCCGAGCGCGTCTAGTATCAGATTTACTGACAATAACTGTCAGACCGAGCGCGTTTAGTATCGGATTTACTGACAATAACTGTCAGACCGAGCGCGTTTAGTAAGAAAATTACGATTGGATACCGAAACAGTGCAGTTTATTGTGATTGGCTACCGAAACAGAACAGTCTATTGATGCAACAGGTGCAGGTTCTTGTGGATTTCTGGTGATAAATACTGTCTGCAAAAGCACGTGCGAATAATAGTTACATGGATACAAGCGCTCGATAAAGTTGACACAGCCTGGCTCTAAAGTATAAAGGTAACAGTAAAGGTAACTCTATAGAGATTCTAACTTTTCCTCGGAAAGCACTGGACGCAGTGCAAGTCTTACCCACAGGCGTCCCTATTGGGGGGGGGAAGAGAGGTCCAGCCCATCGACCAGTCCCAGGAGTCAGTTGATGTTATCTTCCTTGACTCATCCACGATGGTATCCTCCCCACTATCCCGCTTTCTCTTGGGTCATTTTATATTATTTTTACCTTCAAGGTGGAGCTTGAGTGACTCTAGTCATACATACCTTTATTACCATTGGTGCAAATTTCTCTCGCCTCGATTTAAAGGTATATGAGACCAAAAATCCAGAGCGCATGCTCAGAGAGGGGTGGTCTTATTTCGGGGGGGGGGGGGGGGGGGGGGGTCGCATTGGAGATGGGTGTGTATTTTAGCATGTAAATGCATTATAATGACATTATAATGAAGCAAAGTTCACACTGAGGATGGTATTTTGTCAAAAGATGACAGGCTGCTGGCTCAGGGTAGCAAGTATGCAGCTTATCAGTTTGTTGCACCATCTAGACCCTGTCTTTTTGCTGAAGTTAGGACAAAGCGTAACCGCAAGATCTCCACCTCGCTCCACCCTCCATCTGTTACGGGAATCACTGTGAAGAGCACATTCCTGACATACCAGGTATGGCCGCATCTCACCCCGAGAGGCCCTGGAAGTCCGTTTCTCTCTTATGTGTGGACAATGCTGCATTTTGAATATAGATTTAATCCCCAATTATCCCACATTTCCTAATTATTCCACATAATCCACCCTGTGACTATAGTCACTCAAGCTTCACAATAATTAGGAGGAATTTGGAATATCCCATACACTTACGGAGTGAGGACTGCTAAAGATATATATATCCTGTGGGGATACCAAATTAGTTGAGCGTTTTAACATAATCCAAAGTCTAACATACAAAGCAATTGTCAAAGCAAAACCTAATACAGTGAGTATTAGCAAAATCACAACAGGGTGAAGCATCCTATTTAAAATACCCGTGGCAGTTGGTGACCATCCAAAGAGAGTGTCCCACCACTCACGTTCTGCCTCTTTCTGGACCCTGATCACCTTCTGTATCATGGTGGACAGTGATCAGAGTTCTTTGTCCTTTCACTGCTTCAAGTCTTCATGGTGTAGCAGCTTCCTCACCAAGGTGAGATTCATCCCAATAGGAGTGAATAGCAAGTCATTTAATAACATATGTTTCGATTGCAACAATGGTTGAGAAGTGACAGGAGCGGAATAATTAAAATCACATCCAATGATGTTAGTAAAATTGCAAATACAGAGGTTTGAGTGATTAGTAATATCCATAGTAACATCATCTATTAATATGGAATTACAAAGAGTTCTCATACAAGTGCATCCTTTTCCAATATATACAAGCATGGTTTCTGGATTTTCATTGGGATGTATTTCAAAATGACAAACATTTTGTTCCGTGTCAAGACAAATGTCTTGTGCCTTTATGGTATTACTTTCACAAATGAATCCTTGTTGGTTTCGCATGATACATGCGTCGACGTCAACAGTTTGCCATTTATTGATATATTGCGTCCATACTCTATGTTCAATTGGATAGAGCACGGTCCCATGGCGATTCAATCCCAGTGCAATGATTGGGTATATGGAATGTACCGAAGCATTGCGTATTGTTAGGACAAAAGCAGTGACTTTACTCTCAATGGGGTCATAAGTGAAATTAACCAGGTGCCACCAAGATTGGAATTTCCTTTCAAATTCAATTGCATTACCCCAGACCACTTTTCGAATTTCAGTGGGTAAGGTACCTGCTTCGCCTTCCCTTATGATTGTGGCTGTCATCGACTGTATCCATATCTGGGCTTGGATACAGCCAAGAGCGAGAGAAACGTTGTTTTTGGGTGACATCCAGTGTATCTATAATTAGCTGGTGGTCCTTTTCACTCGTTTCCTCCCACTGAGGTAATATGTTTGATAAAAACCATTGGTGATTTCCCAAAGCCAAAAGAGAAGATTGTAAGGGGTATTTCAATTTAGTCAAGTCACGAGTTATTGTGGCTAGTTTGTTGGCTAGGATTTCCGCATCTATGCTATTTAAGACTCCCAGCCCCGTTCCTAAGATAACAGTTATACGATGTATCCAGGAACGGTGAGCATGTGGGTTTGACTGCAGAGATGTTAATTTGTATAGATAGTTCAACATGTTTGAGGGAGTATAATGGGTTAAATAGTATTTGTTGTTGACCAGTATATTGAACGACATGAGGTCCAATGTTGTAAGCATGAGGAGTTAAACTAACAGGAGGTTAAGTGGGAGTGTTCTGAGTGGATGTGTTTTCAAGCATTGATTGGGAAGTAGGTTTCGTATCTGGCACAGGAAAGGTTATCATGGTATTAATTTTGAATTTAAATCCCAGTCCTATTTTGCCTTCTATTTCTTAAGCCCAGAAACAGATCACAAAGACTGGTTGGACCAAAGTAAAGATGTGCTAACAATCCCATCACTCCCCAGTACAGATTTTTTATTTGTAACATTGGCAGAGATCTGACTTATTCATTTGTGGGTGGATCTATTGATAACTCTACAGTAGAGCACGAATGGTTGGACTCTGCTCCCACAAGCGAAGAGCCAGTGCTGAAAGATGCTGCTGGACCTCTTCTGCACACAGGAAGCTTTGCAACGGTGCCACCTGCATTGCTCTCGCTCCTTGCTTTCCCACCTCAAAGTGTATTTGAATGCAACACCTTAGATGCCTGCTCCCGGACGTCTGGTAGCCGTGTTGGCGGACCACGTATGATTGGACTCTGCTCCCACAGACGAAGAGCCGGGGCTGAAAGACGCTGCTGGACCTCTTCTGCACACAGAAAGCTGTGCAAAGGTGCCAGCTGCATTGCTGTCGCTCCTTGCTTTCCCACCTCAAAGTGCATTTGAATACAACATCGTGGATGCCTGCTGCCGGCCGTCCTGCTGCAGAGTTTGTAGAGCACGAATGATTGGACTCTGCTCCCACAGACGAAGAGCCAGGACTGAAAGATGCTGCTGGACCTCTTCTGCACACACTAAGCTCTGCAACGGTGCCACCTGCATTGCTGTCGCTCCTTGCTTTCCCACCTCAAAGTGCATTTGAATACAACATCTTGGATGCCTGCTCCAGGCCATCCTGCTGCCCAGTTTGCAGTACACGAACGATTGGACTCTGCTCCCACAGATGAAGAGCCAGGGCTGAAAGATGCTTCTGGACCTCTTCTGCACACAGGAAGCTTTGCAACGGTGCCACCTGCATTGCTGTCGCTCCTTGCTTTTCCACCTCAAAGTCCATTTGTATACAACATCTTTGATGCCTGCCCCTGGCTGTCCTGCTGCCCAGTTTGCAGTGCACAAATGATTGGACTCTGCACCCACAGACGAAGAGTCAGGCCTGAAAGATGCTGCTGGACTTCTTCTGCACACAGGAAGCTTTGCAACGGTGCCACCTGCATTGCTGTCGCTCCTTGCTTTCCCACCTCAAAGTGCATTTGAATACAACATCTTGGATGCCTGCTCCCAGCCTTCTTGCTGCCCAGTTTCTAGAGCATGATTGATTGGACTCTGCCTACACAGACAAAGAGCCAGGACTGAAAGATGCTGCTGGACCTCTTCTGCACACAGGAAGCTTTGCAACGGTGCCACCTGCATTGCTGTCGAACCTTCTTTTCCCACCTCAAAGTGCATTTGAATACAACATCTTTGATGCCTGCTCCCGGCCGTCCTCCTGCCCAGTTTGTAGAGCACGAACGATTGGACTCTGCTCACACAGACGAAGAGTCAGGACTGAAAGATGCTGCTGGACCTCTTCTGCACACAGGAAGCTTTGCAACGGTGCCACCTGCATTGCTGTTGGTCCTTGCTTTCCCACCTCAAAGTGCATTTGAATACAACATCTTTGATACCTGCTCCCGGCCGTCCGGGAGGCACGTTTGTAGAGCATGTATGATGGGACTTTGCTCCCACAGATGAAGAGCCAGGACTGAAAGATGCTGCTGGACCTCTTCTGCACACAATATGCTTTGCAACGGTGCCACCTGCATTGTTATTGCTCCTTGCTTTTTCATCTAATATTCTATTTGATTCACACTTTTCCAGTGCTCGACCTCAGCCGTCCCACTGACGAGTGAGTAGAGCACGAATGTTTGGCCTCTGCTCCCACAGACGAAGAGCCAGGGTGAAAGGTGCTGCTGGACCTCTTCTTCAGGCAGTAAACTTTGGAACGGTGCCAGCTGTATTGCTGTCATCACTGCGTTTCAATCTGTAAGTTCATTTGATTCCAAAGTCTCCAGCGCCCGATCTCGGGTATCCTGTAGCGAAGTTGAGATGTAGTGTTTTGACTCTGCTCCTGGAGATAAAGAGGAAGGAGTTAAAGATGATGCTGGATGGCTTGCACGGGCAGTAATCTTTGCAACGATACCACCTTCTTTGCTGTCACTCCCTTCTTTCCCACCTCTATGTCCACTGGAGTACAGTCTCTGTGGTGCCCGCTCCTGGCTCTCTTGCATGTGAGTGAGTAGAGCATGAAAATTTTGCTTCTGCTCCCACAGACGGATAGGCAGGACTGAAAGATGCTGCTGGACCTCCTCTGCACACAGTGAGCTTTGCAACGGTGCCATCTGCATTATTGTCGCTCCCTGGTTTCCCATTTTAAAGTCCATTTAAGTCCATCCTCTCCAGCGCCCCATCTCCTCTATCCTGCAGCCAAGTATTGCACTAACGTTTCAACTCTGCTCCCACAGATGAAGAGGCAGGACTAAGAGGTTCTGCTTTATCTCTTCTATAGACAGTAAGCTTTGCAACCGTGCTACCTGCATTGCTGTCTTTCCTTGCTTTTCCACATCAATGTTGATTTTAGCGTAACCTTTCCTGAGCCTCGTCTTGGCTGTCCTGCACCTAAGTGTGTCAAGTACGATTGTTTGGCCTCTGTTCCCACACCCAAACATCCATGAGAGAAAATTTCTGCCCTCCTTTTTCGCAGACTGTGTGGTGTTCAATGATGCCTCCAGTATTGCTTTCACTGCTTTTGTCTCCTGAAAGTCCATGTGTTTGGAACATGTCTGTGTCCCGTTCCCAGCTGTTAAATGGCATGTAACGCAGAGTATGGACTTCGGGGTGCTGCTCCACATCGTAATGGTTAGGACAGAAAGGTGGAGCCGGGCTTCTTCTCCAAACTGCAAGTTCATCAGCAGTGCCACCTGCATTGCTGTCCTTCTTTCCTTTTCCACCTAAAAGTCCAATTGTGTGCAAATTATCTGGCGCCCTCTCCTGGCTGTCCTGTAGCAAAGTGAGAACAGCATGAATATTCGGCTTCTGGGCCCACAGCTGAAGAGACAGGAGAGAAAAGTGGTGCTGGCCAAATTTTGCAGAATATGTGGTCTGCAATGAAGCCACCAGCATTTCTCTGGCTCTTTGCTCTCTCATCTAAAAGTCCACGTGTTTGGAATCTCTCTGGCTCCTTCTTCCAGCTGTTACACGGCATTGAGCAAAGAGTATGGCTTTCAGGGTACTGCTCCCTCATCGAAACGGCAAGAGAAAGGTGCAGATGGTTCTCTTCTCCAAACTGTAAGCCCTTCAGCGGTGCCAGCAGCATTGCTGTTGCTCTTGATTACCCACCTAACAGTCCAATTGTGTGCCAATACTCTGGTACCATCTCCTGGTCGTCCTGAAGCAGAGCATGAATGTTAGACCTCTGCTCCAACAGCCAAAGACCTCGGACAGAAGAGTGCTTCTGGGCCTCTTCTGCTGTATGTGAGGTCCACCATGATGTCTCCAGCACTGCTCTCGCTCCTTGCCTTCTCAGCTAAAAGTGTAATTTTGTGGGACTTTTCCAGCGTCATCATCTGGCCACTCTTAGCACAGTCAGCAGAGCAGGAATGTTTGGTCTCCGCTCCCACATGTGAAGAGCAAGGACCGAAATCTGAGGCTGGTCCTTTTCTGCAGAGAATGAGCTCCTCATCCATGCCACCAGGATTGTTCTTGCTCTTTGCTTTTTTCCCTAAAAGTCCATTTGATTCCAATATCTCTGGTGCCCACGCCAGGCTGCCCTGCAGCATAGTGAGCAAAGTTTTATTGTTTAGCCTCTGCTCCCAGTGCTGATGAGCTAGGAGAGAAAGCTGGTGCTGGGCCTCTTCTGCAAAATATAACTTCTGCAGCGGTGCCAATACCATTGCTGTTGCTCCTCGCTTTTGCACCTAAAAGTCCAATTGCATGTAACTTCTCTGCTGTCTGCTCTTGAACGTCCTGCAGCAGAGTGAGCTCAGTATGAATGTTTGCCCTCTGCTCCCACATCCAAAGAGCCAGGACAGAAATATGCATCGAGGCCTCTTCCACAAACAGTGAGCTCTGCAACGATGCCATCAGCATTGCTCTCCCTCTTTGTTTTCCAACCTTAAAGTCTAATTGCCTGCAAGTTCTCCAGTGTCCCCTCCTGGCCATCATGCAGCACAGTGAGCAGAGGACAAATGTTTGGATTCTGCTCCCACAGCTGAAGAGCTAGGACAGAAAGCATGCTGCTGGGCCTCATTAGAAAACAGTGAGCTCTGCAGCGGTGCTACCAGTATTGCTCGTAGTCATTGCCTTCTCCTGTAAAAGTACATGTGCTTGGAACCTGCCTGGCTCCCGTTCCCAGCCATTCCATGGCACGGAGCAGAGAGTATGAACTTCAGAGTATTGAAGTTCACTCGTCGAAACAGCTGGACAGAAAGGTGCAGTTGGGCCACTTATGCAAACTGTAATCTCCACAGAGGTGCAACCTGCATTGGTGTTGGTCTTCGTTTTCCCACTTACAAGTCCCATTATTTGCAATCTCTCTTGTGCCTGCTCCCAGATTTCCAGCAGCAGAGTGAGCAGAGCATGCATGTTTCACATGTGCTGCACAGTCGAAGAGCCAGGAGAGAAAGCTGCTGCTGACATCTTCTGCACAAAGCGAGCTCCACAAGGATGCCACCAGCTTGGTCTTACTCCTTGGTGTGAGGTCCTTTCTCTGCCACAGAGTCTGACTGTGAGAGTATCAGCTCCAATGTCTGAGGCCCAGGGTCTCTGGCAGCGTCTCAGCTCTAGTCTCTTCCTCAGAGTCTCAGCCCCCGAGTCTCAGATTCAAAGTCTAAGAACCAGAGCCTCAGCCTGAGAGTGCCAGGTGCAGAATATCAGCCACAGTCTCAGCTCAGAGCATGAGACCTGGAGTGTCAGCCACAGAGTCTCAGCCCTGAGTGTGCATCACAGAGCATTAGCCATAGAGTTTCAGTAGCAGTCTCAGCCCCAAAGTCTGAATCCCAGAGTCTTAGCCATAGAGTCTCAGCAACAGTCCCCGCCAAAGAGCCTGAAAGTATCAGCTCCAAAGTCTGAGGTTCAGATCCTCGGCCACCATCTCAGCTACTCTCAGTCTCCAAGCTTCAGGTTCAGAATCTCAGCCACAGTCTCAGTGTGAGAGTATCAGCTCCAAAGTTTAAGGCCCGGAGTCTCAGCCACCATCTTGCCCCACAGTCTCAGCCCAAAGGTCTGAGTTTGAATATCAGCTCCAGAAATCCAGAGCGTATGCCCCTGAGTCTTAGCCACAGATTCTCAGCCCCAGAATCTCAGCTACAGTCTGAGTCTATCAGCCACCGTCTCAGCCCCAGTCTCACACAGTCTTAGCCCCAGAGTCTCAGCCATATAGTCACAGCTACAGTCTGATTCTGACAGTATCAGCTCCAATATCTGAGGCTCAGAGTCTTAGCCACTGCCTCAGCCAGAGAGTCTCAGCCACAGAGTCTCAGCCCCAGACTCTCAGCCATAGAGTCCCAGCTACAGTCTGAGTCTGGGAGTATCAGTTTCAAAGTTTGAGGCCGGAGTCTCAGCTACAGAGTGTGAGTCCGAGTATCAGCTCCACAGCCTGAGGCCCAGAGTCTAAGCCACTGTCTCAGCCATGGAGTCGGAGTCTGAGAGTACCAGCTCATAAATCTGAGCATCAGTCTCGGCCACAGCGTCTCAGCCACAGCGTCTCAGCCACAGCGTCAGAATACCAGACTCTTAGACATAGAGTCTCGACAACAGTTTCAGCCATAGAGTCTGAGTTTGAAAGTATCAGCTCCAAAGTCTGAGGGTCAGAGTCTGAGCCAACGTCTCAGCCCTAGTCTCAGCTCCAGAGTCTTAGCAATGAGTCTGAGCCACAGTCTTTGTCACAGTCTCAGGGAGTCTCAGCTACAGAGTCTGAGCCACAGTCTGAGTGGCTTAAGTCCTAAGGGCTTAAGTCCTAAGGGCTTTACTCCTAAGGGCTTTACTCCTAAGGGCTTTACTCCTGAGCCCTTAAACTCTAAGCCCCTAAACCCTAAGCCCCTAAGCCCTAAGCCCAACCCCCTCGACCCGAACCCCCAAAACCCTCACCCCCAAAACCCTCACCCCCAAAACCGTCAGCTCGAAGCCCCTAACCCCCCAAACCCTAACCCTAACCCTAAAACGGCGGCGAGGGGGACCGGGAACCGGGAAAAACCGGGAAAACCGGGAGAAACCGGGACCGGAAGTAAACCGGAAGCCAGCAATGGCGGGAACCGGAAACCGGAAGCGACGTCGCCGTGACGTCGCCGGCGGGTGACCGGAAGCAGGAAGCACCCGGGAAGGGGGGGGGGCCCGAAAAATCGGGGGGGACCAGCACCGGAAGCGGAAGTGACGTCACGGGGGTACCGGGAGGCGACTCCCGCGGCGTCGCGACCTTTGACCTTTGACCTTTGACCCCGCGGCAAAAAAAAAAAACGCGCCAAAAAATTATCTCCCGCGCACCCCCCCACCCGGGGGGGGGGGAGGGGCGAGCCGCCGTCCCCACCACTGCGGGCCACGCCCCCTAGGCGCGGCTCCTCCTCCAGGGCCAACCCCTGGGCGCCGCCCCCTCCTCAGAGGCCCCCCCCAAAGTTACCAGGCGTGGGACTCGAACCCACGACCTTGCCTTTACCGGCACTGCTCCCCATAGGGGCGAGCCACTCGGTCTACTTATACTCAACGGAGGTTTTTGGCACGCTTAGCCCGAAGAGCCCTTATGGAGACTTGGGGGCGGGGATTGCGGCTAAGTCCCGCCCCCTCGGCTTGACCACGCCCCGTCCCCTTGCCCTGACTCCGCCCCCCAGTCCTAGCCACGCCCACAAGCCCCCCCACCCTAAAACTCAGCCCACCCCCACACGCAGCTTGCCTGCCTCCCCCCCCCCCCCCCCCCCCCGAGCTAGCCACGCCCTAACCTAATACGGACCCCAACCCTAACCCGGACCCTGACCCCTAACCCGGACCCTGACCCCTAACCCGGACCCTGACCCCTAACCCGGACCCTGACCCCTAACCCGCCGCACCCTAACCCCAACCCTAATCCCTCCCCTAGATACTCCCCTAACCCTTCCCCAAATCCTAACCCCTCCCTTCGCTCCAAGCCCTAGCCCCCCCAGTAACTTGATTCTCCTCACAGCCCAAATCCTGACCCCTGTTTGAGTTTCTCTCTCTCTATCCCTAAAAAGCACAAACTACAAAACAAAGCTTCAAAACCCAATAAAACGCTAAACACAGCGCACTAAAAATAAACCACTGAAAAACACAGTCCCACAGACACGACATTTCTTCAGCGAAAATTTCCAGTTCTGCACTGACGCAAAAAATTGTCCAATCACAGACCAAGTTCTCCACTCAGACACCAAGTTCTCCAATCAACAACCAAATTCTCCAATCACAGAACAAGTTCTCCAATCACAAAACCAATTCTAAAATCAAAGAACAGGTTCTCCAATCATAAAAAAATTCTCCAATCACAGAATAAGTTCTCCAATCAAAGCCCAAATTCTCCAATCACAGAACAAGTTATCCAATCAAAGACAAAATACTCCAATCACAGAACAAGTTTTCAAGTCATAGACAAAATAATCAAATCACAGAAAAACTTTCAGTCCTGGCTCTTTGTCAGTGGGAGCAGAGGCTGAACATTCATACGCTAGTTATTCAGCTTCAGGACAGCTGAGAACAGGTCCACAGTGGTTGAAATCAAATGCACTTTGAGGCAGGAAAACAAGGAGTGCCAGCAATGAAGATGGCACTGCTGCAAAGCTTACTGTGTGCAGAAGAGGTCCAGCAGCACCTTTCAGCCCTGGCTCTTTGTCTGTGGGAGCAGAGTATAATCATTCGTGCTCTACAAACACAGCCACCAGACAGCCGGGAGAAGGCACCAACGATGTATTCAAATGCACTTTGAGGTGGGAAAGCAAGGAGCGACAGCAATGTACGTGGCACTGTTGCAAAGCTTACAGTGTGCAGAAGAGGTCCAGCAGCATCTTTCAGTCCTGGCTCTTCGTCTGAGGGAGCAGAGTCCAATCATTCATGCTCTGCAAAGGCGGCTCCCGGATAACTAGGAGCAGGCATCAAAGATGTTGTATTCAAATGCACTTTGAGGTGGGAAAGCAAGGAGCGACAGCAATGCAGGTGGCACCGTTGCAAAGCTTCCTGTGTGCAGAAGAGGTCCAGCAGCATCTTTCAGTCCAGGGTGTTCATATCTGAGAACAGAGGTGAAACATTCGTGCCCTACACACTCAGCCGCTGGACAGTGGAGAGCAGGCACCACTGACATTGTACTGCAATGGAATTTGAGGTTGGAAAGCAAAGAGCAACAGCAAAGCAGGTGGCACCGTTGCAAAGCTTACTGTGTGCAGAAGAGGTCCAGCACCATATTTCAGTCCATGCTTTTCATCTCTAGGTGCAGAGACTAAACATTCATGCTCTACTCAGTCGGCTACATGAGGGCTGAGTCCGGGCGATGGCAAGGTTGGACTCAGATGGACTTTCAAGTGGGAAAGCAAGGAGCGACAAGGAGTTCTCCAAACAAAGACCAAATTCTCCAAAGACCAAATTCTCCAATCATAGAAAAAGTTCTCCTATCAAAGACCAAATCTTCCAATCATAAAACTATTTCTCCGGTCATAGAAGAATTTCTCCAATAACAGAACAAATTCTGCAATCAGAAAAAAAATCTCCTTTCACAGAATATGTTCTGCAATCACAGAAAAAGTTCTTTAATCACAGGAAAATTTCACCAAAGACCAAATTCTTCAAACACAAAACAAATTCTCATATAATAGAGTATAATCTCTAAACGCAAAATAATTTCCCCAATCACAGAAAAATTTCTCCCATGAAACATTAAATTCTTAAAACATCGAAGAAGTTCACCAATCAAAGACCAAATTCTCCAATAACAAAACAAGATCTCCACTCATAGACGAAATTCTCCAATCAAAGACCAAATTCTCCAATAACAAAACAAGATCTCCAATCATAGACAAAATTCTCCAATCAAAGACCAAATTCTCCAATCACAAAACAAATTCTCTAATGACAAACTAAGTTCCCCCACCACACAGGTCCTCAAATCACAGGGCACGTTCCCCAACCACACAGGTCCTCAAATCACAAGGCACTTTCCCCGACCACACAGGTCATCACATCGCAGGGCACGTTCCCCCACTACACAGGTCCTCAAATCACAGGGCAAGTTCCCCCATCACACAGGTCCTCAAATCAAAGAACAAGTTCCCCCATCACACAGGTCCTCAAATCAAAGAACAAGTTCCCCCATCACACAGGTCCTCAAATCAAAGAACAAGTTCCCCCATCACACAGGGCCTCAAATCAAAGAACAAGTTCCCCCATCACACAGGGCCTCAAATCAAAGAACAAGTTCCCCCATAACACAGGTCCTCAAACCACAGAACAAGTTCCCCCATCACACAGGTCCTCAAATCTAAGCACAAGTTCCCCCATCACAGAACAAGTTCCCCCATCACACAGGTCCTCAAATCAAAGCACAAGTTCCCCCATCACAGAACATGTTCCCCCATAACACAGGTTCTCAAATCAAAGAACAAGTTCCCCCATAACATAGGTTCTCAAATCACAGAACAAGTTCCCCCATCACACAGGTCCTCAAATCACAGAACAAGTTCCCCCATAACATAGGTTCTCAAATCACAGAACAAGTTCCCCCATCGAAGAACAAGATCTACAATCTTAAACGAATTTCTCCAGTTACAGAAGTTCTCCCTTTACATACCAAGCTCCCCCTCACAGAATATTTTTCCCAATCTTTTACTAAATTTTCCAGTCACAGAAAAAGTTCTTCAATCACAGATCAGTTTCTACAGTCAAAGACCAAATTCTTCAATTACAAAACAATTTCTCCAATCACACAATAATTTCTACAATCACAAAACAAGTTCTCGAGCCATACACCAAATTCCCCATCATGGAAAAATTCAAAAGTCGAAAACACAGCACTGCACGAGCTACTACAAAAGAGAAAAATGACTGCTGCTGAGCCCATGACACACCTAAAAATACTCTATGCAAAAATACTTACTAATGCACATGCTTGTAAATCTTAATGTGGCCTGGAGGCCTTAACTGAGATGAGAGCATTTGAAAAAAGCCCCAATAATCGCACCTTAAACAGACTACCAAGCTCTAAGGCCACAAAACCTGAGCTAACAGCAGAGCACTCACCCCGAGGAGAGCTGAACCTCAAACAAGCTCCCAAAGCACAAGCTGTACCTCATGTACCACCGGCCCCACCCACAACCCCTCCCTCAATGGGTTGGGGCAGGGGAGGGGTACACCGAAAAGCCGTAGCGGGCTCTTTGCCGTGCTTGGATGTGGCTCTGTCCTGCTCCCTATCTGCACCAAAGCTGCTCCCTGGCTGCTTGGTGAGTGTCTTGGCTCTTCCATACCTGCTCACCGTTTGCTTCGTGGGTCCTCCGTGGTTTTTATTTTCTGCTTGTCTTTCTCTGGCTCGGATGGGTGAGACTCAGAGATTCAGACTTCGAAGCTGAGATTTAGGGACTGAGACTCAAGGGCGCACAGTGGGGCTGAGAATCTGGGACTCAGACTCTGTGGCTAAAGACTCCGGCTGAGGCTGCGTCTGAAACTCTGTGGCTGCGACAGTGACTGAGACTCTGGGCCTGAGACTTTGGAACTCATACTCTCAGAGTCAGAATCTGTGGCTGAGAATGTTGCTGAGACTCTGTGGCTAAAACTATGGAATTCAGACTTTGGGGCTGAGACTCTGTAGCTACAACTCTGGGATTCAGACTTTAGGGCTGAGACTGTAGATGAGACTGTGGCTAAGACTCCGGGCTTCAGACTCTGGGGCAGAGACTGCAGCTAAGACTCTGTGACTCAGACTCTGTGGCTAAGACGCCAGTGCTCATACTCTGAGCTGGCTCTGGGGCTGAGACTCTGGGGTTCAGGCTTTGGGACTGAGACTCTGGGTCTCAGATTTTGAATCGCAGACTCTGTGACTGAGACTCTTTAATTTAGACTCTGTGGCTGAGATGATGGCTGAGACTCTGGGCCTCAGACTTCAGAGCTGATACTCACACTCAGATGCTGTAGCTGGGACTGTGAGACTGAGACTGTGTGGCTGAGACTCAGTAGATGAAACAGTGCCTTAGACTCTGGGCCTCAAACTTTGGAGCTGATACTTTCAGACTCAGACTCTGGCTGAGGCTGCTGCTGAGACTCAATGTAGACTCTGGAATTCAGGCTCTGGGGCTGACACTTGAGCTGAGACTCTGGCTAAGACTCCAGGGCCCATACTCTGACCTGAGACTGTAGCTCATACTCTGCAGCTGAGACTCTGGGGCTGATACTCTGCAGCTGAGATTCTGGGGCTAAGGCTCTGGGGTTCAGGCTTTGGGGCTGAGACTGGCTGAGACTCTGTGGCTCAGACTTTGAATCTCAGACCCTGTGACCGAGACTCTGCAGTTTAGACTCTGTGGCTGACATGGTGGCTGAGACTCTGGGCCTCAGACTTTGGAGCTGATACTCTCAGACTCTGTGGCTGAGACTCTGTGGATGAAACGGCGCCTTAGACTCTAGATCTCAAGCTTTGGAGCTGATATTTTCAGACAGACTCTGTGGCTGAGGCTGCTTGCTGAGACTATGTCTAAAACTCTGGGCTTCAGACTCTGGGGCTGACACTTGAGCTGAGACTCTGGCTCAGAGTCTGTGGCTAAGACTCCAGGGCCCATACTCTGAGCTGAAACTGTGGCTGATACTCTGCACCTGAGACTCTGGGGCTGATAACTCTGCATCTGAGATTCTGGGGCTGAGGCTCTGGGGTTCAGGCTTTGGGGCTGAGACTGTGGCTGAGACTCTGTGGCTCAGATTCTGAGTCTCAGACATCAAATCTCAGACTCGGTGACCGAGACTCTGTAATTAAAACTCTGTGGCTGACACAGTGGCTGAGGCTCCGGGTCTCAGACTTCGGAGCTGATACTCTCAGACTCAGACTCTGAAGCTGAGACTGTGTGGCTGACACTCTGTGAATGAAATGGTGCCTTAGACTCTGGGCCTCAAACTATGGAGCTGATACTTTCAGACTCAGACTCTGTGGCTAAGACTGCTGCTGAGACTCTATGTCTAAGACTCTGGGATTCAGACTCTGGGCTGACACTTGAGCTGAGACTCTGTGGCTAATACTCCAGGGCTCATACTCTGAACTGAGACTTTGGCTGAGATTCTGCCGCTGAGACTCTGCTGCTCAGATTTTGGAGCTGATACTCTCAGACTCACACTGTGGCTGAGACTCTGGGGCTAATACTTGGGGGCTGAGACTCTGTGGCTGGGACTGAGGCTAATACTCGGGGGCTGAGACTCAGTGGCTAACCCACCAAGGTTGTGATGGTGGCCGAGACTCTGGGCGTCAGACTTTGGAGCTGATACTCTCAGACTCACACTGTAGCTGTGACTCTATGCTGAGGCTCGGGCTGAGAATGTATGAGACTCTGGCTGAGACGCTGTGGCTGATACAGTAGCTGAGGCTCTGGGCCTCAGTCTTTGGAAATCATACTCTCAGACTCAGGCTGTAGCTGAGGCTCTGGGGCTAAGACCCGGGGGCTCACACTCTGGGTCTCTGGAGCTGATGCTGAGACTGTGGGGCTGAGACTGTGGGGCTGAGACTGTGGGGCTGAGACTGTGGGGCTGAGACTGTGGGGCTGAGACAGTGGCTCAGACTCTGGGCCTCAGACTTTAGAGCTGATACTTTCAGACAGACTCTATGGCTGAGACTCTGGGCCTCAGACTTTGGAGCTGTTACTCTCAGCTTCAAACTCTGTGGCTGGGACTGTTGCTGAGACTCTATGGCTAAGACTCTGGTATTCAGACTTTGGGGCTGAGACTGTTGCTGAAAATCTATGTCTAATACTCCGCAATACGGACTTTGGGGCTGAGACTGTAGCTGTGACTCTGGGCCTCTAGCTTTAGAGCTGATACTCTCAGACTCAGACCCTTTACCTGAGACTGTTACTCAGACTGTGGCTCAGACTCTGTAGCTGAGGCTCCCTGGGACTGTGACAAAGACTGTGGCTCAGACTCATTGCTAAGACTCTGGAGCTGAGACTAGGGCTGAGACGTTGGCTCAGACTCTGACCCTCAGACTTTGGAGCTGATACTTTCAAACTCAGACTCTATGGCTGAAACTGTTGTCGAGACTCTATGTCTAAGAGTCTGGTATTCTGACGCTGTGGCTGAGACGCTGTGGCTGAGACGCTGTGGCTGAGACACTGTGGCTGAGACTCTGGCCGAGACTGATGCTCAGATTTATGAGCTGGTACTCTCAGACTCCGACTCCATGGCTGAGACAGTGGCTTAGACTCTGGGCCTCAGGCTGTGGAGCTGATACTCAGACTCACACTCTGTAGCTGAGACTCCGGCCTCAAACTTTGAAACTGATACTCCCAGACTCAGACTGTAGCTGGGACTCTATGGCTGAGAGTCTGGGGCTGAGACTCTGTGGCTGAGACTCTCTGGCTGAGGCAGTGGCTAAGACTCTGAGCCTCAGATATTGGAGCTGATACTGTCAGAATCAGACTGTAGCTGCGACTATATGGCTGAGACTCTGGGGCTAAGACTGTGTGAGGCTGGGGCTGAGACGGTGGCTGATAGACTCAGACTGTAGCTGAGATTCTGGGGCTGAGAATCTGTGGCTAAGACTCAGGGGCATACGCTCTGGATCTCTGGAGCTGATATTCAAACTCAGACCTTTGGGCTGAGACTGTGGGGCAAGATGGTGGCTGAGACTCCGGGCCTTAAACTTTCGAGCTGATACTCTCACACTGAGACTGTGGCTGAGATTCTGAACCTGAAGCTTGGAGACTGAGAGTAGCTGAGATGGTGGCCGAGGATCTGAACCTCAGACTTCGGAGCTGATACTTTCAGGCTCTTTGGCAGGGACTGTTGCTGAGACTCTATGGCTAAGACTCTGGGATTCAGACTTTGGGGCTGAGACTGCTACTGAATCTCTATGGCTAATACTCTGTGATGCACACTCAGGGCTGAGACTCTGTGGCTGACACTCCAGGTCTCATGCTCTGAGCTGAGACTGTGGCTGATATTCTGCACCTGGCACTCTCAGGCTGAGGCTCTGGTTCTTAGACTTTGAATCTGAGACTCGGGGGCTGAGACTCTGAGGAAGAGACTAGAGCTGAGACGCTGCCAGAGACCCTGGGCCTCAGACATTGGAGCTGATACTCTCACAGTCAGACTCTGTGGCAGAGAAAGGACCTCACACCAAGGAGTAAGACCAAGCTGGTGGCATCCTTGTGGAGCTCGCTTTGTGCAGAAGATGTCAGCAGCAGCTTTCTCTCCTGGCTCTTCGACTGTGCAGCACATGTGAAACATGCATGCTCTGCTCACTCTGCTGCTGGAAATCTGGGAGCAGGCACAAGAGAGATTGCAAATAATGGGACTTGTAAGTGGGAAAACGAAGACCAACACCAATGCAGGTTGCACCTCTGTGGAGATTACAGTTTGCATAAGTGGCCCAACTGCACCTTTCTGTCCAGCTGTTTCGACGAGTGAACTTCAATACTCTGAAGTTCATACTCCCTGGTCCGTGCCATGGAATGGCTGGGAACGGGAGCCAGGCAGGTTCCAAGCACATGTACTTTTACAGGAGAAGGCAATGAGCAATACTGGTAGCACCGCTGCAGAGCTCACTGTTTTCTAATGAGGCCCAGCAGCATGCTTTCTGTCCTAGCTCTTCAGCTGTGGGAGCAGAAGCCAAACATTTGTCCTCTGCTCACTGTGCTGCATGATGGCCAGGAGGGGACACTGGAGAACTTGCAGGCAATTAGACTTTAAGGTTTGAAAACAAAGAGCGAGAGCAATGCTGATGGCATCGTTGCAGAGCTCACTGTTTGTGGAAGAGGCCTCGATGCATATTTCTGTCCTGGGTCATTGGATGTGGGAGCAGAGGGCAAACATTCATACTGAGCTCACTCTGCTGCAGGACGTTCAAGAGCAGACAGCAGAGAAGTTACATGCAATTGGACTTTTAGGTGCAAAAGCGAGGAGCAACAGCAACGGTATTGGCACCCCTGCCGAAGTTATATTTTGCAGAAGAGGCCCAGCACCAGATTTCTCTCCTAGCTCATCAGCGCTGGGAGCAGAGGCTAAACAATAAAACTTTGCTCACTATGCTGCAGGGCAGCCTGGCGCGGGCACCAGAGATATTGGAATCAAATGGACTTTTAGGGAAAAAAGCAAAGAGCAAGAACAATCCTGGTGGCATGGATGAGGAGCTCATTCTCTGCAGAAAAGGACCAGCCTCAGATTTCGGTCCTTGCTCTTCACATGTGGGAGCAGAGACCAAACATTCCTGCTCTGCTGACTGTGCTAAGAGTGGCCAGATGATGACGCTGGAAAAGTCCCACAAAATTACACTTTTAGCTGAGAAGGCAAGGAGCGAGAGCAGTGCTGGAGACATCATGGTGGACCTCACATACAGCAGAAGAGGCCCAGAAGCACTCTTCTGTCCAAGGTCTTTGGCTGTTGGAGCAGAGGTCTAACATTCATGCTCTGCTGGCTCTGCTTCAGGACAACCAGGAGACGGTACCAGAGTATTGGCACACAATTGGACTGTTAGGTGGGAAATCAAGAGCAACAGCAATGCTGCTGGCACCGCTGAAGGGCTTACAGTTTGGAGAAGAGAACCATCTGCACCTTTCTCTTGCCGTTTCGATGAGGGAGCAGTACCCTGAAAGCCATACTCTTTGCTCAATGCCGTGTAACAGCTGGAAGAAGGAGCCAGAGAGATTCCAAACACGTGGACTTTTAGATGAGAGAGCAAAGAGCCAGAGAAATGCTGGTGGCTTCATTGCAGACCACATATTCTGCAAAATTTGGCCAGCACCACTTTTCTCTCCTGTCTCTTCAGCTGTGGGCCCAGAAGCCGAATATTCATGCTGTTCTCACTTTGCTACAGGACAGCCAGGAGAGGGCGCCAGATAATTTGCACACAATTGGACTTTTTCATTTTTCAGCAATAGCTCTTCTTCTGTGGGAGTAGAGTCCAATCATTCGTGCTCTGCAAACGCGGCTCCCAGATGGCCGGGAGCCGGCATCAAAGATGTTGTATTCAAATGTACTTTGAGGTGGGAAAGCAAGGAGTGACAGCAATGCAGGTGGCACCGGTGCATAGATTAATGTGTGGAGAAGAGATCCAGCAGCATCTTTCAGCCCTGGCTTTTCGTCTCTGGGAGCAGAGTCCAATCATTCGTGCTCTGCAAACGCGGCTCCCGGCTGTCCTGCTGCCCAGTTTGCAGAGCACGAATGATTGGACTCTGCTCCCACAGACAAAGAGCCAGGAGTGAAAGATGCTTCTGGACCTCTTCTGCACACAGGAAGCTTTGCAACGGTGCCACCTGCATTGCTGTCGCTCCTTGCTTTCCCACCTCAAAGTGCATTTGAATACAACATCTTTGATGCCTGCTCCCGGCTGTCCTGCTGCCCAGTTTTCAGAGCACAAATGATGGGGCTCTGCTCCCACAGACGAAGCTGCCCCACTACCCCAAGGTACCCCATAAGTACCCCAATTGATTTTTTTATTGACTTTCATTCATTTTTATGAACTTCCATTCACTTCTATGCAGGACTCAATCAGGCTTGTTCACATTTATTCCTTTTTTATTTGCTTTGCAATCATTTATAATCTCATTGTTCTCTTTTGCTTTTTTATTGTCTTTACGTGGCTTTACTTATTTGCTTTTTTATTCTTTTTTTTCCTTCAGATTTCTTTGCTTTTTGGTTTTTTTTAGTAAAAATTTTTTCTTTAGATGCCCCACAGCAACCCATAGAGACGCACAGCAATAGACAGAGACTCATAGAGACCCCATAGTGAGCACACGATGGTCATGTTCTGACGGGTCTTCATTTTGCAGCAAAAAAAAACCCTTCATTTTAAGCCGAAAACCCACCTTATAGGGCAAAAAAAAAAAAAAAAAGTCATTAAAAGGTTTAAAAAGCCTCATTTTAAGGCAAAAAAAAGGTCTTTGGGGTGGTTTTTGGTGTCCCTAATGCTGCGTCACCCCCTTCACATCCCCACATCGACCCTGCCTCATCCCCAGCAGTCCTGGGAAGCCGGGGCCAGTCCACAGGGTGAACTCTGCAGCAGCCCACGGGGGGGTTTGGGGGTCCAAGAGCTCCATCCCCAGGGGATGGAGCAGCTGAAGTGAGGCCACGGAGGTGTTGAGGAGCAGCTCTGCTCTGGAGCGGGGCTGGGGAGAGAAGGCTCCTGAAGGGGTGACCTCAGAGCAGTCCCAGTGCCTGAGGGGGCTGCGGGAACCCCGGAGAGGGCTTTGGATAAGGGATGGAGGGGCGGGACAAGGGAATGGCTGCAACTGCCCGCGGGGAGGTGGAGAGCGCCCCCCCCACGGCCACTCCGCGGTGGGACTCCGTACCCTGCGGTCGGGCTTTAGGACCCAGCGGGGCGGGGGGAGGCGGAGCCGAAGCGAAGCCCGCGGTGCCTCCCGCGGCTGCGCGTGCGCGAAGGGAGGACCTGACTGCACCCGTTTAATGACCCCCAATTAGCTCCGCCCCTTTAATTGAGCCAATTAGCTCTGCTTCCGTTAATTAACCCCGATTAGCTCCGCCCCTTTAATTAACCAAAATTAGCTCCGCCTCCTTTAATTAACCCCAATTAGCTCCGCCCCTTTAATGAAACAAAATTAGCTCCGCCTCCTTTAATTAACCCCAATTAGCTCCCTCTTTAATGAAACAAAATTAGCTCCGCCTCCTTTAATGAACTCCAATTAGCTCCGCCCCTTTAATTAACCCCAATTAGCTCTGCCTCCTTTAATTAACCCCGAATAGCTCAGCCCCTTTAATGAACCCCTATTAGCTTCGCCCCCTTAATGAACCCAAATTAGCTCCGCCTCTTTAATCAACGCCAATTAGCTTCGTCCCTTTAATTAACCCCAATTAGCTCCGTCCCTTTAATGAACCCCTCGGGTGGCTCCGCCCCCTCGTGGCCACGCCCTACAGCCGCCGCCAACGTCCGGGGCAGGGCCTGGAGGCCGGAAGTGTGGCGCGGTCGCAAGATGGCGACTCCCTATGTGACTGATGAGACCGGTGAGTGCGGCGGCGGGCCTGGGGCTGTGGGGCGGGGACCGGAGCCGTGGGGCAGGGACCGGAGCCGTGGGGCAGGACTCGGAGCCGTGGGGCAGGACCCGGTGCTATGGGGACGGACCCGGTGCTGTGGGGCAGGACTCGGCTCCGTGGGGCAAGACCCGGAGCTGTGCGGCAGGGCCCGGAGCTGTGGGGCAGAGCCCGGATCTGTGGGGCAGGGCCCGGATCTGTGGGGCAGGGCTTGGATCTGTGGGGCAGTGCTCGGAGCTGTGGGGCAGTGCCCGGAGCCGTGGGGCAGGGCCCGATGCCGTGGGGCAGGACCCGGTGCTATGGGGACGGACCCGGTGCTGTGGGGCAGGACCCGGTGCTATGGGGACGGACCCGGTGCTGTGGGGCAGGACTCGGCTCCATGGGGCAAGACCCGGATCTGTGCAGCAGAGCCCGGATCTGTGGGGCAGTGCCCGGAGCTGTGGGGCAGGGCCCGATGCCGTGGGGCAGGACCCGGTGCTGTGAGGACGGACCCGGCACCGTGGGGCAGGACTCGGCACCGTGGGGCAGGACCCGGTGCCATGGGGAAGGGCCCAGAGCTGTAGGATGGGTGCCCCCCCCACCGCTCCATAGGCAGTGCTCACCCGCGGTCCCTGTGGAGCAGGGCCCGGCCCCTTTGGCAGAGGCTGCCCACGGTCTGTGGGGCTCTGTCGGCTCCCCCGCCCCCGCACTGCTGCTCGCTATGGGGCAGCTCCTCCATCGCTGTGGGGCTGGGTCAGGGCAGCCTCGTGCTCCCTCACCCCGCTCTTCGCGGTGCCCCTGTGGGATTCGTGGGGCTCTGCAGAGCTCCCTTGGAGCCCGCAGGGCATCCCGTGGGGTGCGTAGGTTGTCTTATGGGATGCCCTTTGCGGTCCATGGGGTGCCCCACAGACCCCTTGGGTTCCTTCGGGGTGTCTCAGAGCCCTTGTGGGTCCGTGGGGTGCCCCATATCCAGGGCTGACTGTGTGATACCCCACAGGGAAGTACATTGCTTCGACACAGCGCCCGGACGGGACGTGGCGGAAGCAGCGGCGGGTGAAGGCCGGTTACGTGCCGCAGGAGGAGGTGCCGGTGTAAGTGGGGGTGTCCGTGTCCCCGGTGCCACGCGTGGGGCACAGCCCATCCCGTCCCCTCCATCCCCAGTGACATCTTGAGCTCCAAGTCTCTTTCCAGGTGCCCGCGCGATTCCGACCCCCTCACCCCTGTCCCATAACCGTGTCCTGCCCGGTACGTATCGAAACCCCCGCGGGCACGGAGCTTCAGAGAGGCTTCACCGGTGGCATGGGGCTGGATCCTGGGACCAGGGCTTTGTGGCACCACCGTGGGGGCCACACAGAGCCTTCACGGGCTCTTCCCCCCCCCATGCAGGTACGAGAACAAATACGTCAAGTTCTTCCGGAGCAAACCCGAGCTGCCCCCAGGGCTGAGCCCGGAGGCAGCAGCAGCACCCGGGAAGACAGAGCCTGGCGACACGGCACTGTCCAAGGCGGCCAAACGGAACTTGAAACGGAAGGAGAAGAGGAAGCAGCAGCAGGAAAAGGGGGAGCGGGACACGGACGAACTGATCCAGGCACTGGAGCGCTCGACGCTGTCGGAGCCGCTGCCCGGCTGTGGCGCTGCCAGCCCCGCCGTGAGCCCCGGCACCAGCCCCGGGGACGCTCCGGCCTCGGAGAGGAGCCGGAGGCTGAAGAACCTGCGGAAGAAGCTGCGGCAGGTGGAGGAGCTGCAGCAGCGCCTGGACGCCGGTGAGGTCCCAAATCCCACCCGCGAGCAGCTTGAGAAGCTGAGCCGGAGGAAAACGCTGGAGGAGGAACTGCGGGGCCTGGAGAGGGACTCATAATGGGGGGGGGGGGGGAATCAGGGGGTGTGGGGGGAGTGTTGGAACAGTTCCCACCGTTGGGAACGCAGCAGCGCGTGGACGCTTCTCCCTTTATCCCTCTTCTTTTCTATTTGCCGTTTTATTTTATTGGGGGGGCTCATCGCGTGGACCCCCGCCGCCCAGCCCCTTGTGTTCCATGTCATGGCCTTGTCCCACCCTCGTTTCAAACCCTGATGACAATAAACCCAGCAGAACCCCAGCATCGGCAGCTCCTGGTCCATGGGGTTGTCCTTTGGGAGCCCCATGGCAGGGTGAGACCCCCCCGCGCCATAGGGTTGAGGCTTTGGGGGGAGTTGGAGGGGTTGGTCCCATGGCAGTGCTTGGGTAGGCCCTATACGAACAAAAGTGGGGCTTTGTTTTGAAGGAGTTTATTTGGGGGGAGGCAGGTTATGGGGCAGGCAGCACTAGGGCAGGCTGGGGGTTTGCCCCATAGGGGGGTCCCTGAAGCCCTGCCCACCCCATGCCCCTGCCACGGTTAGGGTGGAACATATCGCGCCTCATTTGCATATTTAAAGGGGAAGGCACGGGGGGGGGGGGATCAGCCCACCAGGCGCAGGCTCACCGGGGGCTGTGTGCTGCCCCCGGAGGGGTCCTCGGGGGGAGTCGGGTTCATCGCGCTCTCGGCCTCTTTCTGCCGCAGGAGCTGCTGCTGCAGGGAGCTGCCGGGGGCGGTGGGAGTGGGTCGAGCCCCACTGGGTCCCCATCCCAATCCCAGTTCCTTCCCCATCCTGACTCCCAGCCCTATCCTCATCGCATCCCGATCCCTTCCTCATCCTGTTCCCATCCCACTCTCCCCTTTCCCATCCCCTCCCAAGCCCCGCGAGCAGCAGCTGCCCCTCGCGTTCCGCCGCACACGAACAGCCCCAACGCCGCCCCCTCCGCGGCGCCCGCGGTCACCGCCTTGGGCCAGTGCAGCGCCCGGGGCGCGGTACTCAGGGGCTCGGCAGCGGCACTGGCGCGGCCCCCGCCAGCAGCAGCCCCGTGGTGAAGAGCCGCCGATGGGCAGAGCCGCTCCCCAAGCCCCCGCTGTCCGTAGCCCGGCGCGAAGATGGCACCGGAGCTGAAGAGCAGCCCCGAGAGGAACAGGACGGCCCTGAAGCAGCGGTGGCCTGTCACCGGCGCGGGACGGTCACTGGTGCTGCCGTGGCCGTGCCCCGCAGGGTCCCCCTGTGCCCCCCCTCCTGGCTGCGTCCCCCGGAACACCTCTGTCCCCCCCAGTGCCGCAGCACAATCACCTCCATGGGCCTGTGGTTGCCTCCAAGAGAGCCCCGGCTCCACCCCCTCGGCTCTGCCCCCCAGCGCTCTCCGGTAACAGCCGCACACGAGCCCCAGGAGCGCTCCGAGCACGCAGAGGGCAGCGGGGACGAGCTCGTAGTGGGGCCGCTGCTCCGGAGTGCAGCGGGGCACAAGAGGGGCTCCGGGCTCCGTGAGCTGGGGCTGGGGGGAAAGGGTGTCTGCGAGCCCCCAGTGAGCCCCCCCCGTGCTCAGCCTTTCCTCCCCGCACCCACATCTGGCAGCGCCTCTTGGGGAGAACATCTGGGGGGGACCGCGAGCCCCTGGGGCCGGCGAGGTGGGAGCGCTGGGAATGGGAGCTCTGGGGGCCACCGCCCCGGGGGCACTGGGACCGTGGGGGGGAACGACGGAGGCCCCTCCCCGGGACTCAGCCGCTCGCTGCCGGCCACGGTGGGTAGCGGTGGGGCGGGGGCAGGACCGGGACCCCCGAGAGCGGGACGGGCGCCTCCCGCAGTTACGGTGCCGCTTTAAGGGGCGGGGACGCTCCGGCTCCAGGCGCCGGCCCCGGCAGTGGGCGGAAGGCGGAAGTGCTGCAGGACGCAAACCGGGGGGGAGGTGGCATCAGACCCCCCCCGCGCACGTATCGGCAGCGGCGCGGTGAGACCCGGACCCCCCCCATCGGTCCCGAAGTGGGGCCCGAGCACCGGCCCTTGGGGGGGCACCGGCAGCGGGGGGTGCTCAGGGCCGGTCGGGAGATCCCGGGGCCGCTCCGTCGGCGCTGACCCCGCTCTGGCGCTTCAGGACATGGCCGTGACTTAAGCCCGTCCGGGGCCAGTGGGGCCGCCGGGATGGAGCAGCCGCGGCACCGGGGAGCGGCGGTGGCGGCTGAAGGAGGCGACGGCTTCGGTGGGAGCCTGGAGGAGCCCGGGGTCACCGGCGGCCGCCGCGGCTGGGACAGCGCGGGCTGGAACGGGAGTTGCGGGCGGGCAGCGGCTGCCGTCCGGGAGGAGGAGGAGGACGGGGACTGCGAGCACGACCCAGGCCCCGAGCGCTGCTGCCGCTGCCGGGAGGACCCGGCCGCTGCCCCGAGTGCCGCGGCCGAGGAGGAGGACGAGGAGGAGGAGGACGGGCTCCGGCGGCCCCGGCGGCGGCAGCGCTCGGCGCTCAAGGAGAAGGAGGAGGGGAGCAGGCGGGAGGGGAAGCGGCCGCAGCCGCCGCGGAGGAGGAGCCGCGGGGCCGAGGCTGCGGCTGGGTGGCGGGAGCCGCTACTCCAGGCCCGCAGGCTGGCGGCGGAGGCCGGGGGGCGGCTGCTCTGCTCCTGCTGCCGCCTCGGAGCCGCGGAGCCGGGCTCGGTGCGGAGCTGGGGCCGCGCCGTAGGGCAACGCGCCCGGAGCGGGTCGTTGCGGGCAGCGCGGTGCCTGCGCGCCGCGGCACGGCTCGGCCTCCGCCTGCTCTGGATGCTCCTGGCGCTGCTGCTGCTGCTCCTCATGCTGCTGCTGGGCTGCCTGCGGCTCTGTGGCCGCGCCGGCGCTGCCGCGCTCCGGGGCGCAGCTGGGAGCCGGCTCCTGGACGTGGCCGCGCTCCGCAGGACGTGGGGGCTGCTCTGGGTCTGGTTGAGGCGGTGCCGGAGTCCCCCTTGGGCAGGGGCCGCGGATGGGACGGGGGTTGCTGCGCCAGAGGACCGTGGCGAGGAGGTGACTCGGCTGCTGGCCATGGCCGAGGTGCCCGAGGAGGAGCTGAACCCCTTCCACGTGCTGGGCGTGGAGGCGACGGCGTCGGACTCAGAGCTGAGGAGGGCTTATCGCCGCCTGGCCGTGCTGGTGAGTGGGGCCAGGGGGGGCTCTGTGCCCCCACCTGGGGCTGCTGTATTGAGGTTCCCACCTTCTCCATGCCAGGTTCACCCGGACAAGAACCAGCACCCCCGGGCAGAGGCGGCTTTCAAGGTGCTGCGGGCGGCCTGGGACATAGTCAGCAGCCCTGAGCGCCGGAGGGAGTTTGAGATGTGAGCAAGGGGCGATTTGGGAGGGTCTTTCCGTACCCCGGCTCTGTGCCAGGGGTCTGAGCCCCGATTCCTCCCTGGCGCAGGAAGTGGATGGCACAGCACGAGCTGCCGCGCTCGGTGGGCGAGTTCCTGCGGCGGCTGCAGGAGGAGCTGCGCGAGGCCATGAACACCATGATGTGCAGCAAGTGCCAGGGCAAGCACCGGTGGGTACCGGGGGGGTAGGCGTGGAGCCGGGCCGGGCAGTGCCTGTCCTCACCCATCCCAACCACAGGCGGTTCGAGATGAACCGGGACCCGCTGTGCGCCCGGTACTGCGCCGAGTGCGGCCGCTTGCACGCGGCCGAGGAGGGTGACCTGTGGGCAGAGTCCAGCCTCCTGGGGCTGAAGATCACCTACTTCGCTATGATGGATGGGAAGATCTACGACATCACGGGTGGGTGTCCCCCTGTATGGTGCCTGCGGTGCCTGTATGGTCCCCCCCCAGTGTGACTGGTGCCCGCTTCCCTCCCACAGAGTGGGCAGGATGCCAGCGCGTGGGCATCTCTCCAGACACCCACCGCGTTCCCTATCACCTCTCCTTTGGACCGCGGGGTGCCGGGCGCCACAGGTCAGTGTCCTGCACCCCTGGGGGGGGGGGCTCCAGGCTCGGCTGGGGCACCCTGAAACCCCACTTCCCCCCCACTGCAGGAGCGCACCAAAGGGCAGCCCCCCCTCAGCTGGCGACCTGCAGGACTTCTTCACCCGCATCTTTGAGAGCAGCTCAGGGCCGGGGGGACCCTTCCCGCCGCCCCCCACCCCCTCGGCAGCCACAGCCACTCCCGGAGGTCCCCCCAAGGCTGAGGGGGCTGCGCCCAAGGGGGATGTGAGGCACAAGAGGCGGAAGAAGCTGCGTCGGCCACTGCAGCGCTGAGGGTGGCGCTGGGCCGGGCGCTTCAAGGGCTCTTTCCAATAAACAAAGCTCTATTTTTCCTTTTTAGAATTCCTTTTAAATACTCTGGAGCTTCCCAAGGGAACTGGGGGGGGGGGACGCACACAGCCAGAGACAGAGGCACAAACACCCAGTGCCCCTCACATAGTGTTTTGAAGGTGCTCATCCCTCTTTGTTACCTTCCTCCTCCCGGTGCCAGAGCCTGGGTTGGCTTTTCCTGCTTCTCAGCTGCTTGAGGGCCCCTCATCCCTTTCCCAGAAAGGAGCTGTGGGGGGCTGGATTTGAGGGGGTGCTGCCCCACGAGTGTCCAAGTGGGTCCTGGCTGGAAACCGCGTGTTACCGGTAGCAAACGCCTTTGAGATGGATTTGGTTGAATTCCAACCAGAGGAACGGGATCCATGGAGCAGCTCTGGGCTGGAGGAACCTTCCCCAGACCCTGGTGGAGCTGGAGGGGTCCCTGCAGCAGCCTCAGTACTCGTTGATGCCGAAGATCCGG
The DNA here is from genome assembly GCA_028858755.1 of Ara ararauna. NCBI lineage: Eukaryota > Metazoa > Chordata > Aves > Psittaciformes > Psittacidae > Ara > Ara ararauna. Next base: position 8,367,681 of record CM054390.1, read on the forward strand.
ACACCGTGGAACTGGGGCAGTTTGGGCAGGAGGACGCTGAGCAGAGAGGTTGTGTTCACCAGGAAGTGTGCGGGGTCGTACTTGGTGTAGAAGCTGGTCAGGAGGTACCTGGGGCACAAGGAGACACGGGGTGAGCTCAGGGCTGCTTCCAGCACCCACATTAGGGGCATCTTGGGTGCTTCAGAGAAGCCCCCAGTGGTTTATGTTGGAAGGGACCTTAAAGCTCCTCCAGCTCCAACCCCTGCCATGGGCAGGGACCCCTTCCACTGGAGCAGGGTGCTTCAAGCCCCTGTGTTCAACCTGGCCTTGAACACTGCCAGGGATGGGGCAGCCACAGCTCCTCTGGGCACCCTGTGCCAGCGCCTCAGCACCCTCACAGGGAAGAGCTTCCAATATCCCCCTTGTGTTGGGAAAAGGGCTCTGGGCAGGCCTGGGCTCCCCCAGCACCATCCTGCCCGGGCAAGCAGCACTCACAGCACCACAGGGGAAATGCTGAGGAACTTGCGTGCGGCGGTGCACTGTGTTCCGTAGTCGATCTGCTCCCAGTGCGTGAGGAGCCGGTCCCTGCCCTGGTCTGGGGTCTCGAAGGGCGTCCCCTTCACGGCATGCAGCAGCACGTACATGACCTGTGGGGGTGAAGGAGGGAAGTGCTGAGCCCTCAGCATACCCCCAGAGCCAGGGGCTGCCCCGGGGAGACGGGGCCGAGTTGTCCTGACCAGGTTGTGGATGACGTTGGTGAGTGTCCAGACCACAGGCACGCTGAAGAAGGGGATGCTGAGCAGCACCACGTGCAGGGCACCCACCGAAATCCCGTAGGCCACCCAGATGCCTCTGCTGTTCATCACCCGCGTGTTGGGGTTCACCTCGCTGTGAGCCACGCCGACGTTCATCCTGCACCGGGAGACAGGGAGCTCCAGCCCCATCCCGCACCATGGGCAGGGGGAGCTCCAGCCCCATCCCGCACCATGGGCACGGGGAGCTCCAGCCCCATCCCGCACCGGGACACGGGGAGCTCCAGCCTCGTCCGGCAGCCCCGACCCCAGGCACTGCCACGGTTCCTCCCGTACTCCCGGCCCGGTCCTGGTCTCCAGGTGCCCCCGGGTCCCCTCACTTCCGGTCCCGGTCCCCCCGCTCCCGCTCCCTGTCCCCCCGCTCCCGGTCCCCCCGCTCCCGGTCCCGCTCCCGCTCCCGGTCCCCCCGCTCCCGGTCCCCCCGCTCCCGGTCCCGATCCCGGTCCCGGTCCCCCCGCTCCCGGTCCCCTCACTCCCGGTCCTCCCGGTCCCCTCACTCCCGGTCCCCCCGCTCCCGGTCCCGATCCCGCTCCCGGTCCCCTCACTCCCGGTCCCCCCGCTCCCGGTCCCGATCCCGCTCCCGGTCCCCTCACTCCCGGTCCCCCCGCTCCCGGTCCCCTCACTCCCGGTCCCCCCTCTCCCGGTCCCGATCCCGCTCCCGGTCCCCTCACTCCCGGTCCCGATCCCGATCCCGGTCCCAGCTCCCACCCGGCGGCTCCGCGGCCGTTGCCGGGCCTCCCCCCGCGCCTGTCTCCAGGAAGTCTCTACGCCCGCCCCCTGCCTCTTCCCATTGGCTGATCTGCTCCTTCCCTTATTTCTATTGGCTATGTGGCTCGTCGCTCCACCCCACCGCAGGCCAATAGAGCGCGGCGGAAGGCCCGGCCAGTGGCGAGAGGCGGTGCGGGGAAGCGTTTTCATATCGCCGGCGCTGATTGGGCTGGAGCGGGCCGCGGGGCGGGGCCAGTGCGGGGGACAAGATGGCGGCGGAGGCGGTGGAGCTGCACAAGCTGAAGGTAGCGGGCGGGCAGCGGGCGGGCAGCGAGCGAGCAGCGGGCGGGCAGCGGGCGGGCAGCGGGCGGGCAGCGAGCGGAGCCGGTGCTCGTCCCGCGCTGAGCGGCGCCTCTCGCCCCGCAGCTGGCGGAGCTGAAGCAGGAGTGCCTGGCCCGCGGCCTGGAGGCGAAGGGCAACAAGCAGGACCTGATCCACCGGCTGCAGGCGTACCTGGAAGAGCACGGTGGGTGCCTGCCGAGCCGGGGAGCGAGGGCCCGGGGTGTGGGGTGGGAGGAGGCTCCAGGCGGCCCCCTGTGCCCCGCAGAGCTGTGTCCAGCTGTGCGGCCGCAGTGCGAAACGGGCCTTAGGGCAGCTCCAAAGGGGCTGCAGGGGACCTGAAGAGGGGCTTTGGACAAGGGCTTAAAGGGACAGGACGAGGGGAATGGCTTGAACCTGCCAGGGGGGAGGTCGAGGTGGGATCTTGGCCAGAAGCTCTTCCCTGTGAGGGTGGGGGACACTGGGATAGGCTGAATGGAGGAGGTTTGGATGCTCCGTCCCTTCGAGGCCAGGTTGAAGCAAGCTGCTCTAATGGAAGGTGGCCCTGCCCATGGAGCTGGAGGAGCTTTAAGATCCTTTTCCACCCCAAACCATTCCATGGTTCTGTGGTCTATGATCACAGCCTTTGCTTCCCCTTTGCCCAAGTCCCGCTCTCACCCCAGGCTCTATGTGGGAAGCCGGAGGTGTCAGTGCAGTCGCTCACTCCTGTTCCTTTGTCCTCCAGCCGAAGAAGAGGCAAATGAAGAAGATGTCCTGGGAGAAGAAATAGAGGTGGGTCCGTGCTAAGGGGCTGGCAGGCAGCAGAGGTGGTGCTGAGGAGGAGCAGGGCCTAAGGCTGTGCCAGCTCCTGGCCGCCACAAATCTCTCCGTGGTGTGGGGCGTGTTCAACACCCAGCCCTGGAACCCTGGATGGGGGGAGGCTGGATTCCAGGCAAGGGCCTGTGTCTGCCCTCGGGGCTGCTCCGTTCTTGGCTGTTGTCATTCCTGCCCTTTCCCTGCAGGAGGAGGAGCAGAAGCCGGTGGAGCCGCCGGTCAAAGCCGAGGAGCCTCCTGTAAACTCGCCTGATGTGTAACTATCCCTCCGAGCAGCAGAAAGCCAAGCCGTGCCTGGGAGGGCTCGGGGGGGGGGGGGTGGTGGGTTGGAAGTGGGGTGCAATTCCAGCGCATTGCGGTCCTGTGCTGGATCCTGGGGGCTGGTGGGTGCTCAGTGTGTCTGACTGCGCTGCCCTGCGCGGCTCAGGGGATGGGGGGAGCCCCCAGGGAGCTCACAGTGAGCCCCCAGTTCGCGCTCCTTGAGCCCCAGTTCGCGCTCCTTGAGCCCCAGTTCACCCTCATTGAGCCGCAGAGAGCCCGATCGTGGTGCGGGCAGGAGGGGGCGTCCTGAGCCCGCGGAGCCGCAGCCCCGGGAGCCCCGGTCCCGGCAGAATAGCTTCCTGTGGCAGTGCAGTGAACCCGGCCCTCCCCTCCGGGCATCCCGCGGGATCCTGCGCGGGGCTGGAACAAAAGCCGGGAGCTCGCAGCCCGGTGGGTGGTGCGCGCTGGGAGCTGCGGGCAGCAGGAGGACTTCCCGACGTTGTCTCTTCCTCTTTTGTTTCCCCCGGAGCCCAGGCTGTGTTTTGGGAGCAGGGCTCTGGAGCACGCCTCCTCCATTCTGCCGGCCCCGGGGCTTTGTGTGTGGCTGCTGCTGCCCTGGAGCTGGAACACAGAAGCCTTTGTGTGGGAGGGCTCCAACGGGGGCTCCGGAGCTGAGTGTTCCCTGTCGGAGCCCAAGGCTGGGAGAGACCCCCCAGAACCTCAGAGCAGGGGGGACCTGCGCCAAGGGTGGCTTAGGTGGAGATGAGAAACAATTCCTTTCCTATTGGAACAGGGCAGTAGTGGAGTCACCATCCCTGGAAGTGCTCACACATGGTGTAGCAAACCCCTCAGTGCCATGGGTTAGTGGTGGCCTTAACAGCGCTGGGACTGGTTCGACTGGAGGAGCTTAAAGCTCTTTTCCAGCCTGGTTGATTCTGACCACTTCTGCATTGAAGAGTGGGGGGCACGGCTGGGTCCCGTGGCTTGTCCCTTCTTCCTTTTGGCAGAGGGATTTGAGAGCACTTGAGGCACTGGTGGGGCTCACCCCTGCTCCATGGTTCACTCTTCATGCTGGCACCGGGGTGCTCAGCCGCAGGGCAAGGGTGCTGGGTGGGAGGACCCATTGTGACCTGTTGGTCTCTTTCCCATCTCTGCAGAATCACGGAGAAGAAGGTGGTGAAGATCACGTCAGTGATCCCGCAGATGGAGGTGAGGTCCCTCCTCCTCTCTTCTCTTCCTCACTTCCTCCATCTCCTGGGTGTAGTTGAGGCAGTGTCAGCATTCCCATAGGAAGCCTGCTCTCTTTTCCCTTGGGATTGTGGTGCTGCTGGCTGTGAGGGACCCTCTAGCAGGTTCCTTTAGCTCTTAGGGAACATTCCTCTCCCTTGTCCCTTAACTCCTCTTTCCACCACCAACCCCATGACCCTCATTCAGTATCCCAATGTCACAATTCCGGTCATTCCAGGCTGTTATTCCCCCTCTGGGGCTCACTGCAGCCACAAAGCTTTGGTGAGGATACACTTGAGAGGGGGGAATCCACTCTGAGCTGAGGCATCATCCCATCATCTGCACTGCCTTTGCCATTGCAAGCAAGCAGCAATTTCTCTGGGAAAACTTGGAGTTCAGGGAGCCTGCCCATGGTTCTCCAGTCCCCCCCCACCCTTGCTGGCTCCTGTTCCCTGTGCAAACACAGGTTTGGGCTCCCTGCTGCTCAGCACCACTCAGAGCCTTTTCATCTCCTCTTTGGGCCACGACCATTTCCACGGCAACGGGATGGCGCAAGCAGAGGATTAGGAGGGAGCAGGGGGGGACTGGGGGGGGGGGGGGTGGATGGAGGCTCTGTGGCCCCTGTGGTGCTGCCCTCAGGGCAGGAGCTCCCATTGGGCTCTTGGGTGTGCTCCAGGCCCTGCCGGAGCTGCTCCCAGACTTGGGTTTGCTGCTGAGTGTGGATCGCCCCCAGGGCTTGGCAAAGGGGTGCTGGGGATGGTTCCCCATCCCGGGGGGGGGGGGGGGGGTGTCCCATCCCTGGCAGTGCTCAAGGCCAGGCTGGGTGGCGCTTGGAGCAGCCTGCTCTAGTGGAATGGGTCCCTGCCCATGGCAGGGGTTGAAGCTGGAGGATCTTTAAGGTCCTTTTCTGATCCAACCCATTCCATGATTCTGTGATCCATGGTCACAGCCTTTGCTGCCCCTTCAGGTATTCCTCGGATGTTCTTCACTGTGTCCCAAAGAATAAGGAACCTGGGATCTGGGTGCTACGTTCTCCTGTCCCAGCTGGTACTGCCGGGTGGGAGCCCTGGTCCTGCTCCATCTTTTCCAAGCGCTGCCATTCCAATGGGGATGTTTGTCCTGCTCCTCGCTGGGCTCGTGGCTAAAGTCAATGTTTCCATTACTAAGCTCTGTTTCTCTAACCCCAAACACACTGCTGGGCCCTTGGCTTGGAATGAAATGTGAACTACTTCCCTTAAGCCTTTAAGGGGATTTAACACTCAGAGGTGCAAACCCTTGAGCTTCCAAAGCTTCCCAGCTTTTCCCTTCTCCTCCTCACCTGGGGCTTTCTCCAGATCCAAAATTCACCTGTAATTACAGCACTAAGGCTAAACTGTGCTCTTGAGGCCGAGCCAACGAACACCCCCATCCCCTTTCCCAGCATATTCCCTTGGCCTTTAAGGGGGAAGCAAGGAAAGGAAGGAAAGGAATCCCTCTTTGCCTCAGTTGTTATTAGGCTGATGTTTATTAAAGCTCCTTTTGGTCAAGCCCCAGCCCTGGGGTGGCTCTTGGAAGGGGGGAGAAGGTCCTTGCAGCATCTCTTCCATCACCTGGGGGTACAGGGGAGCGTTCCCCCATTGCAGCCTCTGCACTGCCGGTCCAGCAGCACCCGTTGGGGTGTTGACTTGGCCTCCTCCACCTGCAGAGCCTCCTCCCTGGCCCCTGCCTGTAGTGGCTCCTCCTCAGGTGGTTCCTTTCTCTCCCTCCAGCGCATGCAGAAGAGAGCCGAGCGCTTCAATGTGCCCGTCAGCCTGGAGAGCAAGAAGGCAGCGCGGGCAGCACGGTGGGTGCTCCCCAAGCCCCCCAGGCCCTAGTGGTTGGGGGTGGGGGCTGGGGGGGCTCCAGCAAGGGAATGGGGATGTGCCAATGATCCCACTGCTGTTCCTGCACTGGGGGGGGGTTGGAGGGAAGCTGGAGTTGCTGCAGTGCTGCCAGCAGCCGGGAATGCTGGGTCCCAGTTAGTCTTGCCCCCAACCCACTTTTCCTCATGGGAAGCACTTGCAGGGAGGGTTCCGGGACTGACCCTGCTCTGACAGCTCTTGTTTGCCTTTGACAGGTTTGGTTTGGCCATGGTGTCCACTAAAGGTGAGGGGGTGAACCAGAACCAGTCCTTGGAGTGCCCTGGTGCAGTCGGTCCCAGGGGGCAGAACAATGCTGGTGGGATAACCCTGGGTTTAAACACTCCCTTTTCCTGCCCGGGAGCTCCAGGTGGGCACTGTGGGATCGGGAAGGGAGGCCACATGTTGCTCCCTTGGTAGTTCAGACACTTTTCCCCACTGTGTCCCCATTCCAAGCCCAGCTGGAGGACACAAGGTGTTCATAGGGCCCTTGAGCAGCGTCCTTTGGCTTCATAAGTGATCAGGTCCTGTTGCCAGTGGTGTCTTAGCACGGTGGGACAATGGCAGATTGTGAGTGGAGAAGCTGGAGTAGAAACTAGGAGACTCATTGTGTTGGGAACAGAGAGAGAAGGTGGGAAAAGCAGTTCCTGAGTCCCTGGTGGGACTTTAGCTGTGCCTCCTTGTAGGTAAGATCCTGCTCCTGATGGTTGTTCTCTAACTGGGTTTTCCATTTTCTTGTCTCTTCCTTTCAGGCCTCTCCTCAGACAGCAAACCCACGGTAAGGAATGTTCTTGTCCTTGAGTTGCTGCTGGTCAGGCCCTTGGCATATGTTGAAAGAGAGGTCCCCATCCTCTGGCAGCGTGGGGGGGTCCCTGTCCCATTTCCATGCTCCCCTTCTGCAGATGAGGGCAGAGGTTGAGCCAGGACGTGGTAGGCACTGTGTTGTGCCAGCACTGGAGATTCTGCAGAGCAGCACAGGCTGGGGAGGGCTCATCCCGGGAGGCCTGTGCTCCTTAGGGATAAGGGCTGGCACAGGAAGCTCCCTCCGGAATCTGATGCTGGTGGGTTTGGAAGTGAAGAGTGACTTGTTTCGTGTGTCTTTGCAGGTAAACATGGATAAGTTGAAGGAAAGGGCTCAGAGGTTTGGGTTGAACGTCTCCTCGCTCTCCAAGAAGGTAAGTCCGGGTCTCTGCACCTCCAGAGCCCCCGGACGTGCTGCTTGAGGTTCTCCATCTCCTATCCCACTGCTGGTTCCATCCCTTCCATTGTGCCTGTGGCTCCTGCTGGAGCTGTGGAGCTTCCCAATTGTTCTCCCCAATTTTGGCTGGGCAGAGGCGCCGTGCAGCAGGTTTGGGGCATCTCCCACTGGAGATGATAGGGAATAACTCTATGAAGTAGAGGTGAGATGAGCTTTGCAGGAGATGGATTTGCTCCCAAAACCACTCACTTTTTTTCCAGGGGGGAGAACTATCCCCCAGCTCTGAGCATAACCCTTTGGTTCTCAAAGCAGCTCCTGCTGGGAATGGAGCTGGGGAGCTCCACTGCAGATGGATGGGATCCCTGGGATCCCTCCCCCCTGTTTTGTAGCAAACGGGATGAATTGAGAATGTAGAAGGGGTCAATCGGTCCAATGTGGATCCAGTGCCCTGTGTGCTTCCCGAACTAACCCATCCTAACCCTTCCATCCCCTGCTTGCTGATCCTGTGCTGATGGAAGGGGATTGTCCAGCGGGAAGAGCTGGATGCTGTTGGCATGGAGACCTCTCTGCTTGGTGTGGATGAGAGTTCATCCTCCTCCATCCCTGTGAAATAAGCTCCAATCCTCCTGGGGGTCGGGGGGGGTGGGATTTGACCTGATTTGCTGGTTCCGCACATCCCACTGTTATCCCTCTGGCTTTGGGCATCCTCATGGAGAACATCTCTGGCGTTGGAGGTCACTGTTCCCCCCTTGGCTCCTGGCCTCTGTGGGTGGGGGAAGGAGCCATTAAAGCCGGGATGTGTAGAGCTGAGGGCAAGAGGCTGCTCCAGCACCATTAACACTGTCCCTGGGAGCTCCCATTTTTCAGGAGGAATCAATTCCTTGTCAGCCTTTATGGTCATGGCCTTCCCGAGCTGCAGGGTTGTGGGGCTAAAGCTGAAGAAAGCCACATGGCACTTATGGAAGGAATCAGCTTCCCAGCCTGGGCCATGTTTCCGAACCAGTTCCTCACTGGGAGCTCCTGGCCCAGGGTCAGTAGTTGGTGGCTTCAGGCTCCAGGTGACCCAATGTGGGCTTTGTCCCCCCTTGGCCTCACCTCCCCACGGCTCCTTTTTGTTTGCTCCCCTGGGAAGCTGAGTTCATGGGCTTCCAAGGGGCTTTTCCCACTGAGCAGAACACGCTCCCACATTCCCAGCAGGAATGTGCCTGAGCACTTTAATTAGCTGCTGGCATTGTGCTTCACACCTGGGTGTTCTTTATGGCTGCTCGGCCTGCGGGAGCCCAGCGCTGTTTGCACGCGTCTCGGCAGGTTTTCCTCCAGCCCCAACTTTACAATCGGCCATTGTCCCTGCGGAGCTGCTCCCAGATCCATGCAGCGGGAATGGGAAGGGGGAGGGGGAGGATTTCAGTGCCTATGAACTCCTGTGGAGCTTGGAGCCCCCCCCTCTCTCCCTCAGCACCCTGGGCTGGAAGTCTTTCAAGTTGAAAGTGCCCTTGTGAAGGGATTCGGGATGGGATGGGGATATGGGAGGCAGATGCTCCCTTGTCTCCAGGCACCACGGGGCCATCAACTGCATCTGCAAGCTAAATCAAGTGAAGGTTCCTCTCCCGTTTGGCTTCGTGTTCCAGCACCCACACGCTGCCCTCTCACCACCACCCTTTGACTCCTGTTCCTTTGTACTTAATCCCCCCCCCTCCCCAGTGCCTGTGAATGGTCGCTCTCCATCAGCTGCTCCTTGGGTTGATGCTGTGGAGGGAGCTGCTGCGGGTGCTTTGCCCATTGGAAGTCTCCCACTGGGAAGTGCTGGCACCCAGCGGGCAACGGGAGGCCCCGTCCTGACACAAAGGCTCCATTGGCCACCTTTGTGTTCCATTAACAAACACCTTTCCCCAGCCAGCAGATGAGTGAAGTAATTGGCTCTTCCATCTCCTTTTTAGTGGAGCCTGAGGAGCAATTAGTGGATTAACCCCTGGCCACTCGGATTAGGAGCAGGAGGTAACTCTGGTCCCAGGTTGCTCCAGGCCGGGAATCCCACTTGGAGCCTGGGGGGGAACAAAGGATGCTGTGTCCCAAGCAGCAGCACAGGACCCTCGAGTGTCCCCTTGAGCCATGGGCTCCAGCAGGAGTTCAGGTTCTCCGCCAGCCCTGCTGGCAACTTCGTGCCAGTTGGATCCTGGTTAATGAGGATGTGAGATCCATGGAGCTGCTGTTGGGAGGTGCTGGAGGAGCTTGGGGGCACTGGACCAGCAGAGCCCGTGTGTACAAAACAGCTAAATGAGAGCAAGGAAACAATCGGCTGAATTGTTTGCCTTCCAGCAGGCTCCTGACAACTGCTCCTGGATCAGTCCTCTGCCATTCCCAACACCCGCGAGGAGAGCCCAGCTCTCCAGAGGGGTCCCACCAGAGCAGAGGGGGAGAATCCCCCCTCACCTTGGCCTCAAGGAGCTTCACAGCACCAGGCGGGAGCCCTGTGCAGGGCATGGGCTCACTGTAGTTGGGTGCTGCAGCCCCTGCAGCGCAGTCTCTCCTTTCCCAAGTGAAGCTGTGGGCTGTTGCTTTGGGATAATGGGAAGTGACAAGGTGAAGAATCGCACTGGCCACGGTGGGGGCTTTACCACGGCGGTGCTGCAAGCCCGGAACCTTGTGCTTGGGCACATGAGGACGTGCTGACACCCCCCTGCAGCAGATAAGGCTGTGGCTTCCGTTCTCTTCCCAGTGGGTGCTGGGTGCTGTCTTCACTTGGAGATAACCCCGTGGTGGTGTCCAACGGGCCCTGTGTCCCGGGCAGAGCTCCGGGGGAGCCCTGACCTCCCTCTGCCCACGCCGATGGGCCTGCCCCGGCCCCACTGTGAAACAGAACTTGGCTTTTGTCCCCAACACAAATACATCTTTTCCCCGCCCCCCCCCCTCCTCTATTCTGATTCAGTCAATGATGTCATTATGTCCCATTCAGGGGCTCAGGAACCATTTGGCTGCAGGAATTTGGAGGAGAGGCTGGGGAAGAATGGGAATGGCAGCCCCAGCTCCCTCCAGGCCTGAGGAACAAAGTCAGGTTTCCCCTTACCCCTGCTCCAGCAGCAGGGACAAAAGTGGCGGCAGCACCAGCCCCTCGCAGGGCACAAAGAGGGCACGTGGCCAGGCAGGAGCCCTCCTGTCCCAGTAAATCCTCGGAGGATAATTGGAGCGACCCTTGGAAGACGCGAGGGGTTCGCACCTGCCGGCAGCGCTGGGCTCTGCAGGGATGTGGCACCGAGTCAGGACTCGCAGTGTAAAATCCCAGCCTGGTTTGGGTTGGAAGGGACCGGAAAGCTCCTCCAGCTGCAACCGCTGCCACGGGCAAGGACCCCTTCCACTGAAGCAGGGTGCTCCAAGCACATCCAATGAACACTACCAGGGATGGGGCAGCCACAGCTTCTCTGGGCACCCTGTGCCAGCACCTCAGCACCCTCACAGGGAAGAGCTTCTGCCTAAGAGCTCATCTCAGTCTCCCCTCTGGCAGGTTAAAGCCATTCCCTTGTCCTGTCCCTCCATCCCTTGTCCAAAGCCCCTCTCCAGCTTTCCTGCAGCCCCTTCAGGCACTGGAGCTGCTCTAAGGTCTCCCCTTCAGGAGCCTTCTCTTCTCCAGGCTGCCCCAGCCCAGCTCTCTCAGCCTGGCTCCAGAGCAGAGCTGCTCCAGCCCTTGCAGCAGCTCCATGGCCTCCTCTGGCCTCGCTCCAGCAGCTCCATGTCCCTCTTGTGCTGCTGCTTCGGAGCTTCCCACCCCAGCCATTCCGGGGGCAATAATTGTCCGTGGCTCTGGTGTCCTCTGCACTGTGCCCGCAGCCCTTACAGCGCGCGCATTTTTCCCTTAGAGTTCTCTTGTTCTCCCAACTCCTTCAGCTTTTTCTCCTCGGAGCAGGATCCCGTGGGCTCATCCTAGCACCTCGCAGGGAAGGGTTAACCTCTCCCTGGGGTGCTGCACGCCTTGGTCTTGAATAGAATGGCTTGATTTAGGTTTGGGTGGTTCTGGGGCTCATGTGCAATTCAATGATGTTCCATCATTGCCCATCTCAGAGCAGCTGGACTCTGGCTCTGCCAAGCGGCTTTAACTCCGCTTCCTCCCGCCTCAAGCTGCGTCTCTTGCTCCCAAACAGACCTTTCTGGTCGTCCTCCCCACAGAGCCCCTCTGGGGTCTCCACATGGGGAAAGCTCGGCACCAGCGGCTGCCATCACTGGGGAATGCTGCAGTTGGGTGGGATTTGGTCTTCCCAAGCTGTTTTCCAGGATAGGTGTTGGGAGGAGGGGCTCCGACCTGGCTCAGGGCTGCCTGTTACCCTTGGCCTGTGTTGCAGAAAAGGTGACTTTGTCCAGGGGAGCAGCCGGGAACCAGCCCTGCCCCATGCAAGGGACATGGCTGTGAGTGAGGACACGGAGGGGCCTTGAGCAGCTTCTCAGGTTTCCCATTGCCTTGTGTAGATCAAGGTCTTCCATGACTCGTGCTGGGCTCTCCTCTTGCGTGAGGCTCATCCCAGTGCTCCCAGAAGGGTTTGTCACGGGGTGTATCTCACCCGAGCAGGGTCCTTGTGTCGCAGTCGCTTGGAGGATGCTGGTGACTCAGTCCCAGTGCGTATCCCATGGGCCCAGCCCCACATCCCAGCAGGAAGCCCGTGCTGCTGTTGGAGCATTGCTGGCTCAGTTCTGTGTGGCTTGGGGAGGAGTGGACGGGGCTCCTGTGCTGGGGGCGAGGGAGGACCCCCCATGGGAGAGGCGGGAGCACGTGGAGCAGCCCCAGGTGTCCCAGGAGCCGCACAAAGGCGTGAATGCAGCTGCACAGCCCGCCCCATGGGAGGCTGTCACTCAGCCCCGGGTGCAGAGCCTGAGGCTGCTGCCCCTTGAGTTTTCCATAGCCTTTACCTTTGGGAGGTCAAGGCCGTGTCATCATTAATCTCCTGATGCCTGAAAGCCTCAGGGCCCTGCTTTTTATCCTGCCATCCGTCACGGGCGGGCCACCAGAAGGCTCCGGCTGCATCCGCACATGCAGGCGCCCACCCTTTGCCTTCCAAGGACATGGATATGGAGACTCGCGTGTGCGGCTGCATTTGGGGTGAGGAGCTGGGCTTCAGCTGCAAACCCGGAGCCATGTCCTTCTGGGGATGCTTTCAACTGCAGAGGATCTGCCGTGCAGCACACCATGGAGCTTGGTCTCCTGGGGGCTCACGGAGCTCAGCCTCACATGGTGAATGGTTCTGAGAAGCTCATCCTGCTCCTGCCCCAGCACCACGCATGGGAGATGCTTTTTGATAACCTGGCATCGACTTCTGTCCGCTCTCTGGGCACTTCCCCTCCGCCCAAGTGCGGTCCTGAGTCAAGCAGAGCAATGACGCTGAGCTCTGTCCCTGAGGTTGTGTATGGGGCATGGAGGTGAGCAGTGGTGCTGGAGCCAGATCAGCGCAGTGGGTGCCAGAGCCCTGCTGTGCACCATGAAAACTGCAATTAATGCCTTTTGGCATTAACTCTTCTGGCAACAGCTGCAGGCCTGAGGCTGACCCCAGGAGAGAGGCAGGATCCAGGGTTTGGATGGATCTGTTGGGAGTAAGCAGCTCCAGTGTCTACAGGGGCTACGAGAGACCTGGAGAGGGGCTTTGCCCAGGGGCCTGTAGGGACAGGCCAAGGGGAATGGCTTTAACCTGCCTGAGGGGGACTGAGATGAGCTCTTGGGCAGAAGCTGTTCCCTGTGAGGGTGCTGAGGCGCTGGCACAGGGTGCCCAGAGGAGCTGTGGCTGCCCCATCCCTGGCACTGTTCGTTGGACGGGGCTTGGAGCAAGCTGCTCCAGTGGAAGGGGTCCCTGCCCGTGGCAGCGGTTGGAGCTGGAGGAGCTTTCAGGTCCCTTCCAACCCAACCCATTCCATGGTCTCTGAGAGAAGCAGCAAATCCCGAGGCATTCCCATGATGGTGGGTGCTGTTATTGACCCCCTGGTCCCACAAGGCTCACACACAGCTTGTGGGAGCACCCCCTTGTTTTCCTGCCTCGCAGGAAAGGCTTCACCTCCAGCAATGGCTCCTTCAGGAGGGTTCATTCCCCTCCTCTTTCCCTCACCCCCTTTGTAGACAAACCCCGCAAACACCCATCGTGGGGCGAGGGCGAAGGGAATAAGGTGAGAAGCGGCGAGGTTCAGGGCTAAATGTGCCCCCCAGCAGCCAGGGCAGCTTTCACCACAGCCCTGGGCGCTGCCAGGCCTGATGGATGCAGCGTGGGGGGAGAGGGGTCATGGTCCTCAGCTGGGTTCCAGCACCCCATGAATCAAGCGCTGTCAGCGGGGGCCTGGGGATGCAGTGAAGTTCATTGTACCCCTGTTGGCGGCTGACACCAGCACGCAAGGGGTCAAGTGAGAGCTTGCTGGGGCCGTGCTGCTGGAGCACGGGGGGGGGACCCCAAAGGGAGACAACCCCACAGCCCCCCCAGGAGCACCTCATCCTCCTGAGCACTGCCAGGGATGGGGCAGCCACAGCTTCTCTGGGCACCCTGTGCCAGCGCCTCAGCACCCTCACAGGGAAGAGCTTCTGCCTAAGAGCTCATCTCAATCTCCCCTTTGGCAGGTTAAAGCCATTCCCTTGTCCTGTCCCTCCATCCCTTGTCCAAAGCCCCTCTCCAGCTTTCCTGCAGCCCCTTCAGGCACTGGAGCTGCTCTAAGGTCTCCCCTTCAGGAGCCTTCTCTTCTCCAGGCTGCCCCAGCCCAGCTCTCTCAGCCTGGCTCCAGAGCAGAGCTGTTCCAGCCCTTGCAGCAGCTCCGTGGCCTCCTCTGGCCTCACTCCAGCAGCTCCACGTCCCTCTTGTGCTGCCCCTGAGCTGGATGCAGGATGCGGGGGGGGGGGTCCTCCTTTTTCCTTCCTGTCCTTTTCCTGCCACCCTCACTCGTGCTCAGGGCGTTGGGTGGGGGGAATTCCAAGCAGATGGACTGCAGTGCCCTGGGGATGCGGGAGAAGTCTTGAGGAGGTTGTGCTGGGGCTCTGGTTGCAAATGGGAGCAGGAGGAGCAAGGTTCCCCACACAGCGAGCACCCTAAACCTTGGTCCTTCTTTGTGCCAGAGCGAAGAGGACGAGAAGCTGAAGAAGAGGAAGGAGCGGTTTGGCATCGTGACGAGCTCAGCTGGAGCTGGAGCCACAGAGGACACAGAGGTAAAAGCTGCCGGGGGCGGCTTCAAAGTGCTCCTGGTCACCAGAGCTCCAGCACAGCAGCTCCTGATGGGGCTGCGTTGGGAACACCACATAAAGACAGACAATGGGACTCCCCCAGGCTGGGGCCTCCCCATGTCTGCACCCAGATGGGCTCAGTAGAGACGAACAGGGTCCCTAAGAGCTTCCAACGGGATTTGAGGCACTTGGTGTGTGGAGCTGGGCTGGGTTTACGGCAGCGTGGCATTCCCAGCCTGCGCCAGGGGCTGGCGGGCGAGGGATTCCATGCTTCTCCTTCGGTCACTTGGAGATTGTGCCCGGAACAAAAAGGTCTTTTCAGTGGCATTGTGTGCACTCGAATGCACCTTTCCCCCAGAGACTCTTGGAGGGGGCTTCTGCTGCCCCTGGGCTGTTTCCCCTGCTGGAGATGAAGATTTATACGGCCCTCGATTCTGGGCTCCGGGCGAAGCAGAGCGAGGCCACGGTGTATTTCATGTGGCTTAGTGCGTCCCTCTCACCTTCCCCATGAATAGGGCAGTGTTAACCCTTTGCCCTTTTCCATTTCCCACCTCCCCACCGCCTGCCCACGCTTCCCGGCCTCTGGAGCCGCTTTGTTCCCGCGCCGGCCCCTTCCCAGTGCCTGTTCTGCCGCTCCGCTTCAGGGGGACTTTTTGTCCCCGTGATAGTCCCAAACCCTGGGGCTCCCAGAGCCGCTGGCACCGGCGTTATTCCCGAGCACCAAACTCCTCCTGGTTCCCCATTGAGTTCTGGGCGGGATTTGCTCGGTTGAGTCTCTGCTTAGTTCTCATTCCTGCTTTCCCCTTGTCATTCCTCTTGGCAGGCAAAGAAGAGGAAAAGAGCGGAGCGCTTCGGGATTGTCTGAGCCTTGCGCCCTCCTCCTCCTCACTCTTCCTCCCCCTTCCTCACATTCCCCCACTGTTGTTCAAGGTTTTAGCGAGGAGTAGGCAGGGAATCCCCCGTAGTTGTTCCATTGTGTCCTTAGTGGTTTCCTATGCTCCCAAGTTAAAGGTGAAGAAGAGCAGAAAGAAGAACCTGCTTCCCGACTCGGTGCCAGGGCCCTCCCTGGCAGCCGGGACACAGAGTGGCTTCGTCCTCCCATCCTGTGCTGGTCTCTGCTGTCCTGCCCCGGCACAGCCTCCAGGAAGAGGTTTCCTCAAGCAGCTTGTCTCCCGTGTCCAGCCATGGATGCAGCCGGTGGCTGGTTCCTCCCCAGTGAGGCCGATGGGAATTAGAACTGGAATTGCTGGAGCAGATGGTTTGCAAATGGGTCCTCTCCCTGCTCTGCTCCGTGGGGGTTTCCCGGGCTCCTCAGGGACACCTTTCTGTCCTCAGCCATCTCCCTGCCTGGGATTCCCGATGGGCGCCATGGCTGGAATCCCACCCCTGTCCCAAAACCGACGCTTCAGGGTTCTTAGTTCTGACCATAACCTCTCCCCAGTGCGATGTTCCCCTTGTCCGTGCTCCGGAGCAGCGCTGGGGGCACCAGGGGAGCACCCGGAGGCTCATTCCTGGTCCTCAATAAGCAATAGATCCCGTTTTTTTAACGTAGAAGCCTTCAAACTGCCTCTGTTGGGTTCCCGTTGGCACGCAGTGACTCGGAGCAAGCCCTCGGCCATCCCTTCCCCACGAGCAGCTCCGGGGCTCTCACTGCTCTGTGACTCGAATCCATGTGGGAACATTCCCGAGGTGCCGCCGGGTTTCTATGTTGGGTTTTGTACGAAGCATTTTCTATGGGCTCGTGAGCTCCTCGCCGCTCGTTCCACGGCTGTGGCCTCTTGGTCTTGGTTTCATAATAAAACTGCTGCTCCAAGGCGAGGCCGGTCTCCAGGCGCTGGATCCGTGGCCTCAGGGCTCCAGTGGGATGCAGATCATCAAATCCCAGCCTGGGTTGGGTTGGGAAGCACCTTAAAGCTCATACAGCTCCAACCTCTGCCACGGGCAGGGGCAGCTTTCACTAGAGCAGCGTGCTCCAAGTCCCGTCCGAGCTGGCCTTGAGCCTGCCAGGGATGGGTGCAGGGATGGGGTCCAAGGGGGGAGCAGCGTTTCAGCGTGTCCTGGAGGACCTCGGCTGGAGCAGGGGCACGGCCAATGCCCGTGGAGCCATGGTGGCGGCACCTGGGACCCAGCTGACCCAGAGCAGGAGCCACATCCTTGTGTCTGGTCCTTGTCCCAGAGCGTTCCCTTGCTCCCAGCCCCATGAGCCCGGAGCCCACCCTGTCCCCTCCCGCCCCAGGGCTGTAATTAGCTGCGGCATTCCCAGCATAGCTGCAGCCCCTAATGAGGCTCCATAAAGGCTGCTCCTGATCCCGGCTCCTCTGGCATTTGGGGCCACTTGTAAATCTCCACTTTACAACGGGGGGAAGCAGAGGCCGGCGGGAGGGACGGAGCCGGTGCTGCCGTGTGCTGCATCCCTCCTCGGGGATCTGCTCCATCTCACAGTGGTGGGATGAGGCTTTGTGATGGCGAAGCCACCCGTGGGGCTGCACTGAGGGGTGAGCGGGTTTGGGATCTTGGGTGCTTCCAGTAGCGTTCCCAAGGTGCTGGGAGGGTGTTCTGGGAGCTGAAGGGTGAGGCCCAGTGTGTCCAGAGGCTCCGGCTGGGAGATGAACCTGGGAACGCCACCGGATTCCAGCCCCACTCATCGCCCGGCACTGGGAGCGTGAGAAAAATGAGAAGCATCAGGAACCATTTCCCGAGCTGGTGGCCCGGATCAGGCTGCGAGCTCCCGAGGGATGCAGGGGGGGAGCTGCTGTTAGGCAGGGACCCAGCGAGTGGCCAAGGGTCCATCCCGGCATCGGCACCAGTGCTTGGGGATGGAGCCGCTCCAGTGGGGATGCGGCGCTGGTGATCCAGGGATCTGCACTGCCCCTGGGATATGGTGCCAAGCCTGGGATCCAGTGCCAACATCACCATTCAGTGCTGGCCTTGGGTTCTACTGCGAGCCCCGCAATCTGCTTCCAACCCTGGGATGTGGTGCTGACCATGGGACCTGATGTGATGCCTACCTCGGGACGTGGTGCAGCAGCACAGACTCATCCCAGCCCAGATGGTGCCCAACCAGCCCCAAAGTTCCATAGTGCAAATGGTTCCCAGCTCCTGGTGCATGGGGTTTACTGGGAACTTTCAGCATTCCCAAGGGCGACGCTGCGGTCCTGGAGCTCGGATGGAGCCAGAAGCTCAGGACTCGTTAATGATTATTCTGATTTTTTCAATCTTTCTTTAATTTCTCTTTAATTTCTTTATTTGTGTTGATGTCCAAGTGCTGTGTTTGGTTAACCCCCCCCAGCCACTGGGGCCTTTGGGTCATGTGTCCCCTTGAGTCCCGGTGGCCACATCCTGGCCCCCCCTGAGCAACCGACACGGGACCGGACCCAGGGACAAGGGACCAGGGTGGGAAAGGAGAACATATAATAGCAATTATAATAACCATGAAGTGACAGGCTGGGGGCAGCAGCCACCCAGCCACCCCCGGGCAGGGTCCCAGTGCTGCCTGCTCCTGGGGGCTGAGGTGCCAGTGCCCGGGGTTGAATGTTCCCAGTGCCTGGGTTGACTGGTCCCAGTAACCCCTCCGGCCCCATCCTTCTTCCGGGGCCCTGTGGGGCTCTGGGTCCTGGGCTGTGCGTTGGGTGCTCCATGGCCAGGGGTGGCTGCGGTGGCCAGTGCCCCCCAGGTGTGATGCCCATAGTTGGGGTCCCACCGGGCTCCAGCACGTGGTGAAGGTTGGGGTGAAGGGTGTGGGTTGATCCCAACTGGACCCCAGCTGGATCTTGGCCAGGCCACGGCTCCCTCAACTCAGGAGCAAGATCCCACGGCCCAGGCAGCTCCGTGCCCTTTCCAGTCCCTTCCAAGCGGATTCCAGCTCTTTCCTGCCATGTGTCTCCGTTCTTGGTGGGTGCTGGGGCCTGTCCCCATTGCTGGCAGTGGCAGGACTGTGCTTCTCAGTGCTGGCACCTCTTGGCCATGTCCAGTGCGGTTTCAGTGTCCAAGCAGAGCAGCTGCGGCTGGGGCTGGATGATCTCTCATGATCTGGACCAGAGGATGCAGCCCCCGAAAGGCACTGAGGGGCAATGGAGGGGAACCGGCACCTTGTCCCCAGCGTGTCACCATGGGGGACACTACTGCTGTGGCGATGGAGGGGAACCCACCGGACACCCCTCAGCTCCCCGGGGGGTCCCAGTTCTCCCATTCCCATCCCCTTGCATACAGATCCGGGGAGCTGATGCCGGAGCCACGGCAGCGCTATGTCAAGGCCGGCATTGCCACTGGCATCAGCCCTTAAGTGCTTGGGCACAGCCGGGGCTCGGCACCATGGGGCCATCACCGTGTCCTCGGGCGCCCTTTGGGCTCGGTGGAGGCAGGGACAAGTGCTGCACATCCCAGTGCCCCCTGCTCTGCCATGGCGCCGTCCCTAAGTGCTACGTGGGGTACGGATGTGCCAGGCCTGACCCCGGCCATGGGATGGAGACGCGTGTCCTGTTCGGAGCCATCTGCACCCTCAGGATAAGTGCTGGGGCCGGGGGCCAAGGAGCTGCCAAAGGCACCGCAGTGCCCAGAGAGCCCTTGCTGCTGCGCCAAGACCCGAGACCCCGGAGGCACCCGAACTGGCGCCGCCCCAAGACTCCGGCTCCGCCAGCATCCCTGGGAGCGCTCTGGGCACCGGCACAGCGTGGGGACGAGCATCACCATAGCGCCGGCAGCACCGGAGCCAGCCCCTGCGGCGGGCGGCAGCTCTGCTCTCCTCAACGCCCGGTGGTGCCGCCATCCCCGCGCAGGGCCGCGGGGGGGTCGGGAGGGGCGGGAGCTGCCCCAGCAGAGCCCGGCCGGAGGGTGATTAATAAATAAATAAATTAAAGCAGGGGACGGTTCCCTCCCGCGCCGGAGCCACCGCCAGAGCCCAACGGGCCCGTCCCGGGGGTCCCGCTGCTGGCTCCTCCCATCCTCGGCTGTCACCGTGGCCCTGGGGTGGGCAGGGGCGTCCCCATCCCCGCGGGTGCTCCGGAGGTGCGGGATGCGGTGGCTTCCTCCTCTCCCTATCGCCGTGGAGCGGTGCCGGGGCTCCGCGTCGCCCCTTCCCTTCTCCGTCCGGTTGCGTTATTGCACAATGCAAAGTCGAATCATGGGGTTGCTGCAGCGTTTCTCCGCGGGGTTTCCATCTCTCTGTGTCTCTCTCCTCTTGCCCCAACATCCAAAGGAACCTCAACGCTTGGTCTTTGTATTTCGAAAAGAAAATAGCAAAAAAGAAACCCCCCAAAACTCCCAACCCCCCCAAAAGTGGCAGGAAAGAGGCAGGATCAGAGGCGGGGGAGGGGCACGGGGCAGCAGCACCGGCTCTAAGAGCATCCGCATCGGTCCACTACCATGCCCGGGATCTTGCCGTAGATGATCTGCTGCTTGTCATTGAAGTAGAGCATGTTGATGGGGGACATCTTGGTGGGGGTGCAGCAGGGCCCGGCCGAGCCGCGCGGGTTGGCCTGCTGCACGAGGTGGGTGTGCGGGTACTTCTGCATGAACATGTACTCACACTGCCCCGAGCAGTAGTTGGCTTTGTACCTCTTGGGTGCGATGATCCAGTCCCAGCCGAAGGCCTCAAAGTCCACGGTCAGCGGGTAGCGGCAGCAGCGCGACTCGGTGGAGTGCTCGTCGCAATCCAGCCCCAGGTTGCGGCGCGAGCGCTTGTTGTTCTCCAGCACCCGCAGCTCCATGAAGGGATGCTGGGGGGAGAGGGGGGATGAGACCCACTGAGCCACCAAGCCCCCACCCCATGGTTCCACCATTCCCGCTGCCCAGGTCCCGCACAGACCCCTGGAGCCGTCGTTGTCCCCACAGAGCTTTCAGTGGCCTCACAGAGGTGCTGCCGGCCCCATGAGGCTGTCATTGTCCCCGTGGAGCTGTGGCTGTCCCCACAGGCTGTGACCGGCCCCACAGATCTGCGTCACCACCCGTGACCATCCCCATCACCCTCCAGCTCCCCAGGGATGGCCGGGAGCCCCTCGAGCCCCACAGCAGGCACGTACCAGCCCTTCGGCGCCAGGCCCCAGTGACGTGACAGCCAGGTCATTGCCGTTGGGGTCGAAGGCATTGATCTCGATACCCCAGTTGTTCTGCGGCTGCTTGAACCAGTTCTGCAGCACATGCTTGAAGTCGATGCTCTGCCAGTGCCCGAGGCGGGAGTTGAGGTCGATCTTGAGCGAGCGGATGCGGATGTGGCGGCTGCCTTCCTCCGTCACCGGCTTCAGGCGGAGGATCTGCAGGTAGACGGTGGAGGTGTGCTGCACGGGCCGCAGGTACACCCACAGCTGTGCCTTCACCACCTTCGTGAACATGACCTTGGGGCTGAAGTTGAAGAAGCAGCAATGGGGGTTGCCCTCGATCTGCACCACGGGGTCCGCTGTGGGAGGAAGGAGGCATCAGGGGCAGCGCCGGGACCCCCCTTGTCATCTTCATCCTCATCCTGCTCATCCTCCTCATCATCCTTATCCTCACCCTCCTCATCCTCCTTCTCCTCAGCCTCCTCATCATTCTCATCCTCATCCTCCTCATCCTCCCCAGCGTGAGCTAATCCTCAGTCATTAGCAGGTGAAGGTCGAGCCAGAGGCCACCCTGGGGCTCATTCCCCTCCATCCTCAGCGAGGTCCTGGCTGTCCCTGACCCCGCGTCACCTGGGATTCGGGATCCCCCACTTGGATGAGGGCTGAGAGGGATGGGGGGCTCCAGTGACGGCGCCACAGCTGGTCCATGGCACCACGCGGTTGCCCCCGCGCTCCCCACTGGTGCCCCCATGCGCCCACCATGGGGCAGCCCCACACCTTGGTGGGACACGGACAGGGCTCAGGGGTCCCAGCCGCCCTCCCCCCGCTGCTCTGGCGTTCCCTGCTCGGCAAACACATCTGTGTCAAATTGAGCTGGGAATTCCGCCCCCCGCCATGCACCGGTCAGGTTTAATAGCACCCAGCTGCAGTGGGGCCATTTGCTGCAGCGGGGCCTCCCCAGCACATGGGGGTCACGACACCGGGAGCCCCCCGACCGTGCTGTGGGGGCCTGGCACAGACACCCTCCCCTGCAATTTGCTGCCCCACAGCCCCACATTAAACCCCTGATCCCCTGATCCTCATGGCTCCCAGCTGGGGCAGGTTGTGCCATGCAGCCCCTTGGCCACCAGTCACCGGTGGGACATTGTCCCAACCTGGCCAGCGAACACCACAATGTGTCCCGGTGCTCCTGGTGGTTCTGGGGGCTGTAGATGTGTCTATGGCTGCTGTTGGTTTGTGGGGTTCTCCAGATAAGAGATGCTGGAGTCGGCACCGAAGCCCCTCACCACAGCACCAGGGCACCGGTGGCACCGGTGGCATCAATGACCTGCGTCCCGGGCCTCATCCTAGCATCCCGGGGGGCGCAGTGGAGGTTCTGGGGTACTGGGAGTGTGGGGAGATCTGTGCCGTGCCGCTGCACCTGGCACTGCCAGGATACTCCTTTGGTCGCTGTGGCAACGGCGGATAAAGAATAAAGGTCCGGACACCTGGAGGGGGGTGGCCCCCGACACCCCCCCCCCAAGCTCTTTGTTCCCACCGGGCCGCATTTGGGGCTCCCACCTCTGCCCCGTTCACCCTTCACGTAGTGCGGAGGCCTGGACAGAGCCCCCCCCCAGGTCTGGTCCCACTGCGTGCCAGCAGTGGCGCCATGGTGTCCCCATGTCCCCCCATCCCACTGACCTTGAGCCCCCCAGCAGCCCCCCCCCAGGACCCCTCATTACGGGTCGCGGGGTCACGGGTAGCCCCTAAATTGGTTTAGGACCCAATTAACCCCCCTCGGGGCCCTTCTGCCGTTAAACCCCCCGGGGGGGGCGGGCGGTGGGGCGGGTGGGATTACCGGGGGGAACCCGAGAGCTTTATGGCTCTGCCGCCTGTGAAGCCCTTTCCCTCCTCCTGCTCAGGAACCATAAAACCCACAAATTGCCCCGGGGGAGGGGAGGAGGGGGGGAATAATCATAACGATAACGGGGCGGCCGCGGCCAGACCCTGCGGCGCATCCGGCTGCGCGGGGCAGGGACCCCTGGAGAGGAGCTGCGGGCAGGAGCCGCTCCATGCTCTTTATGTCGCCCCCCCCCCCCCCGGGGCTGTTAAAAGGGCGGGGGGGGGAGGCAGGAACCCCCCGGCGGGGCCGCGATTTTATGGGTAATAAAATTTCAAAGCCTCCCGAATCTATTAATGGCTCGGAAGGGAATTGGGACGGGGGGGCAGCGCCTCGCACTTCCCTCCCTTCCGCCAGCCCTTCGCACCCGGCCTCCCTCCCCTTCCCCGGCCCCGTGTCCGCCAACCTCCCCCCCCCCCCCCCCGAGGGGGTCCTGCGGCCTCATCCCACTGCCGGAGCAGGTGGAAGCAGGGAAACTGAGGCAAGGAGCAGGCGGAGGAAGGAGGGAGGGATGGACAGAGCAGAGCCACCCCCATGCGTCCCCACGGGGACACCTGCTGCTGTCACCCACCGTCACCCCCATGTCACCCACAGTGATACCCACCCCGTGTGCCCAGCATGGTCCCAGCACCCAGTGACGGGTCCCAGCACCCAGTGAGCGGTGCCAGTGTCAAGTGCCAGGTCCCTGCACCCATCACCAGTGCCAGTGCCCAGTTCTACAAATGGGTGCCACAACCAGGTCCCAGCACCGAGCGCCGGGCCCCAGCACCCAGTGATGAGTCCCAGTGTTGGTACCAGGTCGCAGCACCCACTAGCAGCTCCCAGCACCCCGTGATGGGTTCCAGCACCCAGTGACAGGTTTCAATCCCCGCTACAAGTTCCCAGCACCCACTGGCCATTCCCAGTCTCATCTCAGTTCCCGGTGCCCGGCACCGGCTCTCCCCGTATCCCGGTGTGTGTCTCGGCACTCGCACAGAGCCATCCCGGGTAGCGGGGGGATGCCGGAGGGGAAGTGAGGGGCACCGGGGGGGGTACCGGGGTGGTGCCGGAGGGGAACCGGTGGGGAGTCCCGGAGGGCCGGTACCTGCGAGGGGCTTGAGGGGGGACACCGGGGGACATGGGGATGGGATGGAGGACACTGGGGGTGGGATGGGGGGGACCAGGGGCGGGATGGGGGCAGCGGGAGTGGGAAGGGGGACACCGGGGGTGGGATTGGGGTGCCCGCCGGCGAAGTTTGGAGCGGCGGCGGGGCGGAACAAAGGCGGCACTGACTTTCCTGGGCCATGCTGATGACGGTCTCGGTGGTGGCGTGGTACTCGTCCTCCTCCAGGTACTCGTCGTGCTGCAGCGAGTCCCCCTGGAAGTCGTGGAGGTCGAGGAGCTGCTGGAGCGGGGGGGCCTTGGGCAGCAGCTGCTTCACCACCTCCCGGGTGATGTTGGGCGCTTCCTTCAGCCGCAGCTTGCTCAGGATCTGAGACTTGATGCTCTCCAGCCGCAGCTCTTTGCTGTGCCTCCGCCACAGGCACACCGGGCAGGAGGGCTCCGGAGCGCTCCCCGTTCCCGTAGTGCCCCCCCCTCCCGTTCCCACCGCCGCCGCCGCCGCCGCCAAGAGGCAAAGCACCACCGGGGCCATACCGGGAAGCAAAACGTCCCCACCACCACCGGGGGCCGGCCCCCCCCCGTTCCGCTTCCACCGCAACGTTTTTAACGGGGGGGAGGAGGGAGAAAACAGGGAGGGGAGGGGGGGGCGCGGCGGAACGGGGGGAAGGCGGGAACGGTGCCGGGGGGCGGGGAAGCGGGGGGGGGGTGGAAGGAAAAAGGGGAGGGGGGGGAAAGGAAAAAAAAAGCGGCGGTAACGGCGGCCCCGGGGTTTTATACCCCAAGAGAAGTGTGTCGTCACCGGCCATGATTGGCTGCGGCCGCACAAAAGAGGTTCGGGCAGGGGCTTGGCACCAGCCGCCGCCGGCCCCCCGATCACCGGGAACGGCCTCGCAGCCACCGGGGTCAGAGCGATGCCCCCCCCCCGCATCAAAGCCCTTCCTCTCTATAGCCCGTTTGTAACGGGGGGCGGCAGCGGTGGGACCCAACTCCCGGCAAGTGCGGCAGGGCCGGGGGACCCCCGCACTTGCCGGGAGTTGGGTCCCCACCGGGCCGCCCCTGTAAACCGGGGATGCGCATCCCGACGGGTGTCTACGTGTGTTATCCCGTCCCCCCCCGCCGCCCTGCTCCCCATCAGAACCATGGAGAGGGCAAAGAGGAGGCTCGGCAAACCCGTGGAAGCGGGGCTGCAGCCGGTCACTCTTCCGGCTAGCGGTGCAGAGACTCCCCCCTACGATACCGAACCAGCACCGGTGGGGTGAAGGTGATGAAGGAGCCATCCCGTTATCCCGTTATCCCATTATCCTCCCCCCAGCTGCTCCCCACTACCGGAGCGGTGTCAAGCGCATCCCGCCAGGGGGCGACACAGCGGAGCCGGTAACACCGAAACGAGGCGACGGCGCCACCGTGTGGCGCTGGGAGACACAACGCGCACCGGTACCGGGGGGGGTCACCGAGGGGGTGGGATGAGGCGGGAGAGAGGCGTTTGCAAGGGGGGGTGACCCCCAACCGCTCCCGGTGCGGCCGTTCCCGGTTCCCCGTGGCATCACCGAATCCCCGTGTCACCGGTTCCGCGGCGGCGGAAGCTACCAAGCGACAAACGGAAGCGGGAGGCGGCGCGGGGAGCGCTGACAGCAGCGTGCCCCCCCCCCCCCCCCCACCGCTCCGCTGCCGGTTTTGCGCCGCGGCTCCGCCGGTGTCCGGTACCGAGCGGGTTAAAGCGGCGCCGTGACGCGTCCCGGCCGGCCCCGCCCCACGGGCCGCCCCCCGGAGCTGTGCGAGGCAGCGGCCCCGGTAACGGCAAGGGGGTGGGGGGGGGAGGGGGCCCGGGACCCCCCCCGGGGACATCGCAGGTGGGGGGGAGCCGGGAGGGGTGTCCCGGGGGAGGCACACGGGGGGTCCGGGACGGGGGGAACACGGGGGGTCCGGGGGGGGTCGGCGCAGTCACCCCGCACCCCCCGGCGGCAGCGGGGACCGGCCCCCCCCGGCCCTGCTGTGTCTGTGGGCAGCCCCACGTCCTTGTCCCCGTGTCCCCATTCCCGCGTCTCCACGTGTCCACATCCCCATTCCCTGCTTCGCCATGTCCCCACAGTCCCACATCCCTACGTCCATGCCACCATACTCCCATGGCCCCATGACCCCATCCTCACGTCACACGTCCCTATATCCCCATATCCGAGCTGCGGCCTCTGGCATTGGGTGGGATCACAGCAGCCAGGTCCCCACCCTGGAGCTGCCCAAACCCCAAAACCACTGGGCTGTGTGGTGGGGCCACGTCACCCCGGTGCCACGTCCCCTCAGCCTCGTGTCCCCCAGCCCTGGCCATGGCTGGGCTGCTCCAGGCCCTGGTGGGCACCTCGGAGAAGGCTGCGGATATTGCCCGGCTGTGCCGGCGGGAGCAGCCGCTCTTCCAGCTCCTGGTGGCCGAGAAGACAGGACCTGACCGGAACCGGAGGTTTCTGCAGGACTTCAAGACGCTGGCGGATGTCCTCATCCAGGAAGTCATCAAGCATGACCTGGGGAAGGAGGTAGGGATGGGATGGGGTGGATAGCATGGGATGGGATGGAACAGGGTGGGATGAGGTGAGGGCTCCCTGTACACTGCAGCTGAACCACTCCGTCCCCAGTTCCCGGAGCTGCAGGGCCACATCCATGGCGAAGAGTCCAACGAGTTCAGGAGCCCTGAGGGTGAGTCCGGGGGTGCAGCAGGGCCGAGGGGGGGTACCCTCGCTCCAGGGGTCGGTGCTGAAGCCAGGGCGCTGCAGGGGAGACGGTGATGGTGCGAGTGTGCGCCACGCCGGGGGACACAGCAGCGCTGCTGCTGACGGTGCTGGCGCCCGAGCGCGAGGCCGCGGAGCTGCTGTCAGACGCCGTGCACCGGGACGTGGTGCTGGAAGACGCAGCACTGGCTGGCGTGGAGCTGAGCATCCCCCCGCAGGACCTGGCCATCTGGATAGACCCCATCGGTGAGGGGGTGCTGGCACGGGGTGGGTCAGAATACCCCCATCCCCATGGCTGAGCCCCGGCTGCACCCACAGACTCCACCAACGAGTACATCCGTGGGAGCGAGGAAGTGGGCCCCGTTGGTGGCATTGCTCCGGCAGGGCTGTGCTCGGCGCTGGTGCTCATCGGCGCCTACAACCGGCACACGGGCTGCCCCGTGCTGGGCGTCATCAATGAGCCCTTCTTCCGCCGGGACCCTGAGACGCACAGGTACTGGCACCACAGGCAGCACCAGGGCGGCCGGGACCGCACCGGTGCCTGCACTGAGGGTCCCCATCCCCGCAGGTGGCAGGGCCGGTACCACTGGGGCGTCACATACGGGGACACACGGCTGAGCTCGCTGAGCCCCCCAGGACCGTCACTGGTGCCGCGCGTGCTGCTGAGCCGCGCTGAGGCCCCGGCCGTGCTGGCGGCACTGCAGCCGCTCTGCGGCGGGCGCCTGCTCTTTGCCGCCGGTGCTGGGTACAAGCTGCTCTGTGTCATCCTCGGGCTGGCGGACGTCTACGTGCTCTCGGAGGGCAGCACCTTCGCCTGGGATGCCTGCGCCCCTCACGCCATCCTGCGCGCCCTGGGCGGGGGGATCGTGGCCTTGGCGGGGGCCCTGCAGGCGCGGCGAGTGGGGGGCACTGGGACCCCCCCCGAGCTGGTTTACAACCGCCCCATAGACGGGGCGGACGGGGCCCAGCGCTGGGCAAACTGCGGTGGCCTCGTGGCCTACGTGGACCCCCAGCACCTCGAGGCCGTGCTGGCCACACTGGACACTGTACCAGGGCTCTGAGAGCACGGGGACCAGGGGGGCCGGGTCACGGGGTGGCAGGACCAGGGTATAGGGTGTCTGGGATCAAGGGTGGTGGGTGCCTGGGTCGTCAGGTTGTAGAGTCCAGGACGTCAGGGACCTCTTGAGTGCAGTGAATGAGGTGTCTGGTACCTCAGGGTGCAACTCATGGGGTGTCAGTGACCTCTGGGTGCAGGCTTTGGGGTGCTCGGGGGGTGGACCAAGGCCGGCAGGACACCGGCACCGGGGGTGCTGCTGGGGGTGTCCTGGACCCCGGGGGTGCGGTTATGGGATCCCAGCTGCTGTGTCCTTGGGATGAGAGCTCTGTGATGCGCCCGCGCCCTCCCGAGTCCCCCATTAAAGCGTCCCCCGCACCCGGTGTCTGCGCTACGAGGGGGGCGGGACCCTCGGGGGGGCCGGGCGGGCCCGGGGCGGTGCCGGTGCTGCCCGAGGACTCGCCCCGGTCCCGTCACAAGATCGCGGAGCTGGCGGTGGAGCAGCGGCGCCGGTGAGCGCCGGGGGACGGGAGCGGGAACAGGAACAGGAACGGGAGCGGGAACAGGAAGAAGAGCGGGGACGGGAACGGGCGCGGTACCGGGGCTGAGTGGCGGCTCCCGCTGGCCCCGCCATGGCTGTCGAGGGGGGAATGAAGTGCGTGAAGTTCCTGGTGTTCGTGTTCAACTTCATCTTCTGGGTGAGTGCGGGGCCGGGGGGGTAACCGGAGGGACCCGGGAGGGAACCGGGGGAGGAGGGCTCGGGGCGCGCCCCAATCCCGTCAGGCAGCGGCTCCTCTCGTTGGGAGTCAGGGCACCCCGGGGTGGGAGGGGGTGTTCTGCCCGCACCGGGCCCTACCGGTGCCCCCCGCCGCCATCAGTGGGTTCCAGGAGTAACGCGGCCGGTACCGGCGGTACCAGGGACACGGAGCCCGGGGAGGGGGGGCACACACTCCCCCCCCCCAGGGGGTGACCGGGACCCCCCGGTCCTTGCGGGGCTCTCGCGAGGGGACTCAGGGGAAGGTTTGGGGAAGTCGGGGGGAGGAAGGAGGCGCCAACGGCCGAAGCGGGGCGCGGGGGGGCAAACGGGCCCTTTCCCGGCCCCCCCCCCAGCGGGGAGTGACTCGTCCCGGTCCCCACCCCGGTCCTGTGGGGCTGAGTCACCCCTGAAGGGCCTCGGGCCGTCCGCCAGCACTGGGGGGGGCCGCGACGGGGACACCGGCGCCAGCCCCCCCCCACCGACTCTCCCCAGTAGTGTTTGAGCAGCCGGGCCCGGCCCAGTGAGCAAACAGGGGCCAGGAGGGGGGGGGACACCGAGGCCGGGGTGACACCCCCGCACCCTTCGTTGGGCCCCCCGCAGCCTCTCGCCGTGGCCGGAAGGCCGCGCTTCATCCCGGACTTCCCGGACTTCCCAGCGCTCCACAGCAGCCAGTGCCAGGAGCGTCCGTCCATGGGGCAGGATTGGGCCCCCCATACCCCACTGCACCCCCAGAGCGTGGCTGGGATGGGGGGGCAAAGGGGTCCCAATTTTGAAGCCAACCCCCCCCCTCATCAAAGAGAGGATGCAGGTGCCCCCCCTCATTGGGGGGCTCCCGGCTGCCCCCCAGCTGCTCTGCCCCCCCCCCCCCAGGTATGCGGCGTCACCCTCGTGGCCATCGGGATCTACGCGCAGGTGGCGCTGGATAAGGCGCTGGTGGTGAGTGCAGCCTCGGCTGCCGGCACCCCCGTGGCCATCCTGGTCCTCGGCATCATCATCTTCTTCATCTCCTTCTTCGGCTGCTGCGGAGCCTGGAAGGAGAGTTACTGCATGGTCACCACGGTGAGTGCCCGGGCTCCCCAGACACCCCCAGAGACCCCCAAACACCCATGCTGCACCCTGATCCCCCTTCAACACCCACCCTGACCTCCCCACTGCACCCTGGCACCCCAACCTCCTCCCCCTGCAGTTCGCCGTCCTCCTCAGCATCATCTTCCTGGTGGAGGTCGCTGCTGCCATCGCCGGATACATCTTCAAGGACAAGGTGGGGAGAAGCAGGAGGCGGGGGGGCACAGCCCCATCCAGGGGGGCCAGGACCCCTCTGACCCCCCTGGCGCTTCTGTACTCCCCCAGGTGCACTCGGTGCTGGAGCATGGGCTCAGGGATGCCATGGAAAAGTATGGGGAGGACAAAGCCCTGACGGAGGCGGTGGATGAGCTCCAGAGGGATGTGAGTGATGGGATGGAGGGGGGGGACACATGGGGACCCCCCCTTTGACCCATTGGGGACCCCCCTGACCCTCCCTCTGTGCAGTTCTCTTGCTGTGGAGCCAACAACTACACAGACTGGAGCGACATCGAGCGGTTCCGGGTGAACAACACGGTGCCTCGGTCCTGCTGCCGCGTCAACAGCACGTCCTGCAACGTGCGCCCCAGCCCTGCCACTGTCTATGAGAACGTGAGACACCCCCAGCCCCCTGTGACACCCCCGGGGTCCCCACAGCCCCCCCTGAGCCCCTCTGTGCTGCCCAGGGCTGCCTCCAGAGCATCGAAGCCTGGATGAAGAAGAACATCGTCATCGTGGCCGCTGTGGCGCTGGGAATCGCCTTCTTTGAAGTGGGATATGGAGCTGAGCCCCCCCCTTCTATCCCTATGTGTGGGGCTGAGCCCCCTCTTCCATCCCCATGTGTGGGGCTGGCCCCCCCCCCCCCCAGCCTGGTGTATGGGGCTGAGCAGGGTGGACATCACCCCCTTCCCTTCTCTCTATCTAGATCCTGGGCATCGCCTTCGCCTGCTGCCTCATGAAGGGCATCCGCAGCGGCTACGAGGTCATGTAGCCCCCCCAGCTCCCACTGCTGCGCACCGGGAGGGCTGTGGGGGGGCTCTGCAGGACCCAACGTGCCAAAACCCTACCATAGCCTGGGGTTGGGAATAAAAGCTTCCATAGATCCCTGTGTCCCAGCACTGGGGTGGGATGTGGGCGGACCACTGACTGCGCAGGGGTGCGCCATGGGTCATGTGGCACTGGGGGGGGGGGGGGGCGTTTATTGGCAGCACTTGTGGGGGGGGCACAGCTTGGTCTGGGGGGGGTCAGCGGACGCGATGGGCAGGCTTGGGCAGGATGGTGGCCAGGACCAGGTCCACGATGCAGGCAGGTAGGTAGGAGGCGGGGAGCCAGAGCAGCTTGGCGTCCCAGCCCGCGCTGTAGCGGGTGCGTGGGTAGCGGGCGCTCAGCGCGTGCTCCATGCACCACGTCACCTTGGCCAGGTCCGCGTCACAGATGAGGTTCATGATGAAGCGCTGCACCTTGAGGTCTGGGGGAAAAGGGAATGGGAACTTGGAGCAGCTCTGCTCTGGAGCCAGGCTGAGAGCTGGGCTGGGGCAGCCTGGAGAAGAGAAAGCTCCTGAAGGGGAGACCTTAGAGCAGCTCCAGTGCCTGAAGGGGCTGCAGGAAAGCTGGAGAGGGGCTTGGGACAAGGGATGTAGGGACAGGCCAAGGGAATGGCTTTAACCTGCCAGAGAGGAGGCTGAGATGAGCTCTTAGGCAGAAGCTCTTCACCTTGAGGGTGGTGGGACATGGAATGGGTTGAACAGAGAAGGTTTGGATGCCCCATCCCTGGCAGTGTTCAAGGCCAGGCTGGAGCAACCCGCTCTAGTGGAGATGTATAAGCTTTAAAGTCCCTTCTACTCCAGCCCTCCCCTCTGAGGGCCTCCGGGGATGCCTCTGCCCCACTCACACTGCCGGAAATAGTCCTCCCCATAGCTGAGGCGCGTCTCGGGTGCCAGCCGTTCCCAGAGCTGCCGCAGGGACCCCTCGATGCTCTCCAGGTCAGTCACCGCCGTCTTGAAGAACCCGGGCTCCACGATGCTCACCTTGACCCCAAAGTGGTACATGTCACGCCTGCGGGATGCAGGGGGTCAGCGCCATGGGGCTGGGGATGCTGCTGGTGATGGGGGCCCCAGCACCCACCGCAGGCTGTCGCTGAAGGCCTCGATGCAGTACTTGGACACGCAGTAGCCCCCGCCATTTGCTGCGAGGCGGCCCAGGACACTGGAGGTGTTGACCACACGGCCCCGTGCCCGCTTCAGCAGTGGCAGCAGCAGCAGCGTCACCTCAATGGCTCCGAAGGTGTTGACAGCCATGACCTGGCGATAGTCCTCCAGCACCATCCACTCCGTGGGACCAATGGGGTTGGCCACTCCAGCGTTGTTCACCAGCCCAAAGAGACCTGGGGGAGATGTGCCATGGGGGGGGAGCCTGGCCCTGGTGTGTTCCCCACTTGTCCATCCTGCTCTGTACCCCACACACGCCACAGCACCCCCGGATGGGCCCATCTTGCTCCACAGCCCTTCTTGAGCAGACCCATATCCTCTGTCCTACTGGGACCCCCCTGCTGTGCCTCATCAGGGACTCTTAATCCTGGGGACCCCCCGTCCTACCCTGTGCCCCCTTATGGAGCTCCTTGTCTCGCTGTACAGCATCCCTTGGTGGATCCCATCCTCTTGTCCTACAGCACCCACCTCTCCTGAGACCACCCATCCTGCTCCTTACTGACAGCCCTCACCCCATCCCTCACAGGACCTCCCTGGCTCCCATCCTGCCCCCGAGCTCTCACCCTGCCCCATGGCCCCATGCCCCCGTCGCCGCTCACCTCTGTCGCCCACCTCCTCGCGCACCCAGTCGGCGGCGCGGCGGATGCTGTCAGGGCGGGTGAGGTCGAGCAGGGTGGTGCGGAGGTGGCCCGGGCAGCCGCGGGGCAGCGCCTCGGCGCCGGCGGGGGTGAGGCAGGCGGCAAGCACGCGGTACCCGCGCCGCGCCAGGCGCCGTGCCAGCAGCCGCCCGAAGCCGCTGTCGCAGCCGGTCACCAGCACGAACTTGTCCTGCACCGACGGCAGCGTCTGCCGGTCCCGCAGCAGCCACAGCAGCGCCCAGCACAGCGCCGCCAGCGCCGCCGCCAGCCACATCGTAGAGGCTGTGGGGCAGGGGGGCAGCGGGGTTGGAGCCCTCTACACTGGGGACACCCCCACACACACCGTCACCCCATCGCCCATGAACCACGGTGGGCACCCCAAGGTCACTGCCCTGCCCCACGCTATGGGGGTCATCACCCATAAGGACACAAGCCCCGTTCCAGCACCATCAGCAGCCACATAACGGGGGCTGTGGGGCCCACAGTGGGATTGGAGCCTCAACAGTGGAGACCCCACCCCATGGTCAACCTCTGCACCCCACCTTCAAGCTCATCGCCCATAAAGGCATAGTGGGCAGCCCAGGGTCGCTGCCCTGCCCCACACTAGGTGGGTCAGACCCACACACGCACACATGGAGGGTGGGGAAAGGGGGGCTGAGGAAGCTTCTCCCACCCACCTCGCTCCAGCTCCTGGCTCCCAGTGTCCGGATGGGATCAACCGGACGCGGCGTCAGCGCCTGGCCAGGACCCAGCGGTGACACTCGGGGGAGGAACTGTGGGGTCCCTTCTCCTCCCCTATTTAACCCCATCCCACCCCTGCCCTGCACTGGGAGGTGACCCTGGCATCTGGGACCCCTGACCCACATAACCCCCCCAGTCAGGATAGCTTATGGGGGGCTGTGTCCCCCCCCAGGAGCCCCTTCTGGGGGGTCTTAGTGGGGTTCAGGACCCCCCCAATTGCTCCCAGCAGTGGGTGCTGTTGGGGGCCGTGGGGAGGGACCCCAAAGCCGGGTGCAGCAGGGGACAGGCAGCTCCCCCTGCCCGGGCAGAGCACTACTGGCTATGGGGCAGCCCCACAGGCCCCCCGGGCTGGGTTGGGGTGCAGGGAGGAGCCCACCCGCTATATTCCCCCTACCTTCAGTGGGGCAGCACCTGCAGCTGCAGCAGTGGCTCTGGTTTGTTTGACCCGGGGAGGGGGGACGGGGGGGGGCCACTGCTGCTCCTCCCCCTGAGCCACAGCCAAAGTCCCCCCCCGACTGGGTGCAGCTCTGGGGAGGGTAACGGAGTGCATGGGGGGCGCTGGGACACCCCTCACTGTGTTGGGGTCCCTTATTGTGAGTGGAGCTATGGGGGTGCTGAAGGCACCCCCTGGGCACAGAGACCCTCCCAGGTGCCCACTGCAGCCCCCCAGGCTCGGGGGGGTGGGGACGAGGTCGCGGGGGGGGGGGGGGGGGGGCGGGGGATTAGAGCCTCAGGCCCAAAGGAGCCCTTTGTCCTGGAGCAAGAGGGGCCTCAGGGCTTAGTGCTAAAGAGGATGAGGAGGCTTAGGAGGGGCCATGGCACAAGCAGCCTTTATTGCAGTGCCTGGGGGGGACCCAGGGGGGTCAGGAGCAGGGGGGCTGGAGCTGTCCCTTGTACACGTACTCCAGCGCGGTGGCAATGGTCCTCATGTCCATCTCGATGCTGCGCGCCCAGTTCTCCACGTCACCGATCTCCTGCAGGATAACAGGGAGGAATGGCAATGGGCTTCGGGATCACACCCCCCCCCTCCATCAACCATGGATGTAGGTACCCCCCCAGCACATGGTGCCACTGGGGATGCCGCATCCCTCTGTGTATCCTAAAGGGAATCCCAGCTCCCGGGGGATGGGGTGAGGCCCCCCCGCCCCATGGCAGGGGTGGGGGGTTCGGGGCCCCCACCTTGAGGGCCTGGTTGAAGTTCTCCACCATGGTGATCCATTGCCCTGTCTGCTTGGCGAACTGCGCTGCCTGGACCTGCAGCGTCTTCACCTCGTGGTCCAGCTTCCGCTGGTTCACATAGGCCTGCGCCACCCTGGGGGGGCACAGAGGGGGACATGGCATGAGAGGTCCCGAGCAGAGGGTTTGGGGGGGAAGAGGCTTTGGGGAGCCCCAGGCTGGGGTTTGGGGGGGGTCTCTGCCCCGGGTGGGGGGTGTTACAGGGATGCAGGGATCGATGGATGCAGGTTTGGGAGGGGGGGCCCCGGGGAGGAGGTTTTGGGGGGGTGAAGGGGCACCAGTGTGGGGGGGCTCCCTGTTTCAAAGGGGCAAAAGGGTCAGGGGGAACTCAGGGGGAGCCCACACAGGGAATAAGGGTTGGGGGTCCCTACGCTGACTCCACGTTCAGGTGATACCTATGGGGTGTCCCTATGGGGTCCCATTGCTCACCCCATGTTCAGGTGATCCCTATGGCGGGGTCCCTATGGGTCCCATTGCTCACCCCATGTTCAGGTGATCCCTATGGGTCCCTGTGGGTCCCTATGGGTCCCGTTGCTCACCCCACATTCAGGTGATCCCTATGGGTCCCTATGGGTCCCGTTGCTCACCCCACATTCAGGTGATCCCTATGGGTCCCGTTGCTCACCCCACATTCAGGTGATCCCTATGGGTCCCTATGGGTCCCGTTGCTCACCCCACATTCAGGTGATCCCTATGGGTCCCGTTGCTCACCCCACATTCAGGTGATCCCTATGGGTCCCTATGGGTCCCGTTGCTCACCCCACATTCAGGTGATCCCTATGGGTCCCTATGGGTCCCGTTGCTCACCCCACATTCAGGTGATCCCTATGGGTCCCTATGGGTCCCTATGGGTCCCGTTGCTCACCCCACATTCAGGTGATCCACCAGTGCCTCTGTGAGCCGGGTGGCGGCCGCGATTGCGTCCCTGCGCCGCCGCTCTGCAGTGACGTCACAGGCGCGGAATGACATCACCGCTGCTGGCGGTGACGTCACACCTTGCCTCTCCCCCCCCTCCTCTCCCCTCACCCCCCCCCCCCAAATCCCCGCCGCGGGTCTCCCCCCCCCCGCCCTGACGGATGACGGACAGCCCCGCCAGCCAATGGCGTGCCCCGGCCGCAGCCAATCCGGAGCTGCCCCCCGCGGTTGCCATGGGGACGGGGCGGGCTCACCCTGCAGCTCGCGCCGCTCGCTCTGCCGCGCGTGGTGCTCCCGCAGCAGCCGCGACAGCATGGCGGCGGCACGTGACAGCTGGCCGGCGCGTCGCCCGCACGTGACCCGCGCCTCCCCGCCCCGCCCCGCCCCTCCGGGGCCTCGGGGGCGGCGGAGGGAGTGGGGGGGAACGGGGGGGATATGGGGGGGATATGGGGGTCTATGGGGGGTATGGGGGGATATGGGGGTCTATGGGGGATATGGGGGGGATATGGGGGTCTATGGGTGGGTATGGGGGATATGGGGGTCTATGGGGGATATGGGGGGATATGGGGGTCTATGGGGGATATGGGGGTCTATGGGGGGGTATGGGGGGATATGGGGGTCTATGGGGGATATGGGGGGGATATACGGGGATATAGGGGTCTATGGGGGTCTCTAGGGGGTATCGGGGCCTATGGGGGTCTATAGGGGCCTATGTGGGGATATAGGGGCCTAAGGGGGATACAGGGGTCTATAGGGGAGAATCCAGGGCTCTATAGGTGTCTGTGGAGGGGATATAGGGCTCTATATGGGATCTGTGGGGGGATACAGGGTGCTATAGGGGGTCTGTGGGGAGGATACAGAGCTCTATTGGGGGTCTGTGGGGGGGATACAGGGCTCTGTAGGGGTCTATGGGTATACAGGGCTCTATAGGGGGTCTATGGGTATACATGGCTCTATAGGGGATCTGTGGGGGGATACAGGGTGCTATAGGGGGTATGTGGGGGTATACAGGGCTCTACAGGGGGTCTATGGATACACAGGACTCTATAGGGGGTCTGTGGGTACACAGGGCTCTATAGGGGGTCTACGGGTACACAGGGCTCTATAGGGGCCTCTGATAATTCCACTTTTCCTTCCCAGCCAGAGCTGCTGCCGCTACTCGGGAATACCCGCACGGACAGTGCGGCCCAATGCCAGGAACTGGGATCTGTGTGCCAGCAGCTGATGGGATGGGGCTGGACAAAGAGCTCCTGGCAGTGCAGCGGGGCTGCGGCTTTCCCGAAGGAGAGCTGGCAGCATTCCAGGATCTCGGAGCTCACCAGCCTCAGGATGCTGCAGCAGGAGGAGGAGGAGGAGGAGGAAGAAGACCTCATCCCCTTGGCTGGGAGTGGAGGGAATGTGCTGGATTCTCCCTATGGATTCAGCTCCTTGTCCCATTCGGAGGGATCTGGGATCTTGAGCCAAAGATAAAGCAGTGAATGGGTAAAAATAGCCCCGTGTGTTCCCGCTCCGGTTACACGGACACACCGGTGCCTTTCCCAGCTTCAGGAATGGCAGAGGAGTGGATCCTGCCATTCCCAACCTGTGCAGGGTTTGGGGGCAGCTGCTCCCTTCAGAAGGGGTTTGGGATTTGCCGGGATAACGGCCAGCGCCACTCCCGACATTCCTGCCCTTCCCTGCAGCGGAATGAGGCTCCGGTGCTGGGGGGGTGCAGGTTCGCACCTCTCCCAGGGACATGCCAGGATGAGCTCCCCTGGGGCGGGATGCATCCATGTGTGTCCCAAGAGGAATGATGGGATCTGCTCCATGCATGGCTCCGGTGTCCATCATCCCCTGCAATGGATGGGGGTGCTCGGGGGGAGTTCATCCTCATTCCCTGTTCCAAGCTCCTGCTTTGAGCCTTGTGAGGATCCTGCAACATATCCTGTGGGATCCCCTTACTGCTCTGGGAGTGCTCCCAACCAGGCGTTCTCGGGGGGGGTCTGACTCCCCCAAACCCCTCGTACTCCCTTCCGTTCCCAGCTCGTTGTCCCACTCATCCCGATGCCTGAACTCCCACTCCCCCACCCCCAGGGAGCGGGTCTGGTCCTATCCCAAGCAGGGATCGGCTCTTTCCCACGGCGGGAATGTTGGGGAGGAGGAACAAGGGGGGATGCTGGGGGGGGCAAGGACCCGCTTGGCGCAGGGTGAATTCCCATTCCTGGAGCGTCTACGAGGCCAAAGGCTCCGGGAGAGCGGATAAAAATAGCCGGGAGCCGGGAAATGGGACGGGACCCCCCTTGCTCCCCCCAGAGCCGCTCCCGGGGAACAGCGACCCAGGAAGGGCGCAGTGCGCTGCGATCGGGGGGGATCAGCTCCATGCGCGCTGCGGACGGCTCCGGTGCCCGGTGCCGCCTCTGCCCCGCGCGGTGTCACCGGTGACCAAAGCCCCGCGGGCGGGGCGGGGAGGGGCGGGGGGGGAGGGCCGGGCCGCGGCTCCCGGTATCCCCGGACTCCTGCCGGGGCCGAAGCGGCGGGAGCGCAGCGGGAGGAGCCGGCGCTGCCGGTGCTGCCGGGGCCATGGTGGGCGCTGCCCGGCTCTGGCTGCTCTGGCTGTGGCTGCTGCCCGCCGCCGCCTTCAACCTGGACACGGGCAGCGCCGTGCTCAAGGACGGTGCCAGCGGCAGCTTCTTCGGCTTCGCCGTGGCGCTGCACCGGCAGCTGAGCCCCGAACCCGCGAGTTGGTGAGTGCGGGATAGACCGGGCGCTCGGAACGGGGCTGGGGACAGCGCGGGGCCCGTCGGACCCGTGCCCCCCCTCACTGGGGTCCGTGTCCCCCCATTGGGGTCCGTGTCCTCCTCCCTCGGGTCCGTGTCTCCCCCCATCGGACCCGTGTCCCCCCTCACTGGGTTCCGTGTTCCTCCATTGGGGTCCGTATCCCCCCCCATCGGGTCCGTGTCTCCCCACTGGGGTCCGTGTCCTCCTCCCTCGGGTCCGTGTCTCCCCCCATCGGACCCGTGTCCCCCCTCACTGGGGTCCGTGTCTCCCCCCATCGGATCCGTGTCCCCCCATTGGGGTCCGTGTCCCCCCCCATCGGATCCGTGTCCCTCCTGCTCAGTCGGGGACCCCCTTCCACTCCCCGGGACACCGGAGGAGGAACCGGCTCCTGCCCCTCGTGGCTTTTGGGACACCGAGATTCACCCCCGAGGGAACGGGGATAGACACGGGGGGGTGTTTGGGGGGGAGATTTGGGGGTTCCCGAAGCATCGAGCACATGGAACCGCCCCAGACTGGGGCTGGGCTCCCCCCGGGCGGTGCCGCCGCCTCCACGGTGCCATTGAGCTGCCGAACGCCCACACCGCGTGCCAGCGCGGGCACCGGCGGCACCGGGACCCCCCACCCCGGGTCCCATAGACCCCAATGCCGGTGTCCCGCTGGGGCTGGCACCGGCAGCGCTGGCACCGGTGCCCGGCGCGGTGGGGCCGCGGCTCCGCCGGCTCCCTCCATGTTTGGGCATTGTCGCGGCCGGGTTATTTTGAGTGAATTCCAGGTTATTTTTACCGGCCCCGGGCCCGAGGCCACCGGTGCCCCCCCCCCCCCCGGTGGCGGTGCGGGGCTGAGGGGGCCACCGAGGCTGCCACGGCCACTGCGGAGCCTCCGGTGCAGCTGCAGAGAGCCCCAGCCCTTGGGGTCCCCAGCCTGCGGCACCAAGGGACAGGGAATGGCGGGGTTTGGGGCTGTGTCACCCACACGTGCACTGAGGTTGGGCCATGGGGCTGCAGCTGCTGCGGGGGGGGGGGGCACCGGCGCGGCGTGAAATCGGTGCGGGGGTACCGGGACAGCTGCGGAGGCCATGGTGCCCCATAGACACACACACAGCGATGTCCCACGCCCCCCATACACATACACTGATAGGGACCCCCCCACACACACACTGATGGGGTCCCCCCTGTCCCAGGCTGCTGGTGGGAGCCCCGCAGGCACCAGCGCTGCCTAGCCAAGGTGCCAACCGCACTGGGGGACTCTTCGCCTGCCCCCTGACCCTGGAGCCCTCCGACTGCTGGCGGGTGCCCATTGATGATGGAGGTGAGTGGATGCCCCCTCCTTTGCCCCCTCAAACCCCACATTGGGGTCGGCGTGGGGCTGATGCTGCCCTTCCCTCCCAGTGGACCTGGAGCGGGAGAGCAAAGAGAACCAGTGGTTGGGGGTAAGCGTGTCGAGCCAGGGCGCTGGCGGCAAGATCGTGGTGAGTGGTGAGACCCCCAAGGCCCCACTGATGCCATTGACCCCCCTGGCCCCACTGATGCCCCCGTCCCCCTGCAGACCTGCGCGCACCGGTACGAGGCACGGCACCGCGTGCGGCAGCCGCTGGAGACCCGGGACGTGCTCGGCCGCTGCTTCGTTCTGGGCCAGGACCTGCGGGACGAGCCCGAGGGGGGGGACTGGAGCTTCTGTCGGGGGCGGCCACAGGGCCACGAGCAGTTCGGGTCCTGCCAGCAGGGTCTGGCTGCCGCCTTCAGCCCCGACCGTCTCTACCTGCTGCTGGGAGCGCCTGGCACCTACAACTGGAAGGGTGAGAGTGGGGAGAACGCGGGTGGGAGCGTGGTCTGGGCTGGGGGATGCAGGTAGGGTTGGCTGGGGGTGAGTGTGAACACGTGGGTGTGAACACGAGTGTGAGCACATGTGGATGTGAGCATGCGTGTGTGTGAACACGCTATGGCTGTGAGCACACGTGTGTTCATGCTGGGTGTGAACATGCGTGTGTGCGAGCATGTGGCTGCACGCATGCTGTGGATGTGAGCACGTGTGTGGGTGCATCGTGCGTGTGAGCACGTGCGGATGTATGCTACAGCTGGGCGCAAGCACACACGTATATGTCCATGCCACGTGAATGTGCACATGTGTGTGAGCTGTGTGTGCTTCTGCCTGTGGGGGGGGTGCCCGCTTCCCCCCCCGGCACCCACAGAAGGGGGGTCCCCGGGTGCTGCCCCCCGCGTTGGGCTCGCAGGGACCCTGCGCGTGGAGCTGCTGCCCCAGAGCCCCCCGGACCCGCTGCACTTCGACGACGGCCCCTACGAGGCAGGGGGCGAGAAGGAGCAGGACCCCGCGCTCATCCCTGTGCCCGCCAACAGTTACCTGGGTAGGGACGGGTGGGGCGCGGCCGTGGCACCGGGGACCGTCCCCCCCCCCGGCCCCGGCCCGGCCCCGCCGCCGCCCGCTCCTGGCCCTGGTGACCGCGTGTCCCCGCGGCCTGTGCAGGGCTGCTCTTCGCGACCGGCGTCGGCGGCTCCGAGCCCGACCAAGTGGTCTACAGGAGCGCGGCGCCCGGCGAGACTGTGCCTGGCGCAGCCGCGGATCTGCCCCACAATAGCTACGTGGGTTCGTAACGCCCGTGTGCCCCCCCCGGGCCCGTGTGCTCCGGAATGTGTCCCCCCCCGTGTGTCCCCGTGTCTGTGGAAGGGAGAGGAGTGGAGCCGGCAGCACGCGTCTGCTCACACATGGCGCCGTGCAGATGTGTCCCATACAGATGTGCGTCCCCATACACACCACAGACACGTCACTGTGCACATATCTCCATACAGACATGTCTCCCTGCACGTGTGCCCCCCATGCATACATACAGACTTGTGCCTATACACACGTGTCCCCGTGCACCCACACGCATGCATCCAGCACCTCCTCGTGCACGCTCACATCCAGCACCCCCCCCCCCGCATGTTTGTGTGTGTCCCCTTGTGCACATCTCTGGCATGCTCGGTCATGCACACGTGTGGCTGTCCCCCCTGCATGCCCCCCCCCCCGCCCTGTGTGTGTCACAGGGGTCCCGTGTTCCTGTTCTGTGTCTATGGTGGTGCCAGGGCTGGTGGGGTCCCACCAGGCTGGGGGGTGTCAGAGCCTGGTGTGATTCCCCCCCCCAGCACCCACCATCTCCCGCATGTCCCTCCCCCGAGGTGTCTCTGCATGGGGGTGCACAGAGCCCGTGGGGGGGGACTTGGTGGGCTTCGGGGGGCTCGGGGGGGGGGGGGGGGCCGCGCACGGCAACTGCTGCATGTGGGGCAGGGGCTTCCAGCCTCACACTGGGGGGCGGGGGCTCTGCTGCTCTCCGGGACGGGACACATGGATCCAGCCGCAAATATTCCATTCTCCCACCCCAAATCTTCCCTCTTGGCAATTGGGGTCCTGCCCCCCCCCCCCCAGCACAGAGAAGGGAAACTGAGGCACGGGCAGAGCCCCCCATTCCCACCCAACGGACCCCAGGGCAGGAGGCGGCGGCGGCAGGGGGTGGGGGGGGGGGGCAAGGGCCGGAGCAGGCACCGACACCGCGTCCGTGTCCCGTCCCCCCCCCGCAGGGTTCTCGGTGGCGTCGGGCGCGGGGCTGACGCGGCGGCGGGAGCTGAGCTTCGTCACCGGCGCCCCCCGCGCCAACCACACCGGAGCCGTCGTCATCCTGCGCCGCGACAGCGGGAACCGGCTCGTGCCCGAGGCCGTGGTGCCGGGGCCGCAGCTCAGCTCCGCCTTCGGGCACAGCGTGGCCGTGCTGGACCTCAACAGCGACGGGTGAGGGGGGGGGACCCCCCGGACCCGGCCCCTCAGCACCCCCAGTGCTGACGGAGCCGCGGGCCCCGCAGGTGGCTGGACCTGGTGGTGGGGGCCCCCCACTTCTTCGAGCGCCAGAAGGAGATCGGGGGCGCTGCCTACGTCTACATCAACCCCGCGGGGCGCTGGGACGCCGCCACCCCCCTGCGCCTCAATGGAACCCGTGGCTCCATGTTTGGCATCGCCCTCAGCGCCGCTGGGGACCTCAACCACGACGGCTTCGAGGGTGCGGACCCGGCCGGGCCCTGCCGAGGGGCGCATCCCATAGAGGGGTGTCCCCCCCACACCCCATCCCATTCCCTGCCCTTGCCCCCCCCCAGACCTGGCCGTCGGAGCCCCCTTTGACGGCGCCGGCAAAGTCTACATCTATCACGGCAGCAGCCTGGGCATCGTGGCCACCCCGGCACAGGTGTGTGTGGGGGTGCTGGCCCGGGGGGGCACTGCCCATAGTGTGCCCCCCCAGTGTCATCACAGGCCCTGTCGCAGGTGCTGGATGGGGAGGCCGTCGGGGTGACGGCGTTCGGGTACTCGCTCTCGGGTGGGCTGGATGTGGATGGGAACCTCTACCCCGACCTGCTTGTGGGGTCCCTCTCGGACACTGTGGTGCTCTACAGGTGGGTGCCCCCTCAAGGGTGTCCCGTCCCGAACCCCCCATCCCTGAGACCCCAATTCCAGAGCACCACATCCCTGAGCATCCCCCATCACCTCATCCTCCATCATGGGCCCCCCTTATCCCCCCAACCGAGCCTCCCCTGGCCCGGGGGGATCCCGGTGCAGGGCTCGGGGTGCCCGGGGGAGGGGGCCCCATTGTGGCCCCCCCGTTTCTCCCGGGCAGAGCCCGCCCCGTTGTCCACGTCTCCCGCAATGTGACCCTGGACCCCGCCAACATCGACCTGGAGCAGAGCAACTGCCGGCACCAGGAGGGCATCTGGTGGGTGCCCCCCGATCCCCCCCCCCCGTACCCCTTTGCACCTCCCTTTGGCCCCTGGCTCACTCGCTGCCCCCCAGCGTGGACGTCGGCGCCTGCTTCAGCTACACAGCCAGTCCCGGCAGCTTCGGCCCCCGCCTCGGTGAGTGCCGGGGCACCAGTCCCGTGTCCCTGCCCCATCCCCATGCCCGTGCCCAGGCAGGACCAGGACCCACCCCGCACTGCGGCCGTCCCTGTGCCCCCAGCGCTGCAGTACGTGCTGGACGCGGACGCAGAGCGGCGGCGCCTCGGCCACCCTCCCCGCGGGGCCTTCCTGAGCCGCCGCAGCTCAGACCCCGAGCACCAGTTCTCCGGCACCGTGGAGCTGCCGCGGCAGCAGGCGCGGGTCTGCGTCACAGCCACCTTCCAGCTCCAGGTGGGGCCCAGCCCACATCTCCATCTCCATCCCATTTGCATCCCCATTCCCATCGTCGTCCCTATCCCCACCTTCATAAAGTCATTTAGGTTGGAAAACACCTTTAAGACTGTTGAGTCCAACTGTAAACCTCATCCTTGTTTCCATCCCCATCCATATTCCCATGCCAACCCAACCCTACCCTGTCTCTCCATGGCTCCCTTCACCCTCATTCCTGCAGGACAACATCCGTGACAAGCTGCGCCCCATCACCATGACCCTGGCTTATGGCATCCATGGAGATGGGGCCACGCGGCAGCGCCAAGATCCAGCGCGGCTCCGCCGGGGCTCGGTCCTGCCGCCACTGTCACCTGTGCTAAGCCCACAGCAGCCCAACAGCCACCGCACTGAGGTGGGCACAGGCCACATCCCTCCTTCCTGCTCCATGGGTCCCACTGCCTGGAGCATCCCTGTCCCTGCTCCATGGGTCCCATTGCCTGGAGCATCCCTGTCCCTGCTCCATGGGTCCCATTGCCTGGAGCATTCCCTGTGTCCCCAGGTTCACTTCTTGAAGCAGGGCTGTGGGGACGACAAGATCTGCCAGAGCAACCTCCAGCTCCACTTCCAGTTCTGCGCCCGCCTCGGGGATGCTGAGTTCCTCCCGCTGCCTCTGTGAGGGGGGGACACCGTGGGTGCTCACCCCATGGGGCGCCAGGGACACATCGGGGGGGGTCTCACAGTGGCTCTGCGGCAGGGGGGACGATGGTGCTGCCATCCTCGCCATCAGCGACCAGAAGGACGTGGCCCTGGAGATCCATGTCACCAACGAGCCCTCGGAGCCAGCAGAGCCGCAGCGGGACGGGGACGACGCACACGAGGCGCTGCTCAGCGCTTCCTTCCCCCCCGAACTGCCCTACTCTGCCATGCGCCACGATGAGGGGCGCCCCGCGGTGCGCATGGGGGTGCTGGGGGGGGGGGGGCTATGGTGAGCTGGGGGCGGGGGGGGCTCAGCTCTCTGTCCCGCAGGAGAAGCCAGTGCTGTGCCTCGCCAACCAGAATGGCTCCCGAGTGGAATGTGAGCTGGGGAACCCGCTGCGGCGCGGGGCCGAGGTAGGTGCAGCCCCCCTGAGACCGCACTCCTGCCCCCCCCCATCCTGCCCGCCCTCTCACGCTTCCTCTGCCCCCAGGTCCGGTTCTTCCTCATCCTCAGCACCTCGGGCATCACACTCCAGACCACAGACCTGGCAGTGGAGCTGGCGCTGTCCACGTGAGCTGTAGCCATGGGCACATCGCAGGGGTGGGATTTGGGGTGATGCCCCCCCCATAAGCCCCATTGCTCCCCACAGCATCAGCGAGCAGCCGGGGCTGGCGCCGGTGGTGGCTCGTGCGCACGTGGTCATCGAGCTGCCACTCTCAGTGATAGGGTGAGCGCGCGTGGGGACCCCCCCATTGTCCCCACAGCGTGGATGTGGGAACCCCCCCTGGCCCTGCCCTGACCACCCCCCGTTGTCCCCATAGCGTGGCGGTGCCACCGCGGCTCTTCTTTGGCGGCACCGTGCGGGGGGAGAGCGCCGTGAAGCACGAGAGCCAAGTGGGCAGCGCCGTGCGCTTCGAGGTGACGGTGAGTGCCCGTCTGCAGGAGCCCCCCCACCTGCCCCGCACTCACTTATGGGGCAGCCCCATTGAAGCCCTGACTCCCCAGGTGTCCAACCGGGGCCAGTCGCTGAAGACGCTGGGCTCAGCCTTCCTGACGCTGCTCTGGCCCCACGAGCTCCCCAATGGGAAGTGGCTCCT
Source organism: Ara ararauna (assembly GCA_028858755.1). NCBI lineage: Eukaryota > Metazoa > Chordata > Aves > Psittaciformes > Psittacidae > Ara > Ara ararauna. The sequence goes on from CM054390.1 coordinate 8,412,097, forward strand.
GTACCCGCTGCACTTGGAGCTGGCGGTGGCCCCGGGGCAGGCACTGCCCTGCAGCCCCGCTGCCAACCCCCTGCGCCTGGCACTGGTACGGCCCTGCCGCGGGGATGCGCTGCTGCCCGCCCGGCTCCTGCTGCTCCCACCCTATCCCCGGCCTTATCCCCCCCTCCTGCAGGAGCCCCAGGGGCAGCCAGAGCCACCCACGCCGGGGACCTGGTGGGTGCCAGCACCTGCTGAGAGGAGGAGGAATGTCACATTGGTGAGAGGGTGGCACCCTGCCCGCTTATGGGGTGCCTCTATTCATGGGGTACCCCTGCTTATGAGGTGCCCCTGCTTGTGGCATGTCCCCACTTACGGGGTTCAGCCACTCATGGGGTAAACCCTGGCCTGAGGCGCCTCTGCTCATGGGGTGCCCCATTCCTGCGGTGCCGCCGCTGATGTCTGACCCCCTGCACAGGACTGTGCCCAGGGCACCGCGCGCTGCCGGCCATTCCGCTGCCCATTGCCCAGCTTTGAGCGTGCGGCCGTGCTGAGCGCCCGCGGCCGCCTCTGGAACAGCACCTTCCTGGAGGTGGGAGCCATGCGACGGGGATGGGAACAGGGATGGGGAGAGGGATGGGGATAGGGATGGGGATGGGGATGGCGACGGGGATGGGGAGAGGGATGAGGAGAGGCATGGGGACGGGGATGGGGATAGGGACGGGGATGGGGAGAGGGATGAGGAGAGGGATGGGGACAGGGATGAGGGGAGGGATGGGAACAGGGATGGGGAGAGGGATGGGGAGGGGGATGGGGACGGGGATGGGAAGAGGGATGAGGAGAGGGATGGGGACAGGGATGAGGAGAGGGATGGGGACAGGGATGGGGACAGGGATGGGGAGGGGGATGGGGAGAGGGATGGGGTCGGTGCTCACCCCCCGCCCCACAGGAGTTCCTGGCTGTCACCTCGGTGGAGCTCATTGTCCATGCCAGCGTCTCGGTGACCTCCTCCATCAAGAACCTGGTGCTGAAGGACGCCTCAGTGCAGGTCCAGCCCCGCCACACCCGGACACCCCCCCCCCCCCCCCCCGGTTCCCCCCTTCCTGTCCCGCTGACCCCTGTCCCCTCCACAGATCCCCATCAGCATCTACCTGGACCCCGGCGCAGCGGTGGCGGGCGGCGTGCCCTGGTGGGTGATCCTGCTGGCAGTGCTGGCCGGCGTCCTCCTCCTGGCGCTGCTCGTGGCTGCGCTCTGGAAGGTGAGCAGCAGGGATGGGGTCAGGCAGCAAGAGGTGGCCCCTGCCCAAGGTGCGGGATCCCTGGGGGTGCCGTGCTGCGCCACGCAGGGCCATGCAGTGCTGTGCCACGCTGTGCCATAGAGGGCCGTGCAGTGCTGTGCCACACTGTGCCATGCAGGGCCATGCAGTGCTGTGCCACGCTGTGCCATGGAGGGCCATGCAGTGCTGTGCCACACTGCGCCACGCAGGGCCATGCAGTGCTGTGCCACACTGTGCCATGGAGGGCCATGCAGTGCTGTGCCACGCTGTGCCATGGAGGGCCATGCAGTGCTGTGCCATGCTGCGCCATGCTGTGCCACCCCTGCCATGCTATGACGTGTTGTGCCACCACAGCAATGCCATGCCAGCTGTGCCATGCCACCCCATGCCATGCCATCCCACCCAGCCATTGCATTCCATGCCATCCCATTCCATTGCATTCCATGCCATCCCATTCCATTCTATTCCATGCCATCTCATTCCATTCCATTCCATGCCATCTCATTCCATTCCATGCCATCCCACCCAGCCATTCCATCCCATTCCATTCCACCCCATCCCATTCCATTCCATCTCATTCCATGCCATGCCATGCCATCTCATTCCATCCCACCCCATTCCATTCCATGCCATGCCATCTCATTCCATTCCATTCCATGCCATTCCATCCCATGCCATGCCATCTCATTCCATTCCATGCCATCTCATTCCATGCCATGCCATCTCATTCCATCCCACCCCATTCCATTCCATTCCATGCCATTCCATCCCATGCCATGCCATCTCATTCCATTCCATTCCATGCCATCTCATTCCATGCCATCTCATTCCATCCCACCCCATTCCATGCCATCTCATTCCATTCCATTCCATGCCATTCCATCCCATGCCATGCCATCTCATTCCATCCCACCCCATTCCATTCCATGCCATCCCATCCTGTTCCACCCCACAACACCCGGCACGCTGCGGCTGTGTTTAGCGTATGCGTGTACCGGGCGCGCACGTGGTCTGCACGCGGGCGCTCGGGAGTGTCCAGCGCCGGTCCGCGCCCCACCACCCCCCCCCCCCCCGCGATCCCCGAGGGGCGCCCCGGGGCCGTGGCGGCTCTGACGCCGTGCGCCGCAGCTCGGGTTCTTCCGCCGGGCGCGGGCCGCGCCGCCGGCGCTGCCGCAGCACCACGCGGTGAAGATCCCGCGGGAGCAGCGGCCGCAGTTCCGCGAGGAGAAGACGGGAACGATCCAGCGCCAGGAATGGGCGGCGCGGGGAGACGGCGGCGGCGGCGGCCGCGTCACCCCCAGCTCCGCCTGAGCCCCGCGCAATAAAGCAGCGGCCCCGCCATGGGGGCACCAACGACGGCGTCGACCGTGTGGGCAACGGGGGGGCCGCCATGATGGGAGCGGCGTGTTCCGGGCTCTGTGAGGCGGGGAAACGAGGCGCGTCCCCGCCCCTGTCCCTGCCCCGGTCCCGGTTCCCCTTCCCGGTAACGGCGGCGGAGAACGGGGGCGCGCCCCCTCCCTGCCCTTAGTCAAGATGGCGGCGCCCTGCCTCGAGGCGCGCGGCGGACGCGCTTTGACGGCGGCACCGCCCCGCGCGGCTTCAGTGCGTTTGAGGTGACGTCACCTCCCGGCGGGTGCCATTGGTGGAGGCGGCGGCGCGCTCCCGGTGCGCGCTTCCTCCGCGGTGAGGCCGAGCGCGGCCCCGCGCCCGCTGTGAGCCCCGGGACCGGGCGCGCTCCCGGGGCCCCGCACCGATGGCGTCGGGCGCCACGAGCCGCTCCGAGGACGAGGAGTCCCTGGCGGGGCCGAAGCGGGGCCCGGCCGCGGCGTCGGGAGCCGTCCCCAAGCGCCGGAGCTCCTCTCGGTACGGCGGGGCCGGGGCCGGGGTTGGGGCCGGGGCGGGCTCCGTCGCTCCGAGCCGCCTCCGTTCCCCGTTCCCCTTCCGTCCAGGTTCATCAAGAGGAAGAAGTTCGACGATGAGCTGGTGGAGAGCAGCCTGGCCAAGCCCAGCCGCGCCAAGGGCGGCGCCGAGCCCGGGCGCTGCTCGGGCAGCGAGCCCTCCTCCAGCGAGAAGAAAAAGGTGCGGGCCCGGCCGGGACCCCAGGGGCGCCGGTGGGACCGGAGGGGGGATGCGGAGCGCTCAGAGCCCCAACCCCGCCGTGCTCCCCCCCCCCCCAGGTCTCCAAGGCGGTGCCGGCGCCCGTAGCGCCCAGCCCGGTGCCGGCCCCCGGGCTGGCCAAGCGGCTCAAGAAGAGCAAGCAGCCGGTGCCGGTCACCAAGGACCTGGGCCGCTGGAAGCCTGCCGATGACCTCCTGCTCATCAACGCCGTGCTGCAGGTGCTGGGGGCTCCGGTTGTGGGGGGGGGGGGTCCCCCAAACTATCCCCTCCCTCACCCGGCGGCTCCCACAGACCAACGACCTGAGCGCCGTGCACCTGGGGGTGAAGTTCAGTTGCCGCTTCACGCTGCGCGAGGTGCAGGAGCGGTGGTACGCGCTGCTGTACGACCCCATCATCTCCAAGTGAGCGCAGGGCCGGGGGAGCGGGGCTGGGGGCTGGGGCGGGGTGTAACAGTGTCCTTCCCCCCCCCCAGGCTGGCTTGCCAGGCCATGCGGCAGCTGCACCCCGAGGCCATCGCCGCCATCCAGAGCAAGGTCCTGTTCAGCAAAGCCGAGGAGCTGCTGCTCAGCAGAGTGGGATCGGTGAGAGGTGATAGGAGCTGGGGGGGGGGGGCGCAGTAGGGGTCCCCGGTGCTATGTGACCCCCTTTGCCCGCCCCTCCAGGGCAGCCAGCCCTCGCTAGATACCTTCCAGGAGCTGCTGCACAAACACCCCGATGTGTTCTACCCCTCACGCACGGCCAAGGCGCTGCAGCTGCATTGGCAGCTCATGAAGCAGTATTACCTGCTGGAGGACCAGACCGGTGAGCACGGGGGGCGGTCCTGTGCGCACCCCCAGCACCCCCGGACCTCCTCGCACCTCTCAATCCTCCTCTCTTCTGTTCCTTCCAGTGCAGCCGTTGCCCAAAGGGGATCAGGTGCTTAACTTCTCAGATGCTGAGGACATGGTGGATGACAGCAAACTGAAGTAAGGGGATGGGGGAGGCCGGGGCGGGGGGGGGGGGGGGGGGGGGCAAAGAGGGGACCTCATCCTCATCCCACCTCTGCTCCATAGAGATGTGCGGGACGAGGTGCTGGAGCATGGTGAGTCCGACCCGCTCCATCCAACAGCCTGACTCTGTGCGGGGAGGGGAGGGCCCCCCCCGGACCATGGGGGGGGTCCCATAGGAGCCACCCTGCCCAGCTCCCATCTCCCCCTGGCCCAGAGCTGACCGTGGCTGACAGGCGGCAAAAGCGTGAGATCCGGCAGCTGGAGCAGGAGTTGCACAAGTGGCAAGTGCTGGTGGACAGCATCACAGGTAAGGGAGGGGGGGTCTGGTTGTGCCCCCCCGGCCCCATGTGCCCCCCACCATATCCCTGTTGTTGCCCCACCAGGGATGAGCTCCCCGGACTTCGACAGCCAGACCCTGGCCGTGCTGCGGGGCCGCATGGTTCGGTACCTGATGCGCTCCCGGGAGGTGAGTCCCTGCCTCCAACAGAGCCCCCCCACCCCATGGACCTCCCCCCAACATCCCCTTTTGCCTTTCTCCCCCCAAGATCACCCTGGGCAGAGCTACCAAGGACAACCAGATTGACGTGGACCTGGCGTTGGAGGGGCCAGCCTGGAAGATCTCCCGCAAGCAGGGTGGGTTTGGGAGGGTCTGGGGCAGGGGGGGCTGTGCCCCCCCCATCTTCTCACCCTCTTTTCCCCCCCTCTCCAGGAGTCATTAAGCTGAAAAACAACGGGGACTTCTTCATCGCCAACGAGGGCCGGCGCCCCATCTACATCGACGGGCGCCCTGTGCTGGGCGGCAGCAAGTGGAAGCTCAACAACAACTCTGTGGTGGAGGTGAGCCCCAAGGCCATGGGGGGCCCGGGGTGGGGGGGGTCCCCCAATGCTCATCCTCTGTTCTGTGCCCCCACCAGATAGCCAGCCTCCGCTTTGTCTTCCTCATCAACCAGGACCTCATCGCCCTCATCAAGGCAGAAGCGGCCAAGATGGCCCAGCAGTGACGGGGGGCTGCTCAGGGCCCCCCCACTGTGGGGCCCCATGGATGGGGGTGGCACTTCCCAATAAAGCTCCTCAATGGACTCCAGGGCCCGGAGCTGCGGTTCATGGGTTTAATCTCTTCAAATTAAGACATTTGGAGCTCAAGAGAAGGAAAGAAAAGTAGGGGGGGGTAAAGTTGCGGACCCCCCCCAGCACCCCTAAGAACCTCCCCAGGCTCCCTGGGCCCCCACAATGCGGCTTTAGGCACCCGGCCCCTCTGATGCTGCGGTTGAGCTGAGGGAGGACACGGGGTGGGAGGAAGAGGGAAGGATTAAAGCCAAGAGATTCCAACATGGAAAACCCAGGGATGAGCAAACGGGTGGGGGCACTTGCCCTCCTCATCCTCGCTGCCAGCACGGGATGAAGGTGGGGAAGGAGAGGCTGGAGCTGGGGGGGGGGGGGGGAACATAAAGCAAACTGGGGGGGGGAAGAGGCAAAAGAGCCCGAAATGGCACACAAGGAACCCGGGGACCAGGTGCTGGAGCTGCAGCTCAGGTGCGGGCCCCCTCCTGCCAGGTACGGGGCCGGCGCTGGGGGGGCGCTGCTGGCGGCCGGGGTTGGGCCATGGGGGGCAGCTGCAGTCGGGATCCTGCTCCCGGCCTCCTGGTGCGCTGCAAGGAAAGAGGCTCAGTGAGGGATGGATGTGACCCCCCCCGCAGCAGCACCGCTGCAGCCCCGCGCATCCCAACAGCCCAGTTCCGGTGCCTTGGTGCCACTGCACTTACTTCTCGTGCTGGCTGCGGGGGGGGGCTGCTGGTGTCCCCCGTGGGTCCCTCCGCTGTGGCCGGGGGCTTCTTGGTGCCCGTGCTCAGGCTGGCGGTGGTGCTTGGGCCAGGGGGGGCTGCAGTGTCCCCGGGGCTGCTGAGCGCTGCGGCTGTGAGCGAGCTGCACCGGGAGCGCGTGGAGTAACTGTTCTTGGGGTGGGAAACTGTGCGAGGAGGAGCCCCGGGGTCAGCCCTGGGGGTGGGCCATGGAGCATCCCCCCTCCAGCAGCAGGAGAAGCAGGAAAGGGGGAGCGGCACCTCCCTCACCTTGGCCAAAGGCAGCGATGCTCCTCTTGAGCGCTTCCAGGTCACAGGAGAACCGCGCCACCCGGCCCAGGTCCTCGTCGTATTTGCGCTCGCTCACAAAGTGCTGCTCACGAGAGGCAGAACACGTGGTCAGGGCAGGAAATGGAGGGGAAACGTTCCCCTGAGCGGGAATCCGCACTGGGAGCTGCTCAGGGACACTGGGAAGGGGGTGGTGACAGTCACTTCTGGGAATCATTTCTGCTCCATGCAACCACCCCCAATCCGTGGAACCATCATCAGTCCACGCAGTTGGCACAGCCCCGGGCCCTGGACACTCACAGAGGAGCTGGTTCCTTGCTGCACTAATCCTGCTCTAGGGCTGCTGTTTTACAGACCTCCAGTACCTAAAGGAGACCTGGAGAGGGGCTTTGGGCAAGGAATGCAAGGACAGGACAAAGGGAATGTCTTTAACCTGCCAGAGGGGAGATGGAGATGGGATTTTAGGAGGAAGTTCTTCCCCGTGAGGGCAGTGGGACATGGAATGGGTTGAATGGAGAAGCTGTGGCTGCCCCATCCCTGCAGTGTTTAAGGCCAGGCTGGATGCGGCTTGGAGCAATCTGCTCTCGTGGAAGGTGGCCCTGCCCGTGGTTGGAGCTGGGGGAGCTTTAAGGTCATTTCAGCCCAACCCATTCCATGGTTCTGATCTACAAACCAAGGGCTTTAAACGAAGGTGTCCCCAGGGGAACAACCCCCTCCTGGTGGAGGAGGCACCCACAGCCCCTGCCCCGGCTCCTGATGTGGGCGCACTCACCTTGATGTCAGCCCGGAGCTCCACCAGCTGCTCCTCAGACATCCTCACAGCTACGTCCGTCATCTTCTTCAGCGCCTCCGCCTTCCTCTGCCGGCTGCCCAGGATCTCCACTGGGAACACAGCGTGGCTCAGCACCACACCAGGACCAGCACTGCACCGGCACCAGGCTCCCCCGAGCCCCTGTGTCCCACCCAGGCACCAGCAGCACTGGGAAAGCCCTTTTCAGCCCCCCCAGAACACGGAGCTATTTGGGAATAGCCCCCCCCATGGAGGAGTGTCCCAGTCTCAACCAGGGCATAGGGCAGGTGGTGGCAGGGGGCAAGTTGTGCTATGGGGCAGGCTTTGGCTGGGAATGGAGCTGGAATGCGGGAATAAGGGGGACAGGAGGTAACTCAATGGAATCCTGGGGCTGGGGGGTCCCTCCAGCAGCACCCACAGCTCTGGTGGGGGAGGCCAAGGGGCTTACTTGCTTCTGCTTTCACTTTGTCCATCTCGGCCAGCAATGCCACCTCCCGATCCATGAGGCTGGAATGACAGGGAGAAAGGGAGCATTAAACAAAGGCTGCTGCCATCCCACGGCAGGAGAGCGGCGGAGGGCAGCAGGAGCGAGCCGGGATGGGCGGCATTCTGAACAACCCACATCGGCCTCTGCGCACCACTGGCAAGGGGAGAGGGAGCTGGGGGGCTTCTTCCTGCTGGGCTCCATCCTGAGGAAAACAGGGAACAACGTGGAAAGGAGGAACTTGAAATTCAAGAGTGAGGAGTGGGGTGAGCAGCAGATCCCCCCCGAGCTGTATCCGCAGCATCCTCAGCTCTGCTCATCCCAAGGCTCCTCCTGCACAACCTGGGGATGTTGAGAGCTGGGAAAGTGCTTATTGGGAATGCTGTTACTTGGGAATGGGATTTCTTGGAGCCACCACCTGAATGAGAATCAAGGCCCATCTGAATGCAGGCTCCCGCTCTGTGCGGCAGGATCAATGGAAGCCATTCCCTCTGAGCAGCAGCTCTGACATTCACCTGGCCCATCCAGCTCCTGCTCTGGGCAGGATTGGTGCCACCAGGAGCACCGCCAGGGCCTGGCCCGGGGCAGGGACACAGAGCCGGGCAGAGCTAGCACCCACTGGGGATGGAGCCTCCGTTCCTGCTGCCGACCCATGGGGAAGCACATCCTGGTCCCTCTCTGCTGCTGCAGCCCCCTCGCAGGGGGGGCTTTAAGGATGCTTGAGCAGCTCACAGGGAAGCACAAAGGCTCCGGGTGGGATTTCCCTGCCGGGATCCTTTCCAGCCCCACTGCCCTCCAGCCCACAGCTCCTTGTCCATAGGGAAGATGAAGGTCGGGAGCATCAGGAAGCCTTCGGGCTCAGCAGGACCGGAAAGGGCAGCCCTGACAGGCAGAGGTTAAAGCAGCCCGAGCTTTGCTGCTCCAATGCCCTGTTCCAGCTGAACAAACCTGCTTCCAGGTCTGCCTTTGGCAGGAAGCCACCCAGAGGCCACGGGCTCTGCTGCAGGTTTGAAGATCCACTTCATCCCCCTCTGGGTCACGGCGGGGGGAAGCAGCATGGAAAAGCCCATGAAAGGAGGTGAAGGGGCTGGAGGGCAGCAAAGGGAACGTTTCCCTTCTCCCTGGGCAGCAGTCCCCAGCGTGTTTGCTGAGGGAGGCTCCTCCGGGCCGGCAGCCACCTCCCTGCTCCCGGAACCGTGTCCTGCTCGGAGCCGGGGCTCTCCCAGCGTGACGGGAGTGCTCCACAGGCAAAGGTGAGCAGCGGCCCCCAGGGAGAGGGTTTGGCTTGGAGACACCAACAACACCCTTACTGTGACCTATGGCGCTGGGGGAAGCTCCTCAGGTGAACCACCACCTCCAAACAGAGCCAAGAGCCGGGCTGAGGACGGGGCAGGATGGTCCCTGGTGGTGCTGCACCCCCAGCAGATCCCTGTCTCCCTGCAGTGAGGAGCTCAAGGAGCAGCATTTGCTCCTTGCAGCCACACGCTGAGCTCCAGCGCAGGGTGAGCACCAGGCTGACAGCTCCTCACACCTCCTGCGTCCGCAACAGCTCTGACAGACACGGGCCCTGGCTCAGCAGAGCCTCAAACCCCACCTCGCAACGAGCTCAGCCTCTGTGCCAGCTCCTCAGCACCCTTACAGGGAAGAATTCCTTCCTAAGATCCCATCTCAATCTCCCCTCTGGCAGGTTAAAGCCATTCCCTTTGTCCTGCCCCCTCCATTCCTTATCCAAAGCCCCTCTTCAGGTTTCCTGGAGCCCCTTTAGGCACTGGAGCTGCTCTAAGGTCTCCCTGGAGCCCAGCTCTCAGCCTGGTTCCATGGCAGAGCTGCTTCAGCCCTTGGAAAGCTGCAGTTTTAGCCCAGGTGGATTTTCCCAAAGCTGGAACACCTGGATCTGTCCCTGCATGAAACTCACCTGCTCTGCAGCTCGGCAAAGACCTGCTTCATCTTCTTGATGGAAGCATCCATCTCCTCCTTCACCACCACCCGGTACCGCGCCAGCGACACGGTGCAGCGCTGGAGATCCTTCACCGACTTCTCAATGTTGGAGCCTAGCAAGACACAGAGCGAGCTCGAGCCTTGTCCTCCCAGCAGGGAGCCAGCTACCCATGGCATTCCCTCTCCTTTTAACACCAGGCATGGCTTGGGTTCCAATCTCCCTTCCCCAGGGGGCTTCCAGCACTTCCCTCTCTGGCAGTGATATCCCTCCACATTTCCCAAGCCCCAAGAGAAACCAAATGCATTTGGGGTTGGGATCCGCTCCAAAGGCCACCCACCCAACACCAAATGATGCTCTGCATGGAGGGGATTCTCTTGGAAAGGAAGATGAAGGCTCTTCCCTTGCAAGGATGGCTCTGGCCCCAGGGTGAGCCCCTGGCCCAGCTCTCTGGAGCTCACTGCCCTGTGCGGGAGGAGGACAAGGACACCACCTCATGTCCCTGCACTGAACAGAACCGCAGCGGGGTCTGCGGTGCCTCCTGTCCCCAGCAGTGCCTGTAAGGGCTCAGCTGTGCAGGAAGCACAGGGCGGGGGGGGGCAGGGGACAGAGGTGGCAGCTGTCCCCTCTGCTGACAGGATGTGCCCAACGCGTGGCCTTTCTCACCCAGATGAGAGCCAGGCTGGAGGTGCTGCATGGAGCGCCCCAGCCCCGCTCACACGCGCTCTGCTTCTGCAGGCGCTGGAGCTAAACTGCTGCCACAGGTCCTGCTGCACGGGGGGAGCAGGCGGAGAGCAGGGGGCAGGGTGCAAGGTGCTGCCCAGAGGCAAGCAGGGTGCCCGCTCGCGTTAAAATCAATGTCCAGTGGGCTCCACACTGTCTGACAGCGCCGCTGGGGCACAGACACAGCGAGAGCCTGGCCTGCAGCAACCTGCCCTGGCACTTGGGGGGGCAGAGACAGCACTGGGGGGGCAGAGCTGGCAATGGGGGGCAGAGACAGCAGTGGGGGGGCAGAGACGACAATGGGGGGCAGAAACGGCAATGGGGGGGCAGAGACGGCAATGGGGGGGCAGAGACGGCAATGGGGGGGCAGAGCTGACATTGGGGGGGCAGAACTGGCAATGGGGGGGCAGAGCTGGCATTGGGGAGGCAGAGCTGACATTGGGGGGCAGAGCTGACATTGGGGGGGCAGAGCTGGCAATGGGGGGGCAGAGCTGGCAATGGGGAGGCAGAGCTGACATTGGGGGGGCAGAGCTGGCAATGGGGGGGCAGAGCTGACATTGGGGGGGCAGAGCTGACATTGGGCGGGCAGAACTGGCAATGGGGGGGCAGAGCCTCAGGTCTTACCCAGCTTCCTGTTGGCAGGAGACAGGGGCACATCCTCGAGGCGGGTTGCAGACAGGGAGGCAGGAGTGGAGTGGCTCAGTGCCGACCTGGACAGAGACCTGCCCGTGCTCCGGTGCTCGGGCCGCTGCCTGAGGGATGAAGGGCTCTGGGAAGGATGCAGGGTGAGCGATTGTGTGTCAAAGTCTGCTATCCCATTCGCTAGGTCAGGCACTGCTGTAGGAAAGCACACGGCTTTAAAGGGGGAGGCTGGGAGGGCGGCAGAGTGCTGCCCCCCGTGACCACCACAAGCAAAGCAAAGCAGAGACCAGCCCCTCGGAGCTGAGCTGGCCTCCGAGGGGCAGGAGGCAGCTCCTCTGCTTTGGGAACACTCAGTGCCCGTCTCATAGAACCAGGGAATGGGTTGGAAGGGACCTTAAAGCTCCTCCTCCCCAACCCCTGCCATGGGCAGGGATCCCTTCCACTGGAGCAGGGTGCTCCAAGCCCGTGTCCAACCTGGCCCTGAGTACTGCCAGGGATGGGGCAGCCACAGCTTCTCTGGCCCTCAGCACCCTCACAGGGAAGAGCTTCTGCCTAAGAGCTCATCTCAGTCTCCCCTCTGGCAGCTTAAAGCCATTCCCTTGGCCTGTCCCTCCATCCCTTGTCCAAAGCCCCTCTCCAGCTTTCCTGCAGCCCCTTTAGGAACTGGAGTTGCTCTAAGGTCTCCCCTTCAGGAGCCTTAAGGGGCCGAATCAGCCCAGCTCTCAGCCTGGCCCCAGCAGGTTCCTGCAGTGCTCCCTGGGCACTGACCTGCTCGGGGGGGCCCTGCTGGGCACTCACACTCCTCCAGCTCCCTGGCATCAATGGAGAGCGCATCCAGACCCTCGCTGAGCGAGTCCACAGACTCGGTGTCATGGGCACAGCCGTTGACATGGAAGCCATTCATCCCGCCCTTCCCGGCGCTTCCCAGTGCCTCCTCCCCACTGGATGCTGGTTTCTCCTGCTCCGGGAGGCTGCTGGGCTCTGCCTGTGGCTTGGGTTTGGGTTTCTTCTTCTTGTTCTGAGGATTGGGAATGGCACCACAAAGAGGGGGAAAAGCGTTAAATGTAATTCCTGAAGGGAATTCTGCCTGCAGAAAGGAGCTGAATTAAAGCCTTTGGAGCTCAAGGGGCTCCCAATCCCGGGCACAGCAGGAGGGATTGACTCCACAATGAACACAGATCCAGCAGCATTAAGGCACAAAGCACCAAAAGCAGCACCCTGCTCATCACACAGCGGCTGAGTCATGATGGGAAGCACTGAGGAGCACCCAGGGGTGCTGTACCGGGGCGCTGTATCCAGGGTGCTGTGCCCACCCTCCCCTCATCCCCCAGCACAGGCCACCAGCCTCCCCACCCTCCCCACCGCCTGCTGCTGCTCTTCACGTATTCAAAGGAGCCCTTTTGAATAATGATGATTTGACTCCTGGTCCTGGCGGATTCAGGCATTAGAATATCAAATGTGGGCACTTTGCAGAGCTCTCTTTAACCCTTTTGCTGAGCAAACACCCCCAAAACCTGCTGTGACAAAGAAATCCACATCCTCGGAGCTCAGCCCCAAACGCGACTGCTCAGCTCCACTGCCAAACTTAGCAATGTGCCTGGAGTGGGTTACAGCAGAGCTCTGCAGGGACCTGGGACCTGACCCACATCTCCCCCACGCCGTGGGTCAGTAGAATGAAGCAGCAGCAAGGACAGGAGCCCAGAGCCTTTGCTTTGGATGCTGGGCCTGACAAGTACAGCAAATGCAAATGTGGTCGGTGCCGGGTACAACCGGCTCTGTAAATCACTGCCCCTGCAGTCAGGCTCTGCTAACCCACAGCTACAGCAGCACCACACCTGCTCCTTGCCTCTCCTCTGGGGCTGAAGCTCTGAACGTAGGGAAATGCTTCGGCAAAGTGCCCTGTGAAAGCATTACCTTTTTCTTGCCTGTCACAGTCCATTCCTTCAGTACTTCACTGGCGTTTCCTGGAACAAAAGGCAGGGGTGAGGCTCTCCCCTGGAACACTCCCCACAGCTCAGGGTCAATACTTGCAGGGACTGGTTTCAGTTTTGCTTTGGGAATAGGGTGTCTCCCTTTCAACACAGTCCCAGCATTAAAACCCAAGGAAAAGCCACCCCTTCCCTCGGCCTCTGTCCACCGGAGGCTGAGGGAGCTGAGATGCTGCTGAGCTCCAGCGCAGCTCCCTGCTGGGCTCTCCCCAGAGACTGCCTGTCAGGAGGCTGCTCACACCTTCCGCAGGCCAGAGGCTGGCAGGGATGGGCAGTGCAGGCAGAGCTGCAGAGCCCAGCACTGGCAGCTCCCCAGGGCAGCAAATGCAGCCAGCCAGGCCCAGGCAAAGTCCCTTGGGTGCTCCCGCTCTGTAAACAGTGACAGGAGCTCCTGCTCTCCTCAAACCCCCTGTGCCCATCAACCGCTCATCCCTGACCCCGGGAACACACCCAGCCAAGGAAGATCCCCGTTAGGTGTCTGTGGATGTGCTGGGCCCCCCAGGCCACCAGCCACAGGTACCTTCCATGAAGGCTTGCACCGTCCTGTCCACGCAGTTGTCGAAGTGCTGCAGCACGAGCACAATCTCGTTGTTGCTCCTGTTGGGGACGATGGCTCTCACAGCACTGATCTGCAGGGGACAGAAGGGGACACGGAGAACCTGTGTGCTTCATCCCTCCCAAACCAGACCCAGGGACCCCCGCATACACCATTGAGCCTGAGTAAAACCTGGCTTTTGACGGAGTGAGCTCCTGGCCAGCACCATCCTCCCCCTGGAAGAGACGGGGATACAGCACCAGGAGCAGCTGAGGGTCTCAGCACACATTTACCTTCTCCTTCATGTTTTCAAAGGTCCCTCCCTGGGCCAGCACCGTGTTGGACTGCACGTCAAAAACAAAGCCAGATGGATCTGCAGAGGGAAAGCGAAGGGAAGGCTCTTCTGAGCACCAGGCACCAGAGGTGGGAGGTCAGCTCCGAGCTGCTGCTTTGCCAAGAGCACTGAAGCCTACAAGTGAAGGACCAGCTTCTGCCCAGCCAGGTAGAACCTGCTTTGCCAATGCCCTCCTAACCCTAAACTGATCCAGAGTCAGCTCTGGGTCAGTTTAAGCAGCCATGGAGCAAATGAGCTTGCTGGGGCAGAGCTGCTCCCACTCCATGTCCCTACTCATCCCAGCCCAGCACTAAGGAGTTAAGAGCAGCCTGGAGCAGTGGTTAAGAGTCTACTCCACCTGCAGATACAAATGGCAAGCAGACTGATAAATAGGCTGGAAGATCCAGCAGCTTGTGTTCCTGCCAGCCACAATCTCCAAGGTAATGCTTAAATGTTCCAGGAGAGACCCATAACAGAGACAGGCATCACACCAGCTCCGAGGCCCACCAGTGGGGCACATAAAACTGAGCCCCACACGAGCTCCTGGTGTCACAGGGGCTGCAGGAAAGGGATCCCACAACACAACGTGCTTCCAAGCAGTGCCTCGCTGCTGGCGAGGGTGCTCTTGCACCCTGATGCCTCGAGGCCTGCCTGGAGCTGGGGAGAAACCAGAGGAAGCTCCTCAGGTGGCTTTGGGGATCACCAGGGGAGGGGTATGTGCTCCAGGGCCACTATTCCCAGCTGCTGATCCATATTCTTCCCCCCACCTCCTCCAAATAAGCAGGACGCGCTTCCAAGCCACCCCATTGACTTCCAGAGACATTGATGTAGCATTTAAAGCAGCTGCCTCCAAGCCCTGCCAGAGCCGAGCGTGATGGAAAGGTCAGGCTCTTGTGAGACTGCACACGAGCAGTTCAATCCTTCCTCGTCCATCCTTCTCCAGGAGCACAATTCCCTCCAGCTTCCCAAGCCCAAATTCCTAACTTCCAGCCCTTCATCTTGTCAGCGGCTTTGCCAGCACTGCCAACAGTGATCTTCCCTCAAAATCCCTGCGGAGCCAACTCCAAGGATGCAGAAGCAGGGAAGATGAAGCTCTGCCCATCCTGAGCCACTCCATCGCAGCAGCTCTGCTTCCACTCGGCTCTTCCAGGGCCGGAGCTGAGCCTCAGTCCCGTGGATGCGAAGGTGTTTGTCATGCACGGATCCATCTGACACTGCCCCTGAGCACTCATAAACGGGGCTCTGCTGTGACACTGGGGATGTGCAGGAAGGATGCAATGTTAAACACCGGCACCATGGGACTGGGGCCACCAACACATCCGAATCCCATCCCATGGGATAGGAGAGGCTCCTGACCAAAGCTCAGGCTCTGTGTCCATCAGGCTGATCCCTCTGCACTACCCTCCACACATAGTGAGCCCCACTGCTTCCCTGCTCCCACTGCATCCTCCAGGCACCCAGGTGGGAAGAATCCCTTCATCCCAAAGCATTTCCTCGTGTGTTGCAGTGCTTTTATCAGAGTAACCAGTGCAGGGTCCTTCCAGCTGCCCTGGCAGCCGGCACCAGCCCTTGCTCTATGAAACACTCCATCAGCTCTTCCGGAACTCCTTTAAGTCCCAAGAGCAGCTTCAACTGGAATTTCTCCCACATTTGGGGTTTTGTGGTTCCGGCCCAAACTTTCCCAAAGACCTGCCACCATTCCCAGATTCCTGCTTTCCAGCCAGCGAAACAGCTCCTGGCTGCACCCCTGGGAGCAGGAGCCCGGGTGCTGCTTCCCTCCGGAGCTGCCCAAAGTATGGCTGGATGTGACCTGACCGCTTTAGAGCTGGAGCCGCTTCCTCCTCTGCCCAGATCCGAGGAGTAAAGAGTGAGCAACCTGCAGCAGCCCCGAGCTGCTCCGCTGCACCACACAGAGCTGAGCTGCTCATGGCTGCGCTCGTGGCACCGCTGGACCAGGGGGGCTCCCATCCCTTCCACAACTGCTGCATTATTCAAAGTGGGCCTGGCCGCCTTCTCTCTCCCAGCACTTCCTCCAGTCCTTTGTTCTGCTGCCCAGGGGCTTTGTTCCTCTTCCAGAACAAGCCATTCCTTACCTGAGCAGCAGCAACACTCCCTGGCAGAGGGCTGGGAATCCCTGCTTGCCTGCATTAACATTCCAAAGCAGCAGGAAAGCGGTCATTGGCAATTCAAGGCCAGGCAGGAGGCTTGGTTTAACCCTCACTTCCCCTCATGGCCTGGTGCTGGAGAGCAGCAGGACAAAGCCTTGAGCATCCTGCTCCGTGTCATGGTCCAGATCCCTTCACTTTCCTTCAGTTGCCCCCAGGTACTCACTCCGTGCTGCTCTCCTTCAGCCAGACCCCCAGGATGAGCTTCCCATGACCCCTCTCCCTGTTCCCCACCAGGACCCCGTCATTCCTCTCCTGTTCCTCCTGTTTGCCTCTTGCCAGGCTCGGCTCCCAGCATCGCTCCACCTTCCTCATGCTGCCGAAGCTTCCGGGAGCACAAGGAACAACCAGTACCTTCCAAACCCGCTCCCACATCATCCTATGCCGTCGCCATCGCTGCTCCTCGAGGCTCCGAGGACACAGCTCCGCAGGTAGGCAGCGTTGCTACGGAGATGCAGATGATGGGAATTGTCAGCCCCATTCCCTTCAATTATTAATTAGGAGCCAGTTCAAATAAAGGAGAAGCCACAAACCCCCTTGCTCCCCCCGGCACCGCACACTGGAATTAATGCTCCACTCGGGACAAAGCTCATCCCTCCCGGGAATACAGTGCCTGGCGCAGGAGCAGCTTCGCCAGAGGAACAGGCAAACCAGGGAGGACAAAGCAAGGAGAAAAGCTGCTCCCAACCCGCTTCTTGTCCTCCCTCACAGGGGAAAGGGATCGAAGGAGGTCAAGTTTGGATCAGGGAGCTGAGCTTGCCCATCCCAAGCTTCCCAGTTGGATTCCTGGCAGGACAAGAAGGGCCAAGGCAGGAGAACGGGGCCAAGGGCTGCAGCAGGAATGTGGTCTAGTTTTGGTAGAGCTGATCCCATAAGGAACCCATAATTCCTCATGAGGGACCCAGAATTCCTCATGAGGGACCTCCCAGGTTCCCCCTGCCCTGGAGCCAGAAGGCATCAACTGGGGAGCCTAGCCCAATGCCTTCAACGGGCTCTGCAGCCCTGCTGTATCCTGGTTTTCCTCTCCCATCTGCACCCGTCACATCCCAGCGGGATTCGGGAAGACGATCCCTGTCCAGCCACACATGAAATGCTGCTGAAGCTGTCACCATGGAGGTGACAAGGAGCTGCAGCAGCTCGATGGGGACCCAGCAAACCCAATTAACCCCTTCCCTAACGGAGAGCTTGGGAATCACTGGTGCCCACTGCAGCATTCCACAGCTCTTACCTCTGGTGTTTTGCTTCCTAGACATTTCCAGGCACAAGGGAAGGTGGAATGACAACAGCAGCAGTATCCTCGCCCCCAAGCAATGGATCTGAGCAGGAAGCAGCAGGGATCTGGGATGGGATGGTCAATCGGGGGCTGGGGTAGCAGCTGCACCCACGGGGCTTCCTGGGAAGAGGAGCTCCTGGTCAGGAAGGCTTCCCTGGGAAAGGGAAAGTCTCAGGGCCTGGAAAGGAAAGAAATGGGAAGATCAAGGAAGGAAAGGGTTGAAGTGATGCTGAGGACACCCCCGGGCTTCCTGGAGACACCTTAGGATGGGAATCAGTGTCAAGCAGGGAAAGGGAAGGATGTGAAACAGCAGCAGGATCCAGGTGCAATTCCAACAGGCTCCATTCCAAGCTGCTTTAAACCAGTGCCTAAGCAGGGAGGGATAAACCCCCCCGGAACAGCAGCATTCCCATAAGTGTTCCAATGCCTTTTCCCTGCTTAATTCAAGCAAGCTGGAGCCCAAACCTGCCCTGTCCATGTGGAATTACAGCATTCCCTGTGCCGGCCCTGGCTGAGGGAGGCAGTGAGAGGCTGGTGACAGGTTAAACAAAGAACAAGAGGATCCATAAGGGAAGGAAAAAATGGAAGAGGAGGATCTGGCCCTGCACAAAGCCTCAAAGCTGGAAGCACAATGGGAAAAGTAGGGAAAAACAGGGAAAAGCCATCCCCAAACACTGGCCATTGGATGTGAGGAATGCAGTGAGGCTCCTGGCACACAGGAACTGGCCTCAGGGCAGCAGGTTCAGCCCCAGGGTCCAAACCCAGACATTCCCATCATTGGGATTTTATTGGCTCCAGAGTTGTTTCGAATCCCTGCCCCTGAAAATCCAAATCCCAGAGCACAAAAAGGGATTTTTACCTACCAAGAATCCCAGAACATTCCCAGTTAAATCCTTTCAATCCTTCAGAGGCACCAAATCCCCCCCAGAAAACACAGTGGCCATCCAGCTCTGCTCCAGCTGGGAATTCCCTGCGGGATCAGGCACAGCTCAGAGCTTGGTCCGAGCAGTTTTACTTCCCGCTGTGCCCGTAACTGGGAATGGCTTCGGAGGTGGGAGATAAGGGTGGGTGGGGAAGGCGCCCTGTGACACCGGAGCTCCGCACCTCATCCCAGGCGGAAAAGCCAATCCCAAAGCACTTTAGCAGCCCAGAAAGGGAGTTTTCCCTGTTCCAAAGGGGAAAACTAAATAGTGCTGAAGTCCTGTGGTAGGAACAAACATGGAACAGGCTTGGAATTACTCCTTGGCAAGCTGGATTCCAAGCATGGGAGTGATTCCAGGCTGGCAACCAAAGCCTACAGGGATGCAAGGATGGGAAGATGCAGCCCATGGAAAGAGCCCCCTGTTACCAACACAGGAAAAGCTCAGCAGATCCCATTGGAAACAAACGTTCCCATTAACGGCACAGCCAGCGGCTCCTTTGGGAAGCAGGAAAAGCTCCGGCGCTTCAGAAGCAGCAGGAATCACACACAGCGGCTGCTCCCGCTCCAGCAGCCGACCTGCGGAGCTCAACAGCTCCCTATGGAAGGGAAAGGGATGAACAGGAAGCAGTTTGTCTGGATTCGGGTTCAGGAGGCTATGGAAGAGCTTTTTGCAGGGAAATGGGGAATTCTGACAGGGAACGTGCTGCCGGAGGGATTTCACATCCACACTGGGCAGCAGTGCCCGGCTCTGGGGCTCAGCAGCCACTTCCCTTCCTAGCTCTTATCTCCATGGAGCTCATCCAGAGCCACTCCTGGAGCCATCCCAGAGGAGAAGTGCTCCAGGGTGTAACTGAGCACTGGGAGTGCAAAACGCAACCCCATTGTCCAACGGCACCTCAGGAATGCTGGAGCTTCCCCAGCCCTGAATCCCTCCTGTAGGGAATTAACCCCATTCCCAGCCTGGGGCAGCTCCAGAAGGGGCAGTTCCACTGGGGATACGGGGATTTATTCTACCTGCCATAGGACACAGGAAGTTTTAGCAGCAAATCCCAGCTCACACACACGCCTGCTCCAATAGAGCCTCCATCCTTCCTGCTCCAAGAACTTTTCTTCCCTGAAACAGGCCACGGATCATTCCCATTGGAATCCCGCATCCAGGAGCGGGGAATTGCAGCCTGGGGATGGGGTTGTATACCCTCAAACCTTTTCCCAAAGCAAACACCAGCTGGATTGGAGCGAGGCACCGGCACGAAGCAGCTTTTCCCTTTGGATGAGGCCTTTCCTGGCGCAGGAGGAAGGATTGGGAACAATACAACAACAAGAACCATTTGGGGATGGGTAAAATCAGGTTCTCAATATCCCTCATGGGTTTGGGGAAGGCGGATCCTGGTGTTTCCTTGGGAAGGAGCATGAAGCTGGGAGATAACAGGCTATATCCCGCTTAAATCCCCACTTCCCCCGTCCCTGCTCCCGCTGCACTATGCTCAGACACTCGCAATTCCCAAACATTCCCCTCTCAGCCTTCACTGGGCAGCACTTTGGGGCACAAAGAAGCATTCCCGAGGGGAAACCACCGGGATACATCCCAGTGGTGCTTCCCAACACCGTGACCCAGCTTCCAAAGCCCACACAGTGCTCAGAGGTACCCGACCAAGGAGCAGAGCGGGGTCCGCGCTCCTCGGGCAGGATTCCCGCTGGGACGCCGCTGCCCCACAGGGATGCCACAGAGCGGAACGGGGGTTGGGGGCGGGATCGCTGCTGCCCACGGAGCGGAGGGGGCTGCGGGGCACCCCCATAACCCCCCCACAGCCGCTCAGGGCCCCCCCGGTGCCCCCCCCCCCCCCCCCCCCCCCCTCACCTCAGGGCCGCCGCGATGCACCGGGAGGGGGCGGAGGGCCCGGCAGGAGCCCCGAGGCCCCCCCACAACCAATCAGGACGCGGCCGCCGCTCGCTAGCCAATGGCGGCGTGGGATCTCCGCAACGCTGCCGCCCTCCGCCAATGAGAGAGCGGGAAAGGGCCGGCTTCATCCTTTCAGACACGACGCCCGGGCAGGGCCGAGAGCTTCTGGCCAATGAGAGGGCAGAAG
The DNA here is from genome assembly GCA_028858755.1 of Ara ararauna. Lineage (NCBI taxonomy): Eukaryota > Metazoa > Chordata > Aves > Psittaciformes > Psittacidae > Ara > Ara ararauna. Next base: position 8,432,423 of record CM054390.1, read on the forward strand.
AGAGCCCCGCCAGCCAATGGCGAAGAGGTCCGGATGACGCAACGGCGAAAGCCCCGCCCCCTCACGCCGGGAGAGGCGGGACCAACCTCCACCGAGAGCCAATCAGAGCCAAGAGCTGCGGGCCGGGGCGGGGCCGCCGGCGCCGAACGTGGACGGAAACTGCCGAGAGCCACCTCCCTGAGGCGGAAACACCCGAGCGCTCTCCGGGAGCGGCCGAATGCTAAGCCGGGGCGGAGCAGCTGAGCTCGAGGTCGCGGGTTCGCGGCTCCGCTCCGCCTGAACGGCCCCGGAGCTGTCGGGTGTGCGAGGCGTTGCACAAGCCCCGTGTCATGGCTCGCCCGAGCCCCCCCCATCCCTCGCTCAATGCCGCACGGGAAGGAGCGAGGCAGCGGCGAGAGGGAAACTCGTGTTCACCCGCCCCGGCGTCACCCCGGGGCTCTCCTGGGCCCCGCCAGCTCCTCGTAGGCCTCCAGCAGCTCGATGAAGCGCCGCTCGGCCTCCTCGGCACGGTGCCGGTTGTGGTCTGGGTGCCAAAGCTTCACCAGCTCGCGGTAGCTCCGGTGCACGGCCTCGATGGAGGAGCCGGATGGGAGACCCAGGACCTGCGGACGAGAGGGGGCTGTGGGAACCTGACACACTCCCGGGGCCACACGAGCACCTCCAGCAGCTGGAGAGGACCCCAGAAAGAGGATTTGTGCCCCCTAAGGGCATGGGAGCTGCCGAACCCAGCAGCCCACCGCAGCATCCCTCCTCCACCCGGTACCCAGCGCCGCATCCCACACCTCAAACGCCCTCCGCTGCCGCTCGTTCCCTTCGACGCCGGCGCCGCATCCCCGGGAGCAGCCAGCAAAGCCCAAGACCTCAGCCAGGAGCCGCCCGGCACGGAGGGGCAGGAGCGGGAGCTCGGTGGCCGCACGGGCCAGCGCCAGCGCCACGCTGAGCCCGCGGCAGGCGAGCGGCGCGGCGAAGGCCACAAGCGCCAGCGCCAGGCGGTAGATTCGGGCGGGCAGCCGGGGCCGCGGCACCCCACGGTGCCGATAGCGCCGGTGCCGCTGGGCGGCGATGGCAGCGGCCACGCTGATGGGCAGCAGCGCTGGCGCCCTGCCCTGGAACACGAGGGAGGCGGCGAAGGCTGCGGTCACCGTGCGGGGCGCCTCCGATGTCTGGTCCCCCACCGAGGCCACCAGTTGCACCCCGAGCGCCACGGCCAGGGGCTGTGCCAGCATCGCCGGTATCCCCGGCAGCCCCAGCGCCGCCACTAGCCCGAAGTACACCCCCACCAACACCTGCCCAGCCAGGCGCAGGGCGCTGAGATCCGGTACCGGCCCGGGCCGGGCCACAGGAGCCCCGTTGGCTATGGCCACCCAGCTCGGGAGGTGCCACACGTCCCAGAGCCACCCGGCGCCGAAGCCGCCCAGTGTGAGCATCCAGAGCAGTGCGTGGCTGTCCCGGCCAAGGTAGAGGTGGTGCAGCCCCAGCGGCCCCCCAAGAGCCCACAGGCCATAGGCCACCAGCAGCTGCTTGGCCATGGTGTGTGTCACCGCCCCGGGGGGCACCGGCACAGCCGCGGTGTCCAGCACCCTGTGGGGTAGATGGTGCCATCAGGGACCCCCAGGTCATGCTGTGTCCCCCCCTGACAGACCCCTCCAGTGGGGTCCTATGTGCCCGTTCAGGATCAGTGCACACTAGCTAGCATGGCTCCCATGTGCCCACACATAATAGGGCCTCCCCACCCAGCACCCACTGAGCCCACCCAGTGCTCCATGAACCCATCTAGGACCCCGTGAACCCATTAAAGACCCCATGAGCCCACCCAGGACCCCACGAACACACCCATGGACCCATAAGCCTCCCCAACCCCTATCCTGACCCACCTCTCCCCATGGAGGTCCTGTGGCACCGTTCCCCAGACAGACTTTGCCCCACACACCATGGGGCAAAGGGCACCGGTGCCGGCAGCAGTGCTGGGACGGAGGGTGGGGGGCAGCCCCACAGCAGCCCCACAGCACCCCCTCGGAGGCAACGGGTGCGGGGTGGACTTGAGCCTCTCCCCCCACGTGCAGCCGCTGTTTGCTCAGCGCTGCCGTGTTTGCCGGGATTAACCGGCTGCAGCCGCCAATTTGGGCTCATCCATTATTAACGGACCCGCAGCCATCCTGCGCCAGAGGCTCAGCACCGGGGGGGACTGAACACCCCCAGGCTCAGACCCCCCACAGCGATGCAGCCGACGGGCTTTGGGGTGCACCACCTCACTAAGCGCTGCGCCAGGGTTGGAGGGGGCCCCCAGCACTGGGGTGGGGGGATGAGATGCAGGATGCTGGCGGCAACGGGGTAATGCTGGGGTGGAATGGGGGCAAAAAGGAGATGCTGTGAACAATGGGAGAGATGCTGGAGGCTATGGAGGGGATGCTGGGGGGCAATGGAAAGATGATGTGAGAAATGGGAAGATGCTGTGAGCAATGGGGGATGCTGGAAGGCAAAAGATGCTGTCGGGCCCCCCCGCCCCGCTGCCCGTCAGGACGCGCTGACAGCGCCCCCCCCGCGCTGCCCGCCCCGCCTGGCTGCCTCCTTGACAGCGGGTCCCAGCGGCCCCAGCCCACGCTTCACTGCCCGGTGCGGGGGAGCTCAGCCCCATCACCCTCAATAGGGGACACCCCTGTGGCTGGGCGGGCTCCTCAGCCCCAAGGATCCCCCCCCAGGACCCCCGGACTGGGGGGGCCTCTGTCCGTGCCCCCTGTTGCAGCACAGGATGGATGCGGGAGGTGGGGGGGTTCTCAGATCCTCATCGATTGCTTTAAATAACCCAAATTCCAAATGTCAGATTCACCTCCAGCACTGGGGGGGGGGATGGAGCCCCCGAGTGGCCACAGAGCCCGTGTGCCCCCAGCCGTGTGTGCAGGGCAGCCTCTGGGGGGGGCTCAGGGTGCCCCAGTCCGGGGGGGCCATGTGGGGTCTGCATGTGATTGGTGCCATTGGTCAACCACGGCCACCAGTGCTGGTGTCATCGACCCCAGGAGCGTCCCTGTGAGCTGAGGGGTCTGTCACCACGTGGGGACACGGGCACAGGGCTGGGGACATGCTGGGAACCTTGGCCAGGGCCTCATCCTGCCATGTTCTCACATACGTGTCCCAATTCACCTGTATCCCCATGTATATGTGCCCCGATGCACATCCGCATCCCACTGCACACACGTCCCAATACATATACTTGTCCCAATACACACACATGTCCCAGTGCACACCCGTGGCCCCCCGCAGCACATCCCCACACGGCCGCCCCGTTCACACGCTGCCGGAGCTGGTTGAAGGCTTCCAGCACCTCTCTCGTGTCGCTGCCTTGTCACTTGGCTGGTAATTAATGCCAGCGCCGGGGCCAGGGTCCCCCCGGGCTCGTCCATCACTGCCAGCCCCGGCTGCGCCGTGGCCCCGGTCCCGCCGCGCTGCTCTGAGGGGGATTTGCTATGTATTAGCTGCTGATGCACATTAATACATTAAGGATGTCAGCGGTGCAGCCCAGCTAATTGTCTGATTTAAATGTCTATTTGTCAGTGCCTGGCTCAGGTGGGCATGAGCCGAATCCCCAATGAGCCCCCGGCCCCATAGCTCGGGGCACAGCGCCGCACAGGGGGGTGCACAGCCCCGGGGTGCTGCGGCTTGGGGCAGGGGGCAAACGGCCCCCCCCGTTCCCCGGCCACGGCTTTAATTGCCGCCCGGGTGGGATGGATTTCTCTGCCTGACATCTCCTGCATCCGTAATAAATGCCACTTGTCCAGAGAATTAATCCGGGACGGCCGCAGCCATCCATCCATCCAGGCAGCGCCAGCACGGACAGCCCTGCCGCACGGCCCCCGCCAGCGCGGGGGGGCACGGCACATGAATCCCCCCCTTGGGAATTCCCCCTTCCCAAGGGATGCCCCCCTGCCCCGGAGCCGGTGATGGGATGAAACCTTGCAGCACCATAGCAGTGGCTGAGTGACACCGTGTATGTGTGTCCCCCTCCAACGTGGGGCAGCCCCCAGCAGTGTCTGTGGGGCTGGAGATCAGCCCCATCCCTGGGAGGGGTGGACACAGAGAATTAGGATGTGAACCCCCCCCAGCACCGCTCAACGCAGAGGCTGCTGCTTTATTGTCGCTGCTCAAGGACAATTTGCATCCAACCTGGGTGGCTTTATTGCCACTAGGGCCTGGATGGAGCGTGCAGCCGCATCCAGCCATCCATAGCCATCGGCATGAGGCTCCCTCTGCTACTCGGTGGGGAGGGAAGTGCTTGGGGAAGCCATGGGGAGAGGAAGGGTGATGTCCCCTCGGTGCCAGGGACCGTGCGCCGGCCGCTCTAGACCCGGCACCAAGCAGCACCGGCGCTGTATGTGACCCTGCGGGGGCCGCGCGGCTGCTCCACAAGCCGGTGGGTCCTCGGGGGCCGCGGAGGCAGATGGTGACCGTGGCTGTACCGGAGCAGCCGTCCCTGAGCCGGGTGATGCATTTATTCATGCTCCGCTCTGCCGCCTCGCTCCGGGCTTTGCGGCGCGGGACGTGTCCGCCCCCATCGGAATGACCGCAGCGGCGCCCGTGCCCTGCGTGGGGACAGCGGGAGCAGCCGGAGGAGGGAACCAAGGCTCGGTGCGGCCGCAGGGACCCCACGATGGGGCCCGCTCCCTCCACCCCCCGGTCCCCGGTAATTAGCGGCAGGGCTTCCCCTCGCGGCTAATTAACACGCTGATGCTGCTCATTAACGTCAGGCGGTGGCAGTGGGACTCGGGGGGCTCCGGGGGCACCGGGGGCTCCCGCCGGGGCGAGGGGGGGAGCGGCTTCAACCGCTTGATTTGTTGTACAAACATCGTCGGGATCGCATCGATCCGCCGCAAAACGGGGCCATAAATCCCTGCAATAGCCCGGGATCGATCGGCGGCCGCTGGAGCCGCCGGCCAGGCCTGGAGAAGCGCTGGGATGAATCCCACACATGGAGCATGCACGGGCACGCACACACATGCACAGAGCATGTGACATGCATAGAGCGCACACACAGGCACTGAGCATGGACATGCATAGAGCGTGCACAGGCGTAAACACACATGCACTGAGCATGCACACATGCACACAGCCTTCACACACGTGCACTAAGCATGTGTGTGCATGTGCACAGGTGCACTGAGCATGCACATGCATAAACACACATGCATGGAGCGTGCACACAATAGGCACACAGGCATGCACACACCTGCACTAAGCATGCACACACCTGCACACACCTGCACTAAGCACGCACATACACACACACACACCCCGCGTCCCCAGCTCCAGCCCCCCGGTGGTACCGAAGGCACTGGAACATCCCCGGGGCTCTGTCCCCATCCCGGGGAGGGACTGGACGCCTCTACAGAGCCCCCCCCCCGGCCAGGGGGTTCCCAAAAACGGGCCCACGGTGGTGCATGGGGGGGTGCTCTGTGCACCCCCAGCCCCGCACCCCCCCCCCCCGCATCCCCGTTTGCACAGTCCCTGCCCCCGCCGCGCTCCTGTCCCTCCCCCGCCCCCCTCCCCGCCCTCGCCGTGCCCGGTGCCGTCGAGCGGGGCGGGCGGAGCGGGGCTGCGGGCGCGGTGCGCTGCGGGCGGCGGCCCCGGCACGTGGCTCCCGGCGCCGCGGGCAGCAGGTACCGGAGGGCACCGGCGGTGGGGGGGTTACGGGAGCGGGGGGGACTCCGCTGCGGGCCCGGGGTCGCGCGTCCCCGGGGACCATGAGTGGGGCGAGGGGGGGCCTCCGGGAGAACCGCCCTGGCGGCTCTGCTGGTCCCTGTCCCTCCGCCCGTCCCCGCCGTGCGCACCGGGAGAACGGGACCGCTCCGGGGCTGCTGCCGGGGGAGGGAGTCCCGCTCCCGGGGGAGGGGTGCTGCTCCCGGGCAACTTGGCGAGAAGTTGCCCCGCTGGTCGCGGCGGCTCCATCCCGGCTTCGGTCTCTGTTCTTTCCCGGCTCCATTCCCGTGTCCGCTCCTTCCCGGCTCGGTCCCGGCTCCATCCCGGCTCGGTCCCGGCTCCGGTTACATCACCAGCTCCTCCACCGGCTCCGGTCCTGGCTGCTGCAGGAGCTCCGATCTCTATTCCGTCCCCGACTCCGATCTCAGCCCCTTCCCCAGCTCCACTCCCGGTTCCATCCCCGGCTCCGCTCTCTTCCCCATCACCAGTGCAAGTCCCGGTTCCATCCGTAGCTCCGCTCCTGCTCCTGGTCCCATCCTTGTCCCCGGCGCCTGCCCCGCTGCTGTCCCCCTCCCTGTCCCTGTTCCCATCCTCATCTCCCGCCCCGCTGCTTGTCCCTATCCCTGTCCCTGTTACCATCCCCATCTCCTGCCCCGCTGCTGTCCCCCGCCTGCCTGCTCATCCCAACCCCATCCCTGCTGCTGTGACCACCCCTATCCCTACCCTCACCACAATCCCTATCAGCATCTCCATCCTCATCCCTGTCCCTACCGGGAATTGAGGCTCTCGGTGGGCGGCTGAGTGCCGTCCACCCCCCCAGCATCACCATTGCACCCAAGGGCGACGAGGACCTGCTGGCACTGGCGGCATCGCGGCTGAGCCGGCGGAAGCGGGTGGCCGGGGCGGCCGTTGGCGTGGCCATGGTGCTGGTGCTGCTGGTGGCCATCCCGCTGCTGGTGCACAGCTCCAAGGCAGCCGCGCACTACGAGATGCTGGGCAGCTGCCGTATGGTCTGTGATCCCTACCCCGAGCTGCCCGCAGCCTCCCAGCCACCCTTCCTGCCCGGTGCCAAGGGTGAGCCGGGCCGCAAGGGCCGTGCTGGGGTACGGGGACCCCCAGGGCCACCAGGACCACGGGGGCCACCGGGAGAACCGGGCCGGCCAGGGCCACCGGGGCCACCAGGGCCAGGTCCTGGGGGGTACATCCCCTCCTTCTACAGCCCCAAGATCGCCTTCTATGCGGGGCTGCGGAAGCCACATGAGGGCTACGAGGTGCTGCGCTTTGACGACGTGGTCACCAATGTGGGCAACTACTACGAGCCCTCGAGTGGGAAGTTCACCTGTCCCCTTCCCGGCATCTACTTCTTCACCTACCATGTCCTCATGCGTGGCGGCGATGGCACCAGCATGTGGGCCGACCTCATGAAGAATGGACAGGTACAGGCTGGGACCAGCACTTATGCCACCACCACGACCGCGGCTCCTCCTGGTATCCCCCATCCTCTTCCCTCCCAACTGGTCCCTTGCCCTGTTCCAGCCTGGCTTTTGTTACCTCCATCCAGCTCCTCCAGTCCCATTTCCCCCCATCCCGGTTGTCCCCATCCCAATTTCCTCCATCCCAGTTCCCCCACTCTGCTTCACATACAGTGCTTTTCCCATCTTGTTTACTCCCACCCTGCTTTCCTCATTGTTTCCCCTTAAATCTCCGTCGCTCCATCCTGGTTCCCCTCATTCCTGACCCCCCCATCCCAGCTCCACCCATCATGATTCCCCCCCCTCCAATTCCCCCCCACCACGCACATTCCATTTCCACCATCCAATTCCCCCAGCCTAATTCCCATCCTCTTCTTCCTGTCCCTCTTCCTCCATCCCATTTTCCCCCACCCCAGCTCCCCCAGTGGCCCCATTCCCATCTCCCACCCATCCCATTCTCCCTCTGGGACCATGGGGTGACAGGGGGAGCACCCGCCCACCCTTGGGGACACGAAACCCCCATTCCCGAAGCTTCTCCTGCAGGGCCGGGGGGCACACGCTCCCCCGGGAGCATCGGGCTCCGGCGTTGGAGGTGGGGGGGCGGTCTGTGCTCCCCTCAGCCGGTCCCTTTGTTTGTGGCGGCACAGCTCCCGCCCTGGACACTTCCCTTTTGTTATGGGAGGAACAAGGATGGATCCAGTGGGATCAATGGCGGCTCCATCACCCCCCCCGAGGCAATCCTGGTCCCAGGGCTCCCCGGTTGAACACCGACAGTGAGACCCACGCGAGCAGCCGGGGGCTGTCTCTGCCCCTGTCCCCTCCCAAAGCAGGTTGGGAGCAGGGGGGGACACCAGCTCCATCCCCCGGCTCTGCAGCACAGGGGCAGAGCGTGACCTTGAGCCGGGGCTGAGTGGGGCGGGGGGGTCCTGGACACAGTGTGACGCAGACGGGGGGCTCTGATGACCGTGTCCCCCATCCCCCAGGTCCGGGCCAGTGCCATCGCGCAGGACGCAGACCAGAACTACGACTACGCCAGCAACAGCGTCATCCTGCACTTGGACGTGGGGGACGAGGTCTTCATCAAGCTGGACGGGGGCAAAGTGCACGGCGGCAACACCAACAAGTACAGCACCTTCTCCGGGTTCATCATCTACCCCGACTGACCCCCCCGGCGCCCCTCACCTCCAAACCCACCCCCATCAGTGCTCCCTGTCCCCCTTCCCGCATGCAACACCCAAGGGAGGCATCAGGGTGTCCCGGTGCTGTCCCCATCCCCGCAGCTGATCGTGGGGCATCATGACACCCCCCAATAAAACACTCGGGGTCTGGATGTGCAGCGGCTGCTGCCACCTCCATGGGGGTGGGGGGGGGGGGGGCTGAGCCGCTGTGAAGAGCTCGGCACCGAGGGGGGATCCCCTCCGTGTCACCTTCCCCATCACCCCCCCGGAACACAGCGACAGCCCCCCGAGGCGGGGTCACGCTGCGGACCCCCCCGGACCCCGCAGCCCTTATCCCCATCCTCTCCCCGCATGGCATCGGGCCGGTGCTGCCACCGCCCGGCAGGCGCCGGCAGAGCACGGGTGGGACCGGGGGTGGGGGGGACACCCCGGGATGGGGGCTCACAGCACCGGACACTGCACACGGGGGGGGGGAGCCGGGTTATCACCCACGGCGGGACCAGGGCTGCTGCCGGGGGGGGGGGGGGTCCCTCCTCTTCGGGCCCCCCCCATATCCCGGCACCGGCTCCCGCCCCTCGGTCCCGGTTCTCACCCCGGTCCCGTTTACACCCTGAGCGCGGCCCCTATTTATAAACACCGCCACGGCCAATGAATAGCCGCGCGGCCCAGGACTGACCAATCAGCGGCGGCACCGCGCGCAAGCACCCATCTGGGATTGGTCGAGCGCGCAATCCTCTCACCGATAGGCTGATATCAGCCTATCAGGTCCCGGGAAGGGAAGACGCTGATTACAGCGAGGGGAGTAGAGCAGGGACGGGCGCTTGCAGGACAGCGCCGCCTGGTGGCCCCGCGCCGGTAACGCACCCCCGTAACGGGGCGAGCCGCGGGACCCCCCCACACCTCCGCGAGTGACTCGGTCCCTCCGCGCCGCAGCCTTTATTTGCGGGGGGAGGGGGGGGGGGGCAGCCCCAGCGTCTCCCGGACCCCGCGACCCCCGGAGGGGGGGGCACTCGGTGAACATTAAATACACACGAGGGGCAGGAGGGGAGACATAAATAGCAATGAATAAGGGGGGACACAAGGCATCGGGTGCATCGCGCCTCTGGGATGGGGGGGCAGCCGGTGAAGCCCCCCCCGGACCCTCCATCACTGTCCCGGCTCCGCTCTCTGTCTGTGCAACTCTGTCACCACCTGCTGTGGGGGGACAAGGGGGCGTCAGGATGCAGATGGGGTCGACACCCCAGGTAGGGCCAGCCCCGGAGAGGGGGAGCCCCCTCATGCAGGGACAGGGTCCCCGCACCTGCCCATCCCGTGTCTCGATGGTTTTGATGAGTACCATCCGCCGAGTCGGGCTCTGCACAGGCTCCAGCACTGGGGGACACAGAAGCCATGAGTCCCCCCCGTGTGATCCCCCGAGGCAGGGCACAGGGACCCACCTGCACCCTCATGGGGGAAAAGGACCCCCAAGGACACAATTGGGGCACCCCCGGCCCCTCTCACCTGAGCTCCTCCCGCTGAAGGAGGTTGGAGGGTGCGGGGGGACGGTGATCCTGGGGGGGCAGAAAGTGGGTGAGGGGGTGGTGGGGTGCCACTGGTCACCGCTGAGTGACCCCATCACGGGTGGGCAGGGGGGCAGCAGCTCCCCCATCCTCACCCCATCCCTTGGCCTTGCCGTTATCTCCAAGCTCCCGTGAGATGGGAGCTGTTTGCTCCCTGTGGAGCCACCTCCTTCCCAGGAGGTCCATAGGAAAGTCAGCGGGGGGGGCCCTCACCTGCTCTCCTCGCCCTCCAGCAGCTTGCGGTACGTGGCGATCTCGATGTCCAGAGCCATCTTGACGTTGAGCAGGTCCTGGTACTCGCGGAGATGCCGCGCCATCTCCTCCTTGAGCTGCCGCAGCTCCTGCTCCAGCTGCTCCACCACATCCCGGTAACTCCCGATCTCCTCCCCAAACTCAGCCTCCATCTCCCGCATCTGCCGCTGCAGCGCCTCATTCTGCGCAAGACAAGGATGCGCTGCAGGCCCTGGGGCTGGGGTCCCCCCCATAAGCGTCCCCCCACCCGGCTCTCACCATGCTCTTCAGCCCATCCATCTCGCTGGTGAGGCTCTGGATCTGCCGCCGTGACTCGTTCATCTCCTGCTTGGCCAAGCGCAGCGCCTCCTGGTTGCGGTTGGCTGCATCCGAGAGGTCTGCGAACTGCAGCACCCACGGGGGGGGAGGGTGTCAGCGCTATTGGGGTGCCCCGGACCTCAATCAGAGCCCCCCCAGGCCCCGGGTACCTTGGACTTGTACCAGTCCTCAGCCTCTTGCAGGTTCCTCACGGCAATGCTCTCATACTGGGTGCGGATCTCCCGCAGCGCCGCTGTCAGCTCCGGTTTGCAGAGCTCTACTGGTGGCGCTGGGCTCGGGGCACTCACCTCCATGTCCCGCAGCTCCTGGGGGGCACACGGGAGGTCACAATATGTCACGGCACAGCTCATGGACCCTGCCCGTGTCCCACATTCCGACCGGGGTCGCCATCGCACCTCCTCATGCAGCTTCCTGAGGAAGCCGATCTCATCCAGCAGCAGCTCCACCTTCCGCTCCAGCTCCAGGCGGGACAAGGTGGCATCATCTACATCCTGTGGGCACGGCGGGGGTGAGTTGTGGGGAAGCACGGAGTGGATTGGCACCCCCGGACCACCCTGGGTCCCCCCCTTAGTCCACATGATGCATGGCCGGGGCCGTCACACGCGTGAGCAGCCTGGGGGTGCACGGCATGGGGGGCACAGGGGAATGGGCACTGCATGAGCCCCCTCACCTTGCGGAACAGCACCAGGCTCTTCTCTGCATCCTCTCGCTTCTGGGTCTCATCCTCCAGCCTGCAGACAGCAGGAGGGGGACCAGGTGAGGACCCTCCTGCAGCCCCCACTCTGCAGGCACGTGGGGATGGAGGAGTCCCCAAGACTGAGCCAGGGCAGGACCCCCACATCCTGCCCTGCCTCAGGGCCAAGACCCCACTGTAGCTCACCAGGACCCCTTCCTGAGCCATGCTGCTCCGCGGGAGGGTTCAGCCCCTGCCTTGGGCCCATCTCCCCCCTCAGTGCTTGTCCCTGTCCACTCCCAGTGCCCCCCCCCGTGCCCCACCCTTTGCAGCGCCCGAGCTCCCAGTTCTTCTCAGTCTCTCCCAGTCCCCCCGTCGCTTTCTCCAGCCTCTCCCGGTCCCTTCCCAGCACATCCTGATACATGTGTGCTCCCCCCCAACACCTCCGGTGCGTCTCCATCCCGCTGCATGCCCCTGGGTACCCAGGGGCATCTCCCTGTGTCTTCTCCAGCACATCCCAGCGCATTCCTCATCCCAGCACATCCCCCATCCCAGTGCATTCCTCATCCCAGCGCATTCCTCATCCCAGTGCATCCCCGGCCCCACCGCCCACCCACCGCTGCCGCAGGGCCGCCAGGTCAGCGGCCAACCCGTCTCGCTCGCTCTGGAGCCGGTCCCGGTCCCGGCCGAGGAGCTGCAACCGCTCCCGAAGCACCCGCAGCTCCCCCTGCACCAGCCCGGCCGTGCGGGGCGCAGCGGCGGCGGCGGCGCGGCCCAGCGAGGCTCGAAGGGCCCCGTTCTGCCGCTCCAGCGCCCGCACCCGCTCCAGGAAAGCGGCGAAGCGATCGTTCAGGGCCGCCAACTCCTCCCGCTCCGCGCCCCGCGCCGCCGCCGCCGCCGCCAACAGTCCCGGAGCCGCGCTGAGGGGCGGTGGAGCCCCGAAGGAGCGGCGAGGGGCGGGGGCGCGGCCGCCGCGGCTCATGCTGGTACAGGGAGAGCGGCGGTTCCCGGTACCGGCTGTTTATAGCGGGCGGCGGCTCCGCCCCGTCGGGGGGACCCGGAGGTGCGAGGGGAGGCGTCTCCCGGCCGGGGGCTGCGGTTGTCCCCTCGGGGAGCGGGATGGGGCAGGGAGGGGGGCCCGGCAGCAGAGGGAGCAGGGAGGAGAGGGGCCGGGGGGACCCCGATCCACTGCCATGGAGGGAGGGTGTCCCCCCACCAGGTCACAGCAGAGGTGCTGGGGAACCCCGTGGGGTGAAACCCCTGGCCGGGGGCTACAGCAGCTCAGCAGGTCCCATCCTGCGCTATGGAGCAGGCCGTGTTCCCCTCCCCAGCAGCAGGGAGTGGGGGCCCTGATGTGTCCCCCTCCTTCTGAACGGGCAGTCATGACTCGGCTCTTCAGGATCTGCCCCCCCCCCCCCCCCCCCCCCGAGCCTTACCTCCATAGGCAGCACTTATGGAAAGGGGTCAGTGCCCTGCCCAGCGCCACATAGGTGAGCAGCCAGACATCACATAGAGCACAGGGCACCTGCACTGGACTGGATCCTGGCTGCACTACAGGGCCCAGAGCAGGGAGTGACCCAGGGGTCTGCACCCCACGGGGTGACCCCCTCTGCAACAGGGACAATAGTACAGAGAGGGAGACATGAACCCCACTCAGGTGCAAGCAGCCCAGCAGGGCAGAGCCAGCCCATGGCACAGGTCCCAGCCATAGTACAACCATGGCACAGAACAATCCTGACCAGCCAGGACCCAACCCCCCTCAGAGCATCCCCCCTCCCTGGGCACTCGCAATGGACAATGAACAAGGCAAGAGTGGAAAGAGCATCTTTAATGATGAGCACCACAGTGTCACAGGCACAAGAGCCAAAGGCACTAATATTCCTCCCCATCCTCCTCCCCCTCCACACTGTCGGCCCCCACCTCCTCATAATCCTTCTCCAGCGCAGCCATGTCCTCCCGGGCCTCTGAGAACTCACCCTCCTCCATGCCTTCCCCCACGTACCAGTGCACAAAGGCTCTCTTGGCATACATCAGGTCGAACTTGTGGTCCAGGCGGGCCCAGGCCTCGGCAATGGCCGTGGTGTTGCTCAGCATGCACACCGCGCGCTGCACCTTGGCCAGGTCCCCGCCTGGCACCACCGTCGGGGGCTGGTAGTTGATGCCCACCTTGAAGCCCGTGGGGCACCAGTCCACGAACTGGATGGTGCGCTTGGTCTTGATGGTGGCGATGGCGGCGTTGACATCCTTGGGCACCACGTCCCCGCGGTACAGCAGGCAGCACGCCATGTACTTGCCATGCCGCGGATCACACTTCACCATCTGGTTGGCCGGCTCGAAGCAGGCGTTGGTGATCTCAGCCACAGTAAGTTGCTCATGGTAAGCTTTCTCGGCTGAGATGACAGGGGCGTAGGTGGCCAGCGGGAAGTGGATGCGGGGGTACGGCACCAGGTTGGTCTGGAACTCTGTCAGGTCGACATTCAGGGCCCCATCGAAGCGCAGGGAGGCCGTGATGGAGGACACGATCTGGCTGATGAGGCGGTTGAGGTTGGTGTAGGTGGGCCTCTCGATGTCCAGGTTGCGGCGGCAGATGTCATAGATGGCCTCGTTGTCCACCATGAAGGCACAGTCGGAGTGCTCCAGGGTGGTGTGGGTGGTGAGGATGGAGTTGTAGGGCTCCACCACGGCCGTGGAGACCTGCGGGGCTGGGTAGATGGAGAACTCCAGCTTGGACTTCTTGCCATAGTCGACAGAGAGGCGCTCCATGAGCAGGGAGGTGAAGCCGGAGCCGGTGCCACCCCCGAAGCTGTGGAAGACCAGGAAGCCCTGCAGCCCCGTGCACTGGTCAGCCTGTTGGGAGAGCCCCCATCGGGGTCCAGAGTGGGTCAGCCATGGCTTTGGAGCTGCGCGCTCCCCAGGATGGGTGCAGCAGGAGCCACCCAGCCCACACAAGCCCATGGGCAGCCAAGCTCCAGCTTTGATGTACCTGGAGCTCCCGGAGCAGAGCCGGCGGCATTGCAGGTCCAGCCAGCCCCGGCGCCAGCCCCAGCGTGGGAACCCCAGGTTCAAAGAGCTCAGGCAGCCGCACCAGTCCAACCAGTGCTGCACCAGCGCCCAAACTGGGGCTGCGAGGCCCCCCTTGCCGCGGGCATGGGGCTTCTCATCCTCCTCCCCATAGCTGGGCTCAGGAGATGCGTTCCTTGTGGGCACCAGAGACAGGCCAGACTTGTCCCACTACCTCAGGGCAGCTCCGCCTCCTGTCCCAAAGTGCTGATGAGGTGAGAAGGACCCGTTGATTACCCCCCCCAGGGACAACGGCGTCCCTTTTTCCTCAGCCACTCCTCCACCCTAGGAACACATCCACCCCATGGGATACCCACCAGTTTGCGGATGCGATCGAGGACCAGGTCGATGATCTCCTTCCCGATGGTGTAGTGCCCACGGGCGTAGTTGTTGGCCGCATCCTCCTTGCCCGTGATGAGCTGCTCGGGGTGGAAGAGCTGCCGGTACGTCCCCGTGCGCACCTCATCTGTGGGGAGAGCCCCTTAGCACCCGGTGGCCCATGGAGCCCGGACCCCCCTGGCCCCAGCCCATGCTCACCGATCACTGTGGGCTCCAGGTCCACAAAGACGGCGCGGGGCACGTGTTTGCCGGCGCCCGTCTCGCTGAAGAAGGTGTTGAAGGAGTCGTCCCCGCCGCCGATGGTCTTGTCGCTGGGCATCTGCCCGTCGGGCTGGATGCCGTGCTCCAGGCAGTACAGCTCCCAGCAGGCATTGCCGATCTGCACGCCCGCTTGGCCAACGTGGATGGAGATGCACTCACGCTGCGGGAACACAGGGACAGGCTCAGACCCCCCCAGCACCGATTGGGTTCATTCACTCCCGCCGCTCTGAGGCAGGGGTTCGGATTCCTCAGGGTTACTCCCAATCTTCACTGTTCCCTATCCAGGCTTGTAGGGAGACAGAGACAACTTCACTGCCCTCTTTTTAGAGGTCCCCATCACCCCCAGTTCAGGTGCACCCCTTGATTACAAAGGGGAATCCCCCTTTGCTCCAGCAGCGCTGATTCACAAGGATGGGAACCCGGACCCCCCCACACCCCACGGCTCAGGGGCAAGAGCAAACTCTTGGTAAACTCCTGGGACTGCGAAGCGTTTCCCCATCGCAGCCACTGCCGAGTCCCGTGGTCCCTCCCCCCATCGCCCCACACATGAGGGGCTCTCCCTATCCCCAGCAGGGATATGGGGGCAGATTCCACCCCCCTGCCCCCAGCACCCCCTTGGGGCACATTTCCCTCTCCAGGAGCAGACGCATCCAGGTCCTGCGTTGGAGCCCGGGACACGCAGTGCACCGAGGGCTGGGACTCCCGACCCCCCCAGCTCAGACACCCCACCCCAGGGTCACACGGAGCACCCGTAGAGCATAAAAGTGTTCAGCAGCCCTACACAGAGCCCCTCACCCCCCCGGGACACAGCTCCACGTGCTACCGTGGACATGGGGGGGGCCCGCACCCCACCTGCCCTCACCATGGCCGCTCACTGCCCGAACCGCTACGGAGTCACCGAGGAAGGAGGCGGGGGGCACCCGGCGAGGCCCCCCCGTGATATACCGGAGGGGGGGGGGGGGGGGCGGGGCGGGACCGCGGAAGGGGGCGTGGCATCGCATTTTCCCGCCCCCGCCACGCCCTCTCCGCCCCGCCTTGATTCTGATTGGCCGGTTCGAAAGCCGGCCGGGGTTGGGTGGGGGTGACGTAAGCGGAGTGGAATGCGGAGGGCGGGAAACGGGGAGAGGGGCGGGGCTTGGGGAGGGGGAGGTTTCGGGGGGGGGCTTTGGGGTCATTCTCCGGGGGCTTTGGGGGTCTTTAGGGCCGGGCGGGGCTGAGGGGGGCAGGAGCGGTCCCTGCGCCCACTTCGCCGCAGCCCCGGGCTCCGCGTAGGGAGCGCCACGGCCCAGCCTGTGCTGGGGACCCCGGGTGGGGGTCCCGGTGCCGGTGCCGGGTTCTTCCCCCCTCTCCCTGTCCCCATCCCGGTGCAGTCCCTGTGGGAAGCCCCGCGGGCCCCCGCCGCGCCGGCTCCAGCTCCCGCTCCCGGCGCCGGGCGCGTTCCCCTGCCAGGCCCTGGGGCGGCTCCTCGGGGAGCGGAGGACGGGCGGAGGGGTTGGATCCCCCCCCGGCCTGGTCGGGGTTCCCAGGGCTGCAGCGTGGGGACACGGCAGCGCCGGAGACCCCCAGGCCTGGATTGGAACCTGAGTGGTGCCCCCCACCAAAGGGACCCTGTTCCCATGTAGTGCTGGGGGGGGAGCCACGATGTCCCTGGGAGACCCCAGGGAGGGTCCCAGCACGGCCTGGTCACTCAATGTGCCCCCACTCCTCAGGTCCCCTAATGCCCCCCCATCCCCTGGGCTCCCCGGTGTCCCCCCACTCCCTGCCCACATCCTCGCTGCTGGCACCCGCCTGGGACCGGGGTGCCCCTGCGACCCCCGCTTCCTGCGCCGGCAGAAGCCCCCGGGTCCCCCCCACCGCATGTCCTGCTGGGTTCTGGGGGTGCCTTGGGAGAAGGCAGCGCGGGCCCCCCCCCGGCAACGGGGTCTCTCTCGCCTCCTGCCGCCGCCGCCCGGCTCCTTTATTGCGGGTTTTGCCGCATTGCGGTGCTGCGCTGCTGCAGCCCCCTCCTCACGGCGGCGCGGTCGCACCCCCCCCACCCTCCAGCTGCAGCCCCCCCCGTCCTGTCCCCGGCTTGAGCCCCCTTTTTGCTGTGGCTCCCGCAGAGGGGAGCTGCGCGGGGGGGGGGCATGGGGAGCCCAACTGCGGGGACACCACTGTGCTCCCCCCCGTGACAGGAAACCAGGAGCCACCGGCACTCAAAGCCCCCCGCCCAGAGATGCCCATCCCGGGGGAGGCAGTATGGGCAGGGCTGTGGTCTCTGTGTGGCCCAAGGGGGGTCCCTGGTGGGGCAATGGCCTGTCCCGAGCCCCGCAGTGGACATGGCTGGGAGGGGGGGGTACAACAACTGTCGCCAGGAGCCGCCGCGTTGCTACCAACAGTCAACAGAGCACAGGAGGCCGGGAAGTGCCGAGGGGGCCGGGAGCAGGGCCAGGCCCCCCCTCGCCTGGCGCACACTGGGGCTGGGTAGCTCCATGGTATCCATGGCAGGGTGGGCATTGGGAAGCCCCGTGCTTGTGTGCAACCCTCCCAGCAGGCACTCAGGGGGTCCCAGAGATGGTGTCCGCCCCCAGCACAGCAGGGTCAGGCAGGGGGGCGACTCCAGGCCTGTCTTCCCACACCCCCCCACAGGCCCTGGGATGGATACTGGGGAAGGGGAATGCGGGAGGAGGGGGTGTCCCAGCCCATCTCTTAGCAACCGGTCTCCTAGCAACCCCGCCACCACGGCGGTTGCCTGGCAGCGGCCGGCGTGGGGACGAATGGCCCTCCATACCTAACGAGATGGGGGGAGCCATGGGGCACCCCACATCTCCCGGCAACCAGAGCCCCACGTCTCATACCCCACATCTCCCGGGGGGGCTGAGCCACCGCCACCCCATGGGGCACCCCCTGCCAGCCCACGGCTTGGGGTACACAATGGGCAGGGACCCTCCCAGCATGGACAGGGGTTCCGGGGCCAGGAGCTATTGGAGGGCCCTGAACCCCTGGGCCCTGAACCCCCAGACCCTGGGGACACCGTGGGGATGCACTGGGGATGCGCTGCCAGGTCCCACACCAGCACTGGCGGCTCAGGGCTATGGGGAGACAAAGACATGAGGCGTTTCCCATGCAGGGATGGCCCCATTGTGGGTCAGGGCTGGGGGGAGCTGAGCTGCTTTGGGCTTAGGATGCCCCTAAAACCCGTTCGCTCCTGGTGGGAGCCGGATCTCCCGGTTCTCTTCTACTCCGCACAGGCAGGACCGCCCAGTCCTTTGTTCTGGTGGGCGATGCCCAAATCTTCATCCCTCTTTGTCTGCAGCCCCACCGGCCCTGCTCCCACCCCACTTCACAGCCCCTAGAAGACCTGGGCTGGCGGAAGGGGGGGGGGGGGATGGCAGTGGGGATGTGGGGCTGGTGCTGAGGATATGGGACTGGGACTGAGGATGTGGGGCTGAGGGAACGTGGAGCTGCAAAGAAAGCCGCAGAACGTGGGAAGAGCAGAGAAGAATAGCATTTCCCATTGGGGGGGCACCCTGGCAGCTCCATTGCAGCAACTGGGACCAGCCCTGAAGGTGGTGTGGGGTCACCCCTCTACAGAGACTGACTCCCCAAATCCCCCCAGCCTCAGCCACCATGGCCTTTGCAGGGACAGAAAGGAGGGGCACCCCCTGAGGAGGGGAAACACCACGGCTGTGGGGCTGGTGACTCGGGGGGGCCATGCAGGGGCCGCAGCAGCTGGTGGTTGCATGTCCTGGTGTCCCTGCTGTGTCCCCATCTACCACCAGCTGCTGCAGAGCAGCTGCCCCCAGCCGCAAAACCCCACCTCGGCCTTTGTCCCCCATGTCCCCTCAGTGTCTGCAGCCCCACGGCACTCCCCATCCCCAGCTGCCCCCAGGAGGACCCTTTTTCCCCCGGGTTGGGCCCTGCAGGGCTGGGTTCTGCTGCCGGAGCAGACAAAGAGGCGCTGGAAGGGATGGGCACGGGCCAGGCTGCAGCCAGGGCACCGGGCCATGGTGGGGACTGGGGCCAAGTGGTGGCTGGGAAGCAGGGCACTGGGATGCGGCCAGGCCTAGGACAGTGTCCCTGGATTGGGGACAGCATCCCTGGGGATGGGGACAAGGCCATGACCGGGGATGGGGACCAGGGTGTGGCTAGGGATGGGGACAGGGATGGGGACCAAGTGTGATGGGGATTGGGACAACAGCGAGGTTGGGGACAGGGAGGGTAGGTGGCTGAGGATGGGGCCGGGAGCATAGACAGGAGCCAGGGCAGTGGCCGGAGGAGTGGATGGTGGCACAGGTGGGGATGGGGATGAGTACACGGGACATGGGTGTGGCTGAGGATGGGGACAGGGATGTGACCGGGAGCCGGGCCTGTGGACACGGGGACGGCGGCACCATTGGGGCAGTGCGGAGGGACCAGGGCACGGCGGGGACCAACAGCTTGGCTGGGAACGGGCACCGGGACCCGGAGGGGCCGGGGCCAAGGACGAGGCCGGGGCCCGGACGGCCGCCGCCGCAGCCCCCAGTCCCCCCCTTCCCCGCACCGCCCGGCCTTTGTCTGCGGCTCCGGGGGGGCATTACCTCATCCCGGGCCTCACCAATGGCCGCCGCCGCCGCCCCCCCCCAGCCCCGCCGCCCGCCCCGCCCCGCCGGGCCCTATAAAGCCTCGCGTCGAGCCCCACGCTCCACCGCGCCTCTTACATCGACTGCCTCAGCGTCGGGCTGTGAGACCGCCCCGGAGCGACCGCCACCATGGTGAGGGGAGGGAGGGGAGGTCCGGTTCCCGTCCCCGAGCACCGATGCCGCTGCTGCTCCCGGTGCTGGCCCTTCCGCGCCCAGGATGAGGGCCTGGGTGCCGGGGCTGAGCCCGCACCGGGCGTGGCTCCCGTTACAGCGGGCAGGGGGGGGTGATGGGGGCTCTGCCCTGCGTGTGGATCCCGTTAAACGGGGCTAGATGCGTCCTTCTCCTTTCCCGGGGCTCAGCAGGGAGCCCGTACTGGGCGTGGCTCCTATGGAAGTGGGCAGGATGGGACCCCCGGGACCAAGCCCTGAGCCTGCTCCTGGCACGATGCCCGTTAAACCGTGCAGGATGGGTCCCCGGTGCTGATCTAGGAGCCCGAGGTGGGCGTGGCTGCAGTTAAACCTGGCATGATGGGGCCCCGGGACTGAGCCTGTACTGGGCGTGGCAGCGGGTCAATGAGGCAGGATCGGGCCCCCCGTTCCCGGTACCGAACTGTGGACCCGCGCTGGGCGTGGCTCTCGTTAAACCGTGCAGGACAGAACGCCGCCGGTGCTGAGACTGCTCTGGGTGTGGCCTTGGTTTAACGGTGCAGAATAAGTCCCCTTGGGGGGGGCAGAGTGGGATGGTTCCCCCCTTCCCCAAAGGGTGTTGCCCTGGCTTAACAGGGAGCGTGGTGCTGAGACCCTACTAGAGGCACTGCTGGGTCTCAGCAGGGTGTATAGGGCAGGATGAGAACCTGGGGCCCTTGTGTGGGAGGTCCCAGTCGCCTGGTTCAGGATGAGCCCTGCAGTTCTGAGCTCCCCATCCCTCAATGGGCACAGACTCATCTCCCTGGGTAGGCGAGATGGGACCCCAGGAGCTCAGGACCCAGAACAATACAGTGCCTCTGGGCAGGATCCAGGCTCCATCCAGGTTGCAGCATCCCCATGGGGCCCTTAGGGTGGGACAAAGCAAGGGAGGCAGGGGGGTGACATGTCCCTATGTCCTGTCCTTGCAGCGTGAGTGCATCTCCATCCACGTTGGCCAAGCGGGCGTGCAGATCGGCAATGCCTGCTGGGAGCTGTACTGCCTGGAGCACGGCATCCAGCCCGACGGGCAGATGCCCAGCGACAAGACCATCGGCGGCGGGGACGACTCCTTCAACACCTTCTTCAGCGAGACGGGCGCCGGCAAGCACGTGCCCCGCGCCGTCTTTGTGGACCTGGAGCCCACAGTGATCGGTGAGCACGGGCTGGGGCCAGGGGGGTCCGGGCTCCATGGGCCACCGGGTGCTAAGGGGCTCTCCCCACAGATGAGGTGCGCACGGGGACGTACCGGCAGCTCTTCCACCCCGAGCAGCTCATCACGGGCAAGGAGGATGCGGCCAACAACTACGCCCGTGGGCACTACACCATCGGGAAGGAGATCATCGACCTGGTCCTCGATCGCATCCGCAAGCTGGTAGGCGCGGGGGGGAGGCTGCAGGGGTCGAGCTGAGGACAAAGCCGCAGATCTCCGTCTCGGAGCAGCCGGGCTGGCTTTAGCTTTAATGTATTAATGAATGTTAATCCTCTTGTGCAGTGGCTGCCATTGGCCGCAGCGCGATGCGGCGCAGTGGGGAGCTGGAGCGGCTCCACAGCGCCGCAGCCCCCAGGCGGTGCTGAACTCTGCAATTCCCTCTTTGTTCCCACTTGGCTGCGGCCATGGCTGAGTCCAGCTGCGTGCGGCTGGGGATGGGCGTCCCGGTGACCGCGCCGGCGGCCCCGGCTCGGACCGGTCCTGCCCGGAGCAATGCGGTTGTGCTGAGCCCGGTGCTTGGCCCCAGTGCCCAAACATGTTCCTATAAGTTGCTTTTGCCCACTCTCCCCCCGTGGGGCTTTCCTGAGAGATTCACCACTGCTATGAGGCAGTGACCAACAGATGGGGCAGGGCCGCCCTGTCATCCACCTCGGTGACTTCTGCTCTGGGAAGCCCCCAGATGCCCTCAGGGGACCACAGAGTTAAAGGAGAACTTCTGCTGTTGCCTGGACTAAATATGCCCTCCCCTTGTCTCTCCTCCCCAGGCTGACCAGTGCACAGGGCTGCAGGGCTTCCTGGTCTTCCACAGCTTCGGGGGTGGCACCGGCTCCGGCTTCACCTCCCTGCTCATGGAGCGCCTCTCTGTCGACTATGGCAAGAAGTCCAAGCTGGAGTTCTCCATCTACCCGGCCCCGCAGGTCTCCACGGCCGTGGTGGAGCCCTACAACTCCATCCTCACCACCCACACCACCCTGGAGCACTCCGACTGTGCCTTCATGGTGGACAACGAGGCCATCTATGACATCTGCCGCCGCAACCTGGACATCGAGAGGCCCACCTACACCAACCTGAACAGGCTGATAGGCCAGATCGTGTCCTCCATCACAGCCTCCCTGCGCTTCGATGGGGCCCTGAATGTCGACCTGACAGAGTTCCAGACCAACCTGGTGCCGTACCCCCGCATCCACTTCCCGCTGGCCACCTACGCCCCTGTCATCTCAGCCGAGAAAGCTTACCACGAGCAGCTCTCAGTGGCCGAGATCACCAACGCCTGCTTCGAGCCGGCCAACCAGATGGTGAAGTGTGACCCACGGCACGGCAAGTACATGGCGTGCTGCCTGCTGTACCGCGGGGACGTGGTGCCCAAGGATGTCAACGCCGCCATCGCCACCATCAAGACCAAGCGCACCATCCAGTTCGTGGACTGGTGCCCCACGGGCTTCAAGGTGGGCATCAACTACCAGCCCCCGACGGTGGTGCCAGGCGGGGACCTGGCCAAGGTGCAGCGCGCGGTGTGCATGCTGAGCAACACCACGGCCATTGCCGAGGCCTGGGCCCGCCTGGACCACAAGTTCGACCTGATGTATGCCAAGAGAGCCTTTGTGCACTGGTACGTGGGGGAGGGCATGGAGGAGGGTGAGTTCTCAGAGGCCCGGGAGGACATGGCGGCGCTGGAGAAGGATTATGAGGAGGTGGGGGTGGATTCTGTGGAAGGGGAGGGAGAGGAGGAAGGGGAGGAATACTGAACTCCCCCAAGGGTGCTGCTCTCCAGGGAACATAACCTAGTTGAAGGCCCTCAGGGCTGTAGCAGTGGTCTGTCCTGTCAATGGTCTGTGCTTCAATGGAAAAGTTTGTTCCAGACCCACCCGTCCTCTCCTGTGGGTCTGAATAAAAAGCATTCCCTGTCTTATCCCTGGTTCTGGTGTCTTTACTCTCTGCTCTCCCTGACAACTCCCCATAGTATTGCGGTCTCTGCACCTCAGATCTCTACCTGGTCCCTGAGCCCAGCCCTGTGCGTTCCAAACTCATCCTGCCCTGGGCTGGGCAGTGTCTCCTTCATATTCTCCCTTCCCTTTCTCCCCATCTCTATTAAGTGCTGGGGGGGGGGGGGGGGGGGGGTTGTTGAGGACCAGGAGCCGAGTGAACACATGGGGGCTGGGTGCTCCTCCCGGAGGGGGGAGCTGACTGCCCCCCTCCCCGGTTTTGGCAGAAATCTGGGGGGGGCTCCAGCCTGTTCTGGGCAGGCTGGGGCGGGGCTGCATTGTCCTTCGAAGGGCGGGTTCTACTGCCCAACAGCACCACTGGGGCTGGAAGCGGTGCCGTCATCTTCCTGGGTGGCCAGAGATAGGTGCCCCCACCCCCCCGAGTCCTGCCCCTGATGTGTCCTGGGGTCCCCACGTCCCTTATTGCCGGATGAGACAGCCCTGACTCAGCTGAAAGCTGGTCCCAGCCCCTGAGAGGGCGGAATGTCAAAGCAGCCCCTCTTCCCCTGTGGCTCCAGTCAGGGCTAAATAATGAAGGGGAAGTTGAACACAGTCAAACCCGAGTGGGTGCTGTTGGGGGGGCACCCTGCCCCCCCCCCCTCCTCGGGCCACGGTGCCTGAACCACCCCCTCCAGCGCGGCAGCCATGAACGCGGCTGGGACCGGCTCTTCTCGGCGCCACCTCGGCATCCCCCAGAGCCGAGCGGACCCCAGACCCCATCGGGGACCCCCGCACCGATAGCGGCCGTCGGTGCTCCCCGAGATCCCCCACCCCCTCCGGTGCATCCCGGCGGGAGCGGCCACGCTGCTTCCCGGCAAGGCAAATGGCGGGAGCCACGTCACCTGCTGCAATGCGGATGCTGCCGCCGCGCCGGGCCCGCGCAGCCCGGGAGGGGCCTCGGCTGGGCAGGGGGGATCCCGGTGGGGAGGGCTCGGTGGGGCAGGGGGACACGGTGGGACGCGCTACGCGGCCGCACTGCCGCCGCGGGGCCCGCGGAGCTCTCCGTGAACAGGAAGGCGGATTATAGGGGATTAGATGGGGGCTGATGCTGAGCACCCCCGCCCCTGCCCCCCCCCCCCCCCGGCTCTCCTTGGACTCGCAGTCAGGCTGAGAGCTGCACCCCACAAACACAGCCCTGGGGCGGGGGGGGGAGCCACGCTGGGAGACGGGGACACGGCCGAGACAAAAGGAGCGGGATCTGCCCCCCCCCCCCCCCAGTTGAAATCCAGGGGGGTCCCGGGGCACGATGCCCCCCCGAGCGGCAGGATTCAGGACTAACACCCCCGCTAAAGATGGGTTGGAGGTGCCGAGATTCAGAAGAGCTGGGGGGGGCCGTGGGGTGCAGATGGGCCGTGGGGGCTGACCAGAGAAGCAGATTAACGGCCTCGGGACGCGGCAAAGGCGGGGGGGAGGGGGCAGCACGTGCCATTCCCCCCCCCCCCCCCCCCCATGTCGCAGTTTTCCTCTGCAGTGGAGCAGCACCGGAGCGGAAGGGATGTGGGGGGCGGGGGGGCGGGAGCCGCCGTTGCCCCCTCCCCCCGTAGCACCCACACTGGGGGGGGGGTGCTGAGGCCCGCGGAGGGGAGGGTCAGACCCCCGCCCCCCCGGAAGCCCCAAACCGTGCGGGGAGGCCCTCCGAAAGCCCCGGCCCCCCCTCAAAGTCCCGCAGCCCCCGCCCGGCAGCGGGGGAGGGAAGGAGGCGGGACGAGCCATGTGGATGAGCCAATCGGCGTTGTGAGCGTGTGGATGGGCGGGTGTGACTGCCAATAGAAGCGCGGGGCGGGGGCGCAAAGCCCGCCCCCCCGGCCGGTATATAGGGGTGTGCTCGGGGGCGGCGGTAGCCTGGTACTTGCGTCGATTCCTTGCTTGTCGGGACGAGTAACAGAGCCGCAGCCATGGTAATGTGGAATGTGGGGCGCATTGGGGGGGGACTCAGGAAGGGAGGAAAACTCGGGGGGGATTGGGGGTAGGTGCAGGATTGGGAGAGAGGGGAGAGGGAAAGACTTGGGGGAAATATAGGGATTGGGAGGCACATGGCAGAGCGGGATTGGGGTGGAGAAGGGGAGGGAACGAGGCGGGAGGCACAGCGGGAGCTGGGGGCTGGGCAGAGAAGAGGCTGAGGGGTCCTTGTGGCGGGGGGGAAACCGCACCGGGGGGGATACAACGCCCTTGGGGGGGTTACAGCACCCTCAGGGGGGGCTGCACGTGTCCCCGGTCCGGTCCTCACGCTCCGGTAAGGGGCGGGGCTCTGTCCTGCTTTTGGCGCCCAGCCCCGACCGTTAACCTTCCCGCGCGCGGGAAGGCGACACAGCCCCACCCCCCCCCCGCATCACCGAACACCCCCCCTCAAACCCAGCCCCGAACACCACAACCACAGCACTGACCCCCCCCAACCTCGCCCACCGCCCGTAGGGGGGGCGCTGGGTCCTTGTTCTGCTCCCCCCCCCCCAAGGCACCTCCCAGAGCCCAACCCTATGGGGCTAATCCCGTCCCATAGCTCCTGCGGAGACACCCCCCCTCCCCGGCAGCTGGAATGCCGGGAGCAGGTGGCGGGTGCAGGGTGTGGCCGGGAATGTGCTTGAGGGGGGGCATGGGGACCCCCGGGGTGACTGCAGCCATGTCCCTGCTGCTGCGCGTGAACTTTCTCCTCCTCCTCTTCCACCCGGCGCAGCCTCACCCCAGCCCTGTTGTAAGATGTCCTCCCCGCGCCATTTGGGAGCAGGCAGAGGCCTGATGCGGGTGATGGTGCCCAAATGGTGGCTTCAGTCTCTCCCCAAACACGCGTTGTGTCCCCTCCACCGCACATAAAAGCACCCCCAACACCCATCCCATGGTGAGCTCCTGGCTTTGAATTATCTCTGCCTGGAGCTGTGGCACAGATACTGTTGGGACTGAGCATGAGTGTGACCCCCCCGATGTGTTCCCGCAGCGTGAGTGCATCTCCATCCACGTTGGCCAAGCGGGCGTGCAGATCGGCAATGCCTGCTGGGAGCTGTACTGCCTGGAGCACGGCATCCAGCCCGACGGGCAGATGCCCAGCGACAAGACCATCGGCGGCGGGGACGACTCCTTCAACACCTTCTTCAGCGAGACGGGCGCTGGCAAGCACGTGCCCCGCGCCGTCTTTGTGGACCTGGAGCCCACAGTGATCGGTGAGCATGGGCTGGGGCCAGGGGGGTCCGGGCTCCATGGGCCACCGGGTGCTAAGGGGCTCTCCCCACAGATGAGGTGCGCACGGGGACGTACCGGCAGCTCTTCCACCCCGAGCAGCTCATCACGGGCAAGGAGGATGCGGCCAACAACTACGCCCGTGGGCACTACACCATCGGGAAGGAGATCATCGACCTGGTCCTCGATCGCATCCGCAAACTGGTGGGTACCGACCTGGGTGGGATCAGCCCCTTCCCCTCCCTGGGGCTGTTAATCCCCTTCATTAGGACCCTGCAAGCTTACGGACATGAAGGTGGAGCTGCCCTGGGAATGTAGTGCGGGGAATAGGGTTTATTTGTGCCCTTAGGAAAAACTTACTTCATCCTTTTAGTAAGGTCATAGAGGTTTCTGTTTGAATCTCTGTTCCTTCTTGACCAGCTGGTTATGAGCAGTGTTCCCAAACCAGGAGTCCCCGAAGTTAAGGTCCTTGGGTGAATATCGTCCATCCTGGATGACTTGGTGGCCACTTAAACCCAGAACTACTGATGGATCAGTCTTGTTTACTTTTCCCTTCTTCCAGGCTGACCAGTGCACAGGGCTGCAGGGCTTCCTGGTCTTCCACAGCTTCGGGGGTGGCACCGGCTCCGGCTTCACCTCCCTGCTCATGGAGCGCCTCTCTGTCGACTATGGCAAGAAGTCCAAGCTGGAGTTCTCCATCTACCCGGCCCCGCAGGTCTCCACGGCCGTGGTGGAGCCCTACAACTCCATCCTCACCACCCACACCACCCTGGAGCACTCCGACTGTGCCTTCATGGTGGACAACGAGGCCATCTATGACATCTGCCGCCGCAACCTGGACATCGAGAGGCCCACCTACACCAACCTCAACCGCCTCATCAGCCAGATCGTGTCCTCCATCACAGCCTCCCTGCGCTTTGATGGGGCCCTGAATGTCGACCTGACAGAGTTCCAGACCAACCTGGTGCCGTACCCCCGCATCCACTTCCCACTGGCCACCTACGCCCCTGTCATCTCAGCCGAGAAAGCTTACCACGAGCAGCTCTCAGTGGCCGAGATCACCAACGCCTGCTTCGAGCCGGCCAACCAGATGGTGAAGTGTGACCCACGGCACGGCAAGTACATGGCGTGCTGCCTGCTGTACCGTGGGGACGTGGTGCCCAAGGATGTCAACGCCGCCATCGCCACCATCAAGACCAAGCGTAGCATCCAGTTCGTGGACTGGTGCCCCACGGGCTTCAAGGTGGGCATCAACTACCAGCCCCCGACGGTGGTGCCAGGCGGGGACCTGGCCAAGGTGCAGCGCGCGGTGTGCATGCTGAGCAACACCACGGCCATTGCCGAGGCCTGGGCCCGCCTGGACCACAAGTTCGACCTGATGTATGCCAAGAGAGCCTTTGTGCACTGGTACGTGGGGGAGGGCATGGAGGAGGGTGAGTTCTCAGAGGCCCGGGAGGACATGGCTGCGCTGGAGAAGGATTATGAGGAGGTGGGGGTGGATTCTGTGGAAGGGGAGGGAGAGGAGGAAGGGGAGGAATACTGAGTGCCGGGTTCCTTCTGTTGCTGTAGCATGTCCACAAAATGTCTGCTTCAAACACTGCAGCTTCCTTGTGCACTGGGCAGGGTCCAGCCCTGGGAGGGGGGACCCATGCTGCTCCATGCTCGTGTTTCCAGTGTGATCATGTCGATTTTCTACGTGTCTGTACTATGTCTGTGAATAAAAGGCTTTAAGAGAGGCTGCCCCTGTGTCGGATACAAACCCTCTGTGTCAGTGCCTGGCCCCGGCCCATGGGAACAGACTGCCCCTATTGTCTGTGCCCGGCCAGGTGCTGGGAATGATGGGGCTCTGGGTGGGTGCTGTGCTCTGCGTAGCCCTTATGCTCCCTGGAGGGGTGAAGGCCCCTCTTCTCCCTTGGTGCTATGGGTTGGGGCGGCTGCCAGGGACCCTGGGGACCCTCCACAGCTGCCTTGGGTCGTGGTGTCCCCCGGAGGGGAGCTCCGTCCCTACGCCCGTTTGAAGCACTGCGCGGGAGCCGCCGACTCGGTGGGAGAGCGGGGTGGGAATCCGGCTCCCCCTCAGCCTATCAGAGCGCTCTGCTCCGCCCTCCACCAATAAGCGGCGCCCCATTAACCCCTCGGAGCCAATGGGCGGGAAGGGGCGGGGCGTGGGGGGCGTGGATACATTGTAGCGAGGTACCGGACGTGAGGGGCGGGCGCGGCGCTTCCCACGGTCGCAGCGGTGTCCGCTGCCGCCGCTGCCCGCTCCGTCCCGTCCCGTCCCGTCCCGTCCCGCCGCTCCCCGCCGCCGCTGCCCGGCCATGCAGCCGCAGCATGGCCTCCGCGGAGCAGGACGCGCTGGCTTTGCGGGAGCAGCTCTTCCATGAGCGGGTCCGCGAGTGCATCGTGAGTACCAGGGCTCCGCGGTGAGGCGCGTGGGAATGTGCCCATTGTGGCGGGGAGCTGCGGGTAGGCGCTGGGAGCCCTGAGTACCCCCCCTTTGGAAAGGTGGCAGCTTTGGGGCTCGGCCGGCGCTGCGCCCCACACCCTGCCCTTATCGGTGCCAGAGCATATGGGGCTGCCGTGCGCCCCAAGGATTGTGGGTCCCAGGCTGGTCCGTGGCCTTACACCCCGGTGCGATCCCTCTATTGGCCCTATCCCTGAGGCACTGAAGTTCCTCCGAACTGGAACCCCGGTGCTGGGCTGTGCCTGCCCCACTGAAGAGCCCCTGGGAGAGTGCCAGGGTGCGGTGTGTTAGACCCAGGCCAGGTCCCTGGCTCTGTCACTGCCTCCGGGCCAGCACTCAGTGTCACCAGGAAGGAGCCTCATGGAGCCTCCCCAAAACATGGGCACAATGCAGAGAGGCCAGGCCTGTGTCTCAGGTCCTGCTCTGCTGCCACAGGCTCTGGGATGGGGATGACACGGGTGTCCTGGGCCCGGTGTCTCCTGAGGGCCCTCAAGGATGTTGCATGTCAGGGAGCACCTCGGCCAGGAGCTCCCCAAACCCACCCTGAGGAACTCCTGGTTCAGTACAGCCAGCGTGGAGCTCATCCGGCCCAACCTCCCTGGGTGCAGGAGGTGTTGGGGTTCCCTGGGTGCAAGCAGGCACAGGAGGACCCTCTGGACTGGGCCACCTCCTGGGGCTCCCTGTGCCCCCACCGGCTGTGCTGCAGGTGCCCCGCTCCACCCGTGCCGAGGTGGCGGGTTCGGGAGACCTTTCCCCGTGCTGCCGTGTACCTGCTGGGATGAAAGGTCACCGCGTTCCCCGCACGCCACTAGTGGAGGCAGCAGCGCTACTGCAGCGGCCTTGGCGCCCGCTTCAAGGCTGCTCCTACAGCGCTGGAGCCGGTGAGGCAGGAGCTGCAGGCTCCGGGTTGTCCTGAGCCTCCCGGTCTGAGTGCTGTGGCAGCCTGCGGGCACCCACTGGTGAGCCCCCATCCCTGCCTGCACTGCCTGCACTCCTCTGCCTGCAGATCTGCACCCTGCTCTTCACCAGCCTCTACATCCTCTGCCACTTCATCATAACCCACTTCAAGAAGCACACGGACTTCGCAGCAGGTAGGAGGGGGGGAGCTGCTGGAGCCGTGTTCAGCCTCCCCAGGGCTCGTTCCTCCATCAGCCCCCTGGGAGCCCCAGGTGCAATGGGACAGGAGCAGAGCCCAGACCCACCCTGAGAGGGTTTGTGCAGCACTGGGATGGGCAGGAGTGAAGCCTCCCCCAGCCCAAATGGTTTGGGATGTTCCCCTCTTCAGAGCATGACAATGAAGATGCTGCTGTCAACAGGATCGCGTAAGTTCCTGCCCATCCAGTGCTTCGTCCTGAGCCAGGATATCAGGGCCCCCCATCCTGTGGTGCCCAGTGACCATGGGAGCTGACGTTGGTCTCTGCTGCAGGCTGGGGCTCTGCACCTTCACCCTGGCCGTGGCACTGGGTGCTGTCCTCCTCCTGCCCTTCTCCATCATCAGCAACGAGGTGCTGCTCTCCTTCCCCCGCAACTATTACATCCAGTGGCTCAATGGGTCCCTTGTCCATGGTGGGTGCACAGGGTGGCTGCAGGGTGCCCTGAGGGCTGTGGGGCAGGGTCTGTCATTCCAGGAGCTCACTCCATTCATCTTCCTCTTCTTCAGGCCTCTGGAACTTGGTCTTCCTCTTCTCCAATCTGTCCCTTGTCTTCCTCATGCCCTTTGTCTACTTCTTCACCGAGTCCGAGGGCTTTGCAGGATCCAAGAAGGTGGGTGGTGGTGCCCCCCCTTGCCCCCCCTGTCCCTGTCCCCCCACTAACCCTGCTCCCACAGGGCATCATGGCCAGGGTGTACGAGACCTCGGTGGTGCTGCTGCTGCTGCTGCTGCTGGTGCTGGGCATGGTCTGGGTGGCCTCTGCCATCATGTGCAACGACTCAGCCAGTCGCCAGTCGCTCTATGGTGGGTGCAGCCGGGGTGCTCTGGGGCTCATGGAGCTCCAGCAGGGTAGGACCAGGCCTTGAAGGGAAGAAGGGATTCCCGGTGCCGCTGGCCTGACCCTGCCATGTCCACAGACCTCTGGGAATACTACCTGCCCTACCTCTACTCCTGTATCTCACTCTTTGGGGTGCTGCTGCTGCTACGTGAGTCCTGGGATGTGGCATGTCCTGTGCTGGATGCTGGTCCCATGGGTGCCTGGCTGGGTGCAGGGTCCAGCCCTTATCCAGGCCCTTTCTGGGGGTGCAGGGAGGGGTAGGGTACTGGTCCTCAACCTCTCCTCCCACTGCAGTGTGTACCCCCTTTGGCCTCTCTACCATGTTTACTGTCATGGGGCAGCTGCTGGTGAAGCCCTGGGTAAGGTGTTGTGACCACCCCCCCAGGGGTACCTGGTCCCATATCCCGGGTGCAGGGTGCACCCACCCCCCTCCTGCTTGCTGCTCATGGGCTCCTCCTCACCCGTCCCCAGCTCCTGGAGGACCTGGATGAGCAGTTGAGCTGCACAAGGCTGGAGGAAGCTGCTGTGTCCCGCAGGATCTGCTCTGGTGGGTGCCCAGCACGGATACCAGCCTGGAGGGGAGCGCTCAGGGTGGATGTGGGCCCCTCTGCCCTCCAGCCCCTCAGCATCTCCTCCCTGGCAGGCAAAGCTTCCTGCTGGCTCAACTTGGACGTGGAGCTGCTGCAGGAGCAGCTCTTTGCCATCCGGACCAAGAGGCGGAAGCTGGGTGAGGAGCCTGAGGGAGAACCAGCTCCCTCCAGCTTGGCACTGGGAGCACTGCTTCCCTGGGAGGGCGGAAGCTGTAACCCGCTGTACTGGCACCCCTCAGTCTGCTGCCCTGAGCTGGGGTTTGTGCCCCCCTCTCACCCCTCTCATATCCTTCCCAGAGCTGCGGCACCAAGCGTCGCCCTGGCAGAGGAACCTGGGCTATCCCCTGGCCATGCTGGGCCTCCTGGCACTGACTGTGAGTGTTCCCATGTGCCGGGGGAGCTGGAGCTCATCCCAGTTGCCCCCAACCACCCTCAACCCCTCTCTGCTCCTCTCAGGGCACCTCTGTGCTCATCGTCTGCTTCCATGTCCTGGAGCTGCTGCTGGATGATGCTGCGATGCCACGGGGCATCCAGGTACTGGGGCAAGGGGGTGGGATGGAAACGAGTGTGTCCCATGGGATCAGTCCAACAACCTCCTCCTCTCCCAGCAGGACGCGTCCCTGGGCCAGGTCTCCTTCTCCATCTTCGGCTCCTTTGGAGCTGCCTTCCAGGTTGTCCTCATCCTGTATCCTTCCAGCAGGCACTCATGGCCACAGCGCTGTTCCCAGGGTTCCCCGTTCTCCTCCTTAACACCCCTCACAGGTACCTGATGGTCTCCTCCATCGTGGGCTTCTACAGCTCCCCCCTGTTCACCCGCCTGCTGCCGGTGCGCCAGGACACCCCCCTCACCAAGGTGGGAACACTGAGCTTTGTGTGTGTGTCCTCATCCAGATACCACAGGCGCAGAGTCCCTGTGGGGCTGCAGCACTGGGGTCCCCGCTCCCCAGCACTGCCCCCCCGAAAACTCCTTCCCCCCCCCCCCCAGATCATCGGGAACTGCGTCTCGCTGCTGGTGCTCAGCTCGGCCCTGCCCGTCTTCTCCAGGACACTGGGTGAGTCCCGTGGGGGGAACCAGGGTGAGCCCAGCCCTGGGTGTCCCCACATGCCCTGACTCCCCCCCCCGCCCCGTGCAGGGATCACCCGGTTCGACCTCCTGGGGGACTTTGGCCGCTTCAACTGGTTGGGGAACTTCTACATCGTGTTCCTGTACAACATGGGCTTCGTGGCACTCACCACCCTCTGCCTGATCAAGAGGGTGTCCTGGGCCGTCCAGGCTGAGCTCATCCGCACGTTTGGTGAGGGAAGGACGGGGCTGGAGTGGGAGTTGTGCCCGGTCCCCTCCCGCCGCCTCTTACCCTCTCCCTCTACCCAGGTCTGCACAAGCTGCCTCTGCCTGTGCCATGCTCCCGGTGCCTCACCAAGCCCTGCTAGTGCTGGGGACAGGGATGTGCCACCCCCTGTCACTGCACTGTCCCAGTGGTGCTTTAGGGACATTGGAGCCCCCCCCTTGCAGAGCTGAGTTTCGGGGGGGGGAGCTGCCTGTTTCCAGCTGTGCTGCTGAGCCTTGGCCTTGAGCCGTGTCCTTGTCACAGCCCGTCCCGGAGCTGCGCTGGCAGCAGCTCCCCCTGTGCTGTTTACATACCTCGTGTAAAATCATCATAGAGTCGTTATGGGTGGATCCGTGGTCCCTCCATGCCCAGAGTCACTCCACACCCCGTGTCACACTGGGGGGGGCACTGGTTGTCCCCCACCTCCAGGCCTTTGGCGCCCCCAAGGGAGAGTCAGGGATGGGGTGAACCCCCCCCCCGGTGTGGTGAGTCTGTCAGGTCTCTGTTACCATCGATCTTGGTTGGAGCAATAAAGAGTCTCTTTTTTATGTAGAAATACCTACATTTGCAGGGGTTTATTTACTGTGAGCCCATGGGGGGGTCCCTGCCCATGGGGGGGCTCAATCCTGCCCATGCTCCCTCAGTATTGACCTTCATCCTGGCTGGGGTTAAGGAGCTCCTTCGAGGTAGGGCTGAAGTTGGGGGCAGCAGCCTTGAGGGACACCGACCGCTTCAGGGTGCGGGCAGAGAGGATCTGAGGGGCCCGGAGGCGGGGGTTCGGTCCCTGTCCCCCTGGGGTGAGGGGGTCGTGCAGCCAGAGCGGAAACTGCCCCAGGAACCGGCTCCCGCCCACCCATCCTGCCCCTGCTGGGGCAGAGCCAGGGCGCCCCCCCCCCCCCCCCCGGGCTGGGCTGGGGGGTCCGGACCCCCCCGCGCCCCCCCCACCCGGCTGGGGCCGGGCAGGAAGCGCAGGAAGCCCGCTTTATATTGCAGGAAATGAGGCCATCGGTGCCCGCGATTTCCCCGCGACCTGCTCCCCTCCCAATCACCCCGGACTGGCACCGGGGCAGCCGCGGGGGCCCGGGCCCCCCCGGCCCCTTCCCACCCGTTCACCACCGCGCTGCTGCCCCCTGCCCCCGACGGGGTCCCAACATCTTTGGGTGCTTCTCCGGGTTATTGGGGGGTGCTGGGGGGCACGAACCCAGCCCCGAGGAGGGCCCGGTCCTGGCGCGGGGAGGGGGGAACACTGCTTCTGGAGGTGCCCCCGTTCCCGGGAGAGCGCGGTTCCAGCCCCGGGGGTGCCTCGATGTCCGCCAACCCCGGTCCGGGCGGGGGGCCCCTGTCCCGGGGCGCGGAGGGGCCGTGCAGGGCAGAGCAGCGCGGCGGGGGCGGCTCCGGGGGATGTGGCCGCCACTGCCGCAGCTCCCGGGGGCCGGGTCCGAGGCGGGGCTGCCCAGGGCCGGAGCCGAGCGGTCGCAGGTGGGGACAGCCCGGCTGAGGCAGCACTCGGCGCCGACCGGCACCAGAGCAGCCGGTACCGGGGCTGGGCCAGGAGCGGGCACCGGTATCGGGGATCGGACCGAACAGGGGGGACAGGGGTATTGCCAGGAAGAGGGTCCCGGGAGCGCGGCTGTGCCAGGGGACGGAGCAGGTGCCTGTACCGGCGGTGCAGCGTTAGGATAACGGGTGTCCCCAGGGAGAGCAGCTGCCGGGACCGAGGCCGGCGCCAAGAGAGGGGGGGTCCCAGGTCCCGAGAAGCTGTGACAGGATAGGAGAAGGGTCTCGGGACGAGAAGCGCTGAGTTGGGACCGGAATAAGGGTGTCCCGGTACCGGAGCGCCGTGAGGGGGGCGGCGAGAGGAGCCGGCACCGGAGCGCAG
The DNA here is from genome assembly GCA_028858755.1 of Ara ararauna. Classification (NCBI taxonomy): domain Eukaryota; kingdom Metazoa; phylum Chordata; class Aves; order Psittaciformes; family Psittacidae; genus Ara; species Ara ararauna. Next base: position 8,466,620 of record CM054390.1, read on the forward strand.
GGTTCAGACGGGGAGAGGAGGCGAGTTCGGGGCGCGGGGCGCCGGTGCCCGGTGCCCAGGACCGGGACGCAGCGGGAGCAGCGGGAGGAGCGCGTTCCCCGGGGGCTCGGGCTGTGTCGAGGGGTCCCAGGGAAGGGGTGCGGCTCCAGGCGCGGGGGTGCAGGGCCCGTGGGTGCGGAGCCGGCTGCGGGGGGGCTGTGCCGGTGCCCGGGGGCTGCGCCCCCAGTGGGTGGCGGCACCGGTGGGGGGTCAATCGTCCCGGGCTGCCGCGGATCCCGCAGCGGCGACGGGGCCGTGGGTGTGAGAAGGAAACGGCGCCGACCCGCCCCTGGCACCGCGACCCTCTAAAAGCCCCTGGGCCGCCGCAGCGGGACTATGCCCGCCCCGGCCGCCCGTGCCCCCGGCGACTGAGCGGGGCCGGTGGCGGCAGCGGGGGCCGGTGGCCGGGATGCCCCGGCGGAGCCCGCTCGCCCTCGGCCTGCTTGGCCTCGCCGCCTGCCTGCTGACTGCACCGGCGCTGGGCTGCGGGCCGGGCCGGGGCCCGGTGGGGCGGCGGCGGTTGGGGCGGCGGCAGCTCTCGCCGCTGCTGTACAAGCAGTTCGTGCCCAACGTGCCCGAGCAGACGCTGGGGGCGAGCGGGAAGGCGGAGGGCAAAGTGCTGCGGGGCTCGGAGCGCTTCAGGGACCTGGTGCCCAACTACAACCCCGACATCATCTTCAAGGACGAGGAGAACACGGGCGCGGACCGGCTCATGACCGAGGTGGGGGCTGCGCCCTGTCCGGCCCTGCCTCGCTCCCGGGGGTACGGGGACGTGGCGGCGGCGGGCAGGCGGGGGAAGAGCAGCGACCCGCCCCTGGCGGCACCAGCCCTCCCGGGGTGCGGGATCCGACCCTCCGCAGGGCTGGCAGCACCGGCGGCCCCGGACGACGGTGCGGTCACACCGCGTTGGGCATTAAGGAGCCGCCTTCGGGGATTAACGGGGCGGTGCCGGTGGGGCGGGCAGCGGGGAGGGGGCGGCCCCGGTACTCGTGTGCCCGGGGCGGGGTGAGGGGAATCCAGGGCGCCGAGAGCCCGGGATGCGCCGCGCCTCGCCCCGCCGGGATGCTCGCGGTTGCCATGGCGAGGGGCGGCTCCGCGGTCGCCACGGAGACGGGGGATGCTGCGAGTGGTCCAGGCGGCGGCGGCTCCCGCTGGCCGGGGCGGCGGGGCCGGGGCGGCAAGGCCTGGGCGAGGGGCCGCCCCGGAGTGCGGGCGGCTGAAAGGGCCCTTTGTGGCCGCTCCGGCATTCCCGGAGCCTGAGGTCAGCTCCGGGCTGGAAGGAGCCCATTGTCGCCGGGCCGGGCCGGGCCGGGCACATTCCTCCCCCCCCGCCGCTGCCGCCCCCCCCGGCCCCGCGCTCCCGGGAGCTGCTTTGTTGCACGGGGGAGCGGGGGGCACCGGGGCTCAAAGGGGCGCTGTGACCTTACTGGACCGGAGGAGCTCCGAGCTCCACAGCCCACGTCGGTGCTGCCCGGGAGCCCCCACCATCACCTCGGCTCTGGGCACTGTGGTCTTAGCCCCTCCAAGTCAGCGCTGAGCTCCCCAGAGTGCTGCTCTGGGACGCAGGCCTGGTTCAAGGCCTGCTGCACCCCTAGCTCTGCCCCAAAGCAACCCCCCCCCGGGTTAATCAGTCATGGCCAGTGCTGCAGGGAAGGTGACACTGTCCCGGTCCCCTTCGTGGTCCCCTGCCTGTTCTGCCCGGCTGCCTGCGCACCAGGGGACTGCAGGGCATGTTAACGTTCAACCTGCACCTTCGCGAGGGGAGAGCATCTCAGCTGTGCCCCTCTCTGTGCCCATGGGGGCCTGTTTGAGCTCTCCCCAAGCCTCTGCAGGCCTGGTGTCCATCTGTGTGTAGTACCTGGTGCTGCCGGGGGCTGGGGGTGACACCAGTGCTGGTCCCCCATGCAGCGCTGCAAGGAGCGGGTGAACTCTTTGGCCATCGCGGTGATGAATATGTGGCCTGGGGTGAAGCTGCGGGTGACAGAGGGCTGGGACGAGGATGGGCACCACCTCCCTGACTCCCTGCACTACGAGGGCCGGGCGCTGGACATCACCACATCTGACCGGGACCGGCACAAGTATGGCATGCTGGCGCGCCTGGCTGTGGAGGCCGGCTTCGACTGGGTCTACTACGAGTCCAAGGCTCACATCCACGTCTCCGTTAGAGCAGGTACCACATGGGAGAGGAGACTGCCATCCCCATCAGCATCGCAGCCCCTCAGCATCCTCTGCTCCCCCTTGGCATCCCAGGTCCATGTAGGATGCAGCCCTGCTCTGGCTTGTGTCCAGTGGTTTCAGCCCGTGTCTGGTCCTAGCCCTGCAGCCCCACAGCTCACAGCCCCAGGGCCCCCCAGCCCCACTGCTCCCAGCCCCGCAGCCCTGCACCTCCCAGCCCCACAGCCACGCCAGCCGCCAACCCCCATCCGGCCCAGAAATGACAATAGACAGAAAGTGAAAGTGCCCGTAAATGTCACCGTCGCCAGCCCTGAACAAAGGGCGTCAGTGCAGGGTGGACAAAAGGGCCCTGCAGCTCCCCGGGAGCCGCACAGGAACTGGGGGTGTTCGGAAAATACCGGCTTTGTTCCGGGGGTGGTCTGGGGGACAGGGGGGGGAAGGATCCATTCGTGGCCGTTTCCCCTGTGGAGGTGGCCGGTGGGGACAAGGCACCCAGGGCTTTCCCCACCCACCCAGATAACTCGTTGGCAATCCGCACCGGGGGCTGCTTCCCAGGCCACGCCACTGTGATGCTGCAGAGCGGTGAGAGCCGGGGCTTGGCCGACCTGCGCCAGGGCGACTGGGTGCTGGGTGCGGAGCCGGGTGGGCGCCTGGTGCCCACCGAGGTTCTGCTCTTCCTTGACCGCGACCTGGACCAACGCGCCTCCTTTGTGGCCATCGAGACGGCCAGCCCTGCGCGCCGGCTGCTCCTCACCCCATCCCACCTGGTTTTCGCGGCCCGGGGGGCAGCCAACGCCACCTTCCTGCCCATCTTTGCCCGCCGTGTACGCCCTGGGGACGCAGTGCTGGCCCATGGGGCTGGCGGGCAGGGGCTGCGCCCTGCGCGGGTGCTGCGGGTCTCATGGGAGGACGGTGTCGGGGTCTTTGCCCCGCTCACCTCCCACGGGACCCTGCTGGTCAATGGGGTGCTGGCATCCTGCTACGCCGTCCTGGAGAGCCACCGCTGGGCCCACTGCGCCTTCGCCCCACTCCGCCTCTTCCACGAGCTCCTCTCGCTGCTGCCAGGGCACACCGAGGCTGGGAACGGAACCGTGCCGGAGGCCGGGATGCACTGGTACTCCCGACTGCTCTACCGCCTGGCTGGGGGAGTGCTGGGCCACGAGGCCCTGCAGGTATAGGGGGTCCCAGCGCCCCCCAGTCACTGCACTGCAGATCACGCTACACACTGGAAACGGGGGGGCTCCTGCCCTGGGCCCTCCTTGAACCCAGGGAGGAGCAATAGCGGCACCCCTGGCCCCGTGGGGAGGTTGGGGTGCCCTCAGCTCAGCTGGGGACAGATGGAGTGTTATGGGGTGGCCCAAGGACCTGGGCTGAGCCCTCTCCTGTGTCCCGGACCCCCCTTGCAGCACTGCCTGGTCCCTGAACGCGGGACCCCGTGCGCTCCCCTGCTATTTATTGCTTTATTAACCACTGCGGCTGGGGCTGCTGCCAGTCAAACCGAGGCTGGGCACCACCAGAGCCTGCCCCAGGGCTGGATCCAGCCTGAGGGCTGCTGAATCCAGCCCGGGTGATGCCGGATCCACCCGGGGGGGGCTGGGCCCGGCTCTAACCCTGCTAACCGCTAACCCGCCCCGCTCGAGAGGTCTATTTTTCTATTTATAAATGGTAATATAAATGCTGCCACCCGTGCTGCGGGGCAGGGCCCGGCCCGCTCCTAACCACGACTGTGGCACAGACAGAGAACCCTGCTATTTAATTCTTTGGGCAAATAAAGAGACTCTGTGGCCCCCGTGGAACCCTGCCTGGGACTGGGGGGGGGTCTGGGAATCCCCATGAGCTACAGCATCCCAGGGGCATGAGGTCCTGTGCAGATGGGGGTAACCCAAGTGGAGCCCCTGGGGATGGGGGTCCCTATGGATGGGAGGGGTCTGAGAATCCCTGCGAGCTACAGCATCCCAGGGGCATGGGGGTCCTGTGCAGATGGGGGTACCCCGAGTGGAGCCCCTGGGGGTGGAGGTCCCTATGGATGGGGGGGTCTGGGAATCCCTGTGAGCTACAGCATCCCAGGGGCATGGGGGTCCTGTGCAGATGGGGGTACCCCGAGTGGAGCCCCTGGGGGTGGAGGTCCCTATGGATGGGGGGGTCTGGGAATCCCTGCGAGCTACAGCATCCCAGGGGCATGGGGGTCCTGTGCAGATGGGGGTACCCCGAGTGGAGCCCCTGGGGGTGGGGGTCCCTATGGATGGGGGGGGGTGTCTACGGTGCTGGAGGGGGGGGCACAGAACGCGCGCACGGCCACCACGTGGCTGCGGCCGTTCCCTCCCGTTTTCATGAATGGAGCCCCAGCGCCCCGCGCTGCCTCCAGGCCCCGCCCCCTTCTCCTCCTCCCGGCCAATGGGAGCGGGCGGGCGGGAGTTGTTGTGGTCACGCGGAGCCGCCGGTGTAGTGGCGGCGGCCCCGCCTCCCCTCGGCGCGGAGGGCCGTTTCTAGCGCTGGTTTCCGCGCCCGCCCGCCTGCCCGCGTTCCCCCCCGGTGCCCCCCTCCCAGCCGCGGCTGGGGCCATGCCGCTGGTTCGCCACCGCAAAGTGCTCATCCTGGGGTACCGCGCCGTGGGTCAGTGCGGGACGGGGGGTGCGGGACGGGCTGCGCCCCGGCGGGACCCTGCGCGGGGTGGTGGGGAGCGGGGCTGCCCCCAGGGCGTGGGGGTGCACCGGGGGTGGGGGGGGCTGTAGCGGGCTCCGTGAATGCTTCCCGCAGCCGCGAGGGCAGAGCACGGCGGGTCCCTGCCCCACGTTGGGGTTGTGAGGCCGTGCTTAGCCCAGGCACCCCCCCGGGGGTCCCCCGACCCCCCCACCCCGTCCCCAGCCCTGTGCTTGTCCCCTCCGTCCAGGCAAAACCTCCCTGGCCCATCAGTTCCTGGAGGGGAAGTTCGTGGAGTGCTATGAGCCCACGGTGGAGAGCAGTAAGTGCCACACCCCGGGGGGGGGCCGCTTCCCGCTGCCCCCGTGGGGTCGCGGGTGGTGGGGACTGATGTGTCCTCACTTGCGGACTGTGCCCCAAAGCCTTGTGCTGGGGGCTGAGGCACCCTCGGAGAGTGGGGATGAGGGGAGATGGTCCCAGGGAGCCCCGTTAACCTGGTGCCACCTCCGCAGCCTACAACAAGATGGTGGTGGTGGGCAAGGACGAGTTCCAGCTCCAGCTGGTGGACACGGCCGGGCAGGTAACGCTGAGAGCTGGGGAGGTCCGGGGCTGCTGCACCCTGAGCCCCCCCCCAAGCCCGGGCTCTGCCCTCCCCAGGACGAGTACAGCATCCTGCCCCACTCCTTCATCATTGGCATCCACGGCTACGTCCTGGTGTACTCGGTGACATCCCTGCGGAGGTGAGGACACTCATCCCCTCGTGGGGGGGAGGAATGACACTGATGGGGGGCAGTGCATGGATCTCCCCATCTTCTCTGCAGCTTCCAGGTGGTGAAGACCCTTCACAACAAGCTCTATGAGAGCCGGGGGAAGACGCGGTAGGTGCTGCCCCTCCTGGGGTGGGGTGGGGTCCAGGCTGGGCTGGTCCCTCACCCTCCCCGTGCCCGCAGCATGCCCGTGGTGCTGGTGGGGAACAAGGCGGACCTGTCCCTGCAGAGGTAAGGGGGGCTCTGGGAGTCCTGTCCCTGTCCCCCCTCCCTAAGGAGCCGGTGCCATCCCACCCCCCCCTCTGCCGTGTCAGCAGCCGGGAGGTGAAGACGGATGAAGGGAAGAAGCTGGCGGAATCCTGGGGGGCAATATTCCTCGAGTCCTCAGCCAAGGAGAGCCAGGTGTGGGGCAGTGGGGGGCCGTGCCTGCACCTGGGGCTGGGTCCCCACGGCGCTGGGGCTGATGAGTCCCTGCGTCCCCAGGTAACCCAGGGCATCTTCATGAAGATCATCGAGGAGATCGACCGAGTGGACAATGCTTACGGCAGATCCAGCGGCTGCCGCCTGATGTGACCCCCCCCCGGTGGGATCTTCCCCCCCTACCACAGCACAAGGGCTCTGGGGCCGCCTCATCCCACTTCGCTCAATGGGACCCCTCACTTTCCACAGACTCTGGGGAGCACGAAGGGCTGGGTGTGGGGCAGGGGCCCGCGTCCCCCCCCCCACACTGGGCACCGGGTGACCGCTGCTACGGGGCCGCGGGCCGGTCCTGCCGCGCTCGCAGCCGCCGCTCGGGGGAGTCGTGGCTGCGGGGTTGGAACAATTAAACTCTATTTTGGCTGTGACTCCCCCTCCGAAGCTGGGCTGCGGGGGGGGCTGCTCCCCCCGGGGTGCAGGGGGTGAGGGAACACGTGGGGACCCCCCAACACCCCAGCATTGGCCCTGAATGGGGCTCAGCACCCCCCCACCGAGGGGGGGAGCTCTGTAGCTCTGCACCTCCCAACCCACAGCCTGGGCGGGGGGGGGGGGGGGGGGGGGCTGCGGTTCCCATGTGGCTTATCCGCACCCAGCCAAGCCAATTACTGCCACTTAATGATGGGGGGCGAGGAGGTGCCATAGGGGGTATTGGGGTGGAGGCGAGGGGGGGTCCTGCCCCCCCAAAGCCCCCCCTAGCCCCAGAGCTGCCTTTCCGAACCACGTACCTGCCCTCGGTGCCAGCCTCGGACCCCGGGGGTCTGAGTGGGCCCGGGTCCTCCCCGCCGCTGGGGGGCGCTCGTGGGGCTCCCCGCGTGCGTGGCCCCGGACGCCCGGTACCGGGAGGGGCTTAACGTTGTCGGGGGGGGGGGGGGGGGGGGAGGAGGGAGCAGAGCGCGGAGCAGCACCGGTGCCACGGGGCGCGGCCCCTCCCTCCGGCCCCGGTTCACGGAGGGGGGGGGTGCTGGGGGGGGGGCGTGGCCTGTCCCGTGCCCGGTTCCGCCCCGCCGTGCCCACGTGCGCGCCGCCCGCCCCGGCGCCGCCGGGGTTAAACGTGGCGGAAGGATCCCTCCCTCCCGGCAGCGTGCGCTGCGGCCCTCTCCGTCACACCCCCCCCCCACCCCCCCCACTCCCTCCGCCACCGCGCAGCTCCCGCCGCGCAACGTCTCCCTCCGCCCGAGCCCCCGCCGCTAAGTAGTGCGGGCGCGGCGCCCCCCCCTCCCGCCTCTGCCCCGGCCGCGGGCCCCGGGGGCGCAGCGCGGCGGCCCCGGTGGGGCGGGCGGGGGCGGGCGGGGCGGGGCGGGAGGCGGGCGGCGGGACCTACTTTCCTCTGGAAATGGCCGCGCCGGGGAGCACCGCCCGCCCCGCGCCCCGAGGCCCGACGGCGTAGGGCGGCCGCGGGGGTAAGCGCCGGGCGGGACACGGGGGGCGGCCCCGAGGGGGCTCCCGCGCGGTCGGGACCGGGCCCCAGCGGCCCTGCGACGGGGGAGTCCCCGCGCTCGGCCCCGGGCCGCGCCGCCGCCGCCCGGCCAGGCCTCCCCGGGCCCGGAGCGCGGCCCCCGGCTCCCTTTGTGTCCGCTACCGGCGCCGGTACCGTCCGCGGAGCCGGTGTGGCTCCGGCCTGAGCCCGAGGCACGGCCCGGCCCTGCGCTGCGGGGGCCCGGGGCCCGGGTAGGCCGCGGCGGGCCGGGGCAGCGGGCCTGGCTCGCTCGGACCCCCGGGGGGGCCCGGTTGTACCGGGAGCGGCGGGAGGTGGCGCGGGGGCTCCGCGGCGGGTGAGGGGCGCCCCGCTCGGGGCTGCAGCCCCTCGGGGGGGGCGGGCAGGCCCGGCCGAGCCCCTCCACGGCCCCCCCCCCCCCCTTCCCGGCCCCGGTGCACGTCGGAGCTCTTCCGGGGAGGGCGCAGCGGACCCGGGGTGGCCTCAACCCCCTCCCGGGATTGGCGGGGAGGGGACCCCGCTCCGAGCGCGGGGCTCCGGGGCTGCCCCATCGCGGACCCGTTCGTGATGTTACGGGGTGGGGGTGGGGGCCCGGAACCCCGGGTGCTGCCCGGTTTGGGGTCCCCTTTGCCGTGTCCCCGGCGTTGTTTTGGGGTGTACGTGAAGCCCCCGTGGGTCAGCGCTTGGGGGTGACTCCCCCGTTGCACCCCCTTTGGGACCGTGTGGGGAAACTGAGCCACAGGCTGCTGGGAGGGGGGGTCCTGGGCACCCTCATTCGTTCTGCGCTCCGAGTCCTGCTGTGGGAGGAACGGGGGGGTCCTGGTTGGGCCTCCTCTGAGCTGCCATGGGGGGGTCCCATTGGCACCCTGGGGGCTGCTGCCCCATGGAACCTTCCCATTGGGTTCAATCGGGGTCATGCGGTTCCCCTGCAGCCTCAGTGGGGGAATTGGGGGCTGGCAGGGGATGGGGGGGTGTAGGACCCCTCTTAGAGCCCATGGTCTGCATGGGGAGCGATGCTTCTGCCCTACTGAGATCCCCAGATTCAGAGGGGACCTGCCCTGTCCCTTGGGCTGGGGAGGTTGGGGGGGGTCCCTGATGGCTCTGCCCCCCCCTACAGCCGCGGCCCCTCCCCGAGGGACGCCGGAGGCAGAATGGACGAGCAGCAGCCGCCCAGTGAGGAGAAGGACGCGGCCGCGCTGGGTGAGCGCAGGATGGGAATGGGGGTGCTGGGGGGGTGCTTGGTGCTGTGTCCCCCGCCATGGCCACTGACGCCCGCTCCCCCGTTAGCCGATGGGGCCCTGGCCACGGAGGAGATGGGCAGCGCCGAGGGGGACCCTCTGAAACCCCCTGAAGGAGCCTCCGCGGGGCCGGAGCCAGAAGGCACGGAGAGCATGGACACGCAGGGACCGCCCCAGGCCAGCAGGTTGGGGGGGGGGTCATGGTGTGACTCGGAGGTGCTGGGGGGGTCCCAGTGCTCCTGATCCACCCCTGTGCTCACCTCCTGCAGCCCCCCCATGCGCCGCTGCGCCCTCTGCAACTGTGGGGACTGGAGCCCGCACGGGCAGCAGGCGCTGCAGCGCTTTGAGCCTACGCCTGGCTGGCGTGAGCGGCTGGGGGGGTACGAGCCCCCCGAGGGGCCTGAGCAGGGACCCCCGGAGCTGGAGCCGGAGCCGCTGGGGGACGACCTGGCGCAGGTCGGCTTCTCGGAGGGGGTGACGCCGGCACAGCTCTTCGAGCCCACGGGTGAGCGTGGCCACGGTGCCACTGTCCGCATCCCACTGTTCCCTATATCCCCATCCCGCTGTTTGCTGTGTCCCCATCCCATCACTCCCAGTGTCCCCATCTCACTGTTCCCTATATCCCCATCGCGCTGTTCCCTGTATCCCTATCCCATCGCTCCCAGCGTGCCCATCCCACTGTTCCCTATATCCCCATCCCCTCATCCCAGTGTCCCCATCCCACTGTTCTCTGTATCCCCATTCCCTCATCCCAGTGTCCCCATCCCACTGTTCCCTATATCCCCATCACATCATCCCAGTGTCCCCATCCCACTGTTCCCTATATCCCCATCCCATCATCCCAGTGTCCCCATCCCGCTGTCCCCATGTCCCATGCCCGGTGCTGAGGTACCCGCTCCCCGCAGGCCACTGCTGGGTGCACCGCTGCTGCGCAGCCTGGGCGGGTGGCACGGAGCAGGAGCCGGGAGCTGTGGACAGAGCTGTTTTCTCAGGGATTTCACAGGTACGTGGACCCGGGGCAGAGGGGGGTGCACCGGCGGGGGCTGCCGTGGCCCCGGTGGTGACCCCCTCCGGGGCTCTGTGCCCGCAGCAATGTGAACACTGCCGACGGCGGGGGGCCACCATCCCGTGCCGGGCCAGTGCCTGCCGCCGCCTCTACCACTTCCCCTGCGCTGCTGCCAGTGGCTGCTTCCAGTCCATGGAGACCCTGCGGCTCTTGTGTCCTGAGCATGTGGCCGAGGCACTGCAGATGGGTGCGTGTGGGGCTGGTGCCCCCCCCGCCCTTGCATTGGGGGTAACCTGAGGGACAAAGCCCAGTGTGGGGTGCCCCTGACCCCCCACTTGTCTCTGTGCAGAGAATGTGCAGTGCCGGGTGTGCACAGGCTCGGGGGACCTGCGGGACCTGGTGCTCTGCAATGGCTGCGGGCAGCACTACCACGGGCGCTGCCTGGACGTCACCCTCACCCCCAGCAAGCGCTTGGGGTGGCAGTGCCCCCAGTGCAGGGTGTGCCAGGCCTGCAGGTGAGCCCCATCCCCGTGGACACACATGACGAGGGGTGCACGGGCGGGTCACAAACCTCACACCCCTCTGCACCCCACAGGCAGCGCGGTGACAGCTCCAAGCTGCTGGTGTGCGAGGGCTGCGACAAGAGCTGCCACACATCCTGCATGGAGCCGGCTGATGAGGGGCACCCCCCTGCCTCCTGGAAGTGCACGGTGGGTCTTGGTTTCACCAGGGGGGGCTCAGGAGGTGCTGGTGAACCCCGCACCCCATAACAGGTCTCTGTTTGCCCCCCAGAGCTGCCGGGTGTGCTCGGAGTGCGGGCGGCATGCGGCGGCGCTGGGCCCCGGCTCCCGCTGGTACCGGGGCTTCTCGGTGTGCGAGACCTGCTACCAGCACCGTGCTGCCTGCGGGGCCACAGGGGCCGTGCCGGAGCCCCCTGCTCTGACGTGAGTGTGCATGGGGGGTGCTGGGGCTGGGGGGGCTGAGCCCTGCACCCCTCACCCTCTGCCCCCCTCACCTTGTGCCCCCCATGCAGGTTGGTGTCCCCCGAGCGCAGTGAGGTGACGGATGTGCCCGGTGCCACCCCTGAGCCAGAGCCTGTGGGGTGCAGCGAGGAGACGCAGATGGGGGGGGACCCCAAAGACGCCCCCCCAGGCAATGGCGGGGCCCCTCCTAGCGAGCTGACCCCTGTGGAGGTGCCCCCTGATGAGCCCCCCCCTGATGTTCAGCCCCCCAAGGACATGCAGCCCCCCGAGGAGCCCCTTCCTCTTGTGCTGCCCCCCAGTGAGCCACCCCCTGAGGAGCTGTCCCTTGAGCAACCAGCCCTTGATGAGACCCCCGTTGACAGACCCCCCCTGGAAGAACTACCCCCCAGTGAGCCACCTCCCAATGAGCCTCCCCTTGAGCTGCCCCCTGAAATACCCCCCTTGGAGGAGCTCCCCCCCAGAGTCCCCCTCTTGGACGAGGTACCCCCTGAAATCTGTGCCCTGGATGAGCTGCCCCCTGATAAATCACTGCTTGAGGAGTGCCCCCCTGAGGAGCTGCCCCTTGAGCAGCTGCCCCCCAGTGAGCTGCCCCCCGAGAAACCTCTTGAGAAGTTTCCCTCTCATGAACCACTGCTTGAGGAGCCCCCCCTCGACGAGCCGCCCCCCAACAACCCCTCCCTTGAGGATCCTCCCCCAGCTGAGCTGCCCCCCGAAGAGCCACTCCCCAGTGAGGAGCTGCCCCCCGAGGACGACCCGGCGCCACCAGGTAAATGGGGGGGAGGCCTTATTCTGCCCCCTTTTTCCTTGTCTCCCATGGGTCTTGCTCTTGTGTGACCCTCAACTGATCCACCTGCATTGGTGCCTGTTGGGGGGTACCTGGGGGGCAATGGCGGCACAGGGGGTGGTGGGGCCGCCCCTCACCCCAGTCCCACCCCGCAGGTCTCCTCCCCGAGGTGGCTGTGGCAGAGGAGGCTCCAGCGCTGGCCCTGGAGGTGCCCCCTGAGGAAGAGATGGAGATGGAGCCGGAGCCGCTGCAGTCCCCGGAGCCGGCCCCTCCACTGCCGGCCCCCCCTGGTGGGTTTGGGGGTGCACTGGGGGGGGTGGCTCTGCTGTTATCCCTTCTGACCCCCCCTTTGCCCCCCCAGATCTCCGCGCCATCTCACCCGCTCCCCCCGCAGCCCCTTCCCCTGCTGCCAATGAGGATGAGAAGCCTGAGCGCCCCCCCCCAGCACTGCCCGAGGTCCCTGGCAGCCCCCCGACTATGGAGACTGAGTCCCCCGGCTCCCCGCCACCCCCGCTGGGCTCCCCCGCCTGTGCCCCGGCCCCTGCCGAGCCCCCTGAGGATGAGGAGATGGAGACGGGCGGTGGTGAGGGGGGGTCTCCAGGCAGCCCCCCCGGAGACCCCCCCCGGAGCAGCCCAGCCCCAGAACTAGGGCCCTTCCCTGGGCTGCCGGAGGAGGAGGAGGAGGAGGAGGAGGAAGCGCCGAGGCTGGAACGGGAGGGCATCAGCGGCAGCTCCCCCCCACTGAGCGAGGAGGAGGCGCTGGAGGAAGGCCGGGCCAGGGGGGACCCCGAGGCCAAGGGCTCCCCCTTGCTCCTGGAGCCGGAGGAGCTGCGGCCCGAGACCCCCATGGAGGTGTGTGCGGCCGGGGCCAAGCTGGGCCGCGGGGAGGAGGGCGGTGCTGAGCCCCCCACCCTGCGCCCGCGCCCCGACATCCTCAATGAGATCTCCAACCTGAGCCAGGGCGACACAAGCAGCAGCTTCCCTGGCTCCGAGCCGCTGCTGGGCTCCCCGGACCCTGAGGGGGCCGGGTCCCTGTCTCTGGAGCTGGGCCCGGCCTTGGCCGACGCCAGCCTGCAGAAGGAGGATGCGGGGGTGCTGCCGCTGGGTGCCGAGACCGATGATTCGCTGCTCTTCGAGCCCGCAGCCAAAGGGGATGGGGACAAGAGCCGGCGCCGCAGCTCCCCTGGGCGCTCCCGTGTCAAGCAGGTACCATGGGGGTACACAGAAGCACCCCCTGTGAGCCCTGACCTTGCTGCCATAGGGGCTGGATTGGGCCCCGCGGTGGGGTCCGGTGGCTATAACCCTCCCCTCCCCTTGGCTCTAGGGTCGCAGCAGCAGCTTCCCTGGGAGGAGGCGACCCCGAGGTGGGTCCCATGGGGCCCGGGGCCGGGGCCGTGCACGCCTGAAATCAACCACATCGTCTGTTGACACCTTGGCAGTAAGGATGGGTGCTGAGGTACCTCGGGCTGTTGGGTGGCAGGGCTGGGAGCTGAGCTCCCTCATCCCTTTCCCAACCATTCCAGGGCCTTGGAAAAACTTGGGAACCCTTGGGTTGGATGGGGAGGAAGGAAAGGACTTGATTGCTTGCGACTGTGCTGTGGGGCTGGGGGTTCATCCCTCAAGCATATGACTAGTGGGGTGGGGAGCATGATCCTGCGCCCCCCAAAGCACATGGAAGGATCGTGGTTGTGGATGCTGAGCTCCCTTCTCTGTCCCCAGCTCGCCGACGTGGAGAGCTCGCCCAGCAAGGAGGAGGATGAGGATGATGATGACACGATGCAGAACACGGTCGTCCTCTTCTCCAACACCGACAAGTTTGTGCTCATGCAGGTACCGAGGCGCTGCGGGATGGACGGAGGGATGGGATGGGACAGATGGTCCCTGCCCGGCTCCCCTTATGGTCCCTCTCCCCTAGGACATGTGTGTGGTGTGCGGCAGCTTCGGGCGTGGGGCCGAGGGGCACCTCCTTGCCTGCTCCCAGTGCTCCCAGTGCTATCACCCCTACTGCGTCAACAGCAAGGTGAGGGCGACCGGGAACCCTCCTGGTACCCCTCAGCCCCACACTGAACTGATGGGACCGTCCTGTGCCCCATGGGGGTCCCCACAACTGAGCCATGTCTCTTGGAGTGCATGCATGAGGTCGTGGCCACATGGCTTTGGGCTGTCCCCCATGGCCATGCCAAGCCTGGGCTCTCTCGTGGCCATCCCTGGGTCTCACGTTGCCCCCCATCCCCATGCCCAGATCACGAAGGTGATGCTGCTGAAGGGCTGGCGCTGCGTGGAGTGCATTGTGTGCGAGGTGTGCGGCAAAGCCTCTGACCCCTCGCGCCTGCTGCTCTGCGACGACTGCGACATCAGCTACCACACGTACTGCCTGGACCCGCCGTTGCAGACTGTGCCCAAGGGTGGCTGGAAGTGCAAGTGGTGCGTGGCCAGGCATGGGGGAAGCCCCGGTGCGGGGTTAAAGCTGGTGTTGACCCCCTGTGTCCCCCCTCAGGTGTGTGTGCTGCGTGCAGTGCGGGGCAGCATCCCCCGGCTTCCACTGCGAGTGGCAGAACAACTACACCCACTGCGCGCCCTGCGCCAGCCTCGTCGTCTGCCCCTTCTGCCGCCAGAAGTACGTGGAGGACGATCTGCTCATCCAGTGCCGCCACTGCGACCGGTGAGAGGGGGGGCTCTGTGTGGGGTGGACCCCTGGATGGGGTGGCCATGGGTTGATGCTGATGGGGGTGCCTGCTTTGCCTGCAGGTGGCTGCATGCGGCCTGTGACAGCCTCTTCACCGAGGAGGAGGTGGAGCAGGCTGCGGATGAAGGCTTCGACTGCAGCGCCTGCCAGCCCTATGTGATCAAACCGGCCGGTGAGCGGCCAGGATGCAGAGCATGTGGGATGTGGGGGGTGTAAGGGCAGGGCAAGGGGTGATGGGTTTAACCTGCTAGAGGGGTGGTTGAGATAGGAGGAAGTTCTTCAGCATGAAGGTGGTGGGACACTGGGGTGGGTTGAATGGAGAAGGTTTGGATGCTGCTTCCCTGGCAGTGTTCAAGACTACTTTGAAGCAACCTGCTCAAGTGGAAGGTGTCCCTGCCTGTGGACCTAGATCAGTTTCAAGCTGTTCCCAAGCCAGACCAGGCTGGGATTCTATGACACTGGGGGCTCACCTCCCATCTGCTTTTCCCTCTGCAGCACCCACATCTCCCACAGAGGCTGGCTTGGTTAAGGCGAAGGAACCAGGTACACGTGATGCCGTTCCCGGTGCCATTCCCACTGCTGTGCACCCGGTGCTGCTTTTCATCCTCCAACCTGACTCCTGTCCCTGCAGAGCCGCAGTATTTCCGCTTCGAGGGCGTGTGGCTGACGGAGACAGGCATGGCCGTGTTGCGCAACCTCTCCCTGTCCCCCCTGCACAAGCGGCGCCAGCGCAAGGGCCGCCCGGGCACCCTCAACGGCGACGGGGGCCTGGAGGGGGGCGACCCCCTGGGCCCCGATGACAAGAAGGAGGGAGACCTGGATGCTGAGGAGCTGCTCAAGGCTGAAGGTGGGTGTTAGCAGCAGGGTGAGGCGTGGGGGGGGTGGGGACCCTGTTAACGTGTCCCATGTTCTACCCTGGCAGTGGGTGTTGAGCACATGGAGTGTGAGATCAAGCTGGAGGCTCCGGCCAGCCCTGACCGTGACATTGGGGCCGATGTGGACTCAGGGAAGGGGCTGGAGGACCCAGAGGAGTGCAAGAAGAGGAAGCGCAAACCCTATCGGCCGGGTGAGCATTGCCCCCCTGGAGCCAGGATCCCCCTCTGAGGCCACTGGGACCCATCCTCACGTCCTTGTTCTGCGCCCTGACCCATCCCCATCACCTCTCCCTCTGCCCCCCAGGCATCGGCGGGTTCATGGTGCGGCAGCGCAAGTCCCACACGCGCCTCAAGAAGGTCTCAGCGGTGTTGGCTGAAGTGGGGCGCGAGGGGCTGAGCACCGAGGGGCACCCAGAGGACGGTAGGGCCTGGGGATACCCCTGACCCCTTTGCTGGGGTGCTGCTGCCGCCCTGGCACTGAAGCAGCCCCAAGCTGGGTGGGGAAGGTGTTAACAGCGCGGCTATTGCAGGGGTTCCGGGTGACCTCCCGGCTGAGGGTGGCCTGGACCCAGGCTCTGGAGAGGGGGACGAGAAGAAGAAGCGCCGGGGAAGGAAGAAGAGCAAGTTGGAGGACATGTTCCCCCCGTACCTGCAGGTGCGATGGATGGAGGGACACGGAGGTGGCTTTGGGGCAGTTATGGAGGTGGCTTTGGGACAGACGCGGTGGGATGGAGGGAGGTGCTTATGCCATTCCCATTGGAGCAGGAGGCGTTCTTCGGGAAGGCGCTGATGGACCTGAGCCGCCGGGCGCTGCTGGCAGCGGGGGGCGTGGGGGATGGTGCTGCGCGCCCCTCCCTGGGCCAGGGTGCCCCACGGCACAAGGGGGACCCCAGCCTGGCCGGGGCACTGCAGGGAGCCCCCCACGACAGGAGGGAGCCTCCGGTGCACCCCCGAGGTGAGTGTGGGTCTCCATGGACATGGGGGAGTGGGTGGGGGTCCCAGTGTCACCCCGGCCCCACTGAGCTCTGCTGCCCCACTGATGCATGGTGCCCCATAGGGGACGACAGCACCGACGGCAGCGCTGCGGCTCCCGATGACGAGGGCAAGGACGAGGCGAAGGGCGAGGACCTCGGTGAGCCCGCTGTGGGCGCCTGTAGGGGGCGGCAGAGAGCGCCTGCCCTCGTGGAGTGAGGGCTGCTCCGTGGTTGAGGACGCTCTAGTCAGGGTGGGAAAAGGAGGAGGGGAAACTCAATGGTGTCCCTCGGTAACTTCGTGGTGCCCATGACCATAGAGTGCGGCGTAGTGGTGCGGCGCTCTGCGTGGCCCTGGTGGATGGGAGGGCTCCTCGTGCAGGGGCTGAGAGCAGAGGGGTGTCCTGGGGTGCTGAGGGCATCCCCAGCATCTGCCGGTTCCTCCTTGCAGGCGCTGATGAGCCAAAGGACTCCCCGGACCCTGGGGACACGGAGAAACCAGCGACCCCAGGGGAGGGCGCGCTCAGCTCCGACCTGGACAAGATCCCTACGGAAGGTGAGGAGCCCCCCGTGCCCCATCATCGCCTCCCATCGCTGTGAGCCCTGCCCCACGCCACAGCTCCGCTCTCCTGCCCCTGCAGAGCTGCCCAAGATGGAGAGCAAGGACGTGCAGCAGCTCTTCAAGGACGTGCTGGGCTCGGCGGAGCGCGGGGAGCAGCCCCTCAACTGCGTGGCTGCCGCGATGGAGAGCGGAGGCGCAGGGCAGGAGCCCGGCCGGGCACAGCGCCCCTTCCTGCAGGGAGACCTCCAGCTGCCGGGGCAGGGTGGGTGAATGGGGAGGCCTGGGGGGTGAATGTGGGGTCCTGGAGGGGGGGAGGAGGGCTGTTCAGCCTGTTGCTGTGGGGATGAATGTTTTGGGGGTGCATGGGGGGGGTCTTGCATTGTCTGAGGGCTGTGACCCCTCTCCCCTCACAGGGAGTGTTTCCCTGAGCTCACTCTCTGGATCTGTGTCCCTGGATTCGTACCCAGGCGTCTGCCAGTCCCCGTTCCTTGACAGCAGGTACGTGCGGAGCCAGGGCTGGACCCGGGGTGCTGGATGGGGACCCCCTTGTTCCAGCCCATGACCTTCCCCTCTCCATGCAGGGAGCGAAGCGGCTTCTTCAGCCCCGACCACTGCGAGCCTGAGAGCCCCTGGGCCAGCAGCTCGGCTGCCACCACCCCCTCGACACCCACGACACCCACAACGGAGGGTGAGGGGGACGGCTTGTCATACAACCAGCGCAGCCTCCAGCGCTGGGAGAAGGACGAGGAGCTGGGCGAGCTCTCCACCATCTCGCCCGTGCTCTACGCCAACATGAACTTCCCCAACCTCAAGCAGGATTATCCAGGTAGGGCTCTAGGGGGGCTGTCCTGTTCCCTGGTCCAAGGGGATTTCTTACCCGCTGAGGTGTTCCATGTGGTGATGATGGGAGGCATGCAGGGGATGGGGTCAGGCAGGGGCTAACGTCCCTCTTCTCCTCTCCTTCTGCTCCTATTGGCCTCCCAGACTGGTCGAGCCGTTGCAAACAGATCATGAAGCTCTGGAGGAAGGTCCCTGCCACAGACAAAGCCCCCTATTTAGTGAGTGCTGGGGGGGCATTGCTGGGGCCGGGGGGGGCCGGGGCGCCGGGGGGCCGGGAGTCAGCTCCTTCGTGTTTTTGTTAGCAAAAGGCCAAAGATAACCGGGCGGCTCATCGCATCAACAAGGTGCAGAAGGTACGTGTGGGAGCGCGGAGGTGCCCGGCGGCCCCGGGGGTGTCCCTTAGCCTCTCATTAGTCCCATAGCCCTCCCATTAAGCCCCACGGTCCCCCCTGACAGCCGGGCTCTCTCTGCAGCAGGCTGAGAGCCAGATCAACAAGCAGACCAAAGGGGAGGGACTGCGCAAGCCGGAGCGGCCCTCGCTGCACCTGCGGATCCCGGTGCCACCGGGGACGCAGCCCGTCTACATCGGCAGCCCCCCCCCCGGCGCCGGCGAGGGCTTCCTGAAGCCTCCCCCGGGGGCTGGAGCGGGGCCGGAGTCTCCCAGCGAGCTCTTCCTGAAGCTGCCCCCCCAGTCCCCCGCCCAAGTGCCTTCGCATGAGCCCTATGGCGCTGCACCTGGCTACGCGCTGGAGCCGCGCTTCCCCTCGCCCCTGGGCCAGAGCCCCACGGCGGGTGCTGCCTTCCAGCCCTTCCCCAGCCAGCCCCAGCACCGCTCCGGGCCCCCTGACTTCCACCCCACACCGCCCGGCACCCCCCGGCACCAGCCCGGCACCCCCGACCCTTTCCTCAAGCCCCGGTGCCCCTCTTTGGACAACCTCTCGGTGCCAGGGAGCCCCGGGGCACGGCCCCCTGAGGCTCTGCTCTCTCCGCTGCCTTTCGGGGAGCAGAAGAAGGGGCTGGAGGTGAAGAAAGAGGAAGGGGGGGGCCTGGGGGTCTGCTCCCCCAGCTATGCTCCCCCCATGGGCTATGGGGACTCCCCGGGAGGCCCCCACCTCTCTGCTGCGGAGCTGAAGGGGGCCGATGTCTTCAAAGCCCCCATGACCCCGCGGGTGCCGCAAGTGGAGCCACAGAGCCCGGGGCTGGGGCACCGGCCCCTGGACCCCCACCCCCTGGCTGCTTCCCCCCCGTCCCACCCCGAGCTCTACCGGCAGTCGCCCTACCTGGACCCCTATGCGCAGCCCCCGCTGACGCCGCGGCTGCAGCCCCCGGATGCCTGCTGTGCCCTCCCACCCCGCTCCCTGCCCTCAGAGCCCTTCTCCCGTGTCCCTGCCAGCCCCCAGTCCCAGTCCAGCTCCCAGTCCCCGCTCACCCCCCGTCCCCTCTCCAATGAAGCCTTTTGCCAGTCCCCCGTCACCCCCCGCTTCCAGTCCCCAGACCCCTATTCCCAGCCGCCCTCCCGGCCCCAGTCCCGTGATCCCTTCACCCCCTTGCCCAAGCCCCCCCGGCCCCAGATGCCGGAGCCGGGGTTCAAGGCGGTGGCGGCAGCTGGGGGGGGTTTTGGGGGCACCCCTGCCAGCGACCCCCATGCCAAGGCACCGGCTGGGCAGCAGCCCCCCTTCGCCCGCTCCCCTGGTGCCAGCGTCTTCACTGGGGGGCAGCCCCCCATGCGTTTCACCTTCCCCCCGGCCGTGCCGGAGCCACTCAAGGGCTCCCCATCCCACCAGCCCCACGGGATCAACAGCCATTATGTCCCCAGCAAGCCCCAGAGCTCGGCCTACGCCTCGTCCCCTGGGTTCCACCAAGCCGGGAGCCCGCTGGGGCCGGGCACCACGAGCACCGACACCTACAGCCTCTCTCCGCTCCGTCCGCCCTCGGTGCTGCCGCAGCAGCCCCCGGCCACCCCGCAGCAGCAGGACCCCTCTGTCCCCTTCCTGCCCCGAGCCGCGCTGGGGCCAGCGGGTGACAAGAGGGAGGAGGCGGCCGTGGGGCTCTCTGCACCCCCAAACCGGGACCTGGCGGAGCTGCCTGGCAGCCAGGATGGGCCCCTCGGCACCATGAGCCAGTCGGAGCTGGAAAAGCAGCGCCAGGTAAGGGCTGGGCTGGGTTTGGGAGGGGGGAACTGGGACACTTGTGGTGGGGGTGAGGGTCCGGTGTCTGTGCTCCGGGTCCTGACTCTGTGTCCCAGCGCCAGCGGCTCCGGGAGCTGCTCATTCGCCAGCAGATCCAACGGAACAGCCTGCGGCAGGAGAAGGAGAGCGCAGCAGCAGCGGCAGCCACAGCCTCCCCGGCAGCTTGGGCACCTGAGGCCGGCAGCCAGGCCTTTGAGCTGAGCCGTGCCATGGCCCCATACCCAGCGGCACAGGTAGAGCGTGGGGCACGGCGCTGGTGGGAGCGCGCTGGTGGGTGCAGCGGTGACGCTGTGGCTTTGTCTCCCATCCCAGGACAAGAGCCTGCTGGGGACCCTGGCCACAGGCGCTGGGAAGCTGCCCGGCTCCATCATGGTGCCGGCAGCATTCACACAGGATGAGCGACTCTCACGGCCCCCACCAGCGGCCACACCATCTGCTATGGACATCAATGGGAGGTGAGTGCCCCACGGCAGGTTGGGCACCAGCAGGGCTTCACCCCTTTCCCATGGGGAGCACCACAGAGGCTGTGGTTTCACTGGGAGCCCAGGGTGCTGCATGTGGCAGTGCCAATAGGTCCCAACGCCGTGGTCATGGTGTCTTGCAGGGCAGCGGTGGGGCCCCCTCAAGCCTTCTACCCCCGCGGGGTGTTCCCGGCGCCATCCCCGCAGCAGCACCTCTGGCAGCAGCAGCAGCAGCAGGCGGCAGCCGCAGCCCTGCGGCTCCCGGTCACATCCCGCTTCGCCCCGCCGGGCGCCAGCAGCGCCGTGGGCAGCCTGGGCACCCGCGACGCGGTGCCTGCCGCCATGGGTGCCCCCTTCATCGAGCTGCGCCACAACGTGCAGAAGGGACCCGGGGTGGTCCTGGGCTCCCCCTTCCCGCAGCCGCCGCGGCCGCGCTTCTTCCTGCCCGGGGAGGAGAGTGCAGCGCCGGGGCTCTGCGCCCCCGTCTTGCCCATGCAGCCGCTGCCTGTGCTGCAGCCACAGAAGGTGCCGGTGCTGCTGCCGCCCGCGTCGCCGCAGGGAGCTGAGATGAGCAACAGCCACCACCAGCCCCACGGCAAAGCGCCCGCGCCGCTGCTGGGCCCCAGCATGGAGCTGCCACACGTTCCCCCGCGCCCGCTGTCCTCCGGCTCTGCCCTGCGCCCAGATGCTCCCAAGAATGCTCCTGCAGCCGAGCCAGCGCTGACTCCAGCCCCCGGGAAGAGCCACCTGAGCCTGGAGGGGGGGCGTCTGCCCTGCGAGGTGCCGGTGGAGCCCGACCTCGATGATGACTTTGGCTCCCACAAAGACCTGGAAGATGATGATGATTTGGCCAACCTGAGCCTGGATCCGGATGTGGTCAAAGGGGACGATGACTTGGACAACCTGGACAGCCTGGAAACAGCGGATCCCCACCTTGATGACCTGCTGAACGGGGACGAGTTCGATCTCCTGGCCTACACCGACCCCGAGCTGGACACGGGTGACAAGAAGGACATCTTCAACGAGCATCTGCGCCTGGTTGAGTCGGCCAATGAGAAAGCCGAGCGCGAAGCCCAGCTTAAGACGGAGCCACCAGCTCCCAGCTTGAAGCTCCCTGAGCCCGGGGATGGCAAAGACTCAGCCACATCTGCGGAGGACCAGGAGGTGCCCAAGGAAGGGCTGGTGGTGCCCGTGGCTGGCCTGGGCTCTGCTCCCTGCCCTGCAGGCACTGCGGAGGTGAAGGTGGGTTTGCTGCCCACCGACATCAAGCCCAAGCTGGAGGACGGATGCCTCAAGACCTCTCCCTGTCAGTTCACAGCCGGTGGCCCCGATCGGCTCCCGGTCAAGCCGGAGGCGCTGCAGGGCACGGACAAGATCTCTGCCTCGCTGGGGCTGAGCCTCAAGCCCAGCCAGAGTCTCCTGAGCCCTGGTGCTGGCCCGGCCCGCCTTGGCTTGACCCATTTCCCGAGCAGCGGCCACACTGCGGTCCCTGCGCCAGAGAAGGACCCATACAGCAGCCGGGGGCTGGCTTCTGCCCAGCTGGGCCCCCAGAGCAACCCCTTGCTGGAGAAGTTCGAGCTGGACGGCGGGGCCCTGGGGCTGGGCAGCGCCCGGCACTCCCCGGCCGATGACCTGGACAAGATGGAGAGCTCGCTGGTGGCCAGCGAGCTGCCGCTGCTCATCGAGGACTTGCTGGAGCACGAGAAGAAGGAGCTGCAGAAGAAGCAGCAGATGTCAGCGCACCTCCCCCGGGGCACCCCGCACCTCCCAGGGCACCCCCTGCTACACCCCGCGGGCACCGCGCAGCCCCCCGAGGGGCAGCCCCCGCGCCTGGGCACCCCGCAGCCCCCGCTGCAGCTGGGGATGGTGGCCAGGCCCCCGCTGGTGCCAGCGCAGCCGCCCCGGCTTGGTCCCCCGCAGCAGGGCCCAGCGCTGGCCCCACACATGGGCATGGCCCCCGCGCAGCCCCACGTGCTGGCGGCCCCCCACGGTGTGCAGGTGGCTCTGGCGACGCCGCAGCAGCAGGGCCAGCAGCAGGTGCTGGTGCAGAAGCCCATGGCTGGGGTGCAGACGCCTGCCCTGGGCATGAAGCCTCCCCAGCTCGTCATGCAGCAGCAGTTGGCCAACAGCTTCTTCCCAGACACAGGTAGGGGCTCTGGATGAGTGGTGTGGGGGAGAGGGGTGGCCCCTTTTGGGTGGATTTGGGGTTGAAAAGGACCTTCAGATCATCCAGTTCCAGCCCTCTGCCATCTGGGCAGGGAAGACCATACATTGAACCCTGTCACTCAGGGCTCTGTTCGACCTGGCCTTGAGCACTGCCAGGGATAGGGCAGCCACAGCTTCTTCATTCAACCCATTCCAGTGTCCCACCACCTTCATGGGGAAAAACTGCCTTAGTTCCAACCTGACCTTCCCCTGTTTGACTTTAAATCCATCACTCTTTGTGGCAGACCTGGACAAATTTGCAGCTGAGGACATCATGGACCCCATTGCCAAGGCCAAGATGGTGGCACTGAAGGGCATCAAGAAAGTGATGGCTCAGGGCAGCATCGGGGTGGCCCCGGGCATGAACAGGTATGGAGCAGGGCAGGCAGTGGGGCGCACTCTGGATGGGCAGGAGGTACCTTGAGGCTCATCTCTAATTTCTGTGTCCCCCTCAAAGGCAACAGGTTTCTCTGCTGGCCCAGCGGCTCTCAGGGGGCCCATCTGTCTCTGAGATGCAGAATCACTTGCTGGCGGGGAGCGGACAAGTGAGTGGGGTGCCCTTGGGGGGGGGTCCCTGCTTTGGTGCTCAGGCAGGAGCTGCGCTGGGGACAGGGTCTGGTGTCCCCAGTGTCCCCAACCCTCCCTTCTCTAGCAGGAGCGGAGTGGTGCAGACCCAGCCCAGGCTCGCCCCAACCCACCCACCTTCGCACAGGGCGTCATCAGTGAGTACTGCTTTGGGTAGCACTGCTGGGTCTCATCCTGCCCACAGGAGCTGGGCTGGCTCTGGGGCTGCTCCCCTCTGATCCCAGCCCTTTCCCTGCTCCCACAGACGAGGCAGACCAGCGGCAGTACGAGGAGTGGCTGTTCCACACACAGCAGCTCCTGCAGATGCAGCTGAAGGTGCTGGAGGAGCAGATCGGGGCGCACCGCAAGTCGCGCAAAGCCCTGTGTGCCAAGCAGCGCACGGCCAAGAAAGCCGGGCGCGAGTTCCCTGAGGCTGATGCTGAGAAGCTGAAGCTGGTGACGGAGCAGCAGAGCAAGATACAGAAGCAGCTGGACCAGGTAGGAGCCTGAGTGGAGCTGGACACCACATCCTCGGTGCTAACACCCCGCCATCCCCCATGCTGACCCTGCGCTGTGCCCGGCAGGTTCGGAAGCAGCAGAAGGAGCACACCAACCTCATGGCCGAGTACCGCAACAAGCAGCAGCAGCACCAGCACCAGGCCTCAGCCGTGATGGCCCTGAGCCCCTCGCAGAGCCCCCGTCTCATATCCAAGCTCCCCGGGCAGCTGCTCTCGGCACACGGCGTCCAGCAGACGGTGGGGACCGTGGTGGGTGCCCAAGGCCTCGGCCAGCAGCCAGGCCAGCCAGGGGGGCTGCGACTGCCCCAGGGCGGTGTGTCCATGGCTGTGCAGCAGGGCCTGTCCTTCATGGGCCAGCAAGGCGTGGGGAGTGGTGCAGTGCCCAGCACCTCCAACGCGTTCTTCGCTGGGAACCCCGCGCTGCGCGGGCTGGGCGCAGACGCCCGCCTCATGCAGGAGAGGCAGCTCCAGAGAATGCAGCTGGCCCAGAAGCTGCAGCAGCAGCAGAACATGCTGGGACAAGTGTCACTGCAGCAGCAGCAGCAGCAGCAGCCGGGTGTGATGACACAAGCATCGATGCAGCAACAGGGCGTTATGGCACAGGCGTCCATGCAGCAGCCAGGAGTGATGGGACAGGCGGGCATGCAGCAGCAGAGTGTCATGGGCCAGGTGTCAATGCAGCAAGCGGGTGTCATGGGACAGACCTCAATGCAGCCACAGGGCATGATGGCCCAGACGTCGATGCAACAGGCGGGTGTCATGGGACAGGCTTCAATGCAACAGCCAGGTGTGATGGCACAGACGTCCCTGCAGCAGCCTGGCATCATGGGACAAACGTCCATGCAGCAGCCCAGCGTGATGGCACAGGCATCCATGCAGCAGCCTGGCGTCATGGGACAAGCAGCCATGGCGGGGCAGCCCGGCCTGCTGGGCCAGCAGCAGCCCGCCCCAGCCCCACAGCCGGGCACGGTGGGGCAGCCCATGGTGCCGAAGCAGCCGGGGCTGATGGGCAGCCAGCAGAGCCTGTTGGTGCAGCAGCTTTCCCCGCAGCAGCAGCAGCCAGGCTTGCTGGGCCACACGCAGGCAGCGGGGCTGCAGCACCAGACGGTGCTGGGCCAACCCCAGCGCCAGGTCCTGCTGGCCCCGCACCAGCAGCGGGTGCTGAGCTCTCCCCAAGTGGCCCCACAGACTCCAGGGATGCTGAGCCACCGGCTTGTGCTGTCCCAGCAGCTGGGGCAGGCGCGGGCGCTGCTGGCCCCGCAGCAGCAGCAGAACTCGGGGCTCCTGGGGCTGGGCCAGGGGCAACCCTCGATCCAGCACTTTCCGCAGCACGGCGCGGGGGGCCAGGCCCCCTCCGTGCTGCACCTGAGTCAGGGAATGCAGCCGGCCCCGGCGGTCCTGGCTGCTAAGGAGCAGCCTGGAGGGGTGGACGGCAGCACCCTGCCCGCCGAGGGCAGCGAGAGCGGAGCGCAGCTGCACGGGGAGCAGCAGGGAGCCCTCAGCGCGCCAGCACTGGGCGTCCCTGAGCCCCCGGCCCCCAAGCACCAGGCTGAGCTGGGGCAGGGCCAGCAGCTGCTCTTGGCCTCGCCGCAGCCAGCGCTGCGGGCAGGTTCCATGCAGCCGGGCGCCCTGCTCGCCGCGCCGCTGCAGAGCCCCAGCGCTGCCCACCCCGAGCACGGGGACAGTGCTGGGGTGCTGGAGCCGCCGCTGGGCTGCGGGACAGGCCCTGCGCAGGGCTTGGTGCTGCCACGGGTGCCGGAGCAGCCGGGCAAGGGGCAGCCGCGGCTCCAGAGCCCTGTGCAGCACAAAGCGGCGCCGGCGACGGGCTCAGCTGCGTTGCCCCCGGGGCTGCTGGGGCAGGTGCCGGGGCCCATGATGGGGCAGATCCGGGCACAGCTCCAGGGGGTCCTGGCCAAGAACCCGCAGCTGCGGCACTTGACGCCACAGCAGCAGCAGCAGCTCCAGGCGCTCCTGGTGCAGCGGCACCAGCAGAACCTGCTGCAGCAGAGCCAGGCGCTCCGGACCCCCGGCCCCTTCCCCGGGCAGGCCCCGGAATATGGCTCCACCACCCGGCAGCCCCCCCGCCCGCCAGGGACCCTGTTCCAGCCCCGGCCGGGTGCTCCAGCGGAGGCTCAGCCCGGCTTCGAGCAGGGCCGAGCGCTGCCAGGGCAGCCTCCCCAGCAGCCGCTGGCGGAGCTGGTGCAGGCAGCACTGGCTGCCCGCAGCCCCCAGC
This sequence comes from Ara ararauna, assembly GCA_028858755.1. Taxonomy (NCBI): domain Eukaryota; kingdom Metazoa; phylum Chordata; class Aves; order Psittaciformes; family Psittacidae; genus Ara; species Ara ararauna. The sequence goes on from CM054390.1 coordinate 8,492,268, forward strand.
CCGGCCTCGTGCGGCTCCCCACTCTGCCGGCCCCCTCGCCCCTGGGCTGCGCCCCCCAGCACCTCGCCAGCCCCGAGCAGAGCCCTCAAGAGCCAAAGAAGATGTCACCAGGGGTCCCGGCATTGGCCCCCAGCCCCGCTGCGCCCATGGAGCAGGGGTCGGCACCGAGCGGCACCATCACTGACCCACAGCGTGGCTCCTGGGACCCAGAGGCACCTGGTGCAGACCCCAGCGAGACCTGCATCAATGGGGCAGGGCCGGGGGGGGCCCCTGCAGCAGGTGAAGCCCCCGCGGTGCTGGTGAAGCAGGAGCCGAAGGAGGAGGCGGTGGCAGTGGCGCAGTGTGAGCTGGATGGAGATGAAGCCCCAAAACCAGAGGCTAACAGGGACTCTGGGGCTAGCCAAGCCAACAGCCTCCTGGCCCCGGGCGGCCGCTCTGAGGCTGGGCACCTCCTGCTGCAGAAGCTGCTGCGAGCCAAGAACGTGCAGCTCTCGGCGCAGAGCCCGGGCGAGCTCAATGGGCACACGGAGACCCGGGGCACCGGGGTGGAGCCGCGGCCACCGCCGGTGCTGCTGGGCCGGGAGGTGAGTGGGAGCCGTGGGGCAGGAGGGGCTGGTGGCTGTGGGGCTGTGCTCATCCTGGTGTCCGCTCTGCCTCCGCAGGACCCCTCCATCGCCAGGAAGCCGGTGCCCACCAAGCCCAAGCGGGTGCAGAAGGGCAACGAGCGGGTCCCAGCCTCCCGCAAGAAGCTGCGGAAGGACGAGGGGCTGCGGCCGGGGGAGGCCCTCATGAGGCAGCTGAAGCAGGTACAGCCATGGGGCAGGGCATGGGGAGGGGGCTGCTCCCCCCCCCCCCCGGCCTCTCCTCACCACTCTGCCCACAGGAGCTGTCGCTGCTGCCACTGACGGAGCCGACCATCGCGGCCAACTTCAGCCTATTTGCGCCCTTCGGCAGCAGCCCCATCAATGGCAAAAGCCAGCTCCACGGCGCCTTCGGCAGCGCCGTGCTCGACAGCGTGCCCGACTACTACTCTCAGCTGCTCACCAAGGTAAAGAGGGGGGGTTTGTGCTGTTGGCCCCCAGCGTGGGGCTGCAGCATTACCCCACGGTGCTCACCCCGCTTGTCTCTCCCTGCCCAGAACAACCTCAGCAACCCCCCCACGCCGCCCTCCTCGCTGCCCCCCACACCGCCACCATCTGTGCAGCAAAAGATGGTGAACGGTGTCACGGCCCCAGAGGAGCTGGGGGAGCAGCCCAAGGATAGCGACCCGGCCCGCGAGTCCCATGGCCACAAAGGTGATGGTGAGCGTGGTGGACACAGGAGTGGCACAGACACCCCCTCTGCTTCCCGTCACTCCCCCAGTGATACCTGTCCTTTCCGTGTGCAGACACAGCAGCCATGGAGGTGAAGAGCCTGGACCTGCTGGCCGCGCTGCCCACCCCTCCTCACAACCAGACCGAGGACGTCAGGTTAGTCCTGGGTGCCCCCCCTGTCATGGGGACCCCTCCGTGGGTGACGTCTTCCCCTGACACCTCCCTTCCCACAGGATGGAAAGCGATGATGAGAGCGACTCCCCTGACAGCATCGTCCCGGCCTCGTCCCCCGAGAGTGTCCTGGGCGAGGAGCTGCTGCGCTTCCCCCTGCTCAGCGAGGCCAAGCCGGAGCTGGAGGAGCGGGTGCTGTCCCCCATCATCCCCATCATCCCCCGGGCCAGTATCCCAGGTGGGCTGCACTGGGATGGAGGGCGTATGGAGCAGGGCAGGAGGGGGCTGTGGTGCACGTGGAGCAGGCAGGAAGGGGCTGGTGGGGTGTATGGGCCAGGCAGGAGCATTCATGGGATGTACAGGCCGCACAGGGGAGAGCATCTGCAGGGCACTTGCATTGAATGGGAAGGGGTCTATGCAGTGGATGGATGGAGAAGGAGGGGCCCCTAGGTGTGGAGGAGCAGAGGAAGACTCCTTGGCGTGCACTGGGGCTGGCCTGTTCTCTGTGTCCGCACCCCAGCCTGTCCCACTCAAGGTCATGAGTCCCAGCGCTGGTTCTGTGGGGGTGTCTGGTGGTGGGGTTGGGGCTGCGCGGCTCTGACCCCCTTCTCCCCACTCCAGTGTTCCCCGACACAAAGCCCTATGAGGTCCCGGAGCCTTTCGGAGCCCCCCCTGGGAAGGTGTGTTCCCCATGGGAGAAGGGTAAGAGCAGTGAGGTCTCTGTCATGCTGACGGTGTCTGCAGCAGCTGCCAAGGTGAGTGAGGGGCTGGGGATAGGCGAGATCCTGGGGGTCCCTGCGTGGTGGCATCAGGGTCCCGGGCTCACCCAGTCCTCCTCTCACCCAGAACCTCAATGGGGTGATGGTAGCCATGGCTGAGCTGCTGAGCGTGAAGATCCCCAGCTCCTATGAGGTGCTGTTCCCTGATGGCGCCGTGCGAGCAGCCGTAGTCGAGGCCAAAAAGGCAGAGACAGACATGGCTGGTGAGCATCTACCTTGTGCTCATCAACTCCCTCATGTCCCCAGCCCGAGCACCCCATGATGGGCTCCTGCCTTTGTCCCCAGGGGTGCTTGGTGCCAAGGAGAAGGTGGCGTTGGCCGGGAAGGTGCCGGACAGCAGCTCTGAGTGGCTGAAGCAGTTCGATGCAGTGCTGCCTGGGTACAGCCTCAAGGGCGAGCTGGACCTCCTTACACTGCTCAGACAGGTCAGCACAGTGCAGGGGTGCCCCCCCGGTGTTATTGGGGTGCCTGGAAGGCTGTGGCTGCACTGGGACCAAATGTGACCATGTTGAGGATGCTGAGTCTTCCAGGCTGGTGTGGAAAGGGATGGTGAGGTTTGGGGGTCCCCATCCCCAGGCTGCTCTGACCTGTGCCCCCTCCATGTGCCGCAGGAGAGCCCAGCACCCGAGAAGACCCTTCACCACTGCTATGTCAACAACGTCTCCAACCTGGACGTGCGGCAGCTCTCCGTGATGCCGCAGGAGCCCTCTCCTCCACTGTCCCCCTCCGTCCCCTCTCCTTCCAGCCCCAGTGAGGCCACCCGGGTCCCTGACCCTGAAGCAGCCCCCGAGGCAGCCCCGGCCCCGCTGTCCCCACTGCCTCCAGCCCCATCGCCAGCCCCCCAGGAGGAGGATGGGGCCGCGGGTCTCCACTCGCCACCGCGCTTCAAACCACGCTCGCGGCCACCCGAGGACGGGGATGAAGCGCGGCCGCGGCTCAAGAAGTGGAAGGGGGTGAGATGGAAACGGCTGCGCTTCCTCGTCACCATCCAGAAAGGGGGGGCCAAGCGGGACGGGGACAAGGAGATCGCGGAGTTCATTGACAAGCTGGGCACCACGCTGCGCCCTGAGAAGGTGCCACGGGACCTGCGCAAGTGCTGCTTCTGCCACGAGGAGGGCGACGGCGCCACGGACGGGCCCGCGCGCCTGCTCAACCTCGACCTGGACCTCTGGGTCCACCTCAACTGCGCCCTGTGGTCCACCGAGGTGTACGAGACGCAAGGAGGGGCCCTGATCAATGTGGAGGTGGCGCTGCACCGCGGGCTGCTCACCAAGTGCTCCCTGTGCCAGAAGACCGGCGCCACCAACAGCTGCAACCGCATCCGCTGCCCCAGCGTGTACCACTTTGCCTGCGCCATCCGCGCCAAGTGCATGTTCTTCAAGGACAAGACCATGCTGTGCCCCGTGCACAAGCTGAAGGGCCCATGCGAGCAGGAGCTGAGCAGCTTCACTGTGTTCCGCCGCGTGTACATCGAGCGGGACGAGGTGAAGCAGATCGCCAGCATCATCCAGCGCGGTGAGCGCCTCCACATGTTCCGCGTCGGGGGCTTGGTGTTCCACGCCATCGGGCAGCTCCTGCCGCACCAGATGGCCGATTTCCACAGTGTCACGGCCCTCTACCCAGTGGGCTACGAGGCCACGCGCATCTACTGGAGCCTGCGAACCAACAACCGCCGCTGCTGCTACCGCTGCACCATCTGCGAGAACAACGGCCGCCCCGAGTTCGTGGTGCAGGTCATTGAGCAGGGCCTGGAAGATCTAGTTTTCTCTGACTCCTCACCCCAAGGTAAGGGGCCAGCGGGAGCTGTGGGTGCTGGGCTGCTGCTCTCCTGCGTCCCCTGCCTTTTTCCTGCATCCCCTGCTTTTCTCCACCACCTCATCTTCATTCCCTGCCCTCCTCCATTCTCCTGCGTCCTCTGCCCTCCTGCTCCATTCCCTGCCTTCTCATCTGCTGCCTTCCTTCTGCGTTCTCTGGTCTTCTTCCGCATCCCCTGCCTGCCTGCATCCCCTGCCTGCCTCCATCCCCTGCCTGCCTCCATCCCCTGCCCTGCTGATGGCTGAGCTGCACCAGAACAGGGAGAACATGGCAATGGGAAGACCTGGGGTGGCTGGAGCTGGAGGGGAGTGGGCTGCAGCATTCGCTGGCTCTAATAAATCTTCCTTTCCCCTCTGCAGCTGTCTGGAACCGGATCATCGAGCCGGTGGCGATGATGAGGAAAGAAGCTGACATGCTGCGCCTCTTCCCCGAGTACCTGAAGGGCGAGGAGCTCTTCGGCCTCACGGTACATGCGGTGCTGCGCATCGCTGAGTCGGTAAGTCCTGCCTGGGCTCGGGGGGGGGGGCCCTCTGCCCTATGGTGGTCACCCCTATTGCGAAGGGGCTCGGTGGCTGCGGTGCCACCGCAGGTTCAACATCCACTCCCCGTAGCTGCCCGGTGTCGAGAGCTGCCAGAACTACCTGTTCCGCTACGGGCGGCACCCGCTGATGGAGCTGCCGCTGATGATCAACCCCACCGGCTGTGCCCGCTCCGAGCCCAAAATCCTCACCCACTACAAGCGGTGAGTTGGGCCAGGAGCCCCTGAGAGAGCCGGGATCCCGCGGCATTGCCTAGCTCTGACCCGCTCTCCCCCCACACCGGCAGGCCCCACACCCTGAACAGCACAAGCATGTCCAAGGCCTACCAGAGCACGTTCACTGGCGAGACCAACACACCCTACAGCAAACAGTTTGTGCACTCCAAGTCCTCCCAGTACCGGCGCCTGAAGACGGAGTGGAAGAACAATGTGTACCTGGCGCGCTCCCGCATCCAGGGGCTGGGGCTCTACGCGGCCAAGGACATCGAGAAGCACACCATGGTCATCGAGTACATCGGCACCATCATCCGCAATGAGGTGGCCAACCGGCGGGAGAAGATCTACGAGGAGCAGGTGGGGATCCATCAGGATGTGGGGGGGTCTCTGGTGGGATGTGCGTGCCTGGGAGCACCCCCTGACACCCTCTTATCCACCCCCAGAACCGCGGCATCTACATGTTCCGCATCAACAACGAGCACGTCATTGACGCCACGCTGACGGGGGGCCCGGCCAGGTGAGTGTGGGGGCCTTTAAGGGTGGTGGGACCCCCTGCTACGTTGGCACTGACCCCCCCAGCACCCCTGTCTGTGACCCCTCCAGGTACATCAACCACTCGTGCGCCCCAAACTGCGTGGCTGAAGTCGTGACCTTCGACAAGGAGGACAAGATCATCATCATCTCCAGCCGGCGCATCCCCAAGGGGGAGGAGGTCAGGCAGGGACCCTTGGCGGGGGGGGTCTGGGGGCTGGTTCTGGCCCGTGGCTGACTCCCTGCTCCCCCACAGCTCACCTACGACTACCAGTTCGACTTCGAGGACGATCAGCACAAGATCCCCTGCCACTGTGGAGCCTGGAACTGTCGCAAGTGGATGAACTAAGTGGGATAAGAAGGAGCTGGGGGGGGGGGCGCGCACAACACCCCCTCCCACCTCACCGCCACCTCGCCACGACCCACCGGGGGCCACGGGAGGTGCCGGGGGGGGGCCGGGCACGGGGAGGGAGCCGCCGCCGCCAGCCCTGCCCGCGCGGGACGCCCGGACGGACGCACGAACCGGCAACTCAGGGTTTTCTTTGCTTCGTCCTGCGAGGAATCAAGTGTTTGTGTCGGGGGGGGGAACCCCGGCGAGAGAGAGAGAGAGACCCCCCCATCTCCATCACCCGCCTCCATGCGGGGTGGCAGCAGCAGCCGTGGCGCCGGAGCCGGATCCGGCTTTTTTTCCTCTCTCCCAACTTTAGGGTTATTTTTTTTTTTGGGTTTGTTTTTTTTTTTTCCTTTTTAATTTTATTTTCTTTTTTTTTTCTCTCTCTTTTTTTTTTTTTTTTTTTTTAGAATCTAATAACATTTTTGCTCGCTAAAAGTACCAAGTAACAGACTCCTTGAGCTCGACAATCCGGGCTCTGCGCCGCCCGCGGCCAGAGCTTGCTCGGTTCCTTTCGAATCTCTTCTTGTTTGTGCGTGTGGACGAGACCCGCGGCGAGGGCCCCCCCGGCAGACACAGGAGCTTCTGCACCCAAACCTACCTCATTTGACGTCTTAGATTATGATTCTTTTACCTTTTCTGTTGTGATTTTGAAATGTGAGACACACCCCCCTCAAGCCCCCCACACACACATCGGGGCCTCCCCACCATGGGGATGGGTCCCCCCTCTCCTCTCTTTGGATGTGGCAGCAGGAGCCCCCCTTGCCGGGCTCCATGGCAGAAGTGGGGGGACACCCTTGTCCTTGTCCCCAGCCCTGCGCCGTTCCAAGGTGCGAGAGGGGGATAGGGGGGTGTTGGCCCCGCTCCCCCAGCAATGAGGGGGTTCGGGGGGGCCCCCCCTACTCGCATCAACCCCCATAGTGGGGGGCGGCCACAGTCGCTGTCAGCGCAGGGTGGGGACGGGGGGGGAAGGTTATTTATCTATTTATACCTTATATTGTATATACTAAATGGGGGGGTCTTTGTGCTCTGCTGGGCTGAGATTTGGGGCGCGGGGGCACGGGGGGGGCCGCGGCATTTTGCAACCCAATCTCCGGCGTTTTGGAGCTATTTTGGGGGGGGGGGGTTGGGGGGGCTCAGAGAAGCCACTGGGCATTACACAGCGCCCCCCCCGCTGCCGGCTGCACACAACCCCCCCTCGGCACAGCCACCCCCCCCCGGGGGCAGCGGGGTCGGGATCTCTTTAACGCACAAACACATCGCGCAGAGAGGGGGGACCCCCCCGAACTCCCCCCTTTCAACCCCCCCCGTTGTGATGGGGATGGTGCAAAGCGATGGGGGGGGTGCGGGGGGGGGTGTTGAAAAGCTGCTTCCGCAACCTTAAAAAAAAAAAAAAAAAAAAGCTGCAAAAAGGTTTAAGGTGAAAATGTTTAAAAAAAAAAAAAAAAACCAAAAAAAAAAAAACAAAGAAAAAAAGTTAAAAAAAGACAAAAAAAAAAAAAGCCACAAACCCGCGAATAGGGGCGGGGATGGGCGTTCGAACGGTTCCGCGAGCGTTCGAACGGTGCCACGAGCGTTCCTGTACAGCCCCGGCGCCGCGAATCCCGTTTTTACCGAGTCCGCAACCACTGGATATTATTTTAAATAAAGCGCGTGAGAAGCCGCTGCCTCCCTCCATGGGGGGGGGGGGGGGGGGGGGGGGGGCGCCGGGGTGGGGGCACTTGGGGGGGGCGGTTGGGTCCCTTTGGGGTCGCCCCTTCGGGTCTAACCGAGGGCACCGGCGGCAGCGCATCCACTGCCCTCCGCTCCGTGACCCCCGGCGGGTTCTGCGCCCACAACCAGTGACATTCCCCCCCCCCCGGGTGCCGTGACCCGACGGGAGGAGAACGGTCGGTAACGGGCATGGACGGGGCGCTCGGTGCCGAAGGTTCCGGTGGTTGCGGAAGTGACTGCCCGGAGCCGGGCGGAAGTGGGGAGGTGGCGGGACCGAGCGGGGCTATGGAGGTGGGAAGGGAACGGGAACGGGGAAGAACCGGGGACGGGAGGGGACGGGGAGAAACGGGAACGAGGGGAATCGGGGACGGGAGGGAACAGGGACCGGACGTGGGCGGAGGAAACCGGTACCGGGAGGGGACGGGAACGGGAACCGGGGGGAACCGGGTCCGGCGATTTCAAAACCGCCCCGACCCGTCCCGTGTCCCTCCGCAGGATCCCGGCCCCGGCCCGGCCGCGGAGGTCCCGGCGGAGCTGAGCCCTCCGGGGCTGGAAGGTGACACCGGGAGCGTCCGGGGGGAGGCTCAGGACCGGGGTGCGGGGGGGTCCCGGGTTCGGGAGAGTCACCTCACGCTGCCCGTCCCCAGGGCCCCCCTCCCGCGGCGCCTACACCGCGTTCATGAAGTCCCATCGCTGCTACGACCTCATCCCCACCAGCTCCAAACTGGTGGTTTTTGACACGTCCCTTCAGGTGGGTTTGGGGGCTCCTCACCCCCCACCCCCCCCGGGTAGGGTCTGCACCCAGGGGGGCCCCGCTCCCTCGGTGACCCCCCCGGTGCCCCCAATGCAGGTGAAGAAGGCGTTCTTCGCGCTGGTCACCAACGGTGTGCGTGCGGCCCCGCTCTGGGACAGCAAGAAGCAAAGCTTCGTGGGTGAGTGAGTGGGATGGGGGGGGCCGGAGGGGACTGCGGGACCCCCCTCACCCTCCCCCCTCCAGGCATGCTGACCATCACCGACTTCATCAACATCCTGCACCGCTACTACAAGTCGCCCATGGTGAGGAGGAGGGGACGCAGGTCCAGCCTCTGCCCGCCCCGCGCTCCATCCCGGTTGATCCCGGTTTGTGTCCTTGCACCCAGGTGCAGATCTACGAGCTGGAGGAGCACAAAATAGAGACGTGGAGAGGTGAGGGGGGGGCTGAGGGTGCCTCCTGCCCAGCCTGGGGTGCGCAGAGCACTGGGGCTCTGCTCCGTGGGTGCTGCCGCTGCCCTCAGCGCCTCCTCTCCCTGCAGAGGTTTACCTGCAGGACTCCTTCAAGCCGCTGGTCTGCATTTCCCCCAATGCCAGGTACCACAAGAAGTGGGGCAGCGCCGGCAGCACCCTTGGGTGCAAGGCGGGGTCCCCAGTCCCGTTTTCCTCCTGTTCGCAGCCTCTTTGACGCCGTTTCCTCCCTGATCCGGAACAAGATCCATCGCCTGCCCGTCATAGACCCCGACTCGGGGAACACCCTCTACATCCTCACCCACAAGCGCATCCTCAAGTTCCTCAAGCTCTTTGTAAGTCCCATCCCTACCCTGCGGCAGTGCCGGGGACCCCCCTGCGATGACCCCGGCCCCGGCTTGTACCAGGTACCACTGGGGCGCTGGAGCGGGTGGCGGGTGTTGGAGGGGGGGTCCCCAGGACGCTGCATGGACCCTGCAGCCCCGGAGCCAGCCCTGCCTGTGCCCGGGGGTCCCACAGCCCCTGCTGCACCCCCCCAGCACTCTCTGCTTTCACTCCTCAGGACCGCGGCCCAGGCCCCTCACGAGCCGGGGGCAGCGGGAGCTGAGCCAGCGTCAGCACTGTCCCCCTCCCCGTCCCCTGCAGATAGCAGAGGTCCCAAAGCCCGAGTTCATGGCCAAGACGCTGGAGGAGCTGCAGATCGGCACCTACCGCAACATCGCCGTGGTGCGCACCAGCACCCCCATCTACGTGGCACTTGGCATCTTCGTGCAGCACCGCGTCTCCGCGCTGCCCGTCGTCGATGAGTCGGGTGAGGACGGGGCCTGGGGTGACACCACCCTGTGTGTAGCTGTCCCCAATGCCTGTGGCTGTCCCCAACCCCTGTGGCTGTCCCCAGCCCCTGTGGCAGCCGTTCCCTTCCCTCCCCAGGGCGGGTGGTCGACATCTACTCCAAATTCGACGTGATTGTGAGTAGCTGTGGAGGCAAGGAAGGGACAAAGCCTGTGCTGGGGGGGGGGGCTCTATGGGTTACGGGGGTCCTCACTGCGTCCCCAACACCTCTCCCTGCCCCAGAACCTGGCGGCTGAGAAGACCTACAACAACCTGGACGTGACGGTGACGCGGGCGCTGCAGCATCGCTCCCACTACTTCGAGGGCGTCCTCAAGTGTTACAAGCACGAGACGTTGGAAACCATCATCAACCGCCTGGTGGAGGCAGAGGTAACCACCCCCGGGGGTGACGAGCAGTGAGGGGGCCCGGGGTCCCTGCACCAGCCTCATTCCCCACCGTGTCCCCCCCAGGTTCACCGGCTGGTGGTGGTGGACGAGAGCGACGTGGTCAAGGGGATCGTCTCCCTCTCGGACATCCTGCAAGCCCTGGTCCTCCCGCAGGACCCCTGAGGCGTTTGGGTGGGGGGATCAGCCCCCCCCCCAGTGCCCCCCCTTTCCTCCTCTTGAGGACACCCGGGTTGGGGGCCCCACTCACCAGCAGCGTCCAGCAATAATCCAGCTGTAGGGTAGCACTTGCCTGAGTGGGGAGACCTCCCCACGCTGCACCTTGTGCCCCAAAGCCTGGCAGGGTGCTGGGGGGGCCCTCTTTTGGGTTCCCCCCCATACCCCCCACCCCCCCATGCAGTTTCACTGAATCTGGGGTTTTAATCTCCCTCCCTCAGATCTGTCTGGCCAGGGGCTGCCCCCTGCATCCCCTGTGTCCCCCAACGCCCCCGGTGCCCTCCAGCACCCCCCCATGCCCCCTCCTGGCCACATCTGCACCCGGCACCACTTCGTGTGTGGAGAGAAGCCACGAATAAACACAGAGCTGGCACGATCCCGCTGTGGGGCACGGGGGGGGGCCCCGGGAGGGGCTTCACCTCTGCCATGGGCAAGGGGGAATCTGCTGAGCTCACCCAGACCCCAAATCCCTGTTTGTTCCGCCTGTGGCTTTACTCAAAGGCCGGGATTGGCACCGGGACGGGGCCGAGGTGGGATGCGGGGACCCCCCCTGTGTGTGGGGGTCCTGGTGGGGCACTGCCGGGGGTGGGAGGCGCGAGGCCGTGCTGAGCCTGGCACATTCCTGCCCGGGGGAGAGGCCGGGAGGTGCCTGCGGCCGCGGCCACGGCCAGCGCCAGGCTCGGGAGTGAGGTGAGAGCCTGGACCGGGAGGGGGGGACTCAGGTGCCGGTACCGGTGCCGGTGCCGTTACCGGAGCCGTTGCTGATGCTGTTGCCGGTGCCGTTGCCGGTGCCGTTGCCATGCCGCCGCCGGAGGGTTGCTAAGCTCCACTCGGAGCCCGCGTGGGCTGCAGCGCTCGGTGCCAAACCCGCTTTGGCGCAGGGGGGGGAAGGGATCCCGGAGGGGGGGGGGGAGGCACCCCCGGGACGGGCGCTGGGGTCCCCGCTGTGCACCGCGGGGAGGTCGGTGCGGGGCCAGGCGCGGGGGGGCCGCGGAGCGCACGTGTGGCTCCGGCGGGGCTCCGGCCCCCCGCGGCCATGCAGCGGATCCGCGAGCGGACCCAGCTGCTGCTGCTGGAGATCGACACCGTCGCGTGTTGCAGCCCCCCCGGCGCCGCGATGGCAGCGGGGTGCGGGCCCGCGCCCCCATGGACCTACCGCCGCATCGCCAGGGAGTACGCGTGAGTTGGAGCGGGGGGGGGGGGAGACGAGCGGGGTGGGGGGATCCCATCCCGCACCCTCCACCCTGCATCCCCCGGCCCTCACGTCCCCGTCTCTGTCTTGCAGGTACCTGGAGAAGAGCTTCGTGGCCGAGCTGGCCCCCCCTTGGCCCCCAGCTCACCCCCATCACCTGCAGGACTTCACCTCCCGGCCCCCCCCCGCCTGTGAGACCCGGCCCCGGGCACCCCCCACCCGCTGCCACCCTGAGGGGTCCCGGGGCTGGCCCCCGCCATGCGCACCCCATGCCCCAGTGCCCGGGGCCAGGCCAGGCCCCCCCAGCTACGAGGCCCACATGCAGCGGGTGCAGGCGGCCCACGCGCGCCGGGGTGGGCCGCCCCCCTACATCTCCCCCCCCGCTTACGACGCTCCCCACCGCACCCTGCAGCTCCGGCCCCCCCGGCCCCTGCGCAGCCCCCTCCGTGCCCCGCGGAGCCGGGGGGCGATGCCGGGGGGCTGGAGCCACACGCTGCCCCGGGCGGCCACCGAGGCCCGGCTCCGGTACCCCCGCGGGATGTCACCATCCCCGGGGGGCCCCGGCACCCCCCAGCACAGCCAAACGCTGCCACGGGCCGCAGGCAGCCGGGCCCGGGCCCCGGGGGGCAGCAGAAGGCAGCAAGAGGCGGGGGGCCACGTCCTCATCGACGCCACCCGCGTGGTGGTCCGGGCCCAGTATGTGGCCCCCGTGCAGCGGCAGCAGGTCCGGTACATGGGGGCGTCCCCGGGGCCCGCCGCCCCCCCGGGCAGCCCTCCCGCAGCCCCCGGGGCTGTCACCCCCCCCGCCCGCCCCTTCGCCGGCCCGGGAGCCCCCCCGCAGCCCCTGGCGCAGCCCAGGGGTATGCGGGGGCCCGCGAGGCCGGTTCCCGCCGCGGCGGCCGGTGCTGTACGCGCAGGCGCTGCGCGAGGCCGTGTCCCGCATCCGCCGCCACACGGCCCCCGATTCCGACTCCGAGGCCGAGGGGGGGCCGGGGGGGTCCCGGTGGCGGCGCTGCCGGGACCCCCACACCTACAGCAGCAGCAGCAGCAGCCTGGAGAGCACCGGGGCCCCCCCGGGCACCGCCAGCCCCCCCTGGGCCTGAGGGGCGGGGCTTGGCGGGGTGTGGCTCGATGGGGCGGGGTGTGGCTGGGCGGGGCTTGGGGCTGACCCCAATAAAGGCTGCGGGAGCCACATACACCGCCTTCGCCCCCTGTGTGTGCACGGATGGTGGGGTCCATCGCCCCCCCCAGGCTCCCCCCGCGGCCCTGCTCCTGCCCCACACTCCCCAGCGAGGTCCGAACCCCCCCCCCCGCCACGGTGCCGGGGTCACTCGGAGGCCCCGGGCGTCCCGGTGGCACCGCAGCGGTCACCGCGGGGCTGGGACGTGCCATGTGTCCCCCCCCCGGTCTCCCCATAATGAGTAGGTGAGTGCAGCGCATCTGGCCCGCTGCCACCGGCCCCACGTCACGGCCGGAGGGGGACCCCGGGTGAGTCACGTTCCCCCCCCCCCCCCCGAGAGGCCACCACCTCTTAGTCACGCTGCGGGGGGGGCCGAGCCCCGCGGCCAGAGGAAACCGCACAAATAACGTGGCCAATTTGCACGTTATTTAAAACCGGCTCCTACCCCGCCCCCCCGGCGCGACCCTGTCATTATCCCGGTGACACCGGCCCGGAGGTCACCGTGTGGGGCAGCGGGGACCCGGGGGGGGGGCCGCTCGTGGGGCAGCCCCGCGGCCACGTCACCCCACGCACCCTGGCACCGCACCGGGGCCTGGGCTGTGCCGGTGACCTGAGCCCGCTGCTGCGCGTTTGGTGCGGTTCGGCATGGCCCGGCACGGCACAGCCTGGACCGGCGCGACCCGGCCCGACACTGCACGGCACAGCATTGGCACTGCTCGGCACGCCTCCGCGCTGCTGTGTGACCCAGCCCGGCCCGGCCCGGCCCGGCCCGGCCCAGCGCAGCATTGGCACTGCTCGGCACAGCTCCGCGCTGCTGTATGACCCAGCACGGCTCGGCACAGTCCGGCATGGGTGGCTCAGCTCAGCGCGGCTCGGTGCATCCCGGCCCGGCACGGGCGCGCTGCCCGCCGTGGCCCGGCGTGTCCCAGACACGGGGGAAGCGGCGCGGCCCTTTCTGTGGCTCCGCTCCTGCCCAAACCCCCGCCGGGAAAATCACCTTCTAATTCGGGCTGCGCCGGCGCCAGCGCCGTCCCCCCCGGGGCCACCCCGGGCTCCCCCCGGCTCTTGCCGCTTTCTGCTGCCCGCAGGGGTGCCCACGGGTGGCCCCGGGGGCGACCCGTCCGGTACCGGTGTCCCCGCACCGGGCCACCGGGCCGCCGTCCCGCCCACAGCCACCAGATGTCGCCGCGCAGCCGGTGACCGACGGCACCGGCAGCACCGGGGGTCACCGGGGGTCCCGACCCGGGAGCGGGGACCCCCTGCCACAGAGACCGGCATGGCCACTGCGGTGTCGGTGTCCCCAAGGGCCGTGACTCGCGTGTGTCACCGGTGCCGGTGTCCCCAGAGCCGTATGGACACGAGCGTACCAGCGAGCAGCGGCCATGCCTGTACCGGTGTCCACGCAGCACCATGACCCCCGTGTGTCACCATCGCGGCCCACACCGTGACCCACATGTGCCGGCACCCACTGATGGCTCCTGTGCGCATGTGGTGCCGGCCACACCGTGTCCATGCCACATCCCGGCTGAACCACATCCCACCGTGCCAAGCGCCGGCCCCGGCCCTGCCGCGCTGCCGGTGCCGGCTGTGCCCGGTGGGAAGGGAAGGAAAGAGAAGGGAAGGGAAGGGGGGTGCGGTGAATGCCGCATTGTGGCGGGGTTGCAGTCACAGATAATTACCTCAATTAGTTACAATGGCAGAGTAATAAATACGGGCTTAGCGGCTCCTTCCCCACTGCGGCTTCTCAGATTAATCCAGCCCGGGCGAGCGGAGCTCAAAGGGATGATGGACAATTCATTAAACTCGCACAAGGCACCCGTGAAGTCCGGCGTTAGCCCCCGGCGGCTCCGGCTTTGTCCCTAATTGTTCGTCTCGGGCATTGGTCACCTATGAGGGAGTGGGTGACGGCGACGGTCCCCCCGCGGCTGGCATGCCCGGGGGATTAGAGGCCAGCCCTTGCCACCGTTGCTGGGCGCCTTGGCCTCGCGCCGGAGGAATGCGGTGGTTGAGGGGGGGGGATGCTGCCGGACAAGCCGGGAGCTGGCGGGATGCGGGCGAGGGGAGCCGGGATGGGGCTCGGTTCAATGGCGATGGTATGGGGACGGAGCCGGTGGTGGGATGGTGCCACCGGGCAGTCAGTGCGGCTGGGAATGGCTCTGTCCCTCTGTCCTGCACCTCTGGAAACAACCCCGTCCCTCTGTCCCGCACCTTTGGGCACGGCCCTGTCCTTCTGTCCTGCACCACTTGGAATGACACTGTCCCTTCGTCTTGCACCCCTGGGCACTGTCCTATCCATCTGTCCTGGACCCCTGTGTGCCACCCTGCCCTTCTGTCCTGAACCTGTGGGCACCATCCCATCTGTGCTTCACCTCTGGGAATGGCACCATCCCTCTGTCTCGCACCCCTGCATAGACTCCTCCATGCCCCAGCGCTTCCCACCCCACATCAGGCCCAGCTTGTGGCCACCATCCAGCTGTTCTCCGGCTTCCCAGATGCGACGGGCTGACGCGGGGCGGGACCGCCCTGTCCCTGTCCCTCTCCCTGGCCCTGCTCCGGCCCCGCCGCTGCGGCAGCGGCTATTTCCAGCGCGGGGTGGATGTGTCCGCGCCGGGGAGGTCCGGACCCTTCAGCCGGGTGCCCCCCCCCGCCCGGGGCGCCCCAGGCCGGGGGTCGCTGCTGTGCCCAGCGGTTACCGGCCCGCAGGAAAAGCTGAGTAACAGAGGTGACTTATAAGAAAGTCATTATCTATATTCCTGACTCCCTACCGCAGGAAAACAGGCTATTTTCATGCCCTGTGCGTGCGCAGAATTTAGCAGGCAGATAACTCCCGGCAGGCGGGAGATGCTCCCAGGGTTATTTCGGGATGTGTTCCTTTCCAGTCGCTTTTCCTCGCAGTTCTTTCTGCCTTCTACCACGCCAGGCTGTTTGTACCTCGGCGTGGACAGCGGGGGCCCCCGGGGGTTATTTTCCTCCCTCCTTTGGGTCTAAACCATCAACTTTTCCACTATCGGCTCCGGGGGATATTTCGGGTGGTGGCAGCGTCATTCCTCAGCCTTTGATGCCGCCCCAGCTCTGGGGCTGCGGGGACCCCCTCACTGCAGGTGGGCACTGGAGATCCCTGGGGCTGGATGTCACCGCGGCCCCGGGTTGGGTGTGGGAAGGGAGGTTATAGCTTGGCCCAAGGTGTGGAGTTAGGGGGCAGAAGGTGTGTGCGAGCACTGCACCTGCAGCAGGGGATGCCAACCCCGATGGGATGCCAATCCCAGTGGGAATCTTGTCCCGCAGGAATGCCCTTCCCGGGGATGCATTCTGGGTCTATGGCCATCACTGTGGGATGCTTATCCCAGGGGAATATCCATCCCAGGGGGATTCCCATCCCAATGGGATGCCTGTCACGGGGAGAAGCCCATCCCGGTGGGATGCGCATGCCACCAGGGCACCTGCCAGCTGCGGAGCTGCAACCACCTCTGCCACGGCCTTTCTCGGGCTGCAGCCAGACCCCACGCACGAGTGCGGGGCTGCGTGTGGGGCCTGTGGCCGGGCCCGGGCCCCTGGCCCCGGCCCCCATAACCCCAGTGCCCTCTCCTGCCCCCCTCCTCCCCCGGAGCCGAGGGGAGCCGTCAGCGCCGGCCAGGAGCGGTGATGGACGATGCTCATTCGCTGTCTGCTGCCTTGTACCTCCCGTGGCCGATCTCAGCACCCGGCCCTGGCGGCACCAGCCCCGACGCCCCGGCAAATTCCAGTGCTGAAGATACCGCAGCCCAGGAGCCATGGTGATGGGCGCCCCGGCCGTGGGGATGGACCCCCCGGCCGGGAGCGGCGGCGGCTATGGCTGGGGCTGGAGACGGGCACAGCGGGAGGAAGAAAGCGATGGGGATGACGGAGAGGAGGAGAGGGGAGAGGAGAGGAGGAGAAGGATGGGCAGACAGTGGATGCAGAGGTGATGGATGGACAGAGGGGGTGGACGTCTGCAGTAGGGGGCTTGTGCCCAGCCCCATTGCTTGGGGGATAGGGGAACATTGCTCATGCACTGCCTTCCTCAGACACCAAAAATGAACCAGCACAAGACTGATAAAAATATATCCTTTATTCTTCTCTAAAGGCTATCAGTGAAACCTGGAACAAAGCATTATTATTATTATTATTAATTATTATTATTAATTATTATTATCTTTAATTATAAAAACCAGGGCCTGGGACCAGCAAATTGGGGGGGTTGGGGGCCGCATCAAACCATCCACAATAAATATTGTATTTACAGTAAGAAGGGAATGTGGGTGACCAGGACAGTGCATGGTGTCACCGAGCCCCCCAGCCTGGCTGCTGCCCCCAGGGTGGGCCAAGCCAGGCCAGGCCGCAGCTGGTCCCAGAGGCACAGCCACACACACACCCATGGGTGCCTTCAATCCCACCGGACACCCATCATTGGGGGTGGCAGAGACCCCCTCCAGGGCCGGTGCAGGGGGGGTCCCGGTTGGGGGGGGGTTCACAAGCACTCGTGCAGCACCTGCGTGTTGGTGCAGTTGAGGCAGCTGACGTGGCAGCACCAGTGAAAGGTGCAGTTGCAGCGCTCGGTGATGCGCTGGGTGCGTGTGCGGTACCCACGCCCACAGCACAGCAGCTCGCACCCATCCAGCCCCGGTGAGGAGCTGTTGCAGAACCTCCCAGCCGTCCCCGCCGTCCCCGTCTTCCCACTGTAGGTGCAGAAATTGGGCGACTTCTCGAAGTAGACGAGGTCGTGGGGCGAGGGGGGTTTGTGGGCTGGGTTCTCGGGCTCCAGGTGATGCAGCTCCACGCGCGATGCCCGATTGCTGCCCTTGTTGCCATAGATGACGCGGGAAGCCCCGTCGAAGCGGTCCTTCAGGACATCGCCCACAGCGCGGAAGGTCGGCAGCCGCATCCAGCACGTGCGCACGGTGCAGGAGCCCGACATGCCGTGGCACTTGCACTCCTGGCGCATCTCGGAGAACACCGTCTGCAAGAGGAAGGGGGGGGGACATGGAGCGCCGGGAGCTCCGGCATCCCCGCGGCCCAGCAGCCGTGCGTCGTGCTCAGCCTGCCCAAAGCCAGGTGGGAAATCCCACTCTAACAGTTCCCAATGCGTGCATGGGGACAGGGTAGAGGCCTCGGTGGCTGTGCTCCCCCCCGACCCCTGTGCTGCCCGCAGCCCCCCTGCACCCTCACCATGCGCCCAGCCTCGTTGTTGTGCAGGTTCATGAGGAATCGCAGGTCTCGGCCCTTCTCACTGGAGTCCACAAACTCCCTCCCAAAGAGGCGCCCGAAGTCGATGTTGTCGCTGCAGCCCCCCCAGTGCCAGTCGGGCCCCCCAGGGCCGCGGCGCCGGTAGTCACAAGTGCAGGACTCAATGGAACCCTCTGAGCAGGACCGTGCCACCGAGTGCGTGACGCCAGCGCTGGTGATGGCGAAGATGAAAGCGGTCTCCCGGCACCCTGCGGAGGAGAGCAGGGCCTCAGGGTGCTGTTGGGATGAAGAGGGGGCGCCCACCGGCACCCCCAACCCGCAGCCACAACGGGATGCTGATGGGCTGGGAGCTGGCGATGCCCCGTGGTGAGCCGAGGGCGCTTTGCAGAGGGACCCGCGGAGGGGGGTCCGGGCAGCCCCGCGCCGCCTCCCGCCGCCCCGTGGCCTCACCCCGGTTAACGATCTTGCCGAAGATGTTGGGGCCCTGCGAGGTGGGGCAGTTCCAGCGGCGGTTGCGGAACTGCCACTTGCACTCCTTGATGGCGGTCTGGAGGCCGGAGCTGACGCTGTGCAGGATGCCGGGGTTCTGGCGGATCAGCTTGCGCTGCTTGCGGCTCAGCAGCTGCAGGCTGGGGTCCAGCACCAGCTGCACGTTCTTGGAGTCCGTCAGCAGGTTGGTGGACGAGGCCACGTTGATGATGCCCCTGCGGCACAGGAGGGGACGGTGAGCACCGGCATCCCGCTCCCCGCCTCAACCCTCCCCTCTGATCCGCTACCAGAGCATCCTCCACCCCGCAGCCGCGGGTCACAGCCCCGTTGGTCCCCCCCCCGGTGGCACCTGCGCGCCCCATCTTTGGCTACAGGGCAGCCGCCGCCGCGCCGGTGCCAAGCCCCGCTCCGCCCCCTGCTCCGGTGCCGGTGGTGCTGCCGGTACCGGCGGACTCACCACCACCGCCCGCTGTTGTTCACCGCCAGCGTGTTGGAGAGGGAGGAGAGGGCCAGCGCCCAGAGCGCCCGGAGCGCCAGCCCCAGCGCGGCGGCTCGCATGGCTCCGGCACCGGGAGACCCGGCAGAGTGCGCGGGCGAGCGGCCGCCGGGGTATTTATGGTGCCGCGGAGCCCCCGGCCCGGCCGCTACATCCACGCGTGTTTCCGGACGCGCGGGGCGCGGGGAGGGCGGGCGGCTCCGCTGCGGGTGGGTGAAGGGGGACGCGGGGAGCTCTGGCACCGGCACCGGGCTACAGCCGGTGCCCGGGGCGCGGCGTCGGGGGTGCGGGGCCAGGAGCTCGCTGCCCGGTTCTGGAGCGCGGCGTCGGGGGGTTCCGTGCTCGGTGCCCGGAGGCTCCCCGGGGAGACGGCGCTGCTGGACTCGGCTCGGCGCGGCGGGTGCGCAGCGCTCAGCACCCGGGAGCATCTTCCAGCCCCTTCCCTCTTATAGGGGCGGCGCGGAGGGTCCCCGTGGGCCGGTCCCGCCGAACGGGGCCTCCCCGCGTCCTCGCCCTAACAATGGGGAGCGGCGGGGCCGCGGCACCTCTTATGGGGCGGCCGGAGCGGCGGCGCCGGGCCTGTCCGTCACGGCCCGGATTAGCCCGGCGGGTGGCTGCGCCCCGGCCCCGTGCCCAGAGCGCGGCCGGTGGGGCGGGGAGGGGGACACCCGGCTGCCGCCCCCCGCCCTCCCCATGCACCGGCACCGGCAAGGGGAGCCTGGGACCGGTCCCGGCGCAAGGAGGATCAGGACCCGGAATAGCCCAGGACGGGCCGGGACAGCGCCGGGCGCACGCAGGGAGCGGGGGCCGGGGATAGCCCGGCATCCCCCGGGGCAGCCCGGGGCGCACGGGGAAGTGGGAATGCCGGGATCTCCCCGAGTAGCCCCGGCCATACGGGGGGCAGAGGCTCGGGACAACCCGGGGGCTCAGCGCCAGGACAGCCGGGTTTGGGGTCACGCAACCCCCGGGAAGAGAGACCTTCGGGGCTGCGCCGGGCGCTAGTGCCCGCCAGGAGCCCCAGGACCCCTCTCCCTTCCTGGTGCGTGCCCGGCCTTACTGAGCGGCCGCGACCTCCTGCCGCTCCTGCCGGGCTGTCCCGGGACTGCCTGGTTGCGGACGGGGTCCGACGGCCGGTTCTACACACAGGAGCCCCCGTGAACGTGGCTGTGGGCGCCCGCAGCAGGTGCAGTCCCGTGCCCCGGGGCACCGGACGGGTGTCGGGATGAGAGGATGGAGCGGGACGGAGATGAGGGACGCGGACCCCGGGTGCCCGCAAGTCTCGGTGGGGACAAAGTCGCTGCCCGCCCGGGTGCGAACTCCCCGGTGCGGGGCCGGAGGGGTGGGGGGGCTGAGTTGAGCCCCCCCCCCCGCCGTGGCTGGACGCGGGGGGGTAATCCCCCCGCAGCGGTTTCCCCGGACCAGTCATGCGGGGCCGGATTAGCCCCACTCGCCCGTCACGGCCCGGGGCCACCGCTCTCCATTTCAATTCAAGGGCGGACAAAGCCCGGGCTGGCAGCGGGGAGGGTCTCGCACCGGAGACCCCCCCTCACCCCTCCCCCGGCCCGGGGTCTGCTCCAGGCTGGCGGCTCCCGCATCCCCCCCGCCCCGGTTCCCGCCGGGCCAGGCCGTGTCCGCGCCCTGGGGCCGCCGCCCCGTCGGGGCTCCCGGGGCTGAGGTCAGCGGCCGCGGGGAGGCCCCGGGGCGCGGCCGGGAGGGCCCTGCCCGGGGCCGTGCCACAAGCGGCGGGGCCCAAACATCCCCGCCCCCCCGCTCCATCCCGGGACCCTCCCGGGGTCCCAGCGCCCCTGTTCCCCCCATCCTCTCCAACGGCGGCTCCGGGATGGAGGGAGTGATGCTCGGGATCCCCCCCAGCCCTGGGGTGTCCGCGGGAGCGCCCAGCGGCTCCCGCAGCCGTCGGGGCGGGCGGTGCTGCCGGTGCCAGTCCTGGATGCGGAGGGAGGGACGGGGGGGTCACAGCTCTCGTCCCGCCGCACCGGGCACGGGGCGGACGGAGACCAGGACAGACCCGCGCCCGCTGACAGCCCCGCCCGGCCCGTGAGCACCGCGGCGGCCTCGGTACCGCCGGTACCGGGTCCCCGTGCGGGGGCGCATCCCTGTCCCAGCGATGCCGTTTCTGGGGTCCCCGGCGCACCCCCCTCTCTACATAACTCCCCGCCCCGGGGCTCTTCCCCCCGGTGCTCATAGAGGGGTCGGGTGTCACCGGGACCCCCCTCCCGGTGCATCCCCCTACCCGCACTGCTGCACCCGCTGCCATGGTAACGGCTCGCGGCTCTCGCGAGCTCCGCGCCCCCCCCCCACCTTTCTCCGCGCGACCCCCCCGACCCGGTGCTGGAGGGGGGGTGGGAAGCGGAGGGCGGGGGGAGGGAAGGAGGAGTAAACGGGGGGGGGGGGAGGGGGGCGCACCGGGAGCTCTCGCGAGATCGGAGCGATCGGGCCTCCGCTTCCGGCGGCGGGAGCGGTGCAGAGTCAGCTGCGGGCGGGGGGAGCCACCGGTACCGGCACCGGCACCAGGTTTGTGGGAGCAGCACCGGGGGGGGCATCGGCGGGGGCGCGGCACCAGGGGGGCTCTGCGCGGCGCGGGGGGGGGCGTGGATGCGCGGGGTTTGGGGGTGCGGACCCCCGGGGGGGGTGCGTGCATCGCACCGGGGGTGATGCGGAGTCGCGGGAGGGGCGCGGGGCCTCCCCGGGAGGCGATGCGGGGGGGGGGGCCGGCTTCGGAGGGCGGTGCGAGCCAATGGGGGTGCGTTGGAGGGGCGCAGTTGAGCGGGGGGGGAGTGATGCGGTCGGGGGGAGCAACGGGGGCGGCAGTAGCTCAGGGGCGGGAGGGGCCCGCAGCGGAGCGGGGGGCCTGCAGCGCGGGGGGGGGGGGTCGAGGTTTGGGGGGCTGCGGTTGTGCCCCCCCCTCCCAAGAGGTGCTGGGGTCCGTGCCTCAGTTTCCTCCAGTGCAGCCTTGGCCTGGCCCCTGTAGGTGCAGCGCGGGGGGGGCACCCCCAGCACGGCCGCTTTATGTGGGGGGCAGCCCCTTGGCCCCAGGGTTCTATCCCACACATGGGTGTCCCCGATGCCTGCACCCCCCACCCCATCCCGTGTTTTGAGGGTTTCCCCCCCCCAGTCCCAGCCCTGTGCCCCCGCAGGATCCGGCCTCGCCTGCAGACGGAGCCAGCGCCGCCGTCACCATGGGCAACATCTTCGGGAACCTGCTGAAGAGCCTCATTGGGAAGAAGGAGATGCGGATCCTGATGGTGGGGCTGGACGCTGCCGGGAAGACCACCATCCTCTACAAGCTGAAGCTGGGGGAGATCGTCACCACCATCCCCACCATAGGTGAGCAGGGCCAGGGGTTGGGGAGGCACTGGGCTTGGACCCTTCCCCATCGGGGCTCCTCGGGATGGGGTTTGCGGCCCCACATGCCTCAGTTTCCCTCTGCTGCTGCTCCTCGCAGGGTTCAACGTGGAGACAGTGGAGTACAAGAACATCAGCTTCACCGTGTGGGATGTGGGTGGGCAGGACAAGATCCGGCCCCTCTGGAGGCATTACTTCCAAAACACCCAGGGTAGGTGCCCCGCGGGCAGACGGATGTGGGGCCATGGTCACCAGGGACAGGGGTGATCGTGGGACCAAGGGTCCTGCGCCCCCAGCAGCACCTGGTCACCGTCCCCAGGGCTCATCTTCGTGGTGGACAGCAACGACCGGGAACGGGTGAATGAGGCACGGGAGGAGCTCATGCGGATGCTGGCGGAGGATGAGCTGCGGGACGCTGTCCTCCTCGTCTTCGCCAACAAGCAGGTGGGGCTGGGGCCATCCCCGGGGTGTCGGGGCTGGTGTCTGGTTCCCTGTGGCAGCCCCATCTCTCCCCTCAGGACCTGCCCAATGCCATGAACGCGGCGGAGATCACGGACAAGCTGGGGCTGCACTCCCTGCGCCACCGTAACTGGTACATCCAAGCGACCTGCGCCACCAGCGGGGATGGGCTCTACGAGGGCCTCGACTGGCTCGCCAACCAGCTCAAGAACAAGAAGTGAGCGGGTGGGTGGCCACAGGCCCCCACCCCCCTGTCCCCGGGGCCCCCCCCCGGACTCCCTCATCCCCGCCCCGGTTGGGTTTTGCTTTCTCTTCTGGCACCGGTTGCTGTGGGGGTCTTTTTCCACCTTGTTTTGGGGTCTCCCCTCGGATCTCGTGTGTGCGTGTGTGGAAATACAGCTCTATGGAACGTACCTGGGGGGGACACGGGGGCTGGGTGTTGGGGGGGAGTCACACTGGGGTACCCCATCCCCGTGCATGTCCCCTCCCCTTCCTCTGGACCAAATGTGGGGGCTGCGGGGCTGCAGGGTGCATTTGGGACCATACACACCCCCACATCCCCCCAGCCCCACATGCCCACCCCCCCGGGGGTCCCACACGTCCCCGGCCCCCCCCATGTCACTTCGAGGCAGGTCTCCTCCCCTGCACCCCATCCCTGTGCCAGCATCGTGATTGTATGTCCCAGCCCCTCACAGGCAGACGGACGGATGGCCCCATTCTGTACCCCCCCAGCACCGTATTTATACCCCCGGTCTGTGCTTGGTGTGACGTGTTGCTGCGGCTCTGCCCCATCCAGGGACGTGTGTACCCCCCTCCCAGCCCCCCCTCCCTGCGCCTGAGACAGTGGGTGACCCCCGGCCCCCCCCTTGGATATTAAACATGTTTTATGTAGGGCTGCCCCACGGCTCTTCTTCCGCAGCCCCCCCCTAGCGCAGGGGTCTGGGGAGGGGACGGTGATGGACAGCCCCGGGTTGTGTTTAATTAGAAAGAGCTTAGCAGGGCGAGGGGAGGCTTGGGGGGGGGGCTCCCTTTTCCCAGGCTCATCCTTAGGGAAATATGGGATGAAATGGTAAATCCCATTAGTGCTAATCCCAGTCAGGGCGTGGGGATGGTGCCAGCGCCGGCATGGCCGCGAGTGGGGCTCAGCCCCCCTCATGTCAGCCCCTATGCAGAGGACATGTGCTGCTGCCCCCATCCCTGAGTCCCCTTTGGGTTGGTGCTGGTGCCACCGCATTGGGGGTTCCCCTGCCGGGGGTGGCCGGTGACCGGGGTTCCCCGGGGTGCCGGTATCCGCGGAGCCGGTTCCCACCGGTGGATTTGTGTGGTGGGGCCGGAGCGGCACTGACCCGGAGGCCGTAATCCCATTAATGACCTGCCCCCCCCCTCCGCCGCCAGCGCGGCTTCAGCACCTCTCGGCAACCGGGGCTGGTATGTGGGTGCGCCGGTGGGGCCGGCGTGCCGATGCCGTCGTCCGGGAGCTGCGCCGGAGCCGGCGCCGGCAACGGGGCCGCTGTCACCACCGGCATAGGGTGAGGGAATGGGACTACCCCCATAGCCCAGCGTCCCCTCCCAAGTCGGGGCTGCTCCGGTGTTCCCCAGGGCTCTGCGGTGACCCCAGGGGCAGGGGTCTGGGGCCCCCTCCATGCAGGGCTCGCTGCGGGGCTCAGCTTCCCATGTCCCGCAGGGGGCTGAGAAGGGCTCTGGGTGCGGGAGAAGGTGCGCTCTGCGCCCATGGGACCTGCGGAAGGATGCGCGCCCCGGTTAGCGCTGAGACCTCCGGGCTCTGCTGCCGCCTGCTGGTACCGACCCCGCCGCCGGTGCCCTGGGGCGAGCCCCCCGCCCGGCTCAGCGGGGACCACTGGGACAGTCACTGGATAGAGACCGATGCCCGGTGCACCCTGGCATGGGGGGCACCGGAGCAGGGGCGGAAGCGTGTTCCCAGACACCGGAGAGGGGATCCCCCCTCTCCGTCCCCACCGGGGCTCATTGCTTGTCCCGAGGACCGGTCCCGCTGCCGGGGGAGGGCGGTCCCCGGGGGGGAGGCGGGGCCCGGGGTGAACACGGGGGGCAGGACGGGGCGGTCCCGGTGCCGCCGCCGCCAGCCCGGCCATGCCGTCCCCCGCCGCGCTGCTGCTGCTGGTGCTGCTGCTGCCGCCCCCCGTCCGCGCCGCCGAGAGCGAAACCGAAACCGGTGCCCGGGACCTGCGGCTGGAGACACTCGTGAGCCCCGGGGGAACCGGGAGGGGAGCGGAGGACCTGGGGCTGAGCGGGGAGCACCGGGAACCCCCGGCGGCGCCCTCCGGTGGGACCGGAGAGAGCGGGACCCCGGCGGTGCGGCGGGGAACGGGAGCAGCGGAGGGACGTGGCTGCCCGGGAAGCGCGGGGGGCGCCGGGGAGGGGAGCGCGGCTCACGAGGCGCCCGGGGGGCACGGAGCGGGGTCCGCGGATCCCGAGGTTGTGGTGACCCCGTTCCTGTCCCCCGTGACCCCGTCCCGTTGCAGGTGCCCCCTCCCGAGGGCTGCACGGAGCTGTCGGCGCCGGGGGACACGGTGCACATCCACTACACGGTGCGCGGCGGCAGGAACACGTCAGCACAGCGCAGCGCCAGGCGGAGCGGGGGGGCGGCTCCGGCACCGGAGTGGGGGGCACCGGGGCGGGATCGGGGAGGTACCAGGGTGGGCATGGCGGAGGTACCGGGGAGGCTCAGGAGCAGGCGTGAGGATGGCAAGCGGGTGGCACTGGGATTGGCATGCGGGTGGCACTTGGGTGACCCTGGCACTGGGAGCAGCGTGGGGCTGTCTCCCGGGTGGCACTGGGGTGGGCACGGGGATGGATCAGCGTTGTTCTGGGAGCTGCCTGGAGTGGCAGTGGGACAACGGGGTACCTGTGTGGGGCAGAGCCACCCTGGGTGCTGAAGCCAGTGCCGGTGATGGTGCCGGTGTCCCCACAGGGCAGCCTGGAGGACGATGGCCGCATCATTGACACCTCATTGAGCCGGGACCCTCTCCAGGTGGAGCTGGGCAAGCGCCAGGTCATCCCCGGTGAGCACAGCGGGTCCCGGGGGATGTCACTGCGCACCCAATGAGCTTTGGGGTGCCCCCGGCCACCCCTGCTCACCCCTTTACCCCCGATTCCTCACAGGCCTGGAGCAGAGTCTGCTGGACATGTGTGTGGGGTAAGCTGGGCAACGGGCACAGGGGGGTGTCCCCAGGGCCACTTGGAGTGCGGGTCCAGCCCCACAAGGCACTAACAGAGTCTTGCCACGGCAGGGAGAAGCGGAGAGTCATCATCCCCCCTCACCTGGCCTACGGCAAGCGGGGGTCCCCCCCGTCCATCCCAGGTGAGCGCAGCCCCTTGAGGTCCCCGTGGGGTCTCCACCAGCCCCACTGAGGTTCTGTCCCCCCATCGCAGGGGACGCAGTGCTGCGGTTCGAGGTGGAGCTGGTGGCTCTGTCCCGCGCCAGTTACTGGCAGAAGGTGCTGAACAAGGTGGTGCCGCTGCTGTGCTTGGGGCTGGTGCCGGCGCTGCTGGGGCTCATCGGGTGCCACCTCTACCACAAGGCCAGCAGCACCAGACTCTCCAAGAAGAAGATGAAGGAGGAGAAAAAGAACAAAGCCAAAAGGAAATAAAGCCTTTCCCTGGGCATCTTTACTGTGAGGGTGGTGAGGCACTGGAATGGGTTGCACAGGGAAGCTGGGAATGCTCCATCACTGGCGGTGTTCAAGGCCGGGTTGGACAGAGCCTCGGGTGCCATGGTTTAGTGGGAGGTGTCCCTGCCCATGGCAGGGGGGTTGGAACTGGATGATCTTAAGGTCCTTTCCAACCCTGACTGTTCTATGATTCTGTCTGTGGCTGCATGTGGCTCCAGGGTGCAGAGACACCTTGAACACAAGCAGGAGGTGACAGACTCACACCAAAGCTCAGCTTGTCCCAGAAAGAAGACTCTGGAGCACAGTTTTGGGTGCAATTTAGCTCCTTTATAGCACCTCAAGGCTGTCCCAGTCGCTGCAGTGTCTCGGTCTGCACTGGGGGGGTCTCAGGCGCTGCTGGTGGAGCCATGGATGGGCTGCAGGCGGGTCTTGGGGTGCACAGCACAGTCATCGCCAGCATGGGGCAGGACCCTGAGGATACAGCTCTTCTGCTTGACGGCGAAGAGCGGGTTGGGCTCGCTCAGTACCTCCTGCGTGATGGAGATCCCGGCCAGGTACTGCCGGAGCAGGTCCCGCAGGCGCCGGTTCCTGCGGCTCAGCGCCGCCCTCTGCTGCTCCAGCGCCTGCTCTTCCAGCTTCGCCTTGTTGAAGCGCTGCCAGAAGCGCTCCAGCCCCACGCAGTCCTGCAGGGCCTGGGCGAGACACAGGGCAGGTGGTCCCCAGCCTGGCTGTGGGCCATTCCCGAGCCCGGATCCCGCCCTGAGCCCCACGGTGGCTTCAGCTCCTCACCCAGGCCAGCGGCTCCACCGGTGTCTCCTGGAGGACTTGCTGGGCATCTTCCTCCTCCTCTTTGTCCAGCGAGGACGGGTAAAAGGGCAGCACCTTCTCCTCCTCGGTCTCCATCCTGCGGCACATCTCAGCCAGGCGCAGGATGCGCTGGGCCTGGGGGGATGCAGGAGAGGTCAGGGAGGGCTGGGAAGGTGGAATTCCCTCCCTAAGGGGCTCCCAGCACCTCTCACCTTCTCCGTCACCTGCACCAGTGCCTTGAGGGCAGCACCGCTCTGCAGGGTGAGCCTGAGGAGGCTGTCGTGGGCATCAGCACCCATCTGGTTCATCTCGGTCCTGAGCTCCTGGAGCTGCCCGAGGACTTTCTCCTTCTCCTCCCGCATGCGCCGGTTCTGCTCCTCGCTCTCCTGGAGAAGAGCCACGAGTCGGCTCCTGACGGCTGCGATCGAGTCCTGGGGACAGTGGGAATGTGAGGGACGGGGCCATCAGGATGGGGACGGGGTCCCCAGCGCCCCACGTCCACCTCTGCACCCCGCACACCTGCAGCTTCTGCAGCTTCTTCATCTGCACCTCCATCTCCCTGGAGCTCTTCTCGTCTTTCTGCTTGAGCGCCTCAAAAACCACCCTCTGCCGCTCGGTGGCCTCGGCATAGCCCTGCAGGGCGCGTCGGACCTGCTTCCAGAGCTCGTCCAGCTTTGCCCCGAGCTGCAAGCGGGTGTACTGCTTCTCCTGCAGGCTCTGGGCACAGGCAGAGCGCGGGTGAGCTGTCACCCCCCAAACCTCGCCCCCGAAGGCTCCCGGCCAGTTCCTCCCCCTGCCCCTGCCTCGGTTTTGATGTCGTCCCGGGAACTCTGGAATTTCAGCATGATGTCCAAGTCGTTCTTGGCCTGATTCTGCTCCGTGCCCAGCGCCACGTCCTGCAGGTAGCAGCTTTCCCGCTCGTGCTGCTCCACGATGGTTCTCCTGTGGGAATCACAGGGGAGCTGCTGGCAGAGGGCGGCCCCAGCGGGGTGCTCAGCACCGGCACAGGACAGGCAGAGGGTGCCCCTGCCGCACCTCTCCTCCTCGAAGGCAGCCCGCAGGGCCTGGAGCTGAGCCCTGTACCCGTCCTCCAGGCACGCCAGGCGGCAGCGCTGGAGCTGCAGCAGCCGGTCCACGTTGAGCGAGTGGCTGCGCAGGGCTCGGCTGTGCTGCTCCTCCGCCTCCTCCAGGTCCGCGGCCATGGACTGCAGGGTCGGGGGTGTCACAGACCGAGGGGGGGTCCCGGTGCTGCCTCGGCCCCGCCGGCCCCGCGCTCACCTCGATGACGCTGTCCTTGCGGTCCATGACCCGCGCGAAGGCCCGGCTCAGGATGAGCACGTCCCGGCGCAGCTCGGCGGCCTTGGCCTCCCGCAGCACCGCCCTCCATTGCGCCTGGAGCTTGTGCAGGCTCCGGGCGCTGCTCTGCCGCTCCTCGGCCAGCTTGTGCTGCGCGGGGCACGGCCGTGAGCGGGAGCGGGGCCCGGGGGGGGGGGGGGGGTCCCTGCTCCCGCATCCCGTAACCCCCCCGTGTACCTTCAGGAACCGGGTGAGGAGCTCCCCCTTCCTCTTGGCCGCCTCCTCCTCGGCCAGCGCTCGGCTCTGCAGCACCAGGACCCGGTCCTCCGCCGCCACGGGCGCTGCTGCCCGGGACCGGCGCTTCCCGGCCATGGCGGCTGTGCCCGGGAGCACGGGGTGAGGCGGGGGGTCCCGGCCCCCCCCCCCCCCGCATGTCCCCTCCATTGGGGTCCCCCCGAACCCCCCCCGCACCATGGGGTCCCTCCGGGCCCCTCCCTGCGCCCCCGACCCCGGTACCGGGAGCGCCCCGCGGCACCCACCGGCGTCTCGACGGTCTCCTAGCAACCGCCACTTCCGGCTTGGGCGGGCGCACGGCCAGACGGGGCGCCCCCTGGCTTGGAGGAGCCGGACCTCGCCTCTCCGCCATTGGTCGGCGAGCCGGGAGTCTCCGCGGTGATTGGCTACCGGGCGCCGCCGTGGGCGGGGCTCGGCGGCGGTGGGATATATAAAGGGCGCTGCGGCGGCGAGGCGCAGGGTCGGCGGGTGGGTGCTGCGTGGTGGCCTCCGCGCCGCCGCCATGCGGGAGCGGAGGCCGGTGGCGGCCGCCCCGGCCCGCTGCAAGCTGGTGCTGGTGGGCGATGTGCAGTGCGGTAAAACGGCCATGCTGCAGGTGCTGGCCAAGGACTGCTACCCAGAGGTGAGCCGCACCGGCACCGGGCACCGGGCACTGGGGCCGGCTGCTGACGCTCTCGGTGCCGTTACAGACGTACGTGCCCACCGTGTTTGAGAACTACACAGCGTGTCTGGCCAGCGAGGAGCAACGGGTGGAGCTGAGCCTCTGGGACACCTCCGGTACCGGGGTCAATGCGCTGGGATGGATCCCCCCCGCTACCGGGGGGGTGCATGAACGGGGGTTTCCTCCGGTACCGAGGCTGGGGCAGCGTTGGCCCCGGTGGGAGGGGAGTTATCGGGGGAGGGTAGTTTGGGGTCTATGGGGATGGGGTGGCTGCAGCAGAGGGAACCCTGCAGTGGGGGGGGCTGGCATCGAGCCCCCGGGGACCGGCCCTATGGGGTGTCATAGGGTAACCCCCTTCCTAAAGGCGTCCTCACATCCCTATCCCCCCCCCTTTGGATATTGGGGCACTGCGTCCCTGCGGGGCTGCCTGTGAATGGGGGGGTAATGGGAACCCCCGGATCTGCCCCTCCCCGCGTCGCTGGGGGGGCCGGGACAGCCCTGCCCGGGTGCTGCAGTGTCCCCCCCGCCCGAGGGGGGGGGGTCCCCGCCACCCGCGGTCCCCGCGTTGCCATGGCGATGCGCTGGCGCAGCCTCTTTGCTATTCCACGCACGGAGCGTCTGGGCTGCGAAACCCCCTCCGAGGCCCTTCGGGGTCGAGGGGTGGCCATGGGGGCCCCCCTCCGGACACCCCAATACCCACAGGGGCTCCCCACTGACCCTGTGCAGCCCCCCCATGCCGCCTCCCCCTGCGGTCCCCGCGGTGGTGCCAATGGCTCCGGCTCCCTGGGGACCCCATGGGGGTGGCAGTGCCCCCCCCCCATGTCCCGCTGCCCCCCCGGAACCAGTGCTGCTGTTGGGGCTCCCCGGAGTGGGGGGGGGGGGGGGGGGGCGGTTGTTACATAAACACCACGGGATCCATTTCCCATCACTGATGGGCTGCGGGGAGCGGAGGTGGTGCTTTGGAGGGGGGTTAGAGCTGCGTGTGGCCCCCCTCCCCCCGCCCTGGCAAAAGGGGGCTGTGACCCTTTATCATCACCTCCAGGGTCCTTTATGGGGGTGCTGTGCGGTGACACCCCCTTTTCCACCCAGGCTCTCCCTACTACGACAACGTGCGTCCCCTCTGCTACAGCGACTCGGATGCTGTCCTGCTCTGCTTTGACATCAGCCGCCCCGAGACCCTGGACAGCGCTGCCAAGAAGGTGTGGGGGGCATGGAGAGAGTAGGGGGGGTGTTTTGGGGTCCCCTCACACTGACACCAACCCCACATCTCTCCCATTCTGCAGTGGAAAACAGAGATCCTGGACTATTGCCCCAACACGCGGGTGCTGCTCATCGGCTGCAAGACAGACCTAAGGACGGACCTGAGCACCCTCATGGAGCTCTCCCACCAGAAGCAGGCACCCATCTCCTATGAGCAGGTTGGGGGGTGCTGCGGGGGGGGGTTGGGGTGCTATTGGGGGGTTTGGCCTCACCAGGGTGTTGCAGGGCTGTGCGGCCGCCAAGCAGCTCGGAGCAGAGGGTTACCTGGAGTGCTCGGCCTTCACCTCGGAGAAGAGCGTCCACAGCATCTTCCGGACTGTGTCCGGCATCTGCCTCAGCAAAACCCCCCCGCAGCCCCCCCGGAGCCCCCCCCGCAGCCTCTCCAAGAGACTCCTGCACCTCCCCAGCCGCTCCGAGCTCATCTCCTCCACCTTCAAGAAGGAGAAGGCAAAAAGCTGCTCCGTCATGTGAAGGGGGGGATGCTCGTTAATGATCCCCCCACCCTCGTCTCTCCCCAGTGTCCTCCTGCCCTGAGCCCCCAGGATGGGGGGGGGGGGCTGGCCCTGGAGCCCCCCCCCCCCCCCCCCCCCCGATGCCAGTGCAGTGTCTGTCCCCCTCCCGTCACCCTGCTTCCAGCCCCTATGGAGCTGCCATGGGTGGGGGGGTCTCCAGGGAGGGGGATTGGCAGCCCCCCAACCCCAGGGGCTGTTCATTCATGAACTTATCCCCTTTTGCCCCACCCCACCCTCATCTGCTGCTTGCCCCCGGTGTGGTGGGGGTGGGGGGCTATTTTATGGACTGTCGTTGGGGGGGGGGTGTCTCTGTTCCATGGTCAGTGTTATTAAAGGCTTATTTATTATCGGAAATACAGCACCCACCGACGTGCAGCGGGAGTGGAGTCCTTTTTTTGGGGGGGGTCGGGGTTGAACGGGGTGGGGGGGGCTCAGAAGGGGTCTTTCCAGGTTGTGCATGGGGGACACTGTGGGGAGGGGGGTGGGGGCGCACCGCGCTGCCCGCGGAGGGATCCACGCGTGGCGGCGGTGCTGGGACGAGAACGCGCGGGGGCTGCTGGGAGTTGTAGTCCCTGCGCGGAGGCGGCCTCGCCGTCCCAGCGTGCCCCGCGGCGGCCATGGCGGCGGCGGGACGCTGAGGCGCGGAGCGGCGGTGAGCGGGGGGGGGGAACGGACACCGCTACCGGAGCCCCGAGCGGGAGCCCGGCGGGGCCCCCCCGGTGCCGCTTCGCTGACGCTGATGTCCGCAGATGGCCGGGGAGCTGGCGGACAAGAAGGAGCGGGACGCGTCCCCCGCAGCCAAGGAGGAGCGGAAGCGCTCCCGCTCCCCGGACCGAGAGCGGGACCGCAAAGGCTCCCCCGCCAAGGACAGGAAGCGGCACCGGTCCCGGGACAGGCGGCGGGGGAGCCGCTCCCGCTCCCGGTCCCGCTCCAAGTCAGCGGAGAGGTGAGGAGTGGGGGGGTGACCCCCGAAGGGCGGGTGCGGGGAGGGCCGGGGTTGGGCCGTAAGGACCCCGCTCCATAGGGATCGGCGGCACAAGGAGCGCGACCGGGACCGGGGTAAGAAGGAGCGGGAGCGGGACAAGGATGGGCACCGGCGGGACAAGGACAGGAAGCGCTCCAGGTGAGCTCCGGGTGGCTTTGGAAGGGCTTTGGGGTGTCCCCGCGCCCCCGGGAGCGGTTCCGTGGGGACCCGGGGCTGTGCGTGGTTCCTGATCCCAGTCTCTTTGCTGGAAGCTTGTCCCCGAGCAGGGGGAAGGATTCCAAGTCCCGGAAGGAGCGGGAGGTGCGCAGAGCAGAGGAAGAGGAGGAGAACGCCCTGAAGAAGGAGAAGGTGAGGAGGGATTCGGCTGGGAATGGCTTTGGGAATGTGGGAATCCCCCTGGCGAGGCAGAGTCCCCATGGGGGCTGCTGATGCGCTGGTCCCACGTCCACAGGCGCAGCCGCTGTCCTTGGAGGAGCTGCTGGCCAAGAAGAAGGCTGAAGAGGAGGCGGAATCCAAGGTGGGAGCTGGAGCTGAAGCCTCCCAATTGGGATGGATGGGATTTGGTGGGGGGAGCACATCCAGACCTGCTGTGACCCTTCCCTTCTATCCCAGCCCAAGTTCCTGTCCAAGGCGGAGCGGGAGGCCGAGGCGCTGCGCCGGCGGCAGCAGGAGGTGGAGGAGCGTCAGCGCCTGCTGGAGGAGGAGAGGAAGAAGAGGAAGCAGTTCCAGGAGATGGGGAGGAAGATGCTGGGTAAGGGGGTGTCCACCCCTGGAGCCCCCCGGTCCTGACGGGAGTTTGCGCTGGGCTCTGAGCCCTTCCCATGCTCCCCAGAAGACCCTCAGGAGCGGGAGCGTCGGGAGCGCCGGGAGCGCATGGAGCGGGACACCAACGGCACTGAGGATGAGGAGGGCAGGCAGAAAATCCGGGAGGAGAAGGACAAGAGCAAGGAGCTCCACGCCATCAAGGTGGGTCTGGGGTGGCCCCGGGGGGGCCAGGGAGGGGATGGAACTCCCCCCACTGAGCCTCTGCTCCCCAGGAGCGGTACCTGGGGGGGGTGAAGAAACGGAGGCGGACGCGGCACCTCAATGACCGCAAGTTCGTGTTTGAGTGGGACGCATCGGAGGACACCTCCATTGACTACAACCCGCTGTGAGTGGGGGGGTCCTGGGCCTGGGGGGGCGTCCCTGGGAGTGGAGGGCAGCCGCTGATACTCCCACCCCCTGCTCCAGGTACAAGGAGAGGCACCAAGTGCAGCTCCTGGGCCGGGGCTTCATCGCAGGCATCGACCTGAAGCAGCAGAAACGGGAACAGTCGCGTTTCTACGGGGACCTCATGGAGAAGAGGCGGACGCTGGAGGAGAAGGAGCAGGAGGAGTGAGCTGGGGGGGTCTGGGGGGCTCTGCTGGGCCTGGGTGCAGCTCGGATGGGGGCAGGATGATTCCAGCCTTCCCACAGGCTGAGCCCCATCCCCTTCCTCACCCGCACACAGGGCTCGGCTGCGAAAGCTGCGGAAGAAGGAGGCGAAGCAGCGCTGGGACGACCGGCACTGGTCCCAGAAGAAGCTGGATGAGATGACAGACAGGGACTGGCGCATCTTCCGTGAGGATTACAGCATCACCACCAAGGGGGGCAAGATCCCCAACCCCATCCGCTCCTGGAAGGACTCGTCCCTCCCGCCCCACATCCTGGAGGTCATTGACAAGTGTGGTTACAAGGTGGGCAATGGGGACTGCTTCTGGGGGGTCAGGGCTTTTGGGGGGGGTTCTGTTCTCATCCTGCCGCTCCCCTCGCCAGGAGCCCACCCCCATCCAGCGCCAGGCCATCCCCATCGGCCTCCAGAACCGGGACATCATCGGCGTGGCTGAGACCGGGAGCGGGAAAACAGCGGCTTTCCTGATCCCGCTGCTCGTGTGGATCACAACCCTGCCCAAGATTGACCGGTACATGGGGCAGGGGACACTGCGCAGGGGGGACATGAGCCACCACGATCAACAGGGCAGGGGGGCACTGCACAGGGGGAGACGTGGCACCGGGGCTGACGTGGCCATGCACTGCCCGTGCCACAGCATTGAGGAGTCAGACCAGGGTCCCTACGCCATCATCCTGGCCCCCACCCGCGAGCTGGCCCAGCAGATTGAGGAGGAGACCATCAAATTTGGGAAACCTCTGGGCATCCGCACAGTGGCCGTGATCGGAGGCATCTCCCGCGAGGACCAAGGCTTCCGCCTCCGCATGGGCTGCGAGGTGAGTGCCCCCCATGGAGGAGACCTGGGGGCCGCGGTTCATCCCCAGCCTGTGGCCACCAACCCCCACAACCCCTCCAGATCGTCATCGCCACCCCAGGCCGTCTCATTGACGTGCTGGAGAACCGGTACCTGGTGCTGAGCCGCTGCACGTACGTGGTGCTGGACGAGGCGGATCGCATGATCGACATGGGCTTCGAGCCGGACGTGCAGAAGATCCTGGAGCACATGCCTGTCACCAACCAGAAACCAGACACGGACGAGGCCGAGGACCCTGAGAAGATGTTGGCCAACTTCGAGTCAGGGAAGCACAAGTACAGGCAGGTGGGTGCTGCCGTGGGGAGCAGAGGGCTTTAGGGAGCAGCAGGCCCGTTCCTGCCCCTCTGGGCCCATCACTCCTTGCCCTGTGCTCCCATAGACCGTCATGTTCACGGCCACCATGCCGCCAGCCGTGGAGCGCCTGGCCCGCAGCTACCTCCGCCGTCCCGCTGTGGTCTACATCGGCTCCGCTGGCAAACCCCACGAGCGGGTGGAGCAGAAGGTGTTCCTCATGTCCGAGTCGGAGAAGAGGTGAGGATGGGGCTGCTGGAGCAGGAGGAGGGGTCTCAGGGGTGCTCAGGGGTGTTTGGGGGTGATGGAGCTCTGGGATAGGCTCCTCAGCACCACTCTGCTCCTCCACAACAGGAAGAAGCTTTTGGCCATTCTGGAGCAGGGCTTCGACCCCCCCATCATCATCTTCGTCAACCAGAAGAAGGGCTGCGATGTGCTGGCCAAGTCCCTGGAGAAGATGGGGGTGAGTCTGAGCCGGATCCTCCCCACTCTGTGTCCCTGTTGTCCACGGGACCCCGTGGGGGGGGGGGCTCCAGGCTCTGCCTGACCACTCTTTTCCCTCCCGCAGTACAACGCCTGCACCCTGCACGGAGGCAAGGGCCAGGAGCAGCGGGAGTTTGCCCTCTCCAACCTGAAGGCTGGGGCCAAGGACATCCTGGTGGCCACCGACGTGGCAGGACGTGGCATCGACATCCACGACGTCTCCATGGTGGTCAACTACGACATGGCCAAGAACATCGAGGGTGAGTTGGGGGGGGCAGTGGGGGGCGATGGGGGGCTGTGGGGTGCCTGATCCTCCTCAACACCCACCTTTCAGATTACATCCACCGCATCGGGCGCACGGGTCGCGCGGGGAAGAGCGGCGTCGCCATCACCTTCCTCACCAAGGAGGACTCGAGCGTGTTCTACGACCTGAAGCAGGCCATCCTGGAGAGCCCCGTGTCCTCCTGCCCCCCAGAGCTGGCGAACCACCCCGATGCGCAGCACAAGCCCGGCACCATCCTCACCAAGAAGCGGCGCGAGGAAACCATCTTTGCCTGAGCCCAGGTCCCCCTGTGGGGACAATGTGGCCCCCCCCCCCTGGGTTGCAGCAGCACCAGGGGCTGCCTGGACCTTTTGGCTGCTTCTGGCGCATCCAGGACTGCCAACAGCAGAGACTTGGCCCAAGGGGCCCCCTGTTGTCCCAGCCCTGCTTCCCACCCTCCCCATGGCCGGTGGGGCTCCGGGGGCCAGTTCCTCCTGCCGGGGCCGGTTCCTCCTGCCGGGACTGGGCTGCTGCCCGTCGGGGCTATTCCAGGCCCTTCCTTCCCTCCATCCTCGTGTTTTTTAGCTGTGATTCCCGGCTGCAGGAATAAACCCGGTCCCGCACGGCGCCTCCTCGTGCTCTCCCTGCCCCTGTGCGCCCCCCCCATCCCATGTGTCCCCCCCCCCGCCACACAGACACAGCCATCGGAGCACTCTCGTGTTTCTGAAACCAATTACAGGGAAATCAGTGCTTTCTACAAAAGAAATTATAACAAATCTGTGCCCCCCCCATCCCCTCCCTGCGAAGGGCCCGGGGGGGGGTCTCATCAAGCAGCCCCCAAGGGAGGGGGATGCTCTATTTACAGGACTGTGTGCGGTGACGTGCGGTGGCAGCTACAGGGACAGCGGGGACAGGGCAGTGAGTGCAGGCAGGGGGTGTCCCCTCCCGGCCTTGGGCAGGGTTTGGCTGCCCCCTCCCATCTGCATCCCCAATGGGGGGGGGTTTGCGGTGACCGGGGCAGGGGGGACTTGGTGCAGAGCAAAGCGGTTGGTGCAGCCCCCTCGTGCCAGGGGTCCCATGCAGGGGGGGTGGGGGCACAGGCTGAGCCTGGGGGGGGACAAGGGGGGCACCTTCCCCTTCATTCGGGTCTGTGCTGCTCACCCTGACCCCCCCCATGACCTGGCCCCTGTGTCCATGGCAGCGGATTGGGGGGTGGGGGATACTGAGGCAGGGAGAAGCTGTGTGGCTGAGCCCCAGTGCCCAGGGATGGGGCAGGGGGTTCCCTCGCCCCCCCCCACACACCCCCTGTGCTTATGGCTGAAGACGTCCCCCCAAGGAGGCCCCCGAGAGGGGGGAGATTGTCTGAGCACCCCCAGTGCGGGGCTGGGGGGGGGCCGCTTCCCAGCCGGGCCCCCCCCCCATTCCCTGCCCTCCCCTAGTAGCTGTCCTTGGCCCAGGGCCGGCTCCGCTGCCAGTTCCTGTCGTGGTTGCGCTCGCTCTGGCGCTCGGGCGTGCCGGGGCCCTGCATCCCACTGTTGTGGTGCCGGTGGGGTTGGTACAGGTCGGGGTAGGGGTCCCCGAAGCCCTCCTCCTCCTCCTCCTCCTCCTCCTCCTCCTCCTCCTCCTCCTCCTCCTGCAGGTGCCGGGAGCTGCGCTGGGATGTGGCCCCCCATGGCCGGGGCGAGTTGTCCCCGGCTTCGTCCGAGGGCATCAGGCTGTCGTGCTCCAGTGGCGAGTGCTCCCCGCGCTCCCCCAGCAGCTGCTGGCTCTGCGGGCATGGGCAGGGCTGGGTGCGTGGCCCCAATCGCACCGGGGTGCATTGGGGTGCATTGGGGTGCACGGTGGTACCTGCAGCCCTGGCAGCCCCGGGGGCGATGGAGCGGCATGCGCGGCGTGCGGAGGGTGGTGCGTGGCGCGCCAATAGACCTCCAGGTACTCGGCCAAGTGCTCGCAGGCGTCCTCCAGCTGGTTCTCATCCAGGATCACGTCAAACAGCTCCTGGGGGGGCGCATAAAGGGGTCAGGGGGGTCCAGACCCCCCTTTGGGCCGTCCCAGCGAGGGTGCCGTTGGCTCACCGGGGGACACTGCACCAGTTTGTCGGCTGCCATCATCTGCACATTGAGGTGCTTCACTTGGGACTTGCCGCGGGACTTGATGAGCCGCTGCAGGACCTGGGGGGGGGGGGGGGGGGGGCACAGGAGGATGGGGGCATCATAGGCGACAACCGGGACCCCCCCCAGACCAGCGGGTACCCCCCACCTTGGGTGAAGACACCTTGACATAGACGATGATGGGTGCTAGGGAGGTCTTGGCCAACTGGGCCGGGTGGTTGATGGTGTCAGCGTCCAGCACCACGAGCTGCAGGGACTTGGCCAGCTCAAAGATGCGCTCGATCTCGCTCTGCACCTCAGCTATGGGGGGACAAGGGGGGGATGCATGAGGCTGGGCTGCTCTCTTTGGGGGTCCCTGCAGCCCAAGGGCACTCACCGATGCTGGAGCGGGTGGTGGAGCGCTCCAGAATCGCCTGCTTGCCCAGGTTGTTGAGGATGGAGCGCTTGGCCAGGGACAGGTCAGCTGTGATGTGGGTGATGGAGATCCTGCGGGGGCAGAGGGGTGGCAATGGGGACCTGGGGGTCCTCCTGTGGCCACGGAGCAGATCGGAGGGGAGGGACAGGGCCTCACCTCCCATCGAATCTGTGCTTGAGGAAGTCGAACAGAGCTTTCTGCATCATGTCCGTGACCTGTGCGGGCACCGGGAGCTGCAGATGGCACCGGCAGCGGGACCTGGCCCCCCATGGGCACCCTTTGGCCCCACCATCTGCCATGGGGTGGGCAGGGAGGGGACAAGGGGCTCAGGGTACCCCCCCCCCGGTACCTCGTATCCTTTCAGTGAGGGCCCCACCAGCACCACGGGCCGCATGGAGGGGACCACGTCGTAGGGTGGGATGTGCTGTGTCTGGGGGGGGACACATCAGTGCCCTGCGCCCCATAACTGGGGGCAGAGGGGGGTCTCTGCCCCATCTCCCCCCACCCCTGGGGCTCACCTGCTTCTGCTTCTGCTTGGCTTGGGGAGAGAAGAGGCAGGGGTTGGTGACAGCAAAGGGGGAACCCCCCCCGAGCCCCCCCCCGGGCCAGACCCAGCTCTTACCTAAGGAGGGGGGAGGCGATCGCCGGCTCCCACTGTCGCCGAGGCCCGAGGCGTTGCCAGCTCTCCTGGGGGGGGGGCAGTGGAGGTCAGCGAGGTTTGGGGGGGGTTCGGGGGGGGGTCCCAGTTGGGGGGGGTCTGGTCCTTACCTGGCTTTCTGCTCCTGCTTGAGCCTCATGGCTTCCAGGCGCTGGGGGCTGGGGATGAAGGCGATGTCCCCCCCCTCCTTCACTAGGCGCCCAATCCACCAATCATTGCTGTATTTCTGGGGGGGTGGGGGGGCAGAACACGGTGAGGCCGGGGCGGTCCTTGGCCCTGATTCCCCCGCCCAGACCCCACTTCACCTCCTTGATGTGCAGGAAATCTTTGGCTTCGAAGTTGATGGCGGCTCCTTGCACCGGGCACTCCTCGTCCAGTGCCCCGCAGTAGCTGACATTGGTGCGCACGGCGAAGGCGACCGGCTTGTGCTGGGGGGGGGGATAAAGGGGGGTTCAGCACCCCCAGACCCTGCCATGCCCCGCAATGTGCCCCCCCCCTCCCCGTACCTTGGCCCTCTCGAGCTGCTGCTGGGCCTGGTTCTCCACCTCGCGCCGGGCGCCCTCCCGGTCCTCGTCCAGGGACACGTCGGAGTCCAGGGACGGGCGGCTGGTGTAGGAGTCCGCCGAGCCCTGCGGGGCCGGGGCTCAGTGCGGGGCGGCTGCGGGACCGCCGGCACAGGGGACCCCACGAGCCCCATCCCAAAGCGCGTCCCAGCGAGCCCAGGGAGAGCCATGGGGAGCCATGGGGGGGACCCCGCTCCAGTCCCCCGCACCCCGCCGGTAATTGCCGGTTCCGGCGGTGGCACCGGCGCGGAAGCTGCAGTGAGGTATTTATAGGCCCTTGGCTGTGGCTGCGCGGCCCCCCCCACCCCGCGCAGCCCCCCTCGATCGCACCGGGGGCACCCAGCACCGCCCCCACCGCAGGCAATATGGTTTCCCAGCAGGCACCCCCCAACATGGCCTCCCCAGGACGCCCCCCCCCCCCAGCATTGTCACCGCTCCCCGGTGCATCCTTCACCTCCCTCCCAGTAACAGCATCTTCCCCCCCCCGCCCGCAACCCCCGGCCCCGCAGCCCATGGGGGGTAAGGATCACGCCCCCCCCATCACCCGGTTCCGGTCCCGGGGGCACCTGCCGGGGATTGGGGGGTGGTGAGATCGGTTCCTCCCTGTGGTGAGGAACAAAGGGGGCGGCCGGACCCCCCCACCGGGCCTGGGCCCCATCCATGGGCACAGCCCCCAATGCGCAATCACGGCACCCCCCCACCACCGGCCGCCGCTCCCCCGGGCACGGCCCCCCCCCCGCCCCGGTTGTGCCGGTACCGGGGCCGGTACCTCGTTGAGCAGGAAGGTAGCGCTGGAGTCAGAAAACGACATAGACGGGGCGAGCCGAGCCGAGCCGCCCGCGCCCCCCCGCCCGCCTCCGGTACCGGCACCGGCTCCGGTTCCGGCTGCGGCTCGGGCTCCGCTGGCCCTGCCCGCTCCGCGCCGCCGCCGCCGCCGCCGCTGCCGCTCCTCCCCGCCCCTCCCCGCCTCCGCCTCCCGCCGCCCCCCAGGGGCGCACGGAGCCGCCCCCGCCGGCTCAGCACGGGGCGGGGGGGGGGTGTGGGGGGGTCGCGGTTCCCCCTTCCCGGTGGGACCCCGGTGCAGCGGGACGGGCCCCGGGGGGGGATAAGGGGTGGTTTGCAAAGGGGGCAGCTCCCGGCCGAGGGAGCTGCGCTGTCCCTGCAGGGGTCCCGGGGCCGCGGCGAGGGGGGCCCCCGGGTACCTCCATGCTCCGGTGCGGCGGCCCCGTCCCGTCCTGTCCCAAGCCGGCGGCAGCCCCATCTGCAGGACGAGCCCTGCGACGGGGCCGGAGCCGCTCCCGCCCCCCCGCCGCGCCCCCCCCCTCCCGCCCCCGAGGAGGGGGCAGCGGCGGGCCCCGGGGGACCGGCCCGACCCGCCCCGAACCGCGCAGCGGCGGAACCGGCCCGGGATGAGCGGGTCTGGCCCGGGGGCCGCGGAGCAGCACAAGCCGGGGCGGGGGATGCTGGACCAGCCGCGGGCACCGGGCACCGGCCCCGGTACCGGGCAGCGAGGAGGGGCCGGGCCGGGCCCTCTCCGAGGTGCTGAAGGGGCCGTGACGGGAGCGGGGCAGGGGCCTTTGGTCCCCGGGGAACCGAGACGGGAGCGGTGCTGAGGATGCTACCCCGGGAGGGAAACGGGGGCTCGGGCCTCTGTGCACCCCGCGGGGCCGCCCCTGCCGGAACCCACCGGGGCCTTCCCGGTACCCGCGGCCCCGCCGGTCGAGAGGGGGCTGCTCGGGCAGGGGTGAGCCGCGGGTGAGGGGCGGCGGGGGGGGTCCGTGCCCTCCCCGGCTCCCCCAGTGCCGGTGAATGGACGGGGCGCGGTGGCCCAGCGGGACCTCCGCCCGGTTCCCCGTTCCCCCTCCGCTGCCTCAGTTTCCCCGGGCCGCCCCCCCCCCGCCGCAGTGCCGGTGCCCGCGGCCGGCCCGGCCCTGACGCAGCACTCGCTATTTTTAGCCGCGGGGAGCGGCTGTTGCGATGCCACCGGCGCCCGGTGCCGGCGCCCAGCCCCGGTCCCCGGAGGAGCGGCGCGGCGGGGGCGGCCGCGCGGTTTCCCCGGGTCCGGCATAGGGCGGGGGAGCTCGGCCGCTCCTCCCCGGTCCGAGCCTTAATGCGGAGCCGCAGCTCCGTTGCTCCCTGGAACGAGCCGCGGCGGGAAGGGGGGGGGGCTGGCGGCGCTGCCCCGCCCCGGTGCCGGTGCCGGTGCGGGCCTCTCACCTGCCTGCGGAGGATGCTGGAGGTGGTGTCGGACGAGGTGCTCCCGTCCGAGCGCTTGAACCGGCTCTTACGCTTCGGGAGCCTCCGGGGGCTCTGAAGGGGGAAGCGGCCGGAGCCGCCGGTCAGCACCGGGCGGCGCGGCCCCGCCGCTGCGCTGCATGGTGGAACCGAACCGGGCCGCACCGGGCCCGCGGGGGCCGGAAGGGCCGCGGTGCGCTCACCTGGAAGGAGCCGGGAGCCGCGGGCTGCGCCGGGGCGGACATCCCCGGCGGCACCCACCGGAACCCCCGGGATCCCGGCGGGGCCGCACTCGTACCCGACCGCGGTTCTCCACCGGGAAGGGCCGCGCCGCCGCCGCGCTCCGCATCACACGGGGCCGCCGGGGGCGTCCCGACCGTCCCCGCCCCCGCCTGCCCGCCCCCGCGCCCATCACCGTGGCGTCCGGCCCCGCGGCCCCCGCAGCCACCGGCGCCGTGTGCGTGTGTGCGGGAAGTGGGGGGGTGTTCACCGGGGATAGACCCACCCCGCACCCCGCCGTGTGCGCGGGGACCGGCAACGGCAAAGAGCAGCCCCGGGGCCGCTGCTGCCGTGACCGCGCGTGGTCGGGGATGCGGGAGCCCCGAGTCCCGCATCCAACCGGGATGGGTCTCGCGGCTGCCGTGGGGGGCATCTGCCCCCCCTCCCCCGGAGGGGGGGCAGTGCCCCGCGTGGGGCAGGACGGGGGTAAGGGGTGTGCACTCTCCCCGCGCACCGTGTCCCCCCCGTGCCCCGCACCGGGAGCCCCGGTACCGGCCCCCCCTGCTCCTCCCGTCCCCCCCCCCGCGGCGGGACTTCCGCGTGCGGGGCCGCGGGGACTCGGGCCCGGCGGCGGCTGCTAACTAATGATTAATGATTAATCTGCGCTCCCCGGGGCCCAACGCCGCCGCGGCGGGGGAGGGGGCAGAGGCCGGGGGGGGGCCTGGAAACGGGAGGGAGGCAGCGTCTGACCCACGGACACGGGGGGGGCAGGCGAGGACCCCAATGTGGGGGTGCCCTGAGCACAGGGCGCTGATGGGGGGGGGTGCGTGTGCAAGGGGCGGGGTGCAAGAACGGCCGCGTGAGCGCGCGGGCCGTTTGTACACGCGAGTGCGAGTGCAAAACGGGTGTGTGCGCGTGCGAGGGCGCGTGCGCGTGCACGCCAAGGGTGCCCTGGAGGGGGGCGCGGGTGCGTGTGCGAGGGGACCCGTGTGCAACACAAACACGAGTGGAACGGGGCTGCCCGCGTGTGCTGGAGCGTGCAATTGAGCAAGGGGGGGGGGGATGTCTGCGTGTGCAAGGGACACACGCAAAGGGCTGGGTGCGTGTGCACGGGGAGGGGGCGATGCGTGTGCGCGCTCCCGGCCGGGGGGGGGGGCCCGGCTGCGCGTGCCCCCGTTGTCCCCGCCATGTCGGCGTCTGTGTGTGTGTGTGTGCGCGCGGCCCCGGGGGTGCCGGTCCGCCCGCGCGCGCGCCCGCCGCCCCCGTGCGCCCGCCCTCGCCTCCCCCGCCGCACCGGGGCCGCACCGGGGCCGCACCGGGCCGCCACCGCCACCGCCGCTGCGCCTTTAAGGCCGCCGGCCGGGAGCGCCCGGGAGCGGATCCGGGCGCGGGGGGGCGGGCACCGGCCGGGGCAGGGCCGGAGCCGGAGCTCGGGGCTGCGACCGGGACAGGGGCCGCTACCGGAGGGGGCCCGGCCTTGGGCGCGGGATGGCGCGACGGGGCTGCGGCGCTGCCGCCGTGTAGGAGCGGGCAGCGGCGGGGCCGTTCCCAGGCGCGGGGCCCCGCGGGCGGCGGCGGCGGAGGTGAGCGGGGCCGGGGGGGAGCACCGGGGGCGGCGGCGGCGGAGGCGGGGGGCCGCGGCCTCGGCGGGGACGGGGATCACGGCGCTGCGCGGGGACCGGGGCGGTGGCGGCGGCGGCGGCGGCGGCGGCGGCGGGGAGGGGGGGCGGCGGTATCGGGTTGGGCCCCAGGGCGGCGGGAGCGGGGCGGCCCCTGGGGTGCCCGGTGCTGCGGCGGGGAGGGAGCTGGCGGGGCCGCGGGGACCGGGCCGTGCTCGGCGGGGCTCCCCGGGCCGTGCCCGGAGAGGGCGGGCGGGGAGGCGGCCGCCGCCGGGGCCGGCCCTTCCCGGTGTCCGTTCGCCCGCGGCTGGGAGCGTGCGCCACGTCCTGGCCGGTTCCCGGTGCCCCGGGGCCGCGGTGCCCGGTGCTGCTCCTTGGCCTCCGTTCAAGACAAACAGCGCCGGGACGCCGGGGACGGTTCCAGCTTTGCCGCAGGTCACAGCGTCGGGGCGGCCTCCGCAGGGCCGGGCACCGGGCACTGGGAGCAGCCGTTCCCGCGGGGACCGTGGGGCCGGGGTTGGGATCAGCGTTCCCCGGGGGGTGGGCGCGATGTCAGGGTGCGGGAATCGCTGCTTCCGTGGGCACGGGGGTCCCTCTCGGGTGTCGCGGGGGTGGGGGGAGCGCTGCTGAATCCCCCCCCCCGGCGCCTGCAGCATGTCGTGGTTCAGCGGCATCCTGGTGCCCAAAGTGGACGAGCGGAAGACGGCATGGGGGGAGCGCAATGGCAAGAAGGGCGCCCGGCCCCGCGCCGGCCTCTGCGGCCCCCGCTACATGAGCTGCCTGCAGGACCCTGAGATGGAGCCCCCGGGCCCTCCCCGGGGGCTGCGCTGCACTTGGCAGGAGGACCACTACGGCAAGAAGGGGCCCGCGGCGGACACGGGGCTCAAACCGGTTGATTTGGGCTTAGAGGATGGAGAAGCCAAAGGGCCAAAGGGGGCCGGTGGAGGCCACGGGGGGCGACCTTCGGTGGACGAGTGCTGGCGGCGCCTGCTCCAGGTTTTCCGCTCCAAACGTTTCCAATCAGCCAAACTGGAGCGGCTTTACCAGCGCTACTTCTTCCAGATGAACCAGAGCAGCCTGACGGTGCTGATGGGGGTGCTGGTGCTGGTGTGCGGGGTGATGCTGCTCTTCCACTGCCTGCCCGGCACCCCACACGTGCCGGCGGCCGCCGCTCTGGCCGCTGCCACGGCCTTGTTCCTGCTCCTGATGGTGCTGTGCAGCCGCAGCGCCTTCCCCCAGGACTATATGTGGGTGGTGAGCTACATGGTGCTGGGGCTGCTGGCTGGGGTGCAGGCGCTGGGCACCGTGGCCGTGGCGCCCCAGAGCGCGGCCGAAGGCGTCTGGTGGAGCGTGTTCTTCATCTACATCACGTACACACTGCTGCCGGTGCGGATGCGCGCGGCTGTGCTGGCCGGGGTCCTCCTCTCCTGCCTGCACCTCGCCATCGCCTGGCAC
This sequence comes from Ara ararauna, assembly GCA_028858755.1. NCBI lineage: Eukaryota > Metazoa > Chordata > Aves > Psittaciformes > Psittacidae > Ara > Ara ararauna. Next base: position 8,536,847 of record CM054390.1, read on the forward strand.
CGCAATGCCAACGACCCCTTCCTCTGGAAGAAGGTAGGGATGGGGGGGTGGGATGGAGATCACCATCCCTGAGTGTCCAAACTGGGCTTTTCTGCACTTGATCTCTTTGCACATGGAACATTCTGGATGCAGGAGGGATGCCCGGGGCGGGGGGTGTCAATGTCCTGTGGGTCGGGGGCCCCTCATCCCGCTGGCTCTGCACAAACCCACCATTGTGGGCTGCACCGGCTGTGGGGGGGCACCCACAAAGCCCCCGTTGTGGGGCCAGCAGGAGCCCCGAGGAGGGATGCAGGGCCTGTGTACGGGGGGGGTTCCCTTCTCACCAGGGCTGGGTGCCCCCCCTCCATTTTATGAGGCCACCAGTCGCTCTTGCCCTGCCTGGCCAGGGCCGGCATCACGTGCTGTCCCCATGGGCATGGGGCAGGAATGTGGTGCTGGGAACAGAGGCCGTAGGAGGGGAAGCCCCCCTCTAAGCGGGGTTAACCCCATGCCGTGGCCCTGCTCCCAGCCTGCCGGAGCACTATAAATATCCTTGGCCCTGATCCCGGGGGACAGGGACCAGGATGGGGGAAACCACAGTGCTCCGGCTGCAGCCAGCTCCACTTCCCGGCCCTGCCCCGGCTTCCTCTGCTTCCGAGGGCCCGGCTGCACCCTTACCCCCCTGTCCCGGGTCCCTGCACCCCCTTTCCCTCCTGTCCTGGTCTCCTACAGCCCTGGATCTCCCATGTTCACCCTGCCCTGGTCCCCTGTGTCCCTGCATCCCTGCATCCCCCTGCTCCTTTGGACAGCCCCCCTATACCAGAGCCAGACTTGTGGGGTGCAGAGGAGGGTGGCAGAGCTGGGAGGTTCCTGCTGAGCCTGTGTCCCCCCCCAGCTCATCGCCAATGCCCTGATCTTCCTCTGCACCAACGTGGTTGGGGTCTGCACCCATTACCCGGCTGAGGTGTCGCAGCGCCAGGCCTTCCAGGAGACCCGCGGCTACATCCAGGCACGGCTGCACCTCCAGCGCGAGAACCGGCAGCAGGTTGGTTGCGGGGGGGTCCTGGGGTCCCCCAATGGAGCCGGGGGGGTTCCTCAAGGCCCTCCTCGGTAACGGGGTGCTGCTGGGCTGCAGGAGCGGCTGCTGCTCTCGGTGCTGCCCCAGCATGTGGCTATGGAGATGAAGGAGGACATCAACACCAAGAAGGAGGACATGATGTTCCACAAGATCTACATCCAGAAGCATGACAATGTCAGGTATGGGGGGGTTGGGTGGGGTTTGGGGGGTGTCAGCGGGGATGGAGGTGTCCTCCCCATCCCATGCTCCACCTCCTGCAGCATCCTCTTTGCGGACATTGAGGGCTTCACCAGCCTGGCCTCACAGTGCACGGCGCAGGAGCTGGTCATGACACTCAATGAGCTCTTTGCTCGCTTTGACAAGTTGGCAGCAGTGAGTTATGGGGCTGGGGGGGGGGGGGCTCAGAGGGGTCCTGGAGCCCCCCAGTAACCTCCCTGTGCAGGAGAACCATTGCCTGCGCATCAAGATCCTGGGTGACTGCTACTACTGCGTGTCGGGGCTGCCGGAGGCGCGTGGGGACCACGCTCACTGCTGCGTGGAGATGGGGGTGGACATGATCGAGGCCATCTCGTGAGTGGGACACTGAGCCCCATCCCTGGTCCCGGTGTCCCCATCCCGGTGCTGACGGGAGCCGGTGCTGCCCGCAGGCTGGTGCGCGAGGTGACGGGGGTGAACGTGAACATGCGCGTGGGCATCCACAGCGGGCGCGTGCACTGCGGCGTCCTGGGGCTGCGCAAGTGGCAGTTCGACGTCTGGTCCAATGACGTGACCCTCGCCAACCACATGGAGGCAGGGGGCAAGGCCGGGTGAGGCGGGATGGGCTGGGATGGGGAATGGGATGGGTTGGGTTCAGGGTCAAGATGGGCTGGGATATGGATTAGGATGCACTGGGATAGGGGCTGGGATGGGTTGGGATGGCGGTCAAGACGAGCTGGGATTTGGATCGGGATGAGCTGGGACAGGGATAAGGACCAGGATGGGGGATGTGGTACAAAGCAAGGGATCTCAGCGCCTTCACCCTGCCCATCTCCAGGCGCATCCACATCACTTGGGCCACGCTGCAGTACCTGAACGGGGACTACGAGGTGGAGCCGGGCCATGGGGGTGAACGCAACGCCTACCTCAAGGAGCACAACATTGAGACCTTTCTCATCGTGGGCTGCAGCCAGAAGCGCGTGAGTTGGGGAGGGTTGGGGGAGGAACACCCCACACTTGGGGTCACCCCTCATGGCCGTATCCCCCCCACAGAAGGAGGAGAAAGCCATCCTGGCCAAGCTGCAGCGCGCCCGCGCCAACTCCAGCGAGGGGCTGGTGCCGCGCTGGGTGCCCGAGCGCTCCTTCTCCCGCACCAAGGACTCCAAAGCCTTCCGGCAGATGGTGAGCAGCCCTGGGGGGGGGGCACCGGCCCTGGCGGGGGGCACCGTTGTGGTGACATCAGCTGCTCAATGCCTTCCTATGGCTGCTGTTGGGTGCCCGCAGCCCATGGTCGCAAGGATCCACTTGGGGCGCCCCTTGTCCTCAGCAGCCCCTGGGGGCCCCCCTGTCCTCAGCAGCCTTTGGGGACCCTCCCCATCTTCACCAGCCTTGGGGACCCTCAGGTCTTCCCCACCCTCACTGGCGTCAGACATTCCCACCCCTATCCTGGAGAATAACCCCTGGGGATCCCCCCATCCCTCCTCTGTCCCCCTTCCTTGGGGACTCGAGGGGATGCCCCATGTCCCTGTCATCCCTGGGGGTCCCTTCATCCATGCTGGTGTCCCTGAGATCCCCCATTGTGTCTCTGCAGGGCATTGATGACTCCAGCAAGGACAAGTAAGTGTCCCCGTGCTGGGTGGGGGGGGTCACAGCCGGCTCCTCCATGGGGTCCTGAGCCACCGCTGTCCACAGCCGCAGTGCTCAGGAGACCCTGAACCCTGAGGATGAGGTGGACGAGTTCCTGAGCCGCGCCATTGACGCGCGCAGCATCGACCAGCTCCGCAAGGACCACGTCAAGAAGTTCCTGCTCACCTTCCAGACCCCCGAGCTGGAGAAGAAGGTTCCTGACCCCTGGGAGCCCCCTGTCCCAGCCCCTCATCTCCCCTCCGTCCCCTTCCCAGCTCCTCATCTCTCCTCCATCCCCTGGTACAGGGAACCACGCTGGTACCCTTCATCCCCTCAAATCTGTGCAACCCACTCATCCAATTGGCTCCATGCTCCCTCCATCCACCCACCTCATCTCCATCCTGTACCCCTCGGTTTGCCCCCATCCGATCCCATTGATCCCACCCCATCCCCTGCATCCCGCTGCGCTCACCCCTCTCTTCCTGCAGTATTCCAAGAAGGTGGATGACCGCTTTGGTGGCTACGTGGCCTGTACCTTCCTCGTCTTCTGCTTCATCTGCTGCCTCCAGATCGTTGTGTTTCCCCCGTGAGTGCCGCAGCCCCCCCAGACCCCAACCCAGCCCCTGGACCCCCCTGGCACTCACATCTTCTCCCCCCAGCTCCCCGCTGATGCTCGGTGCCTACATCAGCATCTTCCTCCTCCTCGCCACCATCCTCTTCGTCTGCGCCATCTACTCCTGTGTCACTGTGAGTACAGGGCTATGGGTGGGGGGCTTGGGGAGGGGCTCTGCTGTGTGTGACGGGTCCTGCCCCCCCCCCAGCTCTTCCCCACTGCACTGCAGCGCCTCTCACAGAGCATCGTCCAGTCCCGCGCCCGCAGCACCAGCATCGGCGTCTTCACTGTCCTCCTCGTGTTCATCGCTGCCTTCATCAACATGGTATGAACCGGGCTGGAGGGGCCTGGGGGGCCTGGCTGGGGGCACCCGCTCACCCCTCTCATGTCCCCCCCCAGTTCTCCTGCAGTCGGGTGGCACTGCGGGACTGCGCTGCCCGAGAGCTCAACCTCACCCCCAAGGCTGTGGGGCCCTGCGAGCTCCGGGCCCTCAATGTGGCCCTGGGAGCCCCCCCGGGGCTTTGCCACCATCAGGGGCTGGCCTGCGACTTCCCTGAGGTGAGCACCCATGGGTGCGGGGTCCCTGTGGCTGTGGGGCGCTGTCGGGGGCACCCATGCGTGCGGGATACCTGTGGATGTGTGGCACTGTCAGGGTCACCCATGGGTGCTGCTTCATGCCGTGGTGTCCCCACAGTACTTCAGCTACAGCGTGGTGCTGAGCCTCTTGGCCTGCTCTGTCTTCCTGCACATCAGCAGCATCGGGAAGCTGCTGCTCATGGTGGCCATCGAGGCCTCGTACCTGGTGCTGGTGGAGGGGCCTCAGGCCGCCCTCTTCGACAACGCGGACCTGCTGGTGGTGGCCAATGCCCTGTGAGTGCCCAGTGCCCCCCCGGGGGTCCACACCTCAGTGCTGGGTCCCCATCACTGACCCGGCTCCTCTCCCCACAGGCCCCCCTTCAATGGGACCCAGGGTGGATGGTGAGTGGGGAGCTGGGACCAGTGGGGAGCTGGGACCAGTGGGGTGAGGGTGGGCAGCAGCAGGACAGAACAGGACCCTGGGGGGCTGTGCTTTGAGGGTGGGGGAGATTTAGGGTCCCCAGGGTGGGTTTGGGGTCCCTGGGGCAGGTTTGGGGTATCCAGGGGGGCATTGGGCAGGTTGGGGTCCTCCTGGGGCAGGTCAGGATGTGACCGTGCGGTGCCCGCAGCGCGGCGCAGGGGAAGGTGCCGCTGCGCATCGTGACGCCGGTGGTGCTGGCGCTGTTCGCGCTGGCGCTGTACCTGCATGCGCAGCAGGTCGAGTCCACCGCACGCCTCGACTTCCTCTGGAAGCTCCAGGTAGGACCTGGGGGGGACGGGGATGCACTGGGACTGGAAGCGATCCCACCCCTGGGAGTGATCCCATCCCCAGGACTGATCCCGATCCCCTCCTGAGGAGTGATTCCCTTCCCCAGGACTGATCCCAATCCCATCCCCAGGACTAATCCCCATCCCTGGGAGTGATCCCGGAACCTATTCCTGGGGGTGATCCCCATCCCTGGGACTGATCCCAGTCCCATCCTCGGGACTAATCCCCATCCCTGGGAGTGATCCCAGATCCTATTCCTGGGGGTGATCCCCATCCCTGTGCTTGACCTCCTCCCCATGCCCTGGGACTGACTCCATCCCAGCACCCCAGGATCAAACCTATCCTCATGTCCAATCCCATCCCTACACCCTGGCACTGATCCCACCCCAGCACCCCATGCCCGCTCCCATCCCCGCACCATGGTTGGCCTCGAGGCCACGGCGCAGCTCCGGGGCCACGGTGCACGTCCCACGTGTGCTGTGTGCCGCAGGCCACGGGCGAGAAGGAGGAGATGGAGGAGCTGCAGGCCTACAACCGGCGGCTGCTGCACAACATCCTGCCCAAGGACGTGGCTGCGCACTTCCTGGCGCGGGAGCGGCGCAACGACGAGCTCTATTACCAGTCCTGTGAGTGCGTGGCCGTCATGTTCGCCTCCATCAGCAACTTCTCCGAGTTCTACGTGGAGCTGGAGGCCAACAACGAGGGCGTGGAGTGCCTGCGCCTGCTCAACGAGATCATCGCCGACTTCGACGAGGTGCCCCCGGGGACACGGAGGGGCTGCGGGGTGCAGGGGATGGATCCCACAGGGCTGGGGTGTAGGAGAGGGGATGATGCTCACAGGGGATGGAGCAGACATGGAAGGGTGCAAGGGAGGTGGTGCGGGGAACAGTGAGCAGGAGATGGGGTGCAGGGGACAGCACACACAGGGATGGAGCAGATGGGGATGGGTGCAAGGGATGTAGTGCAGGGGATGGGGTGCAGAGGGTAGCGCACACGGGGATGGAGCAGATGGGGATGGGTGCAAGGGATGGGGCGCAGGGGATAGCGCACACGGGGATGGTGCTCACAGGGATGGAGCTCTCAGTCCCCGGTACCATTCCCCCGCTGTACCCCCACAGATCATCAGCGAGCAGCGGTACCGGCAGCTCGAGAAGATCAAGACCATCGGCAGCACGTACATGGCGGCCTCGGGGCTCAACGCCGCCACGTACGACCGCGAGGGCCGCAGCCACATCGCGGCGCTGGCCGACTACGCCATGCAGCTCATGGAGCAGATGAAGTACATCAACGAGCACTCCTTCAACAACTTCCAGATGAAGATCGGTCAGCGCCACGCAGGGCCCTTGCACCCCTTGCACGCGCCTGCCCCTTGCGCACGCAGAGCTCACACCCCCCTTGTATCCCCTTTAATGTCTCCCCTTAATATACCCTTTATGCACTCCCATATATACTCTTTATACCTCCCCTTGTGCACCCTTTCTACACCCCTTATGTACCCCCTTATACACCCCACTTTACACTGTTTATACACCCCTTATATACCCTATATACACCCCACTTTACACTGTTTATACACCCCTTATATACCCTATATACACCTCTTTATACACCCCCCTTTTACACCCCTTATACATCCTTTATGCATCCTTTTATATGCTCCTTATGCACTCCCTTATACACCCTTTATACTCCCCTTATACACCCCCTTTATACACCCCTCATACAGCCCCATATATACCCCTTATACACCCCCTTATTAATCCTTTAATACACCCCCTTATATACCCCTTATACACCCCTTGTCGGTCCCTCCACCTTTGCCATTGCACACCTCTTTGCCCTCCCGAGCACCACGAAGCCCTTCCTCACCCCCTTCCCTTTCCCTGTCCCCCCCCTTCCTACCCCTTTCCCCACTCCCTCCCACTGACCCCTGTCCCCATAGGCCTCAACATGGGCCCGGTGGTGGCGGGGGTGATCGGGGCGCGCAAGCCCCAATATGACATCTGGGGCAACACCGTGAACGTCTCCAGCCGCATGGACAGCACCGGCGTTCCCGACCGCATCCAGGTCAGTGGGGACCCCCTGGGACCCCCATTGCTCCCCATTGCCCTCCATCACCCCATTGTCCCCCCCTTTAGGTGACCACGGACCTGTACCAAGTGCTGGCGGCCAAGGGCTACGCGCTGGAGTGCCGGGGGCTGGTTAAGGTCAAGGGCAAGGGGGAGATGACCACGTACTTCCTCAATGCCGGCCCGGGGGGGAGTTAGGGCCCCCCCCAAAGAGGGACCCCCCCAAATTCACCCATTTAAACCAGAAACAAAGGGAGAAATGGACACAAAAGGGGGGGGGCGCCCCCAGTGTGGGTGCTGAATGGAGGGGGGGGTTAAGGTGCAGCCCCCCCACTGACCTCCCCCATGTGCCAAAGGATGGGCCCCCCTTGGGGCTTTTGGGGGGGGGGGTTTGGGGGTGCCCCCTCTCCATGTGCCAAACAAGTGCTGCCTCCCCGAGGGGGGGGGGGGGGGGCGCAGGCCAAGCATCGCCGTGACCCCCCCCAGCCTCGGGGCTGCCAATGGGGGGGGGGCGCCCCCCCTTTTAAATGCAAAAAAATCATGAAGTGACTTTTATTTTTTTCCTTTTTTTTTCGTTTTTTTTCCTTAATTTTCGCGGTTGGAGGCGGGGGGGGGGGGCAAGAACCGGGGCGGGGGGCACCGGTTCCCCCCCCCCTCCTTAGCCCCCGCCCCCCAGCACAGACCTGAGGTACTTTGTCCTATGTGTGTACAGATAAATTATATATAAAGATCACTTTGGATACGAGCCGGGGCCTGGCGTGTGCGGGGGGGGGGGGGGGGGTGTCCCGGTACCGGAGCGTGGGGGGGGGGGGTGTACCCCGGTACCAGAGCGGGTGTCCAACGGCGCATGCGCCGCTCCTCTCGCCCCCCCCCCCCCCCCCCCCCCCCCCCCCCCCCCCCCCGTGCGTGCGCGCGGCCGAGGCTGTGTGACGCAATCGCGAGACGGTGCGTGCGGGCGCCGGTTCGTGCGCGGGCGCAGAGCGCCATGGAGGCGGCGGCGGGCGGCGGGGCCGGCGGCTCGGCCGGGCGCCGGTGGTACTTCAGCCGCGAGCAGTTGGACCGGAGCCCTTCCCGCCGCGCCGGGCTCGACCCGGACAAGGAGCTCTCGTACCGGCAGCAGGCGGCCAACCTGCTGCAGGACATGGGGCAGCGCCTCAACGTGTATCCGGCCTGCGCTAGGCCGCGCGGCCTGCGCTCGGGTAACCGCCGCTGCGGGGCGGGGAGCTCGGGGAGCTCCGGAGCGGAAGGGCCCCGGGGCCGGGACCGGGGGTGAAGGGGGGGTGCGGGTGGCTCCGGGGCTCCGTGTGTTTCCTTAACGGCGCCATCAGGTCCCAGCTCACCATCAACACGGCCATCGTGTACATGCACCGCTTCTACATGGTGCAGTCCTTCACCCAGTTCCACCGCAACGTAAGTGCTGGGGCCCCGGGGGTGCGGGGACCCCCCCTTGGGGTGACGTGGGGGGGAGCAGCCCGTTGGGAGCCCCTCTTCCCTCCTTTTTGGGCTTGGATTTGCGTCATTGCCTGGCTTATCAATGAGGAATGGGCCTTGTTTTGTTGCTTGAAGCTGGAACTTCCTAACTCTTGGAAAACTGCCGGATCTCCCCTCTGCAGGCTGTGGTTCCAGCCGCGCTCTTCCTGGCAGCCAAGGTGGAGGAGCAGCCTCGGAAGCTGGAGCATGTCATAAAGGTGGCTCGAGCCTGTTTGCATCCCTTGGAACCGCCTCTGGAACCCAAGAGCGAGGTGAGGGGGGAGATGGGAATGGTGGGCAGGGTGGGATGGGGATACGGGGATGCTCAGTGCCTAAAGGGCTTCTCTTTCCTGTTTGTGTGCTCGGAGCAGGGTGTGGATGTGACTGTTCTCTGCTGTCCCCACACGTTGATTCCCTAGTTCTGGAGCAGCTTTATTCAGGGAAGCTGAAGGGAAATCAAGCAGCAAATCCCTGTCTGCCCATGCAGTGTGAGGGACCAGCACTGAGAGGCTCCCTGTGACAAGCAGGAGCTGGGCCACTGCTGCCTCTTTTCCAGCTGGGAATCTGGGCCAGTTCCCCCCCCTTCCAGTGGGATTCCCCTTTGCTGCTTTGGTGGTGGTGATGTGCACTTACACCGTGAGTAACGTGGTGTCCTCTCACCCCAGGCTTACCTGCAGCAAGCACAAGACCTGGTCATTCTAGAGAGCATCATCCTGCAGACCCTGGGTGAGTGTTCCAAAGCAGCCCGGCATTCCCAGAGCCAGGAATGCTCTGCAGAGCACCACGGTCTTCTCCACAGCAGGAGCCCAGGCAGCAGCTCTTCTTTCCACCCCCTTTCTCCCGTTCTCCTTGTCTCAGGTGTAACCCAGGAGTTAAAGTCTCTTTTTCCCCCTCCCAAAGCAGGTTTTGTGCTGCTCGGGTCCCCTTGTCCTGCTGGATTCCATAATGCTCCATAATTCCTACGCTCAGGAAGCAGCTTGTGCTGACCCGAGCAGCGGGGCCTCCCCCCCTGCAGGGCCGCAGGGGCCACCAGGACCCCAGGGGCTGGTGCTGGCAAAGTAGGGGCCAAACTGCAGCTTCTCCTCTTGCTCTTTCACCATCTTGCTGCTTCTAGAATATTCCCCATGGGAAGAACCAAATCCACTGCACACATGGACTGGTTTGAACTTCCCCCATCCCTTTGGAGCTTCATGCCCACAGTGAATAAGAAGCTGAAGCTCTGCAGTGCTGGAGCCTCCTTCAAAGGGAAGGCGTCTGCTTCCTCTTAGCGTTTTGGGTGGCCGATGCCTTTCAGCAGATGCCATTGTCCCCTCCTTCCTCCCAGCTGCTCTGAGAGGCTTTGTCCTGCTGGTGCTGAGCTGGTTTGTGTGCGCTGAGGGCTCTCCAGCTGCTTCTGGAGGTCTGGGAGCAGCAGCTCTGGGGTTTGTGAGTGGAGAACCCAAGTCCTGTGGCTGCGAGCAGAGCAGGGGCTGCAGGAGGGAAGGGAGGAAGCCTCCTCAAGGAGGTCCATGGGGTTCTGATGCCTTCATTGTCTTCTCCTTCCAGGCTTTGAGATCACCATCGACCACCCCCATACCCACGTGGTGAAGTGCACGCAGTTGGTGCGAGGTGAGTGATGGGGCTGCTCCTCTGTGTAACCTCACCTGGGTGCTGCAAAGCCCTTGTGGTGCCCCAGGAGCAGCGCCCTCCACGTGCACTGAGCTCTGAAACCCTCCTTGCTGCGGGGCACTCGCACTGTTGTGGGTCTGGGTGGTGCTGAGAGGCCTGGTTTGGGCTGCAGTGTGGTGATATCTGTCACTTTACACACACTGACCCCCTCCTCTTTCCTTTTCTCTTGCAGCCAGCAAGGACTTGGCCCAAACTTCCTATTTCATGGCTACCAACAGGTTATTACTTTACAATCGCTTCATATTTGGCAGAGGGACTTAACTGGAGGAGAAGTGGCACCACTGACCCCGGGCACGGGGCAGCCTCTGAGCCACTGGTGTTGGCTCTGAGCCCTTCCTCCTGCTCAGAGCCAGCTGCAGCATCAGGATGGGATGCGCAGAACCTGTCTTATGGGGAGTGAGGTGGTTGTGAAGGCTCAAACCCCGCCCTGAGCACAAAGGGAGGCTGGAGATGCATGAACGGGGTCTCCCTGCAGGGTTAGCCCTGAAGTGGGGCTGTGAAGGTTGGCACCTGGGACTGGCCGTACCCCGAAAGGCTGATGTGGAGGATAAAAGGGGGAGTCGGATGCAGGCGTGAGGCCTCACAAGGGAAAAGTCTTGTTCTTGAGCCTTGGAAGCAACAGAAAGCCTTTGGGTTTCCCACCGGGAATGCTCTGTGTGGGGCTGGCCCTAGATCCTCACTGCAGGGCTGATCCCAGCACTTCCAGCCTTGCTTTCCCTGGATGAGCAGCTTCAGGAGTTCACGCTGGGAGCAGAGCGAGGTGTGGACATGGAAAAGAGCTCCCAGGAGTGGTGGGATGGGAGGGAAAAGCTGGGATAGGCCCTGGCAGAGGCTGATTCCCAGCCCGTGGCCTGGGGTGAGCGGCTGTTGAAGGTGGTCTCTAATCCATGGGCACTGTGTGGGTTTCCGAAAGGAAGGTGCTGTCGGTAACGCGTGTGTAGGGAAAGGCAGCCCTGAGATGGGTTTTATCCCTGCAGCAGCAATGGAATCACGAGTTAAGATTGGAATGGGAAGAAATCCAGGTGGAAAGGAGGAAATGCGGCCTCAGTGTGGCCTTAAAGTGGTGCCAGGAGAGCCCAGAGCGAGGAATTGGATTGATGAGGCAGATGGAGGTGTTTTAACTTGGATTTCCTTCTGCCATCATCCCAGGGCAGAGTTCAGGCTCTCTGAGCACCCAGCTCCACTTCTTACCTTGGCAGTGGCCAAAGGCTCCCAATTCCCTGCCTTTGGCTTCTTGGTCCGGTGCAACAGCGTGAGCTGCAGCTCCCTGTCCCTCTGCATTGCCCTGAGCAGTGTGGCCTGACCCCAGCATGGTGAGGAGATGCAGGTCCTGCCATCGGGAGGCTGCCATTCCCATGGGGTGCTCCATGTGCTCCTGATGGGACCCCGCGTTCCTGCAGGTAGAGAGCAGGATGCGTGCTCAGGGCATCGCTGCTCCCCTCTCACGCCTCCCAGTGCTGGTGTCTGAGCTGTCCCATTGGTGCCACCCACACCTTCAGTGCTCTTCCTCAGCTTGGGAAGAGCCAGCCCAGGAGCTGCGCTTGGAATTGCCTGGAGCAGAGCCCACAGCAGAGCTCGGGGCTGGCAGAGCCTTGACCAGAGCTGCCTGCACCTAAATGAGCCCCAGCAGGAGCAGGGCTGGAGCAGGGGAAGGACCCTGCGGGGATGTCCCCCCTTTGTCCCCGCCCCATGCAGTGGTGTCAGTGGGCGCTGGTGAGTGCTGAGGGTCAGGCTTGGGAGTTCATGGCTTTCTGTTTCTCTCTCCCTGCTGGTGCCGTCAGCCTGCATCTGACCACCTTCAGCCTGCAGTACACCCCTCCCGTTGTGGCCTGCGTCTGTATCCACCTGGCTTGTAAGTGGTCCAACTGGGAGATCCCAGTCTCCACGGACGGGAAGCACTGGTGGGAATACGTTGATGGCACTGTAACTCTGGAGCTCTTAGATGGTAAGTTTGGGAGCGAGGTTTTCCCCCCAAAAAACAAAGGCTCTTCCGTTGTGTTGGCATCTCTGGTCCTGGGTCTGCCTTCAGCCCCAGCCAATGGGCACTGCAGGGACTCCAGGGCTTCAGGTCTTGCCAAGGTTTCAGTGCAGCAGCAGCTTCTGTGGTCCACCAGAGATGGCAAAAGGCACCGAGGGAGATGAGTTTAAATGTGGTCAGTGATGGTAGCTCACAGTATTCCCCTCCTGCAGTAGCTCCATGGCAGCAGTAGCTCCATCCAGCAGCAAGTAGGGGGTGCCCTGATGAGCGCTGCTCTGGCTGGGACTGACCAAGGGGCCTGGCTTTGTGTCTCCTCTGCAGAGCTGACCCATGAGTTCCTGCAGATCCTGGAGAAGACTCCGAGCCGGCTCAAGCGCATCCGCAACTGGAGGGTAAGGACCTGCTCTGGTGTCCTGTGTGTGGTGCCTCAGTGTGCCAGGGCAGTACTCACTGTGCGGGGCAGTGGGGGCACTGCATCTGCAGAGCGTTGCTTCAGCACCAAACTAACTGAGCTCTGTTGGGAAGAAGATGATGAGGTTTCAACCTCACCACCATGGTGTGGGGCTTTTCTCCCATGGGGAGGGATGGGGATAAAGAGGACCTAAGGGAGAGCTTGCCCCCAGCAGCCCTGGGCCAGCCCCAAGTGACCCTGTGCTCTCTGCCTTTCCTCCAGGCCTCCCAAGCAGCCAGGAAGTCCAAGGCTGACGAGCCCGGGGACGACGAGAGCCTCTCGGAGCAGACCATCCTCAACATGATCTCCAGGAACAACAGCTCGGACATGAACATTGCGGGGCTGATGAGCATGTCCACGTCCTCCACCGCCGGCGCTGCGCTGCCGCCCGCCCCCGACTCCCCCAGCGAGCAGAGCAGTGACGTGGCCCAGCAGCAGGAGCACTGGTACCCCCCAGCCAAGCTGGAGCCAGCCCAGAGCCACCGGACTAGTGAGAGCTGCGGTGCTGAGCACCCCGGGCAGCAGGATGGGGCCCCCTATCAGAAGCAGGGCAGCAAGAACACGCCGGCGGCCAAGGTGTCTCTCAAGGAGTACAGGGCCAAGCACGCCGAGGAGCTGGCGGCACAGAAGAGGCAACTGGAGAACATGGAGGCCAATGTGAGGTCCCAGTATGCGTACGCTGCTCAGAACCTGCTGGTGCAGCAGCAGCGGGAGGTGCAGGATAGGGACCCATCGCCCATCATCCTGAAGATCCCCATTGGCGGCCCCGAGAACCCGGAGAAGGGTGACAAAGCCTCAGCGCTGAAGCTGAGGCTGCCGGTGGCGGGGGGCTCCGGGGAGAGGCCGCTGCCCTCCAAGCAGGAGGAGATCAAGATGCGCATCAAGGTGCCCATGGGCGGGGACAGACACAGCTCCTCGGACGAGGGCAGTGCCAAGAGCCGGGAGCACAAGGAGAAGCACAAGGGGCACTCCTCCAACCACCACCACCACCACCACAACCACCACTCGCACAAACACTTCCCCCCCCAGCTCGGTGCTGGGCCCAGCGGCGCTGTCACCAAGCGCCCGGGGGACTCTAAGCACAGCGGCCAGCCCGGGGCTGTACCCCACAAGAGCTATGGGCCCCTCTCCTCCTCTTCCTCTTCCCGCAAGAGGCCTCTGCCCGAGGAGGCGGCTGCTGCAGCCCATGAGCATCAGCCCAAAGGCAGCAAAGCCTCCAAAGGCCCCGGGGCGCCCTTCCCATACCCCCATCTCCCCACGGACGGGGGTGGCCTCCCCTTCGCTGCTGCCACCAAAGCACGGGGGCCCCACAGCAAACTGGACAAGGGGCCTTCAGGGGCCAACGGGCACAGCTCCAGCCAGGCCAGTGACTACCAGGACACAGTGAACATGCTGCACTCGCTGCTGAGCGCACAGGGCATGCAGCCCACCCCCCCGCCCGCCTTCGACTTCCACTCCTATGGGGAGCTCCTGAACCCCCCCCGGGCTTCCAGCAGTGCCAGAGCAGCCCCAAGCACGGACAAACCCCGACCCCCACCGCTGCCATCAGAACCACCCCCCCCGCTGCCCCCTCTGCCTAAGTAACCCCCCCCCCTCCCTTTTTTACTACTGAGTCAGCCCAGCAGCCCTGGGCTGCCCCAAAAGGGCTGTTTGGGCTCCACTGCCTCACAAGAGAACTATTTTATTATAATATAACTTTTATTATTGCTATTTAGAGCGGGCGTTGGTGAAGCTGTGAAAGGATCAAACCCTCTTGCTCTGGTCCTTGCTCCTTCCCTCCCCCCCTCCATTGACCTGCCGTTAATGGGGGGCTCGGTCCCTGCCCCCCCCTTGTGGGGAACACACGTTGTGGGGGGGGGTTGGGGGGTATTTAAAAGATGTCAGAAAATTTAAGACGTTTTACAAATAATTTAAGCAGTAACTTATATCTTAGTGCTTTGTTGCCTTTAATCTGGGGAGGGGGGGGTGGTTATTGGGGGTGATGAGGGATGTGGGAGATGAAGGGGAAGGCAGGGACTGGGAGTGATGGAGCTGCTCTGCTTTTGGGAGTCCATCTCCATCCCTCACTCGCTGCTGCAGATCCCACTTCCCAGACCCACCACCAATGGGAGTGGGCTTTGTGGGGTTGTTCTGGGGTGGCTGGTGTAGAGCGTTGTTGGGGTGAGGCTGCTCTTTGGGGGCAGGGCCCAGAGAAGCTGCCGGGGCCTGGCTCAGACACTGGGTAGGATCGCACCCGGAGGCACATCCCGAGGCAAAGCAGCCCTGTGCTGGGTTCTGGCTGTGCAGGGCCTGATTCCGAGGGAGCAGCGTTCCCACCCTCCAACGAGCTCTGTTCTGTGCACTTGGGAAGCTCTTGTTTCGCACTGCTCTAACAGCAGTTACAGAGCCCCGGTTGCCGGGCACTGCTCCCGGTTCGGTGGTTACAGAGCCCCGGTTACCGGGCACTGCTCCCGGTTCTCCTGTTACGGAGCCCCGGTTACCAGGCACCACTCCCGGTTCTCCTGTTACGGAGCCCCGGTTACCAGGCACCACTCCCGGTTCTCCTGTTACGGAGCCCCGGTTACCAGGCACCGCTCCCGGTTCTCCTGTTACGGAGCCCCGGTTACCAGGCACCTTTCCCGGTTCTCCTGTTACGGAGCCCCGGTTACCAGGCACCTTTCCCGGTTCTCCTGTTACTGAGCCCTGGTTACCGAGCACTGCTGCCGGTTCTCCTGTTATTGAGCCCCGGTTACCGAGCACCGCTGCTGGTTCTCCTGTTACGGAGCCCCGGTTACCGAGCACCGCTCCCGGTTCTCCTGTTACGGAGCCCCGGTTACCAAGCACCTTTCCCAGTTCTCCTGTTATTGAGCCCCAGTTACCGAGCACCGCTGCAGGTTCTCCTGTTACGGAGCCCCGGTTACTGAGCACCACTCCCGGTGCCCCGGTTGATTCAAGGAAGCTAACAAGTTAGAATTTCGTAGTAGCTTTATTCTTTATTACAGTGCTGGATGCACGGGGGATCATTCCTCCTAACATGCATTCCGAGGATAATACAGTTACTCTTTTTATGGAGCTTATACATGCATATTCATTAGGATATCGTAATATGTAAGTTTGTTCCCGCTTCATATGCTAATTAATCTCACAAGTCCTTCCCGCATGCGCACTGCTTTCTGGGGGTCTTGGGCGAGGGTCTCGGGATGAAGTAAGAGTCTTCCTCAGTGACCTTTATACAGACTTCTTGAGGTTGAACTTTTTACCTTCTTCCCTCGCGCATGTCCTTTGCTGGTTCTTTCACCCCCCTCTTGACTGTCCTGGGGAATTTACAGCCTCATAGATAAGGGGCAGGATGCAGCCCAGCGTAATGGGGGCCCTTCTGCGATTTAACACAATTTTGTAGCTTTGTCAGCATTTTCCGGACACTGTTCAGGGACATTTGGGTCTATCTAACCTAATGGTTACATGGTTGTCATACACACCCCGTATGTAACTGCTCAATTATAATGAGTACAGACTCTCAATAACTTCCCTCTCTTCACGGTCCCGCAGCGCACACGCGCGGGTTTCCCGCCGCAACCCCCCACGTCACCCACGGGGCGTGGCTAATCCCCGCGGAGTGACAGCTGCTCCCGCCAATCACGCCCGGCACCGGCCCCTCCGCACCCGCCGCTGATTGGCTGCCGGGTGAGCCAATGAGGTGTCCGGGCGGGCCGTGCGCTGAGGCGGCAGCGAGGTAAGATGGCGGCGGCGGCGCCCGTCCCCGGTGCGGCCCCTGCAGCGCTTCACCGCTGCCCCGGTCCCTGCCCCCGCACCGGCTGCGGGAACCGGGCCCCCCCCCGCCGCTCTCGGCTCCGCTGGCGCTGCCCGGGCCGCTCCCCGGCGCTCCGCTCCCTCCCGCCGCCCGCGGACAAAATGGCGGCGCCGGGGGCAGGCGGGCGGCAGGGACTGCGCATGTGCGGGGCGCGGCGTGGGAGCTGGAGCACGTGCGCGGCGGGAGGGAGCGGAGGGACCGGGATGTGCGGGGGGGGGCACCGGGAAACGTGCCGGGATGGACCGGGATCAGGAGTGAGCATCGGTACGTACCGGGTGTACTGGGATGCACTGGAATACACCGGGAGCAGGGGATGCTCCGGGAATGGGGGGGGCACCGGGAAATGTGCCGGGATGGACCGGGATCAGGGATGGGCATCGGGGTGTGTTGGGATGTAGTGTGAGCAGGGAGCGGCACCGGGAGTGGGGGGATGCCCGGGAGCAGGAGTGAGCACCGGGACGTAGCGAGCTCCTGTGTGCCCCCCTCAGCTCCCGGTCCCTCCGCAGCTCGGAAGCATGAACCGAATCCGCATCCACGTGTTACCATCGAGCCGCGGGCGCCTCCCGCCGGTGCCGCGGGCGCAGGAGCCGCTGGCCTGTGCGTTCACCCCGCGGGCCTGCTCCCAGCCCCGCCTGGACGGGCAGGATTTCTGCATCAAGCACATCCTGGAGGACAGGACCGCCCCCTTCAAGCAGTGCAGTTATGTGTCTGCCAAGAACGGGAGGCGCTGCCCCAACGCGGCGCCCAAGACGGAGAAGAAGGATGGGTGAGTGCACCCTGACAGCAGGAGAAGCTCCTCCTGGTGCTCCTGCCACCCTGCAGCTCAGGGGCTCGCTCCTTAGGGGGTGTTTGAAGCTAGAAAAGGGCGCTGGGGTAGTCTCTGCTCGCTGGTCCATTGTCAGGTGGCTGCCGTGATGCAGGACTTGCAGCTCTGCTGAGGCTCGTTGAGCCCATGCCCATGGCTCATCCTCAGCACAGACCCTCTGCTGGGGTGGAGCAGGTGGCCTGGGTGTGCTTGTGCTGCTCCGGTACGTACGAAACGGGGAGGGAAGGACCTTGGTGCTCAGTGAGCGCAGCAACAGAGCCCAGCTCCCCTCACGGAATGTGGCCACTGGGTGTCTCCATTCCCCCTGGGACCAAGGAGCTGCTGTGGGCCAGCATGGGAAGCGAGGTGGGAATGGCTGGGAGCAGGACTCACCCCAGTGGCATTAAGGACCCAGCTCTGTGCCAGCTCAGTGCTGTGTGTACCTGCAGGCAGAGGCGCTGCCTGGGCTCCAGGGGCTGATCCTGCTGTGCCCCGCGGTGGTGCTGAGCCTGCGTTTTCCCCCCAGCACCTCGCTATGTGCAGAGCACGCCCGGAGGAACGCGCTGGCACTGCAGGCGCAGGGCAGGAAGCCCCATGCCGGGACAGGGAGTGAGAACCTCCTGTGGCAGCTCAGCGCCTACGCCCGCGCCGAGGCGGGCGCTCAGCCTGCGGAGAGCAGCCGCAGTGAAGCCACTCGCATCCTGGGTAAGGGCTGCAGGGCAGGAAATCCCTTCTGGCAGCATGGAATTGGGCTGGGATTCAGAGAGCTTAAAGCTCATCCAGCCACATCCCCCTGCCATGGGCAGGGACACCTTCCACTGGAGCAGCTTGCTCCAAGCCTTGTCCAGCCTAGCCAGGGATGGAGCATCCAACCCCTTACAATGTCCCATCTTCCCTATATCCAACCTGAACCCATCTCCCCTTGTCTCATCGCTGCAGTTGCTGATGCAGGTCCCTCTCCAGCATCCCTTTAACCCCCTTCAGATACTGGAAGCTGCTCTTCCCCAGCCCCAGTGTTCTCAGCCTGGCTCCATACAGGAGCTGCTTCAGCCCCTGAGCATCCTTGTTTCCTCTGTGCTTGCTCCAGCAGCTCCAGTGCAGAGGCAGAGCCTCTATGGGGTGTCCGTGTGTGCTGTGCTGGTGCAGGGGGGCACGGGATGAGGGGACAATGTCCTGACACCGTGTTTCTTGCAGATGAGGACAGTTGGAGCGATGGGGAGCAGGACCCTGTCACCGTGGAGCAGACGTGGCGAGGGGACCCGGACAGCGAGGCCGACAGCATCGACAGCGACCAGGAGGATCCCCTCAAGTGGGTTGGGAGCTGCTTGCTCAGGGTGGCACCAAGGGGGTGGTTATGGATGATGTTGCCGGTGGTGCAGTTGCACTTGGGGCTCCAAGGCTCCCAAGTCTTGGTTGTGAGGAGTCCCCATTCATCAGTGGGGTGTTCCTCCTCCTCCCCCTGGCTCTGTGTGATCCAGGTGAGGAGAGCAGCCCTAATGGGCTCTGCTGGGTGTCTTCCAGGCACGCCGGGGTGTACACAGCCGAGGAGGTGGCTCTCATCATGAGGGAGAAGCTCATCCGGCTCCAATCGCTCTACATCGACCAGTTCAAGCGCCTCCAGCACCTCCTGAAGGAGAAGAAGCGGCGGTTCCTGCACAGCCGCAAGGGCGAGCATGAGGCCATAGGCAAGTGCTGGAGCTCTCTGCCCCCCCCCAGCTTTGCCCTTCCAACTGGGGGGGGGTTTGCCTCGGGAAGGGCTGAAACCACCACAGGAGGTGGCATGGGGCTGGCCTCGTGCCTGCAGATGCTATCGTGGCGTTGGGAAAGTTCCTTTGCTCTTCAAAGCTGTCAGGAAATGGGACTACAAAGGGAATCCTGAGACAAAAGTGCTTGCTTTGGATGGGATTTCCTGCTTTGGGGGCTCGAAACACATGGATTCAGCCATCAGGCCCTGTGTGGAGCAGCCAAGGTTGGTTCCACCACTTGTGCTGTGATCCCGTAGCCCTGCTCAGCACAGATACAGCTCCAGTGTGGCCTTAGAATAGCTCCTGATGAAAAAGGCCATGGAGCATAAAAATAACTGCAGTTTGGTACCTAGCAATTTGGTAGAGCTCTTTATAGCCACCCAGGGGTGGAAAAGCAACTCTCGCCCTGTAATTACAGCTGGGAGAGCTCAGGGAAGCTTCCAGAACAGGCACCAGGAGCTGGACTTGGAGAAACCCCTGTTCTGCTGCAGGAATCACAAAGGATCTTACTGGGAAGGTGTCCCTGCCAATGGACTGGGTGGTATAAGGCCCTTTCCAGCCCAGTTCCGTGATTCAAACCTATTTGGGATGGGATCTGCTTTGCCACCGCTTCCAGCTCATGCATCCAACCCAGCTGCATCGGATGCTCTCCGGAGCTCTGGGTACCACTGACAGGGAATGGGATAGAAGCCGGGGGGTGATGTTCTGACCCCCTCTCCCTCCCCACAGGCAGCAGCCTCCTGACGGGCGCCGAGGGGCTCCTGGCCAAGGAGCGGGAGAGCCTCAAGCGCCTCAAGTGCCTGCGGCGCTACCGGCAGCGCTATGGGGTGGAGGCGCTACTGCACCGGCAGCTCCGGGAGCGCCGCGCGCTGGCCTCCGACGGCGCGGCCCAGCAGGTGAGCCCGGGGCTGGGAATGGCCCCATGGTCCTTCCCGGGGCCATCCCGGCCTCTGGAGCAGCCTTGCTGCAGGCTGGACCCAGTGGTACCCGCATTGGTTAAAGCATCGCCAAGGTGTTCTCAGCAGGGTTCAAGTGTGGGGTTGGGGAAGGTGCCCTTTGGGCAGAGGGAGCCGGGGTTTCCTCAGGGATAAAAGGGTGGGAAACACTCCATAGGGCGGTGACACCATTGGTTTGGTGGAGACCCAAAGGCAGGCCCTTTGGATACACATAAGACTGAATGCAGCCACTTTAGAGCTGTCTCACAATTCCAAGCATTCCAGGAACTGGCTTAAGCCGAGTCTGAGAAGTTCTCCCTCCTGCAGTTGCGTCCTGCCTTATCTCAGCTCTGTTTAATAGAAGGAGAAGGACAGGATGAGGAGCTGGAGGGTGCTGAGCCCTTGCTCTTGGTGTGCTTTGGAGGCAGAGCATGGGTACTGTGAGCTCTGAGCCCTGCTCTTGCCTCGCAGGCCCACACCACCCGCTCCAGCCAGCGCTGCTTGGCCTTTGTGGATGACGTCCGCTGCTCCAACCAGTCCCTGCCCATGACCAGGCACTGCCTGACCCGTATCCTTTGATCCCTCATTCCTGTTTGCTGGCATTGTGTCCCCCTTCCTCCTCCTCTCGCTCTTTGGCCCTCAATCAAGGCCAGCGGTTTGCTGTAGCTGCTGGTTTCAAACAGGAGCCCAGAGGAAGCAGCTCCCGGTCTGTTGGTGCTCCCGTCCCCATGGATCAACCAATTCGTGTGGGAGCAACAGGAGCCTCTGCCTGGAGCATCCCAACGGGGTCTCCAGTTCCCTGTCCGAGAGTAGGATCATGTGGATGTGCCCTGGGGCAGGTTTGGATCCTGTTGGAGCTGCATTCACTGCCTGGCTTTGGTTGTTTCTCACCCTGGCTCTCCCAGGGAGCTGCTGTGGTTCCTCTCCGGTGCCCATGAAACGCACACCAAAGCCGGGCTGGATCCCTCGGGAGCAGCCGGAGCTCCAGAGTGGGAAAAGTGGGGTTGGGATTCCTTGGGCTCAGCTTCTGTTGACACCAACACCACTTCCCTTTGCCCATGCAGGAAAGGGATTGAGCTCAGTGCGGGGATGCAGGAAAGGGATGAGCCCAGTGCGGGGATGCAGGTGGAGCTTCTCCCGTTGGCTTTATGGCTGCCTCTAAAGGCAGTGCTTGAGCTGGGTTATCCAGACAGATCCAGATGTGCCCTCTCAGAGGCACTTCCCCCTCCACATCTGCCCTGTGGACAGCTTAGGAAAATGGGTTAAATCTGGTGCCTTTCCCTACTTGCTGTGGCTCTGGAAGGTCAAGGGGGGATTTATGGATGTGTCTGACCTGAAAGCCTTCATTCCCACCCAGAACCTTCCTGTTGTCATCCTCATGGAGATGGAGCCTTGCTGTGGGGACAGGGGACGGGCTTGGGCTGCAGCTCCTCGCTCCTGGTGGATCTGGTTGTGATTAAAGGCAGGAAATCCCATTTACACCTCGGGCAGGAACAGGTTTTCCATTGGGAAGGCAAATACATTGAGAAGATGGGAACACCGGAACTGAGCTCCTGCCTGTGGCCAAAGCACTGTGTGTGTGTGTGTGCACCGGGAGGGCACTGTGCCTTGGGGGCGAGGGGCTGGGGGGGTGGGGGGGTTCCTGCCCTGGGATGAATGGGGGGATTTATCCCTGTTTGGGGGTGTTTTCCCTTGACCCCATCCGCAGACATCTGCCAGGACCCGAGCCAGGCGCTGTTCCGGCCCTGCCGGGGCTCCGAGGATGTGCCCTGCCCCAGAGCTGTGCCCCTGAGCCTGGGCCCGGAGCCGAGCTGCCCCCTGCACCTCCGTCTGCCCCCCCCCATGTACGTGCCTGAGCAGGGCCCGGGGGGGGCCGAGGAGCTGGGGGCTGCCCCCACGGAGCTGTACCTGAGTGCGGCCGAGCTGCAGCCCTCTGAGAGCCTCCCGCTGGAGTTCAGTGATGTGAGTGGGGCCCAGCAGCAACCCCCCCCTGAAGCCTCCTGTGGGGCTCTATGGGGTCAGTCTCCCTCCCCCCCCCCCGAACAGATCCAAGGGGATTATGTTGGTTCTTGCTGCCTTAGGGCACAGGCGTCCCTTGGGGAGGGAGGGGGTGCAGGAGGCTCAGAGCCCCCCAACCCGCTGTGCTCTCGTTTCAATCCTTATTTAGGGCTTTCGAAAGAGGATTTCCCCCCTCTTTTCCCATCGGGAATACACGAGGGGTTTAATCCTGGATTATTCTGCCCTGCTCAGCTTAAACCCTTTGGAAATGGGGTTAAAGAGCAAAAACCAGCGGGGCCCTCAGGGCTGCTCCTGGAGGAGGCACCTCCATGGCCGCTGAGGCTCTGGGTGTTGTCCTCAGGACCTGGACGTGGTGGGTGATGGGCTCCAGTGCCCCCCCTCTCCTCTGCTGTTTGACCCCTCCGTGGCGCTGGATCCAGCCCTGCGAGACGTGGCCGAGGCCGCAATAGACATCTTGGGCCTGGAGGAGCCCGAGGAGCGGGGCAGCGGCTTCCCCCCGGGCCCCGACCTGCAGGTACGGACCCAGAGCCTTGGGGGCCCCCCCATCTCCTGTTCATGGGGTTGGAGATGCGCCCACCCGTGGGCTCTGTGCCCTACGGCCTCGCTCCACCCGGTGCCAGGGGTGCCCTGGCTCCCTGGCTGCTCAGTGCCACCCTCGTGCTGTGTGGGGGAGCCCCAACCCTGCTCCCCCCCAGGCCCTCACTGAAGACCTCCAGTTCGCTGTAGCTGTTGGTTTCAAGCAGGAGCCCAAAGGAAATTGCTCCCGCTCCATTGGCGCTCCCAGCCCATGGAATTGCCAATTCCAGCAGGAGCAACAGCAGCCTGGGCCTGGGGGAGGGGGGGTTCGCAGCCATCCCCAGTGCTCCTGCACCCACCCCCTGCCTCTTGTATCCCGGCAGAGCCCCCTCGCACCGGAGGAAGCCGCTGCCTCCACCGAGCTCCATGGAGCCGCCAACGGGAACGTGGGGCCGGGATCTGGGAGCGCCGGGACCTGAGAGCGGCTCCAGGAGTCATCCAGGAGCTGTGGGGAACCCCGAGGGGGGGCTCCTATGGGGAACCCCGCAATAAAGTGATGGAGCTCAGTGTCCGTGTCCTGCAGTGAGGGTGGGATGGAGCCGGAGGGAGGGGGGGGCACAGAGACCGGGGCCGTGTCGAGCACCTCCGGTCCCCGCGATGGGGGAGGCCCCGCGCATGGAGGTGGTGGCGGCATCGGGACCCCCCCCCCCCCCCCCGCCCCCGGGCTCGGATTGGCGGCGGCGGGGGCGCAGGG
Source organism: Ara ararauna (assembly GCA_028858755.1). NCBI lineage: Eukaryota > Metazoa > Chordata > Aves > Psittaciformes > Psittacidae > Ara > Ara ararauna. The sequence goes on from CM054390.1 coordinate 8,559,883, forward strand.
CGGAGCCGGCCCGGTGGAGCCATGACATCACCGCCGCCGCCGTCGGGCCAGCCCCGGTCCCGGTCCCGGCCATGCCGCCCCGCGCCGCCGCCCCGCCATAGCCCCCGGTGAGTCCGGTCGCGCCGCGGCGGGGGGGGGGGGGGGGGGGTGCGTCCCGGGGAGTCCGCAGCGCTGTGGGGCGGGGACCTGGAGCGGGGGGAGCGGCGCGGGGTGTCCCGGTCCCCACCTCCCGCGTGTCCCCGGTTGGTGCCCCCCGAGCATCCCGCGTACTCCCGGCGCACCCCGGGGTGTTCCCGGTGCAACGCGGCCGAGCCCGGCTCTGCCTGCTCGTCCTGCCCGTGTCCCGCGTGTCCCCAGCGCGTCCCCCACTGTCCTCCATCCCACACACTGGTCCCCGCTGTCCCCACTGCATCCCTGTTGTCCGCAGTGTGCTCCTGCTGTCCCCAGTAGTCCCCTCCGCATCCCGGATGGCCCCAATGTCCCCACTGCATCCCCGCTGTTCTCACTGCATCCCAGTTGTCCCCAGTGTGCTCCTGCTGTCCTCAGTGTATCCTGGTTGTCCCCAGTGCATCCCAATTGTCCCCACCACATCCTGTCTCCAGTGTATCCTGGTTGTCCCCAGTGTCCCCAGTGCATCCCAGTTGTCACCTCTGCATCCCGGCTGTCCCCAGTGTCTCCACTGCATCCCTGCTGTCCTCAAGAGTCCCCACTGCATCCCAATTGTCCCCACCACATCCTGCTGTCCCCAGTGCATCACAGCTGTCCCCAGTGTCCCCACTGCATCCCCGCCGTCCCCACTGCATCCCAGTTGTCTCCAGTGTCCCTGGGATGTCCAATCTGTCCTCAACATGTCCCTGCTGCCCCAGGGCTGTATCTGCCTCATCCCGCTCGTCTGTCCCCAGGGTGCCCTTGCTGTCGCTGGCGCATCCCTCCAGTCCCCGGGCTGTCCCCAGCGTGTCCTGGAGCAACCCAGCGCGGTTGTGGGCACTGGGGGCTGTCACCCCCATGTCCCCAGTGCGGGGCAGGCCAAAGCCACCCATGGGGCGCTCTGGGGGCCCCCGTGCTGGGGCAGGGACCGGTGGGGCAGGGACGGGGGGCCGGGGGGGGCCGGGCTGCTCTTCCCCTCCAGACGGAGCCTCACTTCCCCCCATGACGCAGCCGGAGCCGCGGCCGCTTCCTGCGCCGGGGCAACCGCGGGGCCCGCGGGCACCACCGGGACCCACCGGGGGGGGCCACGGGGAGAGCACGAGCGAGGGGACCCGGTGCTGCCGTGCAGGGACCGGCGGCACCCGGGTGGTGAGGCCGAGGTCACCCGGGCCAGGGGGTTGGGGTGACCGGACGGGGCTCGGTGGGGACGCGGGGAGCATCGCACAGGGCCCCCCCGTGCCCGTGCCCCGAGCGGCGCCGGAGGCTGCGGTTGTTTTGCTGCTCTCGGTGCGTTGCTTGGGAAGGGGCGGCGGAGTTGGGGTGAGCCCCGACCCCGGCCCCGTTGGTTGGGGTGCGGGGTCTGTGGCTGGAGCCCCGAGGACACCCCGAGGGGTGCTCAGGCTCCGGGGGTCCCCGTCCAAAGCGTGCTCCAGGGGGGTCCCTCTCCATGGGGCGCCCTTTACCACCGGGGGTACCCGGTACTTCCTCTCCCGCCGGTCCCCCCTGCCCCGGTTCCCCCCCGCGCCGGTTCCTCGGGGCCGGCGGTGGCGGAGCCGCGCACCGGAGGCGGTGGCGGCCCCGGCTCCTCCCCGGCCGCGGCGGGAAGGCGGAGCCGGGGCCGCCGCCTCCCAACAATAGCGCGGCCGGGCCGGGCCGGGATGGAGCCTCCGCTGCTGCCGGGATCGGCCCCGGGGCCGCGCTGAACGGGGTTGAGCGGCGCCGCCGGGAGCCGCGGGCGTGAGTGCGCGGGGCCGGTGCTCGGGGCCGGTGCCTGCTCCAGGGCGAACGGCACCGGCGGCGGGGGGAGCCCCGCTGGGAGCGGGGTGTGCGGCACGGGGGTGGGGGGGGGCCCGTCTGCAGCCGGGGTCCTGTGCACCGGGTGCTGCGCGTTCCGGTGCCAGCCCCTGGGGGGGGGCTGCACATCCCGGTGCACCGGGGCTGGTCCCTGTGCGGGCCCCGGGGCTGCTGCACATCCCCGTGTGCGGGGACCGGGGCTGGTCCCAGCGTCCCTGCGCGCCCGGGAAGGGCTCCGGGTACCGGTGGGGTCGGGGCTCAGCCCCGGGGCTCCCCAGGGCCCCGTCCCCACCCTCAGCGCCGTTCTCCCGGGCAGGTGACGAGACGGGGGAGCCCCGAGCGAGGCCGCGGGGAGCCCGGCCCGCGCCTGTCCCCCCGCAGCCCGCGATGTCGGAGAGCGTGGCCGAGGCGCCGGGAGCCGGGAGCGAGACGGGCACCAGCCATGAGCTGCTGCAGCGGCTGCGGGAGCTGGAGGTGCAGAGGGGCCGGGACCCCCGGGAGCCAGTGCCCAGACACCACGGTGCAGGGCAGTGCTTCCCTGCCTCCCATGACACCCGTCCCACCAGGCAGAGGAGGGTCCCTTTGGTGCCATGGGGGGGTCCCCTTGCACCACCTCCCCTGGGCCTGGGCCTGGAAATGGCGCTGCCGTGGCTCAATGATGGGAACACCAAGGACCCAGGGAGGGGGGACAGAGAAGAGGACCCCACAGACCCCAAAAGCAGTGTCCCACGAGCAGGAGGGCACCCCCTGAGCTGTCACCGCTCTGTCCCCAGGCAGAGAACTCAGCCCTGGCCCAGGCCAATGAGAACCAGCGGGAGACATACGAGCGCTGCCTGGACGAGGTATCCCGGGGACACGCATGGGACACGTGTGAACACGCATGTGCTGGGCACTGGGCTGTGTGTGCCCTCACCAGGCTCCCCCCTCTGCTCCCCAGGTCGCCAACCACGTGGTGCAGGCGCTGCTCAACCAGAAGGTGGGTGTCGGGGGGGGGCCTGGGGGTGCCGGGGACATGGGGGGCTCCGGGCTCATCCCTCCCCATACAGGACCTGCGGGAGGAGTGCATCAAGCTGAAGAAACGCGTCTTTGAGCTGGAGCGGCAGAACCAGGCGCTCAGCGACCTCTTCCAGCAGAAGCTGCAGCTCTCGGCCGGGTCCTTACCCCAGGTAGGGCCGGGGCTGGGGGGGGCGCAGGGCAAAGCCTCCCCCTCAAACCTAACCCGGTGCTTCCCCCTCTCCAGCTGCCGCCAGTGCCCCTGGAGGCCCTCAGCAGCCCCGAGCCGGGCTGTGCCGAGCAGCCGCCTCCCCCGCTGCCCCCCGGGTGCTGCCTCCCTCTGCCAGAGGTGGGTACCAGCGTCCCTGACCCCCCCCCCCAAGCTCCTGCTATTGCCTTGCCCAGAAGAGTGGTGTCCCAGCCCGTGGTACCCCCCTTCTGGGGTCCATGGTGTCCTCTCCTTTGTCCCCTCTCCCTGAGTCCTTGGTGTCGCCATCCTTGAGCCGTGGCAATGTCCTTTCCAGGCCCATCTGCCCTTTGTTTCCCCTCCCACTGCCCCCTGTAGCACAGCCGCCATCCCCAGCATGGGGGGTGACAGTGCCCGGCCCCCACAGGTGATGCCGCCGGTGCCATCGGGCAGCCCCGGGCTCAGCCCCGCGCCCCTGGACGCCCTTTCCCCCTTCTTCAAGAAGAAAGCGCAGATCCTGGAGGTGCTGCGCAAGCTGGAGGAGACGGATCCGCTGCTGGGGCCCCCCCCGGCCTCCCCCGGCTCCCCCGAACCGTGCTCAGCCCCGGCCTGGGCGCTGTGTCCGCTGCGGGCGCCGGGGGCTGCCGGGGGGTGGCGGGGGGCCGAGGGCAGCCCCTGCTCCTCCCCCGACGAGCGCCTGGGGCTCAGCGTTTTGGCTGAGCGGCTGCTGCGGGGGGAGCCCGGCTGCTGCCGCCGCAATGGGGACGCGCTCGGGGGCGCCCCCCGGCAGCGGCGCGGGGGGGAACACCCCGCGTCCTTCCTGGGGCTCTGCGCCCCGGGCGAGGAGAGCCCCGAGGGGGGCTTTGCGCCGCTGTCGCCCGGGGGGACCCCCAACGCTCTGCCCTCGCCCCCCAAGGTGCTGAAGCTGCCGCCCCCCCCCGCGGGGCTGCGCCTCAGCCCGCAGCTCGCTCAGGCCTCCAGGATCCCGTGTCGCAGCGGCAACCCCGAGGGACCCCCCAGAGCCGCCTCCCCCGATGCCCCCCCCGAGCCCTGCTCCCCCGAGGCCCCCGTCCTTCCCCCGGCCCGGCCCTACGAGGGAGCCGAGCAGCCCCCGGGCCCCGCGGCAGGCGGCGAGCGGGCGGCAGCTTCCCCCCCCAGCACCCGCCGGGGCACGGGGGGCTCGGCCCCGGCCCGGCGCCCCGGCAAGAAGCCCCCGGAGCCGGGCTACCTCCCCTTCAAGGAGCGCCTGGCAGCCCTGGGCAAGCTGCGGGGGGCTGAAGGCCGTGAGCCCCCCGGCCCGGGCCGGCCCGAGCGGAGCCATGGGGCTGAGCTGCGCCCCCCGTCCCGCGGGGGGGGTTTGGGGGGCAGCCTGAAGCACCCCGAGCCGGTGCACACTGGGGAGCCCCTGGCGCGGTGCTACTCCTCCGGCTCCATGGGGGAGCCCGGCAAGGCGGGGGGCAAGGGGCGCCCCACCGGCGGCAGGACCCCACCGCGGGCCCCCCCGGCGCCCCCCGCCAAAGCCACCCGCAGCCCCCACTGCAGCCCCACCAAGCTGCCCACCAAGGCGGGCGCTGGCAAAGCCCCGCGGGGCGAGGAGCCGGCGGGAGCCAAAGCAGCGGTGGGGCCCCATAAAGCACCGACGGCCCCGGAGCCCTCCGGTCCGGGCCCGCTGCCGGGCGCCGCCGCGCACTCGGCCATCGAGGAGAAGGTGATGAAGGGCATCGAGGAGAACGTGCTGCGGCTGCAGGGGCAGGAGCGGGCGCCGGCGGCCGAGGCCAAGGGGAAGGCGGCCGGAGGCTTGGCCAGCTGGTTCGGGCTGCGGCGGAGCAAGCTGCCGGCGCTGAGCCGCCGCGGGGACAGCGGCCGCGGGCGGGAGTGGGCCGGGACCCCGGCCCCGCTGCGCCGCGAGGTCAAACTGGCGGCGCGGAAGCTGGAGGCCGAGAGCCTCAACATCTCGAAGCTGATGGAGAAGGCCGAGGACCTGCGCAAGGCGCTGCGGGAGGAGCACGCGTTCCTGCAGGGGCTGGCGCTGGAGAAGGGGCGCCCGCGCGGCGCCCCCCGCGGCTCCGGGCACCTCCCGGTGCTGTACCAGGAGGTGACGGCGGAGACCTTCATGCAGCAGCTCCTGGACCGGTCAGTGCCCGCTGTGGGGTGGGGGGGGGGCGCGGGTCCGGGGTGCCCGCCCCACGCTGTGCGCTCCGCAGGGTGGACGGGAAGGACGCGCCCTACGAGAGCCGCCTGGAGCACAAGCGGGAGCTCTGTGACCTCCGGAGGGTCTCCCCCGACGCCAAAGACCCGCGGCTCTGCCGCCCGCCCCGCAACGGCATCGTGGGGCACCTGCGGGAGCCCCCCGACAAGGTGAGGACCTCCCCAGCCCCGCACACCCCTTCCCCGTCGCCCCTGCAGCCGCTCACCCTCCGCACCCCCCATAGGTGCCGGATGTGGGGCTCCGGGACGAGCTGCCCTCGGATGAGAGCTTATCCGAGTCGGGGACGTCGCAGCACTTCGCCGGTGAGGGGGCACCGGGGGTGGGATTGGGCGGGTGGGGGGCACCAGAATGGACCCCCCCGGCACTGATTTTTCCCCTTGTGCCTGCAGCCTGTGGGTCACTGACGCGGACACTGGACAGCGGGATCGGGACCTTCCCGCCCCCTGACTATGGGGGGGTCCCCGCTAAGAGCACCCCAAAGCCGCGGGGCCGCCCTGAGCCGCTGCCCACTGGGGCCGTACCGGGGCGGCCACCGGCCAGCACCAGGGTGCCGCGAAAGGCCCGGACGCTGGAGCGGGAGGTTCCGAGCGCCGAGGAGCTGCTGGTGCCCCCCAAACACCCGAGCACCCCTACCTGCAGCCCCCCGGCGCCCCCCGGCCACGGCGCCGGGCCCCCAGGTCAGTGTCCCAGGGGGGATGGTGGGGACAAGGTGGGGGGGGGCTCAGCGCCCCATTGGGGGTCATGGGGAGGCCCTGCAGAGTGCTGACCCCCCCAGTTCCCTTGTTACCCCCCCAGACGCCGGTGCCGATGCCGGGAAGCCGCGGCGCGTCCAGCAGAGCAAGAACTGGACCTTCCCCAACGCCAAAGCCTGTGGTGCCGCCGACCCCTTCCTGTGCCCCGTGGCGGGGCTGGAGCGGCTGCACCGGCCCCCACTGGTAACGGGCGGGAAGGGGGGGGGGAAATGGGGTGAGATGGGAAAAGGGGGGGGGCCCATCACTGACCGCGCTGTTCCCCCTCGCAGGCGCCCGCCTGCAGCCCCGCCGCGCACCGAGGGGCGTCCCCGGAGGCGCCGCTGCCGCCCGCCCTCAGCGCCAGCAGCAGCCGCACCCCGAGCGCCTCGGACGTGGGGGACGAGGGCAGCACCGAGGCGGCGTCGCGGGACGGGGGCCGCGGCCCCCCGGGGTTGGAGCACTCGGAGTCGCTCAGTGACTCGCTCTATGACAGCCTCTCCTCCTGCGGCAGCCAGGGCTGAGCCCCCCCGGCCGCGCTCGCTCGTCTTCCACCCCCCTAATCCCTGCTCCCCGGTACCCGGGATGGGGGGGTCCCGGTGCCCCGTTCCCCCCCCCATCACCCGGTTCTCTCCAATGGTGCTATCGCCGTGTACAGCCCCCACCGCCGGGTTTTTAACTCAATAAAGATGCCCCCCCCCTTGTCTTCCCCCCCCCCGTTTATTTATGTAGTCCTTGCGCAGCCACTGTGGTCTCTGCCTGCGGGATGGACACACGGACACAGGGATGGGGCTGAGGGTTCCATTCTGAGCATTTATTGAATCATCCCGGTGTACAAAGAGAGGTGGCGGCAGGATTGGGATCGCTCCGGTTCGGATCGCGCCGGCCCTGCCACTGCCTTCCCATTGGATTTCTTGGCACTAGAGGAGAATCTGGCTGCAGGCAGGTCCCGCTGGCCCCCCCCCCACCCCATCCTGGGTACCACAGGGACACTGTGACTCTGGAAAGCTCCGGAATGTGTCAGCTGTGGGATACGGGCCCTGGGATAAGGGGGTGGGGGGGAGGTGGGAAAGGGGGGGTCGGGGAGAGCCAAATTCCAGCAGGATCCACAAATTGGCCGGTTTCTAATCAAAGAAAAGCTTGAACAAGAGAAAAACCCACAAGAGGCGAAAGCTTCCGGCTGCTTCTCACGGCAGCAAAGCGCAACCCTGGAATGGACTAGACGGAACAGGGATGGGTGGGATGGGGACAGGGATGAGGATGGGACGGGGATGGCTCCACCTCAGCCTGGAGCCCCTTCACTTCTTCTCCTTCTTCTTGTTCTGTGAGAGGAAAGGGGGTGGTTGGGCACTGGGTGGCTCTGAGGGGTGGGTTTGTCCCCCCCAGGCCATGCCCAGGCCCTCTCACCCACCTCGGTCATGCCCAGGATCATGAGGAGCTCCCGGAAGATGTTGACAAAGTCAAGGAAGAGATCGACGCAGTGCCTATGGGATGGGGGGATGAGACCAGGGGGGTCTGTCCCGTCCCGTCCCATCCCATCCCCCCAGTGCCCCCCCAGCACCCACCAGATGTAATCCTTGTCCCCGCTCTCCGCCTTCTCAATGATGAGCTGCGTGTCAAAGAGCACGAAGCCACACATGATCATCAGCCCCAGGTAGAGGTTGGCCTGCGGGAGGGAGAGGGGACATTAGATAGGGTTGGTGTCACCAGTGGGAGCTGAAGTCCACCCATCCATCCATCCCCCCATCCCATGGGGGGCTCCTGGCAGACAGAAGGGACCTCACCGTAAAGAGCCAAGTGGATCCCATGAAGGAGTTAACCAGGGAGGAGAGAAGCATCAGGGTGAGGCCGGAGAGCAGGAAACCTGCAGGGAGAAGGCAGGGAGTGAGGCCTGGCCCTGCCCTGCCGTGGGGAGCCCCCAGACCCCCCCCCCGGCCCCTCTCACCTCCCAGGTAGAGGAAGCTGCGGCGCCGGGCGTAGAGGGCACTCAGCGAGAAGCAGGTGAAGATGGTGGCGGTGCCCAGGAAGGCGGTGGGGATGATGCTGGGGGAGAGAACAGGGGGTGAATGGGGCCGGGGGGGCACTGGGGGGCACCGGGAGGGGGGGGCTGCTCCTACCTGGGGTTGATGGAGATGCACATCTGCAGCAGGGGCCCCAGGTTGATGCCTGCAAGACAGAGGCGGGCGTCACCGGAGCCATGCGGGGCCCTCATCCCCGCTCCCCAGCGGGCCCTGGGGGGGTCCCCGGTGCCACCCACCGGTGAGGAAGGCGAAGCCCGTCAGCATCCCCAGCCTCTTGCGCTCCGTGTCGCGGCTGTGCGGGGTGGCCGTGAGCCACACCATGAGCCCCAGCGCGCCCAGGCCGGTCAGGAGGCTCAGCTGCGGGGGGAGAGGCGGACGGGGACCCAGCATCAGTCACACCACGCAGAGGGGGCGCGAGCGGGCGGGCGCCCCAGTGACGCCCCACAGGCACTCACCTGGAAGAGGTGGGTCACCACATTGACGTAAGCCCCCACGGCCGCCACCAACATGCAGAGGGCGAAGCTGGCGTAGACCCTCTTGAGATGCTCCTGGGTGGAAGCCGAGCTGCGAGCAATGGGGGGGGACAGTGAGGGGCTGTCAGCAGCGACCCCCCGAGCCCCCCCCCGGTTTACTCACATGTGGGAGAACTTGAAGAGCGCATCCAAGTTGATGTTGCGGTCGAAGACGTTCATGGTGCCGGGCAGGGGGGGCCGCCGGCCGCTGGGCTGGGGTTCAAGCTGCGGGAGGGGGGCGGGGTCAGGGGGAGCCCCATTGGAAGCCCCCATAGGGATGAAGGAGCCGCGGCGCAGCCCCGGGGATGCTCCGAGGGGAGGGTGGAAGCTCTGCGGGAGCCCCGGGGGCGCTCCGCCGCCTCCTCCTGCTCCGGCCGCTGCCCCACGGCGCGGGGGGGGGGGGGCGGCACCGCGGCAGCGCCCAGAGCCGAGGCCCTTTCGGTTGCGATGGCGGCGGCCCCGCTCGATGCGGAACCGGGACCCGGCACCGGGGCCTGCGGGGGGGGGGGGGGGGGGGGGGGAGGCGCAGGAGCGGCCGAGGCCGCGCCGGGACCCCCCGGGGGAGGGCGGGGGGGGGTTGGAGCCGTCGGGACCGCCCCTCCCCCCCCCCGTGAGGCCCCTTCGGGGCGGGCGCTCCCCGGTGCCCCCCTCCCCCCCCCCCCACCGTGAGGGCCTTTCGGGGCGGGCGCTGCCCGGTGCCCCTCCCCCCCCGGTGCCCCCTCCCCCCCCCCGGTGCCCCCCTCCCCCCCCGGGCCCCCCCCGCGCCGCCGCCACCGCCTCCACCTGCGCGGCGCCGCGTCCGTGCCAGGCCTCGAACGGTCCCCACTCCGCCACTCCTCCGCCGCTCATTGGCCAGCGCGCCCGCAGCCCCGCCCCCCGCTCCGTTCTATTGGCCAATCACCGCCCCCTCGGAGTGAGGCGGGGCGAGAGCGGATGACGCTCATTGGCCGCCGGCCGCGCCCGAGAGACGCAGTTGGTAGCGCGAAGCCTCCCCCGCACAGAAGCGCGACGCTCATTGGTCGGCGTAGCTGCGGCCGAGCCAATCGGTACCTCCCCATTGGCCGCCGTTCCTCTGGAGCGCCCCCCGGTGGCGCCGCCGTTATCCCGCCCGTCCGTGCGCGCCCCCTGGCGGCGCCGCCGCCCCCCGGTCCGGGGCGGGGCGGGGCGGGGCGGGGCGGGGCGGGGCCGGGAGGCGGCGGCCACGGACGGACGCGACGGACAGAGCCTCCCCCGCCGCCCCCCGGTGCCTGGGCCGGGGATGGGGAACGTGGAGAGCGCGGACGGGGAGGCGCTGCCCCGGGGACCGGGAGCGGCGGCGGCGGTCGCGGGGGGGCCCGGGCTGCTGGCCCCGGGCAAGATGCCGATGCCGGAGCCCTGCGAGCTGGAGGAGCGCTTCACCCTGGTGCTGGTGAGACCCCGATCCCCGCCGTGGCCCCGGGCGCCTGCTGCGTCCCTCGAGTTCCCGCTTCTCCCCCTCCTTTCCCCTTTGCGCTTCCCCCGCGCTCCGTTCCCGGCTCCCGGGGCACCTCCTCCGGGTCCCGCCGCGCCCACCCCGTCCGTCCCTGCCCGCGACCCCTCCCGGTGCGCCCGCCGGGCCCGGAGGCGCCCCACAGCCGCGCTCCCCTCCCGGCGTCCGGCTGCGGGCGGGCATCGGCGCCAGCAGGAACCGGGGGCGGGCGGGCGGGCAGCGCCGGTGCCGCGGGGGTGGGCAGCGGCCGCGGGGAGGGGGAGCCCGGCCCGGGACATCCCCGGGGGGTGACGCCGCTCCCGGTTCCACGGGGGGGCCCTTGGGACCCGGGGCTTTCTGCCGGGGAAGTCCCGTCGAGGCGAACGGGGCTGGGTGCGGGTCCCTACGCGGTCGCGGAGCCGCTGTCCCGGCCGGGGCGGTGGCCACCGCGCTGAGGTCACCGCGCTGCCGTGCCACCCGGTACCGGGGGTGTCTCTGTGGTGACCCCGGCACCGCCGCTGTCACGGGGGGCACCGCGTCCCCGTCCGCGGGGATGGGAGGCTCCGGTAGGGCCACCATGGCCGGGGGACACCGGGGGCTCCCGGTGGTGGCCGCGCCAGCGGAAGCCACGGTCGGGCAGGAAATACCGAGCGTGGTCCCGCGGGGCTCTGGGAGCCGGAACCGGGGGGTACCGGGGGTCAAGCGGCATCCCCGGTGCGAGGGGGACCCATTGCCCGTCCCCACGTCCCACGCGGGGCGGATGCGGGAGTCGGTCCCGGTGGGGCCGGTGGCGGGGGACGCATCCTGCCGGGAGAGGCCGATGGCGGGGGGGAATCTGGCATTTTGGGAGGATGGCACTGGGGGACCCCGGTGCTGCCACCCCCCCGGTTCCGGTTGCTCCTCACGGGATGGGGCTGCAGCGCCGGCGGCCGGGCACGATCCAGCCCCGGTGTCCTGGGATGGTGTCCCGAGGGGAAGGGGCTCATTCAACCGAGGGGGTGTCCCCGGTGCGGGGGGGCGGTGGCGGAGGAAGTGCCCGGCCGGGAGCGGCCCCGCTCCCACCACAAAGGCAGGAAGCGAGCGGCGGGAATGCCGGTGAGGGCGGCTGCGCTTCAAAGCCGCCCCCGGTGCCCTCGGTGGGGGCCCCTGCGTGTCCCCTCCGCCAGCCCCGGGGTGTCCCCAGGGGCCCCGTTTTGCCGGTGCTCGCAGTGTGCCAATAGCGGGGCCTATTGGGGACCTCCTGTGAGGGGGACCCCATGGCAGCGGTGCCACTGCCACCCCCCTGGCGCTGTCCCCTGCCCGGGGGTGCCCGGCCTCGCCCAGGCGTTGTCCCGGTTTCCTGCTGCTCGCGAGGCCCGGAGGGGGACCAGGGAGGGATAATTTCAGCTGCCAGGGAGCGGGTGGAGCGACAGCATCTCCCGGCTGCGGCGGTGACCGGATCCCGGTAACGGCACCTCCCGCCTCCGGGGTGGCATCACCACGACAGCGCCATCCCGCATCCCCCTTTGCCAGCGGGCATCCCGTTTGCGTCCTTGCTAGTCCAGGGGGTGCCTTGTATCCCGGTCCCTGTATCCACCATGGAGATGCCCGGTGCCCCGGGCACTGCGGTCAGGGACCGGAGGCTGCGGTTCTGTGGCAAGGAAGCGGGAGCAGACAGGAAGGATGCGCGAGATTTGGTGCAGCCGGTGGCTGGTACATGGCCCTGGTGGCACTGCTGTCACCGTGTCACACTGCTGCCCTGTGCCACTCTATTCCTGTGCCACACCATTGTCCCTGTGCCGCACCGCTGTCCCCGTGTGCTTCCCAGCGCCAGTGTCCCTGGCTGTGTCCTCAGTGGGTGGCAGTGTCCCCATGTCCCCCAGGAGTGACATTCCCCCTTTTGCCCCAGAGCTCCATGAACCTGCCCCCGGATAAAGCCCGGCTCCTGCGGCAGTACGACAACGAGAAGAAGTGGGACCTCATCTGCGACCAGGTCGGGGGCTATGGGGTGCCATGGGGGAGGGGGCCTATAGGGGGGGCCTATAGGGGGTTATGGGAGGCTGTGCTGCCGTTCTGGTGCCACCAACACCCCCGTGTGCTCTCCAGGAGCGGTTCCAGGTCAAGAGCCCCCCCCATGCCTACATCCAAAAGCTGCGCAGCTTTCTGGAGCCGGGCGTCACAAGGAAGGTGAGGGGCTGGGGGGAGTCCTGGGGGGGCTCAGGAGGCTGCAGGAGCCGGGGGGGACACCGGCTCAGCCTTGCTCTGCCCCCAGAAGTTCAGGAGGAGGGTGCAGGAGTCCACCAAGGTCCTGCGTGAGCTGGAGATCAGCCTGAGGACAAACCACATCGGGTGAGTTTGGGCTCCCCGGGGGGCTGTTTGGGGTCCCGGGGGCGCTGAGTGGGCCCGGCCCGGCCTCCCCGCAGCTGCAGGGGAAGCCGGAGGCGCTGCAGGAACTGCTCCGGTTCCTGCCCCGGCCGTGCCGCGGGACCCGCGCTGCCGGCGCAGGTCGCGGGAGCGGATGCTGCGGGCGGGTGCCGCCGGTGCCGCCCCGTGTGGAAGCTCCTCCCGGCACCGGGAGGGGGGGTTCGAGCCCGGCAGTGTCCTTGGGGGGGGGGCGGTGTCCGTTACCGGGGGTGTCACCGACCGGGGCCGCGTGCGCGGGGCCGCTCGTGCACGTGCGGGGGCTGAGCCCCGCCACCGGCCCCAGCGCGGCCGCGACTTTCGGCTCTTCCCCAACCGCGGCCCGAAAATAGCAGCAGCCGGAGACAGGAAACGCGCTGGGGCGAGGGGCTGGCGCCGGCAGGAAAGGGGCGGCCCCCAGGAGCCCCCCCCCCAGCTCTCTCCGCTGCCTGACTCATGGGCTGCAGGCAGGGAACAGGCAGGGCACAGATAGGAGTTGGGTCCCCTGAGGCCGTGCATTCACACGCAGCACCCCTGGGTGCAGCCCCTCCCTGTGCACACAGACCCGCTCCCCATGTGCCCATCCCGTGCATCCCAACACCCTTCCAGGGGCATCCCAAACCCCCCATCCCACCCTGGGGTGCTCTCCCCCAGCACCCAGCTCAGCTTCCCGCGGGCCCGAGCCCTCCCTGCCCTGCAGCCAACAGATAAAGCTGCGCCGGGGCTGGCGCCTCTGATAGCCGAGGGGGCTGCAACGGCCACTGAGTCCTGGGACACCCCCTCAGCACCCCCCTGTGCCGGGTTTCCTATGGTAGTGATGAGGGGATCACAGTGGGAGTGGGGGTTCCCCAGCTCCTGCAGGCTCTGATGGGTGCTTGGTGCTGTAGGTGGGTGCGTGAGTTCCTCAATGATGAGAACAAGGGGCTGGATGTGCTGGTGAACTACCTGTCCTTCGCCCAGTGCGCCGTCATGTGAGTGGGGTGCTGGGGGGGGGCCTGGGATGCTGGGGGCTGCCCCACGGCAATTCCCTCCTATCAGCCTCTGGTCAGCACCATGGGGTCTGGAGGGACACAGGATGCTTGTCCTCATCCTGCCCACCCGGGTTGGGGGTCCTGGGGCCCTCCTTGCGCCTCTCCCTGCTCCGCTGCTGCCACCCGCTTCAGCGCTTGCTGCGGTGGCTGCTGCTGCTCTGCGCCGAAGCCGTGTGCTCCATCCCTGTGTGCTCCATCCCTGTGTGCCCCCTTCCCTGTGTGCTCCCGTCCATTCCCCGTGTGCCAGGTTGGATTTTGAGGGGCTGGAAGGTGAGGACGGCGCGCTGGAGAAGCTGCGCGCCTGGAGCAGGTCCATCGAGGATCTGCAGCCCCCCAGCACTCTGCCCGCGCCCTTCGGCAGCAGCATTGCCCGCTCCGCTCGCCAGAGCGCCCTACGGTATGTACCCACCGCGGCCGGTGGGTCCCAGCAGTGCCACGCTCTGCCACGATGTGTGCCCTGCGCCATGCACCAGCCTGCCTTGTGCCATGCACCATCCTGCTATGGTGCATGCCCTATGCCATGCACCATCCTGCACTAGTGTGTGCTCTGTGCCATGCATCATCCTGCCATGGTGTGTGCGCGGTGCCATGCATCATCCTGCACTGGTGTGCTGTGCCATGCATCATCCTGCCTTGTGCCATGCATCATCCTGCACTGGTATATGCCCTGTGCCATGCATCATCCTGCATTGGTGTGTGCTCTGTGCCATGTATCATCCTGCCTTGTGCCATGCATCATCCTGCACTGGTGTATGCCCTGTGCCATGCACCATCCTGCATTTGTGTGTGCTCTGTGCCATGTATCATCCTGCCTTGTGCCATGCATCATCCTGCACTGGTGTATGCCCTGTGCCATGCATCATCCTGCATTGGTGTGTGCTCTGTGAAATGCACCATCCTGACTTGTGCCATGCAGCATCCTGCACTGCTGTGTGCCCTATGCCATTCACCATCCTGCCCTTGTGTGTGCCTTGTGCCACGCACCACCATCCTGCCCTATGCCACACATCGCTCTGCCCGTGGTGCACCCTGTGCCTCGCCTGTGCCGTGGCTGTGCTGTGCCCGGTGCCACACGTGCCACATCCCGAGCCGCCCCACGTGTGCTGCTGCTGTCCCCCTCCCTGTGCCGCTGCCTCCGCTCGCCCCAGCTCTGGCTCTGCCCCGGGGTAACTCGCCCCGTCTCTGCTTCCAGGCCCGGGCCCCCCTGTCCCCTCTGGCTCTGCTCTCTCTCTATCTCTGCCGGTAAGTACCGGCTGCCGGCGTCGGCTCCGCGTCTGCGCCGCCCTCTGTCCCTCTCGCCCTCCGGTTGCTTCTCTCTGCCTCTCCCCCTCCCAAAGCCGCGCTGTCCCCGCCATGGTCCCACGGGTCCGGTGCAGCCCCGCTGCGAGGGTCCTGCTCACCGGTGCCCCGTGTCCCCCCAGCTACGGGACGCTGCCGAGCCGCAGGGCGCTGAAGAACTCGCGCCTGGTGAGCCAGAAGGACGATGTCCACCTCTGCATCATGTGCCTCCGGGCCATCATGAACTACCAGGTACCAAGGGAGGGGACACACACACCCCCTGCTGCCACCATTGCCACCGCACCGACGCCACTAACGCTGTCTCTGCTCCGTCCCCACAGTACGGCTTCAACCTGGTTATGTCGCATCCCCATGCTGTTAATGAGATTGCTCTGAGCCTCAATAACAAGAACCCGAGGTAAGGGGGGGGGTCTGGCAATGGGGGGTCTGCAGTGGGGATGTCCCTGGTGCCAGAGTGATGGTGGCAGCGTGGTGGTGATGATGGTGATGGTGATGGTGTGACTCTGCCTCAGGATGAAGGCCCTGGTGCTGGAGCTGTTGGCAGCTGTCTGCTTGGTGAGGGGTGGCCACGAGATCATTTTGGCTGCTTTTGACAACTTCAAGGAGGTACCAAAAGTGGGACCTGGCTGGGATGGGGGCTCTGGGAGTACCAGCATCAGGCTGAGATCGAGGACCAGGACCCAGGGGATGGGGTCCAGTGGCTGGGGTGGGGGGAGCTCCATGTTCACCCCATATCTGCTGCCCACTCAGGTCTGCAAGGAGAAGCACCGCTTCGAACGGCTGATGGACTACTTCCGCAACGAGGACAGCAGCATTGACTTCATGGTGGGACGCCGGGTCCTGGGAGAGGAGGAGGGTCTGTGGGATGGGAGGGGATGATGGGGGGGCTCTGGTGACACCAGCCCTGCCTGCAGGTTGCCTGCATGCAGTTCATCAACATCGTGGTGCACTCGGTGGAGGACATGAACTTCCGCGTCCATCTCCAGTATGAGTTCACCAAGCTGGGGCTGGAGGAGTTCCTGCAGGTATGGGGGGACCAGGGGGTCGGAGGGGGATCCTTGACGGCCCCCCCATCCCTGACGCTGCCCCGATGCCTGCAGAAGTCGAGGCACACAGAGAGTGAGAAGCTGCAGGTACAGATCCAAGCGTACCTGGACAACGTCTTTGATGTGGGGGGGCTGCTGGAGGACGCTGAGACCAAGAACGTGGCGCTGGAGAAGGTGGAGGAGCTGGAGGAGCATCTTTCCCACGTACGTGAGCACAGGGACACAGGTCCTGACTGTGGTGACACTGGGGGGGGGGGGGGGGGTCCCGGCGCTGGTGTCACACCCGTGTCCCCCCCCAGCTAACGGAGAAGCTGCTGGACCTGGAGAATGAGAACATGATGCGGGTGGCAGAGCTGGAGAAGCAGCTGCTGCAGCGGGAGAAGGAGCTGGAGGTGGTCAAGGTGAGGGGGGCTCCATGGGCTCCATGGGGGGGGTCCGCCCGCCCCTTGCTGACCGCCTCCGTGCGCAGGAGACCTACGAGCACACGAGCCACCAAGTGCACACCCTGCGGCGCCTGATCCAGGAGAAGGACGAAGCGTTCCGGCGGCGCTATGGCTCCGAGCCGCCCCCGGGGCCGGGAGCCGAAGTCCCGCCCCAGCCCCAACCCCAGCCCGAGCCCCCGGGGGACACCCCGAGGGTCCCCGTCCTGCCCCCCGCAGAGCCCGCGCCTCCCCCGCCACCGCCTGCGCCCCCCCTGCCGCCCCCTGCCCCCCCGCTGCCGGGTGAGTCCATGGGGAGACCCCAAACCGGGCACCGTGGGGTTGCAGCATCCCCAGGATGGGGAGGGAGCCTCCAAACCGGGGTGTCCCTGGTGCTGGGCGACTCCTGAGGATGGGGGTACCCAAAACAGGGGGACAAGGCTTCACCCTCTCCTCTCTTCACAGGCAAGTGCCCCCCAGCGCCGCCACTGCCCGGGGCTTCACCCTCCATCGCGCTCACTGTGGGCCTCTCAGGTATGTGGGGACCATGGGGGCAATGGGGTCTCAGGGTGCCAGGGTTGCAATGGCCAAGGAAGGGGTGGCACCGGGGATGGATGGTGCAGGGGGGGCACAAGGTGGGGCTGAGCCGGCTCCTGCCCCGCTGCAGCCATCCGCATCAAGAAGCCCATCAAAACCAAGTTCCGGCTGCCCGTCTTCAACTGGACGGCGCTGAAGCCCAACCAGATCAGCGGGACTGTGTTCAGCGAGCTGGATGATGAGCGGGTGCTGGAGGTGAGCCGGGACCCCCGCTGAGAGGCGCTGCCACCGCTGCCCCCTCTGAGCCCTCTCCTCGCCCCACCAGGACCTGGACCTGGAGCGCTTTGAGGAGCTGTTCAAGACCAAGGCGCAGGGGCCGGCGCTCGACCTGGTGTGTGCCAAGAGCAAGGGGGCACAGAAGGCGGCGAGCAAAGTGACACTGCTGGAGGCCAACCGTGCCAAGAACTTGGCCATCACCCTGCGCAAGGCTGGCCGCAGCGCTGAGGAGATCTGCAGGGCCATCCACACGTGCGTGCGGGGGGCAGCAGGGGCAAGGGGGGATGGCTGGGGTGCAGGGGGATGGTTGGGATGCAGTGGGGATGGTTGGGGTGCAGGAGGATGGTTGGGATGCAGGGGGAAATTTGGGATGCAGGGGGATGGCTGGGGTGCAGGGGGATGGTTGGGATGCAGTGGGGATGGTTGGGGTGCCGGAGGATGGTTGGGATGCAGGGGGATGGTTGGGATGCAGGAGGAGGGTTGGGATGCAGGGGGACGGTTGGGATGCAGGGGGATGGTTGGGATGCAGTGGGATGCAGGGGGATGGTTGGGATGCAGGGGGACGGTTGGGATGCAGTGGGATGGTGGGGAATGGTTGGGATGCAGGGGGATGGTTGGGGTGCACGGGGATGGTTGGGATGCAGGAGGACAGTTGGAATGCAGGGGGATGGTTGAGGTGCAGGGGGATGGTTGGGGTGCAATGGCTCCGGTCGGGGTGCACTGGGCGCAGGTTCGACCTGGCGACGCTGCCGGTGGACTTTGTGGAGTGCCTGATGCGGTTCCTGCCCACGGAGGCGGAGGCGAAGGCGCTGCGGCAGTATGAGCGCGAGCGGAAGCCGCTGGAGGAGCTGGCGGATGAGGACCGCTTCATGCTGCACTTCAGCAAGGTGGAGCGGCTGCCGCAGCGCATGGCCATCATGGCCTTCCTCGGCAACTTCGCCGACAACCTCCAGATGCTCACACCGGTACGAGCCGGGGACAGGGGCTTTGCACCCATGGGTGCACCCAAAGCGACCCCACTGACCCCACTCCCGTCCCCCTGCAGCAGCTCAATGCCATCATCGCGGCCTCAGCCTCTGTTAAGTCGTCCCAGAAGCTGAAGCACATGTTGGAGGTGGGTTGCATCCTGCCCTCCGTCCTCGCTGTCCCATGTCCTGCTCCTCACTGACCCCCTCTTCCTGCTGGATCCCTGCAGATCATCCTGGCACTGGGCAACTACATGAACAGCAGCAAGCGCGGTGCTGTCTATGGCTTCAAGCTGCAGAGCCTGGACCTGGTGGGCAGCGCTGGGATTCCCCCATCCTAGGACGGGCATCACGGGGATCCCCAGCTCTGAGCTCCCATCCCAAATCCTCCCGCAGCTCCTGGACACCAAATCAACGGACAGGAAGATGACGCTGCTGCATTTCATTGCGCTGACGGTGCGGGAGAAGTACCCGGAGCTGGCGACCTTCTGGCAGGAGCTGCACTTTGTGGAGAAGGCGGCTGCAGGTACCCCCCATCCCGCCCCCCAAACCCGCCCTGAGCACCCTCTGCGCGTGCCCTGAGCCAGGCCCTGTGTCCCCGCAGTGTCCCTGGAGAACGTGCTGCTGGATGTGAAGGAGCTGGGCCGGGGCATGGAGCTGCTGCGGCGCGAGTGCGGGCTGCATGAGCACAGCGTCCTGCGCGGCTTCCTGGCCAGCAGCGAGGGCAAGCTGGAGCGGCTGCAGCGGGACGCGCGCACGGCCGAGGTGAGGCCTCCTGCGCCCCTTGAGCACCCCTTGTGCACCCCTCGTGTGCCCCTTGAGCACCCCTTGTGCACCCCTCGTGTGCCCCTTGAGCACCCCTTGTGCACCCCTCGTGTGCCCCTTGAGTACCCCTTGTGCACCCCTCATGTGCCCCTTGAGTGCCCCTCGTGCACCCCTCGTGCACCCCTTGAATACCCCTTGTGCATCCCTTGTGTGCCCCTTGAACACCCCTTGTGTGCCCCTTGAATACCCCTTTGCACCCCTTGTGTGCCCCTTGAGTACCCCTTGTGCACCCCTCGTGTGCCCCTTGAACAGCCCTTGTGCACCCCTCGTGTGCCCCTTGAGCACCCCTTGTGCACCCCTCGTGTGCCCCTTGAACAGCCCTTGTGCACCCCTCGTGTGCCCCTTGAGCACCCCTTGTGCACCCCTTGTGTGCCCCTTGAACACCCCTTGTGCGCCCCTTGAATACCCCTCGTGCACCCCTCGTGTGCCCCTTGAGCACCCCTTGTGCACCCCTTGTGTGCCCCTTGAACACCCCTTGTGCACCCCTTGAATACCCCTCGTGCACCCCTCGTGTGCCCCTTGAGCACCCCTTGTGTGCCCCTTGAACACCCCTTGTGCACCCCTTGAATACACCTCGTGCACCCCTCGTGTGCCCCTTGAACACCCCTTGTGCACCCCTTGTGTGCCCCTTGAACACCCCTTGTGCACCCCTTGAATACCCCTCGTGCACCCCTCGTGTGCCCCTTGAGCACCCCTTGTGCACCCATTGTGTGCCCCTTGAGTACCCCTTGTGCACCCCTTGAATACCCCTTGTGCATCCCTTGTGTGCCCCTTGAATACCCCTTTGCACCCCTTGTGTGCCCCTTGAACACCCCTCGTGTGCCCCTTGAACACCCCTTGTGCACCCCTTGTGTGCCTGAATACCCTTTGTGCACCCCTTGTGTGCCCCTTGCGCGCCCCTTGTGTGCCAGCGCTGTCCCTGTCCCCGCTCCAGGACGCCTACAACACTGTGGTGCGGTACTTCGGGGAGAGCCCCAAGACCACCCCCCCGTCTGTCTTCTTCCCGGTCTTTGTCCGCTTCATCCGCTCCTATAAGGTGAGGCTGGGCCGGGAGGTGACATTGGGAGCGGGGGTGCACAGGGAAGGGGACGTCTCCATCACCCCCCTGGCTCCGGCAGGATGCGGAGCAGGAGAATGAGATGCGGAAGAAGCAGGAGGAGGTGATGCGAGAGAAGCTGCTGGCACAGGAGGCCAAGAAGCAGGAGAAGGTGAGCGCGGGTGGGACACGGGGACACACAGATGGGACCCCCCACCCCCGGGCACCCCCAACCTGCCCCCCCCACACACACAGCGCAACAAGTGGCAGCAGCAGGAGCTGATCGCGGAGCTGCGGCGGCGCCAGGCCAAGGACCACCGCCCGGTCTACGAGGGCAAAGACGGCACCATCGAGGACATCATCACGGGTACGGCCCCCGCCGCCCCCGGCCCGGCCCCCCGCGGCCCCGCCGCGCCCCGGGGCTGACGTGTCCGTGTGTCCCCGCCCCCTGCCCTTGCCCCCCCCAACCCTGCAGCGCTGAAGAGCGTCCCCTTCACCGCCCGCACGGCCAAGCGCGGGTCCCGCTTCTTCTGCGACCCGGCGCACCACGACGAGTCCAACTGTTAGCGCCAGGTACCGCGGCACGCCGGGCCCCCGGTACCGCCGAGCCCCCCCCGGAGCTCCCCTGAGCCCTCCCGGCCCCGCATGCCCCCTCCTGCATGCCCCCTCCCCGCATGCCATCACCCCGGGGTGCCCCTCGGGTCCTGGTGCGAGGCTGAATCCCAGCACAGGATCCCGGCACCAGATCCCAGTGCAGTGTGGAGGTTCTGGCACGAGATCTTGGCACTGGATCCTGCTGCGGGGGGGGATTTGCAGCATGGGGGCTCTGATGCAGCTCAGGGTCCTGGTGCAATACTCGATTCCAGTGCAACACTGGATCCTGGCGCTATACTGGATCCCAGCGCAGGATCATGGTGCTATATGGGATCTTGGTGCTATACTGGATCCTGGCACTATACTGGATCCCAGCGCAGGATCATGGTGCTATATGGGATCTTGGTGCTATACTGGATCCTGGCACTATACTGGATCCCAGGGCAGGATCATGGTGCTATATGGGATCTTGGTGCTATACTGGATCCTGGCGCTATACTGGATCCTGGCACTGTACTGGATCCCAGCGCAGGATCATGGTGCTATATGGGATCTTGGTGCTGTACTGGCTCCTGGTGCTGTACTGGATCCCAGCGCAGGATCATGGTGCTATATTGGATCTTGGTGCTACACTGGATCCTGGCCCTACACTGGATCCCAGGCAGTTGCCTCAGCCCCTGATATGGCCCTTTCCCCTCTCAGCCTGCAGGTGGATCCGGCTGTAGCTGTGGCAGGGCCTGGACCCCAGCACCGGCCAGGGGGGGCACTACCTGGACCCCCCCCGGCTGTGTTGGGGCCCAGCTGACCCCTGGGGGTGCCTCCACCCCATTGGGGTCCTCCTCCACAACTCCCCATGGGGACCACGGGGCACCCCCCCCCCCCGCGCTCGTCACTTTGACCACAGATGTGAACACTAATTGCCAAAGAAAAGGGACCAAAGCTAGGCTGGGGGGGGGGAGTGGCAGGATGGTGCCCCCCCCCGCCCCAGACCCCCGAGATCCAATCCATCCCCCCCCCAGTGACTTTTTGTACATGTGAAATATATGGAGACTTTTACATGGCTGCTGCCTGCTCTGGGGGGACACAGCTGGGGTGGAATCCCATATCCTGGGAGGAGGGGGGGCACGTACATGCAGGGGTGAGATCCTTAAACAGTGGTGCTATTAAATACAGGGGATTGAACTGGGGGAGAAGCCCCCCCCCCCATCACCCATTCCACTTGGGGTGGTCCCAGTGCACCCAGTGCTGGCAGCTGGGGGGAACTGAGTCCAGTTTAGGGCTGGGGGGGCTTTGGGAGCAAAGGGAAAAAGGGATGGAAGGACAGGATGCGGCCTGAGTATTACTGGGGCCAAAGGATGCGGCTCCAGCGTCTCCACCATTGGGATACAAGCGGCTGGGAAGGGCAGGATGCGACCCCAGATCCCCCCCCCTCTGAGCACAGTGGGGCAGATGCAGCCCCCCGGGGCAGATGCAGCCCCCCAGGACAGGGCCCAGCCCAAGGATTAACCCTGACAACAGAGAATAAAAGTTTCCCTTAATCCCCCCAGGGGATTACCAGCACCGCCGCGCCCAGGGCCACATCCGGACCCTGCCCAGGACCCTTCTAATCCGTGAGCACCAGTCCCCGGCACCGTCCCGCTCCATCTGTGGTGTTGGGGGTGAAGCTGCTGTGGTCCTTCTGTCCATCCTTGTATCCCTGTGTCCATCCATGGGGTCAGACAGGTCCCTGTGTCCATCCATGGGGCTCCGAGGGGTCCCTGTGTCCATCCCCAGACAGATGGGTTCCTGATCCAGGGCTCAGACAGGTCCCTCCATGCCCTCGGGAGCCGCCTCGTGGGATGGGCGCCGCTCGCCCTGCGCCGGGGGGGCCGCCAGGGGCTCGGCTCGAAGCAGCAGGTTACAGCCGAGGAAGAGGAGGGCCAAGGTGATGGTGACACCGAGCACCAGGACAAGGGCAATCTGGGCAGCCTCAGCCACCCCCCGGGCACTGGTCTGGGCCAATGTGGTGTTCAGCATCTCCTCCTCCCCTTCTTCCTCCTGGGAGCAGAGTGGTGGCAGTGACAGACGGGGAGGGTTTAAGTGATGTCAGGGACTGTCTTCATCCCCCGCGGGGCCCCCCCACAGAGCCCAGCACTGCCCCATCCAAGGGGAAGGGAAGCGGCTTTGACCCTCCCTTGGTGATGCAGAAACTGTCCCATCCCTTGGGTGCACCCAGGGGGTATCCTCTCCCTGCGGATGGGATGGCGATGGGGGGAGCAGGGGGATCTCATCAACTGCCAGGACAGGAGCAGACTCCATAGGAAAGGAGAAACACTTTATTGTTGCCCCCGAGGGGGCAGCAGCTCATCCCTGGGGGTGCCACCACAGGGGACAGACAGGGACAGCACTGGCTGTGCCGCACAGAGAGGGCTGGAGAGCAGGCACAGGCAGGGCTGGCCGGGATTTGGATGTCATCCCAGCTCCCACTGAGGACCCAGCAGCCCTCAGCCACACTGAGAGCTGCGGAGCCGGTTCTCCAGGACGGGCAAGTGCCCCATGGTGCAAAACAAACAAGCAGCAACCCCCAATTAAGGCCCAGGCCAAGTCCAGCTCCTTGCAGAGGCTTTCTGGAGGTGGAAAGGATCCAAGGTCCCAAAGAGCCAGGGGCAGGTGAACCTGCCTTGGTGGCACCTACAGAGCCAGAGTGTCCTTGATGAGGCGGCGCATGGTGGTGGTGACCGAGGTGCCCAGCGTGTCCGTGATCTGGTAGGAGATCTTGTAGAGGTAGGGCTGCACATCCTTCAGGCTGGTGTCGAAGACGTTGTCCACCTCCGACTGGGTGGGCATCTTGGGCAGGTACTCGTGGCGGTTCATCACCTCCACGATGTTGATGATCTTCTCGCAGAGCTTCTCGCCCACCTTCTCGCGGCAGATCTGCCGCTCCTGCTCGTTGGCCAGGTTCACCACATTCACCTTGATGGTCCACAGCTCCCAGGGGATGCACTCGTCCGAGAAGGGCCAACGCGACTTCTTCTTCTGGTAGAACTCCAGGGAAATCTGCCCCATCCCATCGCTGCCCGAGCTGCGCAGCGCATCCTACAGGGACAGCACATGGCCCCGCTTAGGGGGGGACAAGGAAGGCCCTTCCCCTCGCAGACTCAGCCTGAGCTCCTGCTTTGTCCCCATGGGCCCCCCTTTACCCGAGCTCCTGTTTTGTCCCCATGGGTCCCCCCTTTACCCGAGCTCCTGCTTTGTCCCCATGGGCCCCCCTTTACCCGAGCTCCTGTTTTGTCCCCATGGGCCCCCCTTTACCCGAGCTCCTGTTTTGTCCCCATGGGTCCCCCCTTTACCCGAGCTCCTGCTTTGTCCCCATGGGCCCCCCTTTACCCGAGCTCCTGCTTTGTCCCCATGGGCCCCCCTTTACCCGAGCTCCTGTTTTGTCCCCATGGGCCCCCCTTTACCTGAGCTCCTGCTTTATCCCCATGAGACCCCCTTTACCTGAGCTCCTGCTTTATCCCTATGGGACCCCTTTACCTGAGCTCCTGCTTTATCCCTATGGGACCCCTTTACCTGAGCTCCTGCTTTGTCCCCATGGGCCCCCCCTTACCTTGAACTCCCCCACCGCCTTGCGCAGGGCCCGGTCCAGCTCCTCGGAGGAGACTCGGACGTAGGCGAAGTCGATGAAGTCGCAGTCCACGTCCTGCGTGCCCACGGTGCCGATGGAGTAGGTGCCCTCCTTCTTGTAGTGGAACTTGCCGGTGCTGCGGTGCAGCAGGACGGTGTGCAGCACGGCCAGCATCGCCTCCTCCACCTGCCGGGCCTCCACCGACACCTCCAGCACCTCGGCGCGGCAGTTCATGGCGGGGCCGGCTCGGGGAGGGCCACAGCACCGGGTCCTGCGGGCCAGCACAGCCTCGTTGTGCCCCGTACCCACCCCCGGTACCCACCCCCGGGGTCCCCCCCAACCCGCTTGGGCCCGGCTCCCCCCGGCTCCCTCGGCCTCTCCCGGGGTCCCGGTCCCGCTCTCCCCTGGCCCCGGGTCCCGGTCCGAGTCCCGATCCCGGCCCCGGTCCCGGTCCCGATCCCGGTCCCGGTCCGAGTCCCGATCCCGATCCCGGTCCGAGTCCCGATCCCGATCCCGATCCCGATCCCGGTCCCGGTCCCGGTCCCGATCCCGATCCCGATCCCGATCCCGATCCCGGTCCCGGTCCCGGTCCCGCACTCACCGCCCGGGCCCGACCATCTGACGGCCTGGAGGAGGGAAGTGGAGCAGCCCATCTGCGATGGGGGGAGGCAGAACACACCATCGACCAAAGCGTCAGCGCACCCCTCAGTAGAAGCCGTGTTTCCTCGCTCCACACCTCTCATTATTAACGCTGCGCTTCTCGGTGGCGTTCCCCGGTGCGGCGAGGCGCCGGCGGAGGAATCGCTGCCCCCGTTCCGCGGCTCCCCCTCTCCGCTGCTTCCCGCTTGGTTTGTTCCGGGGAGATGCGCCACAGAGCTGGGCCTACCGCGGCGCAGAGCGGCACACGTCCTCACAGCGCCCCCTGGGCTGGAGGCGGGACTGCAGCGGAGCTGGGGCCCCCCCGACCCTCGGTGACCCCCCCAGGATGGGGGGATAGGGACACCCCATAGGGAACGAGGAGAGGACACAGGGACACAGGGCATGAGGACACCCATGTGAGGACCTGGGGAACGCAGGGACAGACGGACATGGGACACTGGGACACGTGGAAAGGGGGGGCATGGGGACACCAGAGGCAGGGGAACAGAGGAATATGATAGGGACACGGGGCATAGGGGATACTGGAGACAGGGACAGGGAGGATGGATGGACATGGGGGGACAGGGACAGGAGGAGGCAGAGGGCACGTTGGCATCAGGCCACCCCTGCCCCTGGGGGGACACATGTGCTGGTGTGGACAGAGGGAGGGCTGTGGCCATGGCATGTCACCGGGCACACGTGTGACACATGTGTCAGTGCCATGCGGCCCCGGAGCAGCCGGTGGAGCCTGTGCCAGCCCTGGGGCTATTTTTACCTGGCCCCACTGGTACCATTGCCCCCATCTCTCCTTGGCAGCCGCTGCCAAGGGGATGGGGACGGGGATGAGGACAAGGTGTGCACCGTGTGGGACACTGTGGAGAGGGGACAGGGACCCACCACCCTGCTCTGAGCCAGCCAGTGCCCTTGGGGTGGACAGTGGGACTGGCATGGCATGACACAGACATTCCTGCCCCACAGCATGACAGAGCTATTGCAGCCCAACACCAAGCCATAACCCCCCCTTTCCCCCCATCCCTGCTGAATGAGGCCATCCTGTCCCCCAAAACACCCCCCCACCATGGCCCTGCTGTGCGTCAGTGCTGTCCTCATGGCGGGGGTGGGTGGTAGGGGGGACAGAGGGACCCTTGTTATATGCCACTGTGGGCCCCCCCCGGTCCAGCCCTTCAATGTGGCCCTTGTTCAGCACCGGCCCTCGGTGTCCCCATTGACATTGGCTCCAGGGCCAGGCTGTCCCCGGATGGATGAAGGGGACAATCTGGGGGGGGACACACACACACGCGGCACCAGCTTGGGCCCCCCCCCCGCACCAGGACCTCCCACTCCCCCCGCCGTGTCTGGCATTGGCCTCATCCCAAGGGATGGGGGGACATGGTCACGCTCCCCGGTTATTTTAGGGATCATAAATCAGGCAGGCGACAGGTGCCGGGGGGTGAGTGACGGTTCAAGGGCAGCGGCGTGGGCAACGTGCGGCTCCGGGCCCCCCCCGTCCCCAAACTGCCCCCCCCCCCAGCTCTAAAATACAGCTGATACAGGCAAGGAGGATGCACGAGGGAAACAGATGCTTTTGGCAGCTTTTGTACAAGTTTATATACAGAAAATGGCCCAAAGGGGCAAAAAATAAAGGAAAAATATATAAAGGGGCTGGGAGGGAGTCTGAGGGGACCCCCTCTCCACGCCCCCCGCTCTGTACAGGATCCGTCTGCTTGCTATTTACAAAGGGGGTGTTTTTACAGGGGAGATGGGGAGCACCGCACCGGCGATGCCCCCCCAGGAGAAAGGCACTGGGGCAGCGCCATGAAGGCACATGTGGGACCCGGGTTATCCCTGAGGGATGGGGGGGCTTCAGAAGGGCAGCGTGTCCATGAAGATCTTGTCGACGATGGGCGGTGGTGGCACCAGGTCCTCCAGCTTCAGGTAGAAGATGCGCTGCAGCCCCTGCGTGCAGAGGCTGCGCAGCTCCGGCAGCTTGCCCAGCAGCTTGGAGAGGCAGCCGGGGCGGGCGGGCTCCGGCCCCGCCGCCGCTACGTGCTCCTTCAGGCAGCCCACGATGCGGTTCTGCAGCTCCTCCACACGCTTGGGCTCCTTCAGCCCGTGGCGGTCTGGGAGTGGGGACAGGCAGAGACGTGAGGCCATGGGGATGGTGGGGATGGGGACAACGCGGGGACAGGGTTGGGTCTCACCTGTGATGATGACGAGGGCAGCGAGGCAGGAGAAGGAGGGGACATCGACGCTCATGCGGTGCAGGCTCTGGGAGAACTCGAGGATGGCGTCGATCCACTCGCCGAAGCCCCGCACGCACTGCAGGCGGTGCAGCACCACCCCATTGCAGAAGATGAGTTTCCCTTCCTCTGGCTTGGAGCTGTGGGGACAACCATGTGTCACCCCACTGAGCGTACCCCCCCGGCTCCCCACATCGTGTCCCCGAGGCCCACCGGTATGCCAGGCGCAGGATGAAGAGCTCGAGGAAGGCAGATTCCAGCAGCAGGTCCTGGTCCTCCTTGGGCAGCTCAGTGAAACCCTGGATCTTCTCAGCCCACTTGCGGATGACATCCATGGAGCCGGTGAGCAAGTCATAGAACTGCTGCACATCCACCGAGTCCTCCTTCTCAAACTGGCACGGCACTGATTCCTGGAACTGCCATAGGAACCGGGTCGGGAACTGGGTCAGGATCTGGCCCCGGCGCAGCCCTGGCCATGGCACAGGATGGTATCGGCCTTACCTTGGAGTAGTCAAGCTTGGTGGCACTGGGGATGGAGTCGATGTGTGCCCGCACCAGGGAGGTGATGAGGCTCATGGGGGACGTATCTGGTGGCTGCTTGGGCTTGGAGGGCAGGCGGCCCCGTCGCCCCTTCAGGCTGTCAGTCCGGACCACTGCAGCAAGGGACGTGCAATGAGCGTGTCTGTCCTCAGCACAGGCTGTGGAGTGGGACTCCCACTCTCCCCCCAACCCCAGGATGGGTTCCCGGTACCTTCTTTGACCATTCCAACTGCCAGGCACTTCTGGAAGCGGCAGAACTGGCAGCGGTTCCTCCGCCGCTTGTCCACGGGACAGTCCTTGTTGGCCAGGCAGATGTACTTGGCGTTCTTCTGCACCGTGCGCTGCAGGCGGGGAAGGAGCAGCCCCGGCTCAGCCTGGGGCACTGAAGCAGCCGAACAAAAGCCCTTCTGTCCTCCCCTGCCTCCCGCCCCAGCCCAGCATCCGGCTCCACATCCACGGGGAGGGCTCCGGGGACCACGCTCCCTGCCCTGCCCCACCCCGGGGTGCCCTGTTGCATCCTCCTCCCGCTGCTGCAAAGCATTGTGGGAGTATCCCAGCAGAGGGTTGGGATGGGGGGGGTGTCTCTTTACCTTGAAGAAGCCCTTGCAACCCTCGCAGGTCCGCACGCCGTAGTGCTGGCACGAAGCGTTGTCACCGCACACGGCGCAGCGGCCGTCGCCAGCACCGGGGCTCCGTGTCTTGGTGGGGGCCAGGACCGGCCCCTCCAGCAGCGGCGAGGTGGGGGCCAGGGGCAGCCCGGGGAAGCCCCCGGGGGAGCCCTGACCCGAGGTGAAGGCGTCTGTGTCCAGCAGCCGCGGGTCCAGGCGGGCCGAGGGGCCCGGTTGCCCCTTCAGGGTGCCGGGAGACCCGCCGGGGCTGGGCGCTGGGGGACTGAAGGTGAAGAAGGGGGACTGGGACCCCCCGCTCTTGGCCGGCTCAGCCCAGGGCTGTGCACCCTCGTAGTTCGGCAGGGGTGAGAACCCCCCGAAGGAGCCCTCCCAGCCTGGAGCCTGGGGCGGTTGGAAGCCCGGCGTGCCCGGCGAGGGGACGGAGCAGGGGCTGCCGTAACAGTCTGAGCCGCTGGAGGAGAGGGTCTCATCCTGCTGCCCGCCGAAGGCGCTGGGATAGCAGCCGTAAACCTGGAAGTCCTCCAGCTTGAAGGCGGCGGTGGGCTGGCTCCCGGCCGGCAGCTGGTAGAGGAAGGCATCGAACTCGCCGGCGTAGCCCTCCATGAAGGTGCTGAAGCTGGGTAGGGCTGGGGCCGCCGCTAGGTCGGCTCCGGCCACTTCCATAGGGAATCGGCCGCCGTCGGGGCTGAGCAGCTCTGCCGGGCAGCGCTCGCAGGGGCCGGTGCCCGTTGTGCCGTACTGCGCCTGGATGCAGGGCATCTCTGCGGGGAGAGCGGGGCGTCAGTGGGGCCCCACCGCCGCCGCTCGCCCCCCGGAGGATGGAGATGGGGCGAGAACCAACGGGGGCTTCCCCGAGGTCCCTCCGTGCCGGATCCGGACCCCCAGAGCCGCTGGTGCCCGGTGGCAGCCGCCACTGTCCCCACAGAAGGTCACGCTGCAGCCAATGGGCGCAAAGGACATTCCCCAGAACGCTGGCTTAGCAAAGCCGCCGAAAGGGAAGGAGCGAGGAATGCGGCCGGCGGATTCCCAAGTCCCGGGGCTGGCCGGGGGAAGCCTTGGCTGAACCAGGGCTTGAGAGTCCCACTCCCTCCATGACCCATTTCGGGGCCTGTTGGGAAAGCAAAGCAGCCGAAGCCACCGACTGCGGGGATGAGGAGCCCACCCCAGCGTCCACCAGCGCCGCGGCGCAGATCCGGCCCCATGTGAGACGCAGGAGGAGTCCCGCGTGCCGCTGAAAGCCGAGGCAGAAGTGACCCGATGGCAAGACGATAATGTAATTCATCTCGCAGACCTTTAAAGGTCACAGCGTGCCCGGCCCCCGGCAGCCCCGGCCCCGCTGCCAGCTCAGTCACCGGCTTCCCCCAGCCAAGCCCGGGCAGCTTTCCCCGGCTCCGGGAAAGCCGATCCCTGCCCCAGGAGCCAGGGTTAAAAATACTCAGCCTGGTTCCAGCCCTGGCACCTGTGGGGTGGCCCCGGTGGGGCTTGGGACCGTCCACCAGGGATCGCGGCTGTGATGTGCTCCTGAGGTGGGTTCAGAAGTGATGGTGACCCCCCCTCAACTGCCTCCCGTGCCTGCACACAGCCGGGGGACACTGGTGGCAGCTTCCTTACTCAGACACTTTGCCCCTTGCTGGTGGCATTTGGGGTCCCCCTGCCAAGAACCCCCCAGGGCACAGATTCCCCCCCCCCCCGCAGCCCCTGCCCTGCCCATGGCCTGGGCAGTAACTGCAGGTTCCTGATCCAGGAGTGCAGGCAGCTGCCTGTGCCCAGGCCCTCTGAGTGCTGCCTTCACGGGCTGGTGGCAGCCCCTGGCATGGGGCCCTGTGCTGTAGGCAAGTGACAGCAGCTGGCAGCAGGTAACGCTGCCCACGTTCTGCCTGCACTCCCTGCCTGGCGCACTGCCTGCAACCATTGCCTGCCACCTGCCTGCACCATTTGTCTGCACCCCCTGCCTGCACCCTCTGCCTGCACCCATTGCCTGCCTAACTTGCTGCACCCCCTGTTTGCACCACCTGCCCCTCTTGCCTACACCATGAAGCCCCCGGTGGCTGCCTCCACACTCCTGCCCGCATGGTGCTGCCCGCTCCAGCTCCGTGCCCACTCTGCTCGGTGGGGTGTCCCGTGCGGGATAGGGAGAAACAGCTCCCGGTCCCGCACGGCTCCTCCGGGAGCCCGGTGTCGGGCAGTGCCCGGGACCCCCAGGACCGGCGCGCCTCCCTCCCGGCTCTCCCCGCTGCCTCCGATGGGCAGCCCCGCACGGCGCACCCTGTCCGGTCCCTTCCACCCTCTCCAGTGGCATCGGGGCTCGCCGGTACAGGTCTGTCCTTTGGATAGGCAAGACCAGAGTCGCCCGGTGCCACCGGGACGCCCGACACCACGCAATGCACTTCGCAGAACGCCCACAGCCCTGAGCCTCCGGTGCCACCGGGACTCCCAACCCGGCTCTCCCCGGTACCACTGGGACGCCTGACCCGCCTCCCCCCGGTGCCACCGGGACTCTCCCTTTGCAGAACTCCCATCGCCCTGAGCCTCGGGTGACACCGGGACTCCCAACCCATTTACCCTCCCGTTGCCCCCTCTCGGTGCCGCCCGTACCGGGGTGCCGGCGCCCCGGTCCCGCTCCGACCGCGCTCCGGTCCCGCTCCGGTCCCGCTCCTCCTCCACGGGCTCCGCCGGGCTCCGGCCCCGCCACTACTTTCTCTTAAGCGCTCGGTGACGCGCGGGGCGGTGCGCGGGCCCGTGACGCACGGCGGCGAGGGGGGGGGGGCGGTTCCGGCGGGGGCGCGGCCGTGACGCACGCGGGGTTCCATTGACGCAACCGCGGCGCTCGCGCTAAAAATACCCGCGCGGACCCGGCTAAAAATAGCGCGGGAGCCCCCCGCATCCCCCCCCCCCCCCCCCACCGCGGGGCTCCCGGAGCGGGACGGGGAGGGGACACGGGGGGGGGAGGCGCTGGTGTCGGCACCGGGATGGGCAGGGCGGGGGAGGGTATCCCCGGTGTCCCCTCGCTGCTGGTACCCCGGTGCTGGCATCTCCCGGCGCCGTTATCCCCGCTGGTTCCTGGGTGCCGCTATGCCCGGTACCCCTTCAGCGCTGGCATCCCCGGTGCCCCCTTGGTGCAGGTATCTCCGGTGCCGTTATCCGTGGTGTTCCCATCCTCGGTACCCCTCGCTGCCCCCATCTCCGGTGGCCCCTCGCTGCCGCTATCCTCCGTACTCCTATCCCCGGGAGTACCACCTCAAGGTGCCGGTATCCCCGGTGCCCCCATCCCTGCCGCTATCCCTGGCGCCGGTACCACTATTGCTCTCCTGTATGCCCGCTGCCGCTATGCCCACTGCCCATCACTCCGTTACTTTTGGCGCCGGTACCCCCTCTGTCCTCACGCTCTATGGCCGGGTAGCGGGCGGGGGGGGGGGGTTTGCAGGGGATGCTGGGTCCCGCCTCATACCCGGTCCCCGCGGGGAGACCCTTGGCCGGGCCGATGGAAAGAGCGGCGGCTGCTGGCGGGCGCCCAGCGCCGGGAACAGCGCCCGCGGGCTGGAAAGATGAGCTCAGCCCGTGCGGGGCAGGGCTGGGCAGGGCCGACGGGAGGGCGAGGGGCTGGCGGAGGGGGTCTCGGTGCACCCCTCGTTACCGCCCTGGTAACCCGCCTGTGCCCACCGGTACTACCTCGGTGCCCAACGATACCCGGTTTCGGGGGCAAACCGAGGGTTTTGGGGGGCCCCAGCCCGCAGCTCCCTTTCGTCCCCCCCGGGCTGTCAGTCCCGTTAATGTCACCCCCGTTAGTGCCACCCCCGCAGAGCCCCCCAGCAGCGGCAGAGCCCCACGGGGGGAGCGAAGAGACCTTGGGGCCGGTGTCGCCGTGTCCTCGGTAATGGCAGTCCGCGCTGCGGGGGTGCTTTTCGGGCACCCGCCCATCCCCGGGGCGTCGGGGCGGCAATGGTGGGGAGCGAGGCGCGGGGAGGAGACGCCGGAACCCCCGGTGACGGGACCTTGCCAGGCTTCGCGGGAGCCAGCCCCGCGATGGAGAATCCCGCACAGGAGGGGCCCGGGGGTACCGGGGGTACTGGGGGTACCGGTGCCTCCTCCCGCCGCCCGTTCCCGGCTCCCTCGCGCCGGCCGCCGCAGGCGAGACGGCCCCGTGACGTCACATCTTGCCGATGACGTCCCCGGGATCCCGCGGTATCACCGGATCCCCCCCCCCCCCCCGCGGGGAAATCAGGGCTTGACCGGGACCTACGGGGGGTGCGCGCACCCCACGGCCGGTACAGGGGCTTGGGCCGGGGCTGCAGCCGGTGCCAGCCCGGGGGCATGGGCAGGAGCCCCTGGGGCAGGGTCAGCCCTGGGGTCCCGGAGCCGATGGGAGTCCCGGAGCCAACGGGGTCGCAGCGCGGGGCCGGCCGCTGCCCCCTCGCTCGGTAGCAGAGCTGGAGGCAGGAGGGTGACACCGGCAGCCCCCGCACACGGGATTAGCTGTACCCCGGGGCTGGAAAGAAACCGGAGCCCGGTCACCCCGCCAAGGCCATGAGGGGGTGCGCAGGGGGAGCCCCTACTCACACCGGCCTCAGGGGTCCTCATGTCTGGGTGCTGGTCGCAGGATGCCCATGGCCAGCCCTGGCTCCCAGCCCTGAGTCTATTTGTCGGTAGTGACCGGCTGCTCCAGGCATTCCCAACCCATATCCCGCATCCTCAGCCCCCCGCACTGCCCGGATCCGCCGGTGCCACGCGTGACTACGGTGTCCCGCCAGCGCTCGGCACACGCCGGGCTAAAAACAGCCCCGTGTGGGGCAGCAGCTGACGAGGGGGGGGTCCCGTGATGACCGCGATGGGGATGGGGCGCCCCGACCCTGGCAGCGACTGAGAGCGGCCCCGGAGCCGGACCATAAATGTCCAAGCACGGAGCGGTGCTGGAACGGGTTCAAGGCAGGAGAGCGGTGGGGGCCCGGGCCGGCCCCACGCACATGGCACAGGCACGGGCACACGCAGCCCCGCAGCACACACATATGTAGTACACATCCAGTACACATGCACCAACAGCCCCTGGGTTCTGATCCTCAAATCCTCCTGCAGCCCCACCTGGGGCTGTGGAGGGCTGAGCCGTGCCTGGACCCCCTGGGCCCGGTTGTGGGGGGGAGGAGCTCAGAGCTGGGGGTCCCCAAAACCACGATGTCCCAGCTAGGGATGGGCATAAGGCAGAGGGGAAACTGAGGCACAGAGCCTGGAGTAGAGCGCTGGGGGCTCCTATGGAGCCCTTGTGCAAGGCCACTCCTTCGCACCCATGGGTGCTCGCTGCAGAGGCCGGGGGGTGTCTGTGGACACCGGGGCGGGGTGTGTGGGGACCCCCGTGCCCATCCCGAGCGGAAGGGCTCGGCTGGGACCAGCTTCCTGCCGGCTGCCGGAGGAAGCAGGAGCAGGAAGGGCCTGGCCAGAGCCCCACAGCGCCGGGATGAGGACCAGGGCACGGAGCAGGGGGACATGGAGGGGTCCTCGGTGACATCGGTCACACCGGCAAAGGGGCATTGCGGGGCCTGGGGGACACGTCCCCCCCCCCCGGGCTCTGTGTTCCCCCCAGTCACAGCCACACAGCACTGCAAAACGTCTCTGTATTGGTACAAAAGCCGCTGGAGCAGGGCCCCCGTGAGCCCCGAGGTGGGGTGGGGAACACGCAGGATCCCCCCCATGTGTCCCAGTGAGGATGGCATTGGTTCCTGAGGTGAGTGGTGGCTTTGTGAGCCGGGCCGGGGGGGGATCCATATCTGTCCTGTGGTGCTGGGGCCCCCTATGGCTTGAGGGGGCCAAGCCAGGACCCCTGGGGCTGATCCCGAGCTCCTTCAGTGGCCCCGGGGGGGGGGGGGGGGGGGCTCGTAGTCCCTTTCAATAAATAAATAAATAGGCCCGGGGGGGGGGGCTCGGTACCCCCTTTAGAGGTGACCCCTCCTGGTACCCCTTTAGAGGTGATGCTCCTCTCGTTGACCCCCATTAGAGGCGACTCCTCCCTGTACCCCTATTAGAGGTGATGCTCTTCCCGGTACCCTGTTAGAGGTGACCCCTCCGCAGCCCCCATTAGAGGTGACTTTCCTCCTCCTCCAGCGCCCGGTTCAGCCCCGGGATGAACTTGAGCAGCCGCCGGCGGAAGCTGCTGTGTCGGCCCTTGCGGGGGGCAGCGGCTGCCCCCTCCCCGGGGTCCCCGGCCCGGCCCCACAGCCGCGCCCCCGGGCCCCCCCCGCACTTGAGGCTGGCGCTGCGGGCCAGGGCTGGCCGGGGTCGCGGTGGGGGGGGCACGGGCCCCGAGGTGCCCCTGTCCTTGGCCCCATCCTTGTCCCCGTCCCTGTCCCTGTCCTTGTCCCGGTCCAGCGAGTCGGCGGAGGCGAAGAGGCAGGTCTGGTACAAGGAGTCATCGCTGCCGCTGGCGCGGGGGGAGCCGCCGGGGAGCCCCCCCTCGCCCTGCAGGCACCAGCGGATCGACTCCAGAGTGTCGTAGATGCTGGGGTCTTTGGCCACCACGCCTGATGCGGAACATGGGGGTTAAAGGGGCCGGGGGTGCCCCCCAGCCCCCCCCATGCCCTCCCTGGCACCCACTCACCCCGCACCAGCCGCTGCTCCTGCACCATCAGCGAGCGGTACTCGCCCCACTTCTCATAGAGCGTTTGCTGCAGGGGAGGAGGTGGGGGGTGAGAACCCCGTGGGGGGGTCCCCCAGCCCCTCCCAAGCCCCCTCCAGCATCCCTTCCTCACCTTCAGGTACTGCAGCCGGGCCTCCAGCTCAGCCCTCCGGATGGACGTCCCATAGAGCGTGTCGAGCCTATGGGGCAGCCACCGTCAACAGGGGGGGCGCTGCGCCCCCCGGGCCCCCCCTGCACCCCCCAGCTCACCGGAGCACATTGCCTGAGCTCTTGATGATCTCCACGATGTCCCGGTGCCGGACGCCCTCCACGTTGAGCCCGTTCACCCCCGTGATTGTGTCCCCTAGAGCCGGGATGGGGGGGACACACAGAGGCTCAGGGATGCTGGTCCACCCCAGGACCCCCTCTGGGCCCCCCCAGGGGTGCGCTCACCAGCCTTGAGCCCCGCAGCCTCAGCCGGGCTCCCACCGTGCACCCGGCACACGAAGGTGAACATCTCCACACTGTTCCTGTCCTGGTGGTGCAGCCCATAGGTCTGAAATGGGGCATGGGGGGGGGGGGGGACTGGTGAGAGGCACAGGACCCCCCCCAAATCCCCAGCCCCCTCCCCGTGGCAATAAGGGAGCAACTGCAGTGTGTAATAGTGATTGTGGTGATGAGGGGCAGCAGCAGGCCTCGGGTGGGGGGGTTTCTCGCCCCGTATGGTGCCCCCCCAGCTGCCCTCTGTCAGCACGGCCGGGGGAGGCTTCGGCACCGAGGCAGCTCCGTCAGCGCTGAAAATAGACCCTGGCTCAGAGACAGGGTAAAAATACCCTCGATGCAAAGCAAGGTGCAGGCTGGAAGGGTGGGGAGCACGGCATGGGGCGGCACAGCAGGGTACCGCATAGCACAGCACGGCACACCACAGCGTGGCCATAGCACAGCACGGCAGATCCACGGCGCCCACCTGGATCTCGAAGCCGAAGGTCTCTTCTGCCTTCTTCTCCAGCGTCACCACCCTCCTGCGGGACACAGGGATCAGGTCCATGGCAGAGCCCCCGGCACCCCCCAGCCTCAACTCTCCTGCTCACACCTTGGGATGCTTTGGGGTTTGGGTGCTCTCTGTGCTGGATGGGATCCCCCCTCCCCGGATGGGAACACCCTGGCCTGAGCCCCGCAGCCTGTTCCCAGGGTGCTGGGCCCCAAAGCGAGCTGTGACCTCACCAAATCACCCCCATTTCCAGCCCTGCAGAGTGGGTTCACACCCCAGGACCACCCCCTCTGTCCTACCTGTGCTCCTCTGGAGACTGGCTCGGGGACCCCCACTTGAACCCCGCACCCTGCAACAGAGGGACAGCATCAGTGGAGGGGACACGTTCCTTCTAGGGACAGCCACAACGGGGTGTCCTATCTGACAGCACTGAACCCCCAGGCAGCACCGTGCCAATCCGGCACCGAACCAGCACCCGGGTGCACCCATCACCCCCCCCCCCAGTGCCGGCTGGACATAACGAGGCTTTTATGGGTGCTCAAAGCCACCCTCACGTCACCGCGCCCCACGCCACACTCCGGGGGGGCCGCGGGCACAGAGGGGCCCTGTTGTGGCCACAAAGTCGGGTGTTTTCATGTAAAATGCCGTGTGCCCCCCCCGCCCCTGCCTGGGACAAAGTCTCTGTTGTGGAGGGCGCGGAGGCGGAGGGACCCTCGCCGCGGGGCAGGAGGTGACAGCGCTGTCCCCAAATGCCCCTCCGTGGCCGCCCACTCCACGCAGCAGCCCCGTTATGAGCGGTGTCCCCGTGAGCTGGGCCTCGAGAGCGGCACATGCGGTGCCATCGGCTCCCCCCGCCCTGGGCCACCAACCCCGCGATGCCCCATCCCGGGCGCGTCCATGGGCGTTTTGAGCGCAAACCCATCAGCACCGGGCGCGTTCAGCGGGCCCCGCGTCACCCGCTGAGTGACGGGAGGTGACGCGGGGCACCCCGGCCCCCTCGGGGACGGCGCCTTGGCCGCTGAGCGGGGGCCGGGCCGGTGCCAGCACGGCCGCGGGAGCAGCTTCTGCTCCGGATGTCGGCTCCGCTCCCGCTTCCCCCCGACGCTCAGGAAGCGCCGCGGGGCCGCGGGGGGGAGCGTCAGGGCGGTGACAGCCCCGACGCCGTTGGAAAGGGGCTTTCCCAGGGGCGCGTGTCCCGCTAAAGCCGAGCCCAGACCCCACCAAACCCCGTGTGTCCCCCCCTCCACGGGGCAGAGCTCTGCGGGACAGCAGGGACACGGCTGTGACACCGCTGTGGGGGCTGCCCCTGCGCCCCCAAAGCCACGGAGCAGGACGTGAGGAGGAACCAGGGCAGGACGTGACGCTTGGGGGGGGGGGACATCACGGGAGCAGGATGGGGACACTGGGAAGATGCTGCGGGATGATGGGGAGATGCTGGGGGGGGGGGGATCACCGGGGCAGGACGGGGACACGGGGAAAGGGTCAGGGGCCGTCGGGGCAGGACACGAGCCCAGGGGACGCCGCCGGGGCAGCCCCGCAGGGTGCAGGCAGCAGCGACCCCGCGGGACGGGGACACCCCGCATCCCCGTTCCCCCCCCACACCCCCTGAGCCCGTTACCGGTCTCAGCGCTGCGCTCCCCACCGGGGACGGGCCGGGGGCAGCGGCGCCGCCCTGGCCGCAGCCCTACCTTGCGCACCCGGGGCAGGGTGCCCCCGGCGGCCGCCAGCGCTCGGTAAACGTCGGCGGGGCCGGGGCGCTCCGGGGCCGCCGCCGCCACCGCATCCTCCTTGTGCCGGAGCCCCCGCCGCCGCCGCAGGGTCATGGCCGGGACGCGGCGCCGCGCGCGCCGCTTTATCGGCCCCGGAGGGGCGGGGCCAGAGCCAAACACCCCTCGTTTATATGCAAAACCACGCCCCCTTCAGCACCTGACCACGCCCCCAGTTGATCTGAGCCCCGCCCCTTGCTCCGCTCCATCGGGATCCAGATCCTGACCAGAGGGACCCCAGGGAGGGGGACACAGCAGCAACCCCAGCACGGGGGCACAGGGATAACGCTGTGAGGAGGGGGGGTCCCGTGGTGGGACAGTGCAGGGGACATCATGGGCGGCATCATTGGGTACCATCATCCGCGGGGTGAAGCGATGCTGCTCCCCAGGGCCTGAGCCCACCCCCCAGGACAACAATCCCCCCGTGTTGAGGACTGAATCACGGGCAGAAGCGGGAGCAGCCGGAACGGATTCAAACCATCCCTGCGAGAGCTTTTTGCCCAGGCTTAGTGCGCTTACTGGGAACATAGATCTGTAAGACACAAAGACAACAATTCATTGAATCCAAGCCATCACGTTAAATCAGGCATCGAGCTGCTTGTTTCCCAAGAGAATAAACGGTGCAGAATGCCTCAGCTGACTTTGGATCTGCTTTCTAAGCATAAAACAACAGCGTGGAGGGCTCAGCAGTGTAAACCAGCAGCGATGCATTGCATAGCATGGGATCACTCTGATGAGTGTCAGAGGTGCACAGCACACACGCAGCCCAGTCTAGTCCATTTCAGTAATGGAAAGATTAGAAGCCTGCAGCTTTCTGTCCATCTTCAGCATGGGGAAAGGGGTGGAAAACACAAGACAGGGCCAATGAGAAGAAAGTAGCACTTAACCATTCCTGGTACAAAGCTATTCTTAGTTATCCGAAGGTCCAAATGAAGTAGTCTACGTGCTTCAGCACTGGAAACACAGGAGGATGAAGCCCATCATTTCTCCCCCTGAGAACCTTCGGGAGTTAATGAATTTGCGAAGGGGTTCCTCAGTGAACGCCGCGCCGCGCCTCCCCTCCGCCTGCAGTACCGAGCTTTGTCCACAGGATGACAGCAGCGAAAGGCGCTCAGCGCCACACCGAGCCCTCCCGCCTGCAGTACCGAGCTTTGTCCACAGGACGGCAGCACTCGCTCGTTACTCGGTACCACGGAGGCAAGGGGGTGAGAGACGGCCGCCCCTCAGGCCCGTTCGCGCCCTCCGGGGGCAGCACCTCCTTACTGCGGGGGCAGGGCTGACGCTTCCCGGCCCCTTTCCCCTATCCCGGCTCCAACAGTCGCTGCCCCTCCCCAGATCCCGGTGGGTTCTCCCCTTGATCCACTCCCAAGATGCTCATTGCCAGAGGCTCCAACGAGGGAGCCGCAGTTTGCGCAGCACCGGTTGGCCCTCCAAGGAAAGCGGGTGGAACGGACACAGGCTTATTCCCCCTCGGTGCCGCTTTGCGGATCTCCTGCTTTCCAGTCACCATTCCCTGCAGAGGGAGCCCGGCCTTAGTTGCTCATCCCCGCCTGGGTTTGAATCCCCCCCTGCCGCATCCTCACTCATGGGGGAACATCTTAGGAGGTGATTCCAGCCCCCCCTCGGGCCCCATGGAGGAAAGCAGGAGATACACCACCACCTGACGTGAATAAAACAACCTTTTAATCATGTACAGCAGAAATCGACAGCCTCGCTTTATATTAAACAAAAAGATTTCCTATCTTACACCGTATTTACACTTGCATACTGGAGGTAAAGTGTCTAAGTGGCTATTTTACAGTCCATTGCTAATAAAATATACAAAACCCAAACCGAAAAGGGGCAGGGAAGTACCAAGAGATGGGTTCTGAAGCCAGCGTACCCCTGCTCATCCGTACCTCTGCCTCCCCCTGCCCTGTGGTACCCGACATCTCCCCCCTCCTCATCCCATGTCCTGAACTGCCTGGAGCTGGCGCACCCCAGAGCCGGGCAGTGATTCCTATGCTTGGTCCCAGTCAGCTCCGTCAGCACTGCACCCCCCCGGCACGCGGTTGCATGGAAAGTGCTGTTTAAATGCTACATAATCAGCGTTCCCACCTCGGGCGCTCCTCAGGGAGCCTCTCCCGATGCCATCTCTCCCCACACCAAGCTCCTCCTGCTCACAGGGGACCCCTGGGGGCTCCTCCAGCTGCTGTTTGGTTTAGCGCTGAGGCAGATGCATGTGTGGCTACAGTTGGATGGGGTGAGTGAGTCAGTGCCAGTCACGGAGCTGAGCTGGTCCTTGGGCAGCAGCGGGCACAGGGAGCGGGGATGGGACACAGAGCCCACAGGGCAGCAGGCGGCTGACGGACCTGCAGGCGGTGCGGGCTTTCCTATGGCAGTTCACAGTCACTACGACCTCCTCATCCTCCTCTTCCTTCCCAGGGCCCTGGTGCAGCAGCTCCAGAGTCTTTGGGGGCCCTGTGAAGCGCCACCACCTCGGTTTCTGCGTGGGGTTGGTTCAGGGAGACTCAGTCCTGAGACAGAACCCCAGGGGAAGGAGCTGCATGGTCACACCAGGGAGCCTCCAACTGCTCCAAACCTCACCAGGGACCTTCCACACTGCTCCAAACCCCACCAGGGACCTTCCACACTGCTCCAAACCCCACCAGGGACCTTCCACACTGCTCCAAACCTCACCAGGGACCTTCCACACGGCTCCAAACCTCACCAGGGACCTTCCACACTGCTCCAAGGCGCCCTGAGCACCAAACCCCCCCCCCCCCAGGAGGATGCACAACGGCTCCAAACACAATGTAAAACCCCCAAACTCCTCACTTCACACCAAGCCACAGACAAGACAGGGAGCCTGGGGAGGACGCACACACGGACACACACAGACAGCAAGAAGAGAGTAAACCAAAGAGAGTGAACTGGGGGGGGGGGGGGGGGGGGAGCAGAGATGAAGCCTCAGCACAGAGCAGGAGCAAGGGCTGAGTAGAAGCAGTTCCAGTGTAAATCGAGCTGTGTGCATTTGGTTTCTTCTCTTTTTTTCTGGGTTTTTTGCAGTGATTTCTTTACAAACAAGAGGTAAGGAGAGATTTGGGGGGTTCTTCTCGTAGAAAGAAGTAGCAATAGTCCAAAAAAGTTAAAATCCAGACCCTCCCAGAAAATAATTATCACCATAATAAAAAATAAGAATCAAACCCACTCCAGTTAAAAGTTATGGCTTCAGAGTTATCCACTGCAGAGATGGACCTAACACCAACACCCCAGCACTGCCCAGGCTGCCTTTAACCAGCCCCCAGCACAACACCTCCCCTTCCTGCCAGGTCCTGCTGCAGCCAACAGTCACCCATCCCTAACCTGACCCTGATTCAGCATTTCACCAAAGGAAAAGTCATGCAGATCCCCCCCACCCCACATTATACACAGCCACTTCCAGGTTATGAGCTATTTATATATGGACAGTAAAACGATGGACATTGGTTTCCAGCCCCACAGCCCTGTGTCAGCTTCTGAGTGTCACAGGAGGAGCAGGGCACCCCTGGCCCCTGTGTCTGGATGGGGCACTCAATCTCCTGCACTGCCCCTTCTCCATCCCCAGCGTGGCTCCGTGGAACCTCTTTCCCTTGCCCAGGTCTCTCTTTCCACCCTGAATTACAGAGCCCAAGGGCTGAAGACAGAAACCCCCCCTGGATTCCAGGAGCAAAGTCTGTTCCTCGTATGTTTTGCCTTAGAAAAGGGAGGGGGTGGCAGTGAGAGAACCTGCAGCAGGGGCAGCAGGACCCAGCACCCAGCGGGGCCGGCTCGAAGCAGCCTGTCCAAGGCAGACAATGCTCACGACTCAACAAGGAGAGCACCAGCGCGCACAGCTCAAGGAAAGGACGCTCGAGAGAGAGTTGCACATGCACAGGAAGCACGGACAGAGATGAGCCACCCTACGGGCAGACACTGCACGTCTACAGGAGGAGCTGAGCAGCAGAGGGGACGCGCTGTGCATGCAGACACGTCGCTCTTCTCGCCTTGCTTTGTCAAGCTGAAGACAAAGGAGGGAAAGGAGTTTCATGAAGCTGATCAACTGTTCAGGCTCAGCCTCTCAGAGGGGAGCACCATTGAGTTTTGCTTTTGCTGCATTAAACGTGCCAGTCCCTGGAAAAAGTCCTCCGAGCACGGCCAAGGAAACCTTCCCTTCCCCTTCCCACTCCCAGCACCCGGCCTCAATCCCGGCCCATGGGTGAGCTTTACAGGGATTTCCACTAACGAAACAGGAGTTCCGACCATGGCTGAGATCCCGCAGGTTAAATCCCTCTCCAGGAAGTCTTCACGCTCTCAGGAGGTGATTGTAAAAGGTTTCGGATTGTTTCATACCCAAGCAGGGAAAAGAGCAATGCCATAGGCTCCGTCACCCCACCTAGCAGCCTGGAGTCACGCTGTCTGGTTGGTAGCAGTAGATTGGGCAGAAACACGAGGTAGGCCTCCATCACACGTCTACTCTAGCATGGCAGCTTTGTGCAGTTTCCTCCTGCTGGGGCTCAGGGCTTAGATCTTCACATCTTCCTGGACGCTGAGCTGGGAGAGGGTCTTCTTGATGCGGAGGGCGGTGAGCCGCGCCGCTCCGTTGGCGTACCAGCACTCTCGCATCATCTTGCCCATCACCCGGAGTGCCTAAGCAAGAAACAAGGGCAGATGGCAGTGGTTCACCTCTCCCCCCTAC
This sequence comes from Ara ararauna, assembly GCA_028858755.1. Classification (NCBI taxonomy): domain Eukaryota; kingdom Metazoa; phylum Chordata; class Aves; order Psittaciformes; family Psittacidae; genus Ara; species Ara ararauna. The sequence continues at coordinate 8,602,034 of CM054390.1, forward strand.
CTCAAATCACTGCCAGGCTGCTGCTGCAAGGCTGGACACTGACACAGCTGCCTAAAACTGGAACTTCACTTACGGAGGGGAAGGGGATGTGAAAATGGAAGCAGCCCTTACCTCGTAGCTTTGCCACCAGTTTGGGATATTGGGCCGTAACTTCTGATCACACACAACCTTCCGCATCTCCTCGATAGAAGGATCAGAGGGCACGAGGTCGTAGTAGGGAAGCTGATACTCTTCGTGGATACCTGAAGGGCAGAGAAGGGGAAATGCAATTGCTGGGCTCATCGGCTCAGCCTCGCTGGAGGCAGACCAGCACTGGGCTGGACATGACTCACTGCTGGGATGCGTCAACGCTTCGCAGTGATTTCCAGGAGAAAAGAGTCTGGGATTTGAGTTTACAAGAAAAATGCAGGGAAATCAAATGCAGCCGCCCCAAAGCGGAGGAGTCGGAGCGTTGGGATCACCACCTCCAGCATCGGGGCAGCAGCTCTATCGCACACAGCACAGGGTGTCCTGCCTGCCTGGACACGCCAACACATTCAGTTACACTGGTTCAGGGGAAGAAAGTCACCCCCCAAAATGGGCATCACCACTTCTTCATCCATCCCAAGGAAGAGCAGCAACCAGTTAAAAGAATCAACCCTCACAGGCCTCTCCTAACAGCACTCATGGGGCACTTAACTCCCTCAGTGGTGACACATCTTCCTGCAGCCCTGTTCTCTCTCAAACAGGGTCCCTCAAACACCCCATCACCAGGAACAGCAAGGCTGGGAGAGCCAGGAGGGAACTGAGGTGATGGCACGGGGACACAAAGAGTGTTACCTCCTGCGTTGCACCTCCGAGCAATCTCCCAGTAGACCAAGCCCAAGGCGTAGATATCAGCACATTTAAATGAGTCAAAATGCTTCATGTTAATGGTTTCATCCAAGACTTCAGGTGCCATGTACCTGCAGAACAGGAAAGGAACAGCAGCTTCACTCTGAGATTCAATGCAAAACAGTACATGGCAAGTTTGCCCCACAAAGCACTTCCCAGCAGCCGGACTGGGCCCCGTGGTGTAACAGAGTGAACGAAACAACAATAGCAAGTTGGGAAAGAGGTTAAAAACACCCAAAAGCACGCCAGGCTCCAGGCAAAAGGCTCTTGAGGATGCCAAGCTTGTTGTCAGGTACTGTTTGAGCTCCCTGGTGCTAGGCTTCTGTAACCCTAACACCTCTCAGCTCGATGGCACCTGGAGACGAAGGTGCTGACATCCCTTCAGCATCAATTTGACACTCTATGACATCCCTTGGCTTAACCAGAGATGCTCCAGCAGCAGCTCTGGTGTTTGCTGGGTGCACTCTGCCACCTTTGAACACGAAACCATTCTCCTACCGTTTGGTTCCAACCCTTTGGTTTGGTGCAATATCAATGGTATCCGTAACGGAATCATGCCGGACGGCCAGGCCGAGGTCAGCGATGGCACAAGTGCCATTCTTCTTCACCAAGATGTTCTTCGATTTCAAGTCTCTGTGAGCAATCCCAGGCTTTCCTAAGAGAGCAAAATAGAAAGTAGCAGGGGTCAAGGTCTGCTGAAACGTGGTGCAGAGGCAGAACCGGATTTCAGGGCGTTAGTTAAACTCTCAGTGTTGCAACACATCTCCCTGTCTGGATCAGCAGAGCTGCCACGCTGTGGTACCAACTGATGCAGTAGCATCCAGAGGCCTCAAGAGGGACATCAACTCCATCTTCCCAGGCATCAGCCACGTTGATGTGGCTGGAAGGACCTGGGAATTCAGCACTAATTTTAGGATGGGGAGGTGAAATGCTACCCCACTTTGCAGGCAGCCAAAGCCATCAGTCCATTTCTGCTCAGTACTGACCAGACAAATCCAGGCTGACTCAGGCAGCATTCGCTGTGCAGCACATAACAGTCCCTCTCCCCAGCTCTGCTTTATTCTCCTTCCTTCAAGAATACCCAGCACCTTTTCAAGCTCTTACCCTGTGTGCCCACAATCTCCATGTGCAGATGGGCCAGCCCACTGGCAGCAGACAGAGCGAGCTTGATCATGCCCTCGATGGTCACCGTGTAGCGGTTCAGGTAGTCAAAGAGGGAGCCGTGCTCATGGTAGTCGGACACGAGCCACAGTTGAGTCCATGTTCCATTATCTGCAGCAGGAAAGAGACTGTGCTCAGCGCACAAGCACAGAGCATTCTGCTTTTGGGGACAGAGAAAAGGGTAAGGCTGCAGTTCAACAGCCAACCCAGGGGGTAAAGACCTTTAAGGCCAAACAGCACTTGAAGGTGCAGTTCAAGCCCCATCGTGCTGCTCACCACCAGCAGCAGTTTTCCATCTTTTGGCACAGAACATTCAAATGTGCAGCTCTTTGGTTCAATCCTTGAACCATTTCACTGTAAATCCAAGTGAAGAGATGGACCTTCCAAGAGCAGCATGCCCAGGGAGGAAGTCCTTGCTCTCAGACCCCTTTTACCTTTGTTATCCGCAGCGATGAATCCCAGGATGTTCTCATGGCGCAGCATCACAGTTTGATATATTTCTGCTTCCCGAAACCAGGAACGCTCCTCCCGAGAGGAGAAGATCTTCACAGCCACATCCCCTCCGCGCCACCGACCTCTCCACACCTCCCCAAAGCGGCCTTTGCCAATGATCTCCTGCAGGACAATGGTCCGGGCCACGGTCCGCTGGACAAACAGGGGCAAACCTATGGAGAAGGGATTGGAGGAAGGAGAGCCCATTGCAGCAGCACAGCAGAAGTTGAGGAGGAGCTGAACTACTGCTCTGCCTGGGCCTAAGCACTGAACCCTGCCAGCATCTACCTAAAACATGCCCTCACATTACTCATGCCAAGGCAACCTCAACAGGCTGATGAGGCAAGAGCCTTGCAGCCAGGCAAAGCTGAGGCAACCAGGAGCCCAGGAGAGCCTTCTCCACTCCATGACGAGTTCTCATTCATCATTTCCAGTCATATCTTCATACCTGAGCCAGAGCCAGAAGTGGAGAGATCGTAGACGAGATCTTGCAAGGTCTTGTCCTTGGAAAGGCACATTTCACAAGAGGGGTCTTCCATGTCCAGCCGCTGCCGATTGTGGTAGACGCGTTGGTGGTGATGAAAAACAAAGACCACGATGATCATGACAACACACACAAGGAAGACAGGTCCGGCAATCACTGCCACCAGCTCCACAGGACCCCAGCTGGAGGGGGGTTCATTGTCTTTCAGGTGTCCTTGGGAGGAAAGGGAGGAGAAGAAAAGATACTTTTAGAGATGGTGGCATCGGGGACTATCGGCTATTTAGCAGAGGGCAGGAGCCCATTCCTGGCTGGATTTGCTCCAAAAGCCGGTATTTTACCTTCCCCTTGACCTCTCCAAGTGGGAGAAAAAGCAGCCAGTCAGTAAGGACTCATTTCTCCCTCTTTCCCTTTCCCCCTGTAACAACCAGCAAAGACTCGGACCTGAGAACAACAATTACTTGTCTTACTGAGACCAGATAAGACTTCCCCACTGTACGCAAGGAGGACACATGAGATCCACTAAAGAGCAGCCCAAAACAGAGTAAGGAGGTATGACGAAGTACCACGTGCCCCCTGTGTCCCAGGAATGAGAAAGCAGCAGACGTTTCCCACACCCTCCCTTCAAAGGCAAAGCTGCTTCCTCTTTGCGTATTCAGAAGCTGGGCACCCCTCCATCCCACACACTTCACTCTGAACCTGCTGCAACGTTCCCATACTTCAGCACTGACAGGATGTGCAGGCCTGGAAGAAGGAGAGCAATCATTGCTGATAAAACCAGGCAGATGTGAGTGCAACTCAGGGCCAGGAATGGGATGTGAGCCATGGCCAGGGACCACAGGCTGCTGCAGGCACAAAGCATCACGCAGCAGAAGCTTGTATTTAACTGGAGATGAATGCGGTGCTGCTGCTCCTGGAGGCCTGGGAGGAAACCAGCGTCAGGGCTGGTCAGCTGAGAGAAGCTGGAGCTACAGAGCGCAGTGAAACTGCAAAACCCCCCTGACTTGGGAAGCTTTTCCTCCCCTAAAGCCCGACCTCATCATGTGGTGGCACAGGGGGAGTTCAAGCAACTTCAGGTTTTCATTTGAAGTAGTTTGATCTCTAAAGTGGAAATAACAAGGAAATAAAACTAATGCTCCAACCTAAGGGAAGAAGTGAAATGAGGGCGAAGAACTCCTTATTCCCACATCCCATTTCTCCAGCTCCCTGCTTACCACTGGGAACCATCAGATCAATTTTGTTGCAGAAATCCGAGTAGCAGCAATGAGTGTTGCGCAGATCTTCCGAGCTCAGACAATAGAAGGGCTTCCCAGCAGGAATCAGTTTTGCCTCAGGAATGCAGGTCCGGACGTGGTGTTTGACACCATCCAGGTTGAAGACCGAGACCATGCAGGCACCATCCGTTTCACACGTGGAGTTTGCTTGCTTGCAGTCGGAGCAGAGACATGTCAGAGCTGCAGGACCCAAAGCAAAAGCAAGTTTAAAACCCACTGGAGAGAAACTGCTCCAAGAAGAGAAAACCTCCTTTTTTTCCCCCCATTTCAGAGGGAGTTGGCAGGTTTTAGGATCGGGAAGAACCGGAACGGAATGTTCACATTCAGTGTTTCAGGCCTGCAAGAACCCAAGTGGAGGCCAGACCACGTGGAAGCAGCTGACTGTCCAGACAGCCCTTCTGCAACCACAACCAGCGATGCCCCAAGTCACCCCTGCAATCTAGGCTAGATTGGAGAGCTCCACTCCCAACCCAACCCAGGCTCCGAACTCGCACTCAAAACAACCATTACTCAACCTGACAGACTTGATTTCACCCAACTCGGTGTTCAGCTCCACCAGAGAGGAGCTGCTCATGAGGGGTTAGTGAGCAGCGACCACCCCAGCTCATGGGAAACAAGAGGCACTTGGCAGATGCAAACCAACCCCAATTCAAACCAACTCCACCAGCCAAGCATGCTGCACCCAGCCAGCCCAGTCACTTATTTAGTAACTGCTTCCCTGATCCCAGACACTACCTTGGGTCAAATGAATTCCTGGCTTTCTGCCTGCTCTCCAGGAAGATTCTTTGGGTAAAGAGAAACTCCGAGGCAGATTCCCACATTTTGCCACCTCCCAGCTGTCATTGTGCTATGCCCAAGATGGAACACTGTAAGCAAATCCTCAGCCTTGGGAACAAAGAGGGAACATGACAGTGTCAAGGAGTAGGGTGAGGCTGGCTTGCAGGGTTTTCTCCTGCTTTCATCCGAGCTCTCAGCCTTCCCGCAGGGATCCAGGAACATTCTTTACCCCCTGCACAAAGGGCCTTTCAGGTACACACAGTCTGAAGAAGTGGTTTAAGAAGATCCCAAGCACCACAGTGAACTCTGCCCAGTCCAAAAGCTACATCCTCTGTATCTATGGGTACCTTCTTGGTGCTGGGGGGCACTTTGAGCTTGAGGAGAAACAAGCAGGTCCTGCGCAAGTGCAGGGTTGGGTTGGGAGGAAGAAACCCATTAGCTCTTATCACCAGTGTCCCAGGGACAGCAGGCAGGCTAATGGCATTACTCCTCACTTAAGGCCACTGTGCTCTTCATTTCCCAGCTGGCGTTGGGAGCTGCTGAGCAGCCCCAAGGTGGGCTCTGCTGTATTTACCACTGGCTAAATGCGGATGCTGGCAAGTTTGGAACCACCACATTGAAAAAAGGCAGGAAAGAGCCAGTAAGATCCAGAAGAGCTGCTTGAAAAAGCAACATGAGCAAATGTAGCACAGGTCGGTTATCATGGAGATGATATGAAAATGGGAGATAGGAAAGAGCAGCCAGGGCACATTCCTTCCTTCAAGTGTACTTAAAAGAGGGTTTTAAAGCATCTCCTTTATTCCTTTCTCCAAAACTCAAGGTACAAATTAAAGGTATTTAAACCACACGCACTTCACCATTTCGGCTCTTTTCTACTTGATTTGGAGCCAGCAAAACTCCACTTTGATCCTGTTCCACGCATTTCTAAGGTCTCAAAGCCAAGATTTAGGCTGTGGCACTTTTCCTTCCAGAAGTAAACAAAACACTTCGAGGCACCAATAAAACTGGTTTTGTAAAGTCCTGATGGAAGGATCTGGCCTGAATGGAAGCATCACTCTGGGAAGGGAAGCAGAGGAGCTGGTTTTAGCTGCTCAGTCCCTTTGCCAGGCTTAAAGCAATCAGTTTACCTGCAAGGGATGCCACCAGAGCCCCACTGCACGGGGACACAGTGAGAGGATTCTTATCTGAGCAGAAGATTCTGGCTAAGGAGGGCTGTGGCCTCACCTCCCCTCGCGGTGACGGTTCCCCTTTGAGACAACCTTTATTAACAGCAATCCTTAGGTTTGCACCTCCGAACCCCTCATAGGAAGGGGAGAAATAAAGGCTCTCTCTCATGGAAAAGCCCAGGAACTACATCTACCATCACTGCAGCCATATCTTCCTTAAGCATCACCTACCACTGGCTGCAGTGCTCCAGGAGGAAGGGCCCCGCTCCCAGCAGCGAGGATTCCAGCATTTCAAGTCTGACTAGCCACAGGGGAAAAGTTCTTCTCATATCAGGAACAGGAGAGAGCAACTGTTGTTTCCCACTGGATTTGGGGGTCAGAAGATGGACACATACACAGAGCTCCCCACCAGGCACCCCATGGGTGCTACTGGAGCAGCTGGGGACGCCTGGGTGAAGCAGAAGGACTCAGGGAGTGAATCAAAGTGGTTTTCATGCCAACAGCATTCTTTCTATTGGGGAAGAAAAGCTCCTGTTGAGCAGAACATATAATCTACTTAATAAAAGCAACTGACTGCGCTGAAGAAAATAGATGGGGCAAAGGGAAACAAAAGAGCAGTTCAGGCAGCGAGTTCCCCTCTCGGAACGCCTGGGGATGAGTCTGCATGGAAGGTGCTGCACAAGCTGGCAGCAGAGCCTGCTCTATCTGCTCAGAGACAAACCCAACCCTTCAAAGAAGCTGTTTAAACAAGCCTAACATTAAGCTGCAGCTCTTCAGAAGGAAAGCTTTGTTCTCACTCAGGGGTTGGATCAGGTTGGGGTTCATATTGAGGCAAACCCTCGCTGCCATTCAATCCCAGGCAGGTGACAGCAAGCAGGTAGGTGACAGCAAGCACAGCACTGAGCCAGCCCAGGGCCTGTCCTCCCCGCTCTTCCTGACCACTGGAATGGTTGCTTGGCACTGCCACAAGCCAAAAGCTCTTCCTGATCCTCCATAACACAGCCCAGGCTTGGTGCTGGGCCCAGGAGCAGCTCCTGCTCCCAGGGCTGGGTTTCTGGTCATAACCTCCAGGCAAAGATGGTCAGATCCTTGGGTAGGAGCAGAAGTCCAGCTCCAGCCTCCCTTGCGCAGTTGACTCTGTCACAGAGGGATCAGTGTCCCTCTGCATTAGTTACAGCAGAGAAGAAAACCAGTGAAGCCCTTTTTCCCCCATTAAAAGTAACCTGTATTCCCAAAATGCCTCCAAGCAAGCAGGTGGGGGCTGTGGATTAAAGCTCTGGGCTCCAGGGAGACTCAAACATGAAGCTCTGACAGGCAAAGAACATTCCTTTTTTCTCCTCAGCATCTCTCTGAGCTCATTTTGCACAGCTCTTCTCGCCCAGGATTGTGTGTGTCAAGATGTCTCTGCAGCCAGGCAGGGGAAGAGCTCCACAGCAAAATGCAATGGAATGGTGTTAACCACCCTTTGGAATCCATCTTCCCAATGCTCTTGAAGCTGTGCTCTGCAAGATGCCATTTGCTCAGGGCTAAATGCTACCTGCTGGAGATGTGTTCACATAAATACCCTGAGGATGATCAGTGGTAAAACTGCCAATAACCACCCCCATATTTACCAGATAAAGACTTTTGCAGGCTTGGAAGCTGCTGTTCTTTTCCAAGTTGGAATTGAGGCTGGATGAACAATGATTCCCTTACTCTGGACCAGGAGCTGCACCCAACTTAATGAGCCCCAACCTGGTCGTGATGGTTTAATGCTGCAGCAAGAGACATGGAAAACAACTAGCTTTGTACCTCTGCCGCTTCTTTAGATGCTCTAATGAAGAGGGACGTGTGTAAACATGCTTGGAAGAAAGGAATCCCTTTCAGTGTTTTGCTATGTGCTGTGCTGGAAGAAAGACAGGAAGAATAACCTTTATCACAGAGCGGTTTGCCTGAGAGCAGGTTAGGAACAGAATCCATTCCCCTGTGGTGAGGGAGCAGAGCTCTGTTGGGCTCCTCCTCGGCTGGACCACCCCAAGAGCAGGGCTTCAAGAGACCCACCTCCACTCTCAAAGGCAGGGATGAGACACTCAAAGCCCCTGAGGAAGCCTTTCATTTACTTTCTGATAGATTCCCATCAGTTCTGCTGCTGCAATTGGGATCCCTACGTCCCTCCCCAGGATATGGCCCTTCCTGTGGCCCACCAGCACCTTCTCTAAGCCTCAGAGCCAGCTCACCCACACTCACCAGCTCCAAAACCAAGTGCAAGGCCAGCTCTGGATGCTCACAGTGCCCCTCTTTCCTGACAAAGGAGCTGCTGAGAACTGATTTCTGTAGACACAGCACCACCACCTCAAGTATCTTCCCTACATCTTGCTGCCCCACCACCTTCTCCTCCTCCCTTTGGATCTCAACATCTCTTTTGCTCCTTGCTCGTGCTTCTGAGAACTCCTGCCCTGCTGCTAAATGAAAGAGAGTTAAAATTAGCTACAAAGTCCTATGAAAAAAAGCACTTCCATGCAAGTCATCCAGGAACTAAAAATTATACCAGGGATATTTCAAGTTGGAAACAAGAGTCTCAACTTCTTCAAGCTGGCTGCAGTCCCCTGGCACAGGCTGAACCTGCCATGGCTGACTAGAAAACATAGCCTGAATGGGAAATAAGGCAGGAAGAACGTGCTTTCACCTGGAAAGGGAAGACCTTTCCTTGCATCCACTCAAGGAACACAAAAGGAATGACTTTGAAATGGCTTCTGAAGAAGTGACTTGACAGGAGGCTCCTCATGAAGAGGTTCATGAGAAGAAGGCCTTGACATTTCTGCTGTTGCTGTTTGGAGACACACAGCTCCAAACCCCCTCTCCAGGCTCTGTCCTGGCACCTCTTTTGTGTTTTAACTCGTTAGGAAACCAGTTTAAAAGCCACCCATCCCATCCCATCCCATCCCATTCCAGTACTGTGGAGAAGTCCTTCAAACCACTCAGGTCACTGTCTAAGCTCTCAAGGCTTAACCCCAAAGCTGTATTCTGAGGACATTGGCTTTTTCAGAGCCTAAATCCCAAGTTGTTCCGTGTGCAGCCTATTCGCCAACACCCAGCAGTCCACAGGTCATTTCTAAGCAGCAAGCCTTAGGGAAGGGCGAGAAAAGAAGCAAATCCAGGTTCAGGATCCAAGCAAAGGGAGGCTGGAAAGCCAATGGCTTAACCAGAGAGGACAAAAGAGCACTCCCACCCCAGGGCCTGACTCCAGCGCTCAGCACCAACGCTTCACCCCTGTAACACCTCGAGAGGAGCAGCTCCTCCTGGGGCTGCTGGGACCTGCTGGTGCTGAGCCCATTTCCACCGTCACCACCCAGTGAACTTTGCTGCTCCGAGAAGTGACGTTTCCCTTCAGCCCTTTCGCAAGAGCCGTTTCCGGAGCATCCACCACTGGCAAACCCGGAGCTGTCTGGCCAAGGAGCTGGGGGAGTCCAAGAATGCTTCTTGGACACTGGTGCTCATTTCCAGTCAGAGAAGCCTTGCTTGGAAAGCTGCAAGATGGGGCTCATGGCCCACATGGAGTTTGCTTGATTAAACGGGGTAAAGGTTTAAGGAGGTGGTACCCATCAAAGCCGGCCCAAGGCTGCTCCCCACGGTGTTCCTTTGCCCTCTTTCAAGCGTGCAGACAAAGCCAATGTACCCTGGAACTATCACTGCAGAGGCACCTTTCCCCCTTTCCTAAAGGATGGAGCATGGGGGGCTGGTTTCTCCCCTGTTTACGGATGCACACAGAGGTTCACAGGAATCAGGTTGGTTTTCCAAGCTCCCCTGCTCTGGTCAGACCAAGCACAGCAGCGAGGGCAGCCCCTCACCCAGCCAGCATCATCATGGCTGCTCCAGCAGCAACCACTTCCCAGGTTTAGAGCCCCCATTCCCGGGAGCTCCCACCTTCCAGCCACAGCTCGAGCCTCCAGCACACGCCGAGCGGAAACAATAAGCAGCCATAGGAGCCCGGTATCAAAGCACTGAGAGCCTGCAGGAGATGCACGCAGTCAACTGGCCCTTTCCTGTTTCTTTTTCTCTGGCATAAACACCAGCTGTATATAAAGTGTGATGAGCATCGGTGCCATTAACACGCAGAAGCTGGAACACTTTCCCCAGCCTGGCTTTTCCTTTATAAAGCCGAGCTGCCCTTCTCTAAAGCACCTCTGCATTCCCACATTCAACAGGGCTCCTGAATCCACCCCTCACCTCCAGCCCCAGTGGGGTTTAAAGCCGTTTGCTGCCGCTGACAAGTCCTGATCTGCACACACAAAGTTATTACCAGCGCTTGGGAACACACAACACGAAGGGTGAGAGGATTGGGGAGGAGAACAAACGTTTGGCTCCTGTTGGAACAGGTCCCTGCGTTACACAAGCGGAGATGGCCCCCGATAGCCACGGAGCCATGGGCTGTGGGAAGCCGAGGATGCCGCCAGCCCCATCCTCCGTCCCCACCAGCAGATGCCCACAGATCCCTGGTGAAAGGGCCTGGCTGTCCATACTCATGGAGCTGCCACCCGGCATCCCCATCGGGTGAAGGGAAAGCACAACCAACCCAAACACACAGAGTTTGCCCCCGTTTACAGTTGTTCTAACCCAATATTCCCGTTCTAAGGAACCCCAACCACCAACCCGCAGATCCCAACAGGTTCCATATCAGGCACAGACAGCACCGAGCCCCGGCCAACCCCTTGGGAAGAAGCCACAACCCCCTGAGGCCTCGACAACAACGCGGCGCCCCTTCCCCTTTCCCCCCCCCCGGGGAAGCACCCACAACACACACAGGACCCCCCCCCCCCATCTTCCTCAATCCCCTAAATCCCGTTTCCCATCGTTATCCCCTCAGGACACGCCGGCTCTTCCCAGCCAAGCCAAGGCGAGGGGCTGGCTCCGAGGCGCCAGCACACACAGAGGGGGTGTCCACCCCCCGGAACACCGCATGGGTCCCCTTCACACGCCGGGACCCAGCCCCACACCGGGGCCTTGACACCCCCAGACCCCCCATGGATCACCCCGATTCCTTCTGCCCCCCCCACCCCCTCAGGGCCCGCCCCGCCCCCCCGCGGACCCCCCAAACCTCCCCCCCCCCCTCCCCTCTCGATCCCCCCCCGTTCCGCTCCCGGCGCCGGGCGGGGGCGGGGCGGCGCGCCGCCATGTTGTGGCCGGTGCGGGCCGGGCCCGGGGCCGCCACTCACCGCGGGCCCCGTGGAGCGCCCCGGTCAGGAGCAGGACGAGGAGCGGGACGGCGGCGGGAGGCGGCGGCGGGGGGCGGCGGGCGCGGGGCGGCGGCGGCGGCGGCTGCGGGGGAGCGGCCATGGCGAGCGCCGCGGCCTCGGAGCGAGCGGCCGCCAGCGCCTGCGGGAGGGGCGAGCGCGGCGCGCGGCCGGGGGCGGGGCCAGCCTTAAAGGGGACGCGCCCCCATGCGGGGCGGGCCTCGTATGTGTGTGCACACGTATGTGCATGTATGTACGTGTGTGTGCAGTCATGTATGGGCATGCAGCCGTGCATGGCTCTGTGTGTGTGTATACACGTATGTACACGTATGTACGTATGTGCAGTCATGTATGGGCATGCAGCCGTGCATGGCTCTGTGTGTGTGTATACACGTATGCGTGATTTGTGTGCATGCAATCACACATGAGTTTAATGTGCATCAGCTGTGCACGTGTGTACATGCATGTGCGGGTGTGTTGATAAGCCATGCCTGGCCAGAGCACTCCTGCCCCGCTCGGCCCCACATACCTCTCACCCCATTGCCAGCCCTACTGAGGGCCAGCAGCTCCCAGTTCCTCCCAGTCCCTAACTGGGAGCGGGAACTCACCCTGGAGCACGGGAGGTGTGGACCCCAGGACACGGGAGCATCCGGTGCATTCCAAGGCCCTCGCGGGAGCAGGGAAAGGGCTGGGATGAGGCTGGAGCGAGGTTTATTGCGGGATGCGGAACGATACACGGTGCTGAAGCAGTAACTGAAGCCCCGAGGAAGCACCGGGCTGCAGGGTCCCATCCTGCTGCGTAGCCCTGGTGCTTGACGGGGCAGGTTTGGCAGCTCTTAAGCGATCAAATAGCTTTACACTTTATTAAATATATTAAATCTTAATCATTAAATAACTGTGGAGCAAAGCTGGTGCTGCGGGACATCACAGTCCTGGCCCAACAGCCCTCAACCGGGGGTGGGTTTGGGGATGGTAGCTGGCGGTGCGAGCTGGAGCTGGCCACAAGGGTGCACCGAAACACCCGAACGTTGGCAAAGCCCAAAAGGGCTTGGAAAGGGGAAATGTGGGGAGCTCCTTGGGAAGAATGAGGCCACTTGGCTGCGGGAGCCGGTGCTTGGCGCATCCGTGCAGCACGGGGGATGCTCGACGCCGGTGGCTCCTTGTCCTGGGGACCCCCGACACCTGGCCCTGGGGGATGCTGCCCCTGGACCGGCTTCTACCGCTGAGATCCAGCCCACACGCCACAGCCCTGCCGGGGAATTCCTGCTGCCGCCGAGCCCGCGGTATTCCCGCTGCCAACGCGCCGGGCAGGCAGGTCGGGGCAGCACCAGCTGCCTGCGGTGCCGCGGTGGGTGCCAGCCGTTGCCATTCCCAATGGACAGGCGCTGGATGATGGATCCAGGCCTGGAAGATTCCTCCCTGTGTTTTCTTGTTTTCCCTACTTTTTCGCTCCTTGCCAATGATAAAGCCCCTGAGGAGGGGTGGGAAAGGCAGCGCTGCAAACAATCTCTCCTTGTGACCAGGAGCCATCCTGGCGTCGGCTTCGCCAACATTCCCAGTGCAGCCCATGGGTGCTCCAGCACATGTCCAGTGCTCACTGCTCCGGTTTGGCCTTTTCCAGGGAATTGTTCAGCTTCTTCAATGTCTTTTTGATGCGCAGGGCGGTGAGGCGGGCCAAGGGGCTCTGGTACCAGCATTCCTTCATGATCTTTGCCAGCGCTGACAAAACCTGGCTCAGGCGCAAAGAGAGGGGGACATGGATGGGTGTCATGGGATGGGGTGGGAATGGGATCAGTGCAGCCCCCCTGGGACTCACCGGGTCGGAGAAGAGGCGGTTGGGGACCACGGGGGTCTGCTGGTCGATGCACACCACTTTCTTCATGTCCTCGAAGCTGGGGTCGCTGGGGACGGCATCGAAGAAGGGCGGCCGGTACTCCTCCACGATGCCTGCGGGAACAGGGAGCAGTGTGAGGGCACTGGGGGGGTGCGAGGTTCACCCCTTCCCCATGCATCACAGGGTACAACAGACCTGCACCCTGCCGTGGGGTACATGTGGGAATTGCATCAACCATGGCTCCAGCATCAATCGCAGCACTGGTGCCACACCAGACCCACACGAGCCCACCCGTTGGCCCAGCTAATCTCAGCTTAGTGCCTCCATATGTCTGCGTGTCCATGGGGTTTAACCTCTCTGATGGGAGACCCTGCACCCTGAGGGGTGGCTCCTGGACCTTTGGGTCCTCTGGACCCCCTTTCCTTGATGCCATGGGGCTGTGCAGGGGCAGGGTTGGGGGGTGAGGGTTAAAACCAGCCGACTGATGGTCACCCTCTGCACATGGCTGGGTAATTTGGGGTAAATGATTAATGTGAAGGAGCCCTGGGGTGGTAAATGAGATTATCCAGAGGCCAGACTGTGCCTGGGGGAACCTCTCACCTCCCCCTTCCATTAATGCTTCCAATGGGCTTTGCTGGTGCTTAGCAGGGGCAGGAGGTTCCTCTGCAGCTCTGGGGACCCCATCCCTGTCCTCAAGCCCGTGCTCCCGAGCCAGGCCCCGCTGGCCGGAGGTCCCGGCCATGGCCGGGTTCCAAGCAGCAGCTCCAAGCTGCTTGTTTTCTAATCAGCACTGAACAAACAAAGCTCTGATTGAGTCTAATGGGCCCTTTAATCAGGGAGCCGGGTGCTGACACTAGATTACAGTGTTTATAATTGACAGCTAATCTGGGCGAAGGGAAGGAGGGACAGAAAGGAACAGAAAGGAGCAGAGAGGAGGGAAGGGGAGCCCGGAGCAGGCGCGGGAGCTGCTCACCATTCACCACCGTGCGGCGGGTGATCTCCCACAGCACCAGCCCATAGGCCCAGATGTCCGTCTTCTTGTAGGACTCGAAGCAGTCGGTGCGGATCTGCTCGCTCAGCACCTCCGGGGCCATGTAGCGTTTGGTGCCCACCCGGGGGTTGTTGCCAATGTCCAGGTAGTCACTGCCCTGGGAGTGCATCACAGCCAGCCCTTGAGGGGGGAATAAGAGAGGCACTGGGCTTGGAAGAGACCTTGGAGATTGGCAATTCCAATTGGGAAATGCTGGGGTGATGGAGCCAGTCGAGCTGTGACTCGTGCTGTAACTGAGGGATACTGCATCCATGGGGCATGATGGCCCTGGGTATCACATCCCTGGGTACCACATCCTCCGGGTACCGCCTCCCTGGATATCACATCCTTAGGGTACCACATACCGTCCCCCCATCTCACCCAGGTCTGCGATGCAGCACTGGCGGTTGCTCTTCACCAAGATGTTCCTGCTCTTCAGGTCACGGTGGGCGATGGCAGGCTTGCCCTGAGTGCCAAAGATCTCCACATGGAGATGGACGAGACCACAGATGATGGAGGAGGCTAAGCCCAGGCAGGTCTCCACATCCAGGGCTGTCCTCTGCAGGAAGTCATAGAGTGAGCCATTCTCATGGTAGTGGGTGATGAGCCAGAGCTGAGTGCTGGAGTTCCTCGACGTCATGTCAGAGGCGATGAAGCCTGGATGTGGAGAGGAACTGTGACCATGGAGCCATTCTGCAGCTACTCCAGGGTCACCAAAGCATCCCTGGGTATCATATCCCGAGGGTACCACACTTCCGGGTACCACATCCCTGGGGTACCACATCCCTGGGTATCGTAGCCCTGGGGTACCGCATCCTTGAGTACCACATCCCCGGTTACCACATCCCATCCCCCGGCTCACCCAGGATGTTGTCATGCCTCAGCAGGACGGTGTTGTAGATCTCTGTCTCACGGAACCACGACTGCTCATCGCGGGAGGAGAAGATCTTCACAGCCACGTTCTCCCCGTGCCGCACGCCTCGCCACACCTCCCCATAGCGTCCTTTGCCTGCCATGGCCACAGCACCACGTCACCATGGCCATGGTCCCCTCTGCCCACCCCTATGTAATGAACCGGCTGATGGTGTGGAGCATCACAGGGCCTGCTGACCTTGGCCAACTTGCACCCACCACCATCTGCTCCATCCTCATCCCATCAGCAGCACAGGGGGAGAACTTGGGGTCTCTGTGGGATTTTGGCTGAGACACCCAGGTCCTGGCTCTGGTGCCATCACTGGGGGAAGGTACCTGTGGGTACAGCCTCTCTCCTTACCCACACACTCCACCAGTGTGATCTGCCGGGCCACAGTGCGCTGGACGAGGAACGGCAGCCCCGAGCCGCTGCCCGTGGTGCAGTCATCGCTCAGCAGGTCCTGCACAGCCAGAGAGTGGTGGGATCAGCTCAGGAACCACCCCATGGATCCCTCTCTCCAACATCTCTGGGGAATTTGGAGCTCACCCACCTCCAAAGTGCTGTCTCCCACCATAGATGCCTTCAGCATGAGGTCCATGTCCC
The DNA here is from genome assembly GCA_028858755.1 of Ara ararauna. NCBI lineage: Eukaryota > Metazoa > Chordata > Aves > Psittaciformes > Psittacidae > Ara > Ara ararauna. The sequence goes on from CM054390.1 coordinate 8,617,848, forward strand.
CCAGGTCACTTTTGCTGTGGTGGTGCTGAGCCACCTTCCAGCAGAAGAGTGCTGTGAGCGCCACGAGGAGGAGGAGGGCGAGCAGCGGGATGAAGATCATCAGGAGGAGGCTGGGCAGGGAAGGCACCTTTCCCAGTGTGTCTTCTCCTGGGTGGGGGGAAACAATGAGTGGAAGCATGAAGGCAGACCTGGGAGGGTTGAGGGTGCTTGAGGAGGGTGGCTCTGCATTGGGGTCAGTGGGTGACAGCCCAAGAAAGGACATTCCTGTCCCACTTGGTGACCCTTGAGGTGTTGATGGAGCCCAACCACATCTCCATCCACGCAGGGCTCCATGTACCTTGCAGGAAGATCTCCAGCTCGGCATTGCACATGCTGGTATCGCAGCACCTCATCCCATACTGCTCCGTCACGGGCGTGTGGCAGTTCTCCAGGATGTGCTGGGAGAAGCAGCCCCGGTGCTGGGTGATGGTCCCATCCTCCTTCCTCTTGCTGACGAAGCACACCTTGCCCTTGCAGGTCGGTGTGCTGCAGTGTGGGACGTCACAGGCGCACAACAGCTCATCTGCACAGTGAGGATGGAGCATGTTGTGCCATGGGGACACCCCACAGCACAGCCTGGGACACGCTGCTGGCTTTGGGGACAGTGACATCTGTCCTAAGGTCTCTTGAACCCAATGTCCCCCTCTGGCCCAAAAGCTGCCCAGCGTCATGGCCATGGTGTAGCGGTGGGGATGGTGGCCCCATGGCTCATCCCTCAATGAGCTCTGCTGCTTCAGTCCTCCCTGCACAAGCACCGCACCTGGATCTGTCCCCAGGTCATAGTGGTTTTCCCCTGGAATCACACTCCCAGCTCATCACACCTGGGAAAAGCCACGGGCGTCAGACCTGCTCCCATCTCCTGTCTGCTAACATCAAAGCACTTGATGAACCAGGAGGAATTGAGCTGAGATCCCCTCTGGTCTCTGTCCTGGCAGGGGAGTCCCTCACTGGGACAATGGGGGTCCCCAAGGAGCTCTGCCCCCTCCGTGCCTGCTCCAGGCGAGATCCAGCAGAGGTTTATTTGGAGCAGAACAGGTGGTGACATTCCCAAAGTGACGAGGGTTTGTTTGAATTCTGATGCGTGGCAGGAGCATCACCACATCACCTGGTTGGTACTCACCGGCTGCAGAGCACAGGGACACGGCCATCAGCACCAGCACCACCCGGCTGCAGGCTCCACACAGCATCTTCCTGCGAGAGCAGAGGGGTGAGAGGGACCCCCAGTGTTCCCACATCCCACATGTCCCTGCAGCACCCATGTCCATGTTGCAGGGCTGGGGAAGGAACAGGGGCACACGGGGAGTGATGGAGTGGGCAAAGTGGTGTGAGGTGGGATGTGCTGCTGCCAAGTGGAGTTTGGCTCCGGACGTCCTGGGTACAGCCCTTCCTGAAAGCAGATCGCTGGGACCTCCTGAGCTTGGAGAGCCTCCCAACCGCAGCATCACCACCCCACACAGCCCCATGGAACGGGGCCCCCACCATGTCCGTGCTGTCGCAACTCCCTCCTTCACCCCAGTGGCCGTTCCTGGGCTCTGCAGCCCCGGATCCCAGGTTTGGCAGCATCCGAGGTGCAGACGGAGCTCAGAGCCCCAACCGGCGCCGAGCGCGTCTGGCCACAATCCGGGGCTGGGTCCCGAGGGTGCTTTTGCATGGAGTTTATCAATGACAAGAGCAGAGGCGGCCAAATCCCATCCTCCCAACACACATTTCCCCCCCTCCGCCCCCCCAGCTGGGATTTGGGGGAAGTTTTGCTGTTTTCTGCCTCTTTCTGCCCTTGGCAAAGGCTCGTTCCTGCCAAAGCCAGCGCGGCGGAGCCGCCGCTGCCCCCCGCCGGCATCGCTGCCCCTTTCCATGGCTCCGAGCGCTCCCCGGCCCCTCCTCGGCTCATTCTTTGTCATTCCCGACATAAACACGCCAAAGCCTCCGTTTCCTGCAATTGAAGGAGCCCTGCCCAGGGCTGCCGGGACAGGAATCAAGATTGTTTAGATCCTGGCCTCGATGGGGAAGCGGAGTCACGCAAACCCGGCCCTCAGGAGCACGCTCCGGCCCCGGCCCGCGCTCCAAACAGGCTTTGCCTCCCCAAAATAGCTGCCTGGGTGGTGCTTGTGGGGAGGAAACAGCAACGGGGCTGGTCCTGGGTGCCCGATGGGATGCTGCTGGGGATCAGCATCCCCTGGAGCAGGGCTGCTGTGCCCTGAGCCTCTGGGATGCTCCGGCTTCTCCTTGCAAAAGGTGGCTTTTAAAGAGAAGTCAAAACTCCGGGAGGGTGAATTCCCTCCTCGGGGGCACTTCCATAGAATTCCGAGCCTGTGGGATGTTTGCCATGGATCACAATGTGGTCAGGGCCTCAGCCCAAACTTTCCTCTGCATGCAACAAACCAAGAGCAAACCTTAACCCAGAGCTGTCCCTGGCCTCCCATGGGAAGAACATCCTGGGGCAAAACAGCCTCCATGTCTCCATCACTGTGCCCAAACTTCCTCCCTCCTTTCTGGAGCTACCTTCCCAGTGTCTGGAGCATCTTCCCAGGCAGGGCGGGTGTCGATGGCAAGCCACATTGCTGTGTTCCATCCTTCCATCCTTTGGGATTTGCAACAGCAGGAAAAGGGATAACATCCCAATTGGAACCTCTGGGATGGGGCATAGCTGGGAGCAATGGGCAGCTGGGGGTGTCCGGAACGAGACCCAATTCCCAATTGGAATTTCCTTGTGACCTCACACACATGTGTGGTCACACATGCAGCAAAGCTGGCTGCATCCTCCCGTGTGGCCCCATCGGCATCATTCTAGCCCCTGGCTAAGAGCTGTCACCTTCCCCTTGTGCCTTCCCAAATACACCCAAATTCCCCATTTCCCAGCTCAGCTTCAGGCTTTCAGTAGAAGCCACGTACGATTCCGCCTCTTTAGGCAGGACCTGGCTATAAACCCAGCTCTAAGCTCCCACCACCACCGCAGCCCTGATTCCAGCCTCTACCAACCCTGACGTCAACCCTGGTGTCCCTCCAAACATGAAGGAAATGGGACCAAATCCTGATTTCAGGATAAATCCAGGGGGAAACACAGCTCAGAGCAGCTCTGGCTCCACTCACCTCCAGCATCCGTGTCCCGCTGCGGTGCGGAGCTGGGATGTGGCGCTGGCTCAGCCGGGGCAGATCTCAGTGCCGTGCACCCCGGCTTGGAGGAGCTTCATGGATCTACTCCCCTCCTGCCGCCCATCCCAGCTCCCAGCTCCCCGTTCCCGGTGGCCCCGTGATCCGAACGCCGCCGCTTTGTGGTCTGGATGTGGGAGAAGTCAGAAAAATGCTTCTTATTACTGCCTCTTCCTGCCTGGCTCCTCTCCACCACTCCCAGCTAATAAAGCATTTCCTATTGCTGAGCACACATCCATGGCCAGCCTCCCTTCCTCCCGCACACCGGGCCCCAGCTCCATCCTGGTTGCTCTCCCTCAGCCCATTCCTCCCACCCTTGTCCTTCACCAGGCACTTTCCCACCCAGTTTCCCAGCTTCCAAGGCAAACCCAATGGGAACATCCATAATTTCTCCTACCCCAAGCATCTAAAGACCTTCGAAAGCTGGTTACTTGGATGGTGCTGGAGCTGGGAACCATGCATAGATGCTGAGGGAATGACCTTGATGTGCTTGGCCATCCCTCCCACTCCTGCATCCAGCACTCATGGGGATGGGAGGGAGCATCCCAGCGGAGCCAAGGGGCTTCCTGGCTCTCTGCATCAGGGGGTGATCTCCCTATCGGGGATGCTCAGCCCTGGGCCTGGGGGTGCTGCTTGGCACCAGCAGGTCCCTGCGCCTCCTGTGGGTGCTGGGATGCGGATGGCAGAGCAGTTCCCACGGTGGGAGGCTGGGTACTTCCCCCTCCCTGTGGGATGCGGAAGCACCGCTTCCCCTTTTGCCACTCTGTGGCTGTGCTTTGGGCCTTCCTCAGCAGCTTTACCCTCCTCCTGTTCCCCTCTCTCCTTCCAGCACCTTCCCAAGCCCCATCCCTGCCTTTCTCCCACCAGCACTGCAACCCGTTCCCATCCTCTTTCCCAGTGAAGTTGCGGGGCCTGATTTTCCTTTGTTTCCTACAGCATCCCCAACCCCAACTGCCTCCTGAACCCAACCAGCACCCAGAGCAAAGGGGATCATTGTCCTGGAGGAGTGGTTGGACCTGATGGCCTTAAAGTTCCTTTAACCTGGTTGAGTCTATGATGCTAAAGCTGAAGCCTTGCTGGCCGCCTCATCCCTGCTATCGCCCGTGATCTAGGAAGCTTAAACAAACAAAGGCACAAAACCAGGATAAACCATGAGGGACCCTCAGGCCTGACCCTGCCCATACCGGGGCCAGAGCTTTGTGGAGGGGAAACGGGCAGTTTCCATCGGATAGGAGCCGCCCGGGAGGAAGCCGATGCCTGCAGACGCCTTTATCACCGCGACCATCTCTGATCCGATCTCATCAGCCCCTCCCGGGGCTATTCCTGGCTCGTTCCTGTGTCCCTGCCGCCTTCCATGGGTTGATGCACATGGTGGGCAGCGGCTCCCTGCTTTACGGTTGCAACCAGTGATAGCAAAGTCATCTGGAGCCAGGGCTGGCCATAAAGGTGTTAATGGATGCACCAAACCCACTCCAGGCTCTCCGATCCCTGCCTTGCTCCTGCACCCACGACCTCCTGTTCCCCCCCTCAAAGCCAAAGCAAGACCTTCATCATCATTTGGGTGCTCAGCATTGTGCATAATTGCACAGAAAGCACCATGAGCATCCCTGGACCATGGTCAAACCACCCCCAAAGCACATCCAGCATTCCCCATCATGGCAGAGGGGACACTGGCTGGTGGGACCCTGACTCTCCCTTCCCCCTGTACAGCAGGATCCAGGCTGGTGCAAGTGATACTGCTCCATGTGCTGCTCAGGACAGTTTGTCCGTCTGCATCCCAGAAATACACAGGAATGGGGGAGTGAATGGCACCGAGGGGGTGACAGGGAGGAGAGGGGACACTGGCAGCAATGGGGGAGCTTCCTGCCAGCCTGACAAGCATCCCTGAGCTTTATTCAGCAAATCAATCCTGTTAACATGGCAACCGCTTCCATTTCAGGACCATGTTCCACACACACGCAGCAGCATCCAGAGCTCAGGAAGATCAAAGGGGAAACAGGAATAAAAAGTAAGAAAAAGGACAAAAAGAAGAGGAGGAAAGAAGGAAACCTTCTGCTTTAACATCTTTTCCCCCCTTTCTCCTTCTTCTTTGCCTCCTCAGCTGCTTTTCTCTCCTCCTTCAGCTCCTTGTACCTCCACCTGGGAGGCTGCAGCAGGTTCTTGTCCTTCCTGCGTGGACTCCGCTGCCTGGTGCGGGCAGGGGGACAGGGATCTTTGCTCACTCGGATCCTTGGGATCTGCTCCCCTGGGAAGATGCTATTCCCGCGCCTCAGCCACAGGGGCAGGAAGCTTAGGAGGGTCCTGGCTGGGCGGCGCGGAGGGAAGAGCCGGAGCTCCAATGGGGCTTGGCCATTGCAGGAGGATGTGCCAGTGCTGCAGCCCGAGGCGGGTTCTGGCTCTGTATCTGCATCCAGCACACGCTTCCCAAGGATTTCCGGCACGGACAACCTGCTCTTGCCCACCTCAGGCGGGCTGTTGGGGCAGACGGTTTGGCAAGCAGTGGCCACGAAGGGGCTGGCCAGGGAGGTCGTCATCCTCACCATGTGGTCCAGGACGCCGTCCTCCTCGGGGTTGCGTGGGAAGCTGATGGAGAACATGGATCCGATCTTCTCAAACAGCCTCTTGCTCCTGGATTTGGGGCTCAGGGCCTTGGCCACCAGCTCAGCCAGCGCTGGCCACTTGGGCTGGTACATGGTGCTGAACTGCTCTGCCCGTGGGTGCCGCAGCAGGCTCCGGATGCGCACGGTGGTCTCGAAGCGGCCGGTGAAGGCTGCCCATTCCCTGGCTGTCTTCCCTTTGATGGGATCCACTGCTTGCAGGTCAGCTCCTAGAGACACGGGATGCAGAGAGCATCACCCCGGAGCAGCAACGCCGCTCCAGCCAATCCCATGGGAGATGCTCACCAGCCAGGAGCAGCGCGGTCACACAGTCCTGCTGCCCCTGCACCGCTGCCTTCATCAGTGCTGTCAGGCCCCGTGGGTCTCTCTTGTCCACCTCAAGCCCTGGGTAGTAGTTGAGGAGGTAGTTGACGATGGTGATGTGTCCTTAACAGCCAGAGAGAAGCTGCGTTAGAGTTGTCACAGTTAAGGAGTGGGAACTGCTGGTGCCTCCATGGAGAAAGGGGATTTAGTGAGGAGTAAGAGGCAGAGGTTTGGGGGGATCAGGGCTGAAAGGGCTGGGCTCCAACCCAAACCATTCCATGATTCTATTGCTGTAGGAATCTCCATTTTACATCATCTACCCAGCTTTAAAACGCAGCTAAGGTGGTCCAGAAGCTTCAATGGGTATGGCCACATGCCTTGGGAGCCTTGGCTTTCTCAACAGCTCATTTCAAGGTTTATGGAGGGGCACATCGCTCCCCAAGAGGTGCCATGGGCTGTGCTGTGCCTACCTGCCTGCGCAGCCATCATGAGCGCCGTGTTCCCATCCTTGTCCTGCTGGTTGACGTCTATGTAGGGGCACTGCTGCAGCAAGGGCACGATGTCCACAAAGCCCTTGTAGCAGGCGACCATGAGCCCGTTCTGCAGAGGGGCAGCACTCAGCATGGGGGTACCACAGCATCCTCCCCACTGCGGTTCTCCCATTGCCCCCACTTCCACCCTCCAGCCCAAGGCAGGATCAGGATGGGAGGATGCACAAGGATGCTCCAAGGATGGGATCAACCCCAGGATCTCCATCCCATGTCAAAGCCACCCCCCTGGCCACTCACCCTCCCATTGATGTCCAGCTCCGTGGCCTCGCTGCTGGTCACCCCTTGCTCCAACCTCTCCCGTACCAGCCTGGCATCATTCCTGGCACAGCACTGGTAGAGGCTGAGGTCCCCGGCACCACCAGCCTCCAGCGGGAGCTCATAGCAGGGATAGACGGAGTCATCGGAGAAGATGCTGCTGGTGTCGGAGGGCTCTGACTTTTCTTCCTCCTCCTCCTCCTCCTCGTAGTGCAGCTCTGGGTCAGATGCATCCAGGCTGGAAGCACATTCTCCTCCACTGCAGGCATCTGTCATCCGGCCCAGCTGGGGGGAGCCAGCCCAGCTTGGCCCCGAGCCCTGCCTGGCACCAGGAGCCTCTTCCCGTGGGATTCAGGGATACTCAGGACTGTTCACACCCTCCTGCAGAGACACAAAGCAGGCGTGGAAACCTTGTGGGCTCTCCCTCATCCCATGGGGAAGCCTCAGCTGGCTCCCAGCCATCCAGGGGCCAGTTTCCATCCCTTGGACTGGGATCTCGGATGCTGCGGAGGCAGAGAGCATCCCCACAGCATCATCTCCAGCATAGAGTGGGGAAAACAGGAGGACTTCTTGGGGGCTGAAAGGTGGGGAAGTGCCCCAGGTAGGTGGGCAGGTGGGAATGGGATGAGAATTGGGATTGGAAATGTCTCGCTGGAGGTAGGGATGCAGACTGGGGCACTGAACACAGCCCCAGCAGGATGGCACATCTCCATCTCACCCTATGGCACACCACTGGTGCACAGCGAAGCAGCCACAAAGACCTTTTCCAGCACCAGAACCAGAGCCATGTACAGGCAGAAGGGATAAATCCGGCTCCTTCCTACCCAGCAAGAGAATAGAGGCCAGAGCAGCTCCTGGATCCCCTGGGATAAACCTTATGGCACAGGGAACCTGCAGCCCGGGCAGCAGACTCCAAACTGCTGACAGAAGCCAACTATTACCTGAGAAGGAAAAAGCCTTTGCAATGTCATTAAACCCTCCCACCCCTTTTGGACATCCCAAAGCAGGCTCTGGGAATGAGGAATCCTCTCCTCCCCATCCCCTGGGCTTACCTGGGGCTCAGACCTTCCCCACGGCTCCCTCTTTGCCTGAGCAGCATCCCGGCTCCAAGCAGGAAGGAAACCTTGGCAGGAACCAGTGGAAACCCCCCCTTTTACCCTTTGCAGTGAGAAGGAAGCTTCTGCTCTGGGTCCGAGGTGGCCTTTGGGCACCAAAGCTGTGACGAGCCACACGCTGGCGTAGGCTCAGCACAGATAAACCGCTGCTTAAAATGGCTTCGTGAGCCTGAGCAGGATCAGGGCTGCTTGGGGAGGATTTAGCATCCTCAGCCCAGGAGGATGCTTTGTACCTGCCTCACCTTTGCTGCAGCCTGAGCAGCCTCCAGTGACTCAGTCAAAGCCCCCCCCAGCTCCCTGACAGCTCCCTTTACATGCTGGTAATCAGGGAAAACCGGGAGCTGCTGCTTCAGTCAAGGGCACGAACACCTGTGGCTGTGCAGGTGCATTGGATGAACCCTGGAATTCCAGCCTGGAATTCCACCCAGCCCTCCTCATCCTCCTGGATTCTGAAGCTCTCAGGAGGAGCTGCAGGAGCTGGTTTCCTGCATTCCATGCGAAACCTGGCTGCTCTCTTATCTCCATCTCTAAAGGGCTGGTTGTGTGTGAATGGGTTTAGCATGCTGGGGCCAGCTGGGATCCGGGAAAAAGGACACGTTTAGTCCCTGAATCAGCTGTTTTCATGACAACAAGGCAGGAGTTTGGTCCCAGAGCAGATCGTGGGAGGCCACTTCCATTTCCAGCAAGCATTAAGGCAGTCCCAAAGGTCACTGTGATTGCGCCCTCGAACGTGAAAATAGGGAGCAGATGAAGGATCCCAGCTGTTTCCTCTGGGCTGGGAGCATCCTGCTGGGAAGCACGAGCTGAAGGTTCTGTTGCTGGACACGAGGATCTGATGCTGAACACATCGCGGGGGACAGGCGGGGGGACCCCTCGGATGTCTCTGGCAGAGCCCGCCGGTAGGGACGGGGCTCTGCAAAGCCTCCGCCTGCCACAAGGGGATGCCGGAGGCCGCGGGAGGAGGTTTTCGGCGTGCTTTTTGGGTAAGAAACTTGCGCACGGACGTCGCGGCATCCTCCAGACGTGATGGCATCATCCCAGATGTGATGGCATCCCCACAGATGTGATGGCACCCACACAGATGTGATGGCATCATCCCAGATGTGATGGCATCCCCACAGATGTGATGGCACCCACACAGATGTGATGGCATCATCCCAGATGTGATGGCATCATCCCAGATGTGATGGCATCCCCACAGATGTGATGGCACCCACACAGATGTGATGGCATCCTCCAGATGTCATAGCATCCCCCGCATATGGTGGCATCCTTCCAGGCATCACCAGAGCCTCACTGCCTGGGAACTTGTTCCTTCCACGCATCCTGGACAGAGGGAGGGAAGGAAGCGCATCCCAGGATAACTAACCCAGCTAACAGGGAGAAGGACCCGGAGCACTGGACCTGGCAGAGCATCACTCATGCTCCCTGTGAATCCAATCCCAGCTGAAGCTCAGGAGCATCCCTGCAGGTTATGGAGGCCAGGAAGGGGCTGGAGGACACCCCTCATCCTTCCCCCCTTGCCCAGGGTCCCACTGGGAGCACCAAGCCTGGTGGTCTGGCCCAGGTCACTCATCCCTCACTGCCTGGTCATCTCCATCACAAAACCAGGGCGCAATAACTCAGCATGGAAGGGAAGTGGAGGGCGTTGATTTAAACCTGGGAATGGGCTCTCCTCACCCTGGCCCTCCTCAGCATGGGCAGGGCTGGATCATGGCCCCATGGTGACACCTTCTGCACTCGGGTGATGGCCAGAGAAGGAGCAGAGCAGCAGGGAAAGGGCTGGAGGTGAGGAGGTGTCTGGTGTGTCCCTGCCCTGCTGTAAATCAGCGGTGGGTGTCACCGGAGGAGGTGACAAAGCCACCCCTTTGCAGCCAGTGCAAACCTGGGGTCAGGCTGTGATTTACTGTGTGAGGGCGGCTGCGGTTCTGGTGCAAGCAGGAGTTTGCGGGGGCTTGGTGGGGGTTTGTAGTGAAGGGTGATGTGAGGGTTCCAAACCGTGGTGCAGCCCCCTCTGCCTTCCCCATCAGCTGAGTGGCCGCAGACCGAAACCATCTGCCTTCACTGCTGCCTGCATCCCTGTCCCTTAGCCAGAACTCTGTGGAGCAGGGATTGCCTCCTATGGTGGGTCCTGGCATGCCAAGGAATGTCGCTGTCTGCAAGCAGTGGGGACAAAGCCATCCCTGTATCCGTCTGTGCATCCATCCCTGCATCCATCACACTCTGCTGACCACCTCAGGGAGCTGCTGCCTGCAATGGGACAATAACCCGTTGTCTGCCCCTGCCTGGTGTGGTGCCATCCCATCCCCAGAGGTGCCACACGTTGAGCAGGGAAGCACCCGCCTGCCTGCCCCAGCACGTGCTTAAAACCAGAGGATTTCACTGGGATTTACCTGGAATACACCGTAAATCGCCTTATCTGAGCTGTGGGCAGGCGCCTGGGTTGTCATCTCAGCCCCAAGCTGGACTGAGGGGGTGTGTGGGGAGCAAGGTGCAGGATGGGGCTCTGGGAAGCAGGATAACAAACCAGCTCCATATGCAGCCAGTCTCCATCCGCTGGGGCTGGTGAGATGCTCCTGATTCCCACCATCCTTTCCCATTTAGGACCTCGGGGTTAAAAGAACCAAAGAAATGCCAAGAAAGAGGCTTTTCTGATTAAATTCCAGCCACCCGGAGCCGGAGATCAATTCCAATTTCTCCCTTCTTTTTCTCTTTGGAAGTGGGGGGGGGGGGGGGGGGGAGGGGAGGTGCTGGGAATGGCACAGGAGAAGGGGGAGGAAATCAGACTTGCTAATTCCCCAGCTGTAATTATAGCTAAAGAGGAGCGTGAGGTCCCTGGTGTGTGCGGGGTGATTCAGGGCTGCTCGGGGAGGCCTCAATGAGGTTTGGCAGGAGAGGGGCTCTGCCCCCCCCCGGGTAATTGTGTTCCTGGTGCCGCAGATGGTGCTGGCTCCGGATCCTTGCTATAAAGAAGATGGATCGTGGCGCGTGGAGGGTGACGGCATCACGCCTCCATGAGGAGCGTTATCCATCAGGCCCTTTACAAGGCAGCGGGAGCCGGGACAATAAGGAATTGCCCAGCAGGTAAAGGCCATCACATGCAGTGCTCCTTCCTCAGCCATGTCCCTGCTTTTCCAGACCATCTTCCTGGTTGTCGCTTCCCAAATCTCCATAGAAGTGGCTCTTCACCAGGATGATGCGGCACCGTGGTGGCTGTGCTGTCACTCGTGGCTCAGCACAGGAGACGGCCGTTATTCCCCTGATATTCCGGATATCTCCATGATCTTGGAAGAGCCGTGAGGTCCTGGCTGCCTGGAAGGGGGCTGAGGAAGAGAAAAGGCTGGAAATGAGCCCCAGCACCATAGTGAAAGTCCCATGGGGTGGTGCTGAGCATGAATGAGGGAATTGATTGTTTCAATGCTTGGCTGGGTCACCTCCAGGTATTTCCAGTGGTTCCGTGTGGTCCTTCTGGAGCCCTGAGAGAAACAGGGGCCAGAGGGACCCTAACAACTGCCCTGAGGGGCTGAGCACGGGCAGAGAAGCAGGGTCCTGGGCTGTGTAAATAGATGATGAGTTATCTGCTCACACAGGCAATAAATGGAAATGGGAGAGTGCAGGGATGGGATCCGCATCCACCCGGAGCATCCCGGTGTGGAAGGAAGGGTGGGATCCCCCAGGCATGGGGAAGGGAGAGGGACGGAGCCGGGTTTGGTGATTTACAAGATGTGACAAGGCCAGCGGAAGATGATGGATAGGAGGTGGGTAATGGCGCTGCCCAGCTGGGCTCTGCTGCTGTCGGTGCAGGGAGAGGATGTCCTCAGCTATTCATCATCCTTCCAGGCCCCTGCAACACTGTGGACACCCCGTGTCCAGCACACACCCATTGTTTAACCCTTTCCAAGGGGGCAAATCCTGCCGTGTATATCCTGGCTGCAGCAGGAGGATGAGGTTTTACTCTCGTCCCGTCCCACTGGGTGGGATGCTGCTGCAGGGGAAGCAAGCAGGGCTTGTTCCTGCATGGAAAGCAGTGCCTCCGATTGGGATCAGACCCGGCAGTGTCAGAGTATCCCGGTGATCCCAGCCCTGAGGGACCTACTTCAGCAGTGGGGAAACAGGAACAGAGCTGCGAGGGGCTGGGCTCTGCTCTGCTCACCAGCAAGAAGCCACCTCCTCACCCTACCTGGGTGCTGCTCCTCATCCCAAAGGTTGAGTAAACCCCAAACCAGCACCTGATGGAGCACTTTGGGCGGATAAAAGGCTTTTTCCCTCACCATTTAGAGGAAAATCCTGGTGTTTGAGGCAGGATCTCTTTCAGCATCGCTGTGGTGCGAGGCGCTGGGTGCCATTCCCTCCCTGCAGCCCCGCTTGCTGGGGTGCAGCTGTAACCCAATGCTCCCATTCCTGTCATGTTTTACATGGCCGGGCATGTGGTCATATTTTGATTCTCCAACCTTTGCTTTTCCCAAAGGAGGGAATGAAAGGGTCAGTTTATTGTGCCTCCCGAGAGCCCCCCGGCTGCCGAAAAAGCAGATGCCTTCTGCTTAATCTGCCCTGTTGCTATGTAAACCTCCTTCCTGCTTTGATGTCCCCTATAAATACTCCATGTGTTTCCAATAAACTGGCGTTTTTATCACTGGAGCTGTTAAAGGCAGATCTGTGTCAGATTTGTCCCTGGGCTCGGCCGGGGCTTTGCTGGGATCACCTCCCTGCCCTTGGAAAGGGGCTCATTGTAGCTGGGAATGGGGGTTTGGGAAGGGGCTGTGGTGCTCCCAGCAGGATGGGATGCTAGGTCCTGGGGATGGGACCACCACGGCCCTAAGGGCTTTGCCTGCCCCATTGGGCTCCTTGTCACAGCCTGGTCTCTTCCAGCCCCTAATTCTGCAGTTTAAATGATGGGATGAGAGCAAAGAGGGTGTAGGGAATTTAACCCAGCGCCCTTCCATGGTTAGCAGCCCTGCAGCGAGGACCTGCCTCCCTTTTGTTACCATCATTGCACTGAGCTGCCCGGGTGAGCCCCAGCTCACCTGATCCCAGAGCCCTCCTTCACCTCCCTGCAGTTCCCCCCTGCCTTTCGGCTGATATAAATCTCTCTGATTATCATTGTCACCCAAGGATGGAGCACAAAAGTCCCCCTGCTCCCAGCAGCTCCTCCATCATGGTCATGAGTGAATCCCTGCATCCTGCTGCTGGCAGTGATGCTGGCAGCGTGCGAGGCTTTGGGATGCTCAGCCCTGGGGGGAGAGCATCATCCCTGCTCCTCTCGGCAGCGGAACATGGTCTGGGGTGGGACGAGTCCTCCCCATCCTTGGGATATTTGGGAATGAGGGCTGAGTGTGGCCTGGGACATTCAGTACATGTGACAGAGCGGAGATGGATGCATGTGGTATCTCAGAGGGGTGTTGGATGCAGGCAAGGGTACCATGGTCTGGGGCTTCCCAAAGCTCTGTGTGATGGGCGTGAGTGATGTTGTCACTCTAAAAGGCCCTGGTGGGACACAAGCTCTGATTTGAACCTTTCCAGCCTCAGATGCTTCTGCAGCGATGGGCTTTGCGCTGCGGGAAGGCAACTCTATCTCATCCCCCTGCAGCCTGCATCTTCCCCCTCCTGCTGCTGCATCCTTCTCAGGGGATTATGCTCCTGCAGCTCTTGATGCCACACATGGACAGTGCCCGCTTGGACCACGCTCTGGGACAACCAGCACTGAGACCCCATCAAAGCCCAGATCCCAGTGGTGGGGTTTGGGCATCCCATGGCTCTGCCCTGTTGGGAAGCAGGGGGAGGGGATGTTGTAGGGATCTGTAATCCCTGGTTTGGCCTGAACTGCCGTGTCAGGAGCATGGCTGATATATGCTGCAAGAAGAGGGGTCGGCAGCAGCGGTATTCTTTATCCTGACAGGGCAATGAAAGTGTTATGTAGTCGTGACGCCTCCCTGCTGCTCCCCCCCCCCTTGGCCTTTATCAACCTGAAAGAGCTCAGGATCCTATTTATAACCTAACCTGAATTGTGCAGGGCCTGGGGAAGGGGCCACAAAGAGCAGTGATTTATGGAGGCTGATAAAACAATGCAGACCCTCCACGCTCTGCCCCGGCCCAGAGGGGAGACCCCTTCACCCAGCCCTGGGGCGGGGGGGGGTGCTCCAAAGGCCCCTGCTTGCTTTGCACAAGGTGAAAGCAGTCCCTTGCTTATAGGGTTGGGATGGGAAAGGAAGCTTCCTGAAATGCTATTCCCCAGCTAGGGCACTATCCCTGCTCTATGGACCATGGTCTGCTCGGTCCTTCATGGGTGGTTGTGTTGGGTGGTTGTACCTCTGGTGTTCACCTCGAGATGTCCAAGAGAGTCTCTCTGATATCATTGAATTGGTTTGAAATGAAGGACTCGGATAAAAAGTGCTTCCTGATGGCACTGACAGATTGAAAAGCCCCTGATTCCACAGGGAAGGGGAGGGCTGGCAGTGGAGTCCTCTCCCCAAGGTCAAATCACTTCCGTCCCTCACCCTCGCCTTCCTAATAACGGTGTCAGTGTCTGCCTGTGCCACCCATCCTCCTGTATCCCAGCCCGTTGCTTGCATTCCCCCTTTCCTCCCCTTTTCCGGGGGACACCAATGGCCTCTTGCCCCTTGTTGCATCTCTCAGGTTATTGCTGATGACTTTGGCATTTGGAATACCTCCCTTCGGAGCTGTGACATGTTGATGCTTGAAGCAACGCAGCACGGTTTGGACTTTCCCTATGGCATAATCACTGCCAGATTGTCCGGCTGCACACGTGGGAAAAGTCACCCTCATCCCAGCTCCTTGTTTGCTGGTTCTACCGAGGGAGATGCAGCAGCAGGTTAAGCTTATCCATGTTTTCCAATGCAGTAGGACCTGGAAGCTGAGCTGAGCAGCACTGAGTGTTTCATTAGGGATTCTCTACCTCCGGATGGGAATCTCCTCCATCATCCCAGCTCCGGACCATCAGCTGGGGGTTGATGTGCTGCCTCCCACCACCCGCTGGCGCTGGTCCATGAGCTGCAGTTTCACACTGGAGAACTCAGTGAGGGTGTTGCTTCTATCTTAGCTAATCCATTCTCATCCACACCGAGGTCAGGCAGGGTGCAGGCGCTGCAACCCGAGTGAGAACAGCTCTTGACAAGGGAGCTCTCGCTCTGCTTTCCATCAAGCGTCAGCCTTGCTGCCATCAGTGCTTCCCTTTGGTGCCAGAGCCAGGGACACGGCACATCCTTGCTGCTGGAATGGTGCTGGGGGCCGGCAGCTTGGTGTCCCTATGCGAGCAGAGTCATGGGATGGGGCAGGAGGAGTGGGACACTGATGGATGGGTGGATGGGAGACCCTGCGGATATAAGGAAGTGATGGAGCTGTTGATGCATTTTCCTGGCACGTTCCTCCCTCCCCTTTACACATTTGGGCTTTTGTTTCCACTCACCCTGAGGAGGGAATTGAGGGTTGAAATCCCACATCTGCCTTCTGGAATATCCACCCTGTTCCTTCAGCTTGTGGCGCCTCCTCAGCCCTCTTCTGCTTCCACCACAGCTTCAACTCATGGGACAACTTTCATCTCCATGAGCAAGAAGGACCAAATCTGGACTTGTATAAGCCTGGGAATAGTCACCCAATTGGTCTTCGTCATAAATCCAAGTACTGGGATGAAGCCACCTTCTCTTCTTCCAAAACTTCACCACGTTTGAGGCCCACATCTTTAGATTTAGGCCTTTCTCCATCAAAACGATGTTCTTCCTTCCTGCTTTCTGGAGCTCAGTGGCACACGTTGGGTTTGAAGTCCTGCTTCCTCACCTAGAGTCCTGCAGAGGTTCCTCAATGGAGACATTCCCAACGTCGGTGACAACACCCGCCTGGAGTTCATGTTTCATTGTGCCTTGATTTATCATCTCTTGAATTAATCATTGACCTTAGCTTTGCCTTGGTCAATATTTACCTCCCCAGCTCAATAAATCTTGACGTTCACCTCAACAGAAGTCAATATCTCCTTAGTGTTTATCTATTCCTTCTGGTGCTCATTTTGCTGAAAGCTTTTCTTTATCCTCATAAAACTCTCTTGGCACTTGAAGAGGAACAGCGTTTGTTTATCTACTCTAGACAGAGCCATTGCTTCTCTACATGGGACACCACAGACACAAGCCATGGTTAGCAGGCAGCTGGTGGGTGCTGTTCTCATGAGACCGCTCCTCATGGAGGGGATCCATCTGTGATGGGATGAAGGAAGGAGCTGTGCTTTTAAAGATGCTGCTTCCATAGGCTGAATAATCCTCTCCTCTGAGCACTCAGGTCTCAACTGTTCCTCACTTCTGTCCTAATGGGACACGCTGCCTGAAGGTGGCTGCACAAGGCTGAGGACGCACTTCCATGGATTCTCCTCTCTTATCCCTAATGCCAGAGCCTGGGCTCCTGGCTCTGGGGCAACTGCTGCATCCTGTAGCACTGGATGAGAGCAGAGATTTGGCCTTAGAGCCATCCAGTGCCAGAATAAATCTCTGCTCCTTGACTCCCATTGCATGTCCTCTTGCCCACCAGGCCATAATCCTTGCTCTGTCCCTCCGTGAGCAGGAGGAGGGAAGAACCTTCATCCCTGAGCTCCTGCCTCCAACTTCTCATATTCTAATTGAGTGAATTGACCTGGAGGAGTCTCTTGAGCTCTGCCCGACCTCTTCAACAACAGGTCAAGGATTTAGCATGGCGGCGCTGACCTCTTCCCTTATCTGCTAATGCTGCTCCTCTCTCAATTAGCTCCCGTCCCCCGACCCAGGGAAGTTGGGAACCACTTGGCAGGCGTCAGAGGGGGCTTCCTCCATGCTCTGACACGGAGATCATTGCTGCTCACTTTGGATTTGCTGGCACTGTCCTGCAGCATCCTTCTGCAGGGATGTGTCCTACGCGCCTGGCCAGCTCCCTCCTGTGTCCAGAAGATGGACTCACATCCATTGGAGGGGGTTTGAACCTTCTATGTAACCCTTCCTTGCTCTGTGCCACCTTCTCCCATCCACCACAGCTGGCTTGTCCATCACCGCGCTCACTCCACAGGGAGCACCATTCCACGTTTATGGGCATCTGAGATCTGTAAAGCCATAAAGCTCTGCCTGGGCCAACGTTCGCTTCCCAGGAGCCCGCCCTGGGGAGCAGCCCTGGCTCTCCCAGGCCTGTTCAATTAGCACCGGGCTCCGCATTCCAGAGTATAAATATCTGCCATTGTGGTGCTGAGGAATGCGAGCGTGGTGGGCTCTAAAATTAAAGAGCTGGGACGGAGGCATCTCGGGTTACCAGAAACAAGACTCCATTGTGCTCCCGTTGGGGCTTTGCTGGCTGGATGTGAGTGCTTTGAAACCGCCTGGTTGAATGCAAGGGGCAAAGGAGTCTTTCATGGCATAAGTTTTATGCATATGTGGAGTTCAACCCTCCCAGGGTACCCCATGTGCAGCGTGTGCGGATGCTCCAGGGGTTGCAGTGTTATCCAGAGGGGTTTCTATCCTCTGTATAGGATGCTCCAGGGTCCTGGTCTCTTCTCCTGCCTCAGCTCTCCACATCTTTAAGCACATGAGGCTGGGGTCAGGGTTAACTCACACCCTGTGCCGCAGGGAGGAAGGTGCTGCAGGATCCATCCCTTGCGCACAGCCACTGCTCCGCTCTGTTTAACACCAGGGATGCTCTGCTGATGTTTACTGGACATGAGGCCACTTGTGCAGAGGAATTTCTGGCCCCTGGACAAAGCTGCTGCTGGGGAAATGTCTTTCCTTTTGTTCTTGGCAATATACCCTGCAAAAGGAGTGGGAAATGGGTCAGGGCGGGTTTGTGCTGAGGTTGCATTGGGGATGCGCGGGTGTTGTTTGACCTGCTGCTATGACAATGTAAAGGGAAGGCGCATCCTGGTGAGTCCTGGCTGGAACCAAATCCTTCAGGAGAAACTCTCCCTGTTTCTCACTGCAAATTCAAATGTCTCCTTGGTTAGGAATAAGGGGCAGAGTTAGAAAGGAGGCAGGAATCAGCTGGATCAAAGGAGCAGAAAGTCAGTTTTGCACTTTCATTGCTGGTTTACTCCCCTATTTCTGGGTAGGATGCAGCTCTTCACAAGGGAAGTTGATTCTGAGAGCTCCCTCTCTGTGCCTGGTGCAGCTTTGGTTTTGCATTCCCACTTCCTCCTCCCTGCTCCTACTGGTGCAGCAGGGGGGATGCTGGGATGCTGGCAGTGGACCTGGAATGCAGCGAGCTGCTGGGAGAGCTGCGATCTTTCCTACCTTGGATGAGGGTTTCCTTTCACATCTTACCTTGGTGATGGCTGACAATGAGGATGGAGCTGCCACAGGGCTCCTGGATCCCCCTTTGCAAAGGGTCCTGCTGTTTCCTTCTAATCCCACCCCGTGCACATGGGCTTTGATTGCGGCTCCCAACCCGAACGCCTGCTCACGATGCAGCAAGAACACAGCAAGCTCAGTGAATGCGGAGCCGTTTCCTGTTGCCGTGTCCCCTGAGCAATCAATTTATGGCCCCTAAAGCTCCTCTAAGTGGATTTAGCCTCTCAAGATAAATCTTTTCCCTTTGTGCACCCGGAGCGCGGCCCCGGTTCTGCGGCTGCTGTCGTTAAATCAGGCGTTCGGGGGGATTAAACCCTAGGGATGGATGCAGAGATGGACCCAGGGATGGACCCATGGCTAGGGCATAGCTGGACCCACGGCTGGACCCATGGTGAGACCAAGCAGTAGTGGCCGCATCCCCAAATCATCCTCATAGTCAAGGCCCTTTGATTTATATTTTAATTAAGGGCCATGTTTGCCCTGGGGGAAGATTTTAGGTCTGAATTACGGTTCCTACACAAATGGACTGAACAAAGAGCTCCTGGAAGCCCTCTCCCTGCTGCCCTCCTCTGCCTCCCAGCAGAGATAAGCCCACAAGGACCCTCCTTGGGATGGAGCGGGATGCTCGAGCTGCTGCTTATCCCCGGGAGCCACTTCAAGTAAATAAAGCTGCCAGTGGAGCCCCTGCCCTCTCCATCTCTGCAGTGAGTGGGGACCCTGTGCTGGGGGTGATGCTCTGGGGCTCAGGGCTTGCCCATTGTGCTGCTCCCCTTTGGCAAATTGGGGACTGCGGCCCTTCTCCATATGGTGGGGGGCAAAGCAGCTGGCCTGGGGGTCTGTCCTCCCATAGTTGGACATAGGGAAGGGAATGGAGGCAGCTTCACCTCTTGATGGGGAGGAGGAGGTGGGTTTGGGATGCTTGGGATGGGGGATGCAGCCCCTGGCTCCAGCCTTCTGCTTGCGCTGGGCTGGAACAAGCCCTATTAGCTACATAGGCTTTAAGCACAACCAGATGTGGGAGATGAAGCTGTTAAACTCCTTTTGTGCTCTCGGCAGAGGCTGAGGGGGGGTCCCAGGCCCAGCGGCTGCAGTTACTGAACCCAGAGGCTCCACTTGTGCCACTTAGATCATTCACATGTGACAATCCACTGCTAAAACCAAGACTAAGGCTTGCGCAACATGAGCTCCTTCCCCAATCACTGCTTATTCGCAAGCATCATCACCTCCAGAAGTGCAATTCAAGCTCTTTATAGGGAAGAAACCCTCTCAAAGAGGCAGTTTCTGGAGGCTGAAGGACATAAGAACTCATGTTCCCTCTTAGCAGATGCTGCGCTTCCACTCTTGTCACCAGAAGCAGGTCCCCCCGAATCCTGGGAGCAGTGAGGGTCCAGGGCCAATAAATCAGGAGCTCTCTGTAATTTGATGGAACGTTCATAAATCAGACAAATGAAAATAGCTCGAGCCTTGTAAGGCATAAATCAAGCTCCGGCACGGTGTTATAGAACAACCTGGAGATTGATGGTTGTCTGCCTGCATGAGGGAGCCTGGGAAGATGGCCCAGCTCCTCCCCACTTCCCACTGTCTGTCCCACTGGTCGGTGCTTCCTAATGGCACTTAGGAAGGACTCCATCAGACCTGGCCTATACCGAGCTTCTGTAACTGGTTATACTGGCACAATTGGTCTCCTTCACCTACAGCGGCAGGCTTGGTGCTCACAGCTTCTCCATTCAAGCCATTCCATGTCCCACCACCCTCGCAGGGAAGAGCTTCTGCCTACGGTCTCATCTCCATCTCCCCTCTGGCAGGTTAAAGCCATTCCCCTTGTCCTGTCCCTGCATCCCTTGTCCAAAGCCCCTCTCCAGGTTTCTTGGTGCCCACCACGGACCCCTTGATCCAGGCGGGACCAAGCCCAGGGTTTGCAGGAGTCCTGTCCTGATGCTGCATGTTTTACTGCTTTGGGAGGTGTGAAGAGTTAAGTGCTCGGCCGGAGGGTAATTGCTCCCTGACACGAAGGCAGCGTGTTCCAGCAGGATAATCCGCTCTGCCTGCAGGGTTTATCCCTGTGCATGGGGCTTCCAGGGGGATCCGTGGGTCTGGGGCCCCCTGAAAGCAGCCATGTGCTTCCCACACATCCCAGTGAGGGATCCCTGTGCTGGAGAGCTGCTGATTTCCTGGGATCCCCCCAGCTTTCTGCCCCGAGCATGACGTGGGGTCTCTGTTGCTACTGTGCTGGCAAAGTGGGGCTGGGATTCAAGTCTCCCTATAGCACTCTTCACCCCAATGGGATGATTCCCTGGGATGCAGCCAGCGCCACAAGGCCACGAACTGTCGGTGTGGTGGGTTTTAAGAGCTGAAATGAGCTGAAACAGAGCAGCAAGGAAGGTCCTGGTCCAGCATCACATCCCCAGCATCTCCCTTCCAGCCCAGGGGATCTAAACCCCATCCCACCGCACAGGGATGAGCCACTTCAGCTCAGCCTCTCATGGATTCATGGCCAGATTTCAAGCCCTTTGTAGCTGGAATTTACAGCTCTTCCCAATCCCGAGGGAAAAAGGACATTAAATAATTAGAGACCTCTTCAATGAATGCCTCTGGCTCAGCGCTGGGCACGCTGAGTGCCTCAGCCCTGCTCTCACATCTGCTCCCACAGCACAAGCTGGGGCAGGGAGGTGTCACCCCTCCATGAAACAGCAGAAAGCATCAGGCATCACATGGCCAAAGCCCCCAGCCCTCGGATTATCCCGGTTTGGCCTCAAACCCCACTGTGAGCTGTGGAATTCCAGCTTCCCGGCGGGAGAAGGGAAGCCCCCGTGGTCTGCAGGAGGAGGTGTCAGCACGGATCTTCGCTGATGGTTTCCATCGCGGATCAAACCAAGGCACAAGTAACGAATTTGGACTTTTGAGGAGAGGAATCATGGGCAGTGATTGGTGAAAAGAAGCGCTCTGACCCCGCAGCTCCGTCCAGCCTTTCCTTGGCTAATGAAGGGAGGTGAACTCGGCAAGCAGAGAGGAATCCGGCTTCCCGCTGCAATGAAAGGCCGCTTATACCCACTGAAATGGGAATGCCAGCCTCATTTTACAGCTGCCTGGGATTAGCATCCTTAGATACTGGGTTTAGGATGGCAGCGCCCAGATACACGCAGTCATGGGCCTGTGATGCTGGCATGTCCCAGTCCTAGGGGACCATGGGTGACCATGACCAACCTAACAGATGTGGTTGAGGTGGAGGGTTGGCATCCCGCTGTGTCACAGGGGATGTGGGTGGGATATGGGCAGGGATGGGGAAGGTAGCGGCATCATTTCTGACCTGCACTGAGCCAAACCGGGATGGCAAAGCCCCAGGAGGCTCAGCTGGAGCCGGAGCTGCCCTTGGATGAGCCATGCTGGGGCATTGGGAGCGTGGGGCAAGTCCTGGTGCATCCGACTGGGATTTGCTGGTTTTTGGTGTTTTCCTGTAATCCCTCCACAAAACTCATTCCTGGTGCTGTCATTTGGGATGCTTCCTCTGATGGTGGATGGAGAAAAGGGACTCATGCAGGGATGCAGCAAGAAGCTGGATTCCTTTTCTTGTCGAGTGTAGAAGAGCCTTGGATGCTCCTCGTGGAGCACCAGGTTTCCAGGGAATACCAGTGATGGGGAGCTGGTGGGGGGCGAGTTTTGAGGCATTTTCTGCTGATAACAAATTTACTGATGGAAATAAACTGGGAACCTCCAGATCCTGCATCACCCCTGCATCCGGGTGGGATCAGGCGGAGGATCCCTTCAGCTCTAATGTCTGCCCTAGTCCAGGCAACGCTTGCCTGCTCCTGCAAAGGAAAATATTCCTTAATCCCTGAGGGAATGACAACATTTGTGCGAGGCAAATAAGGCCATGATGTGATTACAGCAGGGAAGAGCCTGGGCTGGTTAAACAACATGAAGTGGGGCTTTGGAGAGCAAAGAGGAGGCGGCTGCGGGGTGTTCCTGGTGCAATCCCACCCCAAGAAGGTGAATTTTGGGGCATGGAGAAGGAAGCACATGGCCCAGTGCCACAGTAAATGGGGTCTGCTGTGGCCACCTCCCATCGACATCGTATCCTTGGGGCAAGTGGTTTATTTTTGCACGGTAAACTAATAGTAGGAAAGTATTCCAGGTATTTGGGATTCCTCTGAGCACTTCAGCAGCTGAGGACCCAGCCCATGGGCTGCAAATGGGTTCTTGGGGGCAAAGGCAGGACTGGAGCTGGGGTGCAGGGCTCAGGGTGCTGAGGATCTGGGGTACAGGGTGCATGGGGCTGGGGGGCAAGGGTGCCGCGGGATCAGGATGCCATGGACCACATGGGTGCTGGGATGCTGAGAGTCAGGGCGCATGGTTTCTGGGATGCTGGGATGCAGGGACTCGGGCTGCCGGGCTCTGAGCCGCCCCCTCTCCCGCTCCTCCTTTGTGCCGGGCGGGCAGCGGAGCCGCAGCGGAGCTTTCGCCAGCCCCATCCCTGCTCCGGGCCGAGGAGCCGCTCCGCTCCGCCCCGCGCCCCGCTCCGCCCCGCGCCCCGCTCCGCCGCGGCGCAGGGGCGGGACATGGGCGGCGGGCGGGGACCGGCCCCGGCCCCGGCCCCGGCCCCAGCCCAGCGCCGGCCCCAGCCCCAGCGCCGGCCCCAGCCCCCGCCGCCCGCGGGCCGCCCCGCATTGTCCGGGCGGCAGCGGGAGGATGCGGCGCCCCGCACGGCCGCCCGCCGCCGGGCTGCGCTAGGGCCCGCCGGCATGAGGAGGTGAGAGGGGCCGGGGAGGGCAGGGAGAGGGATCGGGGCGGGGGGGACGGGGCAGCCCCTTAGCCGGGTTTGGGGAGAAAGCTGCCGGGGTGCGGGCTGCGGAAGGGCCGCGGGAGGCTGCGAGGAGCCCAGCCCCGGTAACCCAGCCCCGGTAACACAACGGGGCATCCCGGGAGGGCTGCGGGGGCTCCCGGCAAACGTGCTCATGACATGAGCCCGCCCGTCGGCGGGAGCGCCTGGAGCCGGCCCCCGCGGCCGGGGGGGTGCACACGGTGGTTAGGGACGCCCCCTCTGTCCATCTCATCCATGCATCCCTCCTTCCGTCCCTCCTTCCCTCTTTCCACCCCTCCATCGCTCCCTCCATCCAGGAACAATGCGCGCTCCCCCCGTCCGCGGCCGCACGTCAAGCGCACGCTGGAGCGTTCGTTCGCGTCCAGAACAGTCGTGGCGCGGAGGAGCTGATGGCATCTTGTAACGAGGGGCTTTGGCCGAAAGGGAAAAGGCCAAAAGGCACTTTGGGAAAAGAAAGGGTTTAAAATAGCTTTATCCTGTGCGTTCCAGCATAAATGCCCTGGTTCTGGAGGCTGTTTTACAGCGTTCCAAGCTTCACTCTGGGATCACAAAACCTAACATTACCATTAACTGGATCCTGGTTTTGTGGTGGATTTCAGGGCTTTGGATGTGCTGAACTGAAATGATGAGAGACCTCGGGTGCGCGTGGTGTTTCCTTTGAATGCGCTGATAACGGCTTGGGATTGATTTCCTCATCCCATGCATGGGAATTGCCAAGGTTTGCCCCTGGATTCCTCCCCACGGGGGCTGCCTGGGCACTGGTGGCTTCTCTGGCAGTGACAGGGCGCCGGGTTCTGCTGCTGCTGGATGCTCCGGCGCCTGTTTGCTCTTGGAGGTGGTTCTGAATGAAACATTCCAGCGGGATCTGAGGCCCGGGGGTTGTTTATCCCGTTAAACATTTGGTTTAGCTCTCTTTAGCACAAGTGTGTTGACATTTTCTCTTGGGGGATAATGAATGGCACGGACTGCATTGTGTTCCTCGGAAAGCTGCGGGATCCCGCAATAACATAAACACCCAGGGCTGAATCCGTCCCAGCTCCAAGAGGAATGAGCTTCATGTTTACATCAGTGCTGCTCCTGTTGGAGTTTATTATTGCTTATGGGAATTGCCCTCTTCGTACTTAGTGGGTTTAGTTCCTTGCTGACAGCTGCAGTTTCCCTCCCTGCTCCCGGTTGGAGGTGCAAAGCTTCCAGGGAGGCGAAGGAGCAGCCGGGGGCTCTCCCTGCTCACAATTGGGTTTCTCGGGAGCAGGGATGGGTTTCGCAGCTGCCTTTGTTCTCCCGCCGAGCCCCCGCCGCATTCTTCCCTTTAGCCATTATCATTTTGGTTAAACAGAGAGGCAAATTGTGTCCCATATGGAGCATGTTAACAATTGCTTATCAGGAGCCCCTGTTTTCTCCTCCCTCCCTTTCTCCCAGCCTTTCTTCTCCGTTCTGAGGTCTGGGTTGGGGCTTTAACAGCATCTTGGGTTCGGTGCTGGTCACCCAAACCTCTCTTGTGTCCCATCAGAGTTCATTCCCTGTAATGAATCAGGGAATAAATGCTGGGAAATCTCCCGAGTGGGTTTCCCTGGATGCTGTGAAACATGGGGCACAGCAGCTGAAGCAAGCAGCATGTCTCTGGTCCTGGATTCTGTCTCTGGCTGGCAATGGGCTTCTCCCCCACTGCAGCTGAGGCTCCCATTGCCTTCCTATGAGGAGGATGATGATGAGGAGATCATCCTGATGCCAATTCCCATGTTTGTACAGCCTGATACAAACAGGAGCTGTGGTTTTCCCAAATCTGTCCTTAGGTTTAGAGCCCTCATCCCGCATCCGTCCTCCATTCCCAGGGAATTCAGTAGCCACTGTTATGTTGGGTGCCCAAACACAGAGGCAAGGGCCTAACTTTAGGCCTAGGGAGTGGCCACCAGGTCACTTCATCCACTCCTCATTCCCCCTTGGAAAAGGTAAACACAAAGGCCTCCAGGAGCATTTGCCTCCAAAGCCAGTGTTGCATCCCGTGGGATGAGAAGGAATAAAGCAATTCCATGTGGCACAGCGTCACCTCCATGGAATCATCCTCCATCATTTAAATAAGTCCTGGAAGGAGTTTGGGAGTGTGTGCTGTGTCTGCAGTTTGCTGTGGACTTGATTTGTATTAATGGAGGAGCTATTCCCTCGGGATAGGAATGCTGCCTCCAGGTTTTCCTGCAAACAGCCCAATATTCTCCTTTCTTCCTTTCTGTCTCTGGAATGGTTTGGGGATTCTGCGCCTCCCAGCTTTCATCCCTGCAGCTGGAAGGAGACGGGTAGCGTGTAAGGGAAGGAGAAATCCCTCAATCCACAGATGCAGGAGCACCAGATTGGGGCAAGGATTCCTAAAGGGAATGACATTAATGCATCTGGAGAAGCGATAGTGACCCTTGCACCACGCTGACCCTTGCCTTGATGCCATTGTAAACACTTTTCAGTTCCAGGGTTTGAGCTCTGGTGATTCCATGGCTGGAAGCGGAGCTTTGCCCTTGGACACGGGCTGCCGGGGAGGCTCCTTTTGTCATCCCAGGGCAGATCCCGGCACATCTGGCCAAATGTCAGCTGGAATTTGGCAGCATGCAGGAAAGCTGGAGGCTCCCAGCATCTCATTTACTGCCTTCCTCTGCTGGTTATTGGATGTGCTGGTTAATGTGGTGTTCTGGCTCCACATCGGTCATTGGTGCTGCTGGTGCTGCTGGTCCCTTGTGTGTCATTGCCTCCTCATCCCATGGGACACATGTGCCAGTGTCCCGATTAAAGGGAGCTGTTGGGACTAAACCAGACTTAAGCAGGGAAATTCCCATTACTGGATCAGCAGCCAGAAGGGAATCATAGAATCCTATCACAGAATCAACCCGGTCGGAAAAGGCCTTTCAAATCATGAAGTCCAACCTTTACCCCAGGTCTGCCAAGTCCACCACTAAACCAGTTCTTCCCAGTGCCAGCCCTGGCAATTCCCAGTTCTGGCAACCAGCTTTAACCCCTGGCAGGCTCCACTGCTGGGGTTGCTTTGGGTGTATTTTCCTGGTGATTCTTCTGCTCCGTGGACCCTTGGTTTGCAGAGGATGCTGCTGCACACACACGTAGGCTCAGCTCTCCTCCAATTGAAGCAGGAGCTGGAAGGCAGCACGGGCTCTCTGCAGCGAGGTGTAGTTTGCAGTGTTATGAGGGTGTTGTAAAAGCTCTCTCCTGGCCTTGTGGCCTGTCATCAGCTGAAGTTAATGCTGGTTAAATTGTACAGATCCCCAGCACAGCCTCTCCTCCAGTGCTGCTGCCTCGGGTCGCTTATCAGCAAGCCCTCATCTTTATGGGGGCCCCAATAAACCCAGCCAAGGCCTCGCAGATGCAGCTGACGTACAGCAAGAGCAGGGGAGGATGCACATGAAGGGGTTTCTTCCTGCTTCCTTTCTCCTGAGGGCAGGCAGCTCAATCATGTTTATTTCATGGCAGGGATGCTGTGCTGCCGCCCGGGGCTGGACCGGGATGCTGGGATGCGCTCCCTGGTGGGATGCGCTCCCTGGAGGGATGCTTGGCTGGTGGAGCTGTGGTACCCAGGCGAGTGTTTTCTTTCAACAGAGAAAAGAGGCACTTTTTCTGCCTTTTTCCCCCTTAGAAAGTGAAAACTAATGTCAAGGCAAATTGCACTTTAACCTACACTTGTCTTGCCTACAAAACCCAAGCTGAGTAATAGCGGAATAAATGTCCCCCTTCCCTGCCCCGGCCGCACTCGGAAGAGGAGCCAGCTCCTCACAAAGACTTTGCTGTGTCAATAGATGAGAGGGGCAGCGGCAGCACCGAGCTGGGGGGGGACTCGTGGCATAGGGGGATGCTGGAGCCCGGGTCCTCTCCCTGTGATTAATCTCTCATGGGACCCTCTGCTTTGTCTGCTGCTTCGGCTCTGCTGCAGGGAAGGGATGCTCCCCTCGGAGGCTGTTTCTTTCCTTCCTTTCCAAGCAAAGCACTTGACTCTGCTCCCCACATCCTGCTGCCTCCCGGGGCAGGATAACGTGGGGGTAATTGATGGCGAGAGGACTGATGGCTGCAGAAATGTGCAATTAAAGGCCAGGGGTGATGTGCTGCGTGCAGGAGGTTAGAGAGGTTGAGTGTGCTTTGAAGGGCTTGTCCTGCGCATCCCTGCTCGTGGTGTCCCCTGTGCTCTGCGCTGTGTCATCACTGGTCCAGCCCTGCATGGTGGAGGGGTTTTCCTATCCCTTGTGGCATCGCCAGGGCTGGAATCACTGGCCACATTCTGCCTCCCATCCCTGGTGCTCCATCCCCGGAGCATCCCTCTGAATACAAGGCCACGTGTTGGCCAACATCAATGGGTTAAAGTGTGAGGTTGAGCTCTGCTGGACCTGGCTGTGTTGAACTGTCTGCTGCTTTTCCTCCTGGGAATGGCAATGGGAAGAACGTGGTGCCTGGGATGGTTCATGGCAACCTGAGAGTGCACATTCCCTGCTCTGTTGTGGGTGGTTGGGATCAATAAAGCAACATCCAGCAGCATGACCTGGGTGCTCGGCCCCGGATGCTCATGGGCAGCGCTCACAGAAGGGAGTATCTGGGAATGCCAGGATATTCCCAGTTGCATTTTAAGTGCATCCAAGCAGTGGGGCAGGAGCCAGCCATGGGGCTGAAGCTGCTGGGTCTGCACGGGCAGGGCTGTGGTCACAGCCAGGTACGTGCTCCAGATAACTCCATTACAGAGCTGACCTTGGGCTGTTGAGCCCCTCCAAGGTGATTACTTCTTAATGAGTGCTGCTGGAGAGGGAGGAAAATGAATTATTCCTGCTCCAGGAGGCAGGAGCGGCGCTGCCCCAATCGATGCACACGGAGCCTGCCCGGCTCCAAACTTCTCCCTCTTTCCCATTGATACCTTCAGCCCGATGCTGCTGCCCCCGGGTTATTCCTTAACCTCTTGGGATTTATAAGCAGCAATCCCATAACAGCAGGTTGAGGTGTGTGTATAATGATAGATATAACAGGCTCCCAATAGCCACGAATCAGCGCGGACTCGCAGGGTGCAGGAGGTGGGAGCTGAAGGGGCGGCCGCTCTGAGCGTGGTTCCCAAAGCCCATCCTGGAAGAAGGTTGCTGCAGGCTCAGGCGTGGATGAGGGCAGCAAAGAAAGAAGCCCAAACCAGGGGGACTTGTGGAAAATCCATTAGTGAATGGATGCAGGAGGGAGCGCGGCTTTTCAGGCTGCTGAGGCAAGAATCCGTGAGTCAAAAGGCTGGGAAAACAAAAGCCACAGAGAGAGGCCTCCCCCAGCCCAGCCCCGAGGGCAGGGGAAGGTGGTCCACAGGGAATGGGGTCCTCATCCCGTGGGGTATGTGACAGGGACACGTGGGGACCGCAAGGATGGAGGTGCAGGATTGATGGGAAAGGGGAGGTTTTGCTTCCCGTGGATTGTGCTGCCTGGCAGAGCACTGAGGTGGAAAACACAACCAGTGTGTGGGGCTGGATGGGGCTGGATGGGGCTGGGAGGCTCCCTAGAATTAGAGTTAATGAAGATGGATTCATTCCATAGAGGAGGTGAGCTGGAGCTGCTGCCACTGTGGACAGGGTGTAGTGCATGGAGCAAATCATGTCCCTGCTGCAGCCCCTGGCACTGACCCCAGCCCATACGGGATAAGATAGACCAGGGGATGGTGGCTCCTGCCTTGGCTTCTTCTCCCAAAGGAGTTTGCTATTGGAGCTTCATCAGGGAAAACACCCTGGGATGAGAGGGTTTGGGGGTGCCGGTCCCTTGAGCCCCTTCCTGAGCTGCATCTTCGTCCAAGTGCTTGTGGGAAGATGGGATGTTATGGCAATGCTTTCTCCTTGGACAAAGAAGTGACTTGACAGTGATTTCGGGCTGATGGGGTTTGTGTGCATCGGGTTCACAGACACCTCCTCACACAGGGACTGTGCTGGGTGTGTGGGTCAGACTGTGGCTCCACAGTGCCCAGCCCCGTAACACTTTGGAGTTGCATCTTTCCATGCTTTCTAGGTTGCATCCTCCAGGTATGTCATCACCAGCACCTATTGCACAGCGTCACCACCAGTTCGGGGCTGGCTGGGATCTGGTGGAGCCATCAGGAGATGGTCCTCCTTCTGCATGGGAGCAGACGTCATCTCAGGGGGTGTGTGGTGAATCCTGATGGGTTTCAACAAGTGATTGGGCTGTTGCCATGCAGAGTGCATGGAAACAGGGTCCCTTTGACCTCCTGGCCTTCTTCTGGGGCCACATCTGGCTGGGGAGATGGTTCTGCTGATGAAAAATGGATTTTCCTCTCCAGTATAAACCCCTGGGAATGGGCTTGGTCCAACCCAGGCCCTGGGGAGCCCGTTCAGCATCAAGGAATGACATTTAGGTGAAGAGCTTCAGTCCTTACAGGGATCTGGCAGCACCCATGAGCCATAGCACCCTTCTCTGTGCCTTGAGTTGACCTTGAGGCGCGGTGGACTTGGATGCTCTGAATGCTCAGTGATGCTCTTGCTATAAAACCCCCTTCCTACCTGAGGAGCGTCCTTCAAGCTGGTCTGGTGGAAATCACAGCTGGAATGTCACCCCAAGGAGCATCCTTGCAGCGAGCAGGAAGCTGATTTCTTTTGTCACTGTATTTTTAGGTCCCTTTATTGCTTCTTTCCCTCCCATCCATCTCCCATCCCATCGCACCAGCTCGCTATTAATCCTACCTGGGGTTCAATGCCGTATCCCCTGGATCTGGGCATTCCCAGGTTGGGTACCGCTCCCTCCCAGTGTCATTCTCATTCCTCTCGCTCTGACAGATGGGTGATGCTCAGCACATCCATGAATGCTTCATCTGCTGGGCTGGTGCTGGAGCAGCACAGATGGACGAGGGCCCGGTGGTCACTCCCGGCTGTGCTGGTGTCCAGCTGCTCTGCACTTGATATATGGGTGGACAAAGCAGATACCGGAGCCTTCGGCTCGCTCCAGCCAGGGCTGAGGCTGTTCCTCCAGAGGGTTGGGAGAGGGCAGGGTGGGAGTTAGCCTAAATCCTTTTAACATATGTACATTGACCCTGCTCTGATTGCAATTCCATCCTCCGCTTTGTCGGCACCGGTGCAGAGGGGATGGGGAATGTGGTGGACAAAGAAATGTTGCTTCCCGATGGATTTGCCAAACCACCCAGATTTGCCTTGGAAAACTCAATGTTTGTGCTCCAGGCTCGGGCTGGGGGATTTAAACATCTCAACCCCTGCAAATGCTGCCAGGGATTGGTCTAGGGTTATAGCATGGCTAAGAGTGGCTTTGTGCTTGCTTTGCCCTAGTCCTCACTTTGGGACCAGCTCCACCACCCATGTGAATCACTGCCAGGCTCTTCTGCCTATTACGGACCCTCCATGTAGGGATTCACTAGGGATGACCCATATCTAGCTGGAATGTGTGTGTCAGCATGCACAAATGCTGCTATAATCTACAGCATTATAAGTATTTCAGAGGTGTTGCCACAAGCCCCAGTGAGTGTAAATGGAGTGTTCTAATGTATAGCTGGGATGTGACTGGTGGCAATGCCATTCCACTCTGCCCACACTGCTCATAGGAGGTACAGATGATGCCCAGGACAAGCTCGTGGCTGCAGAAGCTGAGCAAATCATCAGGAAATGCCTCATTGAAAAGAAGAAGAACTCATTCCCACTGTTTTCTGCTTGCTTGGGTCTCTTCTCTCCTGCCATGAGGATATCGCAGCGGCTGCTACAGGACCTGGAGCATCTTGCATGGGTCAGACCCTTCAGTGCTGTGAATCCAGCTTTGGGGCAGGAGTTGCGCTGACGTGAGCCTGCATTGGTGCTGTTCATCCCTGTCCTTGGCTCGGGCACAGCACAGAGGATCCATCTCACACAACATCCATGCTAAGAGAAGTCTTAGGTTGGCAGGGCTGTGGGGACCGCTCAAGGCTGGGCTGTGAATGGAGACTCTCAGCATCCTTTACTCTTTCTTAGCCCAAAGGCTGCACATTGGAAATTGGAATACCTGAGAACACAGACAGATCCTGGAACAGGGATGGCTTTCCCTGCCTTTGGAAGCGATCGCATCAGGCCGCGGGTCATTACAGGGATAATGGAACTGCTCAGTGTCCTTTGGAAAAGGCATAGATCCTCCAGGCTGGCAGCTCTGCAGGAGGATTTAACCCAGGGAGACAGTGCCAGGACAGGGAGAGCATCGTGGAGGCAGCTCATGGGTGCATTCCTGCACCCGGAGCAGCAGCATCCCGCTCCAGATGCTTCCGCAGAGCAGCAAAGGGTGTCCAAGGGGACATCGGGACACATCCAGCACCTCCGTCTATGTACCTGGGGCTGGGAGCACCAGGAATCCAGGGGGTGCTTTGCATCCAAGGGCTGGGGGTGCTGGAGCAGTGCTCCAACAAAGGCATCCCGCACCGGGATGCTGCTGGGGCAGCTCCCCATCGCCTGCAGTCCCCCATCCCGCGCTTTTCCCAGCGGGAGGGAGCGCACCCCATCCCATTGCCGAGCCGTTGGACACCCTCGGCGGGCAGCCCCGGAACAAAAGCGCGGCTCAGAGCCGCTGCTGAATAGATTAACAAGATTTCCATAATTAGGGCGGGCGGGAACAATGGGATTCTCCCCTGCCCAGCCCCCCCTGCCCGCCTTTGTCCCCCTATCCCTAGGGACAATGGGCAGCAGCGAGGGTGGGAACCGGCCCGGCCATTTGGTCACTGGACAGTCATTTTCTCACACTGCCAAGGGGAGCATTGAAACATCTGTCCCGCTCCGCCGCCTCTTTCACATCCCATTTCAAGCCCATGACAAGTCCTCCCTGCCCACAGCCCTCCGCCCCCCCCCCCCCCCCCCCCCCCCGCCTGTGCTTCCAGGTTTTCCTGAGGTTTTGGCTTTTTCTTTCCCAGATGCATCCCTTCTTTAAAGGGAATGGATGGAGCCGGCTTTGCTTCCCGGTCCTTTTGCGCTCAGGTTTGCTCTGGATCCGAGCATCCCCCTGCTCCTCCCAGGGCACAGGATGTGGTGCTGAGGGATGGGGCTGGAGCAGCTTGTGCCATGGTGGTGGTTTCAGCTGGCTCTTAGGAAGGCAATTCCCAGCATCAGGCTTCTGGAGTCTGAGCAGTGGGATTTGGGTGTTGGTATCAATGCGATAGGGATTCGGGTGTTGGTATTGATCCGTGCTATAGGGAAAAGCCGTGTGTTCCTTAGGGAAGTGCCTGTTGTTGTGTGTGTGTCCTTGGAAGCTCCCTGATGCAGGACAAGAGGGGCACAGAGGGGTTGGGTTCTCCCTTCTCCGGGAGGGATGGGTGAGGGTGAGGATGTGGGTGCTGCCATTGAGGGCTGGGATTTGCTGGTCATGGTGGTGGCGCCTCCTTCATCCCTAAGGAGAGCAGGAAAACTCCCTTTACAAAAAGCTATGTTTAAAAGGAGTCTTATTCCTCATGGAGTCATCCAAGCCCCGTTGCTCCCTTTCCATCCCTCTGTGCCCATCCTGCCCGGGCTCAGGATGGGTAACGTTCTCCTTTGTGTGTGGTAAAAGGGCCCTTTCCTGCAGGCTGAGCCTTTATCTAACGGGAGCACTTTAATAATGGCCAGTAAATGCAGGGAAGAGGCCGGCTCAAGCCCTGGAAAGCCGCTACTGAAATCCTCTTGTGGAAGTTTGATATCCAAAGTGGAAGCACAAATGCTATCTAAGTCAATTAAAGCCTTAAGTAATCTAATTGTGCGATGGCCACAAAGTGGCTTAAAGGCTGAGGGCGGCGATGGATGGAGCATGAGGTCCCCTCCTGGCTCCTGCTTCAGCCATCCCCGGGGGCATTAGGGCATGGGGGGGTCCCACAAAGGGGGGTGATGGGGAGCATTGAGACGTTCACAGTCGGGATGTGAGCAGGGGCTGGAGCAGCTCCCGTATGGAGCCAGGCTGAGAACATTGGGGCTGGAGAAGAGCAGCTTCCAGTGTCTGAAGGGGCCTATGAGGATGCTGGAGAGGGACCTGCATCAGGAACTGGAGCGATGGGACAAGGGGTGATGGGTTTAAACTGAAACAGGGGGAGTTCAGGTTGGAGATAAGGAAGTTCTTCCCTTTGAGGGTGGTGGGACACTGGAATGGGTTGAACAGAGAAGGTTTGGAGGCTCCATCCCTGGCAGTGTTCAAGGCCAGGTTGGAGCAACCCGCTCTAGTGGAAGGTGCCCCTGCCCATGGAACTGGATGATTTTAAGGTCCTTCTCATCCCAACCCATCCCAGTGATGTGGCCCAGTCCCAGGGCAGTTTCTGGAGCTCATCCCTGTCTCTGCTGTCACCTGCGCTCTCCTGTCCCTCACAGGTCTGTTGAAGATGCACTGGTCACCAGAGCATGCCCAGTCCCTGAACCAGTGGCCGGAGCAGCACCTCGACGTCTCCTCCACCACCTCGTCCCCAGCCCACAAACCCGACCTCTACCCCAGCACCCGCCAGCGCTTCAACTACGCCTGGGCCAACGATGACATCTCAGCACTCACAGCCTCCAACCTCCTCAAGAGGTACGCCGAGAAGTACTCGGGGGTGCTGGATGCGCCCTACGAGCGCCCGGCGCTCGGGGCCTATGGGGATGGAGCCTTCGGGCCGGTTAACGGGCAGAAAGGGGAGGGGGAGCCCTGGCCGGGGGCACACGGCTCCGACGGCACCTACCCGCTGACCGCCATCCATGATGGGCTCCCCGGCACCAAGGGGGTGGTGCCCCCCGCCAGCGGTGGGGCCATCGGGCTCGGCAGCTCCCCCGTGGTACCCGCCAGCCTCGCCGATCCCATGTATCCCGGTAACTCCTGCGGAGGAGCCGCCACCGGCTCCGCTGGGATTGGGTCATCTCAGGAGTATCCCTCAGGTTACGGCGGCACCTATTTACCCTCCGGCTACTGCACCCAGCCGGCGGCAGTGCTGCCCCCTCCGCACCCCCCTGCCCTCCATGGCTCAGGGCTCCTGCAGCCCCCCCACCCATCTCCTGCCCTGGTGCCGGGCTACGGCTCCTCCGGCCCCATGTACAACTACACAGCTGGCAGCTACGCGCCGCAGCCGGGCTATGGGAGCATCCACCCGCCCCATCCCTCTGCTTCCTACCTGCCCTCCGGCATCGCGGCGCCCACCCCGATCCCGGCACCGCCGCCCGCTGCCCGCCCGCCTGGTGTCCCCAGCTATGGGTACCAGGGTGCTGGCTTGGCCCCACTGGCTGTGCCCCCTCTTGGCACTGAGGCGGCCGGCGCGCTGAAGAGGAAGGCGTTCG
Source organism: Ara ararauna (assembly GCA_028858755.1). Classification (NCBI taxonomy): domain Eukaryota; kingdom Metazoa; phylum Chordata; class Aves; order Psittaciformes; family Psittacidae; genus Ara; species Ara ararauna. The sequence goes on from CM054390.1 coordinate 8,652,230, forward strand.
AGGAGGATGAAGGGGAGGGCAGGTATAGGAAATACAGCTACGAGCAGCCAAAGTCCCCCTACCCCCTGTCAGACAACGGCGAGTGCCGGGGCAATGGGTTCGGTGGCAACGCCGAGTCCCCGCAGGTGGCCTTCAAGCCCGGGAAGCGGCCGTCGGGAGCCGGGAATGCCGAGGAGCACAGTGGCAAGTACAGCGGGCAGCCCATGAAGAGCATGGTCTCGCCACCCTATGGCACCGGGGATGCACCTCTCGCCAACGGGGAACGGGCAACTGAGCCGGGACCCCCGTTCCCACTGCGGCTGCCCCCCAAAACCCCGCTCTTCAGCAGCCCAGCAGTGGAGGAGCAGCCCAAGAACGTCGACCCCTTGGTCTTGGAGCTGGTGAACACCAAGATCGTGGAGCGGGGGCCGCCCGTGCAGTGGACGGACATCGCCGGGCAGGTCTCTGTGAAGGCCACCATCGAGGAAGAGCTGGTGTGGCCCATCCTGCGCCCCGGTGCCTACACTGGGGCGGGACGGCCGCCCCGGACCATCCTGCTCTTTGGTCCCCGCGGCACGGGGAAGACGCTGCTGAGCCGCTGCATCTCCACGCAGCTGGGCTCCACCTTGCTGAAGCTCAGCGGGACAGTGCTGCTCTCCACTTGGAAAGCTGAAGCTGAGAAGATCCTTCAGACCGTGTTCTTCGTGGCCAGCTGCCGGCAGCCCGCAGTGGTGCTCATCACCGAGGCCGAGGCCTTGCTGCTGGCCCGGGCCGGCGAGGACGTGAGCAGCCTCAAGTCCCAGCTCCTGTCCTACCTGGACGATGTCTCTACCTCATCGGAGCAGAACGTGGTCGTCATCGGGACCACCTCCCGGCCCGGCAGCATGGATGAAGCTTCCCACCGGCGCTTCACCAAGCGCTTCTACATCTCCCCCCCGGACAGCATCGCCCGGAGGCAGATCCTCCATCACGCCCTGGCTCAGCAGAGCTGCTGCCTGAGCGAGCGGGAGATGTCCTCCCTGGTGCAGCACACGGAGAGCTTCTCGGGCAGCGAGCTGGTGCAGCTGTGCCAGCGCGCCGGGGCCACCACGCTGCATGGGCTGCAGGGCCAGCTCCAGCCCACCTCCTACCAGGACTTGGAGAAGGCGTTCTGCAAGGTGCGCCCCGCTGCCTCCCAGAAGGAGCTGGACTTGTTCCTGGAATGGGATAAACTGTACGGCACCAGGCACTGATGCTGTGGGGCACCGGGATGGACCCTTCGCCCCATCCCAAGGCACTGGGACCGCTTGGAGGGGCTGCATTGGGGTCTGGGGAGGCTCTGGTTCTGCGTAACCAAACCTCATCCCGACTCCTTTGGCCTCAGCTAGGCTTTTCCTCTCCTTGGTTTTCGGCGCCCACTGAACTCAGGATAACCTATTTATTGTATTCCCGTCCATCCATCCCTGGCACAGCGACGCGGGGCTGGAGACGCCTCCGCCTCCGCTTTTCCAGCCTCGGCTACCCAACAGCTTGACTCTTACTGTTCCTTTTGATATCCCTTTGACTGATTGTTCCTAACAGGAATACCTCGGGCGTCTTGAGCAGAGCAGCCCCTTGCCCATGGCACCAGCAGCCATGATCCAGGAGGGAATGAATGGGGAGGGGAAAGCCACGAACCGGGGGGTGTTGGAGTTAAAGGCTGTAGATGGATCTCCTAGACTTGGGTTTTTATTTTTGTAAGGTATGTAGTGATTTTGGGTTTGTTTTTTGCTTTTGAACTACTCAGGAAAAGAAATACCTCAACAAAAAGAGAAAAGAATGTGTTTAAACCCCTCTTTTTATGGTAGGAAAGAGCTTTTTAAAGAGTTTTCAGACCTGGGACAAAGCTGCTTCATTGTATTTGCTTCCTAAAGGGCTGGAGGAAGAGAGGAAGAGACAAAAAGAAACTTGAAGCTGTTACTAAGAGCAAAGTTGAATGTATTTTGGGTGCTTTTCACATCTCTTATGCCATGAGTTGAGTTCCTTTGGGTTACCATTGTTCTCGTAGCATTCGGTGGAGTGACGTGTCCTCGAGGGGCAGTGTCCGTGCTATAGGTTGGGAGCTGGGGCATCACTTTTTCGGTCAGGCTTCTGCTCCTTTTCCATGGCAAATAAAGGAGTTTTTAGCTTCCCACTGTCCTCCAAGCACCAAAAAGCCCCAACAGAGGCTGATGGTGACCACAGAGTTGCAGGAAACCACTTTTCCCCCCAAAATCAGTCCAGGTTTTGGGCCGAGTGGGGGTTCCTCCTCACTGACCAACCACCGCACCGTGCATCACCCAGAGCATGACCCCACTGCACATCCCCATGGACCCCCCCCTTGCATCTCAAGGGTGGGAGGGTTCATTTCTTGTCTCCAATTAAACCAACTCCTCATTTTACCACTTTCTTCTATTGCTCTATGTTGTATTGGGGATGCAACTGCTCTGGGGCCACCTCGGAGCAGCCCCCCCATAACCTCAGGGTCTGCATATGCAGAATATGCTCCCCCCATTGCATTGGCCAGTTTTGGGATGGTTTCCCACTGTTTTGGTGCAGTTTCCCACTGTTCTGGTGCAGTTTCCCTTTGGAACGTGCAGAGGTGCAAAGGGCATTAATGGAGGGGGGGCAGTCACCTTCCCCTCCTCTTCCTCCAAAAAGTGGTCCTGGGTTCCTGAAGACTTATTATTATTATTATTAATTATTATTATCATATTTGTACACTCTCTGTAACCATTTCTACCTCATTTTGCAACATATTGTACATGAAAGTATTTAATTCATGGCTTATTAATGGCTGAGAAAGAAGAAAGAATAAGAAATGCTTTTGAGCTGTAATGGTCTACCTCAAGAAATGCTGTATTTTAAGAAGAAAAGTATTACACAGTATTAAAGAGATTACCTGAACGTGCCTGGAATAGTTTGGGATGAAGGGATCTTAAAGCTCATCCAGCTCCAATCCCCTGACACGAGCAGGGACACCAACCATTAGGTTCCCTCCATCCCTGCGGGACCCTGGCTGTGGCACAGGGATGGATTCTCACCTTTTGATGCTGTTATGAATGGAAATAAAGGGGAAAGTGGCCTTTTCCCAGCCCCATGGGGTGCTGCATCCGCGTGCCATAGGGAACATGGTAGCATCCCTGGCCAGTAGGTGCCTGGAGCCTTTTTGCCGGCCCTGGCGCATCTGGAACAATGCGGCAGCTCCGGCCTCTTATTGGGACCCCTGAGGTTATGGAGCTATGAATAAATTACTCGGAGGATGGATGGGCTGAGAAATGGGAGGAAGGCTCCGTCCTCCTCCGGCTTTATCCGCACCCTGCTATAAGGTGAGTGCGTGCGCTGGTGGTGCGGGGCCACCTCGTGGTTATGGGTCCTTACCCGGTCCCTGAGCAAACCCGCGTTGGTTCAGCTCGACCCTGCTCCATCCGTTTGGGGGGGGGGGGGGGGGGGGGGGGGGGTGGGGGGGGGGGGGAGAGGGAAAGTGGATTCCCTCCATAGAGAGGGAAAGGGGAGCTGCTGCTGTTGACTCAGAGGGACCTTTGGGAGATGGGAAGAGGCTGGTGGGGACATCCCAAGATGGTCTGTCCCCGTGCTGCGGGTGTTTGGAGCCTAAACCCTGGGAGGGTGAGTTAGGGAAGCAGGGATGCTTTAGGCGTGCTATAGGGATGCTATCGAGGGTGCAGGCAGGGATGCTGTCAGAGATGCAGGCTGGAGGCACAGGGTTGAGCTGGACAGGGAACACTCACTCCTGGGAGGTGACATGGGACAATGCAGCAGGGAACAGGGGACATATCCCTGGAGCGCTCCGGTTTGTGAGGTCAGATGAGGGGGGAGGTTCTGCGCCCCGGGGCCACCCTGATGCCGAGGAGCACCCAGTCAATGCTGGTACCCGTGGGCCTCATCCTGCTCCTGCTGGCAGTGTGCAGCCGGTGCGAGGACACGGTGGCAGCCAGCGTGGGCAGCCACACCATGAACCGCATCGCCGACCTGCTGTCTCGGTCCGAGTGCCTCCGGCTCCGGGTGCTGTTGTCGGGCCCGGATGACCTGGGGGAGCGGGAGCTGCAGCGCCTCTCCGAGGAGAACAACCGCATCCCCCCGCGGCACCGCCGGGACCTGCGCGGTCCCGTGGGATGCTCGGAAACGCTCCGGGACTGGCGGGAGCGAGCGGGGCAGGCGCTGACCTGGGACCGCCTGGCCCGTGGCCTCCGCCGCATCGGGCGCCCCGACATCGCCCGGGAGCTGGGGAAGAACCTGAACCAGGACCGGAGCCTGGAGCTGCTGCGGAACGTGGGGGGCTACGGCCGCGCCGCGGAGCGCCCCCGCTCCCCACTGCTGCTGCAGAGCGAGCGGCGCCGCAGGGAGCGCGACCGGCGGGCCCCAAGCGGGGACCTCGGGGACCTGGTGGTGGAGAGGCGCCCGCCCCCCCCGTACACCCGCAGCCTCCTGGGCTGGGTCGTGCCCGTGGCCTCGGGCATCCTCGGGGGGTTCCTGGTCTCCATCCTCCTCGCCACGGTTGCCGTGTCCTCCTGCTGCTGGCTGCAGGGCTTGGACGCTGCTTGAAACGGGGATGGAGCCCAGGCTGCAGCATCTCCCGAAACAGAGACCCGATAAAGCTTCGTTGGAGGGGCTGGGACCCAGGCACCGGCCCCGTCTGTTCCTCGGGGCAGGGAGGGTCCCATCCTTGGCTTGGGCGCTGCTGGAGATGGATATCCACCAGCCACCGCCTTCGGCTGCGCTGGGGATTCTCCTGGTCGTCCCTGGATGCCAGAGATGGAGCTGAGCTCCCTTGGCCACAGGGAGGGAATAAACCTCCTCTGCTGGGTCATTGTGCTGAGGCAGCACCTCGGCTTCATTATTCACAGCAGAGGTTAATTACAACCCAGTGACCTGATTGAGTGTGATTGTAGAGGTGCTTTGTGCTCTGGGTGTTAACCTTGGCTTTCCTGAAGCCAGGAGCTGGGTGTGCTGATGGGCTGGAGGCTTTGCTCCCTTCTTGGCCTGTGTCTCATTGCAGTTTTAGCTTTTCCTACCCATTTCTGAGCCAAAGAACATCTACAGAGTAACCCAAACCCACAGGCTGTGTGTTATGGGGGGGGCTGGGATGGGGTTTCTGTTGCTGATGGGGCCAGGGAAAACTGCAGCTATCTGAACACTGGCACATGGTGCTGACAGAGGTACATGTGTGCGAGAGCCATAAACCCACAGAAGCTGGAGGTCCCCAAGCGATGCTCTTGGTTTCTACTCTAGTACCTGCATGAGCTGAGGGCTTTGCGGTGCGCCAAGGGAACAGAACGACAGGGCAGGCAGGAGAAGTTGTTAAAACAAGATGGACATCCCTCTTTATTGCAAATTCCAAAGTAAAAAGATGTACAGTACAAAGGAACTCAAAGATCAGACAATGACCCCCAGCCCGCTGCTTTACCACCTTCCTCCTCCCTCCCTTCAGCCTCCTTTCTCCATGTAAACCAGGACAGGACCGAGGAGGGGAAGGGTAAGACCAGCACGGGGCCAACGCCAGCGTCATGAACAGGGTATGCAAAGGGAGAGCAGCTCTGTGGGGAGATGCTGGGTCAGGAGCACTTCGATAGCAGCATCTTTGTCACCCCCCGCATCCCTCGGTGCCCCCAGCTCTGCATTGCATTACTCAGTCATCGACTGAGCCTCACAACACCCCTGTGAGGTAGGGAAGGAGACACCCGGTTCACAGGTGGGGTGCCCGAGCATCCTCTTGTACCCTCATGCTCAGAACTACAACGTGCAGCGACCTGGCCTGAACCGAGCAGCAAAACCCACATTGTTTGAATAAATTGGGCTCAAACTTGAATAAGAAACCTCATTCCAAGGTGGTCCCTCAGCCACTGCAACAACCTCAGGTTAAATCAGAGCTGATACCTGGAGTTGTGCCCTGCTCAGCCCTTTGAAGTGGGACAAGCTGGACAGGCTGATGCTGGGTTGGGGTGTGCAGGGCCCTCCTGAGCAGCTGGACCTCACACTTGCACCCCAGGCATGGGTAAGGTCTCCACGAAGCAGCCCTTGTCACTCCATGGGGGACCCCACTGGATGCATGGGGAAAGCAAGAAGCCAACAGGGATGTGATGGCCTTGCAGGGGACGGGCTCACTGGTGGCTCTGACCACAGGGTCACAGATCCCTTGGGTTGGAAGAGAACTTAAAGCTCATTCAGCTCCAACCCCTGCCATGGGCAGGGACATCTTCCACTAGAGCAGCTTGCTCCAACCTGGCCTTGAACAGGGATGGGGCAGCCACAGCTCTGGAAGTGCCTCACCCTCCTCCTAGATCTGCTTTGGCTCATCTTTTAGTGCAAGCAAGAGGTGAAGCACTGCAGACAACGTCCTCCCTTGCCAGCGCAAGGCCAAGGTGGGCAGCAGCAGCAGAACCATTCCTTGTGCATGGACACGTCCCCATCACATCACAAGGCCCAAGGGCACTGACAGCATCGGTCCCCATGGACCAGTGCAGGCAGCTCAGAGCAGGGCACCCACAGAGCCCAACACCAAGGAACACCTCAAGCTCCCCACCAGCAGCTTCCACTGCATCTTACTCTGCTCTCCTCTGCATATTCCACCTGAAACCACCTTAAAATGCCTTGGAGAGATGGAAGGGGAGGAGGATGCAAATAATGGTGACACCAAGACAACCTTCCCTCGTGGAGCGAAAAGGGTAACCTTTATTTCATTGTCTTTTGGCTTAGAGTAACGTGATTGTTCATCGTGTTGGGTAAGACCACGAGGAGCCACCATGCAACCTCTAATACACTGTATTGAGCTTTCACAGGGGTTTGTTTGCAGCAGCAAATTAAGACTCCAACTCAAGTGTGGGCTCTATGGAACATCATGGGTTGAGTTTCCTTTGGTTGGTTCAACATTGGCCTCCCTGCTTTAAGAGAAGAGAATGAAGTGGCTGGAACTGGGATTTGTCGCCCTTCCCCTCTGCTCTCGGAAGAACATGATCCCAAATCAACCCAGTTTTGGACATGGACATAAAGAGTTCCTTGGAGGTTTGACTCCATCTTTTGCATTGGCAACACCCCCTTTGCTTCATTCCCACAACACCAGGATCCAAATCCCACTTTGGAGAGACACGAATGGCCCTTGTGCTCTTGGAGCAAAGCTTTGTCCTTCCTCCCATCGAGGCCACAGAGACGTGGCCCTGTTGCTCAGCACCTGATGGAAGACGCACCCTGGGGAGGCCACGGAGGGGGAAAAGCCACCCAAAACCCCACCAAAGCCTTGCTCTGAGCACAAGGACCAAGCAAGAACTCACTCCCATCCCATCTCAGTGATGCCGACTGATCCCAGCGGCCTCCTGCCTCTCTCCCAGCTTTAATGGTAAAGAAATCCAATCTATATCCAGAGTTTGAAGGGACTTTTTATTGGAAATTAATCGAGTAGCTGAATGCAATGGCCAGCACGAACGCTTCAACGCACCAAGCTTCACCTACGAGTCAATAGCCCAGCTGAAGAACAACGATGAACTTGAGCCAAATCTTGCATAGAAGTGCTCAACTTATTGCACATTGGAACCCAAAAATGGAGAGTTTTGCTGTTGCAAAGATCATTTGCAATAAAGCTTTGTTTAAAAGCTGTTTCTCTTTGGGGGAATAGGGGGTTATTTCTCTCTTTTTGCCTTTGGGGACAGTCACTGGCTCTAAAGTCGAAGGAGAACAGAAAGGTATTAAAAAAATAAGGATAACCATGGACAATGGCATAAGCCAGAAGCCATTCTATACTTCTTTTGTAGTTCTTTGTATTTACAAAAAGGCATGCTGATAAAATAAAAGGATATATTACACTATTTATAATAGTATCTTTAAAAAGTTCAACCACACTTCTCAGCTATTTGCCTCGTTTTGTGCTGTTTTACAATGTAGCCTGTACATGTGTATGGAGGTTGTTGGGTTCTCCCGTGTTATATTACACATCACATCCTAGGAGCGAGTGGGGCAAGAGCTGATGGGATAGAAAAGGTTCCTTACTGTGGTGCTGGGAGCAGCAGGCCTGCTCCATTGCCATGGAGGATGCCGGGGGCACCGGTGGCTTCCTGCTGGCCTTTGGGATTTCAAGTGACTCCTTGGATTCTCTGGGTTGTGAGCTGATGCAAACGAAGGTTCATCCTGCCACCGAGGGGCTTTGCTTCCTGCTATTCTGGGTACCCTTCCTTTGGTCCATGCTCAACCTCAGCATCCCTGATGGAGGTGAGCAGCACCAACCCCTCGCGCTGCTGCCCTGCCCTGTGGGAACACCCGATGCTGGCCCTGAAGAAACACCTCAAGCAGAGCAGTGGCTGGGTACTGATGAGGACACCACAAAACGAAGCTGGGGAGGGCTGAGTCTGGTCATGGAGGAAAAGCAACGCTTGCATCTGGCTCGTGATGTTCCTGTGGCACCAAGTTACTGCTGCAGCGAGACTGAGGCAAGAGGTAGCTCCGATTCCTGCCCATCCCATGGTGGGCACCGCTCCATGAAAGCACTAATGGGAAGGAGGTGAAGGCATCCAGGAGCTGGGTCTCAGCCCAGGGATGTGGCCCTTCCTGTGCCGTTCCCTGCTCCCAAGGGAGAGGAAGGGCTCAGGGTTTGCAAAAGCCACCTCTCAGCATCCCAACCTGAGCAGGAATCCTGATGGCCATGGGACAACGGACCGCTGCGCATCACATCCCTGTCCCCCAGCCCCACAAGTGGCATTGCTGCGGGGAAGCTCCCCGTGTTCCTACCAGTAGAGATAGCACAGGACTTCCTCTAGCACTTATCTCTACCAGCACAAAGAGTCTATGCTGAAGGATGGAGGCTGAGGAAGACTATTACTGCTAAATACAGGGTACAAATGGACTGGGATTAGGGCCCTAGAGCTTGGGTTTAGTGACACAGTAGAAGAAGCCATTCTCAGGTTGTATCATCTCCCCTTGGATGAGGTCCAGAGCAGCACTGAGTTTGGTTATTCTATTTTAATGTGCAAAAAGATGGCAAAAAAACCCAAATAAAAAGACATGTATTAAACATCCACACACATATTTCATCTCCTTGTTGTACTTCTGCTTTGTCTCCTACTGGTGGCTCTAGGAAAGGGTGCTAAGAACTGGGATGTACTGGTGAAGGGCATGGTTCTTGTTAGATCCCAAACCCAGTGGTACCTTGTCAGTGGAATGCCTCGACTGTATGGCTTAACACACTGCTGTGGACAGGTTATTGTGTCTCGTGGTTTCATGGTTCCTCATGCATGGTCCCTGGTCACGGCATGCCATCATGCATTGAACGAGCACTTCTGGGGGGGGAATCAACCTGAGCTGGCCCCAGGCTGAAGGTGCCCGATGACCCCATCTCCCAAACCAAGTAAAGCCCATGGAGAAAGTAGAATGTAGCTAAGAAAGAGCAAAGAAACGATGAGAACTGAAGGGCCTGGGTTAAATGGGGCTTTGCTGCTTTGTTTTGCCTCTTTTTTTATTCTCCTTGTTTTAACTTTTTCCTCTTTTTTTGTGTGTTTTATGGTTTTTTTTTGCTGCTTCACTAAATGCAAACCTAGTTTTGCAGGAACAAACCCTTGAACGTCGTGACTTTGGGGGTTTCTTTCCAGAAGAATCATCAACAAAACAGGGAAATCAAATCCATTTAGGGGCTGCTTTGGACAAATACAGGAATCCCAGCAGCAGGTTTTGGTTCGGGGGGGGGGGGGGGGGGGAGTGTGTGGTTTAGTTTGCTTGTTTGTCCTAAGTTGCATTGACTGATGTGGAACATGCAGTATCCACCTGCCCAAACGATAGAAAATCCTTTGTTAATCCTTGTTTTGGGGGTGTTTAACTGGTTGGTTGCAAAGGGTCCCTTCAAGAGGTGGGAGCTCACTGCTTTAGATGCAACGCTGTCACACAGGAAGCAGACTATGTTTGGTATAAGATCTTCAGGTAAGTGTCTCCACAGCTCTTCTGTAGTGATACATCTCAGGAAGTCTGTAAACAACCTTTTTGCTTGCAAACAGTTGGACCTGTACAATTCCACCCTCTCAGCACTTGGATTCCCTGACGTCCTTTGGCCTCTTGGCTCTTTCCCGTCTTCCCTCCTCCGCCCGCTGCTGCTTCTCCTTCTCGGGTTTGGTTACGCTGTCGTACGATGGGAGGGATGCGGTCGATGGGGTCCCCTCCTTCTTCTCCCTGTTTGCTCCCCCGTTTTCCAGCTTTGTGGATACAGGCCTTCGGCTGATGAAGCCCCGCCGTGCTAAGCGAGCCCTGTAAGCCCTCTGGATAACCACTGCTGAAACCTCTTCCTGCTTCCTCCGCAGCGTGGTTGTGATAGGCTCATAAGACACTTTGGAAGGGTTGGATGCCACAAATCTTTCCTCCATCTGTTGTCTGAGTATATCCAGCTCCCCACTGTCCCCCAGGACACGTTTAGTGAAGGCAAACAGGATGTCTAAACAGTGGATCCTGTCTCCACTTACCATAGGCAGGTCCATGGCAATGAGTTCGATGGTGTTGGGTTTTGGGACGCGGAGAGGATGTTCCAAAGCATCAGCAAAGTCTGCGAGCTTGCTGTACTCTATGAACTGAGTGGCATCGGGGTCAAACTTCTCCCAGATCTCATAGAAGGTCTCAAAGTCATCCTCACTCAGTGGATCCGCACTCTCTTCCGTGGCCACGCTGAAGTTCTCCAGGATGATGGCAATGTACATGTTGACCACAATCAGGAAGGAGATGATGATATAACTCACAAAGAAAAATATCCCCACGGAAGGGTTCCCGCAATCCCCCTTAAAACCACTCCCGGGGTGCTCCTTGTCTAGGTCGCAGTCGGGAGGCCGGTTGAGGATGGGCAGCAGCAAGCCATCCCAGCCAGCGGATGTGGTGATCTGGAACAAGCAGATCATGCTGTTGCCAAAGGTCTCAAAGTTGAACATATCATCTATGCCAGCCTCATGCTTGACGTAGGCAAAGTTTGACATGCCGAAGATGGAGAAGATGAACATGACCAAGAAGAGCAAGAGGCCAATGTTGAACAAGGCAGGCAAGGACATCATTAAGGCAAAAAGCAAGGTGCGGATTCCTTTGGCTCCTTTGATCAAGCGCAGGATACGTCCAATGCGAGCCAGTCGGATGACTCGGAAGAGAGTGGGTGACACAAAGTACTTCTCAATGATTTCAGCCAGGAACATTCCTAAAGAAGAGGAGAAGGAACAAGTGTGACAATGGAGACATGAGTCTGCTGCTGCTTCTGAACCTAGCTGAGGGGCTGGATGCCTTGGTCACCTATCAAAGGCTTCACTTTGGGCATCTTCAGGTCTTAGCTACATGCTCCGGCTGCCTAAATAGTTCTAAATAGAGGGGGAGAGAGGCTCAGTTGCAGAGTGACCCATTGCACCTAGACAAGGATGGATGAATTGCTTCTCGGAGGTGTCTAAGCTCTCGGAGCCCAACTCTGCCATGGGAGCCAGGCCATGGACTCCGATTTGGAAGGGGCTAAGAATGTGTACGGCGAATTACCTGAAGCAGCAGACAAGCCTAGATCCGAGTGTTAGGCTGCACGTCAGTCTCTTCCACTATGCCTGGGCAGAGCTTTGTGAGGGACCCTCTGGTATCTATGAGGTTACGTCTATTTTACAGACTAGCCTCTAAAAACATCCCAACCCCATTGGAGGCAACTGCTTGCTTCAACATCCAACCAAACTGAAACCCAAAGAGCAAGGTGGGAAGCGCTGCAATGCAGACAGGGAGAGGAACTGCCAACTGGGACACTCCACACAGCTGGAACTGAAAACCAGAACAGGGGGAGGAGGGTGCATTAGTGAGGACTCAAAGCTGCCAAATTCTGCCCCAAGTCTCTTCCCAGGGCTACAAAGAGAACCCTGAAGGTGATCTGGAGGCACTTGTAAGGCAAGACCGTGCTCTACTCTGCAAACACCAAGCCTAGCACTCAGAGACCTCCAATTGGTGTCACACTTACCCACGATGGACAGAATCACAACCACGAAGTCAAAAATGTTCCACCCGATGGTGAAATAATAGTGCCGCAAAGCGAACATCTTCAGCACACACTCACAGGTGAAGAAGATGACAAACACCAGGTTGATCCAGTAAAGGATGTCCTCCATCTGCTTGCTTTGTGTGTCTGTCTCCACCATCATGGTGACCATGTTGAGGCAAATGAGCATCATGATGACTATGTCAAATGCTTGCTGAGTAACAAAGTCAAAGACAGCTCCTTGAATGCGGTTCTGTGCAATGGGAGAGAAGCAAGGAACCAAGTGAGACTGAACCATCAGTCAACCAAGGATTTATGGTGGAAACAAGGATGAGGACGTGGAGTTTTCAGCATCTTATGAAGCTTTCAAGGCAAACTCTAGCCACAATTCAATCTGCTTATGGGAAAGGCAGGAAAATCCCATTATTTACACCCCAAACATGCTACCACAACCCTATTAATCTTCCCCTTTGTTGGGACCAAAGACAGGGTGATGTGCTTCTGTTCACCACTGGAGAAAGCAGCCAGCTCCGCCTTGCAGTACTGAGTGACTGCAGGGTACTTGAACTGGATTTCAACTACCTCTTTTGCAGCAGGAGGCCTTATCCACAGCAGTATCACACGCAAAGAAATGTGCTTAGGTCTCAATCAATGCAAGCCACAAGGCTATTTAGCTGTCCAAGCTCCCTCCCACTAATGCCAAGAGGCCTCCTACTCTATAACCTCCTACTCTACAACCTCTCAGCCAGACAGGGTATGCAGATTGAGTCAAGCGCACTGATTACCATCAACCTCAGCTGCAGCATTTGAACCTTTCCCAGATGATAACTGAATTATAATGACAAGAAACGGTGACGTGCGAGATGGAACGAAGGATGCTTTTGGAGCCAAAGCTCCTTTGGAAGTCTGCTCCTTCAGTTCCCTTTCTAACATACTCACCAGAGGTCGGGGAATGGGTTTTTGAGGCTTCTTTGAGCCCAGTTTTTTCATGGCATTATAATACTTCTTCTGTTCTTCTGTCATGAAAATATCTTGACCTCCAAAGTAAAGGGGCAAAAGGAAAACTGGTTACAATCAGCTCCTGCACCAGGAGCAAAGGAGAACCATCCTAGCTAAGTCATGAGGATCCCTGCCATATGGGAAGTTGGTGGCAGCTATTTCAGACTGAACTAACGTATGCTAATACCCAAGGGGTACTGAGATTTCCTTTAAGGAAAACAGAGGATTTGAGCCTACAAAGACCTCGGTTATTGCACAACATGCCCCCCATCTCCTCTACCTCATTTGGGATGAACAGGGAGCAGAGGTGTTGGGCCATTTAGCAGATACCTCATACATGCAAACCCATCAGCCTGAAGACTCAACATCCCCCTAACAGGTCCCAGCTCCCCCACTGAGCAGCACACACAGATCACTTATCTTTTTCTTCTGTTGATTGAAGTTGTCGATGATGACACCAATGAACAAGTTGAGGGTGAAAAAGGAGCCAAAGATAATGAAGATAACGAAATAGATGTACATGTAAATGTTGTCCTCGTACTTGGGTTGCTCTTCTTGCTGAAGAGGAGATGAGAAGAGAAATAAATGATGTTTCAAAGGCAGCCTAACAACTCGAGTCAAAAGGAAGATTGGGTCCAGGTATTCCCATGGAAAGGCACTCAATGCTTTGTGGAAAACCACGTCGTCACACTGCTCAAACTGACTTTCACTGTCAATGAGCTCAGTGCCCATAGAACACAGAGATTTGCAGGCCATGAAGGACTTAATGACAAGCACTGTCAAACTGAAGGCATCATCCTTTCTTTTGAAGAGGGGTGGGTAAGAGCATCAGCTGAGCAAGAAGAGAAGAATGGGTTTCTACCCTGTCCCAACACACTTGTTTCCAGTCCTGCACTGAAATCCATTTAACAATCTTTTCACGTAAAACCAAGAAAGGGGGGAGAAAAGGAATCAGAAAGCAAAAAGGAACTGATGGTGCAGGATTCCAGCATGCAGGGACAGGAAAAGTGCGCCTGGAGGAAGAGCTCCAACCCAGACATCATTCCAAAACTGGCTTCAAACCAACACCTGGGCTCCCATGTAGATGCAAAGGTTCACGGCTAATTCCTCTCCATAAGCAGACAACATTTGTATTCCTTTCCTCACTGCAGTTCTACTCCTGCAGTTTCCCTGCCCCTGGAGCAGCCAGAATCACCTTGCTCTTTTCAGGACCTCCTTGAGCATCCTCTAACTTCTCACACTAACACAGCAAATGAAACAACCACAGTATTACATACAGAACACAAGCACAGATCGACCATTATTACTCTTGATTTTACCAAAGTAAAACATTGGGAAGCAAGTTTGTGCTCATGTACTTTACCTTTCTGGAATCTACTGCTGCATACATGATGTCCATCCAGCCCTTGAAAGTAGCCTAGCAAAGAAAAGACACCTCCTCTTAGGCAGAATTCATCCCAAGGGAAAGAACATTGCATTGAACTTCCATATTGCTTCAATTACTCTCTGATTCTATGATAAATGGATCTAAACAGGTTTACTGTTGTCTCATGGAAGCTTTGGTGGACTCTTTGGAAGAGTTGGGGCCACTTGCGGTGAGCGACCCATAGTAAACACAGGGCTGAAAGAACAGCAGATCCCAAGTGGGATCAATGGAATGCCGGACTTGATGGAAGCAGTCAAAATGCATCTGAAGCAGCTTGGATTTCCCAGGGAGATGGTGAAAGCCAAACTTACCACTTGGAGAAGAGCCAGATATCCTGCGCCAACGTTGTCAAAGTTGATTTTGACGTTCTTCCATCGGATCTCGGTGGAGTTGGGTGGCATCAGCGCCTCACAGTCTGTCTTGTTGTTAACAATATCTATTTCAAAGCGCTCCTCAGCTGTTTCATTAAAGCAGTAATGATACTTCCCAGCAAACAGGTTAACCCCCATAATGCTGAAAATCAGCCAGAAGATAAGGCAGACCAACAACACATTCATAATGGAAGGGATAGCGCCAACCAAGGCGTTGACAACCACCTGTGTTGGAAGGGGTGGGAAAGAGTTTCAGTATAAAACACAAGGCAGGAGACAGCAAAGCATCAGTACAGCTCTTTTTGGGGCGCGGGGGGGGGGAATCGGAGGGAAGGCCACTGGCAGAGCCATGGCGCTGATTCCATGTGGAAGTTGGCAATGAACTTATTCAAGTAGTAAAAGGAATTCAGCTTAAAAGCCACCTCCTGAAGCTCTGTTTTGGCAAGAAAACAGGCCGGTTTGTCCCATGCACTGTGGTTTGAGGCTGGGTTCTTCAGTGAAACAACAGCTCTTCGCAATAGTTCCACTTGCCAAAGGGAGAGGGGGGCTTTATGCGTCAGGCTCAGACTCTTCTTAGCACCAAACAGGCTCCTAAGCTACAATTGACTCAGAGCCAGGTTGGAGGCCACTTTTGCTCCGGGATTTCTCAGCCAGTGGCCCTGCCGGCCATTCCCCACTTGCAAACAAGGCTGTCAGCACTCGGAAGCCTGCCTCCTGAGCCCACCTGTATGGGACTGGTGGGGACAGGACCAAGCCCAGCGTTGCTCTGTTAAGACTGAGCAGTGAGTTGCTGTAAACATCAAGATATATCTGCGACTAAGCAAGGCCAATGATGGTGTCTCAGGCACACAGCTGAGCATGCAGCTATGCAGGCTCAAGAGGACAGAAAAGCCACGTTCCTTCCTCCAAAACACACAGAATGGGTTTTGTCACAGCTCGGATCTTCCGTTTGAGCCTTTTCATGGTTTGGGAGCACCACGGCCCTGAGCATCCCTGGCCAACACATGACCAAATGTAGGCTTTTAATAGAGTTAGGTCAGCAGGGTGTTAAATCCTTGCTCATGACCTCAAATGTAGACCCCTTTCATAGAGGAACAGAATCTAAAGTGGTTTTACCCCTTCGCCTTAGTTTGGAAAGGCCGCTCCATCCCCATGCTCTAGACAGTGGCATTACAACAACTGTTAAATGATGGGATGAATTCAGTGTTCAAGGCCGGGTTGGATGGGGCTTGGAGCAACCTGCTCCAGTGGAAGGTGTCCCTGCCTGTGAGGGGTTGGAACTGGATGATCTCTAAGGTCTCTTCCAACCCAAAGCACTCTAAGGTTCTATGACCACTGTAAATCCCATGAAGTATGAAGAGCCAAGCCCTCCACAGAGGCTCCACAGAGAATGCCTTTGCTTTTACCCTCCCTTCAAGCAAATAGGATGCTGTGCTGCTGAACACCAACCCAAGAGCAGTGTGCCTTTTTAGATCCTTACAGATACCCATATGGTGCTTTACTCCATTCATCATGGAAAGCAAAAACCTGTCGTGTCCTCATGGAATCTGGTCACTTGGCACACGTTGAATTTATCCAGCATAGAACAGAGAGAAGGAACGTGGCTTTTGTGTGCAGACTGACAAGAACACATGCACGTTTCATAGCACTACTGTCAAACTTCCTGAATCATTTCAGAGCAGAGCAAGCTCTTGAGAATGCAGATTACTATGGAGTAGAGAAAAGCAAAGAACTACATTTGTTGCTGCCTTTGCAAAGGCATTTCAAATCTCTGGATTGCACTGGTTGTATGGGGCAGCATCATCTCAAGTCAAACCAAAGGGAGAAGAATTGGGTTTAGGTGACCAGCAGGGCTCTGGTTGTAACTGTCTACCAATTTGGGTGGAAATCCTCACTCTAAGCATGAGAATTCTTTGGTTTTGCACTAGAAATCACAGCTTCTCTCTGGCACGGCTTAGAAATAGCTTTTAATAGCTACAGGTTTAGTGCTGGGCCTTTTCCTTTGTGATCATACTCGTAGGGGGGACCTAACCCCAGCTGAGCAACAGCTCTGGCTTTGCATCCATGGGCCTGCATTAGTGAACAGAGTTCAGAACGAAGCTAACTGACACCAAGAAATAAGAGTGGGATAACATTAGGGAAGAGAAAACCCTCTTTGGGTTTGTTCTATCACTGATTCCTGTGGCTTCCTATGGGATTGGAGGATTCCTGGTTAGCTCCTTGCCTCTCTCACCCTGTATTTCGTGCCACAGCAGATTCAAAGGAGATCAGAAGCATCCAGGTGGAATTGCTCCTAAGGTAAAATTGTGACTGCTATTCCCTTCCCTTTTAATACATCATTTTATCTCTTCTAAGACCTCTCATTGGGAGCTAACTGGGATTTAGCACTAAAGAACCTACATTATTGTTCTAAGAGCGAGTGGGAAACCCATTAATACATCATACCCTTCACTTTTTGCATGTTCTAGCTGTTTTCAACCCCAAATGGGAAAAGAAGGCACCAAAATAGAGACCATCAGTGGCAAAGCAGTGAGACACTGCAGTGATTTCCAATCCCCAATTGCTGTCTACCAATTTGAGGGAGGCTGGTTAAGTTCAATGCTTTGCTTGTGCTTCGGTGCTAGTTCCACAGTGACAGGACAAGGGGACCATAAAGCATGGTAAAAGGGAGGGAGTGGAAAGGAAAAGCTTCACTATCAGACAAGGCTTCCAGTCGCCACCAGACTGGACCGAGAACAACAAGGTGCAACAAGAGGAATTCAACCAAAGCCTTTTTTCAATGAGCTGAGCTCCCCACCAGTCCCTTCCTGAAGGCCTGAGGGATCCAAGGAAGGAAGGAAGCAGCCTTTTACCCCCTTGCAGGCAGATTGCCCTTTTAAAACCCCCTCAGATATGGTCTTTGAATCCAATTCCACCAGCGGCCAACACGATGAGGGGCTGGAGACACTGAGGTGGTTCCAATTCTGCTTCTTTGCACCTGGTGATTCTCCCTAGGTAGAAGAAGTTACAGCTCAGAAGCCCCCTCGGATGCTAGAGGTAAAAGCCAGGCTAAATGAGAACAGCCAAGTGTTAACATCATCTACGAATGGCATGTGGTTTGGGCCAGAACTGAATGTAATGAGGCAGCTGAATGCATCTCCCTTTCTTAAGAGGGGAGGGTGCAGCAGTGGGCAGGGTGAGGGGACATCCACGGTGGGTGATCGAGTCAGCAGCTGCATCATGATTCTCTTTGGAATTTGGGGCTTTTTCCACCAGTTTTGATCAGTTCTAGCATGCTTAAAAAAGAAACGCTTCACAGGCATGCAGAAGGATCAGCTGCTAATGGCATCTTACCCTCATCCCCTCAAATCGGGACAACGCTCTTAAAGGCCTCAAAGCTCTTAGTGTCCTAAGGGACTTTATGGCACCTAGTTCCGAGTAGCCCAGGGCATTAGCTATAAGGCTGACTAAAGAGACCTACACAGAAAATAGAAACAAAGGCAAAAAAAAAAGGAAAAGAAAAGAAAAGAAAAGAGAAAAAAAGAAAGAAAATAAAGAAAGAAAAAGGGAAACAAAACACAAAAGGTTCCAGACTGTTAGAATGAGTCCCCTAGCACTGCTTGCCCCAGAATAAATCCCGAAGACATGCCACCAGCTGCCTACTTCACTTGACTGAAAGGACCTGGAAGGAAATAATGCGGTTGAGAAAGGCATAAGAAAAGAACAGAGAGGGGAAAGATAAGTGAGAGGCAGAGACACAGACGGAGAAGGGGTCTGTCGGAAGGAAGAGCCCAAACGATGACAAAAACCTTACCCTCGCCCTTTACTGTCTGCAGGATCCCAGCGGCTCCCATTAAACTTAAGCCAGACAAATGTTAAAGGTACCTATGAGAAAGAATACAGATAAATACACACACTGCACAAACTGCCCTCAACTTGCATAGCAAAGCCACCGTGTTCAGAGCGGGGCTGCTCCAGCCGTGACCATGGCCTTCGGGGACGGGACTCGTGAGAAACCTCAGCACTGAGTGATGGGGCAGCTCATTCCAACTGCTCCTGCCTGGAAACCCAAGGATGGGCTCTGGATTCTCTGCCTGTAACACACAACAAGCGTCGTGCACTTGCTGGAAGGTGCAGTGCTGTTTGTGAGCATCATGGGGCAGGATGATGGGGAAAAGCCCACGTTAAACATGGGCAGAATGAGGTGTCAGCGACCACGGGGTTGCTCATACACTGAAACCACAACACAGCTGGGGACAGCCTCCTGGATCCAGTTTTGAACCACAAAGACAACACATTTTCTTTAGCAGCCTGGGATCAGATTTGGGCTCTTATGAATTACCCAATAGCCTTTAACCAGGGGCCTGCAAGATTAAACCCTGTTGTACCAAAAGCCTGGAACTTGAAGTCATCTACTTCTAGCCCTGGCACATGCGGTCCATTCCCCACACGAGCCAGCTCTTTAGATTAGACCAGCCAGGACCTGGCCATATGGAAATAGTATCTCCAGGCACCATTTCAGCAGCAGCCCGCTATCTTCCAGTTTTGGCTACTATCACATTACAGACACAGATAAGAAACAGATATGTCAACCTTTTTATAAGGGGGGAAAAAAGAAAGACATCAATATACAGCAACAAAGAATGGAAAAACACGAGACCTCCTCCTGTAAAAGGTGGCTTTTAGCTTAATTATCAGAATAGACACTTCCTATTTATCATTCCTTTCTATAAAAAGGGATATTGAGATAACAACGAGAAAGAATCACATGGACAATTGTTATTCCACACACAGTCCACGACCAGATTTCAAATGCATAAGCATGTGGGAAAAGGTAGAGATTTCCTCTTATTTTACTGGTGGTGCACCAGACTTTTGCCGTCTTCATATAAGTGGCCAATCCAGGTGGCAACTTATGGCAACGTGGCTCCGGGTTTTGCCATGGGGGTTTAAAATGACACCGATTTAAGCCAAGGGTGTCCCAAAGGCTTACAGCAAAGCCTTTGGGAAGCAAAATCAGGCTACTCAGGAAGGGACCAAGCCCACAGCAACACCAGTATGTTAAAGCCCTGGTCCCAGCTTTCAAAATACAGAGGGATGGGCTATAAGATCCATATAGAGAGAAATGCAGTGATTTACCCTGTACGTATAATACAGGGTGCAGGCTTCACTGAATCCTCATTTTTAGAGCTTCTTCCCCTTGGGATAATGCCTTGCTCCAAAGTAGGAAACGAACACAAGGGCAGTGAAGTGACTAAAGGCTGTTTGAGCTTTCATGGGCTCTTTGCAGTATTATTCTCTGGGGACACTCTGACAGGAGACACAGCAGGCACCGATGGCAGACAAAGGGAATTCCAGATTGACTGAAAAGCAGAAGCCTTCATTATTACCCAGCAAAAGACTTTGTCTTCACAAATAGACCCAGCAAGCTTTGGGAATCAGAGGAGGAGGTATTTGACAATGCTAGCAAACCTGAAAAATAACATTCAAGAGGGTTGTTATGATGCAAAGGCTATTGGCTATTAGTCACGGCTGCTACCCTGCCTTCACTTGAACCCCAGCCACAGCACATTAGCAAAGCGGTTCTAAAGTGGGATTTAACAGGTACAGACACATGTGCTCTCTCCCTGTAAATGCACTACCTGCCTGGGAAGTGCTTTCCCTTTACTCCAGATGCTTGGGAAGAAAATGAAGCTGCACTTTGTTCCCAGCAGTTGGAACTGGACTCACACCACGGAGCCATAAGTGCTGTGAATGCTGCTTTTGTGCTCAGCTGCTGGTTGTCTTTTAATAGAGTGCAGAAGAGATGGTATCTCACATTAGTTCCCATGTTAGCACTTGTGCTTCATCTTAAGGCAGTGAAAGAGATAGAGGGTTATTTTCAGCAAGGAACAGTTACTGCTTCAAGACGTGTGTTAAGGGAGCAGAGAGGACTGGGAAAAGAAAGGGATAAATGCAGTTTTCCATAGGAAACGCAGACACTTCTGCCCTGGAATTCCAAGTACAGCTCCTCCACCTGCTCCAAAATATTCCCAGAGGGATAATGTCACTGAACAGCAACTTGGTTTAACTGGATCATATTCAAAAGGTTTCAAAGGAGAAGCTTGGAAGACAATTCATGGTTTGCTACTTTCTCTTAGGGCATTCACTAAAGGCACTGATGCACAACTGGATGTGATGGAACGTTTTAATGCAATCCCAGTATTTGGGAGTCCGAAGTTCCTTGTTTTGCAATTCTTTGGACTTTGAGTCCTACCAAATTCCAGCAGTTTTTGCTGTTGGCAGCATGAATTCCATTCATTTTAAATGCCCTCACTGTCCTTTGAGGCTCTGTGCTCAATGTTCAGAACAACCGAGCTTGGCAGGTGGTGGGACGGGAAGATTTTGCCTGCCTCATCATTCCCCCAGCCTTAAGAACACAAGCAAATGACTACAGAAAGAGGGTGGCACCAAGGAATACCACATCTGACCAAGCTCTTCCACTCTTAACACCTTCCAGGAGCTCAAGATGCGCTCAGGCCTCTCTGAAACAGTAAAACAGCACAAGAGCCAAGGGCTGGAAACCCCTCCTTTGCCTCTGCAGGCTCAATAGGACCCCAAGAGATATCTGGGATTGAATCCATATAAAGTGTATGATTCAGTCAGGACATTCTTCAGGAGAAAACGTTACCCCGGCATTCTGCTAACTAATTCCAAGCAGCAAGAAAGGAGGAGGAGAGGATACATACAGCCACAATGAGGAAATCCAGCCAGCACCAGGCGTTGGTGAAGAACTTGACAAATCCATAAGCACACCACTTCAGCAACATCTCCAGGATGAAGATGTACGTGAAGACCTTGTCTGCGTATTCCAGGATGGTCCGGATGGTTTTCCTCTGTTCTATGTAAATATCCTCAAAAGCCTGGGAAATAACCAGGTTCTCATTTCAGGCAGGATTTATTCCCTAGTTCAATGCTGTTTCCCAGCAGCTTATTCAAACAGCCCCAAGATAAGCAGCACAATTACATCTTTACACGGTGCACCTGATGTAGCTGCCACACTACTCTGGTTGTCAAACCAGAGTAAACCACCCCAAAAATGAAGTCCTGACTAAATGATACAAGAACAACTCTGCCTTGTAGGGATGGGAGCACAACCTTTCCAGCTAAACCAGTTCAGCAACTGGTACCATACTGGAACAGTTTTCTCTGCAGCTCAGCACATCCAAAAGGGCTGAGTTTGGTGGCAGTCAGACTGTTACCCGTGTTAGTGAATGGACAGGAAGGCAGGTTACTGCTGTCGCTCACACACTGGGGTGGACTTTGGCCCTAAAGCTCCTAACGGGTGCTCGATGTTGGTTGTTGTATAACCCCGCTAACAAACAGTGCGCAAACACGCAGAGAGGAATGGTTTGGATCGACGGAAGCATCAGGTCAAGTGGTTCTGCAACGATGGGAAAGGGAAGAAGGGGAAATGTGCAAATGGGACCTGATTGATGCTGCCTTGGCCCAAACCCCCCCGTTTCCAGGAGCAGAACCTGCCTTGTACTCACCAGAGCACCGCTGCTCAGGAGGATCATGAAGATGATGAAAGTCTCAAACCAGTTATGTTCCACAATGAGGAAACAAGTCTTCCTCAAGGTCCACCAAGACTTCCCCAGCCCTTCCTCAATATTGACCTGGCAACACTTGCAGCGCTGCGTGCACCCTGCAATGGGGACAGTGCACAGAGCAGGATGAGCCCAAATGTGGTCAGGGAACATGGTAAGAACATAAAGTTGCCATTGTCTAGAAGCCATTCTGATGCCAACAATACTAAATACGCTGAGTTTCAGTTCAAACTCTTATTCTTGAGGATCTGATGATTACTTCCACCACTTCTGCATGTGGGCACCTGAACTAACATCATTTTGTGATTGTATTTGCTGAGGTTCCCATGCACTTTACAGCAGACAAATGGAAAACCTGCTGATAACATAACCTTGAGCCATTTAGAGTATCTTTGCCATGGGAATACCTGTAACGGATCAGTTGCTGAAAGACATTAAGGCCAGCGACAGAAGAGGGAAGAAAAACCTGATCTGAAGCCAAATTCTTCTGCTTCCAAGTACTCACAGTATCAGTTGTACATGAGATCAATCTGCCCTACCTATAGGTCATCTACACCCTTGCTATGCAACTACATCTCCAAGCTTACCTTCTGTGAAGCAAGCATCTGGGTCCAGATACTCCTCTGGTGCCTCCACAGGGACTTCTTCCACTTCAGGCTTGATGTCAATGGTGCTACCTTCAGAGGAGCTGCTTTCATCCAGTTTCTTGAACACAAAACCAAAGCCAAGCCAAGCCATCATTAGTTCCCCCCAAAACATCCAATCTCACAAGGACTCAGCCATTTGTTCACCAGTTACTGGAACAAGAGCTGGCTCCTCACTCCAGCTCATTGAGATCCTGACTCAGCTTCCATCTCATGTTAACAGGAGTATGTATTCTATCTATACATTTAATAGTATTTACAATCTATAGATGAAGAACATACATTTAATAGCACTGGTGGCTCTCCATAGAGCAACCAGCATGAGAAACCTGTGCCTTGAGTGCAAAGACAACATCATAATATAGAACCAGAAGGTTTGTCCTGGAACTATGTAGTTCTCCCTCCCGAGATGCTTCCAGGCCCTCACACCAGCACTGAATGACCACAATCATCTCCTCCTACCTCTTTGCTGCCATCAGGATCTGTATCACTGCTGAAATCTTCTGTGTTGTGATTTTCAAAGTCTGATTCACCTACAGCAATAGGTACCCGGACAGTGAGATTGGGGTTATTGATGAAGGACATGTGATCTTCATCTATTATGTACTTCTCCACACTGCTCCCAATTCCACTTGTGGTGCCATTGCCATTCTTCTGATAATCAATGTCTCTGTTGATATCAGCCCCTGTGTGGTTAGCGATGCAGTTTACCTTCTTGTCATACAACTCATCCAAGGGTTTGACCTCATCTGCCTCCCTCTGCTTGAAATGAGCCTGCATGAACTCACGCACTTTTGCCTTGATCCAGGCAATGCCCTTCTTGATGCGGATAACAGAGATCTGCAGGTTGTTCATCTCCCCATCATCATCTGTTGCTGCTAAGTTGTCAGCGCTGAAGGAGCTCAGGAGCAAGGCTAAGAAGAGGTTCAGCACCTGGAAGAGAAGAGATTGAGCTTGGCAGAGCTGGCCCAGGAGCATTCGGCCACCCAAGTCCTGCTGATGTTAAGAAGGAAATGGGCCAGACTAGGTTCCGAGTGATAGCTCCTTGCCCACATCGAGTGACAGCTCCCTTGGTGAGACAAATCCTCCCCGAGCCAGCTCACAACACTGCTCTGAAGGCATGCAGCTCTTCACACTACTTCACTTGCTTCCATAGGCTTTTCTTCCCAGGATTTCAGTCCAGAAGGAAGCAGCATGATCTAAGTCTAACCTCCCACACAGCAGGCCGTGCAGCTTCAGCAGCCCATCCCTGCACACATCCATACCTCATGACTGAGCTGGTGGGCAGATTCTAGAAGGAACTTCCAGCCCCATTTTAACACTTCAGGACCTTCCCCTGTGTCCCAAATTATCGCCATTTGGAAAGGCAGTTTTGGCTTCTTTTGAGCTTCTTTTATGCCATGTAACTGTGGGGCTGCACCCCCAGCTTTTAGTGCTTGGATGCTTTATTCTTGGGTAACTAAAGCCCATCAACCAAAACACGTCCTCAGCGGTGTGCTACCGAAGGCAACAGGCTCATAGGTTGAAGGCCATGAAGGACCCCAACAGAGCTAGAACAGCCTCCCAAATCATGACTCCCTATCTGGGGTCTCCCCATGTTCTACCCCACCCAGAGGCAACCAACATAAGCCCATCAGTAACCATTTACTGACCACTAAGTTGCCGATGACCATGACCATCATGAAGACAATCAAGCACATGGCCTGTCCCGCTACTTCCATACAATCCCACATGGTCTCAATCCATTCCCCACACAACACACGGAAGACAATAAGGAAGGAGTGGAAGAAATCGTGCATGTGCCAGCGGGGTAGCTCACACTCCGGATTGATCTTGCAGACACACTCCTTGTAGCTTTTGCCGAAGAGCTGCATTCCCACCACGGCAAAGATGAACACGATGATGGCAAGCACCAAGGTCAAGTTCCCCAAGGCACCCACTGAGTTACCGATGATTTTTATCAGCATGTTCAGAGTGGGCCAAGACTTGGCCAGTTTGAAGACTCTCAGCTACAAAAAAACCCAGAAAACACAACCAAAAAGGACATTGAGTTGAGCTGCACCTGAAACAGAGAGGAAAAGCAGGCAGAACTTCCTACACGGCAACCACCTCGTGGTCTAGGAACACGTAAGCCCGTGCCAACGGTTGGCCTGGCATAGCCAGACCCCCCAGGCAAGGATGGACTTCACTTGGAGACAGGGTTTCTGGAGCTGGATGTAAGTGGGAGTTCAGTGCTCTCAGAACATCTGCCCTCAGCTGGGGTTCTCTGCACCCAACAACCCAACCTTGAGGCTCAAGAGCTCCTTCACTGACAGCACCATTTAAAGCACATAAAGGCTGCAGCTATTGAGCACTTTTATTCTACTGTACCATAGAAACTACCACATTTTATCACATGAAAGAAGATGCTTCCTGACATGGTCTATCTCTATTCATAGTCTACCCCAAGATACCTCCCAAGTCATCCCTCACTGCCTAAATGCGGCTCAGATCTCATGAGAAGCAGTTGTGAAGTAAGAAGAGATTGACACCATTCCATCTCTGCCCTTCCCCAAACCAGGAAACAAGGGGGCTTTGCCTTTCCTTACGTAAAGAAAGCTTTCTAACAGCTCCAAGCTAGTAACATTCCAAAAGAAGTGGAACATGGAATACCAATCGGAAAGATCGCAGCACAGAAAGTCCTTCCACATCTGCTAGACCCAGTTCCATTAAACTGAGGGAGACAATAAATCCATCAAAGATGTTCCAGCCTTCTTGGAAATAATAGTAGGGATCCATGGCAATGAGCTTCAGGAACATTTCTGCTGTGAAAATTCCAGTGAAAACCTGGAATGGGGAGAAGAGACAAAGATCCATTTCTGTTCATGTCCTGACCTTCAGGCTCAGCATCAGCCACTGAGCCAGCTCAAACATGCAGCCCATGCAACGGAGTAACAGTCCTTCCAATCTATGTCTACATTAACAAGCAGCATATCCCAGGAGAAGCAGATCTGTAGGGAATATTTCCCCATGCTAGCTTACCAGATTCCCTACGGAGAGCACATGTTCAAACTCTGGGGTCATGGGATGGTGCTCCATGGCCATGAACAACGTGTTCAGCACAATACAGATGGTGATGGCCAAGTCAACGAATGGATCCATGACAATTAAGTTCACTATCTCCTTCAGCTTCATCCAGTACGGGTGGCATTCCCAGATCAGGAACGTGTTGGCAAACTTGTACCAGCAAGGGGGACACTTCCTTTGGGACTCTTCCAGCTCTACAGTTACAAAACAGAACAGCAACAGGGTTCAGTGCTCACCTCGGAGGCTGCTGGATCTCTGGGGCACGTGGATCTCGTGAGCATCTTAAATGAAGAGCTATATTTAACTCGGGACGCAGCACGGGAAAAGGGCTGAAATCAAAGTTACGGACTCCAACCTGCCTTCGGTGCCAGCTCTTAAGTGAGTGGAATGAATTCTGTGCTGAATGCTGGTCTAAAAGAGGAAACACGCGACATAATGCCGCAAAGGATTCCAAAGAGGAACAACCAGCTCAACCACACAAATCAAACAGGATGCTGGGTCCGTTTCTTTCCCAAGTGCTTATGGAGCACAATCAGCTCCCCTCCTTTAGCCCTCCACTCGCAGTGGTTCCATTCAGGCTCTCCAGCTGGAGTTCTCTCTTTTCTATGGAGAGGGAAGGGACCACTGCGTTCTCCTTCCCATTGGCTCTCCGGTTGCTCGGGATTTAGTTGCCTTGGAGTTGCTAAAGTTAAAAGAGAGGGACCGTAGCACTGAAGCCTGTAGGCGTTTGCGCAGGAGGGAAGCAGCAGCAGAACCCTGCTCTGTTTCTAAGTATATTTGGTTTCCCCACAATGTTACTGCAGGAGACAGCAGCAATTTGAGCTCATCACCCTCATATGCTCAGGAATTCTTGCTCCTGCATAACAGAGTTGGCATCTCAGCCCCATGCGCTGTCCATTTCAGATGTGCCAGCATCCTGACATCCCTTTTGCTGCTGTCACACCTCAGACCATTCCCTGCCATGGATATAAGCAAAGGGTCTCTCCAGTCCTTGGGAGATTGCAGGAGACAGAACAACTGTATCAGACGTCATCTTGCTCCCATCATCTCCACACTCATCAGTGTGAAATGACACCTCTTTACCTCCGTGTCCACACAATTCAGAGGCAAATGGAGTCCAACAAAGACTTCTGCATCAATAATGCCTCCAAAGAAGGAGGCTGAGGCAAATTAAAGGTATGAATTAGCAGGGACAGCTAAATCCTATGGGACAGAGGGACAACCACACAGCTCCAGGGAACCCAGCACTGTGAGGAACACCCAACTGATGGCTCCTCTGTCTTCCTACATCACACCACGAGAGGGCAATCGCTACAAACACACCGGAAACCACCCAAGGCAGCTCAAGTCACACCTACCCTCCACAAGGGTGTTTGTCAAGCCGGTCATGACACTGTTGGTTCGGTCCTTCCTTCCATAGGATGCGTTCACTTGATCCATGGAGACCAAGAGGGAGCCACCAGGTTTCTTCCTGATTTCGATTTCAGTGGTACCCTGCAAAACCCACAGGATCAATACAAACTCTCACTCTTCCCGGTATTTCACATGCTCCTGGCCTAGAAATAAGGCACGTGTGCCCAAGAGAGAGAAACGTGGCTGTTCCTGCTATCCTTCTTTCCCGAAGTGATGTACAGGGACATAAGAGTGAGCAAAAATGCTGCTAAGTAATACTTCTCCTTTACACATGCATCACTCCCACCACATCCATGCTAGAAAGAGAATTAAACACTGAAGCAAAGCATTATATGAAGATGCTACCTAGGGAAGAGAACAACAATAGGGAGCAAGTGATGCTGAACAGAGGTCAAACAGGCTGCTATTGGCAGTCCTTTCATCCAGGACTCCATTCCAAGCCTTTTCTTCCCAGGGGGGAGAAGGAGGTGGGTTGGTTGTTAACTTTGAGGAGGGAAGAGGCAGGAAGTTATAGCACAGGGTGCTTAATTCAGCACAGGCTTTATAATCTATGGTCATAGAATGAATCACAGAATCATGGAATGGTTTGGGTTGGAAAGGACCTTAAGATCCTCTCGTTCCAACCCCCTGCCACGGGCAGGGACACCTCACACTAGACTGTGTTACCCAAGGCTCTGACCAACTCATTCCACCAGGCTCATGGCACACAGGAGAAGAGACCAAACCACCCTGCCTGTGCTATCTACTCATGGCCCTTACACTGCCATGGGCAGCCTTATCTATGTTCACCTCAGGCAGAAGGCGTCCCCCGTGCATGCTGGAGGGGGGACCCCCGATGAGGGACACCACGCCATTGCAATCCACTGTGCTGTTCCTCTTCACGCTGCGCCGCAGGTTGGGGAAGATGCGGGAGGATCGGCTGCCTTGGCTGTAGCCGCTGTAGCCGCTGTAGCTGCTCCGGCGGTCCCGGCCGCGGATGGGGATGAAGAGGGAATCCCTCCTGCCTTCGCTCTCCTCCACTGTGCTGTGCTCATCGTCAGCGAACTCGTTCTCGGAGCCCGGGTCCCGGAATCGCCCTTTGTAGCTGAAGATGCTGCTCTTGCTGTTGTGTCGGGAGAGGAAAGGGGAGCCAGGGATGCTGAGCAGAGACTGGGAGGGAGAAGGGAAAGAATGGCAATGAATAGTATGGTACGAAGCACTGCAGCGCTCTCAAGTGCTGCTGAAGTGGTTTCACCCCCCTCTCCAGGTCTACACAAACCATCACTGGTTTGATGCCATCATCTGTGCTTTCAGAGTGGTTCACTCTTGGATGAAGAACTGATCTGCTTTGATTCCCTATTCTCAGGAGCCATTTATGCAAGGCTCCAAGTGTCCTCCTGATCCGCTGCAGGTTTAAGAGGATGGACAGATTCCTTTGATATGCCAATCGGGATCTAAACTAGAACATTATCCCGACTCCAAGCGAGCACAAACGTTAGGGAAGGACATGAAAACTACCTGGTTCATGATGGAAAACTTCCTTCCCAGCCTGTTATCCGGTAGCCTGAACGCTTTTCTCCTCATGCCATCCTCGGATTCAGACTTGAACACCTTCTCAGTGTCACACTTCTCCTCCCCTTCCGAAAGCTCCTTGTCCTTGCGCTTCTTCCTCCTGTTCCGGCGCTCCTTGGCACTCTTGGAACTGAGCTTGGAAAGCTCCGAAGAGCTCCGAGACATCCTCACCCCACCACCATCATCCTCCACAGCATCTTCAGAGACTGTCCCTGCCGAAGTGACCATAGCAGCAGCCTGAGGGTGTAGGTAAGAGATTACCGTGATTAATAGTCCTGCTTTAAAACCCAGTGTGGCTTCATGCACGGAACCACAAGTCTTTGGGGTGGGATTGGGATGCTTATTCCTTCTCTTGGAAGGAACTCGCAGCCAGGGCCTTTTATAGTTTACTTTGGCAGGCAGTAAAACCTCCCTCAGTCCCTTATAAGCAACTGAGAAAGGATCAAAGATGAACTTAGCTTGCAAAGATACTCTCACACTTAAGTGGGAACATTTCTATTGCCCTTAATAGAAGGGCGCTTTAAAGTACAAATAAACACAATAAGCTTGCATACAATCCAGGATAAAGCAGCAGGAGCAGGGAAGAGAGTGCTCCATGCCAAGCCCAGCCAACAGAAGACATGATGACAGGCCAGCCAGGGCACTGCTGCATCCCTTCATTACACACTGTAATAGGAGGCAAAGACCCCTTGAAACAGGCCCCTGCACAAGCAGAGCACTCACCTGTGCTTCTTCCTGCTGCTTCTTCAGCTGCTCTAACATGGCCTTAAATTCCGCCTCCTTCTGCTCTGCCTCCTCCAGCGTGGCCTGGTTCTGCTCTTCATAAGCCATAGCCACCACAGCCAGGATGAGATTAACCAGGTAGAAGGATCCCACAAAGATCACCAAGACAAAGAAGATCATGTAGGTTTTCCCTGCCGCTCGTAAGGTCTGTTACAGAAAGGAATGGCAGAGGGGAGAGGAAAGGAAAGGGGAAAGTGAGTTTCAGAGTGACACCAGGGACCTGAACTCATCCCGAGTTCCTTGACCTGAATGCCTCTAAGCAGTGCTGAATATTCAACATCTCAGCACTAAGCCACTGCACATTCATCAGCAGAAACACCAAAGGTGACATCCCTCTTCTCCGGGGAGCACCCAATGGATGCAAACTGGAAGTGATTCAGATGCACAGCGTGCAACCCAACGCTTTGACTCCCTTCAAACTACAGCAAACAGAACAAAAGCCATTTCTGCGAGGTCCCCAAAGCCTCCTCAGATACCCAGGCAACATTCTGCCCCCCAGAGCACCTCCTGTGAGCAGAGCTGAGCTCTGAACAGAACCACAGACTGGTTTGGGTTGGAAAGAACCTTAAGCTCATCCAGTTCCACGGACAGGGATGCCTCACATTAGACCATGTCCCCCAAGGCTCTTCCCTGCGTCATTCCCCACGTCCATCGTGGATAACACCAAAGCAAAGGGCTCTTACCAACTGATACAAGTTCTCCCAGAAGTCCTGAGTCATAAGGCGAAATAAAGCCAGGAAAGCCCAGCTGAAAGTATCAAAGCTTGTGTAACCGTAGTTGGGGTTCCGGCCTGCCTTCATGCACGTGTAACCCTCCGGACATTGGCTGTGGAGGACACAAGAGCCATGTGAGGGCACCAAGGCAGGATAAGGGATAGAGCAAGGTGAGAACATGGACGTTATTCATGCTTATGGAGATGTTCCCAACACACGGCATGCACTTTGCTTTCCATGTCAAG
This sequence comes from Ara ararauna, assembly GCA_028858755.1. NCBI lineage: Eukaryota > Metazoa > Chordata > Aves > Psittaciformes > Psittacidae > Ara > Ara ararauna. Next base: position 8,682,950 of record CM054390.1, read on the forward strand.
TAAGAAGAGCAGACAAGGAGAACGGACTTCTGGAATCCTTGTCCTATGGAAACAAGATGTGGCAATGGGAGGCTCTTCACCCTGAAAGGAGCAGTTTTTGCCCTTCAGAGGGCTGGGTGAAAACCCAACCGGAGGCAATAGCACATGGAGGCTGCCATTGCTGAACCCCGTGATGATTCCAATTGGATTCAGGGGAAATAATGCCACTAAGTCATCATCACTAGACATAGACCTGCCTCCTGACACAAAACATGTCAGCTTACATCCTATTAGTCATGTAGTAACAACGGATGAATGTAGTTAGACTGAGAAACGTGAAATACTTGACATGTGGAATAACACCAGGACCAACAAAGGAAGCAGCAGGAACCGGCCCAAAGGCTTTGCCATCAATGGTAAGTAGAGTCTCCACTTGAAGCTCATCACTCACCCTGCATCCGAGCTGTTACCACAGAGCAAAGGGTCAGGGGCACCAGGAATGATGTAAAAATTAGCTGAAGGAGATAAAAAGAGAGATTAAGTGCACACGCAGAGGGAGGAGAGAGTTTAACACACAGCAACACCTTAAAACCCTCTACAGCCCCAACTGACCAACTCAGATGAATGCGACCAGAAACACCTTAACAAAGCCAGGGCTCTACTGAGATAGAGCTGAGCAAGGGGTTTCCACTGCACAGAGGTACCTACACATATTGTTGGTATATTCCTCCCAGTCAAAGCCCCTCGAGCCGTTATCCAGGAATGTCTCATTGACATTGATGGGCCAGATCACACACTTGTTCCTCAAATTGCCCATAAAGAGCTGCAGGCCGATGAGAGCAAAGACACTGAGACAAAACACCGTCAAGATCATGACATCCGACAGCTTCTTCACAGACTGGATGAGGGCACCCACGATGGTCTTCAAGCCTGCACAGGAGAAAACAAGACTAGAAATGACTCCTGTAGAAGACAGTGACAAATCACATCCTCACGGTCCCTTACAACCACGGCGTGGTGGCAACAGAGGGTTGCTATGAACCAGCCGGTCCCTGGGAGCCACCAGCTCTTCCCACCCAGTGCAATAGGGATGACGGATGGCCCAAGCTCCCCGGTTTCAGTGGTGAACTGGCAATTGTTAGAACAAACGTTCCTCCCCGAGCATATCTGAGCCTTGCAGCAGAGGATGCAAAGCATCCTCAGGAGGCCCTGCCAGGAAAGCAAGGGCTTGTCTAAACCAAGGTGTTAAATTAAGACACGCTGCTACAAAGCTCTCCATGGACACGCTGAGCTCTGCTTAAGCCCGGCACAAGCTAAAACACCATACAAAGAGCCAATACTTTGCTCATCTTCAGTTTCTGCTGCTTAAGTGTTTCAGCACTTTCCCCTTCCCTTGCAGGAGCCGCATCCTTCACTTCGATGATGGGATTTGATGGGGCAGGGTTTCACTCTCAGTGCTGGCTCTCTGGGTTCTACCAAGGCCATCAGGCTCATGAATAGCTCCAAAAGATGACGAAGGGCCCAATAATAAAAGGAAGCTCAGGCCTAAGTCAAGAATCCTGCCCGTTTTGCAAATCAGGCAGGTCTGGAAGAGGAACCATCCACGAAGTGGGGGAAGAACACAGCACAAAGGCTTCAGGAGAGAGAGCTCAACACGCAAGAACTCTGGATGCAGAAACCATAGAGTATTGAACCAGCTTTTCTGCTGTTAATCTTGCATTTAGAACTGAGCAGTGAGGCTGAATTTGGGGCCAGTCAGATCCAAGTCTCTGGCATTCAGCAGCAAACCTTTGACAAGAACCCTTTCTATGCCAAGAGAGGTTTGATCCGGATGAGGAACACCAAGCTTCAAAAGGAATTCTTATGGAGGAATAGTGTTTTAAATGTCTTTCATTCCAATCTTCAACGTTTTCAAGCAGTGCCAAAGCCCTACTCCAACACCAAGCAGGTTTTTGCTGTTAGTTCTGGCAGACAAGTACCCATTCCAACACCACTTTGCATGCTCATCTCCATCGTTCAAATATGCACCATGCAGCCATTTACAGCAGCAACTGGGGGTCTGCTTTGTGTGTTGCTCTCTCATAGGCACAGGAGGAGAAAGGGGCTTGGAACCACGATGCTCCATTGGCAGCAAGAGGGTTCCCAGTCCAGTCACAGGACAAACACAGCTCCAAGAGCTCCCAGTGGAAGCAATGGCCTTCATGCTCTGCAGATCTGCATCACCACTGGGCCCTATTGAATGTCACAGGCAATGGAGACTGATGGCATCAGACAACTGAAATCCCAATTCATTTATGCCAATGACCAAATCTCTTTAGAACACCAGAGTTCAATATGTTCTACCAAGCCACAGCAGCAATGTGACGGTTTAGCTCATGGGTGCCACAGTCTGCTCCTGTCACAGGAATCCATGCAGGCCCTCTACCTGCATGGAATATCTTGTCTGTAAAGCACACTGAGGATAATCCCAGTTATAGACAGAAGATGTGGTTAACACTCATTGTAACCCCAATGTTGTAATGCCCATTCCATTACACGCGCTGAAGCAGAAGGGGAACCTTAGACCCTACAGCACTAACACCCATAAAGCAAGCCTGTAGTAGAACATATGGCTGCACTGCACTTAGGAAGGGCTCAGCTCCCCCCTTCCCTTGCTGTCATTTGAAATAAAAGGAAAACTCCATTGGTTTCGAGTAGTATGGAGGGAATGATCCCGAACGGAACCGTCCTGCTCCTTTCCACAGGAAGACAAGGCATGCTTAGTACCCAGCTCATTAAAGCTGCATGGTTTTCACTTTGCTACCATTCTGAAAGCAAACCACACATAGAACTTATCTTAACATCGATGCTGTTCTTTGAGCAAGGCAGTTAATACCTGTAGCAGGCTGACAGAACCACAACTGCACTTCAGATCCCCCGAGTGCACTGCTAACAGCAATTCCCCACGTGTCCTGTGCTCTTTAACATTGGCAAACATTAAGGAATGCTAAGGAAGTACTCTTGCATACTCTCATTGGGTGCAAGGAAAGCAGATGCCACTTAAGAACATCATGCACGACAGCCATGTACATCTGATGGGTTTAGCAGTCTGGAATGGGGAGACAAAAGTGATGGGCCCCTACAATCCCATAGTCTCTTTTCTGGCAAGTGGAGGCTGAGAAAGCAAAAGAACCATCATCAGTTATTGCATTAGGAAACAAAGCACAAAGAAATAGGAGAGCAGAACTCATCAAGTGGTTATATGGGGTGAGACAGGCTGGGGAGGGAAGCTTACTGCCACTACCTGCCCCAGATCCCATCTGACTCCAAGGAACTGCAGTAGCCTCACGCAGGCAGGTTTTAAGCTTCGCTGGATTTTGCTCTCAGCTTATTCTTAGGAAGAAGAACAGGTTTTGGGTTTAGGTTTTAGGACAGGTTTTAGGGTTAGGCTTTAGAACAGCTCTAGAAACGCTGGTCATGATGGGCTGACTTCCTGCACAAGAAACTCTTTATCCTAGGTAGGAAGGATATCCCCGTTCTTCAGCCATCTGGAACTATAGGCAGAGAGCGAATAAAGGGATAAGGAACGGGAAGAGCAGACTTCTCCCTCCCCCCCCAATTTGATGGCCCAGAAGCCTCAATTCCCAACGACTCCATTGCTCCAGACTGCAAAGCCCATCAAACACATCCCAGTGCCTTTGAGCGAGAAGCGATGCAGGACGGGAGGGGAGGGGCGGAAAAGGGCCACGCTTTGGATGCTGCACGGTTCTCACCTGGAATAACAGAGATAGTTTTCAAAGCTCGGAGAACTCTGAAAGTTCTCAAGGCTGAGACATTCCCAAGGTCCACAAACTCTGTGACATATCTGCAATGAGGGAGGTCACACACAGGAAACACCATGACAATACACACACCCCGCAAAGAAAAACACCTACTACAGACAAAGCAATACAGCACTCACAGGGGGCCTGTACCCAACAGCTAACACCGAGCGGAGGCCGCCTTACCTGGGATAACAGATATAGTTTTCAAAGCTCTCAGAACCCTGAAAGTGCGCAGAGCTGAAACATTGCCTAGGTTTACAAACTCTGTTATATACCTGCAGAATTAAACCAGAGTTAATGGCACCGTTGGGGTCGCTTTTTAGTTCCCATTGTAGGAAACAAGCATTGCAAGGGCTTTCGAATGGGCATTGCAAAGGGAGAACACCCTTCAAGGGTCTCCACGCTGCAAGCGGCTGGTCCAGGTGGATGGGGTGGTACCTGCAGCCTCATCTATACAGGACTTGAGGATTTAGTGCTATCTCTACAGGAGAAGGGCATTGCAAAGCTTCAAGCTGGGAGGGGATTTGGTGGCATCACCTCACTTCAGCAGGTTCAAGTGTACTTGCTTCACTTTGTGTTTACCAGAAAGCATTAGCATCTTTCGCTTTGAGGAGCATCCCTCAGTCTCATCCTTTATGCTTTACTACCTGTGCGTGAGGCACAGGTAGGCTTAGCCCTGTCTTACAAAGGGATAAACCTGAGATACACAGAGGATAAGATGCTTAGTGCAAGGGTTACAGGGCTATATTTGCTAACTCAGAACAGATTATTCCCTCTGTGCTGTCTGGGGAGAAACAGGGTATGAAAAGGCAAAGAAATGCACAATATTTGAGGCTCCTCCAGGTGCTTCATAGAATTCAGACCCCCTTTAGTGGGATTTAAATAACACATAAGCTTGTTCCAGCCCTTGACACAGAAAGAGATTGGATTTGAAGCCTATTGGCAACCTCACTGGCAATGAGGAGGTTAGAGTCAGATCAGTGGGAGCGTTCACGTTTAAGACCAATGCATTGGGCCCTTTGAAGCTCCTCGTTGCTCACCTCTAGAGAAGCAAAGGCAATACCCAATGCAGAGGCCGAATTCAGTGTGTGCACGGCACTGGGAGCTTCCCCCGCATGTTCACACTGTGCACAGCAGATCCCCACCTCTTCCCAAGGGAAACTAAAGGCTCAGGGAGCGACCGGTTATGTGCCTCTTGTGCACAACGTGCAACTCATCCCATGTGGTTTAATTACCAACTAAAAGGCATGGAGAAAAGAGCAGAAACTCTGGGAAATCAACAGCTTTGGGGGCAGAATCCAGCCCCAAAAAGGTATTTTCTACGATTAAGGGCTCCTGAGCTTTCCTGCTGCCAACTATGGGAGCCCAACCATGCACACATGCAATATCCCACTACGAGTTGTAAAAGGGATAGAACATTCTCTTCCATGAGTGCCTCAGACCACCAGGGCCATCCACACGGTTTTCCTACTGAGCCAAAGTGACCATCAATGCAGGGAAAACCTAGGGAGCACCTCCTGGTTCAGCTTTCAGCCACCCCCATGAATCCCCATAATCAGTGTAAGCTGAGCTGGCGCAAGAGAAGAGAATGAGGAAGGAAAAGAAAGCATCTCCTTTTCCAGCTCATTGCAAAGGGGTTAATAATTACTCAACCTTAAATCACAGCCTGGGAACTTTGACCACACAAGGCCAAGGGGGGAAGGAGATGGAGACTGGATGCTTGGCGCCGAGGCCTCTGCTGAGCAGCACAAGCTGCCACTCGGGCACGGGAGCACTCTAAAATGCCAGGGCGTATTCTAAAGTCCTTTACTCCTAAAGGCAGGTTTCAACACGTCTTTCGCAGCAGCCCTGACTCTGCGGAGCTGCAGTTTAGGTCTGTGACTCCACGCCAGGCAAAGCTTTCCTCTTGACAGAACGAACCTTTGGGGATGCACTGAAGTTTCCCATGTTGTTTCCTTCCCCCCTCGCCCCCATCCCCTCCCACATGCCACAAATAGCTGGAGGAAGCTGAAAACACAACTTACGCCATCATGATCACGCTGAAATCCAGCCAGTTCCAGGGATCCCGGAGGAAAGTAAAGCCGTCTATACAGAAACCTCTCGCAATGATTTTCACAAGGGATTCAAAGGTATAAATGCCAGTGAATGTGTACCTGCGGGAGGAAGGGGGTTGCAATGCCATTTCAGTGGCGACCAACGAGGAGTTACTACCACTGAGGTCTAAGCAAAGCAGGTAGAAAAGATGATGGATTGATGGGAGGACCAGATTTGTTACTAGAACAGAAGAAGCTTTTACTTACTCCACATTCTTCGACCATTCGGGTGGGTTACTAAAAGTCATGAATACACAGTTCGTCAAAATAGTGCACATAATGATCATGCTAAATACTGTAGAACAAAGTCAAGGATCAATGGGACACCAGCGTGGCACTTTATATCAGCTTATGGCTCCCTAAGCATCACTTACTGCAGTGAAACTCAACCATTCCCAGTCTAGGGGGACTACAAAGAAGAGCCAGGATGCTCACGGGACATAAGACTGGGGTGCCTACATACAAATAGTGTTTTCATGTCACCATCCAATTCATTTCCTATTCTCTGGCACGTCTTAGCAATTCCCAAATTGCATGCCTAAACGGCAGTGTCTCCCCAGATAATTCCTCTATCCAGTAACATCAGTAATATATCCAAGTGGAAAGCAGCATCGCAATCCATGGACACCCATGAGTTAGCTTGGAGGAGATCTTAGGGATCTTTCCAAACATCTCTGCCCCCTCTGTGCGCTCAGGATCTGGTGAGGAGCACTGCAAGGACAGCTCAATCTCAGCATTAGAAGCCTGAGTGCACGTTAACTATGGAATTATCAGCAGAATGGGTCACATCCAAGCTGTTGGACTTCCCAAACTGTTGAAGCAGACTCAATGGATCTCAGCTCCAGGCTCAAGATCCACTTGCCAGCATCAACCTGACAGCTGCGTCTCCCAGCTGCATCCCAGAATGCCCAGAGGGGAGAAATAACACAGAAGCCAAAGAAAACATTCCCAGCCTCAGATCCCAAATGGACTTTGGAAGGATGGAAAAGCTTTTTCTTTGTATGAGATGCAGGAAGTGAGCACAGAGCAGCCTCTAACCCAACACAGGAATTCCATTTCGGAGACACTTTCTATGAATAAATAACTAACCAGGGAAGCAGCTCATTCAACATCCCACCTTTTTCCCCCCTCCGCTCCCACTAACACATGCAGATGATGATTCCCATCTCTTTCCTACCTATTCCCAAGCTGTCTGAAGCCTTGCAGGGGAGCATTTTGGAATAGCCTTACCATTAGAGGGATGTCTGAGATGCCTAAAGAGCAAGGAATTAGTCAGTGTCTCATTCAATACAAGAAACCTTTGGCTCTTGAAGCATCTCAGGAGCTAAAGCTCAACTCCTCTTCATGTAAAGCATAAATCACAGCTGTTCCAATACTTATTGATGTCTGTGCACAACGTATGGACACAGGTAGGTGCAAATAGCAGGGCGCTGACTTGCTTGGATGTGCCTAAGGGACCATGCTTTTCAGTGCTCAGAGGCCACATGCACGACGCGAACCCATCCCCACTACTGGAACTGAGCACCAGGACAAGCAGCAGGAGGCTGGTTCAGTGACTGTAGCGAGGCAGAAATAGCGATCAAAAGGATATGAATGTATCAAAATTTTAATAGCTATTCTTCTAAACAGATTAAAAGGACTTAAAATGTACAAGGCAGGTGTGGCACTAAATCGGAAGAGTGTTTTCCCTCTGTTTAGTACTACAAAGGTCTGCAGAGAAAGAAAGAGACAAAGAGAAAGAGAGAGTTAATGCAGGAAAATCAAAGCGTTCATTATCCCCCTGGTATAAAAATAGCATTTGCTGCCTTTCCTAAAGCACCATCTCCTTTATGAAGTTCCCATTAGGGTAAAACCTCCCTAGCAGCGCATCACGAGCGGTTCTACTCCAACCCATCCATTTCTAGAGCCCTGGAGCAGAAGCCGAGCCTCCCATCCAAGAACGCCCATTTTCCTCACACACCGTTATCACTATCTCCCAAAGCAACAGGACCACAAATTCAGGAGAACTGAACCCCAGCTTTATGCCACTGCCCAGGGCACAGAACCACCTTTATGGCACAGGGTTCATGCAGCTCAGTTCTCTTTCCCAAGCACCAAACAGGACAGCATCACGCCTGCAAGGAAGCAGGTAAGCAATAAGAACACATCCCCACCACCAGACACACGTCAGACACCACCACTGGGAATACGAACACATTCCATACTGATGCGTCAACCCCAGCCATAATCATGAGCTCTCCCTGCCTTTAATGAGTGAGATGCTAAGGTTTACTACTTTATCCTTATATATATCATATAAAGGTATATTGCTTTATAGAGAAATGAATGATGTGAACGTGAGGCAGAACTGACCCCATCTCCAGCCTTCAAATCCAGACCTGCTGCTCCATCTCCCCACCAGCAACACAAGTATGCAGACAACCAAAGCAGCCATGTGGAGACACACATTTAGAACTGGGGCTGCTTAATACCAGCATTCCCAATGCACCTTCCACTCGACTGGAAGGAGAAAAGGCAGCTTGCGTGCCTTGAAAAGCCTCCCTGCAGGATGCTGCAGCAGGGCAGGAGGAAGCCCAAGAGCGTGGCAGGGGCAGAAGCAAATCCAGCCCACCCTTCGGCACAGCCCGGAGCCTCCCAACAGGAGGGAATCCACGAGGGCTTCCTGCCAAGGCAGCTGCTGTGCTTCCCCAGGCGACTGGCTCTCAGGGAATTTGTCATTTCCCTCCTAGGAAAGGGAAACGAGGGGGGGGTTTAGCTCATTTGGGGCTAAATGAGCCCATGGAGCGGCAAAGGAAATCAAAATCAGATTGCGGTTGGGCGCCGAGTGTGAAGCATTAGTTAGCAGAACCACTAATGCATCCCCCAGCAAAAGCACTTTGAAGCCAGCTCTTAAATTGCGGCATCAAGAATTAATGACCAGATTACCTTGGCATGGAACAAGATGCTCTAAGCTCTTCAAAAGCACAGGTTACAGAGTGGTCGAGGGACACCCAATGTCAGGAACCAGCTCTGGCTCCTGCAAACTTCCCAACACTCACATACCATGGATATACCTTCATTCCCTGCCCCCTTTGCTTTGGAGCAGGATACCCATCACACAGGGATGCTCCTGGGCTTCAGCTGTGCCCCCAGCTCGACACTGAGCTCTCCCACATCTTCTAAGCAATGAAATCAGTGCTGAACATTCCATGGGCACAAAATGAGCTGGACCATGCAGCAGCTCAGTTCCATAACGCCTCCATTTCCACTTGGGAAAGATCCCAGTGTAGGAGCCCTGTGGTTCGCTCAGCAAGCCACAAGTAACCATGGTCTTCACATGGAGACACAGGTACATGCTTCAGATGGAAACCCACCCAAAGCCTTTCGACCTGTACGACAGGAGTGAAGCTCAGGTGGGAAGGTGGATGCGAACTGCTCTACATGGAGGGGCAGAGCCTGCTTGCCTTGGAATGCTGGAGGATTACATGGGAACACACGTTTTCCAAGGCTGTTTCACACATCTGACATTCCTGGTGTAATATAAGCTGCTTCATCATGCAATTGCATGAACAACCTGCTTAGTCCTTCACCTATTACATGACCATAAGACAGCTCCTTGTTTTCTCTTCCATGTTCTTCCCATCTTCCCCTTTTTAGCCCATGATGCTTGTTGAGATGATTCCTGCCTCTAAAGCCCATCACAACGGGGCCTCTCATACAACCTCAGCACAAAGAAGGCGCTGCCCATCCCAGCGCTCTCATCAATTCCGCTCCGGTTCCTCTGCGTCTTCTAAAACCCTGGGTAAATCTCTGCTTGGCCTTGTCAATAGGAAGGAAAGCACAAAAGCCAAGGAGCTTTTGGCACCTGAACCCCTTCCCTTCGCTTTGTCTTTCTGCTGCTGACATTAAAACTCCATTGCAAAATGGCTGCGTGCTCTTAAGATGTTTGCTGGTCCAGGGCCAAGAACATCCTTAAGCCCTTTGAAGAGCTGTTGAGGCAAAGCTCAAAACCCAGAGGAAGGTGAGATCGGAGAAAGCGGGGAAGCCCGAACTTCCCAAAGTCTCCATTGGCCATGAAGGGTTCTTTGGCCACTTCAGGTTGAAGGTGGCTTTACAGAAACCTTCGAACCCATTCTGTTACAGGAAGATCACCCAAGAGAAGTCATCTCTAAACCCATCACGAAACAGCACATTGAGGCTGCGCCGGGGGGCACGAGCGAAGTGATGGCAGAGAGCATTCCAGGGATGGAGGTTTAAAATACTCCTGCCTGCAGGTTTTACATCGAGCCTTCCTGCAACGGTTGGGAAGTGAGGAGGAGTGGGCAGCAGCCTGCAGGAGAAAACAGCTTTCTGAGCAGCCTAAGAACATATGGAAGCGCATTCCGACAGCGGGAACACGGCTGCCTCAGCCTCAGCGTTCGGCAGGAGAGCGATGCCTTTCTGATGACACCCTGAGCAAGTTACTTGAACAGAGCTATTTTCAACGTTCCTCTTGCAGGGAATTCTGCCACCCTGGAGGCTGAAGGAGGAGAGGATGGAGCAAAACCAGCCCCAAATCATCGAGGTGTAATTCCTAATAGAGAAATCACAGCATTTGGTATTCGTTATCCCAGCCCTCCGAAGGGAACCGATTTATTCTTCACCTCCATTCTTTATGAAGGAAAGAATCTGCCACATTTTGCTCTTGTTTTAACCTCTCGTTTCAAGGCAGGAAACAAAAAACCTTGCCATTTATTTAAATGCATCAACTAAAGCATTCCTGAAAGATGGATCTGTAAAAATAGACAGTGCTCCATGTGGAACATGGAGAAGCTGAGCTGGGTGTCAGTGCCAACGACAGCGCAATCTGCCTCTGGAAGGGGATTCATGATGCCTCCGAGGCGGAAATGATTCTCCTCCTTTCCACTCATCACCAGTGGGCTGCAGCTATTTAGGTGACTGCAGCAGAGCCTCTCTCGCCTCCTGCTCCGTGCCACACTCGTGTATCCCGATCCCAGCAGGAAGTGGGATGTGCTACGGCAGCACCTGGGGCTGGATGCAGACAGCACCGGTCCCTCCTGTCTCCATTACACTCTGCTTCCATCTGACACCCAGAAAGGGCTGGAGAAGATGACTTGACAGGGATTACACTCTCCTTTCTTTTCCTAGGATAGCTAGGAAGGGCACGCTCGCTTCTCCTGCTCCTTTTAAGCCTACCAGAGGGATGGAGCGGAAGGAAAAATGCCATTAAACACAGAAAACCTGGGAAAAGCTTTTGGAAATAAGAATAAAAGGCTCATTTTTGACATGGTCCCAAATCTTCCCTCTGTTTCAATGATTTCACTGCTCTGCCAAGCCCGTGACCTTGTAGGGCCATTACCTTGCCCTGCAGAAGCACATGTTAGAGCCAGACGTGTCTCACATCCCTGGGATTTTCCCAGGTCCACGGAGCCAAGGTGACATTCCAGACCCGAGGGCCCGTTTCCAATCCCTGCATGTGACTTGACGAAGTTGCAAGTCACTCCACTGGCACAAAGGCTCTAGAAGGATCCTCAGGTGCTCATCTGCAAGCTATAGGTGACCTCGGATGCTCACGGAGGTACAGCCAGCCCCTTGCAACCGCAGGGTTGGTTTTCCCATTGAACTCAATGAGCTTCCGCATGATCCCAACTCCCAGAAAACTCAGGGACCTCCTAAACGGAGCCATTGCAGGAGCATTGACCCCTTTCCCCTCTTCTGGAGGAGCTGAAATGGAAGTTACTTAAGGACCACAACGTGGCAGAGGTGACATCCAATGGGAAAGAACAGGGCGTTTAGTAGAAGTGATAACCAAGGCCACAAATGGAAAAGAGGCCTAAAAGATGGGAAAACATCAGGAAATAGAAATGCTAATAATGGTCCAGCATAGACCACATCCTACCTCTTGCTTAAGCAATCACTGCAGACTACGAGGCAAGCATCTGCTTCGCCTTCATTGCTAGCGGATGCTCCCACATCCGAGGCAGCCTGAGTTTTGCCTGCACAAGAACAGGGAGGTTCATGCACCTTTTGGGATGGTTTCCACAGGAATCGGACTTCCTACTTGCAAACCACAGAATCACGGATATATTCCCTCACAAAGACAAAAAGGAGCTGAATTACCCCCAAACCCCGCTACCTGTGAGCAAACGGCCTCTAGTGCTACCCCTACGAGGCATTCCCCTCCCCTTTGCTAAATGGAAGGGCAGGGAAAAGGGAAGCAGCTTGGCCAAAAGCCTTGCAGGGCTGGGAATTGTGAGTCCCTGCGCCACGGCTGCGTTTCTAGGTCACGCTGTTTCTCCTTTCAATATCAGTTAAGAGGCCACTGGAATGCTCAGCTTCTCCAGGAGGATGCAGTTTCAGCTCCCGTGGCTAACCCAAGATCACTGCGTCCTCCTGCAAGGCAAAGCCAGCAGCTAATCTGCTCCTCCCTGGGTGCTGCTGGAAAGGAAAAGACCCGGAGAGGAAAAGGGAGAGAACTCTTGGAAAACTTCCCGCGATCCCAGCAGCCTCGCGATTCCCAATGATTCAGAAGGGCCTTTTTCAATGGCCTTCAAAAACAAATGCCTGGTGGGAAGTTGCTGTTGGGAGCAGCAAAGCAGCCGCGCAGCCCAAAGCTATCCCCGCACTCAAGTGGATGCAAAAGGAACTGAGCCACTTCTGGGGTTCACGGGAAGAGCAAAGCTCTCTGAGCTTTGTCTCCCATCTCCAGAACGTTCCCGTCCATCTGCAGCAGCTCCAGCTCCACACACGGGCACAACGGAGCAAGCAGAGGCTCAGGGATTGGCGACGGAGCTCGGTTTTCCCTAAAAACTAAGGATTTCTTCCTAGCGTTGTGCTGGGAGGAAGCTGAGAGCCGCCAGGGTTCCCTCGCCTCCTGCTTGTGGTAGGACACCAATAGAACACCCAACAGTGCCCACGGCCCTTCAGCACTCTCCTACTATAGCTTGAAGGAGCTCAAGTCTCCCACAGAGGTTGCGTCCACTCAACTACACGGATACCAACCACTCCTGCTTGGATCTGTCGCAGCATCTCCTACCACCCAATGGCTTTGATTGGGTGCGACAAGGCCAACGCTAAGCCTTGCTGTCCATGACAACTCAGGTTTGGAGTGGTCACATCACAACAGCGGTCACATCCAGGCTCTCCATCGGCACAGCTAAGCCTGACTTATAGGTGGTAACCATCTCTGCTCACACAAACTCAATCTCTAGCAAAGAAACAAGGCATAAGGCAGTAAGAGAGCCCCAGGTTTAAGCCCTTTGGCCTTCTATGAAAATCAGTGTCTGCGCTCTTCCTTCTTTCCCCATAGAAGATCCCTCCCTTCCACTTTCAGCACGTTTGCTTACCCTTTTCTTCACACCATGACTCCATTCCTTACTGCATCTTAGCACCCCTAAATGCCTCCTGCTTAGTGCCACAGACATCAAATACGTTTGAAATCAAACTGATGACGATGAAAGGCAGTTAACCTCATTGGGGTTTCAGTCCTCATTTCTTCATAACCATCAAATTCCACATGAGTAAATCAAACACACACTCAAAACCATTACCCATTCTTCTTGCCCTTATGCTTAACACTGGCACCTTAGCACAACTTTAGCTACATTCCGTTGCCAGCCCTTGCTCTCCCAACTCCATCCAAGCAGGATCACAGCATCCCTATTAAACCCCAAAGAAAACCACGGAACACAACAAGCCCCTTCCATAGACTCCACTCTTTGTCTTCTCCTTACACCATACCCAAACCTGCCATTCCCTAAAGCAAAAGGCAGTTTAGCGCCTTCCTCCTTCCGACTCACTTTCTGGGTCATATAATAAGGGTCAAAGTCCTCCAGGGGTACAGCAACCAGGCCTTTTGGGATGTCCCCGTAGATGAAAGGCAAGTTCTTCCCCGCCTCGAGGTCACTGTTGGGTTTTGGTTTGCTGTCTTCATCGTCATCCCGGTGGCTGCTGTCCTGCTTGGAGCGCTGCTTCTTCTTCAGCTCGGCGATGTGCTTCTCGATGTTGGCCAGAGACTCCGGAGTGAAGGGTTTGAAGCTCTCGGGGCCTGGTGGTGCGAGCAGCTTCGCTGCCATCTTTTCATCCTGCAGCAGCTTCTTTTGCTCTGTTGCACCGGGACAGGTCAGCTCTGCAGGGGAGCAAAGAGCAAAGGCACAACCAGGTCAGGCATGGCAACGACACAGAGCAGCTCCGGGCTTTCGGCCCTCACCCCATGGACCAAGTGATGACAATGGGAGAACCTGCCCCTCCCTGCCCATCCTTGCCCATCCCTGCCCATCCTTGATCATCCCTGCCCATCCTTGATCATCCCTGTCCATCCTTGCCCATCCCTGCCCATCCTTGATCATCCCTGTCCATCCTTGCCCATCCCTGCCCATCCTTGATCATCCCTGTCCATCCTTACCCATCCCTGCCCATCCCTACTCATCCCTACCCATTCTTATCCATCCTTGCCCATCCCTACTCATCCTTGATCATCCCTACCCACCCTTACCCATCCCTACCCATCCTTACCCATCCCTACCCATCCTTGATCATCCCTACTCATCCTTGATCATCCCTACCCATCCTTACCCATCCCTCCCCATCCTTGCCCATCCCTACCCACCCTTGCCCATCCCTGCCCCTGGTTGTATAACCCAAGCAGAAGCATCGCACAGCCCTGGATCTCCAACCCATGCTGGGTATCTCCTGACCACAAACTCTATTCTATTCTCTATCCCACTTCTGACACAGTGGGATATGTCCCCCTCTTCTCTGCCTGTGTAATGGGTTGGAACTGGATGATCTTAAGGTCCTTCCCATCCCAAAGCAGTCTGTGGAACTATTTTGCAAAGCAATCGTATCAAAGCCAGTGCTCTGTAGCCAACATGCATGGAACACGCTGAGCTCCCTCGTGTCCCATGAGGTATTACTGCACTTAAGAAGCTGCCTTCATGACTTCAGCCTTGGAACGGGAAGAAGCTCTTCCCCGTGAGGGTGGTGGGACACTGGCACAGGATGCAGCTGCCCCATCCCTGTTCAAGGCCAGGTTGGATGGCGCTTGGAGAGATCTGTTCTAGTGGAAGGTGTCCCTGTCCATAGAACTGAATGAGCTTTAAGGTCCTTTCATCCCAACCCATTCCATGGCTCTATGAGTGTGGCAGGGAGTGCTCTGCACACTTCCTTAGGTTCAAGACCTCAGTGGGTTCACCTTTTCCTCCTCCGAGTGGACCACGTCTCTCCTATGGGAAGCCAAATCCCACCCTTTCATTCATACACACACATATATATATGACAATGAGGGTTTCTATTCATTTCAAGCCCTAAGCATGAACTCATTGGACAAGACTCCCATCAACAGTCATTCCTGACAGCCACATTTCTCCAATGGGCAGGCTGGATCCAGGCTCTCTGCCTCAGATGCAACGTGATAGAGCTCTTCATGACGACAAGGAAGAGCTTCCATCCTGCAAAGGCTTTGACACCACCAGGAGCGCTCTGCTCCCTTCAGCAAGCAGGAATACACTGAATTCCTGGGCCACGGGGACCTCTTTTCCCACTCCAGGAGGAGGCCAAGATTGGAATGACAGGAGCCCTGCACTGATGCAACAGCACTGCAGTACTGCAGGCTGGAATACAACCCAGCCCTGACACGGCTTTGGCACTCCAGGGAGGAACTCAAGCACCAAAGTGGCAACGGATTCAAGAGGGAAGGGAAGACAACGGTGAGTGGATGGGGTGGAAAGGGGCCAACATGGGACAGGGTCCCTTAAGTAAGGGGTAAAGACATCTTTTCAGGTAACACACAGAGCATCGAAACAGCTGCTGAAGAATCGCCATCTCTGCAAGAGACTTCCAAATTCCTTAATAACTGTGCTATGGGACCAAATGGTTAAAATCCCACCATTCCAGCACTGAGGAGCGCTCTGCGTCCACGTGGGAAGAGCTCACACAAGCCACAGACATCACGGCAACGGAGGCCCGCTCTGGGAGTCTGAGCTGGGACACGCTTTATCCAGCCTCCGAAACCAAAAGGCACAGCTTCCCATGGATTGCAGTGAAGAAACTCAGTTTGTAACGGAATACCTGGAGATCCCAGCCTTTCCCATGGAATCTGGGGTACTTCCAAAGCCACGTCTAGCGCAAAGCATCCTTCCAAGTGATATTTGCGCCTACCTCATTCCGGCTCGGCCGCTGCCATTTACGCACTGGGAGGGCTCTGCTTCACCCTCAAGTGTTCCAACACAAGCCACAAAACCTTAAGGATAGCTCCTATGTAATTACACAGCTTGGATTCGATTGATAGGAACTCAACCAGGTACTTTGGAGTAGTAACAAGAAAGGCTCAAAAAGCATGGGAAGAAGGGGAGGGAAAAGCCAGTCTCTTGGTCACGTTATCTCTGGAATCATCACGGAATAACCAGCTGATGTTAAGGAAAATTAATTTCTTCTATTCTTGCAGCATTTGCATGCATTTAATTACCAAATTTCCCACATCCTGTGAAACTACAGAGCAGCGTTGGGGATGTGGTCTAATTGAATGGCACAGATAAATATGTGAGGCCTGAATTTAGAAACCAAAGTAGCCCAGGGACACAGCATCAAGTAAAGGGGGAAAATGAAGGCAGAAATGATGTGCCTGAGCTCTGTGTCCAATTACACAACCAGCAATGGGAAGCAAGCACCTAATGGGCTACGTGGCCATTTAAAGAACCAACCCAAAGCCAACAAGCATCCCCCTGGTACCCAAGTGCACAGCAGGGCGGGTTTGGACCAGACCCTGTGCATCCATCCAATAAGAGATGCTGTGATTTATCCTGATGGACCAGGGCTGCCTCATGCTCCTCGTGTTCCCATGTGGTGCAGACAACCAGCAACTGCTTTGGTGTCTGCTCATAGGGCTGCTCCTTGTCTCACAGCAATAGGTAACAGTGACCTGGGGCTTCCAGTTCTTGCCTGTCCTCGCTTCCTTGTAAATTATCCCACTTTAAGAAAATGGACAAAATTAGGAGGCAAACTAAAAGATGGGAATGAAATAATAAATTCAGTACCATAAAGGGGCCTACAGGAAAGCTGGAGAGGGGCTTTGGACAAGGGATGGAGGGACAGGACAAGGGGCGATGGGTTTAACCTGACAGAGGCGAGATCGAGATGGGATCTTAGGAGGAAGCTCTTCCCTGTGAGGGTGGGGGGACATGGAATGGGCTGAGTGGAGAAGCTGCCCCATCCCCGGCAGTGGTCAAGGCCAGGTCGAAGCAACCTGCTCCAGTGGAAGAGGTCCCTGCCCATGGAACTGGATGAGCTTTAAGGTCCTTTCCAACCCAAAGCAGGCCACTTGAAAGGCCTTGACTAGAATCAGTCCTTATCCACACGTTGACTGAATGAATAAGTATTGAACGACCCTAATCCTGCAGATCTCAGGTTCTAGAAGGGCTGTGGCTCATCCTCATCTTCATCAATAGACACCTCCACACGGCACATGTGGCCTATTGAAGCCCATGGGTTCATGGCAAGCTGCTTTAAACTAGAAAGCCAGTTTTATTCTATCACTGAGGATGGGATATACAGGACTTGGGAAGAATAAAGGCTGGGATTTACTTTGGCACCTTCCCAATGGGAATCTTCAACCTCTAAGGAGATAAAGGGGTGGAAAACTGACACAAAGACTCACCATCAGGTAGAGGTTTTGTGCCGGAGTGATGGATAACTGCATCCCACATCTCCAACTGCACCTCCATCCATTCAGATGGAGAACTGCATGACTGCACATTGACACTGACGTTTCCCACTGATTTTACACCAGAAAAGAGGATGCTGCATTGAGGTGCCCAATTGCTAAGGCTTAATTATATTTCCTAACAGTTCCCAGCAGCCCATTTAGTACATTCTGAGATATTCTGATCAATTATTCAAGCTGATTGTGACAATAAACAAAAACCACGGTTTTGAGGCAATATCTCTGCTTTAAGGCATTTCTCCTTTCATTCACTTGCAAGATTCAGTCACTCTCAGCACGTCTTTGAGAGAGAACCCTTCTGGATGCAGGTTTATATAACCCACCCAGACACACATGGCCCTGATTGGAACATGCAGGGCTGGGGCAGCAAGGAAACCCCAGCGTGGATGAGCAGCCCTTTGGAATCCTCCTGCCTTCAACCCAAAGCAAACGGTCCATGGACCAGGAATCCTTCAGGAGAACTCACCCACCTCCTCCTGTGGGTCTGCAACAGGCCAGCCTGAGCGATGAAAAGGGAGCCTTTCCCTTAAGAAAGCCCTGGTGTCACATTATTCCTGCTGAGCCAAATCTAACTCCGTTCATTCAGACCCACAGGACGGGGGCAAGGTAACTTATTCCAGGCGAGCCTCGTGGAGCACTCAAATGGTAGCAATAGGGATAAACATGAAGGGGAGGTGAAGAAATCCCCCCTCGTGGTCTCAGCGTTACCATCCTGCTCCTGATTGCAGTGGACAGGTCCATCTCCTGCCGGAAACACCATTGGAACAGCAGCCGTTGATGCTCCACCTCATGTTTCCAGGGTACTTCCCCATGCAGGTGAAATACATCTCACGGTGCATCACTTCAATCACATTAAATCACTCAGATTGGTCACAACCGGCCTAAGGATGAGGTATCCCTAAGGATAACACCAGGCCCCCTTAGGAAAGGCTTTCAAGTATCCTCCCTCAAATCCCAATGCCAGAAAGAGCCTCCCAATGGCCAAAGAGAGCCAAATATTGCTGAGTTTGCCCCCTCTAAGCTGCAGGAGCTTCTGATCCCAAGCAAGCACCACCTCCGAGGCATGCAGAAGGGTTTCAGAGCATTCCCAAAGAGACCCACATCAACAGTGAGGATATTTGGGTTGAAAACCCATCTGGGGAGCTCTCGAGGTAACAGTCAAGGGGGAAGGAGGGGGGTTTTGGCCATCTTCACTATGCTCTCTGCCAGTCCAAGGCTATTCCTTCTGCTTCAAGCATCCCATGTGCTGACGTGCTCCATTAACAGCAATAACGCCTTGCGACAGGACGAGAGAAGGCAGAAGTTCCTCCAACTCTACACCACTATTTCCTCTCCTTCCTAAGGCAGGAGCATTAAAAGCCAGTCTGAACCTGAGCTGATGTCAAGGAGGGCTTTCATGCACCTCAGCAGCAGCAAACCACCGCTCACACTCTCCAGCTACGCAGCAGTGCAGTAACAGGGCATGAGGGGGGAGTCCCACACACTGATTTACTTCTGAATCCCACTGGATCCAGAAGACCCGCTATGACCTCCCTGCCACCACCAGCACAAGCCACCTCCTCCCTGGGCTTTCCTGCATTCTCTTCCCCCTGCCTTGAACCCAAACCTTTGAGCACAGCAGTAAATGATTGATGCTGGTGCCTCTGTTGATGTCAATGGCTCGGATCGATAGTGAATGGAAATCATGTGCCCGTGTGAGCCCGGCACGTCCCGGGGCCGGCAGCTCCCCGCTTATTGAACCAGAGGGAGCATCAATTGCTAACGTTGGAGCCTGGTTTCATGAGCCAGCAAGAAGCAAACAGGAGGAGGTGATCCCATCACTCCCACCCTCGCTGCCTTTTGTTTCACCTCCTTTAGCTGCGAAGGAAAACTCCATCCACGCTCAGTGTGTGGCAACGCGCAATCGCTCTCCCTTCTGGGCATTCAAAACCCACATTCCCACCTCTGATGGCAAAATACCCACATCACTGTACTTGTGCAACATCGACACCGGGATCCTGGTCCAAGCCATCCATAGGAGCTTATATAACTGGGTAAATGCTTTGCAATAGGTCCAGCTTCTTCCACATGGGATGAATGACACCATAGGAGCTTTGGGATACATCAAAAGGGGTCAAGTAGCCCCTTCAGAGGCCCCTTGGTGGGTGTTGTATTCAATCCCCACTGGAGCTAAGGATGAGAGCTCTCCACACATACACCACAGATGGTGACCACAACCAGATTCCCAAAGGCCTTACAAGGAACTAGTATGGAAAATGGCACCCGGAATGATGCCGGTTCGGTTCCCGCTCCCAGCACTTCCCATCCACCGCACACAACATTCCCAGAGGGAAAGATGGGGCTGCAGGCAGAGGAAGAGCTCCCCATGGCTGCCATCGCCACCCTAAGGCTGCCCCTCACGCTCTGCTGTGAGCACTCTCCAGAAGAGCATCCATTGGGAATGTCGGAAAAGCAGCACATCTCCGGCAGAGCATTCCCAGGCCCCCTCCCTCCCAAGCCAGGAGGCAACCACGGCCAGAACGCTTTGTGCCCCCTCTGAAGGCCACGGGGGGCTGCAGGAACACCAGTGTGAAAGGAGGACATACGGGTCATGGGTTCCCACTGGGTGGAATGCTGCAGTGTCCCAGGGCCCGGGATACGTGTCTACAGCAGCAGCATCACAACCAGCGCCCCCAAACCGACCCCCCCCCCCCCCGACCATTCCCAGCACATGGAAAGCCAGTGGTTTCCCAGGACCAAGCTGCCCTCACGCACCCGTGTCCTGCTCACACGCATCCCCTCATCCCTCACACTTGGAGGCTCCATCCCGGATCATCCGCAGCCACCGCCATGGAGCAGAATTCCAGCTTCCCCACCCCCACATTGACTGGGCAGGATGGGGGGGGGGGGTGGGAAAGGGAATGAAACACCCAGATTTGCAACGGGAAAAGCTCCCAAATGAGCCATTCCCGCTGCCCAGGAAGGGAAAAGCCCCAATTCAGCCCCCCCAAGGGAAGGAAGCGGGAGCACGAACCAAGCTGCCAACGTCTGGGGCAGGCTGGAGCCTCAAAGCCGCCCCATGCACCCCAAAAACTCCATCCTCCAACTTCTCCCCCTCCCTCGCAGCGGGATGCTGAGGTGGGGGGGCGGAGGGCTGTACCAGCGCTGCAGCTAGGGCTGGGGGGGGAAGGGATAGCGAGAGAACTCCGGTTATCCCTCCCCACAATGCAGACAAAGAGCACAGCCCCAGTTTGGGGGCCTCCAGAAGGGCCCCGCCGGTCCCCGGGATGCGGGATGCAGGGACGGATGGGGTGGTCCAAGCGGAGCTCCCGCTGCTCCAAGGCCAAGGGTGGGCATAGGGATGGGGGGACTCTGTATCCCCCCCAGGCCGAGAGGATGCTGAGCGGAGGCCGCATTCGGAGGCAGCTCCCCCGAAAGGGGCTCAGGCCTCCGAATGGGGCTACGGGTGGGGACCTTCCCCCCCACCGGGGAGCCCCACGGAGCCGGGAGGGCGATGCTGCATGCGGGGACACGCGGGTCCCCGCTCCCGGAGCGCGGCGGGCGAAGGGCGGAGAGGGGCAAAGCGGCGGCGCCCCCGCCGCAGGAGCCGCGGTAGGGGATGGATGCTGAGGGGGTCTCCCTATCCCTCGGCCGGCTCCGGCTGCACCGGGGACCGCTCCCCGTGCGAGCCGAGCGCTCTGCGGCAAAGCCCCCGCCCGGGGTGGGGGGGGCAGAGCGCGCGTTGCGGGATTAAACCCAAGCGGATGCCGAGGATGCGGGGGGGAAAGGGGCTGCGGGGGGGGGCCCCGCACCGGGGCTGGGACTTACCGCGGCCGCTGCACTAACGCGTCTCCCGCGCGGCGCTGCCGGACTGCGGCGGTGCGGGAGCTGCAGGAGGAACTGCGGGTGTCGCCATCTTGGTGCGGTGCTCCGCGCTTCCCCCCCCCCCCCCCCTCCGCTCCCGCCTCACCTCCGCCTTCCTCCAGCGCGGGGCCGGCCCCCGCACCGCCGCCGCCGGCCGGCAGGGGGCGCGCCACAACGCCCTCGCGCGGGAAATACCGCCCTCTCCCGCGCTTCCCGGCGCGGCGCGGGAGCGCGCCGGGACCCCCCCCCCCCCCGCATAGGAACCGCGGTACCAAGGCGCATAGGCGCAGGTCCCAGCGTCAGCATCGCCGTGCCCATAGGAAGTCGCATTTATTCCTCGTTCCGGAGGTAGGGATCGGTCATTCCCGACCTCTGGAGCTCCCGACTTTGCTTAGGGACAGCCTGAGGAGTGTCCATGCGGAAACAAGCACCAAAGTCCCATAACCAAACCACAGAGCGTGATCCAAGACAAGAGCTATCAACAGGGCAAGAGGAAAACGTGGTGTTGGCCAACCCTTTCTTCTTTATATAGTGTCAGGGTAAGTTAAAGCTCCCAATGACTGAGCACCCCTCCTTTATACACAGAACTTACGCCTACGTTGTTACACCTCAGGCACAACTCATGGGAAGCAGCAGCACGCACATTAAACTGCTGCAGGAAGCTCCGGATCCTGAGTCGTTTTCAGTCCAAGCTGGACCCTCTGTGCTGGAAGCGCAGGAGCACACCAGAGCTTCCAAGTAGGACACCCCGGAGCTGCCGGGAAGTGTGGGGCACCTTGGCACCAGAAATACTTCAAGGACATCCTGGGGCCCCGAGGGTGTCAGTGCAGTTTGTATAAGGTATCTTTAAGCAAGGTGCTTAAAGGAATAAATAGGCCAATTCAAGAGGGTGAATAGTGATAACACTCGTACCAAGCCAGACTAGGGAAGAGGGAATAAGAGCGCACCCATCCTGCGGATGCAGCCTGAAGTTGTGCCTATCAGCGAACGTGTAGTGATGCAGGAACAACCACCACGTCCATGAAAACGGAACGGGAAGCTGTTTTCTGGTTAAATCAGATGGCAGACATCCCATCTCCACTGCAGAACACTGTCAGCAGACCTTAGAACCCATTGTTTTACCTATGCTTAAGCTCATCACTTTCTGCTCTCCCTCTGATCTAGATCACACCTCAAAGAAGGCTCTTAAAAGCCGGGAGTTTCATTAGAAACGTCTCTGTTGGGTGCTCCAGACGCATCCAACTGCTTCACGCAGAGCCATTCCCGCTGTTCCCTTTCTCCACACGCCACAAGGTGGAGGTATGAAGGTGTCACGACGGGGTTTGTTAATGAAGCGGTCAAACACGGCCGCTGGATGCTGTATCCGGTTTATTGCCACTAGAGGGAGGAGGCAGCCCATGGGACAGGAGGACTCCCGTCACTCACCAAACACCCCCGTGTGAGCGGAGCAGAACAGCCTTTATTAGGGACTTTAAGCCCTCCTTTCACTCTGGTAGGGCTCACCTGGGGCAGAGCAATTAAACACTATTAAATGCAATTAAGTGCTAGTGGTTTATCTACACTGCAACCGAGTGACAAAGCAAAGCTGCCCAAGTTATACAGAATGCATTCAGCACAGCTGATGGAGTTGGGAAGACCAAGCCACATCTTGTATGTAGTGATAACCGAGTTAATGAAGTGGCTTATCTCTGCTCTATAATTGCCATCGAAGGGCTGAAAGATAACTGAGAAAAGCAAGAAAGCTTTTAACAGAGGAGCAGGAAGAAGATGAGCTTTTAGGGGGCAAAACGAGGGCAGATTGCCACAGTTGTGGCACTGTTGCGGAGCTCACTGTGCCGTGGGAGCATGGGCCGGACGTTCGCACCCTGACAGCCAGCTTTCAGATGGGTTTTGGGGCAATTTGAGCTGGATTTGGGTCCTTGGAGCAAGTTTGGAGCGGTTTGGGTGGGCTTCTAAAGAGCGCTTCATACAGGACGGGGCCGGACGCGGTGGAATCAACGCGGGGGTTTCAGTCAGGTCCGACCTTCCCGCACGCACCGGCCCGGGGAGGCACCGCGGGTTTCAATCAGGTCCGACCCCTCTTCGGTTCGGCGCTGGCCCCCGGCCCCGCTGGGTCCTAGAGCCCGACCGCAGGACGTAGGGTCCCGGAATGGGTTGGGCTGGGAGGGATCTTCTTCCCAACATTCCATCTCCGTCTTCTCTTTGGCAGGTTAAAGCCATTCCCCTTGTCCTGCCCCTCCATCCCTTGTCCAAAGCCCCTCTCCAGATTTCTTGTCGCCCATTTAGGCACCGGAGCTGCCCGAAGGTCTCCCCAGAGCCCTTCAGAGCCACAAGAGCTCTTTGATAGGGAGCATCAGCCGCTGCTCCTAAGGCTCAGGAGCCAGGATAGAGACCTGGCGCCGGGATGGGGACACACACGTCATGGGGACGCCCCACAAGGAACCCCCCGTGGGGTGTGGACCGCATTATGAACTGAGGCGGCACCGGGGATTTCCGGGGGGGGGAAACACGGAAAGGGGTGGGGCAAGTGTGCAAGAGTGAGTGTGCGGGGGGGGGGGTGAGTGTGGAAAGAGGGGGGTGCACGGGAACCCCCCCCCACGTTGGTAGAATGGGGATCCCCCCCCCCACCCCCGTTTCCGTCTTCCCCCGCCCGCCCCGGTGCCGCCCCGTCGGGCCGTGACGTCACTCACGGGGACGCCCCGGAACCCACGGCTGGTACGGACCGCGCGTGGGGATGAGGGGGGGGCACCGGGATGGAGGGGGGGGGCAGCGGGATGGAGGGGAGGTATTGGGTTTGGGGACCTCCCTCAAGCGCTGCCTCCCCGTCCCTTCGGGCTTCAAAGTTCACGCGTGTCCTTTGCATGTTCGTATGATGGTGGCGCGTGGACGTGATGGGGGACGGGGGTGGGAAGGGGTTGGGGCGGTGCAAAAGGGGCGAATGCCCTCAACCCCCTCCCTTTTCCCGCTTGCCCCGCCGCAGAACCCTGGAGAACACGCGAGAGCACGCGTGTGCGGCCATGGAGGAGCCACGGCAATGGGCCACCCTCAGCCCCCAAGAGTTCGCCCAGCTCCAGAAGTACATGGACTGTGAGTGACGGGGGGGGCATGGACACGTGTGTACACGCGTGTGAGTGGGCTGAGCTGGCTCCACACGCGTGTGCACGCACATGTGTGTGTCCCCCCCATCAGACAGCAGCAGGAGAGTGCAGGACGTGCTGCAGCAGTTCTATGGCACCGGAGCCCTGGAGCAGCACCGAGGGGGGGAGGTGAGGCTCCAGGGGGGGTCCCTATGCCCGAGCTGCAGCCGGGACCCCCCCAACCCACCTCTGTCCGTCCCCCCCCCCCCCAGTGCCTGGATCTCGCCGGGTTCCGGCTCTTCCTGCGCTCGTACCTGGAGCTGGACCCTCCGGAGCCGCTCTGCAGGCGCCTCTTCGCCTCCTTCCAGAGCGGAGGGGGGTCCCCGAAGCCCGGGGGGGGCGGCCCCGCAGGCAGCAGCCTGATCTCCATCAGCGATGTCTCCTGCTACTTCTCGCTGCTGGAGGGGGGGCGCCCTGAGGACAAACTGCAGTGTGAGTGGGGCGGCCGGGGGGGTCCCCAAGGTCCTGCGTGGGGGGGGGGGGTCTCACCTCGTTGTCCCCCCACAGTCACCTTCAAGCTCTATGACAAGGATGGGAACGGGCTCCTGGACAGCTCGGTGAGTGCTGGCGGAGGGGCTAAAGGGGTTGGGGGTGCTGGGACCCCCCCGCACTGATGCTGGTACCCAGGAGGTGAAGCGGATCATCACGCAGATGATGCGGGTGGCCGAGTACCTGGACTGGGATGTGACGGAGCTGGAGCCGGTGAGTGGGACCTGGGGCAGTCACACACACATGGGGGCTTTGAGGGTACTCCCCCCCCCCATGGACACCCCCAAACCTCAGCGTGTCCCCCCCCACATCAGATCCTGCAGGAGATGATGCGGGAGATTGACTACGACGGCAGTGGGACTGTGTCACTGAGCGAGTGGCTGCGGGGGGGGGTCACCAACATCCCGCTGCTGGTGCTGCTGGGGCTGGACGGGGTGAGCAGGACTGGGGGGAATGGGGGGGTGTGGAGGGAATAGGGGGAGATAAAAGGGAGGAGGAATGGGGTGGGAATGGGGGGGAATGGAGAGGGCTGAGTGGAGGGAGTTTGGAGAGGGTCTGGGGGTGCCGAGCGCCCCCCAAAGCCCCCCCTGTGTTCCCCCCCCAGCACCTGAAGGACGAGGGGCAGCACTTGTGGCGCCTGAAGCACTTCACGCGCCCCGAGTACTGCAACGTGTGCGCGGGGCTGCTGCGGGGGCTGCGCGGGCAGGGGCTGCGCTGCTGCCGTGAGCCGGGAATGGGGCGGGAATGGGGGGGTGGGGAGGGGGATGGTGGGCAGACCCGGATGGGAATGGAACAGGGATGATGATCAGACTAAGACAAGGATGGCAATGGGACGGAAACGGGGATGTGGTGGGGACTGGGATGGTGATCAGACAGAGACAGGGATAATGATGGGATGGGGATGGGACAGGGATCAGGACAGTGCAGTGGGGATGGGGACAGAAGTGGGACGGTGATGGCAGTGGGATGGAGATAGGGATTGGGAGGATGAAGTGGGGATGGGACAGGGATGTGGTGTTGGGAACAGGGCAGGGGGATGCTCCAGCTCCAGCTGTTGCAGGAGGCTCCAGTTGTGGGGCTGCTCCTGGGCTGATCCCCCCCCAATCCCCATTCCCAGTGTGCCGGTTCACGGTGCACGAGCGCTGCGCCTGCCGCGCCCCCCCCAGCTGCATCAGTACCTATGCCAAGTCCCGCAGGGAGGCTGGGGTGAGTGTCCGGGGCCTCATCTGTGTGTCCAAGTGTCCGTCTGTGTGTCTGTCCACCCGTCCATGTGGCTATTCTCCATCCATCCATCATCCATCCATCCATCATCTGTCCATCATCCATCCATCCATCATCCATCCATCCATCCATCATCCATCCATCCATCCATCATGCATCCATCATCCATCCAACCGTCCATCCATCCGTCCATCATCCATCCATCATCCGTCCATCATCCGTCCATCCATCCATCAGCCATCCATCATCCATCCGTCCATCATCCGTCCATCATCCATCCATCATCCATCATCCATCCATCATCCATCCATCATCCATCCAACCATCCATCATCCATCCGTCCATCATCCATCCGTCCATCCATCCATCCATCCATCCATCCATCCATCCATCCCATTCCTGTGTCAAGTCTGTGCCTTTGTCCATCTGTCCTCACACCCCACCCCAGATGCAGTGCAGTGGCCGAGCCCCCCGAACCCCCCCATCATAGGGGTGACACAGGGTGCCAATGGGTGCCGGGGAGTACCAGGGGTGACGGGGTGGGGGCCATGCCCAGGTCCAGGCCCACGTCTGGGTACCGGGCGGCTGCGATGCCTCCAAGTGCAGCCAGTGCCAGAAGAGGATCAAGAGCTTCCAGAGCCTGACGGGGCTGCGCTGCGTGTGGTGCCACACCAAGGTGGGTGACACCGGGGGGGGGACACACCCCCATGTGCCCCCCCCTCATCCCACTCTGCCCCCCAGATCCATGAGGAATGCCGGCCCCTCGTGCCCCCCACCTGCGACTGCGGGGTCCTGCGGGACCACATCCTGCCCCCCGCCGCCATCTGCCCCGTGCTGCTGGTCAGTGGGGCTCTAAGGGGGGGGTCCCAGGTCGGGTCCTAGTGCCCCCCCACACACACGGGTGTCCCCAGGAGCGGCAGGACAGCGCGACACCGGGCGAGGGGACCCCGCCGGGCTTCAGCACCGCCGAGGGGCAGCCGCTGCGGGTGAGAGGGGATCCTCCCCATGGCCCCACATATCCCCCCCGTGCCCCCCCCATCATAACCCCCCCTTCGTGCAGATCAGCCCCGTGCCCGGCACCCACCCGCTGCTCGTCTTCGTCAACCCCAAGAGTGGGGGGAAGCAGGGGGAGAGGTAACGGGGGAGCGGGGAGCGGTTTTGGGGGGGGTTATGGGGCACCTCTTGCCCCCCACCCCCAATAACTCCATTGTGCCCCCAGGATCCTGCGCAAGCTCCAGTATCTGCTCAACCCCCGGCAGGTTTATAACCTGCTGCAGGGGGGGCCCGGCCCGGGGTGAGCGGGGATAGGGGGGCTGGGGGGGGCCCAATAGTGTCCGGACCCCCCCATCCCTGACCCCCCCTTTCCGCATCGCAGCCTCACCTTCTTCCGCGACGTTCCCGACTGTCGCATCCTGGTGTGCGGAGGCGACGGCACCGTGGGCTGGGTCCTGGATGCCATCGGTGGGTGCTGCCCCCCGGGACCCCCCCATACCCCCCCCCAAACCTCCATTGACCCCCGTTCTATTGCAGACAAAGCCAACCTGCCCCATCGCCCCCCGGTGGCCGTCCTGCCCCTGGGCACCGGCAACGACCTGGCCCGCTGCCTGCGCTGGGGAGGGGGTGAGCGGGGTAAAAGGGGCATAAGGGGGGGGGGGAACACCCCAAGGCCCCCCCCATCCATCCCGGTGCCTCCCCCCCCGTGCAGGGTACTCGGGGGAGGACCTGGTGCGGATCCTGCGGGACATGGAGGGCGGCAGCGTCGTGCCCATGGACCGGTGGCGGGTGCAGGTCCTGCCCCAGGACGCGGCGGCCGAGGGGGACCCGGTGCCCTATGAGATCATCAACAACTACTTCTCTGTCGGGGTGGTGCGTGGGGACGGGGAGGGGGATAACAGCCCCAAAACACCCCCAAAACACCCCAAAGCACCCCTAAAAACCCCCTAAAACACCCCTAAAACGCAAAAAGAACCCAAAACCCCCCAAAACCACCCTAAAGACACCCCTGGAACACCAAAAAAACCCCCCCCCAAACACCCTAAGAACAGTCTAAAACCACCCCAAAACCACCCCTAAAATCGTCCCTCACAAGCCCAAACCCACCCTCACACCCCCCCAGGACGCCTCCATCGCCCATCGCTTCCATGTCATGCGGGAGAGGTACCCGGAGAAGTTCAACAGCAGGTACAGGGGATGGGACCATCCTGTGGTGCCCCCCACACTCATTCCCCCCCCCCCCATCCCATTCCTGCCCCCCACATCCCATTCCCCCCCCAGGATGAAGAACAAACTCTGGTACCTGGAATTCGCCACCTCCGAGTCCATCTTTGCCACGTGCAAGGGGCTCAAGGATTGCGTGAGCGTGGAGGTGAGGGGGGGTTTTGGGGTGGTTTTGGGTGTTTTAAGGGGTTGGTTTGGGTGTTTTGGAGGTGGTTTTGGGGTCTTTCTGGGGGGTGGGCGTGGGGACGTTTTGGGGCGGTTTAGGGCTGTTTTGGGGCGGTTTAGGGCTGTTTTGGGTGGTTTAGGGCTGTTTTGGGGTGGTTTAGGGCTGTTTTGGGGTGGTTTAGGGCTGTTTTGGGGTGGTTTAGGGCTGTTTTGGGTGGTTTAGGGCTGGTTTGGGGTGATTTAGGGCTGGTTTGGGGTGGTTTAGGGCTGTTTTTGGGTGGTTTAGGGCTGTTTTGGGTGGTTTAGGGCTGTTTTGAGTGTTTCTGGGGTGTTTTGGGGTGTTTTTAGCGGTGTTTTTGGGGTGTTTCCCCCCCGTTCCCCCGGGGTTTTGCTGCCCCCCCTCCCGTCCCCCCCCAGTGCTGCGGGACCCCGCTGGAGCTGAGCGCGGCGCTGGAGGGGCTGGCGGTGCTCAACATCCCCAGCACCCACGGCGGCTCCAACCTCTGGGGCGAGACCAAGCGGGGCGCGGGGGGGGCCATGACAGGCACCGCGCTCCCCCCGGCCATCACCGACACCGAGACCCTCAAGACCTGCGTGCAGGGTACGGGGGGGACCCCCCTTTACCCTTCCTGCCCCCCCCGCACCGTTGGGACCCCCCCCGATCCTGTCTGTGGGGTCCCCCCGCTTTAGACCTGAGCGACCGGCGGCTGGAGGTGGTGGGGCTGGACGGGGTCCTGGACATGGGGCAGATCTACGCGGGGCTCAAGAGCGCTGGGAAGCGGCTGGCGACGTGCTCCGAGCTCACCCTGCGGTCAGTGGGGCCGGGGGGGGGTCCTATGGGGCTGGGGGGGGGATGTGTGGGGGGGTGATGGATATTGAGGTCTCTCCGTAGGACATTGAAGCCGCTGCCCATGCAGATTGATGGAGAGCCCTGGATGCAGCCGCCCTGCACCGTATGTGGCCCCCCCCCCCCGGGTGTGTGTGTATGGGGGGGTTGTGGGGTGCCCCCCCAGACCCCCCCAGTCTTTGTCTTGCAGATCAAGATCACCCACGAGAATCAGGCACTGATGCTCATGGCCCCCCCATCCCACTCCTCCGGCTTCTTTGGCATCAAGAAGGGGAGCCCAGAGGCTTGAGGGGACCGGGGGGGGTCAAGGACCAATCCTCTCCCCCTCAATGTGCCCCCCCCCGCACCCAGAGCCTGGAGATGCCATATGAGGGTGCTGGGGGGCTGTGCCAAGCCCCCCATATGTGTGCGGTGGCTGGGACCCCCCCTATTTATTACCCCCCCAACTTATTACCCCCCCTATTTCAAGCGCCTCTCGCAGTAATAAAGCCGATGGTGATGGGCACCGGTTGTGCCAATGGGGCCCCCCCAGAGCCAAAACCAGGTGGAGGCACCGGCTGAGCTGAGCCTTTAATGGTGATGGCAGCGAGACCGGGGCCACCGTATTTCCCCATCGCCACCACCATGCCCCCCCCCCAGGTCGGGGTGGGGGGGGCTCTAGGCAGGGCTCCCACGGAGCAAGGGGCTGCTCTCGCTGCTGGGCCCCCCCCCCAGGTCCCCCCCTCCCAGCGCCCGGCGCAGGAGCAGGCGCAGGGCAGAGCTGGGGGGGAGCCATCCCCGGGGCCGGGGGGCCGCGGGGGCCGCGGGTGGCAGCGGGTGGTACTGCACGCGCCTGCAGGGAAGGGTGGTGGTGTCCCCCCGGTGCCACAGTCACAGTGACCCCCCCCATGCCATGGTGTCCACCCCGTGGTCCATGTCCCCCCGTTGCCATCTGCCCGTGCCATGGCCCCCCCATGCCATGTGTCCCCCTACCCCATGTGTTCTCCCACACTCCCCGTCACCCCCCACGTGTGTGTGTCCCCGCGGTGCCCCCCATTCCAGAGTCCCTCCGCTATGGGGTGCCCCCCACCACCACAGTGACCCCCGTGCCACGATGTCCCCCATGGTGCCCCCCCCCCCCCCATGCTCACTGGTAGGCGCAGGCCGCGGTGCCCAGGGCTGCCCCGATGAGCACCAGCCCCACAACGATGAGCGTGGTCGCGCCGGCAGCCGGGGCAGCGCCTGCGGAGGGAGACGCCTCAGCACCCCCATCCCGTTGGATCCCCCCCTGAACCCGCTGGATCCCCCCCATCCCACCGGATTCTCCCAATCCCACCAGATCCCCCCTCCAATCCCACTGGATCACCTCACCCCATCCCACCGGATCCCCTCCCCAGTCCCACCAGATCCCCCCTCCAATCCCACTGGATCACCTCACCCCATCCCACCGGATCCCCTCCCCAGTCCCACCAGATCCCCCCTCCAATCCCACTGGATCACCTCACCCCATCCCACCGGATCCCCTCCCCAGTCCCACCAGATCCCCCCTCCAATCCCACTGGATCACCTCACCCCATCCCACCAGATCCCCCTCCCCATCCCACCAGATTCCCATCCCAATACCACCGGATCCCCCCTTTAACCACCAGAATCCCCCCAGATTCTCCCCCCTCCATCCCACCGCATCCCCTCCAACCCCACTGCATTCCCCCCCCGGTTCCCAGCGGCTCCCCCCATCCCACCGCCACCTCCGACGCTGAGGCGGGTGCTGGCCACGGCGAGGCTGCCGCCGGCCGCCAGGGACACGTTGAGGCAGAAGAGGCCGGAGCCGTTGAAGTCCTGGCGCAGGAGGAGCTCGCACCCGGGTCCCGGCGCCACGGCCGAGCACGTCTGAGCCGCCGCCGCCTCCCGGCACTCGGCGTCCGCCACCACGGTGCAGACCTGCTCGGGGCGGCTGCGGGCGTGGGTCAGCCCCCACCGGGCCCCCGGGCCCGTCCCCGTCCCGTCCCCGGCCCCTCCGGCCCTCACCTCCCCTCGCACGTCACCGTCAGCTCCACGCTGCTCTCGCCGCCCTCGGCCGCCACCGGCACCACCTGCACGATGGAGACGCTCTCGATGCCCTCTGCAATGGATGAGGGGTCAGGGTGGGCACGGACCGCCCTCCCCCCCCCCCCCCCGGTACCCACGGGGACCCCCCCGTCCCGCACTCACGGACGATGTCGAGCTGCGTGGAGAAGGTGCCGTAGCGGTACAGGATGCAGCCGGTGGCTTCGGCGGCCGGTGCCTGGCGCTTCACCAGCACCAGCGGCTCTGCCGTGGCTGCATCCGTGGATACAGCTGTGGATACAGCTGTGGCTCCAACCACAGCCGCATCTGTGGCTCCAACCGTGGCTGCATCTGTGGATACAGCTGTGGCTCCAACCACAGCCGCATCTGTGGCTCCAACTGTGGCTACATCTGTGGATACAGCCATGGACACAGCTGTGGCTCCAGCCACGGCTCCAACCGTGGCTCCAGCCACGGCTGCATCTGCAGGAGAACCCAATGGTAAGGAAGAGGCAGAAGCAGCTGGGACCCCCCAGGACCCCCCAGTACACACCTGTAGCCACCGTTCCCTCCGTGTCTGCAGTGGCTGCAGTGCCCAGGGCATCCGCAGCAGGGGCCACTGAGGTGGGGAGCAGGGGCACCGCGGACACCACAGCGGCAGCAGGACTGGTACCCACGGCAGCAGCCGCTGGGGTGCTGAGTGCCACAAGCACGGGCTCAGTGACAGCGGGGTCCAAAGCATCAGTGACAGTGGGGTCCAAGGCATCAGTGATGACGGGGTCCAAGGCAGCAGTGGCAGCAGCATCCAAGGCATCAGTGACAACGGGGTCCAAGGCACCAGTGATGGTTGGATCCAAAGGCACGGTAACAGCGGTGTCCGAGGGTACAGTGGCGGCCGCTGATCCCCCCGTGGGTGAGCCGGATGCTGCTGGTGCTGTGGGCAGAGAGCGATGATGGGGAGAACCCCCCTGGTAGCCATGGGGATGGGATGGGCTCTGGTGCCCCCTTACCAGTGCTGGGCACCCCCGGCGTGGTCCCTCCGGGCTGCGTGGGTCCCGCTGTTGGTGATGCAGCGGTGGTGGGGCCCACAACGGGTGCCGCGGAGGTGCCGCAGGGGCTCAGGGGGATGGCCGCCTGCAGCACCATGCGGGCGGCGAAGGAGCCGACCTCCAGGTAGGTGTGGGTGACGGTGGCGCTGCGGGAGATGAGGGTCCCGCTCCCGTCCCCGAAGTCCCAGGAGTAGGAGACGTCGGCATCGCGCAGGAAGCGGCTGGGGTCGTGCAGCCGCACAGTGAAGGCCACGGCGCGGTTCCGCACGTAGCGCCCGGTGCCATCCGTGGCACCCGGGACCTGCGCCACATCCACTGCAAACGGGACCTGGTCTGGGGGGGGACGACATGTGGGGATATCATCAGCTCACCCGCACCCATTGGGGGTCCCATTGCCATCCCCATTGGGGGTCCCATCCCGGTACCCACCGGTGATGCTGAACTGGGAGCTGGCGCGGCCGATGGGGATGAACTTCTGGCGGCCACGGTAGTGGTAGACAACGACCTCCATGGTGTAGGAGCCCAGGGGTACCCCGGCCGTGCCCACCGTCAGCTGCGATGTGGCTCCATCCACAACCTGCCAGTAGCGCCCTACGGGATGGGATGGGATGGGATGGGGGGGTCAGGATTGGCCTCAGGACCCCCTCAGTGGGTGCTATGGGGGTTGGTGGTTGGGGGTCTCACCCCATGTCCACCACACGTAGACGAATCTCCCGCGCTTGCCACCGGTGGGGAACGGGTGCCCGTCGGGGAAGACGCCATTGGCTTCATCCGGGGGGTCCGGGAACACCGGGTCCCCACGGGCCACGCGGGTGCCTGCGGGAGCAGAGGGGAGAGGGAGGATTATGGGGGGGGGGGCGGGTTTGGGGGGGTTTTGGAGTGGTTTTGGGGAGGTTTTGGTGGGTTTAAGGGAGTTGGGGGGGTTGGGGGTGGTTTGAGGACGTTTTGGGGGGGTTGGTGGGTTTGGGGAGGGTTTCGGGGTGCATTGGGGTGTTTCGGGGGTGTTTTAAGCCTTCGCTGGGTGCCGACCGTTGACGGTGCAGTTCTGGCTCCAGACCACGCTGCCGTCGGGCAGCAGCTCCTGGGTGCTGGGCAGGCGCAGGGCGATGGAGAACGTGGCCTCGGCGCCGGCCATGGTGGGAGCATCGTTGCTGATGTCGAAGGCGACGTCGCCGCCTGCCAGGGGCCGGGATAGGGAGCGGGGCTCAGGCTCAGCACCGGGCCCAGCACCGGCTCCATCGCCCGCCCCCCCCCCCCCCCGGTACCCACCTCTCCAGCAGCCCGGCTGCTGCGGGGCCCCCTCCTGCCAGGGCCGATACCGCAGCGAGTCCCAGCTCCGGAACGGCGCCGGGCGCCCACTCCAGGCCCGGCTCCGGCCCCCGGCTCCTGTGGGATGAGGGGTGAGGGCGGCACCGCTCGTGCCCCCCCCCCCCATTGGGACCCCCCCATTCCTGAGCACAACGACACCCCCCCGGCACCGCGTGATGGGCCGCGAGTGGGGCAAAGCCCATCACATGGCACTGAGTGCTGCCCAAAGCCTCTGCATGTGACTCTCAGCTGAGCCGGCGGCGCGGGATGGGGGGAGCTGATCCCCCCCGTGCCCCACAGTCGTTGGGAGATGGGGACAGGCAGCACGGAGGTGCCCCCCCCACAGCGATAGGGACCCCCAAACCCTATTCCCAAAGGGCTGTCGGCTCCCCCCATGTCCTGCAGAGCATCAGGGACCCCACAATGACCTCCCCCATGGCCCCCAAAGGGATTAAGGGGGTCTAATCCTGCTCCCACTCCCAATCCCGGGGTGGTTGGATGCTGTGAGCCCCCTCCTTGGCCAGGACCATCCTGACGGCTCCATTGCCAGGCTCGGGGTGCACCCCCACTCCTGTTAAGCACCCCCCCCATCCATGACACCCCCCATTGAACCCCACTTACTCCGCTGAGCCATAGCCAAGACCAGGAGGGTCCCCACCACTGCGGCCACCCCGAGCACCCGCATGGTCCTCGCGTCCCCCCGTGCTGGGCACCGCCGGGGCGCAGGCAGCGGGACCGGGGGCTATGAAGGAGCTCTCGTTTGCATAAATCCCACCCCAAAAGGTGGGGAGGGGGGGGGGGGACACCCCACGGAGCTCCCCCCCTCCTTGTGTTACGTGGGGGCCACGTGTGTGCACGCGTGGTCAGCCCCGGTCACACGGTCCGGCAGTGCCCTGGGGGGGCTCGCGGGGACCGTGGGGTGCTTTAGGGACACAGAGACACCCCCAGCTAATGGGGGGCATGGGGGGGGTCTCCCCATCCCCAGCGCCCTCCTGGTGGCCCCATGGCCACAGATTTGGCTTGGACACACAGTGGGGACCCTCCATGTGCCCGCAGTCCTGTGGGGTCCCCCTTATTCCCGCTTTGGGGGGGGGTTCAGATCCCGGTGGCTCCTCCCTTTATGTGGGACCCGGAAAGCCCTCAAACCCCACACACAGTGACTCCGGACCCCCGCGAGGGCCCATCCGGTACCCGTTGCCCTCCCCCCAATCGGTGGGGCCCGACCGAAGCCCATTCCCATTACAGGACCGACGCTCCGCTACGGGACCTCAGTTGCCCCTTTAACAATTCTCCCGCGCCGCCCTGACGTCACGGAGAGCCGGGCCAATGGGAGTGCGGCTGGCGGAAGGCGGGAAGCGTGCGCGCGGGGCGGGGCCGGGAGCGGGACCCGCCGAAACATTGTTCCGTGGCCGGGGGGGGGGGCAGCGGCGGCTGCGATCGTTCCACAGCGACCCCCGGGACCCCCCCCCGTAAGTGGACCCTATAGGTCCCATAGGACCCCATAGGGACCCCGAGGTGCCCCCCCCCATGGAGAACTTCCAGAAGGTGGAGAAGATCGGGGAGGGCACATACGGGGTCGTGTACAAGGCCCGGAACAAGGTGACGGGGGAGGTGGTGGCTCTCAAGAAGATCCGGTTGGATACGTGAGTGGGGGTCTATGGGGATGGGGGTCTATGGGGATGGGCGTCTATGGGGACGGGGGCGTCTATGGGGATGGGGGTCTATGGGGATGGGGGCGTCTATGGGGATCGGGGGGTCTATGGGGATGGGGGGTCTATGGGGATGGGGGGTCTATGGGGATGGGGGTCTATGGGGATCGGGGGGTCTATGGGGATGGGGGGGTCTATGGGGATGGGGGTCTATGGGGATGGGGGGGGTCTATGGGGATGGGGGGTCCATGGGGATGGGGATCTATGGGGATGGGGGGGTCTATGGGGATGTGGGTGAAGATCCGGTTGGATACGGGAGTGGGGGTCTATGGGGATGGGGGGGTCTATGGGGATGGGGGTCCATGGGGATGGGGGGGGGTTTATGGGGATGGGGGGGTCTATTGGATGGAGAAGGTCTATGGGGATGGGGGGGGTCTATGGGGATGGGGGTCCATGGGGATGGGGGGGGGTTTATGGGGATGGGGGGGTCTATTGGATGGAGAAGGTCTATGGGGATGGGGGGGTCTATGAGGATGGGGGAGTCTATGGGGATGGGGTTCAGCCACTTTGTGCCCTCCCCCCCCATCCCAGGGAGACTGAGGGGGTCCCCAGCACCGCGATCCGGGAGATCTCACTGCTCAAGGAGCTCAATCACCCCAATATCGTCAAGTGAGCAATGGGGGGCACCCCATAAGGGATGGGGGGGAGTGTGGGGGTGGCTTGGGTGCGGTTGGAAGCTGTGGAGAGGGCACAGGGGTGTGGGGAGATGGGGGGGACAAGCATGGGTCTGGGGGGGCATCCATGGGGCTCAGAAGAGGACATATGGGGGGGGGTGAAACATCCATGAGGGTGGGAGGACATCCATGGGGCGGGGGGGGGGGCACCCATGGGTGTGGGCCCCCCCACGGCCATGGGGCACCCCACGCCTGCGCCATTCCCCCCTCCAGGCTGCTGGATGTGATCCACACGGAGAACAAGCTCTACCTGGTCTTCGAGTTCCTGCACCAGGACCTCAAGAAGTTCATGGACTCCTCATCCCTCAGCGGCATCGCACTGCCCCTCATCAAGGTGGGAGGGGGGGATACCGCAATGTGGGGCAGGGGGGGTCGCCCCACATCCCTATTGACCCCTGCGCATTGTCCCCATAGAGCTACCTGTTCCAGCTGCTGCAGGGCCTGGCCTTCTGCCACGCTCACCGCGTGCTGCACCGCGACCTCAAGCCCCAGAACCTGCTCATCAACACCGATGGTGCCATCAAATTGGCCGACTTCGGCCTGGCCCGCGCCTTCGGGGTGCCCGTGCGCACCTACACCCATGAGGTAGGCGCTGGGGGGGGGTCCCAGGGGTGCGCAGTGGGGGTCCCAGAAGGGACCCGGTACCCATCATGTGTCCCCTTGCGGCAGGTTGTGACCCTCTGGTACCGCGCGCCTGAGATCCTCCTGGGGTGCAAGTACTACTCGACAGCGGTGGACATCTGGAGCCTGGGCTGCATCTTCGCGGAGATGGTGGGTGATGGATGGGACCCCCCCACCCACCGCTGGGTGCCCCCAGCATCTATGGGGTGGGTTCTGCCCATCCCATTGCAGTGACACTGCGCAGCGTGGGGCTGGGATCCAAGGGGCTATGGGGGTGATATTGGGCTCCAAGGGGTGCCCCCAGGGTCTATGAGGTTGGTTCTGCCCATTCCATCCCATTAACACCAATGGTTCCTTGACGGGTCTGGGGTCTCAGGGGTGCGTCTATGGGATGGGTTCTTCCCATCCCATCCCATCCCATGGACAGCAGCGTTTCTCTGATGGAGCTGGGATCAAAGGGGCTTTGTGGGTGACACTGGGGTCTAGGGGTGCCCCCGCGATCTATGGGGTGAGTTCATCCCATCCAATCCCATCCCATCCCCTCCCATCCAATCCCATCCTATCCCATCCCATCCCATCCCATCCCATCCCATCCCATCCCGTCCCATCCCATCCCATCCCTGGATGGAGCTGGGATCAAAGGCACTTCATGGCTATCATGTGAGCCACTCCCAGGGGGGGCCCATCACGCGTCCAACCACATCCCCCATTGACCCCCCGACGCCTGTACCACGATCCCAGCACGGGGGGGGGGGGGGTCACGAGGCGCCGGCGTGAGCGCCACGCGGGTGATCCCATTGGATCCCCCGGTGGGGGGGGGCACTGATCCCATTGGATCCCGCTGCCGTGGGGCGCAGGTCACGCGCCGCGCGCTCTTCCCGGGGGACTCGGAGATCGATCAGCTCTTCCGCATCTTCCGCACGCTGGGAACGCCGGACGAGGCCGCCTGGCCGGGGGTCACGGCCATGCCCGACTACAAACCCACCTTCCCCAAGTGGGCCCGCCAGGACTTCACCAAGGTGGTGCCCCCCCTCGAGGAGGAGGGCCGCAAGCTCCTAGCGGTGAGCAGGGGGGGTCCCCGTTGAATGGGGGGGGGTATAATGGGTGCCCCCCCCTTCACCCCCCCCTTTCCTATCTCCCCCCAGCAAATGCTGCACTATGACCCCAACAAGCGGATCTCGGCCAAGGCGGCGCTGGGACACCCCTTCTTCCGCGACGTCACCCGCACCGTCCCCCACCTGCGCCTCTGAGTGGTGCGCGCCGGGAGGGACCATGGGGTGAACGGGGGGGGGGGGTGTGGGGCTGCCCTCCCCATCGGCCCCTCCGTGGCGCATCATTGGGATGCGGCCGGAGCCCCCTCCCCCCTCTGGGGGTCTTAACGTGGGGAGAGCCCCCCCCCCCCCCCAACCTGGACTTGTGGCACTTACAAAGGGGGGGGCCCTGCGACCACCGTTGGGTGTGGGGCGAGCGGCTTCATCCCCATCCTCCTCACCTTGGGGCCGGGGGCTGTGTTCATGTGCCCCCCCCCACCCCCATTGCCCTGTTCGGGGTCCAGGTGCCCCCCCCCAGCCCCATTGCCCTGTTCAGGGTCTGGGTGCCCCCCCCCCAGCCCCCCATTGCCCTGTTCGGGGTCCGGGTGCCCCCCCCCCCCCATTGCCCTGTTCGGGGTCCGGGTGCCCCCCCTCCCCCCCCCCCCTTGCCCTGTTCGGGGTCCGGGTGCCCCCCCCGACCCTTCTCCCCCCTCTGTGACTTTTGTAACTGCAGTTTTGTAGCTAACCTCAGGCTCTGTGTGTAGCGGGGGGGGGCACCCATAGGACCCCCCCGCGCCCTTCTGTCAGTGCCCCCATCCCCGTCATGGGCTTCCCCCCGCCCCCCATAGCCCAATGGGTCCCCCCAAAGGGGCGGGGCGCGGCTGCGCTCGGCCCCACCCATCGATGGCCACGCCCCCTCGCGCTCCGTCGCGCTCATATTGGCTGAGCCCCGCCCCGCCCTGGAATGGAGTGGGCGGGGCCAGGGAGGGCACCGCCCTCCCCGCCTCTGTCAATCACGGCAAGCGGCTCTTCTAATTGGCTGCGAGCGCGGCACCGTCATCGCGCCGCCGGCCTCGGGTTGGCTGCGCCGTGCCCCTGCTCTGTCTCCCCGCGTCCTCATTGGCCCTTGCGGCGGCGGCGCTCCGCCCTCCGGGGTCACCTTATTCGTCGTTGGTGCCGCCCACCCGCGGGGGCGCCTCCTCCCATTGGCTGCTCGCGCCGCCGCTCACCCTATGGTCCCCCTCCTCCGGCTCCATCCTTCCCTTCCATTGGCCGTCCCGCTGCCCATCCGCCCTGTATCCCTCTCCCATTGGCTGCCCCGCGCGGAGCGGCGCGCTGACGTGCTCCCCCTCCTCTGTCATTGGTCTCCTCACGCGGGGCGGGGCGATGACGCGCTCCCCCTTCCCTCCCATTGGCGCAGCCGAGCGGTAGGGGCGTGTCCTCCACCCCGCTGCTCGCACCTGATTGGCTGAGCCGCGCCTTCATCCCGCCCGCGGCAGGAGGGGTCGGCGGAGCCGCTGTTTGTGCGCTCCGGGGCCGCGGCGGGCGCTGAGGTACGGGGGGGTTGCACCGGGAGCGGGGGTGGGCACCGGGGCTGCGGTGCCCCGGGGTGGGGGTGGCCGTGGGAGCGGGACCTGTTCCCACTTCCCCCCCCCCGCAGCGAGAGGATCCATTCCGGGGCACCGGGGGGGGGGGGGGGGGGGGGCGGTCCGGAACCGGGTCCCTTCATTGAACCCAGTGATGAGGACTTCGTGGTTCCGGTTTGCTCCGGGGCTCCCCCCCCCCCCCCCGGTATCGGTGCTGGCGGCAACGGGAAAGCCGTTTGCACGGGGACGGTGAGACGGTGCCACCGGGATCCTGTTGGGAAGGGATGGAATGGTCCGTGGGGGCCATCCCGGGAATGCGGCTGCTCCCGAGGGCTGAGGAGCTTCTGGTGCCCCGAGGGAGGCGGAGGTTGGGGTGATCGGAGCTTCCTTAATCCCGATGGGATCCGTGGAGCTATTGGGATGTATTGACGAGAGGAGGCAGCTCCCACCCCGCCAGTGAGGGGTTGGATCCGTGTGGTTCCACAGGGCTGGAAAAGGTGATGTGGGGTTGTGCCAGTGGCAAGTGACCACTTCCATCCCAGGCCTGGCAGAGCTTCCCTTAGGAATAGTCTGGGATCCGTTCCGGGATGATGGGATCTGGTGTTGGAAACCCGCATGGAGCAAGCGGTGGAGGTGGGATGATGTGGATGGGGCAGCTCCCAGAATCACCCTGAGAGGGAAGGAAGGATCCAGCTCCTTCCCTGAAGGAAGTGGGATCAGCCTTGGGGAGGTGGATCCATTCCCAGAGCGGATTCCAGCGCTGTCCCCGCCATGCCCCCCTCCGTGGGCACCAGGACCGGGCGGCTGCTCCTGGGGTGGTGCTGGTTGGATTCCTCCATGTGCTTTGAGGGCGATGGAGCCGGGATGATCCCGGTGCTGTTCCCTGTGTCCCGGATCTGCTCCGAGCACTTAAAACATTGGGAAGCCCTCAGCCCCCGAGGAACACTTGGCCAGGAGTGATCCCGAACTTCATCCATGTGTATTCCCGATGCCTTTATGGATCCGACGGGCAGGATTCCAGGCATCCCTGCTGGAGGAGGGCGGCAGCATTCCCTGTGCTGTGCCTTGGGGGAGCTGAGGGTGATCCCGCTGCTCCCAGCGGATCCAGGCATGGTCCATGCTGTGCGTGCCGGGATCGGGGGGGGGGTTCCTGCCCGGTTAGAGCAGCCCCTTGAGGTGGGGGGGGAAGGGGAACCGGCGCCCACCAACTTCCCGCTTGGTTCTGGCCTTATCCAGGGCTTCCATTCCTCTGCTCCAACTGGAACGTTATGAGCGAGATCATTCCTAATGGAACCCCCCCCATTTGCTTCCTCCTCCTTCCCTTGGGAAGCTGCAGCATTCCCGGTGCCCGAGCACAAACAAGGGATAGCCCCCCCCCCCCCCCCATTCCAGCGCAGAGGAATGCTGGGGCAGAGCCGGGAGCTGTTCCCATCCCTTTCCTCCTGGCTCCCGGTCTCCAGCGGCGTGCCCAGGAGCGCCGCAGCGCTGCTGACTCACTCCCAGCCTCCTCGCTGCGAGGATCCCGGCTTCCTGCCTCCTGGATTCGCTCCAATCGACCCCTTTGGAAATGGAGGAGCCGCGGGTGCCGGTGTGGGGGAGAGATCCCAGATCCCGACGGCTCTTCCCTCCTTGCAGGAGGAGCGAGCGGACCCTTCCCGCACGGACACCCCACGGCATTCCCAGCTAAGTGGGGGCCATGAGCAGCCGAGGAGCCGCCAGGCCAAATGGGCAGTCCCAAGCCGGGAAGATCTGTCAGTTCAAACTGGTGCTGCTGGGGGAGTCGGCCGTGGGCAAATCCAGCCTGGTGCTGCGCTTCGTCAAGGGCCAGTTCCACGAGTACCAGGAGAGCACCATCGGAGGTGAGTCGGGATCCTGGGCCCAACTCCCGTTCCGTAGGAGCCTGAGCCCCTGCACCCAGCTCTGCTTGGGTTTGGGGTGCATTGGGATGCAGGGGATGCTCTGGTTGGGTTTGGGGTGCAGGGGATGCTGTGGTTGGGTTGGGGATGCAGGGGATGCTGTGGTGGGGTTGGGGATGCAGGGGATGCTGTGGTTGGGTTGGGGATGCAGGGGATGCTGTGGTTGGGTTGGGCATGCAGGGGATGCTGTGGTGGGGTTGGGGATGCAGGGGATGCTGTGGTGGGGTTGGGGATGCAGGGGATGCTGTGGTGGGGTTGGGGATGCAGGGGATGCTGTGGTGGGGTTGGGGATGCAGGGGATGCTGTGGTGGCGTTGCGGATGCAGGGGATACTGTGGTTGGGTTTGGGATGCAGGGGATGCTGTGGTTGGGTTGGGGATGCAGGGGATGCTGTGGTTGGGTTGGGGATGCAGGGGATGCTGTGGTGGGGTTGGGGATGCAGGAGGTGCTGTGGTTGGGTTTGGGATGCAGGGGATGCTGTGGTTGGGTTTGGGATGCAGGGGATGCTGTGGTTGGGTTTGGGATGCAGGGGATGCTGTGGTTGGGTTGGGGATGCAGAGGATGCTGTGGTTGGGTTTGGGATGCAGGGGATGCTGTGGTGGGGTTGGGGATGCAGGGGGAGCTGTGGTTGGGTTTGGGATGCACTGGGATAATGGCACTAATGCCGTTATCCATCCGGACAGCGGCATTCCTCACACAATCCGTCTGCCTGGATGACACAACGGTCAAGTTCGAGATCTGGGATACAGCCGGCCAGGAGCGGTACCACAGCCTGGCCCCCATGTACTACCGGGGGGCCCAGGCTGCCATCGTGGTCTATGATATCACCAACCAGGTAGGGACCCCCATAAAGGAGTTTTGGGGGGGGACGCTGGGGGCTGTTTCCTCAATGGGGGTCCCTCTAAGCCCCCCCCCCTTGCAGCACAGCCCTGGGATGAGCCCTGGGTCCCACCTCTGCTCCTAGGAAACCTTTGCACGGGCGAAGACATGGGTGAAGGAGCTGCAGCGCCAGGCGAGCCCCAGCATCGTCATTGCCCTGGCGGGCAACAAAGCTGACCTGGCCAGCAAGCGCATGGTGGAGTACGAGGTGAGGGGGTGCTGGGTGCCACCTCCGGACCCCATCCCCATCCCTCTGGGTGCTGCTGGGGCCTCACCCATCCCATGGGTGCGTTGCAGGAGGCTCAGGCTTACGCAGATGACAACAGCCTCTTGTTCATGGAGACGTCGGCCAAGACGGCGATGAACGTCAATGACCTCTTCCTGGCCATTGGTGAGTGGTGGGGAGCCGTGAGGATGTGGAGCTGTTGGGATGATGGGATGAGAAGGTTGGGGTGACAAGGAGCAGCTCTGCCTTAGAGACAGGCGGAGAGCTGGGCTGCTGCAGCCTGGAGAGGGCTCCAGGGAGACCTTAAAGCAGCTCCAGCGCCTGAAAGGGCTCCAAGAAGCCTGGAGAGGGGCTTTGGGTGAAGGATGGAGGGGCAGGACAAGGGGAATGGCTTTAACCTGCCAGGAGGGAGATGGAGATGGGATCTTCAGAGGAAGTTCTTCCCTGTGAGGGTGGTGGGACATGGAATGGGTTGAATGGGGAACGTTTGGATTCCCCATCCCTGTTCAAGGCCAGGTTGGACACAGGGGCTTGGAGCAAGGCTTTGAGGTCCCTTCCAACCCAACTCATTCCATGACTTCCAACCCATTCCATGACTTCCAACCCAACCCGTTCCATGATTTTCAACACAACGTATTCCATGATTTCCAACCCAACCCA
Organism: Ara ararauna; assembly: GCA_028858755.1. Classification (NCBI taxonomy): domain Eukaryota; kingdom Metazoa; phylum Chordata; class Aves; order Psittaciformes; family Psittacidae; genus Ara; species Ara ararauna. Next base: position 8,726,125 of record CM054390.1, read on the forward strand.
TTCCATGACTTCCCACCCAAACCATTCCTTGATTTCCAACCCAGCGTATTCCATGATTTCCATCCCAACCCATTCCATGACTTCCACCCCAACCCATTCCCTGATTTCCAGCCCAACCCACGGTTCTGATGCATTGGGGCCCAGCAGCACTCGTGCATCCGCTGCTTCCCCCCCTCTTTGCCGCTCAACGGGAGCCCATCCCCGCGGCCTCTGCCCGCCCCCCCCCCCATGCAACGCCACCTCCTCTTCCTCCTTCCCCTTCCAGCCAAGAAGCTGCCAAAGAGCGACCCCCAGAGCACGAGCGGGGCCGGGGGCCGCGGCCGCGGCGTGGACCTGCACGAGCAGAGCCAGCAGCACAGGAGCCAGTGTTGTAGCAACTGAGGCCGAGCCGGGACCCCCCCTTCTCCATCCACGCCCCCCCCAGGCCCCGCCGTGCCCCTCACTGCACTTTGTGCTGCTTCCACCGCCGCTGCTCCCGGGAGCTCCGTCGGCTGCGGATTGGACTCGGAATGGGAATCCGGACTCTTCCTCACTTTGTATCATAGGCGCCCGCAGCGAGCGGAGCTCCCGCCGGCTTCCTCCTCCCGCTGAGCCGGGGCTCGCGCCTCTCTCCCGGCCTCGGAGCTTCCCAGCTGCGGGAACGCGGGAGCTTCCGCGGGGTCTTTCACGGATTTCTGTTGGATTTTCCTTATTTTTATTATTCCCCCCCCCCCCCCCCCCTTTTTCTTCTTCCTCCTTTTTGGCTCTATGGGGAGGGAGGGAAGCTGCAGCGCCCTCACTTCCTCCTATGGGTGGCCTTGATTCCCGGCTCTGGCCGGAGGATGGGAATGCCGCGGTGATGGGGCCATGAGGACCCCCCCCCGGCTCCCCCCACGGTTCCTCCCCAGCCGGTGCCGGCGTCTCCGGTTTGCACTTTAGTCATGGAAATGTCCCCTTAAGATGCACCTTGGTGGGGATTGGGTTCACTTTGGGGCCCCCCCACTCGGAGCCCCCAGGGTTTGGCTTCTCCTGGAGCATCCCCAGGTGCAGGAACCCACCGGAGCATTGGGATGCTCCCAGGTCCCAGCAGCCAAAAGGGCCCCATTGAGCCCAATGGGTGCCACCCCAACGGGGCTCACCCCAGGGGCCAGCGCCTGCTCTCCCCACGGGGTCAGGCTGTGCACGGCATGGGGGGCCCACCCTACCCATGCCTGTGGGGCAGAGGGACCCATCGCGTATGAAGCCCCTATTGGAGGGGCAGATCCCCCCCTTCCCCAGCCCCTCAGATCAGGGCTTGGTGTTGACCCGGGGCTGGGGTCCCTATTTCTGCCCCCTATTTCTCCCCCCTGTGTCCCGGTTTGGGGTCGCGCTGCAGCTCCCCCCCCCCCCCCCCCTTTTTCCTGGTCATTCTTATTATAATTATAATGATTTTGGCTTCGAGGGAGCGCCTCCGTCGCGGTTCAATGACAACCTCGGTACCCGCGCTCGGCCCCTCCTTTCCCCCCGCCGTGCACGGACGTAAAACCCGGCCCACGGGAGCCAACGGGGCTCGACGCACCGCGCCTCTGTGTGCGCAGGGCGGGATGCGGGGCTCCGCCGCCGGCCGTGCCCCGATAACGCTTATCGCGGCTGCCAGCGGGGCGGCGGCTCCGGTCAACAACGGGACCGACCCCCTCTGCCCACCGGGAAGTGCCGCGGCCGCTTTAAGTGAGTTGCCCCTTTAAGCCGCGCTGCTGTTGCCGTTTTAAGCGCGCCCCATCATCCGCGGGACCCCCCGGAGGGGCTTGGCCACGCCCACCCCGGCCGGAGGGGCGTGGCTTCTTCGGAGGCCACGCCCACCTCGCGCGTCTTAAAGGAGCAGCGCCGCGCAGAAGGTCGCGCAGTTGAAACCGCAACGCAGGTTCGCGGCGGGACTCCGTGGGGCACCGGAGGGAAGGGGCGGGAGGAGCGGGGATGCCCCGCGCGGGTCCCCGCTGCCCGCCCCCCCCGGGGCCGGTTCCCGGTAGAGCGATGCCCGGTGCCCGCCCCAGCCGCTTTCTGCCGTGCAGGTCCCGCTGCGATGCTGCTGCTCCGCGCTGCCGCTATCGCCGCCGGGCACAGGTAGGACCCGCCCCGTCGGGACCCCCGCTCCTCGGCGCCCCCTTTCCCCGTTGCCGGTCCCAGCCCCGTTCTCCCCCCCGCAGGCTGCCGCTGCCCCGCCGCGGCTGCTCCCGCTTCGCTCCCGGTAACCCGGCCGCGGGGGGACGGCGGGGGGCGGCCACGGTGCTGGCGGCGCTGCTGGGCCTCGGAGCTGCGCTGGCCTATGGAGAGCGGCGGCGGAGGGTGAGTAGCGAGGGGGCACCGGGGGGGCACCGGCGGGACGGGGACGGCACCGGGCGCTGATGGGGTCCCGCAGGTGGCGCAGGCGGCCCAGGCCCCCCCGAGCCGCCGGTACCCGCGGTACACACGGGAGGAGGTGGGGAGGCACCGCTCCCCCCAGGACCGCGTCTGGGTCACGCACGGCACCGACGTCTTCGATGTCACCGACTTCGTGGAGCTTCACCCCGGCGGCGCCGAGAAGCTGCTGCTGGCGGCCGGGGGCGCCCTGGAGCCCTTCTGGGCCCTTTACGCCGTCCACAATCAGCCCCACGTCCTGGAGCTGCTGCGGGAGTTCAAGGTGGGGGAGCTCAGCCCCGACGAGGCCCCCCCGGACCCCACCGCCGCTCAGGACCCGTTCGCCGGGGACCCCCCTCGGCACCCGGGGCTGCGCATCAGCAGCCGGAAGCCGTTCAACGCCGAGACCCCTGCGGAGCTGTTGGCCGAGCGCTTCCTGACCCCCAACGAGCTCTTCTTCACCCGTAACCACCTCCCGGTGCCCACGGTGGACCCGGGCTCGTACCGGCTGCGCGTGGAGGGCCCGGAGGGCCGGGTCCTGTCGCTGTCGCTGTCGGAGCTGCGGAGCCGCTTCCCCAAGCACGAGGTGACGGCCACGCTGCAGTGCGCCGGGAACCGCCGCTCCGAGATGAGCCGCGTGCGCCCCGTCAAGGGGCTCCCGTGGGACATCGGCGCCATCGGCACCGCCCGCTGGGGCGGCGCACGCCTCCGGGACGTGCTGCTCCACGCCGGCTTCGGCGAGGAGCGCGCCGGCGAGTGGCACGTGTGCTTCGAGGGGCTGGACGCCGACCCCGGCGGGGCTCCCTACGGCGCCTCCATCCCCTACGGCCGCGCCGTCAGCCCCAGCGCCGACGTCCTCCTCGCCTACGAGATGAACGGGGAGGAGCTGCCCCGCGACCACGGCTTCCCCGTGCGCGTCGTGGTGCCCGGCGTGGTGGGCGCCCGCAGCGTGAAGTGGCTGCAGCGGGTGGCGGTGAGCGCGGCCGAGAGCCCCAGCCACTGGCAGCGGAACGACTACAAGGGCTTCGCACCCTGCGTGGACTGGGACTCGGTGGATTACAGCGCGGCGCCCGCCATCCAGGAGCTGCCGGTGCAATCGGCCATCACCCACCCGCGCCCCGGCGCGGCCGTGCCGCCGGGGGAGCTGACGGTGAAGGGGTACGCGTGGAGCGGCGGCGGGCGCGACGTGGTGCGGGTCGACGTGTCCCTGGACGGGGGCCGCAGCTGGCGCGTGGCGCGCTTGGTGGAGGGCGAGCGCCAGGCGCTGGGACGCGCATGGGCTTGGAAGCTTTGGGAGCTGCGGGCGCCGGTGGCGGCGGGCGCGGAGCTGGAGATCGTCTGCAAGGCCGTGGACGGGAGCTACAACGTCCAACCCGACACCGTGGCGCCCATCTGGAACCTGCGCGGGGTCCTCAGCAACGCCTGGCACCGCGTCCGAGTCACCGTCACCCGCTGAGCGGCTGCTGCCGGCGGCGGCGGTGTCCCCCGTCCCCCCCCGCACCACGGAGCAAAGGGCGCTGCAGTTTATGGCCCCCGACGTGTGAAAGTGGCTCCATAAAGATTGTGAAGCTTTTATGGACTCGGAGGTTCCGGGGGCAGAGCGGGGACAGCATGGGGCGGGATGGGATGGGGCGGGATGGGATGGGGTGGGATACAGGGGGGGGATCTGGGAGACCCCCTCCAGCCCCATGGTCCCACAGCAGAGGGACCCCTCTGGCCCCAGGTGACCTGGATCTCATTGGGATCCTGTATAAGCCACTGGTCCTATGGGACACTGTCAGCCTGTGGAATCCCTGACCCTATGGGACCTGACCCTATGGGACCCTCTCACCCTATAGAACACTGACCCTATGGGACCCCCTCACCCTATAGAACACTGACCCTATGGGACCCCCTCACCCTGTATAACACTGACCCTATGGGACCCTCTCACCCTATAGAACACTGACCCTATGGGACCCCCTCACCCTATAGAACACTGACCCTATGGGACCCCCTCACCCTGTATAACACTGACCCTATGGGACCCTCTCACCCTATAGAACACTGACCCTATGGGACCCCCTCACCCTGTATAACACTGACCCTATGGGACCCTCTCACCCTATAGAACACTGACCCTATGGGACCCCCTCACCCTATAGAACACTGACCCTATGGGACCCCCTCACCCTATAGAACACTGACCCTATGGGACCCCATGACCTTGTGGGACCTGTAACCCCGCAGAACCCTGTGACCCTGTATAACCCCCTGACCCTATATAACCCCATGACCTTATAGGACCCCCTGGTCCTATGCTGCTCCCTTACCCTATACAACCCCATGACCCTATGGGACTCCCTGAACCTATAGGACCCTACGCCCCCCCCTATGATCGATCCCCTTGGGGGGGCTCCCGGTGCCTCCCGTTGTGCCGTGAGCCCGTCCCCGCCGTATCGGTTATCGGTTATCGGTTATCGATTACCGCTCAGCCCCCGGGGCCCATCGATGCCCTCGGCTCTCCCCCCTCCATCCCCACTCCCCCCCTTCCCGCCCCTCCTCTGCCCTCCCCCCCGCTCCCCGCTCGATTCATCGGCGCTCGACTGCCCCCCCCTCCCCGTGCCGGCCCATGGCGGCCGCGTCGCCCCCCTCCCGGCGGCCGCTCGACAGCGTCGGCGCTCGGCTGCGCGGCCTGGCAGCGGCGGGGGCCGGAAGTGGCTCGGGGCGGGCGGGCGGGCGGCGGGGGGGGGCCCGCGCCCTCCTCAGGTGGAGCCTCCGCCGCCGCCGCGCCCGTGACCCCCCCCCGCGGCCGGGGCGGAACCGGGGGGGCCCTTCCCCCGCCCTCCGGTGAGAGCGGGGCCGGGGGGGGGGCAACGGGAGGGGGGGTGTGACCGGGAGTGGGGGGGGGGGGGGGGAGGTCCGGGTTGGGAGCGTCCATGGGGGGGGGGATCTGCCCCCCTATGGGGGAGTCTTTGAACTCCCCCCCCCTCCCAGGATGAATGGGCTCAACCAATGGGGGGCTCCCGGGACAGCACCGGGACATGGGGGGGGATCGGGATCCCATTGGAATTCGGCCGCTGTTCCATGGCTGGGATAGGATTGGATCGTGTCCTGTCCCCCCCCCCGCCATGGGATACGGGGTTGGGATGGGGGGGTCAGGGAACGGTTCCTTGGGAATAGGGGGAGCTGCTTCCAAGTGCTTCCCGCTCTGGAATGCTGGAGGTGGTGGCTCCGGGAAGGGTTTTCCCAGCGCTGGATCCTGCCCTGGATGCTCCGGGGGGGGGGTGTTCGTGTTCCCGTTATTGACTCCCTGGGATCGCATTCCCGAGGCACGGAGCCGCTGTCCCGGGTGCTTTGGGCTGAAGCCGGGAACTTGTTCCTGCTCCTGGTTGCTCCATGCGGAATCTCATTGCCATGGGATGAGGGGGGGCGCGATGGGAAGATGCTGCCTGGTGTCATCCATGAGCTTATTCCTGCTGTATCCATATCCTGGAGCGGGCACGTTGCCTGTGTCCTGCCGGGATGGGAGAGCAGGATTCATCCTGGCTTCCGCTTCCATGGACTTGAGGAAACTCGGGATCGGGCGCTGCTCCTGATGGGAATCGCAGGATCTGGGGTCATCCGAGGGCAGAGCACCAGGAGGATCCATTCCAGACCTCGGGAGCGTTGAGGAGCCAGCGGATCTATCCCGGGATCCGTCCATCCCGGAACGTGCCGGAGAAGGAGCTTCCCTCCAAAGGACACAACGGATCAAAGCCCCGGTGGAAAATATCCCTGGATTGATTTGGGATCCCCATTCCTGCGTTGAGAGGGGGAATTGTGCCTTTCCCAGCCGCTGCCGGTCAAAGCCGGCTGTATCCATGTATCCGTTGTGGAGGCAGCGCTCTTCCGGCCGGGAGCAGTGAATGTTGGTGAGGAATCCCATTCCCGCTTTGCTGCCTGATCCGCATCCTCAGGGGGGTTCCCTCTCTCAGCCCCTCTTCCCTTTATAGAAAGGTCGGGAATTGCATCGGGAATTGCAGCCGGATTTGCCCAATTCCCAGGGTAAGGCCCCCGGAATGGGGCTGTGAGGTGGGATACGGGATCCACTGGATAACCGGAGGACCCTGGGCTTGGTTTTGGCTGCGTCAGACGCACTCTGACGGTGGTCGGGAGCCGGGAATTTCCCTGGGAATATTCCCACTGCTTCGCTCCGAATGGTTCCTCTTCGGCGGCAGCGTCGCATCCCATCGTAATCCCTTTGGAAGTTCCCTGCGCTGGATCCTGCAGCATTCCCGATGTTGGGAGCAGCCGCTTCATTCCTCAGAGGTGGAAAAACCATCCTCACGTTGGAAAATCGTCGGCAGCTCCTGGAGCTGGGATAAAGCCACTTTCCAGCCCTGACTCATTCTTCCCCTGAAGGAGGCTCCGAGGCGCTCATCCCGAGCTCCACCTCATCCCACTTTGCTTCCCGCGGGATCCAGACCTCGGTGCAGAGGGACGTAAGCTCGGGAGCCAGGAGAATTCCCACCTCTGGGATGGTCCTGGCCACAGGAGGGACCTCCCGGCTGCAGCCTCTCACTGGTCAAAGGACGTTCCCAAGTCGCATCCCACCGGGATACTGGGATGGGTGTTTCTTAATCTGGGCTAATTCTGAGGCCTTTGGTTTCTTTTCCATAGGGAAAAAGCCTTATTTCGAGCACTCCCTCTGCTCTACTTCCAGCGCTGCATTCCCAATGGGATGATTGCTGCGGAAAGCCGGGAAGAAAGGCTTGAGATGGGAGTGTGCTCCTGGAGCGTGGGGGTTTGTCCCTGCTCCGGGTCCTCGCTGGACCCAGCTGTTCCAGGGCTCTGCTCCATAGGGAGCAGTGAGGGGCTGCTTTGATTCCAGCCTCAGTCACTTCATCCCATGAAGTTAAGAGTGGGAAAGGGAACTCTGGAATGCTGTGGCGCTGGGATGCGCCCTTTCCTTCTGCTGGCAGGGGAAGGAGGGGCATGGAGCCGGTGTTCCAGGGTGCTGCGCTGCTCCTGAATCCTGCTTGGATTCCCGCAGTGCCCGGGATATGAGGCACCTTTTGGTTGTGGATTGGGAGCGGGTCGAGGGCTCTGGATCCCGGTGTCTCCGTCTCTTGCGGCTCCGGATCCGGTGGTGCCGGTGCTTGCGGATCCCCTTGGTTTTCCCTTTCCCAGGAGACAAATCCTCACTGGCTGTAGCTCTTCTGCATTTCCAACCCCTCAAGCGCTGCTTGAGCCCCATTCCTGCTTGGAAAACGGGGCTGGTTTGGGATTGAAGCCAAATCAAAGCCTTGTCCCTGGGGGAGCTGGGCACATTCCCCTTTCCCTGCGGTGTGATTCCATGTGTCCCGGAGGGGAGGAGATGACCGGGCTCTGCTTTCTATTCCAGCAGAATCCCTTCAAGATGGATATAGAAGACTGTAATGGGCGATCCTACATATCTGGTAGGTGTCACGTTGGCTCCTTTGGGATCTTGATGGATTTGGGATGCTCAGGCTCATCCTTTGGGATTAAGTCATCCTCTGGCTTTGCCCCAGGCTGTGCTGCTGCCACTGAGAGGGTCCCACCATCACCGTGGCCGTGGTGTAGTCAGAGAGCCATGGAATGGGTTGGGATGAAGGGATCTTAGAGCTCATCCAATTCCAGAGGCAGGGACACCTTCCACTGGACCAGGTTGCTCCGGCCTGGCCTTGAATAGGGATGGAGCATCCAAACGTTCTCCATTCAGCCCATTCCATGTCCCACCACCCTCCCAGGGCAGGTTCCTCCTCAGATCCCATCCCAATCTCCCCTCTGGCAGGTTAAAGCCATTCCCTTTGTCCTGTCCCTCCATCCCTTATCCAAAGCCCCTTTCCAGGTTTCTTATCCCCCTGGAAGCTGCTCCAAGGTCCCTCTTGTGTTGTTGCCCTGGAGGTAGCTGGGAGTTCACCCATGGATCTTGGAAGAGCGGGAGGTGGATGCATGGATGCGTGGATGGAGCTTCCCTGGATACCAACATGCTGGAGTCAGCTGTGCTGGGATCACAGCCGCGGTGACCATAGGGAATTCCAGGATTAAGCTTATCTGGTGTCCTGCAGGAACCCGCCCGGGCGGGAAGTGCGGGTGGTTTGGTGGGATTTGTTCTTATCTCTGGGATGTGAAACACCTTTGCTTGGGATAAGAGAGGGATTAGGGTGAATGCAGCTGAGCAGGGAGGACGCTCCCTGTGGAAGTGCGTTGGATCCAATGGGATCAGTGCAGGAATCCCAGGACATGCTGCCTACCCTGGTGAAGTCCCTCCTTCCTCCAAGGATTCCCTCTGATCCCAGAGGATCCCTATGTGCCTGATCCTGCTCCACGCGGCTGCTCCCAGCTTCCTGGAGCGCCGGAGCCTGAATCCCTCTTGGGATCCAGCTTTCCAGGCTGGAAGTCCTGGGGATGGAGGTTTAAGCAGCTCCTGGAGCTTGGAGGGAAGGGGAATGGTTAAAGGATGGGAGAGGGGAAGAGCAGCGCTGTGGGAGCTCCACGGGGTTTTCCTTCTGGAGCATGGGGAGTGGAGCCTGGTGCTGCCCGGGATCAGGGCAGGAAAACAGGGATGCGCTCATCCGTAGGGCGAGGATTGACGCCCGGCACTGGGGCCCTGGGGATGCAAAGAGCAGAGCTCTGGGAGCTCCTTCCCCCTCCTCACCCTCAGCTGCTCGGATAAGTGGGCTACGGCCGAGCTTCCAGCGGCTTTCCATGTGGGAATTGGGGAACACATGAATCGTGACCCAGTATTGCCTGAGCTCTCAAGTGCGAAGGGGGAAACAGAGTGTTCCCAGCGCTGGGATGTGCTCCAGCTCCCACCTTCCCGGGCTCCGAGCTGGGGTATCCCAGTGTCTGATCCCGATCCCGGCTGAGGGGGTCCTGCCTGAGGTCTGTGGCGAGCAGAGGGGCTCTTCCCTGTTTCGGGAAGGATCAGCTCTTGATGCTGAGACTGAGGCTCCTTTGGGATGAGAGGGCTCCTTTGGGATCTGAGGCTGAAGCTGGCTCGCTGAGAGCTGAAAACAGGGCAGCAGAAAGGGATCAAGGAGAAATGAACTTGGTTTTCCTCCTTCCTGAGGCTCCTTTGGGGTGTTTCAGCCTTTATCCAGCGCATGGGAATGGCTGGAGCTGGGAATGGGATGTGGAATGCGTTCTTCCTTCCCTCAGCATCACTGGGGGGTGTTAGTGAGCCCCGAGCTCATCTGCGGGGCTGAAGCCCAGCCCAGGTTTGGTCCTGCTGTGGGGTGGGAGCTGCCATTGAGGTCGATCCCTGCGTGCGTGTTATTCCATATGGATACACGTCCCTGTGTCCGGGCAGGGGCTTGGTGTGAGCTGCTTTTACTCCACTGTCCCCACCCCACTGCCAAAGGATCGGATCCCAGTGAGTGGGGTGACCCTGGGATGCTGCTCCTCTCCCTCCCCGCATCCCATCCTCTTATTCCCAGCAGCATTCCAGGTTGTTGAGCTTCTCCCTCCACACATCAAATCCCCCCTTTCCCATTGACATCCCACGTTGTTGAGCCCTGAGGGCAGAGCATCCCTGGTACCCTCTCCCTGCGCGCAGCATCCTTCCCGGGAGCGACCGCCTCATCCCCGCTGCCCTCTCCCTGCGTGCGGCATCATTCCCGGGGGCGCAGGGGCGGCATTCCCGCTCGCTGCCTGTAAAATGACGGTCGTTTTCCCTGGCTTCCAGGAATCTGCTCTTCCTGGAAGGTGAGTGGCTGCGTGCGCCCTGCCAGCGACGCAGACATGCACACGCAGCCGGGGCTCCAGCGCTGTTTCCAAGGAGTTGGCTGTGAGAACACTCCAGGCTATCTCCAGCAAGGTACAAGAATGGGAATTCAACAGGATGCAGGGATGCGGGGGGGGGAGGATCCTGGAATGCCTTGGAGCTGGGAAGATGAGCAGGGGATGCGCTGGGCAGAGGGTGCTGCGGGGTGGCTGGAAGCCCCGGTGCTCCAGGGTGGGCTATAGGAGCTATAGGTGCCTGCAGCCCCCCGTGCTGGTGGGGAGCAGAGGGGATGCCCATGGAGGTGAAGGCGGTGTGGGGCACTCTCACCCCATGCAGCAGTGCTTTGGGGTTGGGGCTCCAGGTGTGGTCCCCCCCCCCCCCCCCAGCCCATAGAGCAGCGTGGGGGCTCAGTCTCTCCATGAGCCCCAGAACCTGTCCATGAGCTCGAGCATGGGAAGGGTCTCCATCAATCCGAATGTGATCCCAGGAGGAGAGGAAACCTCTTCCCAATGGAGCTATGGGGCGCTGGGGTCCCATTCAGAAGATGCTGCTCTGGGGCACTGAGGGCTCTCTGGAATGGATTTGGCTTCCTGGAGCCGTAAGGAACCGCTGGGGAATTCTCACTTCATTATAGGCAAAGGGACGTGGGCAGAGCGCGGGGTCAGGATGCCCATGGCAAACATGGCTGGCAGCAGCCCCATCCCAAAGGAACATTTGGGGCCTCACTCACTGCTGTCTCCCTCTTCCCAAAGGCAGTGGGGATTCCTCCCTGGAGAAGGAGTTCAGCTCGGCCATCGTGGGGCCCACCGTGAGCACCCCCAACAGCCAGCACTCATCCCCGAGCCGCTCGCTCAGTGGTGAGTCCCAGCGCTGCCTCCATCCCACCTCACGTTGACTTCCCACCGGGATAAACCCCACGCGGAGCAGCTCCGTGGCGATGCCAGGGAGTCGGGGTCATTCCTTGCGGGCCTGACCCTCGAGGTGCGGCGTGGCCATGGACATCAGTGGCGCAGGGGCTGCTGGCACCGAGGGGTTGGCTCAGCCCCCAGCCCTGCTGTGACTTCCTCCCTCCTGCTTCCAGCGCACGAGGCTTTTCCATAGCGCAGGAGCCGCCCCGTCTGCCCTGGGATGGAAGAGCCCCAAGCATTCCCTGCCATCGGGAAGGAGCCCCCTTCCTTCCCCCCGTTATTACTTGCTCTTTGCTTTCTCCTTGCCCTCTAAAAGCAGTCGGGAGCTCCGGCGCGGAGCTGAGCTCTCAGAGCGGTACTGCAGCCTCTCTGCTGCTGGAAGCCAAAGCACGTGGCCAGGGAGGACAATGCCCACCCCATCCCCTGCAGCCCCGGGATGCTGGTGATGCTCTCGCCTCTGATGTGATTTGACTTCCCCACTGGTGCCATGCCCCGGAGGAGGAGGACGTTGTGTAACCTGGGTGGAAGCAGCGGGAGCACGCAGCAGGGCTTGGCCTCCTCCACTCCATGAAACGTCCCCAAGGGAATGGGAGAAGAGAACCCCCCCCCTCCAAACCAGCAGCCCTCACCCCACTGAGCGAGGAGCTTCCCACTGGGTGCTCCCATGGGAGCGCTGCGGCTCCGGTCCCATCCTGCTTCCACCCGCAGGAATGCTTCAGCCTCCAGCATTGGCTTTGGCCAAGGGCTCAGCAAAGAGGCGCTGAGTGCCAGGGCCGGGTTCCCGTTGCTGGGAGCCTCCGAGGGAAGGCATTTGTGTGCCCCAGGATCCAGGAAGGGCAGGCCAGGAGCCAGGGAATTCCTGGGCTCTTCACCCGGCAATAAAGCTCCCGCAGGCGCAGATGAATCACTTCCATGCTGCTGCTCCTCGCTAATCCCCCCTGCTCTGGGGAAGAGCCGGAGCCCTCCTGCCCGCTCCATTGGAGGCAGGGAGGAAGAGGCGCTTTCCTCTCGGTATTCCCAGCCCTGGGAGCCTCTTGCTGCCACCATCTGCGGCGTTCCCACCTCCTCGGTGCCCGGTAAGCGACCCGAAGACTCCCGGGAAGCAGCATTCCCAATCGCAGCCGATGGGAAGAGCTTGTTCACTCCCCCCCCACCCCGGGCTTCTAAAGGCCAGGATGTCGCCGGGGCTCCCCAGTGTATCCCGGGATGTGGGTGAGTGTCGGAGCTCTCACAAAGGGCCGGATGAGCCCCAGGAATCGAGTGCCAACAGGGCTGGAAGCTGCTCCTTTGGGATGTGAAGGTCACTTCCTCCAGTGCCCACCGTTCTCCGAAGGGATTGGGAAGAGCCTCCTGCTTCCAAGGGGAGAAACAAGGATCTGAGCTTTAAAGAGACTCTCTAAATGCTCCACATGGGTGCCCTGGATCCCACTCAACTCCAGCATCATCTTCCTCCGGCCTGCACGGACCAGCAGGAGCCGCTGTCCCCATCCCGGGAGCATCCCAAAGGGATTCCCTGGCTATAGCTTCAAGGAGGAAGCTTCCCACTTGGATCATGTAAAGGCTGAGGCGGTCCCAGCACCACTTCTCCCTCCATCAGAAGCCCTCTGCTCCCGCCTCTGCCTTCTCATTGCCCTTGGCTCGACCTTCCCTTGGTCCCTGCATCCACTTCCCTCATCTCACAGGAGCTTTCTTGGGGTTCCTGGTGCCCACAGGGTCCCGTCCCTTCCCTGTGGTTCCTGGGAGCAATGGAGATGGGGTCACAGAGTCCTGCAGGAGGCTCTTGGAGCCTTTCCTGCTCCAGAGGGTGGAAATTCAGTGTCTTTGCTTCCGAAGCACGAGTGCCTTTGAATCCAGGGAAGTGCATGGCTTTTCCCACAGGAGCCGTGCTCTGGGGTGTGCAACCAGTCCCTAACCTGGTGTGATCCAGGTGAGCAGTTCTTCCCACCCGAATCCCTCCCCGCATCCCACTGTTCCCTTTCGGAATGAAGCCTTAGAACCACCCAGGCTGGAGAAGATGCTCAAGGCCACCACCACTGAGGGCCTCATCCCCATGGCTTTGGCCACCGGTGCCCAAGCTCCCAGCTCCTTCCTCACATCCCATCCCTTGTGCCTCCCCACAGCCAACTCCATCAAGGTGGAGATGTACAGCGACGAGGAGGGCAGCCGGCTGCTGGCCCCAGACGAGCGGATGCTGGAGAAGGACGACAGCGTCATCGTGGAGGATTCCCTCTCAGAGCCCTTGGGCTACTGTGATGGGCCAGGCCAGGAGCCCCATTCCCCCGGTGGCATCCGCTTGCCCAATGGCAAGTTGAAGTGTGACATCTGCGGCATGGTCTGCATCGGCCCCAATGTGCTCATGGTGCACAAGCGCAGCCACACGGGTGAGTGGGGCTCAGGGATGCTGGGGGATGCTGGTGGTAGCTTGGGGATGTTGGTGGTACCTTGGGGATGCTGGTGGTACCTTGGGGATGCTGGTGGTAGCTTGGGGATGTTGGTGGTACCTTGAGGATGCTGGTGGTACCTTGGGGATGTTGGTGGTACCTTGGGGATGCTGGTGGTACCTTGAGGATGCTGGTGGTATCTGGGTGATGCTGGTGGTACCTGGGTGATGCTGGTGGTTCCTTGAGGATGCTGGTGATACCTTGAGGATGCTGGTGGTACCTTGGGGATGCTGGTGGCCCCTGGGTGATGCTGGTGGTTCCTTGGGGATGCTGGTGGTACCTGGGTGATGCTGGTGGTACCTTGAGGATGCTGGTGGTACCTTGGGGATGTTGGTGGTACCTTGGGGATGCTGGTGGCCCCTGGGTGATGCTGGTGGTTCCTTGGGGATGCTGGTGGTACCTGGGGGATGCTGTTGGTACCCTGGGGATGCTGTTGGTACCCTGCGGATGCTGGTGGTACCTTGGGGATGTTGGTGATACCTTGGGGATGTTGGTGGTACCTGGGTGATGCTGGTGGTACCTTGGGGATATTGGTGGCACCCGGGTGATGGTTGGTGGTACCACAGGAGATGAGCGTGTCATGGATGAGGTGATGGTAATGAGGAAAGTGCATGGACGTGTGTAGGTGGAGATTCCTCACCACCAGTCAACCACCAGCACCAGGTCTGAGCCTCCCCAGCTTGGGGGTCACGTCGTAGACCCATAAAATGGGTTGGGAAGGAGCTTAGGCTCACACAGATCCCCCCCCACCATGGGCAGGGATGCTTCACACCAGACCATGCTGCCCCAGTGCCCTTAACCTCAGGCTTTCCCTCTCTGCTGCTGGAGCTGGGAATGCTTCTGATCCCTGAGGATGGGAGAAGCTTCCCAGCAGGAATTTGACCCCTTTGCTCCTGTTTTACAGGGGAAAGGCCCTTCCATTGCAACCAGTGCGGAGCCTCCTTCACCCAGAAGGGAAACCTCCTGCGTCACATCAAGCTGCACTCTGGAGAGAAGCCCTTCAAGTGTCCCTTCTGCAACTACGCCTGTCGGAGGCGGGATGCGCTCACCGGCCACCTCCGGACACACTCCGGTGGGTACCGGCATGGGGAGGAACAGGGAATGAGGGCCCAAACCCCAGGGATTCAAAGGCAAGGGCCCGCCCAAGAGCAGCCAAAGGTGGTGCTGGTTCAGCTCCCCATGTGCTGGAGTCGGTGCCTGGTTTATGGGCTCCATATTCCGGTTGTTCCTGGGGGTTGTGGTAGCTCTTCCCTATAAAGATCAATGTTTAATAGGTTTTATGGAGAGGAGGGAGGTCCCACCCTTGGGTGCGCCCTGTCCCAGCCTGAGGGGTTCTGCTCCCTCTGCCTTTGGCCTTGTCCTTGCTCGGATGGGCCACTGGGAGCTGTGCTTCCCACCCTCTGGCTCCGGGATGTAGGCGCTGATGGGGACCTGGGGGGGAGTGAAGTGAAGCAGAGATGAAGTGAAGCTGAAGTGGAGCCAGCTCCCGCTTGGCAATCCCATCCCTTCATTCCCGTACCGCGTGTGGCGCTGCCGGGCCTTTTCCTGCTCCTCCGGATGGTTGTGAACATTGGAAGGATTCCACAAAGGAGGAATCCCGGCCCCTGAAGAGCCTCTTCGTGCCCAGGAGCGCCGGAACCTGCTCCCCCCTCGCAGCCTGGCCTGGAAGCCTCCTTTTCCCTTAAGTCCCACTTAGAGGATGTGATGCTCCGGGTTCAAGGCTGAATCTTCCCACTTTGCTCTTCCTTTTGGGAGTTCCTCTCCTTCCCACTCCCACCTGAGACTTCCCAGGAGATGCTGGGGAGGAGTCCGAGTGCCCGGCCTGGAATGGGCACCTCACAAGCGGAGGTTTGGCCTTTGCCACCGCCTTCCCCCTCACTGAGCACCCGGAGCTGCCGTCTCCCCACTGCCCGGCATGCCTTCAGGGAGGGACACGCAACTGGGACGAGTCCTTCCGGCATCTCCAAGCAAAAGGAGCTTTTGTGGGAGCTCATTACTCAGAGGAGCCTGGGTTTAACGGGGACTGCAGCGGGAAAAGGCTGGGTCAGGCCTGGCCCAGCCTCCCTCTGCCTTCCCTGCGCGTCCCCATGGGGAGCAGCAGCTTTCATCTCGCTGGATGCGCTGCCCGGATCAAACCCACATCAAACACGGGAGAGATCAGAAGCTGCAGCTCCTCCGAGACCCCTTCCGTGAGGATTCCATCCCGGAGCTGCTCCTCTTCTGTTGGGCTTGCTTGTAAAAGGCTTCTCCTGGGGAGATCATTCCCATGGCTCCTGGTCTGGGGGTGAAGATCCTCACTGGACCTTGGCTGGGAGCTCCTGTGAGGTGGTGGATGGGCCGAGTCCATCAGGACGTTGTGGGGAGCGAATTCCGAGAGGAAGGAATGGAAGGAAAAGCCACGGACCACAAGGCAAAGGATGGAGCCTCCCTCCTTGTGCTGCAGCCACCACAAACCCCGTTCCTGACCCCCTGCAAGCACAGGCTGAGCCTCCACACCAGGGCTGAGCCCTGAATCACGGGCTGCATCCCGAGGGAATAACTTCAGGGTATCCCTAGGGCTTGGCAAGCCATCCCAGATCCTAACGCAGCCATGGAGGGGGGGCTTTGGGATGCACAAGCAGGAGGTTTGGGTTGCTGCTTGGCTTAAGAGGAACAGAACTGAGGCATTTGGAGAGCTCTGAGCTTGGGGATTGGTGTGGAATTTGGGAATCGAGGCTGCGCTTCCAAGTCGTTGGATCTGGGAGGGAATTCCTACCTGGGAGTCCTGTTTGGAGGCGGTGGGGACTTCACTGGAGCGAACCCATCTTCAGTGCTCTGCGCCAGTGCTCTTCTCATCAGTTCCTAACCTGGATCCCGGCATCAGCATCCGGAGCTGGGAATGGACAGGGGCAGGACCCCAGGAGCTGGAGCAGGGCTTGGGAAGCCCAATTCACACCGCAACCTGCAGAAAACCCCCAAACCACCCCAAAACGCGGCCGGGAAAGAGCAAAGGGGTTCGGGCAGGTCCCGGTCCCTCGGAGCCTGCATCCCTTCAGCCGTGCCCTTTCCAAAGGATGCCAGGCACCTTCAATACCGCTTTTCCATCAGTGTAACGGGGTTACACCTCTTCCGTTGCCTGCCACTGCGGGCAGAGCCAAGCAGAGGTGGGATTGGGCCATATCCTGATGGATCCCAGCGCTCCAGCAGCACCCACAGCCCTTCTCCTGCTGCATCCTCCATCCCTTTGCCTGTATCCGGCTCTTCCCAGGTGCTTCCAACCCGGCTCTGCCTTTCTCCCTTGCAGTCTCCTCCCCTACCGTGGGCAAGCCCTACAAGTGCAACTACTGCGGCCGGAGCTACAAGCAGCAGAGCACGCTGGAGGAGCACAAGGAGCGCTGCCACAGCTACCTGCAGAGCCTGCACACGGAGCCGCCGGCCCTGGCCAGCCAGGCAGGTCAGTGGGGCACGGGGGGGGGGGCGCTTTGGGATCGCCATTCCCAGTGGAAAAGGGGGAGCTGAGTGCGGAGGGAGAGCCCTGGGGCTCGGTTAAGGGCACAAAGCTCTGCGAGTGGCACCTCGCTGGTTCCTCCCTGTGCCAGCAGCTGAATTCCAGAGCTTCCTGAATGGAAAACTCCCCCTTGAATGGAAGCCCTTGAACGGAACGCCCCCCCCCTTTGCCCCCTCTATCGAGGGCAGTCGCAGCGGGCAATGGGCACCGAGTGGCTTGGAAGCACCTTTTGGTGCTCCTCGGAGCCAGCAGCCGGCCCCCTTGTCTTGGCTATGCCGGAGCCTTCCTGCTCCTCAGCCTTCCGGAGCCGGCATCCCTGCGGGATGGGCTGAGAGCCCTCAGGAATAACGGGAATGGGCACTTCCATGCGTTGAAGCCGCTCCTCTTCCCCAAAGCGGCAGGAGCGGGCGCAGCGCGAGGAAGAAGGGAGGAGCGGCCGCCCCGCGACCGAGGCACCCACGGGGTAAGCTCTGGGCCTGGAGCAGAGGAGCCTTTCCCTACGTCCATCCCGGCTGGCAGAGGGCAGGAGCAGCGGCTGCGGAGTCTCGTGCCCGTCCCGCGGGTGCCCCCTTGACGTGGGTGTTCCCTTCTCTTTGCCAGGGGATGAGATGAGGGAGCTGGAGATGGTGCCGGACTCGCTGCTGCATCCCTCCTCCGAGCGGCCCACGTTCATCGACCGCTTGGCCAACAGCCTCACCAAGAGGAAACGCTCCACTCCCCAGAAGTTCGTGGGTAAGGGGATGCCCATTGGATTCCCATGGGGATGAGGAGGGTCAAAGGTGGGGGGGAGTCCCTGGAGCTGCCTGGCCAGACGGCCCCCCCCCCCCCCCCCCCCCATAGCGCCGCAGTGATGCCGGGGATGGAGGGGCCACGGGAGCCAGGGGATGTGCCCCGAAGCCCGCGGTGACCCCGCTCTGCTTCCATAGGGGAGAAGCAGATGAGATTCAGCCTCTCGGACCTCGCCTTCGACGTCAACTCCGGCTTCGAGAAGGACGTGGAGATGGTCTCAGCCCATCACCCCCCCTGGACCCTTCCTACGGCAGCTCCTTATCCCTGATGGGGGGGAGCACCTCCGCAGCCTCCGCCTGCCCCCCACAAACTGCATCTCGGAGGTGACCCCCGTCATCAGCTCCGTCTACACCAGCTCCAGGCTCTGCCGGCCCGGCTGGAGCTGCCGGGGGGCCGGGAGGCGGCCGAGGGCCACGAGGACGTGGGGGACCCGGTGCCGGTGCTGTACCGGGGCCGGGACCACGCCGTGTCCCCCCCCAACGGCTGCCACGACTCCAGCGACACCGAGAGCAACCACGAGGAGCGGAGCTCGCAGGGGCCCGCAGGGAGCACCCGCCAGAGCCCAGCTTACGCCAAAGAGGACCCCAAGGTGCCGGAGGGGCCCCCGGCCGCCCGCTCCACCCCGAGCTCTGCCAAAGAAGCCCTGAGGGTGCTCAATGAGGATGGGGAGCAGCTGCGGGCCTTCAAGTGCGAGCATTGCCGCATCCTCTTCCTGGACCACGTCATGTTCACCATCCACATGGGCTGCCACGGCTTCAGAGACCCTTTCGAGTGCAACATCTGTGGCTACCACAGCCAGGACCGGTACGAGTTCTCTCCCACATCGTGAGGGGCGAGCACAAAGTTGGTTAAACCCCCCCCCCCACGTTGTTCCCCCCCATCCCCATCCCTTGGCCCTCGCTCAGCCCCCTCCGACCCTCGGGCATGGAACTGGTGGTGTTCTTTTTTAACTCCTTTGCACTGATTTTGGCTACAAAAAAACGATGGAAAACCGAAAAATCACCCCCAAAACCACCCCAAAGCCCCGGGGGGGGATGGGAACCATTTGCCTTTTTATATTTAAATATTAATGGACTTTTTTGGGCCCCCCCCCCAACCACCTCCCTCCCATTGTTATTTATTAAGCTTTTGAGTTGCTTCTTTTCTATCCTTCCCCTTTCAGAGTCGCGCTCACTGAGACTCTTCGTTACCCCAATCCCAGTCCCGGCTCCAAGGCCTTTCCTTGGCCTGAGCCCATTGAACCTCAGATTCGGTGCTAACCCCCCCCTCTATGGGACCCCCCACCTCTGTCAGCCGTGACCCCCCCTTAACCTGGTTTGGGGGGGTCGCTGCACCCTGAGCTTTAATGAGTCTATCCCGGGGGACCCGCTGCTGCCCCCCCCCCCCCTTCCTGGTGCTGCCAGATTTACCACGGTGATTCCCAATGGGATTTGAAGCCCCCCCCCGGATACTTAGCTCTGCATGGGGGGGGGATGAGATTCCATATTGCTCCCCTTAATGAAGGCAGGAAGATGGGATCTCCTCCTCCTCCCCCCCTCGCCGTTCCCAAGGGATTGGGGGGGGCTCTCCCGGTGCTCCAGGGTCACTCCTCTTCGGGGTATCAATGCCCCCAGCATGGAGCTTTGGCTCCGCAATCCTTTGGGATGGCTTTGGGGGGGGGGGCCCAGGCCCCCTTTGGGGTCCCTTATCCAAAGGGGAAAGCAGCCGCGAACCAAAAATGAAGCGGGGGCCTCACCCGATCCCGGTGCCCTCCGCATCCCCCCCTTTATATCCATATCCCACCCCCTCGGGGGGGGGGTCCCTGATCCCCCCCCCAGGCCCAGGACGCATAAAAGCCCCCCCGGGGGCTCCTGAGGGTGAAACCAAAGGCTGTTCCTTTTGTACCAACGCAACCACCTCAATGTGGCGGCAACAGCTCCCGTTGCCCCTCTTCCCCCCCTTTTGCTATTAATTAATATTATTACTATTATTATTAGATATATATTTAATCCCCCCCTTTCTATATGGGGGAGGATCATTGGGGCTCAGCCCCCCCTTCCCACCCCCCCCAAACCACCCCAAAAAGGGGCTTTCCCAACCCAACCAGCGCAGTTTGAGCGCTCTTGGGTTGGTTCATTATTGGGGGGGGGGGGGGTTGTTTTGTTCTTTTCCTTTCTTTTCCCTACGGAATTCCATTCCCTATCCCGACCATAGGAATTTTGTACACCCCCAGGCGCTTTACTCTGTAAATGTCTATTTTTGAAGCAGATGGATGAAGAACGAACCCTTGAGGATGAGGATGAGGATGATGTGCAATACCCCATGTACCCCCCCCCTTTAAGTCCATTGCTCCCTCCCCTTGGGTTTCAGTTGTCTCTCGTTAATGGCTTTGCTGTTGGCTTTGCTTGGGAGGTTAAAGTCGCTTTTGGACCCCCCCGGCCCCCCCTCCAGGAGCTTTTGTATCTGTAAGATATTGTAAGTACCTATTTGTGTAACGAGATCTACTGTAAGTTTTGTACTGTAATGGCTGAAGGTCTGTTATAAATAAACCCGAGTAATTTAACGGCCCCCCCGGCCCCCCCCGGGCCCCAAAGTCATGGGGAGGACGCACCATGGGAAACCCCCCCCCCACCGCCACCAAAGGTGATGGGGGGGATCCTGGGAACTGCCCCCCCTAGGGGTCATTGTGAGACACACACCCCAAAGGTGGTAAGGGGGGGACCGGACACACTGAGCACCCCCCAGGGTAACTGGGGGACACGTTGGGGACCCCCCAGTGGACGCATACACACAGTGGGGTCCCCCCAAAGGACACATACACCCAGTGGGGGTCCACCAATGGACACATACACACAGTGGGGACCCCTCTAAGGGATGGGGGCATTTGGACCCTGTTCATGAGGAGGGACACGCGGGGGCCCCCCAGAGCCGGGGGGGGGGGGGCGCTGAGCCCTTTATGAGCCCCTGGGACTACAACTCCCAGCATCCCCCGCGCGCGCCCGAGGCATGGCGTCAAGCGCAGCACGCACAAACGTGTTACATCTCACGTAGCGCCGATCCCTCCGCCGCAGCGATGCGAAGTAGTCCCTCAAACCCCCCCCTCCGCCGCCGCCGCCCCGGGCCCCGCTCCCCCCCGCTCCCTCCGGTGGGGCCGCTGCGGCGGGATCGGGGCGGTGCTGGGGGCCCGGAGAGGCCCCGAGGGACCGGGGCGGCCCCGGGCGGGGTCGGAGGAGCTTCCGGGCGGAGGGAGACATATATAAGGGCGGCAGCGCGGCGGCCGGGCCCTCTTTCGCGGCCTCCGGAGCGCGATGGTGAGAGCGGCGCGGGCGGGGGCACGTGGGGGGGGGGGGGGGCCTGGGGGGGCCATAGGGGGGTCCATAGGGGGTGTATGGGGTCCATAGGGGGGTTTGGGGTCCATAGGGGGGGTGTGGGGTCCATAGGGGCTGTATGGGGCCCCTGTAGGGTCCATAGGGGCTCTGCGAGGCCTCTGTGGGGTCCATAGGGGATGTATGGGGTCTCTGTGTGGTCCATAGGTGCTGTGCAGGGCCTCTATGGGGTCCATAGGGGGTGTATGGGGTCTCTGTGGGGCCCATAGGGGCTGTGGGGGGCGCATGGGGCCCATAGGGGGCAGAGGGCCGCCGTGGGCCCTGCGTGGGGCTCCCGCGGGGCGGGGGGGGTTCACCTCCGTGCGCCGCAGACGAAGAAGCGCCGCAACAACGGGCGCGCCAAGAAGGGCCGCGGGCACGTGCAGCCCATCCGCTGCACCAACTGCGCGCGCTGCGTGCCCAAGGACAAAGCCATCAAGAAGTTCGTCATCCGCAACATCGTGGAGGCCGCGGCCGTCAGGGACATCTCGGAGGCGAGCGTCTTCGACTGTGAGCGCGGCGGCCCCGCAGCGCGGCCCCGGCCCCACAGCGCTGCCATAGCCCCATAGCGCAGCCCCATAGCGCTGCCATAGTCCCACAGCGCTGCCATAGCCCCATAGCGCGGCCCCATAGCGCGGCCCCGGCCCCACAGCGCTGCCATAGCCCCATAGCGCAGCCCCACAGCGCTGCCATAGCCCCATAGCGCAGCCCCACAGCGCTGCCATAGCCCTATAGCACGGCCCCAGCCCCACAGCGCGGCCCCAGCCCCATAGCGCTGCCATAGCCCCACAGTGTGGCCCTGGCCCCCAAGCCCCAGCCCCATAGCGCTGCCATAGCCCCACAGCACGGCCCCAGCCACATAGCGCTGCCATAGCACTGCCATAGCCCCATAGCACGGCCCCAGCCTCATAGCACTGCCCTAGCCCCATAGTGTGGCCCCAGGCCCAGAGTCCCATCCCCATAGCACTGCCATAGCCCCACAGCGCAGCCCTAGCCCCATAACACTGCCCTAGCCCCATAGAGCAGCCCCAGCCCCATAGTACTGCCATAGCCCCATATTGTGGCCCCAGCCCCATAACACTGCCCTAGCCCCATAGAGCGACCCCAGCCCCAGAGTCCCATCACCATAGCACTGCCATAGCCCCACAGCGCTGCCCCAGCCCCATAACACTGCCCTAGCCCCATAGAGTGACCCCAGCCCCATATCACGGCCCCAGCCCCATATCACGGCCCCAGCCCCATATCACGGCCCCAGCCCCATAGCACTGCCCCAGCCCCATGACACTGCCCTAGCCCCATAGTGTGGCCCCAGGCCCAGAGTCCCATCCCCATAGCACTGCCATAGCCCCATAGCGCTGCCCCAGCCCCATAGCGCAGCTCGGGGGGCTCTGGGGGTCACTGACCCCCTGCTCCCCCCCCAGCCTATGTGCTGCCCAAGCTCTATGTGAAGCTCCATTACTGCGTGAGCTGCGCCATCCACAGCAAGGTGGTGCGGAACCGCTCGCGGGAGGCGCGCAAGGACCGGACCCCCCCGCCCCGCTTCCGCCCTGCTGTAGGTACCGGGGGGGGGAGCGGGGTTCGGCCCCCCCGACCCCTCCCCAAGGCACGGTTGATGCTGTGTGGGTATGGGGGGATGAACCCCTATTGCGTGGGAGGGGAGAGAGGAATGGGGGTTTCCCCCCCCCAGGCCCCTCTCAAGGCCTGGTTGATGCTGTGTGGGTATGGGGGTTCCTTTGCCCCCCGGTTCCCCCCCCATAGGTTGGGCTGACGCTGCATACGTACATTATGTGTTACACATTATATATTGTGCGTTATCTGCATCCATGGAGGAAAATGGGGGTCCCCCCCCAAAGCCGTGGCTGACACCCGCCTCCCCCTCCCTGCAGGGTGCTGCCCCCCGGCCCCCCCCGAAGCCCATGTGAGGAGACACCGCTGGAACGGGACCGCGAGTGCGGGATCAATAAAGGAGCTTTGCTCAGAGCCTGTGCCGTGTCTTCTGGGGGGGGAATGGGGCTTCGGGGGGGGGGAATGGGGCTTCGGGGGGGGGGAATGGGGCTTTGTGGGGGGGGTATGGGGCTTCGGGGGGGGGGAATGAGGCTTCGGGGGGGGGGGAATGGGGCTTCTGGGAGGGGGAATGGGGCTTCGGGGGGGGGGGGAATGGGGCTTCGGGGGGGGGAATGGGGCTTCTGGGAGGGGAATGGGGCTTCGGGGGGGGGGTATGGAGCTTCTGGGAGGGGGAATGGGGCTTCGGGGGGGGGGGGAATGGGGCTTCGGGGGGGGGGAATGAGGCTTCGGGGGGGGGGGAATGGGGCTTTGTGGGGGGGGTATGGGGCTTCTGGGAGGGGGAATGGGGCTTCGGGGGGGGGGAATGGGGTTTCGGGGGGGGGGTGCGGGTTGGAAGCGGCTGCTGCGCCGCCCACGATGGGCATGGGAGAGGTTGGGGGGGGCTCTGTG
The DNA here is from genome assembly GCA_028858755.1 of Ara ararauna. Taxonomy (NCBI): domain Eukaryota; kingdom Metazoa; phylum Chordata; class Aves; order Psittaciformes; family Psittacidae; genus Ara; species Ara ararauna. The sequence goes on from CM054390.1 coordinate 8,749,611, forward strand.
ACCCCCATCCTGGGGCTGTCCCTGCGCTGGGGGGGGGGGTGGGAGGGGCCCGGGCCCCCCCCCCCCCCGGGGCTGGGCGAGGCCGCGGGACCGGTTGCACCTGATGGGGGCGGAGCCGCGGGCGGGTCCCGCGCTGCGCTGCCCCGGGGGGGGGGGGGGGGGGGGGCGCTCCGCCTCGTCCCGTCCGCCCCGACGGCCCCGCGCCAGGTGCATTCCCCCCGCCGCGCCCGGGCACGCCGCGACCGCGGGGCCCCGCTGCGAGCCGCGATGGAGCGGCCCCGGCTCCGCTCCCGGCTCCGGTCCCGGCTGCCGCTGCCGCTGCTGCTGCTGCTGCTCCGCGCCCCCGCGCCCGGCTCCGCGCAGGCAGGTGAGCCCCGGCCCCGGCCCCGGCCGCGCTCCCGGTCCCCTCCGCTCCTTCCACTTCAACCGCGTCCGGGACCCCCGGGTCCCATCGCACCCCATGGCCTGGGGTGGGGGGACACACCGGGAGCAGCGAAACCCCCCCCGGGGTGCGAGCGGGGCTGGGGCTCGGATCCCCCTCGGCAGCGGCACCTGCGCCCCCGCAGCGTCCGGGCCCGGGACCCAGCGGGGTCCCGTGGGGGTGCGGGAGGGTCCCATTGGGGGTCCCCCTGGGGGTGCCCCCGGCCCCGGCGCTGCCCTCGGGGGCCGCTCCCGGAAGCGGCGGCTTCGCCCCCGCGTTGTTTTCCCACCGCGAGGGCGCGGCGGGCGCGGGGCACCCGAGGTGCGGGGCCCATGGGGAGCGCTCCCGGCCCCGCTGCCCCCGCCCGGAGCCCGCTTTGTGCCGCCCGCGGGGCCCGAGGCCGGGGCCGCTGCCGTCCCCCCCCCTGCCCGAGGCCCCCGCGCGGGTCCCCGGTTCTATTCCTGGCGGCGGGGGCCGGGGGCACGCGGGCGATAGCGGCGGCAGCGGAGCCGCCAGCGGGGGCCCCCGCGCTGATAACGCGACGCCGCGGCGGCGGCCGGGGCGGGGGGGAGCCCTCGGCACCCCCCCCCCCTCGGACAGGTGCACCCCAAGGGCCCGACCCGCGCCCCGCGAGCGCCGCTGCGGCTGCGGGAGCGGTTGAAGCGCTGTTAATGGTTCATGGGGGTCCCACGGGGCTGGGTCCTGCCCCCCCCCCCCCCCCCATCCTCAGCAGCTTTGGGGGCCCCCCAAATGAGTTCTTCGGGGTCTCAGCTCCCCCGCTCCGAGCCCCTCCCCGCGCCCATCCCCTGCCCGTCGGGGCTGGGGCCATTCCAGAGCGCAGCTGAGACCTTTATATAGCCCCTTCCCTACCGATGCGGCTGCGGGCGGGGGGGGCCCTCGCCCCTTCCCATGCGTGCCCTGAGCTGTCCGTTCTCTGCGGGGGGGCGGTTGGGGCTCGGGCCCCTTCCGTGCCCCCGCGCTGGGGCCGCACAAAGCCGCCATTTACCGCCGCGGCCCCCCCGCGCCGGGGCCTGACTCACGTCTGTGGGGGGGGCCCCGCACCCCGCTGTGCCCCGGGGGTCCCGGGGGGCTCCGCGCCCCCCCCCTTGTCCCGTTCACCACAATCGCCCCTTTGTGCGGCTGCGGGGAGGGGGCCCCGCGCACAAAGCGCCTCTGTCCGCGCCGTCCGTGTCCCCCCCCCCCCCCCCGGCCCAGCCCCGGGGTCCCCTCGGCCCCGGCCCCGGCTCCGGGCATCGAGGCGGGGCCGGGGCCGAAGTCCGGCGTCGGGGGCGCTCGGAGCGGGGCCGGGCCCGCGCCCGCCTTGCGCAAGGCTCGCCCGGCCGGTTCGGGCACCGGCACCCCCGGGCGGGGGCGCTGCTGCGGCGGGCGGGGGGGGGCAGCGCCACGGGGGGGCAGGGAGGGGATGGGGCAGTGTGGGGGTGCGGGGCAGGGACGTCGGGGGGGGGGACGTCGGGGGGGGGGACATGGGCACCACTGGGGGACATGGACATCAAGGGGGGCACATGGACATCAAGGGGGGGACATGGACATCGGGGGGGGGGACATGGACATCGGGGGGGGGGACATGGGCACCATTGGGGGATGTGGACATCAGGGGGGGACATGGACATCGAGGGGGGTGGCATGGACATTAAGGGGGGGACATGGACATCGGGAGGGGGACATGGACACCATTGGGGATGTGGACATCAGGGGGGGACAATGGGCACCACTGGGGCACATGGACACCAAGGGAAGCCCATGGGGATGTGGCCACCATGGGGGGGACGTGGCCGCATGTGGGGGACGCGGCGCTGTGCCCGCAGTGTGCGCGGGGACGCTGAACGGGCTGAGCGTGACCGGGGACGCGCAGCACCAGTACCAGACCCTGCACAAGATGTACAACAACTGCGAGGTGGTGCTGGGCAACCTGGAGATCGTCCTCATCGACCACACGCAGGACCTGTCCTTCCTGCAGGTGCGGGCAGCGGGGTTGAGGCACGGGGGGGGGGGGGGGGGGGCAGGCAGGATGCAGCCCAGCGTGATGCCGGGGGTGCTGTGCCTCTGCCGCAGACCATCCGGGAGGTCACGGGCTACATCCTGATCGCCATGAACGTGTTCGCGGCGCTGCCGCTGCGGAACCTGCGCGTGATCCGCGGGACGCAGTTCTACGAGGAGCAGTTCGCGCTCTTCGTGCTGCTCAACTACAACCCCAACAGCACCCATGCGCTGCGGCAGCTCGGCCTCAACCAGCTCACAGGTACCCCCCCCCGGTCCTGGTGCCACCCCCCCACGGTGCCCATCCCGTGTTGGTGCCACCCTGGGGCGATGCTGCGGTCCCCATCCCGCAGGGAGGTGATGCTGCCCCCATCGTGGTCCCCGTCCCAGGGTGAAGCACATCCTGGCGCCCATGCTGCGCTGCATCCCTCCATCCATGGTGCATCCATCCATCCCCCAGTCAGCATCCAGAGTGATGCTGTCCCCTGTGCATCCTGGTCCCCATCCCAGAGTGGTGTCACCATGAGGCTGTGCTGGCCCTGGGTGTCCCATGGTCCCCATCCTGGAGTGGTGCTGTCCCCTGTGGTCCTCACCCAGGGCAGTGCTACCCCCTGTGCATCCCATTGCCCCCATGGTCCCCATTGCCCCCATTGCTCCCCATGGCCCCATTGCCCTCATGGTCCCCATTGCCCCCATTGCTCCCCATGTCCCCATTGCCCCCATGGTCCCCATTGCCCCCATTGCTCCCCATGGCCCCATTGCCCCCATGGTCCCCATTGCCCCCATTGTTCCCCATGGCCCCATTGCCCCCATGGTCCCCATTGCCCCCATTGCTCCCCATGGCCCCGCTGCCCCACAGAGATCCTGGCCGGGGGGGTTTACATCGAGAAGAACGCGCAGCTCTGCCACGTGGACACGGTGCAGTGGAAGGACATCCTGAGGGACCCGCGCCGCGAGCCCGTCGTGGGCGACAACGGCAAGGCCTGTGCGTGGGGGGGGCACCACCGGGACCCCCGGCCTCGGGGGCGATGCTGCTGGGACCCCCCCCCGGGCTGTGGGGTGACCCCGCTGTGCCCCCCCCCCCCCCCCCCCCCCAGGCCCTCCGTGCCATGAGAGCTGCGGTGGCCACTGCTGGGGACCCGGCCCCGGGGACTGCCAGAAACGTGGGTACGGGGTGTGGGGGGGCGATGGGACGGGGGGGTCAGGGTCGGCCTCGGCCTCACCCCCTGCCCCCCCGCAGTGACCAAGACGATTTGCGCCCCGCAGTGCAACGGGCGCTGCTTCGGGCGGGCGCCCAACGAGTGCTGCCACGAGGAGTGCGCGGGGGGGTGCACGGGCCCCCTGCAGACGGACTGCTTCGTACGTGGGTCCACAGCGCTGTGTCCGTCTGTCCAGTGCTGCGTGCAGCCCTGCATCCATCCATCCCTGCATCCATCCATCCATCCCTGCATCCATCCATCCCTGCATCCATCCATCCATCCCTGCATCCATCCATTCCTGCATCCATCCAGCCCTGCATCCATCCATCCCTGCATCCATCCATCCATCCCTGCATCCATCCATCCCTGCATCCATCCATCCATCCCTGCATCCATCCATTCCTGCATCCATCCAGCCCTGCATCCAGCCCTGCATCCATCCAGCCCTGCATCCATCCATCCATTCCTGCATCCAGCCCTGCATCCATCCATCCATCCATCCCTGCATCCATCCATCCCTGCATCCAGCCCTGCATCCATCCATCCAGCCCTGCATCCAGCCCTGCATCCATCCAGCCCTGCATCCATCCCTGCATCCACCCCTGCATCCACCCAGCCCTGCATCCATCCAGCCCTGCATCCAGCCCTGCATCCATCTATACCTGCATCCATCCACCCCTGCATCCACCCCTGCATGCATCCATCCAGCCCCGCATCCACCCCTGCATCCATCCCTTCCTGTCTGTCCATCCATCCCTTCATTTGTCCATCCCTGTGTCCTGTGGCCCCTGTCTGTCCATCCATCCCTGCATCCATCCGTTCATCCCCATGTCCATGTGTCCTGCATCCCCTTGTCTGCCTCCCCACCCATGTGCCTGTTCATCCCTGTCTATGTCCTGCATCCATCCATCCCTGGGTCTGTGTCCTGCATCCATCCATCCCTGGGTCTGTATCCCGCATCCATCCATCCCTGGGTCTGTGTCTCGCATCCATCCATCCCTGTGTCTATGTCCTGCATCCATCCATCCCTGGGTCTGTGTCCCGCATCCATCCATCCCTGGGTCTGTGTCCCGCATCCATCCATCCCTGGGTCTGTGTCCTGCGTTCATCCATCCCTGTATCTATGTCCCACATCCATCCATCCCTGTATCTGTGTCCTGCATCCATCCATCCCTGGGTCTGTGTCTCGCATCCATCCATCCCTGTGTCTGTGTCCCACATCCATCGATCCCTGTATCTGTGTCCTGCATCCATCCATCCCTGTGTCTGTGTCCTGCATCCATCCATCCCTGTGTCTATGTCCTGCATCCATCCATCCCTGTGTCTGTGTCCCGCATCCATCCATCCCTGTATCTGTGTCCCGCATCCATCCATCCCTGTATCTGTGTCCTGCATCCATCCATCCCTGTGTCTGTGTCCTGCATCCATCCATCCCTGTGTCTGTGTCCTGCATCCATCCATCCCTGGGTCTGTGTCCTGCATCCATCCATCCATCCCTGTATCTGTGTCCTGCATCCATCCATCCCTGTATCTGTGTCCTGCATCCATCCATCCCTGGGTCTGTGTCCTGCATCCATCCATCCATCCCTGGGTCTGTCTGCCCCTCCCAGGGCGGGTGTGAAGGGCGATGCTGTCCTTGAGGGGCAGAGGGAGGTGTCCTCCCATCCCTCCCATCCCTATCCCTGTGTCCCATGGGAATCGGCCTTGGCGCAATCCCTGTATCCGTGCCCATCCCGCAGGCTTGCCGGCACTTCAATGACAGCGGCGCCTGTGTCCCGCTCTGCCCGCAGCCCCTCATCTACAACAAGCTGACCTTCCAGCTGGAGCCCAACCCCGACACCAAGTACCAGTATGGGGGCATCTGCGTCCGGAGCTGCCCTCGTGAGCTGCACCCGAGGGGGGGGGGGGGGGGGTGTCCGGAGGGGATGGGGGCTCTGACATTGGGCTCCCCCCACAGACAACTTCGTTGTGGACCAAAGCTCCTGCGTCCGCGCCTGCCCCAATGACAAAATGGAAGTGGAGAAGAACGGGCTCAAGATGTGTGAGCCCTGCTCGGGGCTGTGCCCCAAGGGTACGGGGGGGGGGGGCCGGGGGGGTTTGGGGGCGCTGCGGACCCCAATGGGGTGCTCAGCATCCCCCCCGCCCCGCAGCCTGCGAGGGCACCGGTGCCGGCAGCAGGTACCAGACCGTGGACTCGAGCAACATCGACACGTTCGTGAACTGCACCAAGATCCTGGGCAACCTGGATTTCCTCATCACCGGCCTCGAGGGGTGAGCGGGGGGGGGGTTCGGGGGGGTCCTGGCGCTGCTGAGCCCCCCCCGGCCCCGCTGATGCTGTGGCTCCATAGGGATCCCTGGCGCAACATCTCAGCGCTGGACCCCGAGAAGCTGAACGTGTTCCGCACGGTGCGGGAGATCACGGGTGAGCGGCGGGGATGGGGGCACCCCCGGACAGCCCCCCCCGCCCCGGGACACCCTGACCCCCCCTGGACCCCCCCGCAGGGTACCTGAACATCCAGTCCTGGCCCAAGCACATGCACAACTTCAGCGTCTTCTCCAACCTCGTCACCATCGGCGGACGGAGCCTCTACAAGTGAGAGCCCGGCCCCGCATCTCCCAGTGTCCTGGGTCCCTTTGGCACCTCCCTGTGCCCGTGTGGCCCCTGCATCCCCCATCCCTGCATCCACATCATCTCCTGTCCCTGCATCCCACTGTCCCTGTGTATCCCTCATCAGCCTCAATCCTACATCCCACTGCCCCTGCATCCACATCATCTCCTGTCCCTGCATCCCACTGTCCCTGTGTACCCCTCATCAGCCTCAATCCTACATCCCACTGTCCCTGCATCCATATCATCTCCTGTCCCTGCATCCCACTGTCCCTGTGTACCCCTCATCAGCCTCAATCTACATCCCACTGTCCCTGCATCCACATCATCTCCTGTCCCTGCATCTCACTGTCCCTGTGTACCCTTCATCAGCCTCAGTCCCTGCATCCCACTGCCCCTGCATCCCCCCATCACCTCCTGCCCCTGCATTCCCCCGTCCCTGTGTCCCGAATCATCTCCCATCTCTGCATCCCCCCTTGTTCCGTCCCTCCATCACTGCATCCCCCCATCACCTCCCATCCCATCCCAGCACCCCGCTCCCCACAGCCCCGGCTTTGGGGCTGCCCCGTCCCCGCCGCAGCGCCCCCCCAGCCCCGCTGCCCTCCCCGCAGCCGGGGCTTCTCGCTGCTGATCATGAAGAACGAGAACGTGACCTCGCTGGGGCTGCGCTCGCTGCGGGAGGTGAGCGCGGGCAGGGTCTACATCACCGAGAACCGGCGGCTCTGCTACCTGCACACGGTGCAATGGGCGGCCCTGAGCCGGCGCCGCGCCGACCTCGACATCCGCAACAACAAACCCCGCAGCAAGTGCCGTGAGTGCGGGGGGGGCGGGCAGGGATGGGGATGGGGAGTGATGGGGATGCAGGGACAGAGGGACCAGGGAGGAGGGCAATGGGGATGCAGGGACAGAGGGACCAGGGAGGAGGGCAATGGGGATGAAGGGACAGGGGACCAGGGGTGGGAGATGATGGGGATGCAGGGACAGAGGGACACAGGAATGGGAGATGAGGGGGATGCAGGGACAGGGGCGAGCAGGGATGGGGATGCAGGGATGGGGACCACCGGGGGGGACGCAGGGATGGGAGATGGGGGACGCACGGCCTGACCCGCCCCCCCCCCCCCCGCTCCTGTCGCTGCCCGCAGAGCAAGAGGGGAAGGTGTGTGACCCGCTCTGCTCCGCCGAGGGCTGCTGGGGCCCCGGCCCCGCTCAGTGCCTGTCCTGCCGCCACTTCAGCCGCCGCGGCGTCTGCGTCCCCACGTGCCGCTTCACGCAGGGGTGAGCCGGGGCCCGCGCCGGGGGGTGCCCGCGCCGCGGGGCGCCATTGACCCCCCCCTCGTCCCCGCAGCGAGACGCGGGAGTTCGCGCAGGGGGGAGAATGCTTCGAGTGCCACCCGGAGTGCGAGCGCATCGAGGGCAACGTCACCTGCAACGGCTCGGTACGGGCTCGGTGCGGGCTCGGTACGGGCTCGGTGCGGGCTCGGTGGGGGCTCGGTGCGGGCTCGGTGGGGGCTCGGTGGGGGCTCGGTACGGGCTCGGTACGGGCTCGGTACGGGCTCGGTGCGGGCTCGGTACGGGCTCGGTGGGGGCTCGGTGCGGGCTCGGTACGGGCTCGGTGCGGGCTCGGTGCGGGCTCGGTGCGGGCTCGGTGGGGGCTCGGTGCGGGCTCGGTGCGGGCTCGGTACGGGCTCGGTGGGGGCTCGGTGGGGGCTCGGTACGGGCTCGGTGCGGGCTCGGTGCGGGCTCGGTACGGGCTCGGTGGGGGCTCGGTACGGGCTCGGCACGGGCTCGGTGCCGGCTCCGTGTGGGCACAGTGCATGCTCGGTACGGGCTCGGTGTGGGCTCCATACGGGCTCGGTGCGGGCTCGGTGGGGGCTCAGTACGGGCTCGGCACGGGCTCGGTGCCGGCTCCGTGTGGGCACAGTGCATGCTCGGCACGGGCTCGGTGGGGGCTCAGTACGGGCTCGGTGCGGGCTCGGTGCGGGGACGCCGCGCCGGGGCCCCCCGCGGGTCCTCACGCGTCCTCCTGCCCCCCCTGCAGGGCGCCGACACCTGCACCCGATGCGCCCGCTACCGCGATGGCCCCCACTGCGTGGAGTCCTGCCCCGAGGGCGTCCTGGGGGAGCGCGGCCCCATCTATAAGTACCCGGACAGCAGCCGCGAGTGTCGGCCCTGCCACGAGAACTGCACCCGCGGGTGCGGGGGGGGCCGGGAGGGGCGGGGGGGTCACCCCGGGCTCCGTGTCCCCCCCTGCATCCCCCCCATCTCTGTCCCTGCAGGTGCCTGGGGCCGCTGCTGCGGGACTGCCTGGGGGAGGCTCTGCCCGTGTCCAGGTACCGCGGAGGGGGCCCGGGCACTATGCAGTGCTGTGCGGTGCTGCACCAGAGGGGGCCATGGGAAGGGGCAGGAGCTGAGCCGTGGCCCCGTCCTGTGCAGGAAGGCACCGACGGTGATCGCGGTGACGGTGGTCGGGGGCCTCTTCCTCTCCTGCTCCTGTGTCCTCCTCGCGCTGCTCTACCTGA